>OY856397.1:4915000-6320000 GCA_963693495.1 Malacosoma neustria
TTAGCGAATTTGTTACAGTCACGACCCGCTGTAACGAGAAAAAACAGCAGACGAGTAGACCTATACCAAGAAACTGTCATACTCCGCTAAAAAAAATTGCACAAAAAGCAATTATAACAAACCATGTGCAGACATATATAAGTCATACAACAGTAATATAAAACTCCCTATCAAAACAACCAAATTCGTGTAGGCTTGTTTTAATTCGCTAAAGGCGACCATAATCAACTACCAAACGAACTAATGTTGTAATCAATATTACCGATACAAAACAAAATAAATGCTAACATATCATACCTCCGGTTAACAATTCGAAGAGAGAAAAAAAAATTAATGGGTCGAACCACCGAAAATTATATGATAAATCCAACGCGTATAATCCGCCCGAATATAAAAACATAAGTAACTTGATATAAGGATCAAAGATACTATTAAAGTGTTATAACATAATACTTCTAACCTGCGAATGACTATTACGTATGTGAGCTCAGGTTTAATCAAATTTAAATAATCCATGTTACGGTCCATTTTTAAACCAAAATTAAAAAAAAATTTGTGCCAAGTTAAATTAAAAAACTAAATTAATTAAATTTATTAAATACCGAAATTAAGTTAATTAAATAACGAGACAGCTATATTGAATTAAATTAAAGAAAAAAAAAAATACGCAACGAGATGTGACACGTGGGTAAAAATATAAAATAAAAAAAAATAATTAAGAACGATGTAAATAATTGCACGTAATTGCTATTAAATTTTCAGACCAAAATTAAATTTAAAAAATAATATAAAAACCACTAAATAAATGCAATATATGCACCAATAATAATATTAATATCTCTGAAATAAATTACAATTACGCACAACACAAACACAATTGGAAAAATACATTAATTAAAAATTAACTGCAATTGAGAGAAATTCAAAAAAAAAATGCAAAGTTATTATAAAAATTAAATCTACACAAAAATGTTGTAGAAAAAAAAGAAAATTTATTAAATTATCCCACTGTGTAGTTCTCGCGCAAGTGTGGGCAATCTGGGATGTTAGTCGATTACCCTGCGGAGCCAGGCGACAAAAATCGGCTACCCGTTCTCTTAAGGAGAAACGGATCGGTGGTACCACCCCGTTCAGCCTCGTCCGCAAAGACTTACCACCTGGTTGAAGAATACGGACACCACAAAAGTACAAAAAATATAAACCTCTCTGTGCTATGCTTTAATTGTTGGGCGCCACTTTGTTACGACAACCTGACGGTCGTCGACAAATATAGATAAGAAATTAAACAATTTTAAATTATATACAAGTTTATTACTAATATAAAGTACTGAATGAATTAACAATTTAGAGTTCGGTTTATAATTATATAACCGGGACGTGGGTACAAGCACTAAGAGGTTTATATGGGCGTTAAATCGTATGGGTGTAGGGTGACTTAGCTTAGGCCTCGTCCTGCGCGTGGAGGGTCATCAACGTCCTTTCCTTTCACGGGGCCTGACGTGCCCTGCCGTTGGAAGTGGTCTGCAGTTCCAGCCCGTACTGAGGGTGGCTGCCTCGAGACCGCTGCGAAGGATGGCAGCTACGGGTTGTTGCTCTGAAGGACCCGTTCTGGGGCGTCTGCTCTCAGCCCGTACGGTGGACCCTCTCCTCTGAGGGTTATATACGCGGCATAATTTAAATAATTTCTCGAACGAACAACATGATTACTTAATTAAGTGACTGGTTTAAACATTATTAAAAATAAATTAACCACAATCGCGAACCACCATAGTGGCTGAGTAGCTGGTGTCCGAATCTTCGCGTCCATCGCGGCTTCGCCTTTTTATACTAGCCATCAGGACACCGCCCACTTTTTCGAAGATTCTAGATTTGGCTTCTAATGGTTTGGCATGGAAAAGTACTGGGTAGCACCTGTACTTTGGACCCGCTACTCGTTTAGACAATGACAGAGCTATAGGCCAGAGGGGCAAAGAATTATTTGTGACGTAAGCCCTGACGACACTTGGTTCCCGTTCTTCGTTCATTTGTAGTATTTTCGATGACCGGTAACCGATCGAATGATTCGCGTTCATTCATCTTTTTACTTATCGATGGACGCTATTCAACTGAACGATTTCTCGAAGATTCTTCCCAGCCGTCGTTTAATTCTTATCTACCTACTTTTAAGGTGCGCGATCGAAATTATTATCTGGTTCGTTCCGTTTAAATACCCTCAAGATTAATTATTATATATTGTTGAGATTAATTCGAAATTTTTATTAAGTATTTAAGGATTAAATATTATATAAAGAAAATTAATTATCCTACTCTTGTTACAACGTAACAGTGTGTGTGTGTGTGTGTGTACGTGTGTGTGTGTACGTGTGTGTACGTGTGTGTGTGTGTGTGTACGTGTGTGTGTACGTGTGTGTGTGTACGTGTGTGTGTGTACGTGTGTGTGTATGTGTGTGTGTGTACGTGTGTGTGTGTGTACGTGTGTGTGTGTACGTGTGTGTGTACGTGTGTGTACGTGTGTGTACGTGTGTGTACGTGTGTGTACGTGTGTGTACGTGTGTGTACGTGTGTGTACGTGTGTGTACGTATGTGTACGTATGTGTACGTATGTGTACGTATGTGTATTGTATGTAGTATGTGCGTAGATGTAGATTTTTCTACCTAGGCCAGGTATTATATTCATATTGGAGAATAATATATATATTTTAATCTCCAATATGAAAAAGTTCTGTGTCGGCATAGTCAATATTTGATACTCATGACTTTAATTTATTTTTAATTTCAAATTTATTTAATGTTGCTGAATTGTGAATGAATCTCAGTATGCAGGATCCCTCTCAATGTTTTCCTTAAACGTTGATACATAGCGAATATGCTGTAATAACACTGAGGTACTAGTTATCTACGAGTATCATACATAACTCGAATGGTAACTATCGAAAAATCTGGAAACAGCAAAAAGATCACGTACCAGGAAGGGTGTAATTTCCTTAATTGCATCTTTAGCCCGAATTTTTCCCCTCGCTGATTTCCCTAAACTCAAATGAAGTGTTCTTAGAGTGAGTGTAATTGGAAGATGCTTAATTTTTTTTTATTCTTAAGTAGATACGTTGTAGTATGACACTCGAAGACTAGCCAAGGGTTCGTGTGTTGGAATTCCAATACGAAACCACTTAGGAACAGTGCAGGAAGACATCGCGAGGAAACTTGCATGGATTACCGGTCTATATAACTGGCCAATCCACTTTAGACAAGCGTGGCGGATATACAGTCCGTTGTTTTTAGAAGGAACAAGCTTTTGACTTTGTAACGAGCAGTGGAAGTTCTTAGATTCAAATCCCGATCAATTGACGACAGGAAAAACTGTAAGAGAGCGCTAGGTTTTGTTAATATTACTAAAAAGGTCTTAATACCTACCGTCAAAAGCCCTAATCCCTACCCTATAAACGGAAACAAGTAGACGTGAGAAAAGGGTGGCAATTGAGCAAATTATACCTTTTCGTGCCTCATCGTCTCACGTGCCCTTTGTACCATTGACATCGTGTTTCTTTACCGATTTGAGCATATACTACTAAGGTTTTTTTTACCTTAAGACCCTGGTCTTAGCCATCGTGAATAGAGGCATTGTATCTAATTTCTGGAATTCTGGTGGAAGACAGTGTGGCACATACATAGAACGGCTTATGTTCAAACTGTAATGTATTATTATATTATTTTTTTTTTAATTAAATTTGCCGCGTGCTTTTGTGACAATCGAGCATTGCGCTGATTGGTGGAGAAGGTCGGCTATATTTCAGCCCCCGCACTCGCAGCAACCGCCATTGCTACACTCGGGAGCACGTCAAAAAATCTTTCAATTATTGTTTTAGTAACGATATTTTTAAATCGTTATCATAGCTCCCGAAAATCAGAATATAATTTAGATTTCACTAAATTATTATTTATGATAAACCTTTTTGAAACTTCATTTTGGGTAAGTGTTAAAGCCGATTTAATCATTAGTATATTTATTATATACGGTTATTATTTATTTTTTCTATGTGATCAAGAATGCATGGCATTACATATATTACATGGCCGTAGCAAGTTCTTTGCCTTTACATTTTTAATTTATATTATAATTATCCTTGTCAATGACTTTTTTTGTATTGTTATTATATATATATATATATATATATATATATATATATATATATATATATATATATATATATATATATATATATATATATATATATATATATATATATATATATATATATATATATATATATATATATATATATATATATATATATATATATGTAAAGAGAATATCATCTCTTTAATGTTATTGTATTATGGTTAGGTTGTGTAACCAGGACATAATCCCTTTTGATTTAACGCGCTTAATGTCATGTGTCATAGAAGTGTGACACATGACATTTGCCTACAAAAAAGTAAACAATATTTACGTTATTACGTTACAGATTTGATTTAAATAATTTAATTAATAGATAGAAAAGCAAGAGTTATGAGAGACGAGTAATCAACTTTAATTGTCGTTTCTGTTATTTTTACAGAAACAAATTTGTTTGATTTATTCGGACCATCCAGACTGAAACAAATAAATAATATTATAAAACGACAATTTTCGTCACAAAATGAAATTGCAATTCGAGTTCAGAGCTGTGGCTTCTCCAAAGGACTGTAAAACTACAGTAGTAGCTGTAACCTCAATTGTCACAGAACAAGGGGAAAAATATGTTATACCAGATGACCTCATGTATGCAGATTATCATGAAGAGTTGACAAAGACGGAGACTTTCAAAAAGGTAAAAAATTCATTAGGAAAAAGGCATGATGAGTTAAAAATATGGATAAAAATTTCAAAAGAATTAGAAAAGATATATTTAGATGATGAAGGAAATATCCAGTTTGGAGGGAAATATTTAAAACAAACACTTCAAGAGAATATTAAAGAAAACTCGAGCTTGGAAAAAATATTAGAAAAATTAATTGAAAAATCAGAAAAACACGAAGAAGAAAAAAACTTAAAACATATTGTAGATAAATTTGTATTAGAAAAATTTAATTATAAAACATCTAATGTTAGACAATGGTTACATATATTCGAAAAAGAGTGTGGAAGATTTAAAATAGAAAAAGATAAAACTAAAATAGAATTATTAAGAATATTTTTAGATGCAACTTGCCAAGATTGGAATACTTCTACTGTAATAAAAGGAGAACATGAAAACAATTGGAATACGTGGAAACAGATATTAATAGAAACCTTTTCAGGTAAGGGATGGAGTAGCAGGACATATGCTCATTATTTTAAATACAAAGAAGGTTCAATAGTACAATATGCAATAAAGAAAGAACGATTATTATTAGAAATAAATAAGGACATGGACGCTGATACAATGATAGATAGAATTGCATTTGGGTTGCCAGAATTTATTAGAGAGAAGATCGCCAGAGATGAAATAGAAAATACAAAAGATTTAATAAATGAATTACAGAAGCTTGAAGGGATAATAAATAAAAAGAAAACATTTAAAAAAGAAGGTAAACCAGAACATAAATTCAGAAATGAAGAAAAGAAACCATGTATGACATGTGAAAACATGGGTAAAGGTATAAGATATCATCCAGAAGAAAAATGCTGGTTTAAACTAGAGAAAAAAGAGAAACCTAAAGCTATAGGAAGCAATTCAGTAATAGAAGTAAATTTAAATACAGAGAAAAAAAACTAATAGTCACACCATTGATCAGACTTAAGCTACTAGTTGAGAATCAGATAGAGATAATGGGAACATATGATCCAGGTTCTCAAGTATCCTTGATAAACTCGAAATGGATAAAAATAAAAGAGAATAGAGAAGATTTAAACAAGATATTCTTGAGGTCTGTCAATGGTGTGAATCAGACAAATGGATTGGTAAGAATAAGAATAAAAATATTTGATATAGAAAAAATAGTAGATATATATGTAGTTGAAAGAGAGGATTTTGAAGATTTTATAATAGGATTAGACTTAATTCCTATGTTTAAGTTGAGGTTGAATGAAAATTTAGAAATCTCACAGAAAATAGAGAAAAAGTTAGAAAAACCAGAGATAACATTAAGTGAAGTTACAAATTGTTCAATTAATTTTAATGAACACGTGGAAACAGAAGAATTTCAAACAAATATAGAACATTTAGATAAAGATAAAAAAATGAAGATAGAAAAATTGATAGATAAAAACAAATCAGTGTTTGCGAAAGACAAGTATGATATTGGGACTGTTAACGAATATGAAGCTAGAATTGACTTAATAGTGGAGAAATACTGCAGTAAAAGACCCTATAGATGTAATATAAAAGACAAAAAAGAAATAGAGAAACAAATAGCCAACTTACTAGAGAAGAATTTAATCGAAGAATCTTATAGTCCTTTTGCTGCACCCGTCACACTAGCATATAAGAAAAATGAAGGAAAGACACGTCTGTGCATAGACTTTAGAGATTTAAATAAAAACATTGTCCCTCAGGCACAACCATTCCCTTTAATAGATGATATAATAATAAGAGCCAGAAATTGTAAATACTTTACGACACTGGACATTAACTCAGCTTTTTGGTCAATACCACTAAGAATTGAGGATAGGAGGAAGACGGGATTTGTAACACAAGATGGTCACTATCAATGGACATGTCTACCGTTTGGCTTAAAAACGTCTCCAGCTATATTTCAACGAATTCTGAGTAGCATATTAAGAAAATATGGACTAACTGAATTTTCAGTGAACTATATAGACGATATCTTAATACACTCACCGACGTTTGAAGAACATCTAAATCATATTGAAAAATTATTAAATGCAATAAAAAAAGAAGGACTCAGGTTAAAATTTAAAAAGTGTACATTCGCTGCTAGTTCGGTTAGATATTTAGGACATGTAATAGGAGAAAATACGGTTAAACCGTTGAAAGACAACATAACGTCAATAAAAAATTTCCCAATTCCTACTACACAAAAGCAAATTAGACAATTTCTGGGGAAAATAAATTTTTACCATGAATATATAGAAAAGAGCTCAATATTACTAGATCCATTACATCAACTATTAAAAAAAAATGTAAAATTTATATGGACAGAGGATTGTGAAAAATCTTTCAGAAAGATAAAAGAAATGCTATGTTCCCAACCAGTGTTGGAGATATTCGACAAAGACCTTCCAATCAAGATATATACAGATGCATCACTTGAAGGTATAGGCGCAATACTAAAACAAACGCAAGAGGATGGAAAAGAAAAACCTGTGGCCTACTTCTCAAAGAAACTTAATGAAACGCAAAAAAGAAAAAAAGCTATTTATCTTGAATGCTTAGCTATAAAAGAGGCAATAAAGTACTGGCAACACTGGCTGATAGGGAGATACTTCGAAATATACTCTGACCACAAACCACTGGAAAATATGAATATAAAAGCACGAACAGACGAAGAATTGGGCGATCTAAGTCACTATCTATCTCAATACGATTTTAAAATTATATACGTCCCAGGTAAAGATAATAAAGAAGCGGACTGCTTGAGTAGAAACCCTGTTCTAGAATCAAATACAGAAGAAGAGGATTTATTAAAAACGGTAAATTTTATTGAAATAGATGAAATAAAATTAGATCAGATGAATAATATACTATTACAGAATAAAAAAGAAAAATTAATAGAGAAAAACGGAATATATTATAAAAAAGTGAAGAAAAGAGAGAAAATCATATTATCAGAAAAATTCAGTATTGATTTAATTAATAAAATACACAAGGAATGGTGTCACACAGGAATAACACAAACACAAATGAAAATATGTCCATATTATACTGCTAAAAATTTAGTGAAGAATATAAAAAAAATTTGTAAAGAATGTTATATATGTATTAAGAATAAGTCAAGAGGGCAACATAAATTCGGCTCAATGTCACAATTAGGACCAGCGACCAAAGCTTTCGAAATTATGTCCATAGATACAATTGGAGGATTTGGAAGCACTAGATCAACAAAAAAATATATTCATTTACTTGTTGATCATTTCACGAGATATGCGTTCATTTCAACATCAAGAACTCAAAACGCCGCTGATTTTATAAAACTAATTCAAACTGTGTTAGACATAGAAAACATCGGAACAATCTTAACGGACCAATATCCTGGAATAAATTCGAAAGAATTTAAAGATTATTTAAAAAATAAAGGAGTGCAATTAATTTTTACTGCAATAAATGCACCATTTTCTAATGGTCTGAATGAAAGACTGAATCAGACATTAGTAAATAAAATAAGATGTAAAATAAACGAAGAGAAAAAGAATAGAGCATGGACATCGATAGCGAGAGAATGTGTGAATAAGTATAATATACTAGAACATACAATAACGGGATTTACACCAGAGTATCTATTATATGGCACAGACACCAGTAACATACCAGAAGAGTTAAAAAGAAAGAAAAACGGAGAAGACTGGATAAGAGATAAGAAATTAGCATTAGAAAGAACACAGAGATCACATAAGTATAACGAAAGTTTATTTAATAGAAACAGAAGACACCATGAATTCAACGAAGGAGATATGGTATTCATAGAGAATGGAAACAAACTCAATAGGAAAAAGCTAGAAGAACTAAGAATCGGCCCATATATAATAGAAGAAAAAATTTCAAACTCAATTTATAAAATAAAAACTGGAAAAAGAAATCAAGACACGAGTCTATTCCACGTGACAAAACTAATTCCAATGTTTGAAGTTGAAGCTGATTGAAAAATTATGCAATTTTCATATCGTGGAGGGGAGATGTAAAGAGAATATCATCTCTTTAATGTTATTGTATTATGGTTAGGTTGTGTAACCAGGACATAATCCCTTTTGATTTAACGCGCTTAATGTCATGTGTCATAGAAGTGTGACACATGACATTTGCCTACAAAAAAGTAAACAATATTTACGTTATTACGTTACAGATTTGATTTAAATAATTTAATTAATAGATAGAAAAGCAAGAGTTATGAGAGACGAGTAATCAACTTTAATTGTCGTTTCTGTTATTTTTACAGAAACAAATTTGTTTGATTTATTCGGACCATCCAGACTGAAACAAATAAATAATATTATATATATATATAGATATATATATATATATATATATATATATATATATATATATATATATATATATATATATATATATATAAAAGTAAAAGCATAATAAAATTAAGTTTAGTTGTAGACAAACTGTACAAACTACAGGCTTTGACGTGTTCAGATACATATTCCTTGAACACTTTTTACATTTCTTTTAAATCTTTTATGTTACTTTTTTTGTTTCTTCTAATACTTCGATCTGTCGCCTTTTATGTTACATTCAGAAATATATGTAACGTGTGGCTAAGCTGCTCGGGTGTGCGACCTGTGTCGCACCCGTTATCATTTCGAGCAGTAAGGTCACTGCTTTATAAGCTCTTGTGGGATTCTGCGCTTTAAACGACTTGCACTGTGCTAACACATTGAGATGGTATTCTGTGCGTTCTTTGTATAATGTGGCATATCATAGAATTTCCTGCTTTACTGTATATATATATTTTATTTTTCAATCGCTCAACCTTATCGTAAGAAGTACACTGCCTTAATAAACAAATGAATAATATGTATTTTTAAATGAGGGCAGTCGCAATTTTTAATTATTAGTCTATTTAATAAAGTGGTAAACTACGCAAAATCGGGTTATATTACATTTCTTTTGTTATTTCCCTATAAGTGAAAGTATATTCTTTTGAGACATAAATGTTTATAAACCGCGTATACAGAACCTCACTACGGTTATTTTTCTGGTCTATATTTCATACGAGGTCATTATAGGTCTAATAGCTCGTAATTAGGGCTTACAAAAGGTTAATCTGAAGGTGTAAGGTGCTTTCATTGACATGTTGGGTTTTGTGACCTAAATTATTGTTAGTTCTCATAACATGGTACGCATTTACGGCTTCATTCTGACTATTAAAAGACGTAGGCTATTTTAAGACATTCTAAGTAATTAGTATTTTGTTAACTCTTTATGATTGGGTTCATGAGGAGTAGATTATTTAAAAGAGTTTTGTTCCGGTTACATCTGAGGTAACTTCTTACAACCCACACCCTTTAGTTACCGGGCAGTAATTTAGAGAACAGACCATACCGCTGATGGTGCGTCAAATAATAGACCAATCGATTGTGCTCGTATATAAGAGCTCGGGGTAATATAAAGCCAACGTGGGAACATGATATCAAGAAAATAACGAGTCAGATATATATATATATATATATATATATATATATATATATATATATATATATATATATATATATATATATATATATATATATATATATATATATATATATATATATATATATATATATATATAATAACCACCAACCTTGCGTATGTCATCGGTCTATCGGGCTAGGGGTTGTCCTACGTTTGCCTAGACGTGGTCTTCACTCGAGGACACGTTTGCTTCAAGCTCATCGGTCCTGTTTTATCGTTTCGTTCACTCGTTCACGTTCGTAAGACCGTTGAACGGGTGAATTTGAACCACACTCGACACTCGCCGTGTCATTCCGAGCCTACGCATCTCAAAACGTGGACACGCTATCAATTCTATTTAAAATATTATTATATTTTGTTCTGATTGTGCAAAATCCAACCATTACCGGAGTAATTCGTACCCTGAATTGAGTGAGTGTTACATATACACTGTTTTTAATATCATGTAACCTCTAATTTGTTATTATATTCCGATCAATGTTTATACTAAATAGCTGTGTATTTTTTTCATGTTAGTGTAAATTTATATTTTAAATCACCTTTTCTATTGCTGACTGCCTCGTGCATTGGAAACTATTATTGCGTAGCAAGCACGTCTCTGTAATTTTTCATTATTACTTGGCAATCAGTAAATAAAGAAGGGACATGTCTTAAGACTGGATAACGCTGAATTCAAGGGTCCACTTCAGGCCTAGAACGGTTCCTACAACCCGACGTAACGACGTATCGATGTCATGCGTCGTGTGCCAACGGTTTGGGGTCTACAGCACGCCGTGAGGGGCAAACGCACGTGCCGTGTACCGGCCGCCGAGAGTCTGTAACTTCTTCGCCGCCGAATCTGCTGAACATCTACTACACAGGCCAGAGGTTGCGTTGATGAGCATTAGGGTGATAATATTCGAACCTCAACCTACCTACTATTAAATTATTTTTAAGAAAATTACCTTTTATCTTATAATTTATTTAAAAAAAAACTACCATAATTGTTTTTTATACAACTGTATGTAGGTAGCAGCCTGGTAGTTTTATTTCTAAAAAGTTACTTCTAGGTCTATCACACTGTGATAGACGTGGCCAGTCCATTGCCACTTGCGAATGTTGCGAGCTATATCCGTGATTTTGGATCTCCTACAAGTATCCTCATTCTAGATTTTGTCCATAAAACACCCCTATACTAGGGGTGTTCAATAAAATGTAATAATGAGTATGACGCAACTACCTTTTATTAAATGCTATTTTATTTTTCGACGTAGTCACCTTTCAGGTTTATACAATTTGTATAAACCTGAAATATAGGCATAATTAGGCTTTTATTCTTAACTAAACCTAAAATTCCATTTGTAAAAAAACTTCATCCTGATCCCTTAAAAAATCGTGTACCACGACGACTACTGCGTCATCATCTTCAAATTTATGACCCCTGAGATATTCCTTTAACCGTAAAAATAGGTAGAAATCCCTAGGAGCTAGGTCCGGTGAATATGGAGGAGATTCCATCAATTCGAAGCCAGCTTCTTGAATGGCAGCCATCGCAACTCTGGATTTGCGCGCGGTGGCGTTATCTTGGTGAAACAAAATAAATTTAACGTGTTTGCCACGCCGTTGCTTGCGTATTTCCTCACATAACTTAGTGGCTCCATGATTAAGGTATTCGATCATTACCACCCCTTGGCTGTCCTAGAAAAAACAGCCCATGATCTTACCAGCGGATGGAATCGCCTTAAATTTCTTCGGAGTTGGAGATCGGAGATTGGAGACGGAGATGGAGACTTCGAACGGTCTCTTCCAAGTTATGGACAGTTTTTTCGTTTCCGGGTCATAATGGTGAAGCCATGTTTCGTCTATACTTATGAATCGAGCCAAAAATCGATCAAGATCTTGTTGTAACAAACCAAAACATCTTTGTGAAATTGTCAGTTTCGTTTGTTTCTGCCCATCAGAAAGCATTCTGGGCACCCAGCGCGACGACCCTTTTTTCATACCCAAATGGTTGTGTATAATATTATGGACACTTCCTATAGAAATCTTCATTTCTTCTGCTATAAAAAAAATAATAACACGACGATCCACCTAGACAATGTTTCAACTCTTAATAATTTGTTGCAGTCACTACCTATGTAGGGGATTCCGTGCAAGGGTCGTCGTTAATGTAAGTTCTTCCTCGCTTGAACTCAGCACGCCAATGCGCAACTGTACAATATGGAGGAGTATGAACCCCAAATGTTGCTCTCAAGTCTTGATTTACCAGCTCAGTAGTAAAAATTTTCAAGCAGATATTTTATTACCTCGCGAACTTTAATTTTATCCATTTTTAAGAACACATTCCGACACGACGCAAACAAATCACTTCTATTTTTAGAAAAGACCACCCCTCGTAGCTTGCTTCTTTGCCCACTGTGTGACTTGGAATTTGTGAACTTGTCCCACCGTCAGTATCTATGTCTTGACTTCGTAGATCAATCATGGTAGGACGCATTGCTCGAAGACTTTCATCTTCAATTTCAAAAACTTATAATTTACCATTCATTAGTTATACGTACTAAAACATTACAATTTTGATGCACTAAAAACCCATCTACAAAACATCTACAAAAATCCGTACCAAAAAGGTCTGAAAAACAAATCAATTACTGTCGGCATGCCGTAATAGAATATTGGAATCCGTGTCCCATTGGCTGCCGTATGCAATTTTCGAATATCCACCCCGTCGGTGTTATCCAGCAAATCCTGAAAAGCAACCTGATATATTTGCCACTAGAATATATACTTTTAAGTAATCGGAATACAATCCTTAAAGGCATTTTATCCAAATTTCTGAATTTATTATCAAAGGTAAATCGGTGTAAGAATATACACATACAGTGTAAAATCTATATAACAAAATTGAAGGGACTGGATTTACATTGCGTTATAAAGAGTTTTCGTTGAACGGAATACAATATAAATTTACGAAAAAGTGTGTTTTAATTTTAACATGACAATGTTAAAATTAATATAATCTGTGTTTTTTCTTTATCGTATTTTACTATGTCAGTATTTTAGTTATATCATTATCATCATCAATCTATTAAAATCAGTCTTTGCCAGCCATTTTTCGCAAGTCGTCCCCCTATCTCGCCGGGCATCCTACGCTACGTTTGCCGAGACGCGATCTCAACTCCAGAACTTGTTTACCCCATCGCCTATAGGTTCTACGATAGATATGGTCGGTCCACTGCCATTTAAGTTTGCTCACTCGAGCAGCGATGTCGGTGACTTTGGTTTTCTAATGGATCACTTCATTACGAATTCGATCCCTCAGAGAAACTCCGAGCAATGCTCTCTCCATAGCCCGCTGGGCGAGTTTAAATTAGTAGACCAACCTACTGTGAGTGTTAACGTCTCATTACGGGTTATTATGCGGCCGGGGTCGGCCTGTCGTAAAAGGCGACAAAACAACCCACCTTGGATGGCGACCACCTTTGGTCTTAAGTATGCCGCAATAATAAATTTGTGTTGTGTTCCGGCATTAGTGACCCAAGTTCCTGTACCCTTATGAGACAGCAGCGAGTTCGCGATGCCGCTGGCATTACAAACATCTATAGGCGACGGTAACTGCTCAATTCTAAGTGGGCTGTCACAACCTGTCTGCTGTCCTACAGCAATAAAAAAGAAGTACTATTCATATCTTGGGGATATACAGGGTTATTGCTAATTCGATGTATTCCCGTTAGAAGGTGATAGGGGTAACTATTTGTGATAATTTTTAACCCCCATATGCATTATACAAAAGTGAACCATTATTGAGTTATCATGTTTTTTAGATTTTTTCAAAATAATACAAAAATGCAACACCAAAAACATAAAAAATATCAATTTAAATTTCATTTTTTCTTCTGATTTATAAAATAGATTAAACACTGGTTATTTATCAATATTAAAACAACAATTATCGTTCCAAATTTAAAAATGCGAGATGAAAAACGATATTATTTCAATATTTTTTGAGATTTTTTTCTACTAATATGCCTTAAAAACAAAAAAAGTTATGAAACTTGGTTTGCAGATTATTTTAAAAACATAACCGTTTACTTAGCTCTCCAATAATGCATAACAACTAGGAACTTATTTCAAAGAAACTGAAAAAAGATCACAAAGTAAGCATGCTGAAAATCGTATTCGAACTAAACTTACAATCGCTTTTTGAATATCTTGCAAATAGGTTTAATGCGTACCTAAGCCAATGTAGGAAGCAAACTGGCAAAAAATCTAGTATCATTAGGCAGGAGGAGAGCGGTATGAGGGACTGGGAGATGAAGGGTTGCCCCCACCCTCTTGGCACCAATCCCATGAAATCGTAACACACCGTTCTTAAGAAAAACAAATTATTGTAATCTAACCTCAAAACACTTTAAAGTTGCTTCTTCATCGTCTCCGGCGTACCGTCTCCGTACCTTGTAATAAAGAGGTAACGGTACCCCGTTTTAATCAGGGACCCAACTTCTACCAGCTCTAACCCTTTTTACCCCCATACAACGATACTAGATCCAAGCCTAATTGCCTTTCACAGAAAACACAAAATGATGGAATTGCTTTAATCTAATTTTTGAGTGGAACTACACAGCCATATCTCTAGATATTTTGTATAGCTAAAAAAATGTGGTTCGCAATATAGATATATGACCTATGTTTATAATTAATTCCTAAACATCATAAGTATAATTTGATTGAGCTTCATTCTACGGTGGCTATCAATTTATTTTCATTAAATTAAAATGAATGATGGCTGGAAAAAGGGCAAAACAGTAATGGCATTAAGGGTGACGCACACTGACCGACTTATCGCTGATTTGTCCCCGACGCAGTTAAAAGACACGGCCACCAATTATTATGTAATACATCATACTCGTAGCATATACCCATACTAAAATAAGTATGATTGGTTTTTTTACATTAATAATTCATATACCAAAAATATTTAGAATATAAGGAGTATGAGACAGTAATTTGCGTTTGAGGGTTCAAATAATAGTCGCTTCTATAAAAATCATATTTTAACAAAATTAATTCTTACTTTTTGTTTAGATCTTCAAAAATCTCAATATGCAAACAGCGCGCTACTTTGCCTTGGGACAGTAGTCAATAATAAACCCTATGAAATTGAGTATAATGGTGCAATTGTGTTGCATTTGAATTATGAAGTCAACGGAAAAGTACTACAGTCATCAGAATACCTACATAAATATTCTGATAGACATTTTTAAATAAGGAGTTTATATTATTCGAGAAATTTATCATGAAATTTTTTATTTTACTTGTCACCTAGCTTACAGCTTTTAAAAGTAAATGTATTATAATACCTAGTCAGGTCATAAATTCTGTCACATGTTTAATGTAAAATAATTGTAACAAGTTTATTAATTATGTAACCATTCATATACCAAAATGAATTTAACAAAACATAGATTCTTATGACATTAAAGTTTATTCAAAATGACCTCCGTGATTTTGAATACAAGCCTTCAATCTGCGCGGCCAGTCGTCTATCGCAGCACGAACGAGGTCCATGTCAATATCGGCGGCTGCCTTAATCAAGGATGTCTTGAGTGACTCCAAATTGGGATGAGGCTTTGAGCACGCCTTTTCCTCCAAGTGTTGCCATATCTTGTAATCTAACGGATTCAAATCTGGACTGGAGGAGGGCCAGTCTTCGTGCCGGATGAAGTCGATTTCACGCGCCGCCAGCCAGTCTTGTGTGCTCTTCGCTCTATGAGCTGGCGCCGAATCTTGTTGGAATACCCAGTGCCTGTTATTGAACATGGTATGAGAAACAGGTTCCACAAGGTTCGTCAGGACTGTATTTTGATACACAACAGCATTCGTTTTTACACCTTTCTCACAAAAATGTACCTCTGTTAAGCCCCAATAAGAAACTCCCAACCATACCATGAGCGAGGATGGAAAATGACCTCGTTGGACACGCGGAATACGGTTGCTCGCTTCTTCACTACTGTGTGCGTACACCTTATCATTTTGTTTGTTGTAGCTCTCTTCTACGGTAAACATTTTTTCATCCGAAAAAAGAATTTCCCGATATTTTTTTCCCGCGTACCGCTTCAACAAAGCGCGGCATCTCTTCAGTCTCAGGTCCATTAAACGAACATTCAAACGATGTCCTGTTTTTCTTCGATATGCCCGAAGCCCTAAGTCTTCATTTAACACCCTTTTCACCGTGGTTCTGCTTAACCCCATCTGAAGGGCCAACAGTTTGTGCTTACGTTTGGGATTTCTTTGAATTCGTGCCTTCACAGCTTTTATCACTGCTGGAGTCCTAACAGACCGAGGGCGACCACTTCTTGACCTGTCATCTACACTAGAGTCTGCATTGTATCGTTTGATGGTACGATAAACGAATCTTTTGGTAATATTCAAATTTTTCAGTATGTTAAAAATTTGAATTGGTGCGTAACCGCAACGATGCAACGCAATAACTGCAACACGGTCTTCTTTAAGCGTCCACTCCATATTTAAAAATGAGTAAAATTCTAAAAGTTATACATTTTTATTTTCATGAACAATTCGAAATTCGAATTCAATAAACTTTTTTGTGGCCAGCATTCTAAAAGAAAAGTTTTTGCTGTGTGACAATACTTATGACCTGACTAGGTATAACCTACCAACCTTTAAATAATAATAATATTTTTTTTAATTGTTATTATGATTTACAGGCTTTACTTTATTATTAATATTCATAATTTCTTAAATTTACTGTTCGCTAATCGCTATTGCTTTGTTAGTTTTGAATTAGCTGACACTGCAAATCTGTAATTTCTCAAGATGGTGTTAAAACTGAGCTCTTCTGAGCAATGAGGCTACTCGTTCTCCCTTAAGTGCATAAAATCATTTACTTCTGCTTCAGTAAACGTACCCGGTGTAGTAGCAGACTAAAATAGTATTTTGTGCCTGATGACTTTTTCAGTAGTATGCGTCGACCTTAATCCGGAACACCGCCGGTTATTAATAAATAGCTTCTATTTAAATATAAATATCGACACGGAAATAAAATTAATTAATAAGCTTATTAGGGGAGCTTTGAAGAGGGGTTGATAACCGACCGCTTAGAAATGAGAGAGTATATTTGTGATTTTAATTTATTGCGTAGGGGTTAAGTATTTCTATCATAATATTTATATTCTAAGGAGAATGTGAATTGGGTCATAAACTTAAATTGAGCGCACCCACACGGGTATGCACCCACTAGCTGATCAGAGGATGCTCGTGAGGGTATTCTTTATAACTGGAGTTCAGGACACAAGTAAACGGCACACCTTGTAACAGGTAGTCACCGTCACATATGGACGTTTACAGGCAGGTATTGCCAACGCCTTTTTTGAAAAATCTCATATCGTACCGTGATAAAAAATTCTTATCCGGAATCTCATTTCAACTCTGGAATCCAAATGGAGAAACATGAATATGCTTGAGAACATTTTTGTATAGGAAAGAAAAGACTAGGAATCCGATAAAAGCTCAACCGATGGCGGACAGTAAGACGGCAAATGCGAATTTCAGGAAGGGAAACATAGAATAGAAGGAGATTATAAAATTCACATTGAATAAGTAAAGGCGGTTTTTAACCTTATTCTTTGATCACGCACACTTTCATACACCCAGTAAAAATTGGATGTCTTATTTATTTTTCTAATTTACATTTGCATAAGTAAGCGTAAAGACAAAGAGAAGTTAAAGTGGATTACTTCTTTTCCCCTATTGTTGAGAGATCTGAAGGATTTTGAGGCTTTCATTTGTTTTCCTCTGCTTCTTTAGGCATCGACGCGGAAAGTTCGGGAAAAAATTCTTAAATTCGGAAAACGTTTCCATCAGCGTATTTATTTATTTTTATAACTGCTCTTTCAAGCTACGTGGAGTCGGCACAGCATATTCTCTCCTACCACTCTCCTCTGTTAGCTGTCAACTCAATTAGCCGTCAATTCACACGACTTATTGCCATATTTTTAGCATTTTCCGTTACATGACACTATTCTTCGCATTATAACCATAACATAATATTATGATGCTTCTCAATCTCTAAACAGCGTACTTATTTATAAACTTAGTGAATCGTTCATGATTCGAGATCGTTCCAATCGACGACTGTGCGTTTTTATTTTATTTATCATGCCCATTACCCCGCGCATGAGTCAGCGACTGTTCGAAACAAGTATAAAACCGGAATTGGATTTCGAGATACGATTTGGGATCGAACCATAAATACAATTTAATAGTTCAATCTAGATTTAGTATGCAGTTACTGTTTACGTCTATTGTCTTTTTGAAGTGACAGTAAAGGTTGCTTCAGTGTATTGAGTTCCTACCAAAACCGTCAAGATTAAATCCTCTTTAGCGATTCTTAAGAGCATAAATAAGAATATTGCTAAGTATTTTCATTGTTGTAGGATAGCAGATAAGCTGATGGTCCACTTAGTAGTGAGGGCCACCGCTAATACGCTTCCATCCGCATATGGGAACTGGAACCTGAAATCACTCATGGCGAAACACAATACCAGGTTATTATGGTGATAAATTTAGGAATCAATGCAGGTTAGCATTCAGACAGGCTTGGAGTTATACCATATAGCTAGGGTTGTTTAATCGCCTTTTATGACAGGCTGACCCCGAACATCAGTATTCATATTCACACTTGCACGGTGTGCACGAGAACTTTTTGTTTTGTATATATATAGCGTTATTGGTAATTCGACGTAATCCCATTAGAGGGTGACTATTTGCGATAATTTTAACCCCCATATGTGTAATGCAAAAGTGAACCATTTTTGAGTTCAAAATAAGTGAAAAATGCAACATCAAAAAAAGTATCAATTTAAATCTCATTTTTTCTTCTGATTTATAAAAACGATTAAACACTGTTTATTTATCAATATTAAAACAACAATTATCAGTCCAAATTTGAAAACGCGACACGAGAAACGATGATATTATTTCAATATTTTGATGAGATTTTTTCCCACTAAAATGCCTTAAAACAAAAAAAAAAGTTATGAAACTAAAGTTTTATTGGAAAAAAATCAATTAATAAAAAAATGGTTCACTTTTGGATAATACATGTGGGGGTTAAAATTATCACAAATAGTCACCCCTATCACCTCTTAACGGGAATACGTTGAATTACCAATAACCCTGTATATCTGCAATCAGTTAATGAAAAAAAAAAAACTATAAGCAGATGTGTTCATTGTTTTACTTTGTCATGTAGTGTCTCCCAGTGAAGGCACCTACCCCTAAATTCTATCATTGTGAAATTGTGGATATAATGATATCACTTCTTTTGAGGTGCTTTGTATAAGTCCGAGTTGTAAGGCCAGTTGCATTTGGATACATTTGGATGGTAATTTTAGCCTTGCTTTATATTTATCAGAATTACCGAGGATTCCTTTCGTTATTATTTTGCATTGCAGGTATTTATGTATTTCCTGATTTGTGACTAGCCATGCACATGTTGCAGTATCAGTTACTGGCACCACCTCACAATTGCAGGAAGTTATACTTCCGGATTGGTTTCAGTGTGGTGTTTTATATAATCAATTTGTTATCAATTGACAGCTTGCGGATGCGACCTAGTAACCAGTGCAGTTCTTTGAAGTTCATTTTTATCCCTGTTCTTTTGGATTTTATATGGTTTTGCCATATTAGTCTTCGATCTAAATGCATCCCAAGATATTTGACGCTAGTCTTATGAGGAGAGAGAAAATTGGTGTAGATCATATAACATATAATGTGTTACTACTGTACATATCATACTCATGTAAATCCAATCGATTTTTGATTTGATTCGATCCCGTTTAAAATGT
Organism: Malacosoma neustria; assembly: GCA_963693495.1. Lineage (NCBI taxonomy): Eukaryota > Metazoa > Arthropoda > Insecta > Lepidoptera > Lasiocampidae > Malacosoma > Malacosoma neustria. The sequence continues at coordinate 4,935,171 of OY856397.1, forward strand.
TAGTGACGTAACGAATAACCTGTTACATCGATATCGATAAGTAATTACTAGTAAGAATCGCTTATCTACTATACTATATTAGGGATAAATGCTATATCAAGTTTTGTTTGAATTCCACACACTAGAACCTTGTAAACTTGCCATGCAAAAAAATAAATATACAGTTTATTTAATAGATTAATGTTTAAGGTCTAAAGAGGTTTCAATCGAGTGGCGAGAATTGTATTGATAATTCATCAGGGTAGATTTTTTTTGATAATCATCAGGTTCAGTGTTACGGCCTCGGGTCGGTGAATATCCGACTCCGGCTTAATATTATTACTAGTTTTCACAAGTTTTATCTTAAATAATAATACAGTAGCTATAATTGATGGCACACGAATGTGTGTATGAAAAGAATGAATGCCCGAATGAGCGAATGAGCGGAGCGGCAGCACAGACACAACACACTAGTGAGGTGCGCGAACAGTCAGCATGTAGTTTATTGCAAAAATTGCTTGAGAGTTGCACGTGAGGGTCAAACCAAGTCTTCTTTGTTAAGATATTATACCATAACTACTTTACAAGTAACATTTCACATCTCAGAAAGGTAAAACAAACTGTTTTCCGATGTAATTTCCGCTTTCGTTCATTGACCATTACTTTAATGGTGATTAGCGGCCGATTGTATAATGGCCTATTAAAAAATATATAACAGACTTGTTGGTACTTAATTACTTGTTATTTTACTGTGGAGTGCAAGAGATCCTACTAAAAGCTTCGCCGCTAAAAATTATCATACTGACCTTGGTAATTGAAGATTGCAAGGTTTTGTTTTTGAAAGAAGAAAAAAATAAAAAAGATTAGAAGAAAGGTTTATTTAATGAAACTATTTAACAACAAGTTTACAAAACGCATCAATTGTATATCTACCAAATACTACGTAAAAAATACTGTTATGGTTGAGACTTTTAAATCCGTTCGCATTTTTTTTATTGCTGAGAAACAGCAGACAGTTGCCATCGCCTATGGATGTTTGCGACGCTACGGACACCGTGAACATGCTGCTGTCCCATATGGATACAGGAAACTGGATCACTAACGCCGGAACAATATAACGTTATTATGGCAGCATACGTACAGACCAAGGGTGGTTTCCATCTAGACGGGTTTGACACCCTACCACGTAACTAGGGTGGTTTTGTCTCCTTTTACGACAGGCCGACCCTGCAAGGGTTAGTATTCTTACTTTTAACTAGTCCAAAATAGTTCTAGGCCTTACACACCACACACGTCCACAGTCTTAAATAAATAGTAGAAACTACCGATACCCAATATACATCGGATACAGGAATCTGTTTGAATGTCCTGCTGTGTAAAGTACCTTGGATATATTCGGATTGCAGTACATTTGTACAAATCTGAACAAAAATATGTTAACATTGAAAAGTCTGACAGTTAATTTGATTTGTAACTAAATTAAATTTTATTATAGAAAAATATATTCGATTATCCCCATCTCAATTTGGGCACTGAGTTTACTCGTATGTTTAATAGTGTACACAGTGTTATCTAAAGCATAATTTACCTATTCGAACACGAATTAATAATATATATGTCTCTCTCTCGGAGAAAGCTATGATGAATAAAATGTTAATATGGTTGTCGACTACATTTCATAACTGTAATCGAGTTGATTGTTTCTTTGTATGAGGAACTCAGAATATTGTATGTTTGAATTGTAATTACTAATAAAAACCTTACTAATTTTATAAAAGTTATGATTATTGTATATACCTAGTCAGGTCATAAGTATTGTCACACAGTAAAAACTTTTCTTTTAGAATGCTGGCCACAAAAAAGTTTATTGAATTAGAATTTCGAATTGTTCATGAAAATAAAAATGTATAACTTTTAGAATTTTACTCATTTTTAAATATGGAGTGGACGCTTAAAGAAGACCGTGTTGCAGTTATTGCGTTGCATCGTTGCGGTTACGCGCCAATTCAAATTTTTAACATGCTGAAAAATTTGAATATTACCAAAAGATTCGTTTATCGTACCATCAAACGATACAATGAAGACTCTAGTGTAGATGACAGGTCAAGAAGTGGTCGCCCTCGGTCTGTTAGGACTCCAGCAGTGATAAAAGCTGTGAAGGCACGAATTCAAAGAAATCCCAAACGTAAGCAGAAACTGTTGGCCCTTCAGATGGGGTTAAGCAGAACCACGGTGAAAAGGGTGTTAAATGAAGACTTAGGGCTTCGGGCATATCGAAGAAAAACAGGACATCGTTTGAATGCTCGTCTAATGGACCTGAGACTGAAGAGATGCCGCGCTTTGTTGAAGCGGTACGCGGGAAAAAAATATCGGGAAATTCTTTTTTCGGATGAAAAAATGTTTACCGTAGAAGAGAGCTACAACAAACAAAATGATAAGGTGTACGCACACAGTAGTGAAGAAGCGAGCAACCGTATTCCGCGTGTCCAACGAGGTCATTTTCCATCCTCGCTCATGGTATGGTTGGGAGTTTCTTATTGGGGCTTAACAGAGGTACATTTTTGTGAGAAAGGTGTAAAAACGAATGCTGTTGTGTATCAAAATACAGTCCTGACGAACCTTGTGGAACCTGTTTCTCATACCATGTTCAATAACAGGCACTGGGTATTCCAACAAGATTCGGCGCCAGCTCATAGAGCGAAGAGCACACAAGACTGGCTGGCGGCGCGTGAAATCGACTTCATCCGGCACGAAGACTGGCCCTCCTCCAGTCCAGATTTGAATCCGTTAGATTACAAGATATGGCAACACTTGGAGGAAAAGGCGTGCTCAAAGCCTCATCCCAATTTGGAGTCACTCAAGACATCCTTGATTAAGGCAGCCGCCGATATTGACATGGACCTCGTTCGTGCTGCGATAGACAACTGGCCGCGCAGATTGAAGGCTTGTATTCAAAATCACGGAGGTCATTTTGAATAAACTTTAATGTCATAAGAATCTATGTTTTGTTAAGTTCATTTTGGTATATGAATGGTTACATAATTAATAAACTTGTTACAATTATTTTACATTAAACATGTGACAGAATTTATGACCTGACTAGGTATACATATTGTATTGTAATTCAGGTAATAACCAACCAGAGCAGAGAACATGCCTCCAGTGGGGTCGTGGCACCATTTTTAGTGTGTCTACAGTTTTTGACGTGCTTTTCGAGTGGAAATGGCGAACCGAGGTGGATCATTGAGTTTTGTTGAAGTAAGATTGGTTCCCTTAACTTGCTGCTCAATCTCATTTTTGTCCATAAATTGTTGTGTAGTATAAATTAAAATAATACGAACGATAATTGTGTTTTGTGCTCGTATTTGACCCTGATAAAGCCCACTAAGCTCGCAACTACTAATGACAATGTAAACGAAGACAATGTTTTCTCCGAGATATATATAATTAGATAAACAATTACGTAAAAAATTAAATATTTAATTTTTGTGTTTAGCATATTAATTTCCAGTCATAAACGATCCTTTATGCATATTTACCGGAAACAAATACACAACGTTTAGCTGTTCTGTCTTATACAATTTGATTCGCCTTTTTTTTCTGTCTGCCTTTATTCGTATGTAATATTACATTTTCTTCTATTTTATTAATAATTACATTTAGATTAAATCTATACAAATAAATAAAATATACATAATATTTTTGCATATTATCTGTAGAAAATAATTTCGATGTTTCACATCTGACAGGCTTCCCACGACTGCTCGTTTTTTTTTACAAAAGGGACTAAAGTATAATTTCAACCATTTAATATATATTCAAATCCAAAGCTTTGAACTTAGTCATAATATTCTACAATATTTTTATGCTTCGTAAAACTAAATTACTACAGTCTGTCACCACTTTTACTTCATACGGGGTAAAAATATTGATTCCTGCGGCCGAGAGCGGCCTGTCGTAAAAGGCGACATAACAGCTCTAACTCTTCATAGGGCTCTAAGACCGTCTGGATGGCAAATAACCCTGGCCTTGTGTTGTGTTCCGGTATTGGTTAACCAGGTTTTATTACTCCTACACGGATGGCAGCATGTCAGCGATATCCCCAGGGTCATCGCTGGGGATATCGTTGGCGATACCAGCATCGTAAACATCTATATGCGGCCGTAACTGCTTAATATGAAGAGAGCCGTCAGTCTGTCTGGTCTTTTACAGCAACCGCACTCGTATTAATATTATAAATGAGAAAGTATGTTACGTTTTCACGCCTAAACTGCAGAACTAATGTTAATGAATCGGTATAGAGATAGATTGTACCTTGGAAAAGGAATAGGCTACGTTTTGTCACGAAAATATTTTTTTGGCAGAACAGACTGTTTAGCTAGTTAAAAATAAAATTAAATTTGATTAAAGAACTTCAATTAAATATTTATAGCGCTTAAATTAGAAAATCCAGTGTATTTGTTCATATTATATAGTGGTCCAGTTTATTGTACTGCAGTGTATTCAAGTTTGTTTAACAACTCGCAGCGTCAAAGCGACGAACGTGTCAAAGGAAGGCGCGGCCTTATTCACTTATCCCTTCACTTATAAGGGATAACTTGTATCGTGTTTACTATTATATTATTGAATGCTACTTACAAGGTATATATATTTGTAGGCAAATATTGTTATAAATCTGATAAATAATTAGTGCTGGATTATACACACATTTTGACAACATGATTAGTTACTTAAGTGCATGTCGAAGAAGTATTATAACAATTAAGTTTAAGAAGAATTTGATGCATTATGATTATTCTCGGACGAGGCTGAGACCTCGTCTACTAGACCTCCCCTTGAAATACAGATAAGACACTAGGTCTAGCTTTTCAATTTTGGATTACAGTATTAAACACCTCTTTGGATTTTGTAGTGAAGCCTGCCGTCTTACCATCCCATTGCGAAAGTTAATCGATAAGTACCTTGCCTTAGCATCTGTGAACGTTTTACATTATATTTTCAAAGTATGGTATTTTAGGCTGCTTTGCAACACAACTTTGAAACTAGATGTCGCTCTGTGAATTGTCTCAGGTTATTTATCTTATTTGTATACAATTCTGTTAAAGTTTTTAACTTGACAACACGACCTGTTAGTGTTTAGCAGCCTTGGTAGTAGCCTTATCCATTTGCGACACTTGGTTACTCACACATGATTTCTTTTGTGACACCTGCATGTACTTCGTTTCAATTTTGTCGTACATTGTTAATTTTAGAAAGCCTTGCAATATAGGTTTTTAAGGAGCGCAAAGAACTGTATTACATTTTTTTAAATGCAGTTAAAGTTATTTATTATATTTGTAATTTGAGTCATATATCAGGTCTTTTAGCCACAAAAGCCTTCCCCGTTACACTAAAGAGGCAACTCGTTAGTGTATATATAAAAACCTTTCATTAACACGTGGCAATAAAATAAATTACCCACAAAATTCGTGGGGTCGAAGCGACAAAAAATACACGACTATACACTGAATGGCCGTGGAGCTGTCAACGCTTTGCCGGCATAATCCGCCATTTTGCGAATTCAGCGTCTTATAAACTGCCGGATTTGATTATATCATGTCTGTTATTATATTTTATCTATCTACTCAAGATGAGTTATGTTTTCAAAAGTACGTATTATAGATTTAGGTATGTTTATGAGAATTGTTATACCATAAAGCAAAAAGCTTCATAATCGTCTTTATAACGATAGAGAGCATAATATTTCAAGATGGCGCATGTCTAAAAGACGAACTTAAGGTGGCCTCCCGTAAACTTGATAAAGAAAATTTGTTAATTATTGAAACGTCTATCATAGTTACCATATATAGAATTCAGTAGTATAGGTTTTTTTTCTAATTTTATTAAACACCCCCGATTCTGTTCGGACATTTTTGTTTTATATAATTAGTTTTTAGTGTGTAAATATTTAAAACATTATGACCGTAAATATAAAGTACAAACAAGCAATCACAAATAATGAATTTTATAAATTGTGACTATTTAAACGTATTAGTTAAATGTTTTTTTTATTACTTTTATGTTTTTTTATTTGTAAATAAAGAGACGATATCTTACAAATCCATCAGGGCACACTCAGACCTATCTCCGAGGCACACCTCGTTACAAATCTTATGATTACGCTGACTTGTTCCTCTTTACTTTGTCTTTCACTACCTTCTTAGAAAATTCTTCCAACCAGGACATAGATTCATTACCAGCCATCATTGTACATAATGTTTTTTCTGTTTACTCAATTTTAGTCACTGTTTCCAAGTCGTGCCTGAGAACCCTGTATTTTGGGCACACCAAAAGCAAACGCATGCAACAAAACAACTGAATGTGACTACAGAACTTACACAGGCTTAATCGAACTAGTATTTGTGATAACAAGAAAAGTATATTATTTATAAAATATTGCAATACTTCATTCAAAACGCTGAATTTGAACGTCGTTTTATTGGAGAACATTCCAAAAGCTAATTCTGGTTAGACAATCTTTGATATACTGATATAATGTTGTTTCCATTGAAAAGTTGTTTCCAATTGTTTCGTGACGTCATAACTCCATCCTGTTTTATTTAATTCAGTTTAATTGTGCTCTGGTTTCAGAAATCTTGATATAGACTTTTATTTCCCTTCTGCGTGTAACTTTAATTAACAGTTTTACACAACAGGATTTGTGCAACCAGATCCAACAGTGTGAATCAACCCTTAGTAGTCACATCGCGCCCAAAAATGGACGCAAATATTTGTTATACGCGTATTGCTCTTCTTAATGTGACCATAAATGTCAAATCGGAATAGTTACGTGTAAAAATTATTGTAGACGCACGTTCACCGAACTACGTGTTTCGAAACTGTAATTAGGATATGTTGGCTTTAGGGTATCTGAGGTATTTGGAAATTCTCTTCAAAATAAGATTGCAGCTCTTTCTTGGAAATAGTCGCCTACCGGGACTGTAAAAGAAAAACGAGGGGATTTGTGGTGCAGATTTGGGTACTAGGGGAGGTCTAAGTGCATCGGGCTATATGGCTAACGACTTTAAGATAAAATCTCCCCTGATAGTTGAGCTATATTACTTTTATAGATTGAAAGCTACAAGTACTAGAGGAAGAACTGAAATTGTATTCACAATTTGTTGGCAACGACAAGCGATGCGTGACTACGAAGGTCCGTGTTGGTATTACTTAAAAATATGAGTCGAAATATTATTGCAACTTTTCAAGTATTTCCTTTCCTCGAAGTCTACAAAGTGTAATCTTCCAATTTTCTGTTCATTACATATTAGTATGTAAGTTTAAAATTTGTGCTCTATGATCATTGTTGAAGTAAATAAAAAAATGAAATAAATAAGCATTTATTACTTAAAATAATTTTAATATTCACTTATAGATAAATAATGAGAGAGATTTAATATAACCTAGGATTAGTGTGATACTCATTTAATAATATATAAATAATTTTCTTTCCACTTCCTTTTAATACGGACTTCGGAAATAAATATTAAAGTAACATACGAACCATACTCGTAACTAATTCTCTCTAGTTCGTGCCCAATGAACTATTATATCACGACCTAAACATACCTACATACAGTAAAGCAGGAAATTCTATGATATATATATATATATATATATATATATATATATATATACCTAGTCAGGTCATAAATTCTGTCACATGTTTAATGTAAAATAATTGTAACAAGTTTATTAATTATGTAACCATTCATATACCAAAATAAACTTAACAAAACATAGATTCTTATGACATTAAAGTTTATTCAAAATGACCTCCGTGATTTTGAAAATACAAGCCTTCAATCTGCGCGGCCAGTTGTCTATCGCAGCACGAACGAGGTCCATGTCAATATCGGCGGCTGCCTTAATCAAGGATGTCTTGAGTGACTCCAAATTGGGATGAGGCTTTGAGCACGCCTTTTCCTCCAAGTGTTGCCATATCTTGTAATCTAACGGATTCAAATCTGGACTGGAGGAGGGCCAGTCTTCGTGCCGGATGAAGTCGATTTCACGCGCCGCCAGCCAGTCTTGTGTGCTCTTCGCTCTATGAATTGGCGCCGAATCTTGTTGGAATACCCAGTGCCTGTTATTGAACATGGTATGAGAAACAGGTTCCACAAGGTTCGTCAGGACTGTATTTTGATACACAACAGCATTCGTTTTTACACCTTTCTCATAAAAATGTACCTCTGTTAAGCCCCAATAAGAAACTCCCAACCATACCATGAGCGAGGATGGAAAATGACCTCGTTGGACACGCGGAATACGGTTGCTCGCTTCTTCACTACTGTGTGCGTACACCTTATCATTTTGTTTGTTGTAGCTCTCTTCTACGGTAAACATTTTTTCATCCGAAAAAAGAATTTCCCGATATTTTTTTCCCGCGTACCGCTTCAACAAAGCGCGGCATCTCTTCAGTCTCAGGTCCATTAGACGAGCATTCAAACGATGTCCTGTTTTTCTTCGATATGCCCGAAGCCCTAAGTCTTCATTTAACACCCTTTTCACCGTGGTTCTGCTTAATCCCATCTGAAGGGCCAACAGTTTCTGCTTACGTTTGGGATTTCTTTGAATTCGTGCCTTCACAGCTTTTATCACTGCTGGAGTCCTAACAGACCGAGGGCGACCACTTCTTGACCTGTCATCTACACTAGAGTCTTCATTGTATCGTTTGATGGTACGATAAACGAATCTTTTGGTAATATTCAAATTTTTCAGTATTTTAAAAATTTGAATTGGCGCGTAACCGCAACGATGCAACGCAATAACTGCAACACGGTCTTCTTTAAGCGTCCACTCCATATTTAAAAATGAGTAAAATTCTAAAAGTTATACATTTTTATTTTCATGAACAATTCGAAATTCTAATTCAATAAACTTTTTTGTGGCCAGCATTCTAAAAGAAAAGTTTTTACTGTGTGACAATACTTATGACCTGACTAGGTATATATATATATATATATATATATATATATATATATATATATATATATATATATATATATATATATATATATATATATATATATATATATATATATATATATATATATATATATATATATATAAAAGTAAAAGCATAATAAAATTAAGTTTAGTTGTAGACAAACTGTACAAACTACAGGCTTTGACGTGTTCAGATACATATTCCTTGAACACTTTTTACATTTCTTTTAAATCTTTTATGTTACTTTTTATGTTTCTTCTAATACTTCCATCTGTCGCCTTTTATGTTACATTCAGAAATATATGTAACGTGTGGCTAAGCTGCTCGGGTGTGCGACCTGTGTCGCACCCGTTATCATTTCGAGCAGTAAGGTCACTGCTTTATAAGCTCTTGTGGGATTCTGCGCTTTAAACGACTTGCACTGTGCTAACACATTGAGATGGTATTCTGTGCGTTCTTTGTATAATGTGGCATATCATAGAATTTCCTGCTTTACTGTATATATATATTTTATTTTTCAATCGCTCAACCTTATCGTAAGAAGTACACTGCCTTAATAAACAAATGAATAATATGTATTTTTAAATGAGGGCAGTCGCAATTTTTAATTATTAGTCTATTTAATAAAGTGGTAAACTACGCAAAATCGGGTTATATTACATTTCTTTTGTTATTTCCCTATAAGTGAAAGTATATTCTTTTGAGACATAAATGTTTATAAACCGCGTATACAGAACCTCACTACGGTTATTTTTCTGGTCTATATTTCATACGAGGTCATTATAGGTCTAATAGCTCGTAATTAGGGCTTACAAAAGGTTAATCTGAAGGTGTAAGGTGCTTTCATTGACATGTTGGGTTTTGTGACCTAAATTATTGTTAGTTCTCGTAACATGGTACGCATTTACGGCTTCATTCTGACTATTAAAAGACGTAGGCTATTTTAAGACATTCTAAGTAATTAGTATTTTGTTAACTCTTTATGATTGGGTTCATGAGGAGTAGATTATTTAAAAGAGTTTTGTTCCGGTTACATCTGAGATAACTTCTTACAACCCACACCCTTTAGTTACCAGGCAGTAATTTAGAGAACAGACCATACCGCTGATGGTGCGTCAAATAATAGACCAATCGATTGTGCTCGTATATAAGAGCTCGGGGTAATATAAAGCCAACGTGGGAACATGATATCAAGAAAATAACGAGTCTAATATTAACTCGTACAGTAAAGAACTTCTTTTTCTTCTTCGTCGTGTTCTTCATTCCTGAAGGTCGTGCCCGTCTTGATAAGCCTTTACGGAGACGGAGACGAACTGCTTCCACACCACTCTGTCCTCGGCCTGTTTCAGAGCTGCAGGCAAAGTGAGCCCCGTGTGAAGCCAGTAAAGAACAAGATAGCGTAAAAGTGTTTAAATAAATACTTTTTCGGAAGACATTCTAGGCATCTATCTAGAGTAAAAGAATGATTTTTTTTATCAGCAATTGATTTTATACGCTTTTATTTACGTTGGACGTGTCTACGTGGTAGAGCCCCAAGCCCGTCTGGGTGGCAACCACCCTTGGACCACCATTCAATAGTAAGCAGTTACCGTGGCGAATGGATGTTTGCGACACCAAAGGTACCGCTATAATGCTGCCGTCCGCGTAGGGGAACCCGGGTCATTTATGCCGAAACACAACACAAGGTTATTATGGCGGCATACTTATAGACCAGGGTTATGCCATCCAGACGAGCTTGCAGCCCTACTGCCTAGCTAGGGTTGTTTAGTTGCCGTTTACGATAGGTTGACCTCGATCAGTCTACTGACTTCCGTGCAGGGGCGGAAGTAAGAATACTTTCTTACTTCCGCCTCTGTACGGAAAAAATATTTAACTGAAATATAAAATCAAGTTACGTTAAGTACAATGACTTAATTATTAAGTAAGACGGTTCGTGTTAGCTCCAACTGGATAATTATTAAACATTAATTTCAACATGAAAAAGTTGACGTATTGTTGAACTTAACTAGCTTTAATTGAACTTAAATTTATTGTACTTTAATATACAAGTTTCACTTAAGTTAAATATATTTATAGTTGCCCTACTAAGGCACGAATAAGTTTATTACACTAGAAGGTTTGGATTGTACTGAAGTGTTTTGAGATAATTTATCTTACTACATTCCTTAGGTATATCAACACTAATATTATAAATGTAAAAGTAACTGTTTGTTACGTTTTCACGCCTAAGCCGCTGAACCAATTTTGATGAATTTCGGTATAGAGATAGATTGGACCTTGGAGAAGGACATAGGCTATTTTTTATATTGCAGAACGGTAGAGCAATTGGTCAGCTAGTAATTTATAAATGTACTGTGAATTTAGCCATCTAGCCTTAAAATAAGAGGCAGAGCACTTGTATTATGGTAACTAATATACTATTTATATACCATTGTAAAAAAACAGACTCGATATGGGAATCGAACTTTTGACTCCAGCAGGCGTTCTATAAGCAAAAACCGTTGCGACAGAGATGTCCACCTTAATAGCCTTATCTTTCAGTGGAAATTCAATTGAGACGCCATCATTTTGAGTAATAGAGTTTAAAATTTAAAAATAATTTCGACTTAGGTGAATTCTTATTCGAGTTATATAGGTATATTCTATCCGTGCAGGGGCGCAGAAAGGCAGACAATACAACCCACCCTAGCTACGTGGTAGGGCCTCAAGCCCCTCTGGTATTAAATATGCCGCCATAATAACTTTGTGTTGTGTTCCGGCATTGGTAACCACAGTTCCTATACTCTTATGGGTCAGCAGCGTGTTCGCGATGCCACTGGCATTGCAAACACCCATAGGCGACGGTAACTGCTAAATTCTAAGCGGGCCGTCAGCCTGTCTTCTGCCCTACAGCAATAAAAAAACAATAAGTTAAGGAAGAGGTGCTTTGTAGAGAGGACTGGAAGAGGCTTCACCGACAAGAGCGATAGCAATTAAATGATGTTGATTCATTTTCATTGGGTGATGATGAAATTCATTATTTAAGGCTCCCTACAGAGACTAGCATAGCATAGTTGAGAGATTTTCAATTATGCCCAAGACTATAAACTTAAAAAAAAAAAATTATTTACTGGTAATGCATCTGCGTAAACTGTTTACATAAAAAGTAGCTGTCAATCGAGTTTTGTAAGAATGTATTGGAAACTGGTTGGAAGAAGCGTGGCGGCAGAACGAGATAAAAATATGCATTTCAAAGTTAATAGAAGGAGATAAAAGATAACGCGTGGCAAAAACTGGATGGCGAGTAGGGTTGACAAATTGTTAACGTTTGTTAACCTATTCTAGATTAGCTTTGCCCTCCCACTTCGCTAGTCGAATAACAAAAAAATACCCCTGCAACCGGGATCGGCCTGTCATAAGCGACAAAACAACCTACCTGGTAGGACTCCAAGTCCATCTGGATGGGAACCACCCTTGGTGTATAAATGTGCCGCCATAATAAACTTGTATTGTAATCCGGCATTAGTAACCCAGGTTTCTGTACCCCTATGGGAAAGTGATTGGGGTAGCGTCGCAAACATCCATAGACGATGGTAACTGCTAACTTTTAATTGGATTGCAAACCTGTGCTGTTCCTCGACATTAAAAAAAATCGAAAATAAATGAAAAATGATCAATCTAAATCAAAAACTAATTGTTTAGAACTATCTGCGAATAACCGCGTGCAATAGATAGTGGCAACACGACAGTCGCTACTACGTTACGGTTTTAATTTCCACGGAGAAAAAAAACTTTTATGTAAGAGTTTGTTATGGACAGGGTATGTGTCTGCCAATTGAATCCATCCATTAATGACAACCGTAGCGCAACAGCCATCGCACGTTGGTGCGCCTACAGGTTTCGCAGGTTGAATACCCGTCCTCAGTGTGAGTATTTCTGTATAATATACATTTTTTTACCAAAAAATAATCAGTTGACTAGTACACAAGCGCTCTTGCTTACTTTGCAACGTGATAATTATATACATTTTTTTTTAATTATAGGTATACAAATGGCCTTGTGATTCATGTTTTTACAAGGAGAGAACTTTTATAGTTAACACATTTTTATAGTTCATCAATCTAAAAGTTAAAAATAATTCTTTGGGACAAAATGATTAAATATAGGTATGTACTTTCTTGGTCTTGGTCTTGACAAATGTGCAAAATTTTAAATTTTTTTGATCATTCAAAGTGGGTAAATATCGAGTTCGAATATCCTGTTACATAGGTACATACAGGTCAATTTAATAAAAATGTGGTAAAAGGGCAGTCATAATAACCTTGTGTTGAGTTGCTGTGTTCCAATTCCCTTAAGACGGTAGCGTGTTAGGAGACATACTACAAAAATGAACCAGAATCTTAAAACTGATACAGTTGCCAAGTGATATCACACTTTTTTCACATAACATATGTAATTGCCTGACACAGACGGTGAAGGAAGACATCGTGAGGAAACATGTATAGTGAGATCACCGTATGTGCATAGCCTGCGGGGATGCCAGCAGGTATACCTACTGTCTCCTTCCTGTAGGGGGCGGCCTGAACCTAGCAGTGGGAAGTAATGTACTTTTATTATAGAATCTTAAAACTTAAGCTCGGACTTAGTACTAAGTACATTAGTGCAGAGCTGTATCGATGGCTAAATAGCCAATAAATAATCATTTTAATCCTACAATTTTATTTTTATTTTTTTTTATTGCTGTAGGACAGCAGACAGGCTGACGGCCCGCTTAGAATTTAGCAGTTACCGTCGCCTATGAGTGTTTGCAACACCAGTGGCATAGCGAATCCGCTGCTGTCCCATAAGGGTACAGGAACTTGGGTCACTAATGCCGGAATACAAGGTCATTATAGCGACATACTACCAAAGGTGGTCGCCATCCAGACGGGCATGAGGCCCTACCACGTAGCTAGGGTGGTTTTGTCACCTTTTACTACAGGCCGATCCCGGCCGCAGAGGTCAGTATTCTTTCTCCGTCCCTGCACGGATAAAAATTTGATGAATTATATTTTTTTTTATATTTGAACTTTAAATCACTTTTCTAGAAAGTTCACTCAATGACCCTTAGTAAAGGTTGCCTTACAAGCGTTGATGTATAAGTTTTCGGGGACTATTCGCATACCATATAATTGCAAACCAAATAGTATCAATACATAACTCTTGTACTATGCGTTTTCAACAATTCTTATACTACTTTTATACTATGATTTTGTATTTAAGTATATATAAAATAAATAAATAAATAAATATTATACATACACACCCACACCAGGGACGGGAGTCGCTGCGCCACGGAGGTCAAAATTATATCGATAATGGTAAAAAAGAAGGTACTTCTAAAGTGTAGAATAATATGAAGTCTAGAATTACCCTACAAGTTACGAGCAATGGCGCTTTTAGGGGTTTTTAAATTTATACATTTTTAATTCCCAACCTTACAGAACGGTCTCGTTTATATTTCAAGGTATCAACCATTTAGATGGATTTGAAACTATTTTTAAATAGTTTTGAGGACTAAACCAAATCCCGTATCACAGAGCTTTTAGAGACGTCCAAACCAGAAAAGAAACTATTATTAGCATATACTAATTTTATCTTCTACGGCGATCGAGCTCACGCAATCATATTAGACTCACATAAGTACTAAGGCAGGTGTGTCTTCAAATATCTGTAAAAGATATATAAAATTAAAAAAAATTTTTGGTCGACTTCTTGGCGATTACGCCAGGAAGCTAACGCACGGCGGTATGCTTGCAGAGGTCACGGGTTCGATTCTCGTCCAGCGTCTGGTTGCTTCTGTATAATATATATTTATTTATAAGAAAAAAAGTATATATGTAGTATAGTATAGTATAGTATTGTAGTATCAGTTGTCTAGTACCCATAACACTATTGCTATGCTACTTAGTTTGAGACTAGATGGCGTTGTGTGAAATGTCCCAATATATTTATTTATTTTGTTTCTAATTTATAAATACGTATGTTTACGTGCGTTAATTTTTTGCCATACCTTTTTACTATGCTACAACTTTACTACTTCGTTTTTGAGGCTCTGCAGTGGTGAGAAAACGGAACGCACATATGAAAAGCCGTACGTATGAACGAGAGGGTAGTACCATTGCACCGGTAGTGAGGAGTGAAAGAGATCAATAATGAGAACCACGATGAGTTGAAAAGGGATTTCAGATTAAGGTCGTTGTCGACTCATAGAGTAGTTAGTGGGGAAAATTCGTAGAGGGGTTATTTACTAATATACATCTTACTTTCTACAAATTTGTGTATTCAATGATGTTAATATTCATTTTAAATATTAAAAATGTTTTTATGATATTTCTAATAATTTTCCAGACCTGTGACATTCAATCAAACAAAATTGGTTTAGTGCGTTTGCCATTCGTAATGGCTTATATGTAATAAGTAAACTATTTTATCTCATCTATTATTATCTAAGAGAAAAATAGTTTTATTAATTTTAAAAACTTTAAGCGATATTCCTGCCTATTATTCTATAGCTTGTAAATTTTATATTTTCTTTTGTGTATGCAATTTTGGTGGCAAATTAAACGGTTTTTATTTATTCATCATTAATAACAGGCCAAAACGTTTACAACAGGCTCGAGTCACATGGGTAAAACGGATAAGGCTACGCTTGTTCAAGGATTTGCGGGTTACATATACCAGTGGTTTTAGTGTACAGGCTTTCTTATTATGTTTTCCTTCACCGATACACAGTAATTATTTTATGAATGAATATTCTTTATTATACAACACACAAAATATTGGACAAAAACAAACAATAAAGACTGTAAAAATGACGACCTTATCGCTAGAAGCGATTTCTTTTAGGCAACCTTAACCAATTATTTGATCATATGCACATTAAGAGAAATAATTGCCTTAGTCAACCTGCAGGTTGATCTTCCAGTATGATACCACTTGGTTACCAGCTAGATTATATCGTAGCAAAAATTTGCAGTCGGGGTCGGCCTGTCGTAAAAGGCGACAAACTCAAGCTACGTGGTAGGGCCCAAAGCCCCTCTGGATTGCAACCACTCTTGATCTTAGTATGCCGTCATAATTACAGTGTGTTGTTTTGGCATAAGTGACTCAGGTTCTGTATCCCTATGGGATAGCAGCATGTTCGCGGTGTCCCTGACGTCGCAAACACTTATAGGCGACGGTAACTGCTTACTATTAAGTGGGCCTCTACCTGTCTGCTGTTCCTTAGCAATAAAAAACAAAGGACGGAAATCGAACCCTATATTCGGAATAAATGACATCTATCATATTTGTTATCACAAGAAAAAGCACTATCATTTAAGTATTTAAGTGTACTCACTTAAAACGGTAGTAGAACATTTACTCTGTGATAATATTAAACAACGTCTTCCTAAAAGTTGTCCCTTATCGTTTTAAACAGAAAAAAAATAAAAAAAATCAAGATTCTAAGGTAATAGTTTACTTTTTGATTTATACCTTATTCTTACAGTGCCTAAAGTCATGCCTGTACAGGTAAACTAATCTATGCCGACCAGCCTGGCCGGGGCAAGTGGAGCTTTCTAGCCCTCAGTCTCTAGCTAACCGCGAGAACGTTGGCACGTACTTCGTTCCTCAATTCACGCTACGACACCGATTTCAAAAATCGAACGTGAAATACCGCGAATTAATTAAATAAAAATATAGTATATATATTTATCAGTCAATTTGACATTAGTGATTTTTAATCTGTGTGATTTTGTGAACTTAATGTGGAATTTTGTTTCGTTTTTCCCACCGTGCGAGGGTTTTTGACGTTGTATTTTTAATGTGACATATTACAGGATTATGTTGTGAATGTTTCGTGAGCGTAAGGTTGGTATTCACTTTGTTATTAATTAATTTTTGATGAGGCTCGGTTATGATACAAATGCTTTTTCAGAAGAAAATGATTTTTATTGTATATGGACGTTAATTTTTAAAATTAATAATTCTTACCATATTTGTCTGTTAAGGCCAGTATTTTTAATTTTACCTTTTATTTCGTGATTGTTTTCTTTTGCAGTGTTTGCTAAAATTTGACTATTTGCTAGCTCAAGGACTGTAACGAAAGGCGCTATTTAGTGTTTTCGTTTCAGGACTGAGTTGGAGTTATTTCTGTTAAATCAAATTAAGCCTACATAATATCATATTTTAATGTTGAAATCAAAGTTAATTAAAATAAATAAAATACTAAAAAATATTCGCTAGTTTGTTTTGCCGTTTTTTCTGTTGACAGCGTTTTGTATTGGAAACAGTGGTAGATTCTTGACATTCGGGAAATGATCTGTGAGATCTTATATTGAAATAAATTATTTTGATTTGATTTAAAATCAAAACTATTGGGAATGACATTAATGTAAAATCGTAAAGCAATACAGTGAGCATGCTTAACAGTCCTAGGTTATTGAACATTATTATATTGATACAGGTTCAGATCAAGGTTTCGATTATACCACACCCATAACATTCCATTTGTAGTATACATACATATATAACTACCCAACTACTCTTAAATATAAACTTAATTTATTATTTAAGATTCAAATATGGCGGAATATAAACTATTACCAAGCAAATATCTTTAGTAATATATTTCTAAAAAATAATATAATTAATATGATGACATTTGGTGTGAATCAGCTTTTAAATTAAGCTGAAAGAAATGTACATTAAGGTTGCCTGGAAGAAATCGCTTCTAGCGATAAGGCCGCCCTTTGTACAATCTTTATTGTTTGTTTTGTCCAATATTGTATATATTTTGTATGTTGTAAAATAAAGTATTTTCATTTATTCATTCATTAAGTAATATTGAGAAATACGAAGTAATAGTACATAATATTCTAAACTGTATACAAATGTTTAGATATGTGTTTATAAAATCGAATTGATAATTTAATTAAGCATGTTAAACAGTGTATTATTTAAACATACATAAATTAGGAATAATAGTAATAGCATTTTAAAATTAAGTCTATTGGTTTGCTATATCCTAAAGTGATTGCTTTACAATATTATTAAAAAAAAAACAGTCGTTTTTTAATAATATTTTATGTTGTATTTTCATTTGTGCATGAAATTGATTTAATTTTACCGATTTCTAATAAAAGCGATTTTTTAATTAAAGTTATAAGGATTTATATGATGCCTTATAATTAGTTCTCCGAAATATTTACCAGCGTAAAATAAATTGTCGTTGGTAGGAAGCCGTTATTGCAAATGTCAAGCAACGGTAACTTATCTTGAATCGAATTAACATTTGAGTATGTGTTTGTGCTATGTACATTTTAGGCAGTCCCTATATTTTTTTGTTTGGTCCTCTCCAAAAATTTCATAAAAATTATGTATGAAATTTTAAGAAACACTAAAGCCTGGCTCTTAAATTGCAATCACATATTGCCAAACATGATTTTTCAGTATTCTGGAGATGCTCCCATTGACAGTACTTATAATTTTTTCTACAAATAAAAAAGGATTATATTTTTTGAAATTTGAAAAGAGTATAAAACTTTATTCTAATTCGGGTTTATTTTAAATGAAATTACGTTAAAATAACATTAATTTTTAGAATAAGTTTACATAGCCTGAATAAATTTTATAATTAAGTTTTTTAGTATCCTCGTCAAGTCTATTCTTCTGTTTGTAGAAACGTTTCGTTCCTTCTTATATTCGAGGATCTCATAGTCACAGGAGTATTAGCAACGACCTCCGTGGCGTACACGCACATCCCAAATCTGGATATGTCTCATCATTATCAGCCTGTTTAAGTCCACTGTTGGACATAAACCTCTCCCAAGGCTTGTCACATAACTCTATCTTACGGAAAATGCCTGGCAAGGGCTGGATGCAGTAAGCTCAAGATATTGTTTATATGTATCGTCATTTCAGCCGGAAGACGCCCACTGTTGGACAAAGGTCTTCCCCAAAGATCTTCATGATGATCGGTCCTGTGCTGCCCTCATCCAACCTATTCCGGCGATCTTGACCAGATCATCGGTCCATCTTGTGGGGGGCCTACCAGCATTGCGTCTTCCAGTACGCGGTCGCCATTCGAGGACTTTACTGTCCCAACGGCCATATATATCTTCTTTCTTTCTTTTTCAACCTTTCACCACCCAATGCTGAGTGTAGGCTCTTCTAATGTATAATTCCATATATATAATGTGTATTAATTCTTAAAGTAGCAAAGTAGTTGTACGATGCCGGTCACGGACCGAGAGTGCACTGTACCTGGATGAGAGGGATAACCCGAGAGCAGTGAACTGCTCTCTACTGAGAAAGTTGAGGGAAAGAAGTGGTGGTTAGAGATATGCGATACCTTGCAGCGCGCAAAGAAATTCAAACTGACCTTGCTTCGCTCGTGAAGGAAATGTTGCACGGCACCAGCTAAGTGTCACAAACTACTGAACACACAATCTTATGGCACGGCTAATGGGAGTTAGTAAGGAGTATCTGAAGCCAATTGCGCACGCGCAGAGAGTAGTATTCAGGAAGGTCGAACGTCGACCGTTCCGAGCGTTTAGAGGCTCGCGCGATACTACTCTCGTCCCACACTTGCTTTTACCGTTCACCTCACTGGGGGTAGATAAATCAGGAGGCGAGATCTGAACCCTTTATGCAAGGATCAAACAGTAGCATATGAATTGTTTAGTATCCATAACTAGTTCTACTTACTTGGGACAAGACAGCTTATTCCAGTATATTTAGCTCTATCAGGCTTGATTTCATATATTTTTTGAAATTAAAAGTTTTGACTACAGAACATTGTACAAGTATACAAGGTACCTACTCCAAGAAATAATTTTTACTGCATGATCTACTTTACTGCATGATCGTGACGATGTCAGACTTTCAAGGTACAAATTTTGATCCGTGCAGGGGCAGAGAAAGAATACTAACCTCTGCGGCCGGGGTCGGCCTGTCGTAAATGCCGACAAAACAACCCACCCTAGTTATGTGGTAGGGCCTCAAGCCCGCGATGCCACTGGCGTTGCAAACACCCATAGGCGACGGTAACTACTAAATTCTAAGCGGGCCGTCACCCTGTAATATAAAAAAAATTTAGAAAACTTTTTGTCTAAATATATCGGGATTTTTTAGATTATAGTGCACGTTTGGCCGTCGCGAAAGGTTTATATCGCTCGCCTATTTGTGTTGCTGAAGTTTGTGCCATGGTCTTCTGAGCAAAGATTTAAGCTAATAATATAATAAATGCAACTAAAATTGGCTTTACAAAAGCCCATTGATCTTCTAACCTCTAAAGAAAACTCCAACGATGTCCTTCCTTGTCTGATTGAACTAAGGAAATAACTCATTTTTCATCTCTAAGGGCACAAGGATAATAATAAGGGCCATCTTTATTTATTTAGAAGTGTTCGTCTGATGCTTCACTTAGTTTTAAGCTTGAATATTACAAAGGTTTAATCTAAAGGTTTTGTTCGTGCAGGGACAGAGAAAGAATACTAACCTCTGCGGCCAGGGTCGGCCTGTCGTAAAAGGCGGCAAAACAATCCACCCTAGCTACGTGGCAGGGCCTCAAGCCCGTCTGGATGGCGACCACCTTTAGTCTTAAGTATCCCGCCATAATAACCTTGTGTTGTGTTTCGTATTTAGTGACCCAGGTTCCTGTACCCCTATGGGACAGCAGGGTGTTCGCGATGCCCCTAGTGTTGCAAACATTCGTAGACGATGGTAACTGCTTACTGTTACGTGGGCTGTCAGCCTGTCCGCTGTTCCACAGTAATTAAAAAATTGGTAATATATTTCAAAACTTCGAATGATCGAACTTGCTAAGTATAATTGATTAATCACAGACTATAGCTAAGTATTTGAATATCTTAACTGTCACTGTCCAAAATATGGTAGGGTGGTTTTTTCTGTCAGATTTTTAGCGTTATAATGAAAAAAATATTAGTTCTCTACACTTCTCTCCGACATACTATATACACTACATACATATAACATACACTCGCTCACAGACAAAAAGTAATTTAAAATATTGTTTACGCCTTAATTGATATTAGTTTTAAGTTAGAGAGATGAGGGTCAGGGGTTTCATAGAACCGGTTGTACCTAGTTTGGGCTCCTATCTTCCCACTTCCTTTTCTTCCTCCTGCGCTTATCCCACGTCATATGGGGTCGGCAACATGTTCTCTTCTTCCAGTCTCCTCTGTTAGCCGTCATGTCAGTTTTCACACCCGTTTTCGCCATATCATCTTTTACGCAATCCATTCATATATTTTTTCGGTTCTTCGCATTCTACCTAATAAATAATTATATATTTTCTTTCAATATTATGGGATGAAATAAAGAATTATTATTAAATAAAATAATAATAAAATAAACTTCTCTTTCATATACATTTTAACTGTGCCTAATTTCATACTCTGTGCGCCCAATCTTCGTAAAAAATGGATACAATCTTTTGTTTCACTTATATATATGAACAAAGCTTATTCGCTTAATTAATATCTAGAATATTCTATCTGCAGGAGATAAGAAATGTTCTAGATTTAATTATGTCATGAGAATTCAATTGTAGTTAAGTATAACTTGCGGTTTTGTAACGGGAATGCATTTTCAATAAGTAATGCAATGTCTTTTTTAATGTTAGTGTCATTCAATTGGCCAAGCGGAAGATCAGTGCTGATGAAAACTACCAGTAAATGCTGGGCTGGGACTAATTTCGGACAAATATTAGATATAATTATAAATTGTATATAAAAATCTATAATAAATACATTTCTTTCTTTTTTTCTAATGTAATGGGGTCTAAGATCTTTACCATAAAGCCTTCAACGATGTGAGCTGTATGAGGCTCTGACGGAGGATTTCTTTTTCAGAAGTTAGCAATAAGATATAATATAGACGATAGCGTCCCACTGCGGGCCTACCCTAGAACGGGCTGCAGCCCGTATGCATATTCACCACCCTTTTCATGGCGGATTGGCGGGTTACGCATACCGGTGATATCAGTATTCACGATGTTTGCCAATCTGCCTTGAAAAACGTGACGAGTAATTGACCGTATGGGCTGTTATTTATTTTATTTTTAATAATATATTTCATACAGAGTCGATTTATTATTTCTCGTGCTATAGTTATAATAGAAATATAATAATATAATATAATCTTTATTTGTAAGAAACGTGGTGAATACATAGGTGACTTGTTCAAATTTTATAAATGTACAACACGTTTCGCCATTTCTGGCATACAAATTTCTTTATAAACCTAAAAAATAAAAATCTTAACATTAAATTATTTTATATATGTTACATATTTTTGTTAATCTCTTTCCCTGTAATGTCCATAAAGATAATATAAAGTATGTCAGTATTATTTAAAAATAAATGTCATCGAATTAATTATTGTCATTGAATTATAATTGGATTAATTACATGTTCTTTGGTTACAATTATATATATATATATATATATATATATATATATATATATATATATATATATATATATATATATATATATATATATATATATATATATATATATATATATATATATATATATATATATATATATATATATATATATATATCATGTCTATAATTAATTTTTCCATTGCAGTGTTCACAATACCTGAGTCCGCGTGATTTAAAGTAATTTTAAACAATTTACAAAAACACCTTTCAACCATATACAAACATCTTTTCCTTAAACTGTTTAAGAGGCAACAGTAACTGCCTTATCGAAGCGGGTATTCGATTGTACACTTTAATAGTTATAACAGGTATATTCTTATGTCCTAAAGGAGTGCCACGGATCGGCATCATTAGTCTTGTAGGATATCTATTTTTTATTTTGGAATATTCGCAGTCACCGTATGCTGTAAAATAATGTTTGTGTTCTTTTACAAATACACATGATTGATAAATGTATAAACCAGCTAAGGTAAGTACTTTTTGGTCAACAAATAGGGACCGACAAGAGGTCATAGGACTCACTCCGCAAACAGCCCTCAGACACTTTTTTTGAACGAAACGATAACTTAAGGCAAAATAAGGTCTAAAATGAAATCCTTTGATCGAAACTAAATTTGAGTTGAGTATCAAATGTATTTGACATAATTAAAATTAAACCATCAGACACATTTGCGTTAATTATATTAAATCAAAGGCTGCTTTATCGTAATTAACTATAAGTTAAAACAGCCTCCGTGGCGTAGCGACTAAAGTAAGTTTGAACGCCTTCTAAGGTCACAGGTCCAATTTCTGACCCGAGTTTGGGTGTTTATATATAATAATATATGTATAACTTATTTATTTTGAGATTATACGACGCTGTGTAAATTGTCGCTATATATTTATTTATAAATCGGTTATATCTGTTTGTATTGTTTGATATTTCCGACGACCGCGAATCAACTCGGGTCTTAGCGTGGCTGTCATGGTTCGATTACTTTCCCAAGTATGGATATTTATGTATAATATATTCTTCTTCTTTCTGTCTTTATCTCACATTATGCTCAGCACATGTTCTCCCCTTCCATTTTCCTCTGTTAGCCATGATCCCGGCCGCAGAGGTCAGTTTTCTTTCTCCACCCCTGCACGGATAAGGAAGGAACTAGATAACTAATATACTACTTATTTAGTTATATTGTGTAAATGAATACATATTATACACAAACTCCCAGACTCAGGACAGTAATCGAACTCGTGACCTCCACAGTCCTATGACGTGTGCTGTGACGTGAAGCGAAGATATAAAAGAAAGCCACAGCAGTGTACCGAAACGCACCATTTTCATGACGATATATATTATCACAAACAAATTCAGGTATATTCTTGTACCTGCTTAAAATTTCTGTCACATAAACAAGCATAAATAAATACTAACAGCCCATAGCCTCCTAATGCTGGGCTCAGGCCTCCCCTAAAGGGAACGGACAATATCCAAGGTAGATCTTCTTCTTCTTCTTTCTCCTGCCCTTATCTCACATTATATGAAGTCGGCTCAACATGTTCTCTTCTTCCACTCTCCTCTGTTAGCAGTCTTCCCAACATTCACACCCTTTTTTGCCATATCATCTTATACGCAATCCTTCTATCTTTTTTTGATCTACCTCTCCTTCTGTATCCATTCACTCCCATTTCTATCATTCTCCTTCTTCTATGGCATTCTTCCCTTCGCATTTTATGTCCAAACCACACACATCTGTTACTTTAAAAAAAATCAATATATAATATGTATTTATTTATTGCTGTAGGACATCAGACAGGCTGACAGCCCGCCTAAAACACACATAAGCGATGGTAACATGTGTGTTTGCAACGCCAGTGTATTGCGATGCGCAAACACGCTGCTTTCCCATAAGGGTACAGGAACTTGGGTCGTGTTGTAAGACAACACAAGGTTATGGCGGCATAGTTTATAGCGTCAAGGTTATAGCGGCGACCAAACGTGGTCACCATCCAGACGGGCTTCAGGCCCTACCACGTAGCTAGGGTGGGTTGTTTTGTCGCCTTTTACGACAAGCTGACTCCGACCGCAGATGTTAGTATTCTTTCTCCGCCCCTGCATGGATAGAAGATATTTATTTACAAACTTTTTTGAGTTTGGAATGCTTTTCAGCTTATGCAGACTTTTAGAATAGTACGGTAGTATGGGATTCCCCACGTAATCAGTCTATGAACCCCCGTGTCTTAGTTAGGAGATCCACGCTGGCATACTCATTTACGTCACCCAGGTATTCGTTCTCTTCGAGCTCCGCAGTCAGGGATGTTCAACCTGATCGTGCTCTTAGCACCGGCCCTTCTTCGCGGGTTTTACTAAAGACAGAGGGAAATCAAGAGGAAATAAAGAAAGAAAAAAGATCCCTTTTTCCTTTCAAGTTCCAATTATCCAATTGGAATCCGTTTATTTTAACACCGGGTGAACTGGGTATGAAGAACAATGACGCAACTCCTACACAATTTAATGACTTCAAAGTACCAGATAAAAGTAAGAAATTAAAGGCCCATTATGATTTTGTGTGCGGATAAAGTAAACAAGCTTTATAACAAAACCTTAAACGTTAAAAGCAATCAACATTTTCATCTGTATTTGATATCCTTAAATGACGTTATAATTGGTATACAAAATATTTACCTTCATAAACGTATATGGAATTTTCTAGAAATGCTACGGGGTTAAACTCCCTCCCACGTAGTTATTAGACGTGGGTTGACATCCCACTTTATGTATAGGAATACATGCTTAGTAAACATTATTGGAATAAAAGCTAATAGCGCCTGATCAAAAATTTTCTTCCGACGTAATTAATACATCACAATTTTTGAAATCCTGACTATACTAATAAAGATAATGAGATTTTATCGAATTATTGTATTGCCATCGGTCCTTGATAAGTTGCACATTTATATGAAATGATCGTTTAAAGTGGGTTAAAATTAAGTTCAAAGGAGTCGGTTACGAACAAACAAGCAGGCAAACATACAGGTGAAACTAATAAAAGCATGTTAATAAAATACATAATATAATGATCGTTAGACATTTGCTACGTGAATGTTTATCTCTGTGCCGGGGTGGAGTAAGAATACTGATCTCAGTCGCCAGCTTCGGCTAGTCGTAAAAGGTGATAAAACAACCTAGATAGGTGGTAAAGCACTAAACCTGAATTAGGTCCAGTTTAGGACAAAATTATCTTTAAATTTGAACTATTTAAATAGTTCTTTAGAGCTACAAACCTATCTGAATTGCAATCCTTGGTCTATATGCCGCCGTTGTATCCCGGCATTAGTGACACAGGTTCCAATGGATGATTCCAGTTCCTATGCGGACAGCAAAGAATTCTTGGCGCCCCTAGCGTCGCAAACATCCATAGGCGATGGTAACTGCTTACTATTAAGTGGGTCGCCATCCTGTTGTTCCTCAGTAATTAAAAAAAACGTAGCCCAATGGATTTCATACGCCGGAACGCTTACAAGAGTCACGAATTCCCATCCCGAGCCCGGGCGTAGGTATAGTATTTATTTACAAAAATACGTCTATCAGTTCTGTAGTGACTATAAAACAAATGATACACTCCTTACTTTGTGGCTAGATGGCTCTATCATTTATCAGATATGGCTAATTGTGTAATTGAGATTACGGTTAACAGGAATGAGTGGAAGACATAACCCGATAATCCTGTTGAGGGAGATAGGGAAAGGAAATTTACAGAGTAATGACCAAAAGTCGATCTTGCGATGCCTCTACGAAAAGCTCTGGGTAGAGACCTGGGCTTTAGTCGGTGTAACGTCGCCGCTGGCCTTCACATCTCGACCAGCTCAAAAGCAACCGCCGTAGGATTAGAATGTTGAGCCCGAAGTCTCAGCGTGGTACTAATAATTCTACAGGATATAAAAAGTGTGTATATGCAATTCAGACATGGCAGAAGTAAAACTTCAGAGAAATAGCCTACGAGATAATGAGATAAACATATAGTATCAGGAGTATTAGGATAATAATTATAAGGTCTATTATTCTTACAATATTCTTACTAAGCTCAAAAATTATTTAATATATATTTTAATACAAAATATTGCATTTCATATATTAGTGTACAAAAGCTATGAAATGCCGAATAAACAGTGGATAAATACTATAGGAAATTACTTGTATTCTATCTGATTCTCTCGCAGGCTAAATTATATTTATGAATATGTTTATCTCGTTTTGGTGTCGCCTTTTCGTTTCATCGAATTTTCTAATCACAACTGTACTAAGAAAGTTTCACTTGAAAAAACATTTTTATTTCATTTCAGTTTGACGTACTGCGATGTTTGGTATGGATGTAATACTACAAAAATTTTAATAAAGCGTCTGGATATTTATTCAGGCTTTCATAAACATTGTATATTAAAAATGTACATTCATCCCCCGCCCACGTTTTATTTATCGGTAGATGACGTCACCTGTATGACAGTATGCGGAAATTTGACTTAGTATTTCCAGAATACTGCTTAATATATGGCACTGAATGATGTTGATTGACACTGTCTTCTTTAATGAGTGCAGATAGTTTTCAGGAGTCACGGCATATTACCATCTCGAATCGTCAGTCATTCAGCCTTAACTGTAAATTTTCTATTCGTACGCGTATAAATTTAATAATAAAAATGCGCTTCTTTAAAATATTATGTAGTATATATAATATTTCAGACTATAATTTATGCCAAATTTCATCCAATTTCTTTCAGCTATTCTTACGTGATTAAAATACTAACAGTTATAGTTATAGTTCATACTATGTAATATCACTATCTACATACAAGTAACAATATTATTATAATAAATAAGTTAAAATGCGTGTACGTAGAATATTTATAAAAGCCTCCAAAATTTAAAGGCTTCGTAGGCCCAAGGCTGTGAGAAATAAACAACAGTAGCACCTGTTGGTCAATTATCCCGGAGAGGGCACAAAAAATGCAGGTACAAGAACAGGTAGATGGGTGGTACCATATGTTTTCGATTTCAAATTACATTGATTTGAATGCTTAATTAAGCGAGTAACACATGAGTTGTATTAACGATCATTATTATCTTTTAACATATTATGAATCTTCTAAGGATGGCGATTTCGTCGTTATATTTTGAGATATTCAAGCTGCATTTGGGAGTACATTAATAATAATAACGTGACTTCTGGTCTCCAGTGTGATATATTTCTTCGTGCAGGGGCGGAGTAAGAATATTGACCCCTGGGGCCAGGTTCAGCCTGTCGTAAAAGTTGACTAAATAGCCCTAGCTAGGTGGTAGAAGCCCTAGCCCATCTGGATGGCAACCAACCCTGGTCTATAAGTTCCGCTATAATAACATTGTTTGTGATCTGGCGTTAGTCATTTATTATCATCGTTAACTTAGCCTCATCCTAATCATTTGGAGACAGAACAGTTTTATCCTTCTATTTTATTCTATCCTGGCATTCTTCATCTGTCACTCTTCACAAACCTCGTCTCATCATCAAACATTATTTCTATCACTTTTTGAGGTTTGCCCCTATCCTTGTACCTATCTACTTTCGGGATCAACATTGTTTTGATAATGTGGTTAGATTTTCTTCTCATTGCACGTCTGTATGTTACCATGTCAGTCTCAATCTCAATTTATCAAGTATGCTGGTGCTACTCCCTCTATAATTCGGTATATAAATATATTGGACTTTGGAAAAGGGCATAGGCTACTTTTTGTCGCGAGAATGATTTTTTGACAGAACAATGGTGGTGGGTGGTGATTACAAATTAAAGTTTTAATTGTTGTGCGGCCACGTTAACTTCTGAATTAGCAAAAGTCGCATTTAAATTTCACAATACTGATCTATTAAGCACTCTACAACTTAGAAAAGTAATAAGGTATCCACGTTTTAATCTTTGACCGGAACCACAAACTCCTTCATAAAATAAAAGTGACAAATAAATGACAAACAATAGTAATTCCGCATTTACGACATCACGAACTGACGTCAAAATTGTTGCCTTCCATAATAATCATGGTGACCAAGGCTGAATGGGGTTAAGTAGAAATTAAATATGTTCAGTCATTCAGGTAGTTGGAAAAGAAAACACGCGAATAGGAAATGGATTTTTAGAAAAGTTTTCATGTATTTACTACCTTCAAAATCTATTTACGGTACACTTAACTAGCACAAGTGTGTGTGTAGATACACACACACTTGAGATCAATTATTTTAACATTATTATTATTTCGAAAGGTGGCTATGCTAGTCTTTTTTTTTTTTTTTTTTTTTTTTTTTACGGGGTGGGGAAATCCTCATGGACTACCTCCGCCTGGGGAAAGGCGGAGGGGCATGCCGGACTCCTACCGGCTAAAACCACCACCCCGGTAACCTAGTATCACTGCGTCCAATTTAATGAACTATTGTGATTGCCACATTTACTATAGCTCATTGGCAAAGCCTGCCTCGTTGAAGTAGCGAAGCAGTTATTTGGCAGGAGCTGCACGTATCTCATCCGGTTCCAGCATGTGTTTTCCTAATATGAGACTACGTTTATGCATCAGGGAACAGCAGTAGCACAGCAGGTGCATAGGCGTTTCATCCGCCTCATTACAGAATCTGCAGGCTTTGCCATCCCTAATCCCTATGATGCTGAGGTGCTTGTTTAGGCAACAGTGTCCGGTAAGCGCCCTCGTTAGGTTGCATAGCTGATTCCTATTTAGTGCTAGTACTTCAAGCGCAAGTTTGCAGTTGTAGGCTTTAACTAGCACCTTGGAGTGATTTAGGCCTGGAATTGTATTCCAGCGCTTAATTATTTTAACATGCTTTTATTAGTTTTACCTGTACATTTGATTGTAGCTATATCCTTTGAAATCAATTTTGACCCACTTTAAACGGTCACATTTCATTTAAACGTTGTAGACTTATCAAGATCCGATGACCATACAATAATGTATCTTAACCTGAAGTCGCAAATGTTACATAAGTCGAAAACTATAACTGGAATTTTTTGGCATCACCTCAAGTTCCAATAGAGTTCTACTGTATTTGAAAGATTTTTTGGAAATACCCTTTATACATAGGTTCTCCTGATTTGCATTAATAATAATATTTTCCTCACATTTTATGACTACGTTTAAGTACGTTTAAACCGACGTAAATTATATCAGTACTATTATTCAGTAGTCATAAATAAATGTTATAACATTTATAACATAACATGTGCTATAGCACATTGTTTTAAATGCGTTTGAGCGTAGTAACAATAGGAGAAGTAAATGTTAAAAGTATAACTGTTAGGACCAAAATGGACATGTGTGTTTGACAATTATTTTATCAAAATAATATTAAATAACCAGCGAGGTCACACACTATAACCCCCAAGAAGCCAAATCCAAAAATCTGTTCATGACTAAACCGTGGACAGAAAGTTTATTTTAAAATTAAGAGTATTGCTTCCAGTTTAAATTCAGTCTCTTCTGGTATTTCGAGCAGTTTGTCAGTATGATTTATTATTATTTTAATAATTTTAAAATCAGATTTTAATGTCTAAGTTAAATATCGATTGCTCAAATATTGATTTACCCATATAAATTTTAGTGCATAGACACTTGGTCCTTATCTAAAAAAAATATTGCGATATCTTCATTTAATATAATTATTAAATTTTAAGAAACAACGATTTTATAAGCACTACGTGTTCAGGGATATGTGTTTTCTTGCCACGAAAAAGTGGGACAAGCGGTGTAGCGCGCATGCGTACGAAAACTTCTCATATTTTTTCAATTTACTTTTTTCTGTTATTCGACCAGCGAAGCGTGCGGGAATGGATTACAATAATATTGTTCTCGAAAACGACAATAGCTTTTGCATGTCAGAACATCTGCAGGGGTCATAGGATTAATGTCCTTCCCAAGTATGGGTGTTTAATCATCCTTAAGACATGGCTGCTTACTTTGTAGCTTGCTGTATAATTAGTCACAGTATGTTATTATTTTATTCTAATAACATACTGTTTTGCCTTCTATAACTTTAAAAACTAAATTATAAACTTTATATTTACACAAACTTTTCATAATATCTATAACATATACGCTCTGCTCGTTTATTTGGGACTAGATGGCGCTATGTGAATTGTCACAGTACATTTATCCCATTTTAATCAAGCTTTACTTTTAAAATGTGTGAGACATCGAAAAACATATATGTAAATCGGTACGCAGTAGTCTAGCCCTGTAACAATTCTCCGCGAAATGAAGCTTGATCGTTGGCGACTCCATTTTGTATCGTAACCATATATACCAACGGAATCAATCTATTTTATTTCATTATATATTTTCTTATCGAAAGTCTAAGTGCTACTTAGTAATCGGAGTTACTTATCGCAATAAACTTGTTAAATGCATTGTTTTTAATACATTGATATAAGGTTGATATTGGTGGAAAAATTATTCCCACATGTAAAATGAGCCGATTGAATCTATACAGGAAATATAAACTCTACGGATCACGTCCATAACTTTACACTGCAAGTTTACATGTTCACACATTAGTGATGTTTACATCAATGATGTTCACAGATTATTGATGTTTCAACATTTATTGGCGTGTCTTGGCAGTAAAATCACAGCAAACGGCATAAAGCTCTAATGATATCATGCCCCCTCCACGCCACCTCTACTCAAGACGTGCCCGTATCTACTACACGCTTCATGGCTTCTAAGCTGCGTAATATTTTTATTTTATTAACGAAATTCTACTATTCATTCATTTTTTATTGCTGTAGGACAGAAGACAGGCTGACGGCCTGCTTAAAATTTAGCAGTTACCCTCGCCTATTGGTATTTGCAATGTCAGTGGCATCGCGAACACGCTGCTGTTCCATAAGGGTACAGGAACTTGGGTCACTAATGCCGGAACACAACACAAAGTTACTATCGCGGCATACTTAAGACCAAAGGCGGTCGCCATCCAGACGGGCTTGGGGCCCTACCAAGAAGCTAGGGTGGGTTGTTTTGTCACCTTTTACGACAGGCTGACCCCAGCCGCAGAGTTCATTATTCTTTCTCCGCCCCTGCACGTTTAAAAATCCATATTTCCCTATTAATTTTTATTAATTTTGTTTTAAACCATTATTTTGTAATAAAAACACGGAGTGGTAATCAGTAGCAGATTAATCACAGAATTGTTTAACGGTTTTTCACTTTATTTAAAAACTAACACTTCTTCGATAGTTATTTCGACAGAAATTGCACTTCTATTCATTTATTAATCAAGTTCTTACATTAACTTTAATTTTTCCACATCTGCCGAGCGTCTCGGGATGGCCTATTTGTGTTTAACCAGTTTGAGTTGATAAACAAGCCCAATTTCCTAACTACCCACAAAAATAAATTTTTCGTTACATAACAAAGATATTGTCACCTACGATACGGACTCAGCCTAGTTTTTGGTGACCGATTTTTTGTAGCTTTTATTGTGGTGGCGTTATGTTATACATACATATTTATATCCTTAATTTGTATACATAAATTAAACATAAACGGGTATATCTCAAATTTTTGGAGAAATAATCAGTGAAAGCATTTGCGGCTTAGTAAAACCCCTTCTCGTTATATCTAAACTAGGGCTGATATCCCCTGGATTAGGTTAGGAAAAACCTCAAAGGCTCTCGGTGGCCACCGAGGTTTTTAATGGATGCCATTGCGACCACCCTGGCTATCCATTGCCAGTCAGTCGAGTAGGCGCACAAGTAGAGTGGAGAACCCCTCATACAAGCGTTGGCTTCTCCCCGGAGAACCCACGCTTTTAAGGTGCAGTTTTCCCCGGGCAAAAGGAAAGCACAAATCACCTGTATGCTGCTAAAAAGTAAGAGGGTTATGTTTTAAGGAATTAGTGATATTAGTCATGTAGTCATCATATGTATTTTTTTATTGCTGAAGAAGAACCAATTATATTTATATTGTCTCGGTGGCGTTACGGATAACGCACTTCGGTACGCTTGCAGATGTCACGGGTTCGATTCCCGTCTCGCGTCTGGGTGTTTATGTATAATATGTATTTATTTACAAAAAAAAAAGTATATAAGTAGTATATCAGTTGTTTAGGGCCCATAACACAAGTGCTACTTTGTTTGGGACTAGATGACGCTGTGTGAATTGTCACAAAATATTATTATTATTATTATTTGTTTTCAATTTGTATTTATATCTCAGGTGAACCTGGTACAGAAACATATTAACACGGATTTAAACCAAGTGCTAATTTGTACGTAAATGAATAGTGTATATTATTTTGTATTAAACTGTGTAGAGTGTCTTCATTCAATTGCAGAAATTTTCTTACGATCCTACACGTGTTTAATATTGCGGCTTTCTGTAAAGATATATATGTTATTAATATTATTTATCAATAATGATTGGTAAAAAGCAATTAATACATTTAATCATCTCCAAAAATGTCATAATCATGATTTGTATCCAGAAAAGCATTTAGTGCTCGTGTCGTACGGTAAGACAAGAAAGACTGCGAACAATTTGTGTTATCTGGCTTAGGAATAACGTTTTGTTATCATTTGGAGTCGTACGAAGAAGCCACCGCCAGGTAGCCGCATTATAAAGTTACCGGTAAGTGTAACGGGTATATTATTTATACTCCCACTAAACGCCAGCCTAGCAGTGAAACAATATAAACCCGCATTATAATTCACTACCTTTAATAATCATGCAGGTCAAACAAAATAAAACCTCTTTAGTTTCATTAATAAGCAATACTGAACCCTACGTATTTATGTACGATGAAAAAGTGCCCTACTTTTTAATAAGCTTCACAATCGTGCTCATCTTTAGGTGTATTTCATTGCATTTTCATCGTTCATTTTAAGTGTCCATCTCTTTTTGTAGTTCATCCTGTTAATGCTTTTGAAGAAGTAGAATATTTTATTTTTTTCTGACTTTATAAAGAAATATTAACTTTGAATCTTTATCATTTATTTCCGTAATAAGTCTCGGATACAGTTAAAGTCTGTTAGAATATTGTGGTTTGGAAAATATAAATACACTTGTTTTTTTTCTGAGAAACAGCAAACAGGCTGACACAGTCCACTTAACTAAGTATGCAATTACTGTTGTCTACTCGAATACGCTACTGTCCCAGAGGGTATAGGAACCTGGATCACTAAGATTATTACGGCGGCATACTTACAGACCAAGGGTGGTTGTCATTCAGACGGGTTTGGAGCCCTACCGCGTAGCTTGTTTTGTCGCCCTTTACGACAGGCCGACTCCGGCTGCAAAGGTTAGTATTCTTTCTCCACCCCTGAACGGATAAATTATAATATAAAATAACCTTGTGTTGTGTTCCGGCGTTAGTAACCCAAGTTCCTGTACCCTTATGAGACAGCAAGTGTTCGCGATGCCACTGGCGTTGCAAACACCCATAGGCGACGGTAACTGCTAAATTCTAAGCGGGCCATCAGTCTGTCTGCGGTTCTGAAGCAATAAAAAAATACAATATAGTGTATTGTAGAATTTTTTAACTGCATCATCAACATCAGAAGCTTGTAGTACTTCATAAGCATATATACCTGTATATGCCTGTATCCTAACTAATGTTATAAATGCGAAAGTGACTGTTTTTTTTTGTTACGCTTTGATGTCTAAACCGCAGAATTAATTTTGATAAATTCCGGTATAGTCATAGATATGACCTTGGAGAAGGACATAGGCTGCTTTTTTAATTCATATGACAGAACAACATTTGCCGCGTTAACTAGTATATTATATATTCCACTCATCACGAGATATATAGAACTGTAAACCCGATTGACTTGAAATTTAGCATAGTTACTCATTACGCGATGTACACGCTCGCTAAGAACAGATTTTACGTAAATCAAATCCAGAATGTATTTTTTTTATTTTATATGACTGAACAACGTTTGGTGGGTCAGCTAGTCTATTATATAATCTACCTCATGATAAACCTGATTGCATAAATGATCATTTGTTTGTGCATCTTTTTAATTAAACAAAAAATGTTGCTTTTGGCAACAATGTGGCGGACTTCAACCGTTATGCCACGGACAACTCGTCCGCCCACACACCCACATATTGATTTTAGGGTACAGTACTCTAAAACTTTATATATATATATATATATATATATATATATATATATATATATATATATATATATATATATATATATATATATATATATATATATATATATATATATATATATATATATATGCAAAGCCAGTGGCATCGCGAACACGCTGCTATTCCATAAGGGTTCAGGAACTTGGATCACTAATGCCGGAACACAACGCAAGGTTATTATGGCGGCATACTTAAGACCAGAGGTGGTCGCCATCTTGACGGGCTTGAGGCTCTACCACTTATATAGTTTTAGAAACTTCCGCTTCGGTGCCCGTGGTCCGCTTTCCGACTTTTTCTTCTCCACTTCGCACGGGCTTCGGCATCCCGGATAGTGAGTCCATTGGCACGCATATCATCCTATATGACGTCAAACCAACACTTTTTAGCTCTACCCCTCCTGTCGGGACCCGGCGGAAGCGGTATGACTTGACATTTTTTCCTCACGTAAAAAGCCGATTGCTGTAAAACGTGGCCATACCAGCTAATACATTGCGTTACAGCCTATTGTAAATAGTCAAAAAATGTATGCCCCTTATTTGTGACTAGTTTATATAAATTCTAAGAAAAAAATAACAAAATCATTCTAAAAATGCAATCTTGTTACTTCGATGGCGTATATACTCTAATCAAGTGCGCTATAAATGGCGATGTCTTCCTTCTACGAACTTGGCCAGTTTTTATTGAGGTCGCCTAATACGTACGTGAGCTTTTTGCTTTCACATTCTGTCATAAATTTCCTATTTGTAAAATGTTTAACCAGTTTACTAGCTACAGGAGGTAATAATACGAAGGTACTGCCATGAGCTCTGTGGTAATGCAGAAAAGAACGCTCGCAATCATATCTTTAATTTCCGTCCCGAGTATGGTTATTTATTTACTGTCATATTCTATGATACAATTTTTAAATTCAAATCAACATGTATTAACATCCTTAATAATTTGTATATTTTAAAAATCTATCATTTCGTTATTTCTTTTCATTTCAAATTTTTGAACAATTTTTATTTTATATAAGATCGTTCAATGTTAATAATTAAATAAATAATTAATTTTATCCGTGCAGGGGCGGAGAAAGAATATTAACCTCTGCGGCCGGGGTCGACCTGTCGTAAAAGGCGACAAAACAACCCACCCTAGCTACGTGGTAAGGCCTCAAGCCCGTCTGGATGGCGACCACCATTAGTCTTAAGTATGCCGCCATAATAACCTTGCGTTGTGTTCCGGCATTAGTGATCCAAGTTCCTGTACCTTTATAGGACAGCAGCATGTTCGCAATGTCACTGGTGTTGCAAACATCCATAGGCGATGGTAAAAGCTAAATTCTAAGCGGGCAGTCAGTCGGTCTGCAGTCCTACAGCAATAAAAAAAATATCTTTGTTTTCGCAATTAACTTCTTGAGCATGCAGTCGTTACCTATAATTGCGACATTTTAAATGTTACTATGCCTTAATAATCTATGTTTGCGTAATGTATGTCATGTTGGTGATCTATTTAAATAAATAAATGTATGTCGTAGAAAACATCGGCGGTGGACCTGGTCCACGGTATAGACCAAGTCATTTGTGTGCCGGCTCAGACTTTAGGATATAAGAGAACGCCGGGGTTATTTTTAATAGGTCTGCCTAGAATCCTACATACATCGCATAACAAGTTTCTACAAAAGACTAATAAAATATCTTCTTCTTCTTGGTTGCTACGCTCTTGACAGAGCGGTGTGGTCATTACGGAGGTTTGCTGATACTATTTACGATATCTCGCCACTTGCGTCTATTGGTGATTCCATTGCACGCGTGCACGGTACCGCTAATAAACTATAATGCTGAATAAATCGCATTAACTTTCAGCTTAATAAAACATTTCTCGTAAATTCCTCTACTTAATTCCATTATGACGTCAAGACCAGTAAAATAGGAATGTCCATTAAGTTTTATATCGCTAATCAAAATTTGCTTTAGTGAATTTACTAGTAAAATAAAAAAAAAAACTGCCGCTAAATCTCTATAATGTGATCGTTAATAACTCGTTTATAAAATATATGATAGGCGTGCCATTGTCATTCAAAAATAATATAATCACCTCATAGTATATATCCGTTAAGCAAATTATACTTATGGTAATGATAGAGACATTTCTCCATGCAGGGGCGGAGTAAGAATACTAACCCATGCGACTGCGGTCATCATCATCATCTCAGCGATGAATCCCGGTTGCAGCCCAAACTCTCGCTTCGGCGCCCGGGGTCCGCTTTCCGACTTTTTCTTCTCCACTTCGCACGGTCTTCAGCATCCCTGGTAGTGAGACCATTGGCACGCATATCACCCTTTACGACGTCAAGCCAGCACGTTTTGGGTCTACCCCTCCTGCTGGGGCCCGGCGGAAGCGGCATGGCCAGACATTTGTTTCCCACGTAAGCATCCGGTTGCCGTAAAACGTGGCCATACCATCGGAGCCGACACTCCTGCAATTTATCCGCAATGTCACGGACATGAAGGCTGCCGCGAATGCGGGAGTTCCTAACGCGGTCCTTCCGCGTCACTCCACTGAGGTCGGTCTATCGAAAAATGTGACCAAACAACCAACCCTAGCTACGTGGTAGGGCCCCAAGCCCGTCTGGATGGCGACCACCTTTGGTCTTAAGTACAGCAGCGTGTTCGCGGTTCCTCTATCGTCGCAAACACCCATAGGTGACGGTAACTACTTAATGTTAAGTGGCCGTCAGCCTGTCTACTGCTCCTCAGCAATAAAAAAATAACCTTGTATTTTCCGGGATACATTGCCCAGGTTCCAGTTCCTACACTGACGGTAGCGTGCTAGCTACGCACCTGGTATCGAAAAAATTTATAGGGGCCTGCTGTTTATGCAGAACTATGCTGAAGATTTAAAATTTAAACTATATAATAAAAGCATAAGTAGAGCAAAAATTTTTAATTTTAATTTAAATAGTTTTGAATATATTCCATTCAGTATAAAATATACCCTCCATCAGAAGATCTTTAGATGCTTAATTAGGAGATGAAAGTTTAATACAAAGTCATTGGCACCTTGTTCAAAACAATTTGCATCCTTCCAGAAATTTCCTGATACAAATCAAGGAAGGAATCCTTTTAGACTAACAAAAGAGTCTATTTTCCGTGAAATTGGGGATATCGATTTTAAAGCGCTATAATCTGTGTACATTGAACAATAGCAGTAGACGGCGTACGTATTCTAATATAAAAAAAAATGAAAAATTTTAGTCAATTGAAAGTTTAGATTTAATGAAGTTTTCTTTTTTAATTCAATTTTTCTGTTTATAACGATACGATCTGTTGTTCGTACGTGTTAGAACCTATATCACAAAGCTAACCGTTAGTTAAATTGTAACCGTATACTAGCTATGTGGTATGGCTAAAAGCCCGTCTGGGTCGCAAGCGTCCCTTATCTCTAAATACGCGGCCATAAAAACCTTGTGTTATGTTCGTACTAGCTTACCCGGCAAACGTTATTTTGCTATATAAATTTAAAAAATACGTTTTTGACAGGATTTCCGGAAAGTCTGTTCTTAGTGAGCGTCTACCTCTTTCTCTCTCGAAAAACGTATATAGGGTGTGTAGTTTTAGAGATTTTGTGATGAGTGGTATGTCGCTTATCATCTAAATCATCATATAAATAATTTGTCCTCCGTGTAATCGAACCCATAGACACAGTAGCAGTTTACGTAGTCATTTAAACAACCGTATCGTCAAATATACTTCATCATTAGTCAATCCATTGGAAGTTTTCTTTACGCATTGAATGATATACAATCATTTAATTGTGTAATTTTTTTCCATGAAACGAGGTCGACTACAAAGAAACGCTTTATCTGCTTTTTCTAAACCAGCACCGGTTTTTTAATATCAAGCGATTAAAGCTTATGTGATTTTAGCCCAATTATAATGTCTTGAAATTGTATCTTCATCATATGTTATGGTGTAAAAATCTACATATTAATAAAATACGCAGCAGTGAGCTCCGTTTAATTAGCTTCGAATAAAAATGTCTAGAGATTAGCAACAATCATATTACAACATTTAGTTATGGACAATCAATTGTTGTTAATTAGGTAAGGCAAGGTAACGGTGCAAATCCCACGAAAGCATCTTTAAGACAGTTTTTCCGGACTAATGTGTATTATAACATAAATGTCGTGTACCAACATTGAAGAAAAATATTCTAACTACCTAAAAAGAACCACCGAGAACACCGATATGCGTAACTCGCCAATCCGCCTTGGACAAGCGTAGTGGGTATACTGTACATTCTCTCTAAGGGAGTTCCAAGCCCAGTTTTGGGACGTTTAGGACTGTTATTTTTATCCCACGTACAAAAAGTTTTACGTCTACGAAGCCTTCTTTTAAAATATGTTGGTCCCGACAAAACTTCTTGCACGGGAATAGATAGGAAATTGCCGGGAAATTCTGTCTCAAAATTACTTTCCGTGCAACAACAGCGAGACAGACCTTTGCAAGTTTAAGTAGATTGTTTTATTTTCTTGAACCGTTGGGAAGATGTATTGTTGAAGATATTTATAGGTTTTTCTCGGTGCAAAGGCGGTCCAAGAATACTCACCTTTGCAGCCTGGGATGACCTATCGTATAAAGGTGACAAAAAAAGCTAGATGTTAGGACTCCAAGCCTATCTGGATGGCAACCACTCTTGATCTCTAAACATTTTTACCATGCAGGGGTGGAGAAAGAATACTAACCTCTGCGGCCGGTGTCGGCCTGTCGTAAAAGGTGACAAAATAACCCACCCTAGCTACGTGGTAGGGCCTCAAGTTCGTCTGGATGACGACCACCTTTGGTCTTAAGTATGCCGCCATAATAACCTTGTGTTATGTTCATGCATTTGTGAACCTGGTTCCAGTTTCCCTACACAGACGACAGCGTATTAGCAGTGCCCCTGGCGTCATTATCCCATAGGCAACAGTAACTGTTCACTATCAAGTGAGTCGATCTGCCTATCTGGTGTATACAAACACAGACTGAACTATAAAGAAATAAATAAGCAGAAGGATTGGGGTGATATGAAAATGTGATACAGGCATGAAATAAGTTGCGAGGTTAATTATACAAATATTATTATTTACTACGCTTACGTCTCAATAACGTAGGGGTCAGACTGGATATGTGATTATGTATTGAACACTTAAAAGTAAGCAATTACCGTTTCCTATGGATTTTGCGACCCCAGGGCTACTGTTAACACGCTTTCTCTATAGGGTAACTGGAATTTGGGTTACTTATGCAGTACACAACACAAGTTTATTATGATTATATATTTATTTATGAGACTTTAGAGCTCTACCTAACTTGGGTTGCTTTGTCGCCTTTTACGACAGGCCGCCCCTGGTCGTAGGGGTCAGTATCCTTACTTCGCCCCTGCATAAAGAGATCTATTTCTTAATATAGTTAATAATATATAAAAACTACATAAATAATAAAAATAAAAAAAATAATAATGACAATTACAATAAGCCATTTCGTTTATTCAATTATATTGTTATACGTGAATTTATGTATTACATATCTATAAACCGTTTTACAACTCATCTGTGAGATGTAAAACCGAACGCAGATATATATATCTACTGCATTTCAACCTTTTGGATTCGCTTAAATATTTTTTATGCGATAATCGACTTTATTGCAACGCGACAGGATAGTAAAATATTATATCTCCGCAAAAAAACAAACCCATAAATTATATTTTTTATTTTATTTTTTATGTTACACTCGTGTCGTATTTCAGCTTAGAGATATATAAAGGGAGACGTTCTTGCAGGCTGATATAAACATATTACGTATGTCATATTTGTCTTGATAATAAAATAAAACTTTTTGCTCATACCTTCATTAGTAGAAAGTCGTTAAAGGGCAAAGAAGGGATTATTAATTCTAAATAA
The DNA here is from genome assembly GCA_963693495.1 of Malacosoma neustria. Taxonomy (NCBI): domain Eukaryota; kingdom Metazoa; phylum Arthropoda; class Insecta; order Lepidoptera; family Lasiocampidae; genus Malacosoma; species Malacosoma neustria. The sequence continues at coordinate 4,975,717 of OY856397.1, forward strand.
ATAAATATATTAAGAAAATTCACAGAACGCCATGTAGTCCCAAACTAAGTTACATGGTACTTGTGTTATGGGTACTAGACAACAGATAAACTACATTATACTTTTCTTTAAATAAATACATATCACTTATAAACACCCAGACACTGCACGCAAGCGTACCCACGTGCGTTAGCCACGCCAAGAGGTCGTCAACTTCTCATACAATACAAGCATTTAAGTACGCACCAAAGGGCACATTGTTAGGGGTTTCAGACTTAAATGACATTTGACAATTAGTTTTTTTTTTTTTTTTTTATTGCTGTAGAACAGCAGACAGGCTGACGGCCCGCTTAGAATTTAGCAGTTACCGTCGCCTATGGGTGTTTGCAACGCCAGTGGCATCGCGAACACGCTGCTGTCCCATAAGGGTACAGGAACTTGGGTCACTAATGCCGGAACACAACACAAGGTTATTATGGCGGCATACTTAAGACCGAAGGTGGTCGCCATCCAGACGGGCTTGAGGCCCTACCACGTAGCTAGGGTGGGTTGTTTTGTCGCCTTTTACGACAGGCCGACTCCGGCCACAGAGGTAAGTATTCTTTCTCCGCCCCTGCACGGATAAATAAATACATATCACTTATAAACACCCAGACACTGGACGGGAATCGAACCCGTAACCTCCGCAAAGAGGTCGTCAACTTCTCATACAATACAAGCATTTACGTATGTACCAAAGGGCACATTGTTAGGGGTTTCAGACCTAAATGACATTTGACAATTAGTTGTTGAGGAGCTGAATTGCACAGCAAATACCTTCATTTGTTTTACTTCATTTGAATTTCTTTTAAAATGCCCTTAAAAATACTTAAGCCACATGTATGGTATTCATTTTTTTGTATCTCTTCAGTTAAAAGGAAAGTTCTAGTGAACAATGTCGATGTAAAAATATGTTTAGTTTTTTGCTTGCAAAATATAAGCAAAATATGTGTTACATAACTTTTGTTGAGTTAGTTTTAATTTTTAAATATCGTAGCCATACATAGGCTTTTGGTAATATAATTACAAATCTAGAATTTCAACAATTTTAATTTTACATATTACAAAAATGGACAGGTGTTTTTACACACATATTTTGCCAATTTTCTATAACTTCACAACAAATACACCTCTCTCTACAATACTCTATGTTATCAGGCTCAAAAACGTTTGGTATTGCCACTATAAATAAGATATAGTATCTTATTTATAGTGGTAATAAATGTCAGTTTCGTACTAAAACTATCTGTTGCATTTATTAGCTTTTGACTGAATAATTTTATCGGGACTTAAACTATTCGATTTGGATTACTGTATTGCATGTATTATTAAAAAAATTACCAGTGATTTGCTTAGCATCGTATACATATATGTAATGAGAGGGGATGTTGACCACATTACTACAAGAATGTTGAACTTGAACAAGATAGGTACAAGGGAGAAGGTAGACTTAAAAGCGATGTAAGAAATTGTGATGCATGTGAGTTTGTGAAGTGATGGAGGAAGAATGCCAGGATATAATAAAATGAAGATTAAGACACGTGAACACTCTAAATGATTGGGATAAGGCCAATATGTATGTGTGTATTCATTTATGAATGATTGGAAAAAATCGTTATCATGAGAATTTCCTTCTTTACATGACATAATTATCATGGCCAACTTAATTCGAGAATAATACATAAAAAAATAATTGAAGAAGACGCGTCATGAATGTTTTCGTAGCTTATATTGAAATGTGTTTTGTGTTTCAGTAGATATTTTTTTTAAATTTGGTTATACAAATTAAATCCATATTAATATTATAAACATGAAAAAGAGTTTGTTTATTTATGTTTTACGCATAAATCGCTGAACCAATTTTGGTGAATTTCGGTATAGAGATATATTGAACCTTGGAGAAGAATATAGGGTTTTTTTAATCGATATGACTCTACAATGTTTTCATATATTTTCACTGTTTTGCCCAACCCATTTGTTCATTATTTTGAGACATGAAGTAGTATATATATAGTAGTATATAATCTCTTTTTCTCTCTCATGGAGGCTGTCAAATAATATTAAATGTATCTCTTCGGTAATGCTATCCGTGGAGGGGCGGAGAAAGAATATTGACCTCTGCGGCTGGGGTCGGCCTGTCGTAAAAGGCGACGAAACAACCCACCCTAGCTACGTGGTAAAGCCACAAGCCCGTCTGAATAGCGACCAGCTTTGGCCTTAAGTATGCCGCTATAATAACTTAGTGTTGTGTTCCGGCATTAGTGACCCAAGTTCCTGTACAATGGATAGCAATCTGATTTCTAAATATACTGCCATAATAAACCTGTATTCCAGTATAAGTGACCAAGTTCCAGTACTCGCGGACGGCAGCGTATTATCGGTGTACCAGGCAATGCAAACATCCATAGACGACCAACGGTCATCTATTGTATAGATCGTCAGCCTATCTGCTAACCCACCTTTTTTATTGGTGTAGGACAGTAGATAGGCTGACGATCCGCTTAGAATTTAGCAGTTACCATCGCCTATGGGTGTTTGCAACGCTAGTGGCATCGCGAACACGCTGTTGTCCATAAGGGTACAGGAACTTGGGTCACTAATGCCGGAACACAACACAAGGTTATTATGGCGGCATACTTAAGACCAAAGGTGGGCGTTATCGCGACGAGTTGAACCTCAATAAAGTGTACATTTACAATAAAGTAAATTTCGTGTTTTTCAAAACCATTGAATAATAAAATATCAGGAAATATCTTATGAACATAACCTCAAAATCATAAAAAATAAAGCAAGATTGATTACGCTAAAAAGATTCCCCTGGGGAAATATGAGCGTGATATTGTAAGGCTTTTGTTTATTTCGGAATGAGAACAGAGATTAATTTTTTTTCGACCCTTAATAATAAATATTTCATTAAGTTCTGTAATATATTGAAATTACTGACAGCCCTATCTCATTTTGTACATACTAAGTGCACATGTTATTCGTATGCATGAAATAAAAATAAAAATAAAATACAAAGAGCTCTCTCGTGGAGCACCTTCCAGTGTTCCGTATTGAGTCCCGAGTTTTGTGCCCGTAGCAATTTTGAAGCTGCCTCAGTTAATTGGACTTCATTGCTAGGCAAAAATATCGTCGCTACAATTGGCTTAGGCATTTGAATCTCTGTCATGATGGAGAGTTATGTCTCCGGCCACGGCTTGGGCTCTGGTATTTTAGCCTTATACTATTCTCTGCTCCTCTGGTCCACGCATGTAACCAGAGTCCAGTCGGATCTGTGGGACCACCTCTGGAATTTTAGACCGGTGCCCTTACTGGTCCCGGTTATGTCCACTATAAGGGCGTGGTGAAGCAGCCCTATCTGTTCCTCCGTCATGGACTATCACAGATACCCTATGAGGATCCCGTTACTGCTCCATAGCTAGGCTTTACATGGGCAACGGGCTCATTTAGCCTAACAGCCTTTTTAGGCTGGGTGTTGGGTGATTCCTCCTCGGATCTTAAGCGTTTTACCGCCTTCTAGGTGACGGTAACTGTTTAACTGTGTAACTTACTATTAAGAAGGCAGTCAGCTTGTCAAAATATTTATATTTTAACAGTATTAGAAACCTAATAACTTAGTTAAAAACAAGTTACTAAATATATAAACAAAACATTTAATTAATAGCAACAAACAGCGGAACTTTTAAACAAGGGAGACCAAACAAAATGTTTTAAACAGTGATTTCTAATTAACAAAAGGGGTATGCAAACAAGCGTCACGTTGTTAGGTTCAAAATGGCGGTGTTGCCATATACACGAAAATCCAATACTCCTATTATAGACTTTTACACACCTGCTTATAAAATAACATTCTACCTTCTGCAGTTTTACTAAATAATGATAAAATAATCAATTCAAAGAAAGAAAGAAAAAACAATAATTTAAAAGCTTCGTGGTAGTCTTGGAAGACTTTTTTTTCTTTTCCAGCTGTGAAAAGACTAATGATGACAGGCGATTTTTCAAGGAATTACAAAATTTAACTTGTTACTAATAACAGGATTCCTTAGAATTGTCGACATATATCTGTTATTATTAATAGCCATCCACTGCTCGAAGACCTACCCAAGTTAGCATCACATCCAGACCTGACCTTGCGTAAGTCTTGAGTTCGTCGAGTTGGTTGGCCTGCATTACGTTTATCGATGCTGTTTTCATTTTTGGGCTCGTTTGCTCCATCATCCACTGATTCTAATTTAAGCGTAACCACCTCATTGCCACTCCAGCTTACATATTTTGTGAATTATCCATCGTTTTGGTTCTCTTACAGATTTCCAAATTTCTGATAATAAGCAGTTTTATTTTCGATTGTTAAAAATTATTTTAACAATAGACCTGGCAACATTTACATATAAACAGACACATAAGCTGTAAAATCAAGGTTCAGCGTGCGTATGAGGTTACCTTTATGTATAAACAATCAGTTAAGTTCTTATACGTGCCATCAGGAGTTTTTATAATCTAATGGAATCTGTCAAAAAGAGGTCAAAAGTAATTAAAACAAAAAGGTTTTATGTGAGTACCGAAATCAAATGTCAAACTTGTAATGTCGAGGATTAAAGGTAAAAAGTTGGTAATAATAAATGGGTTAATTTAGGTGACGTAGCCCAAAGCTGAGCTAGGACCTAAAGAGAAAGTTATACGAGTATATGCCAAGCTTTTTTTTGTTCTCGGGGAAATACCTTCTTTTGACGGGTTCCCCCGGCCCAGGGAGACGAGGGAATATGGGACTCCGGGAAAGATGTTCGGCCATCCGACTACCCACTAAAAACTCCACTTTTCTCCTATCGCCTACGCCCGGGCCCACGGATATGTGGCTTGCCGATCTCGTGGCCCGGGCTGGTGCCGGCCCGCCCATAGTGTCGTGGCGAGCCACTTCTGTAATGTTGGCGTCAGGGAAGGGCTCAGAATTTTGTCCCTCCGGCGTTCTCCTGTTGCAGCTTTTTAAGGAGGTGAGGGTGCCGTGGAACAGCACGCGGCCCTCTCCTTCGCAATATTAGTGTGGGTCGTGGATCCTCGCCTGAGGGGCCGCCCGCAGCCCCTTTTCACAGCGGCTGGGGGTCGTTGGATGAGTACATACCAAGTTTATCCAAGACGGATTAAGTTACACACAATGGTGTTTTTGGTGTGTAGGTGATTTAAGATGTTTTTAAATATTTTTATTTTAATTAATTTAATATTATATGGTTCCGGGTAACCATGATATTAGGGACTATCCATCCATTATATAGGGAGTCCTTATAAATCACAATATTATCACTAAGCCACAGAGAGAAAGAACTCCATTCATTTTACTTTCAAGGTTGAATTATAGAATAGCCGAACTTATAGAAACCTAATTTAGATACTTTACCAGTGAATTTGCTGAGGAAGATGTGCCATAGTAGATCACTGATACAAATAGATATACGGAAGTTAAGACGTTGCATAAACTCCTACAATCCTTTGATGAAACTGATACAAGATGTACCTCTACAGACCTTAGTATATTTGGTTAAAAGAAAGAAAAGTCACATAAGGGTTAGACACAAAAGTTTTGCTCTATGACAAAATAATATATTTCGGATAGAGAAATAAAAAAACCTGATATAATATGCAAGAAGAAAAATGTTATTACAATTAATCCTAATGAAATTTTGAACAAATCGAACGTAGAGAATGATATATCAAAGGAAATAGAAAAGAGTGGATAGATACAGAAGAGTAGACCAAAGAAATGATGGATAGATTTCGTAAAAGATGGTATGGCAAAAAAAAACGTGAATGCGTAAATTTCCCGTGCAGGAGCAAAGTAAAAGTACTGACCTCTACTAAACTATGTAAATTTAAAAAAAACGGCAGCATGGTACCGGTGGCATCGCAAACGTCCATAGGCGACGATAACTGCTTACTATTAAGCGAGATAGCAACCTGTTCTACGCCAAAAAAAAAAAAAATTGAGACAGCTTTAGACAGCGTAGGTTGGAGTCGATCCTCTAATTATTACTTGTCGAGTTGGTGCAGTTGGACGTAGAGTCTCGGCGGACGTAGAGTTTTTGCCTCCTTCTGCGAGGCAGTCATGTCCGCAAAGGAGGCGGCGGAGCGGGAGCGGGAGTCGACCACCACACTCCCCTCCCGCCAACGCAGGCCACGTCGGCGGCGCCGGAGGGCAAGTAACGACCTCCGGCCGCCGTAAAAAGCGGCTGCGGGCGGCCCCTCGGGGGAGGATCCGCCGCCCGCACTTTTGCCGCGAGGGTGAGGGCTGCGTGCTGTTCCGCGGCCCCCCTCAACTCCTAGAGTTGTTAGGAGAGCGCCGGGGGGACGAAACCCTGACCCCCTGGCGCCAACACTTTAGAAGGGGCCCGCCTCAAGACAAAGGGCGGGCCGGCGCCGGCCCAGGCCACGAGATCGGCAGGCCATATATCCGTGGGCCCGGGCGTAGGCGATAGGAGAACAGCGGGGTTTTTTAGTAGGTAGTCGGATGGCCAAACATCTTTCCCGGAGTCCCACATATCCCTCGGTCCCCCCGGGCCGGGGGAACCCGTCAAGAGAGGTTTTTCCCCGAGACCAAAAAAAAAAAGAGTCTCGGCGGGCTGCTGGCAACGCTATCAATAATAGTCAACTCCGTCGATGTGGATTATGTCCAATGAAATACACTTCACATGTATATCTTATATATTGAATATTATTTACAAAAACCATGATGGACATATTATAAATTGATAAAATTGTGAGATGTTGACGACGCGGAGTCTCTAGTCAGAAGGGCAAATTTTATGTTTTGTTTTCGAATTTTGAATAGAATTTTGAAAACTCGTCAGCCATAACTATATCGAGTAAAAAAAGTATTTAATAAACCAGTCAAAAAGTAAATTAAAAAAAAAATGTGTTGTGCGACCTGAGGGGTTACTGCACAGCTAATAAAAGAGAGTGAACAGAAAGAACTTCTATCAACTCAGCGTATGGTGGACAAGGGCAGGAAGTAGAAGATTATTAAGTATATATAAAAGGCTTCATGCTGCTTCAGTCAGAGAAATGCTCATCACGTAACAAAATATAAATTTTAATACCAAAGCCGAAATCGTGGAGAGCATCTGCTCTCATTGAAACAAATGCACATTTTACTACAGTTATAAATTAGTGTTGCAACTCGTAGGTGTATTTTACATCACCGCCTACGATTTGGGCGGATTTTGACAAAACCGCTCTAATCTTTAATATTGCTGCCGTTCTCTTTGACATTTTAATTTTGACATAAAATACTAAGCAGGAAATGTGGTAAATAAAACACAACGATTTACGTAACTTAATTTTATTATCGACATAAGGTTTACCTTTCGGCTGTGTAGGTTTTTATTAAAACATTCTTTTTGATATTACTCAAGGCTTACAGATGGCTCTCTGGTACTGCAGAAATGGATTCAATATCATAACCGAGATATAACTTTTTGTTGTACGAATTATTTTTACTATGATAATTCTGCAACCGTCTGACATGCTTTAACCATTGAACCATAGAGTCATATTTCTGTAAAAAATCACTTATAATAATTTAGAATATTCAAAATTAAAGATACAACCAAAATTAGCCCTTCAATGATAAAATATATGTCATAGTAAATATAAAAGTTTGTAAATATTTCAAATTATTTGAGTTATATAAATACTGTTCTATAATCGATTAGCGCATGATGGATTATTCGTTTAAAATCGATTTTACAGTAACGTTACCACGAATGCATGGTGTTTGCAGATTGACACTGGTCAGGTGGGTATTTCATTATTTTGGGGTTCCGTTATAAATTATAAAAAAATCCTTTTAGTATAGAAGGATTTGGATGTGTTTTTCCTTCTTTTGTGTAAGTGGAGAGTTCCATTCACTGGTACACCGTTCTTAATACGTCGAATTCAAAACCAGGTCTGAATCATCTTGTCCATATCTCGCTTACAGTGCGATTAAAAAAAATTGAAATAATAATAATTCCTTAAATAATTAATAATCAAAGCAAAAATCACATTTTTTTGTATGAAACGAAAAACAATATTTAAATATTAGAAGCGATGTACCGTAATATAAAATGTACAATTTTAGTTTCATGACCAGGTATTAAACGCTTTGTACCGCAGGAATGGAAAGAATATGAAAATCAGTGCTAATTTGAACGTGTTAACACCACTGATTTTTATGCGTTTTTATCCGTGCAGGGGCGGAGAAAGAATACTAACATCTGCAGCCGGGGTCAGCCTTTCGTAAAAGGCGGCAAAACAACCCACCCTAGTTACATGGTAGGGCCTCAAGCCCGTCGGGATGGCGACCACCTTCGGACTTAAGTATGCCGCGATAATAACCTTGTGTTGTGTTCCGGCATTAGTGACCCAAGTTCATGTAGCCTTATGGGACAGCAGCGTGTTCGCGATGCCACTAGTGTTGCAAACACCCATAGGCGATGGTAACTGCTAAATTCTAAGCGGGCTGTCAGCCTGTCTGCTATCCTACAGCAATAAAAAACTGATACATTCTTCTTCTTTTATGGAAATTTAAAAATACATAATAATATTTATTGTTAAAAATTGGGTTCCACTCTACCCTTAAAACGGAATCAGACATGCTGGCGTGCCGCATAGAACTTCATTGAACCATGAGGAACCAGTAATGAGAATAAGGCTCGCTTACTTTCCTGTGGAGTTATAAAGGGCTGTTCCTTAATTTAATTCATGAAGAGCAAAGTTATTTTTAAGTTTTATTTTGAAAAGGAAACCTCGACTGACATTCAGACGGTATTCACTCCAGTAGAATTCAGATTTATTTATATCTATTTTCTTGGATCGTTACTTGTTTGCTCATTTCAGGGACAGGCATTGCAAAGCACGTTTAAATTTACCCTGTGACGTATTCGACAGTGAACCTTAGCTTCTAAACAGTAAATTTTGATTTCAAATGGTATAAACTTGATGGCTTGTTTGACTTACGCTTGTAACCTTTTATATTTGTAATAAATTTGACTATAAGAAATAAATGTAAATTTTAAAAAAATTATATCACTATTATTATTATCTCGAAAGGTGGTTATGCTAGTATTACTGCGCCCAATTTAATTAGCTATTGTGATTGCCACACATTTATGCTCATTGGCAAAACCTGCCTCGCTAATGGAACGAAAAGTTATTGACAGAAGCTGTTCGTACCTCAACTGGTTCCTACATATACTTTTCTAGAATGATGCTTCGTTTATGCATCAGGGGACAACAATAGCACAGCAGATTTCATCTGCTTTATTACAGAATGTGCAGACTTTGCTATCCCTAATATTTACAATGTTGAGGTTCTTATTTAGGCAGCAATACCCGGTTATCCCCCAAATTAAGGTGCATATTCTGTTTAGAAAGTTTTTCTGGTCTTTGAATTGTGTTTTGTAAGAGAAACCCTTCGGTACAGTTTTTCGCGTAGAATAGGAACTGACTAAAAACTACTATAAAAACAGGGAAGATCTAATGTTTTAACAAATTCACTTGAATTAATAATCTGCCATTATTTACAGTACTGGCGCATATCGGCGTAAATTATTACGCCGATGTAAAAGGAAATACGAGTAGCATATTCAAAGCCGTAGTTAGGAATAACTTATGACGATTAAATCATATTAACTCTAAACTATTTTTAACTTAAATAATATTGTACGGAACTGCTAATGTATGGTTGAACACACCTGACCAATGTTTTTATGGTTTTGTATAATCTTGATAAACTGGTTTGGCAAAGGCATTACGTTTTACCACAGTAAAATTATCAGTATTTATAAGGCGAATTGCACTTTGAAATCTTAGTAACTTTCAGTCGGATTCACAAACTGTTTCGATTTCAAATATTTTAAATAATGTTTTGCCTAATTTAATAACTGCGTATTAAAAAAATTCCTTGATCAAGAATAAAGCTAATTAAAGATTAGGTACATTAATACTTTGTTTTTCGATGCAATCAAACCTACAAAGACGACTATTTTTTTATTGTTGTGCAATAGAAAACAGAACGTCATACTTAATAATATTACCGTCGCCTATGAATGTTTGCGATGCCAGGGGCACCGTTAACACGTTGGCTGTTCGCGTAGGCACACTGAAACCTGGATCACTTATGCTGGAAGACAAGTTTATTATGGCGGTATACTTAGAGATCAGGTTTAAGTTGCAGTCCAGACAGATTTGAAGCCCTACTTGGGTTGTATTGTCGCCTTTTACGATAGGCCGATCCTGGCAAGGGTTTCTTACAACGCCCCTGCATGGAAATAAAATTAGTGTTGATTTTGTGTAATTTATTAAATACTGTTATTTTACTGTGAAATTTGTCTTTAACGGGTGGCGTGCTGTTAATTTGAGTGGGTAAAAAAATAATTTTATGTTTCGAAACGGTGTCGTGATAAGGATTGGTTGAGTGCGATCGTGTTTGAATTTCTGACTTCGCTGCATTTTTAATGACAATTATAATCATAACTTCCTTATCTGTAAAACAAAATAAAAATAAATTTCTATTTTATTATCATGGAAGGTAGCCGAGACACAGGTATACTCGTGAATCTCATGATGGCATGCGTATACGATCTGAAAACATTGCTGAGACAACGATGTCATGCACCTCTTAAACAAAATATAACTTCCCACCGCTAGGTTCAAGTCTTCCCCTAGAGAAAGATGTACCCGCCACGCTAGTCTAAGGAGGGTTATAATAATAATAATAATTTATTTATTTGTCAAACAATTAAAGTGTGTTCACATTACATACATTATATATTAATTTAATAGTACAAGAGAAAAGTAAAATAATAATATAATAATCACAACAAAGAAATGGCATCATCTATAATACCAGCACCTATAATAGTACCTAGAAATACAATATTAAGCCACCGGATTATGTAGCCCGCAGCACCTAATAATATAGACGGAATCCAGCCTTCCGGAAACATGTTCAGAATATCGTTGGCGCGATCTCGCACCCGGAGCATAGGGACCCACCACGCTTGGGTATTGTGGCGTAAAACGGTCTACTCGAGCCTCAGCAAATATGCCTGAAGCGCTGCAGAAACGGAAAAGCTCCAAGAGCAATCATGCGTTGTTGTTAAGCGGACGCTGTACGACTCAAGCGCATAGAGAGCCCACAGGCTGCACAAATTGGTGATATCGGTGTGCAGGTTTCAGGCGATGAGGTGCAAGTGTATATTAAGCAGAAAAAACTGCCCTAACTATGCATGCCATCGAGGGGTTCGAGCTCGGGACCTGTAGGTTGCACTCCAAAAGTGTCCCCATTAATTTTACCATTTACCGACAAATATAAGAGAGAATGTAACACAAAAAATATTAAAGCCTCACTTAAAAAATACTTTTTAGAGAGGTAACATAAATTAGCTCAGTCATCTGAATGTGCGTAGACCTGTGAAACCTTAGTGTTTTTTTTGCCTTATAATATTAAGTGGATGTAATAATTTTGCGTTTCGTCAGCTTAATTATGTGAATGCGTTACTCCATTTGGATAAACTTTACAGGAGCAAGTAAAAACTTTGTTTTTGCTATGCACGAGAATTATTTCCTCATAATACTGTTAATCATTTAAAAAATAGCCATATTTTTGTAGAAAATAGTAAGTAATCATAGGCTTCAAAATATTCCACTTGCAATCTAGTTAAATTTAAAAATCTATTAGTATTGTGTGAAGTTACGCATTCTGATAATTATGCCGACGATTTGATAGATAAATAATTAATATAAAAAAATAAAAAACGATCCACGCTTTACATAATAAGTTTTTACGAGAAATTTTCTAAACACGCCACTTTCAAGAGGCGAATTACGTCTTTATACCCTTTTAAAAACTTCCCTCCAATATTAGGTTACATAAAATACGTTTGAAGCATCCAATTCAACTTTGACACATGAAGGCTTCCAAGGACTTAGTTGAAATCCCACTTTATCGTACTTTAGTACTTAACTTCCATGATAGGCCTAGTATGTTCTTCTTGATTTTGCAAATGAGATCATGTTATATAACATTTTGAATGTGAATAAACATTTGGGACATAACGTGTTTGTTAGGAAATAGAAAGGGAAAGGCTTGCAGCCTGCACACCAGGGGCTCCGCTAACACGCAGGCGTCTGCGTAAGGGTACTGAAATCTGGTCCTTATGCCGGAACACAACATAGGGTTATGATGGCTTCAAATTTAGTTGCCTTTTATGACAGGTCGGTTGCAGGGGTCACTAGAATATAATTAGATGATTAAGTTAAATTTATAAGCTTTTCAGTATGTTAACATTTCAGATTGTAATAGATTTATCCGGAATACACTTACCATTGCGCACAGTTACCCCCTACTCAGGCTAAGTGTACGCATTTTGACTACCTTTCTATTTTTTAAGTTTAAAGAATGTATTCAATATCGGCTTGAGGAAGCCTCACAAGATATGACCGCCCTGAATCGTGCGGTTGGACATCATCAGACTCGAGGCGTAGTTTTAGTATATCAGTGATGGAGCCATTGCATTTCCCTGTCAATTCGCCCGCCATGCCAGCCTCGAACCCAGATGTAGTATGCATACAAATCATCCAATTATAGCTTCTAAAAACAGTTTTATACGATACGACTGCAATGTAGATACTAAGCCTATCATGTTAGTAAGACTCTATATTAGGGATTTCCAGCGTTCGATATCGACCCCGGGGTCACAATCGGTTTACCAGGAGTTGACATAAATAGAAAGTGATGTTGGGGGTCGACGAGGTTTAAATAACGACCCCTATCTATTAACATATGTGAAGCTTTCAAGATATTTAAGTTATGTTACGTAGGTACTAGTATTTTGTACCAATAGGAAAAAAAGTGGTAGGATTTTTAAAGTAATTTAAGAATGGGACACTGAGGTATCAGTTCATTTTAGAAAAGGGGTCTCTTGCCTAAAATAGTTTAGGGAACCAAACTAAATGACAAATACGATTTACGTTCCTCAAAAACCTAACGTATTCCTTTATTTGTTTTCTGGCATCATCATCATATCAGCATTAAATCCTGGTTGCAATCCAAACTTTCGCTTCAGTGCCCGGGGTGCGCTTTCCGACTTTTTTTCTGTGCTTTAGTAAAAGGAATAATATAACTTTTTTCTTAAGTCAATGATAGGATATCTTTTTTATTTCTAGGCTGTTCTCATCTCCAGATAATGTAAAGTACCGACCTTACGAATATCAAAATATCATAATATGTAAAAATATTTCAAAACCTAGTTTCTTTTTAGCGATACAAATGTCGTTCAAAACAAATAAGATTTTTTATTTATGTTTTGTTCTATACCTTATTTTACATTTAAAATCTTGTTTATTTTAGAAAGAAATACGAATAAGCTCGTCTTTGTTATATTTTGAATATAAATGAGTTATCGGCACGTACTTATGTCACCCTAATATTGTTTGGCAAAAACATTTTGAAATAAAATATTATTTTATATATTATTCACATTTTTATTACACATTTTTTGTTAAAGTATATCGTGTACTATTTTTTATATTTTATATCATACATATTTACATTTTCTTGCAAATACTCATTGCAAACGATCCGATACTGTAAAGTTTAATAAGATACAAACAGTTATGATTTGGATTGATATATTAAACTGATTTAAATTTTACTGCTGTGGGACAACAGATAGGTTTACAGCCTACTTAATAGTAAACAGTTAACATCGCCTATGGGTGTTTGAAATTAGCGATGAGCGTTGAATCAACGAAATAGTTGAATCAACCGTTGATCTCCTGTCAACGTATCAACGTTATTTGTACATGAATCAAATAACTAGTTGATTCATGAATTAACTTTTTTTTTATTGCATGAATTTAACTAAATTCGTCAAGACTTTAATTAATTTAACTCGACACTTACATTGAAAACAAAAATAATGTCAACTCGCAACGTAAGGTTTACATTGCGATATTAGTAGCACGATAACTAGTTGACAAATTAAAATAATTGATCAACTAGTTGACGAACGTAAATCAACGTTAACGTTACGTTAACGAAAAAACCGTCAACGACCCATCGCTATTTGAAATGTCGTGATGCTAACACATTACCATTCGCATGGGGCCCCCCCATGGGGGCTAGAGGAATTGGAACTAGGTTCAAATACGATATATATTTTCTATAAATACAAGTGTTCAACACTTAGTTACACAAAAAAATAAACGATAACATTCAGTTGATATTTATAATGTAGTCTGATTGCTGATTATCATATTTATTATATGACAAATTAAAAAGTTTATTTTAACTTACTATCGGTAATTTTATATTGGTTAAATAAATGTAAACATTACAAACTAACGTAGTATATAACGTATTTCCTCTTTATAAGTCAGTGTTTTTTAATATTTGAATTAAATGTAATTTATTAATATGTAATCATAAATAAACACAATTTCATAGATCATCTCAAGATCTCACCTGAATCGATATTTACATCCCTGTAAAAGGAGACACATCTTATATTTAATAAGATTTCGATAGTTTCAATTGTCGAATACGACTACGGAGGTCTATGCACTTAAGGGAATAAAAAAATATTACAAGTGGATCCAGGTATCGTAGTGAGTGTTGATTTCTACACAAAACATATTCCCACATAATAAAACGACTATAGGACGACAGGTGCAAGATGCAACTCTCCGGATACGAGACCGGTTCATCTTGCGAGCTTTGAATTTTATGTATATAAATCCAGTGAGGTTTTTTTTATTTAAGACTAGTATCTGCTTGCCCTTGTCTGATTGGATGATCCTTCTAAGCGTTGCGTTCCAGTAACATCGGGGCTATTACCTAGGATCTTTCTGTTCTGATCGCAACAATATATTCTCTCCTTCCTTCTTCTTCTTCCTCCTGCCCTTATTCCATATTATATGAGGTCTGCACAACATGTTACATGTTGTAATAGTTGTGGCTTAGTTTTTACATACTGCCGCCTGCCTGAGGTTAACCCCTTTTTGGGGGAAAATCTGTCTACCTTTTTATTTAAATTATTTTTCTCGTTTGACATTGAAAGTAGGACACGAAATTTCGTTGTCAATCATCTAATATATCCTCAAGCGACACTTTTATTGGTTTCTTCTTGAGTAAACAATATCCGAGTCTGTTTGGGTGTGCAGGGTGGCACTTTTACCGGGTCGCCGATTTTTACGGGGTCTGTCGGTCACATTCGACAACTACGTCACGAGGGCTTCTAAACAGGAAATTCGCAGTGCCGAGCGTCTTCGAAAATATTATCTCTTTCCATTCCCTTTTATTAGCCGTTATTTCAACACTCGCACCGTAGGTGGTTTTATTAAGCAAGGTTTTGCTGAGTATTATTATATGAATAGATCTAATATTTATCCTTTGGTCTGATTTAAGTCAGAGGAGTATTTCAGTTGCCTATTTCCCCTAACACATGTGCTGGCAACTCGCGGCTCGCCAGCCGCATGCGGCTCCTCGTTTCCGGCTCTTCTGCGAAATGTTTGTCCACGCACGGAATATTACTTATAATCTACCGTTATTTCCGTAATAACGTCTCGTCTCATTGTTCAGTAGCTTGTAAGTTTATTTCATTTTCTTGTATATATATTTAAGGTGAACAATAAAGAGTTTTCATTCATTCATTCAACGTCTCCCATACAAAGCGTATGTTAAAAACGGCTCTCTGAATAAATTTCAACTGTGTATTATCTACATAGATTTGAATCTTTTGGATGACAAATGTGTAATACAAGCGTTTTGTTGCTTGTTTTGTAAACTGACACATATCAATAATTTTTCAGAAGACCTCCGTGTCCAATACCTGCGATTATAGTAATATATTTTTAAACTAGACAAGACTCTTCACTCTCCCTCTCTCTAGGGTCGGCCCTCATGTCTGAGGATCGTGGTCAGCATCAAAGTTGCATCTGGAGCGGATGATTTGTCTCCACCGATTTCTGAACAGCGCATCTTCTAAGACCTTCTACAGCGCTCCTTCACTCGATCGGGCCATCTTGTTGGTGAAGGACCGCGAAATCTTTTACCTTCGCTATTCCAAACCACAATCAGTTTTTCCAAATTCTCGTCGTTTTTGCGCATTGTGTGGCCGAAACACGAAAGAATGCGTTGTTAGCATATGATGATTAGACTAAAAACATCTAAATAAGGAACGTATGTTAATAGGAAATTTCTAAAATCGATATATTATTATTGTCCGACAATATTCATCTAATTTATTGCTTCCTTCGAATGTTATGGTCTAGGTTTTACAATCTTAAATTAAGATGTTAATTATATAACTAGAAGTTTCATACTTTTTGGTATTAACTTAATTTAGTCGGATTATTTTATTGCTTATCTGTTCGCCCACGTAAATGCTCTATATTCCGATTTAAAATTTATGTGATACCTAAATATATCGTATATACGAATCGCATATTATTATAATATAAAATTATTAATATTTCCGGCTTTGTATGGTTCACTTTCTCTGTATTTAATATTTATTTATTTATTTATTTAATGATGGAAAACCTACAGCTAATACACATGAAAAAATACTTGAAATTATTATCAGACAGCCAATTACAGGTTTTCACGAATAAATATTTCTGATAGTCAATTCAACAGATAAGATTATAACGAATATAAATATATGCGAATAAGGCGAAGTATATATATTTTAGGTTGCCTGCCTGGAAGAGATCGCTTCAAGCGATAAGGCCGCCACTTGTACAATGTACTATTTTAAAATATATTATGTAATCTGTAATTTTTTTTGTACAATAAAGAATAAATAATAATAATAATTT
The DNA here is from genome assembly GCA_963693495.1 of Malacosoma neustria. Lineage (NCBI taxonomy): Eukaryota > Metazoa > Arthropoda > Insecta > Lepidoptera > Lasiocampidae > Malacosoma > Malacosoma neustria. The sequence continues at coordinate 4,992,592 of OY856397.1, forward strand.
TAAAATAATCACAAACAAATTCTGCAAGATCTGGACAGCAATGAATCTGGGTTTCATATACATTTTTAATCCGTGCAAGGGCGATGTTAGAACTTTTTTCTGTAATATCATATTATAAATTTAGAATTATAGTAAAAATATGTTTTGTCTAGAATAATAAAATGTGTTATTTTCAATATCGTATCGTAGTATTATAGTAATTTATTTTAACAATTGGCGACCGTGATAGGACACGAACATGCAATCTTCTGATATTCAGTAAGAATACTGACTGGCCGAAAGTCAGTATTGTAAAGAGCGACAAAACAACCCCAGCTAGGTTATAATATTCTCGCCCATGGATGGACCACCCCCGGTCTCTAAGTATGCCGCCATAATGATCTTGTGTTTCAGTATTCTTAAATTCTAGTTAGTATACGCCACCGTATTAACGGTGAAAACAGTACTATTTGGTAAACCGTCAGTCCATCTGCTGTACTACATACGTACGTCTTTATTTTCTGTTAAACAACAAAGAGTTTTCATAAAGTAAGGATATATCTTTAAAAAAAATTATTCATATCAGAAACGAGTCGTGTAGTATATTGGTCTTGGAAACGTAAAACGCTCCCATCCTGATGAGCTGACGACCTATGACGATTCCTGCCCATATAGGCAGGATGGAAAAGTGATGGATATGTGGTGCAACTTTGAGGAGGCCTGCGCCCAGCTGTAGTTGGCAATCGATACAGATATCAGATATAAAAGCGGTTAGATCGGTTATGATTTTTAAATCTCCATCGTGGGAATATGAACATTTGCCTAATTTTCAATAATACTTGTTATTTATCTGTCAAACGGCGCTAATAACAGAACTTTTTTACATTAAAAACACATTAGGAATTTAACATTTTATATCAAACGACGTTGTTTAGCTCGATGTCAAATTTGAGCAAATGATTTGATTGCTTTTTACATAATATGTACATTATTGACAATATCTACTGTCTAAAAGGCTTTTGTAAGTTGCGATTATAAGTTCGATTCCTAACCCTTTTCGATATGTATGTATAACTAGCAGACCCACCAAACATTGTTCTATCATATAAATAAAAAAAAGCCTAATTATGTTCACTTTAATTTCACCCCCTTCAAATTTCATTTTCCAAGCTTCCCAGCTCCCGTCTATCTCTATACCGAAATTCATGAAAATTGGTTCAGCAGCTTAGACGTGAAGACGTAACAGACAGTGTTACGTTCACATTTATAATATTAGTATGAATTTATATAATTATACTAATATTATAATGTGAATATTTATTCGTGCAGGGGCGGAGAAAGATAACTAACCTCTGCGGCCGGGGTCAGCCTGTCGTAAAAGGCGACAAAACAATCCACCCTACGTGGTAGGGTGTCAAGCCCGTCTGGATGGCGACCACCTTTGGTCTTAAGTATGCCGCCATAATAACCTTGTGTTCCGGCATTAGTGAGCTAACTTCCCGTACCCTTATGGAACAGAAGCGTGTTCGCGATGCCACTGGCGTTGCAAACACCCATAGGCGACGGTAACTGCTAATTGTCTGCTGTCCTACAGCAATAAAAAAAATCAACGTATTATGAAAATTGACACAGCAGTATGTAATCCAAAAGTAAGCGGTAAAACGCTTGTATTACAATAACAATACATATACAGAATACACTTTTATGTGTATTTTATAACAAGCTGGGACCCCATTTATACTACACGATCAACAATACCACGCCAACGTGCCAAGCGAAGTAAAATATAAAACATTCCCGTATAAGAATCCTTGCTTATACCAAATAAAAAATACACCAATAACTGGTTTATGTTTCTATTTTAATATATTGCGATTACGCTGGGATATTCCAAATCAAACGAATAATTATGAAATAAAGAGGTCATAAAAATTTATACTCCATTTCCTTGTATATTACGATTTATTAAACATAAATATTTCTATCATTAATTAAGTATACCTCGTATCAACATTTAAATTTCAAATTAATATTTATTTTGTGTTTTTTTTTTCGGAAATATTTGGATAAGGATTTAATACATACAGCGATGTCGAAACTTATTTTAAAAGTCGATCATATTGACACTGAACAGACGTTCTGGTTCTAAAACGTTGTCTATTTCACTATTCGGTTCAACTTTTTTTATTTACATTTAAATCCTGCAAAATAGTTTATATTATTTAATGATTTGAATTATTTTTTAAACAAAACTACAACTAAGTTACTTTGCATGTATAAAATTTTTGGTGGACAATAAAGAATAATGTATCTATCTATCTACAACTGTTGATGATTGTTCCAGCCATTTTATTATTTGCTCCTGTTTTAATTTTATATAACGCGATTAAGAACACTACGAGATTTTTTTTATATATATGATAAAACACATATCATCATTAACAAATTAAACCTTTCTTCACAAAAGATAAAGTATAAAATTAAAAGTAATTTGTAAAACCGACAGGTGTGACAGATCTTAAGTACGGTCGTCAAAAACGTGTCAAGTTTCATTGAGTTTATTGACAGAGCAATAAAAATACAGCAAGAATATGATTGTGTGGGTTATATTTATTTCTTATCAAGATAAAATCGATTATAAATGTGAGGATTATAAATACATACTTATAAATGTGAAAGTAACTCAGTTTGCCTGTTACGTTACACTTAAACCGTTGAACCAATTTTGATAAATTTCGGTATAGAGATAGATTTGACCTTGGAAAAGGACAAATATTTTTCAATTTATATGGCAGAACAACGTTTGTCGGGTCAGCTAGTGTTAAATATATTCAAGAATATATTTATTATTCAAAGCACGGCTAGCTCAGACTGTGTAAGTACACTGAATTTACACGGAGGACTAAATATTTGTATGAAGCATACAATTTGTTCTGATCTTGATGTATGCCTCGATATATTGTTTATGAAAAAGCCTTTGAAGAACGGAAAAAGGTATTTATGATAGTTCTTGATCCTCGGGGTCTATTATTGAATATTGTCAAATGTATTTATATACTATTAGTATATAAATACAGAATATATAAAAAAATCATACATATATAGATTATTGCAATTATTTAAATTTAAAAGCAATTATTTATTTATTTCATGTGTAAATTTTTGTTTCCCAAATTAAAGAAAAATAGATTTGGTAAAAAGATTTAATGAATACATATCGAATGATTATTTTTTAAACATATAATCTTAAAATCTCAATCAGAAAAAATAGCTTATCTAAATTAGTCTAAAGCTGAAATAAATACTGTTTTAGCTAATTCAGGCCACCACTAAATTGTGTTTCCTGACAGTAAATCTTATTTGGGGTCAACAAATGGCAGTCGCTCTATTAAATATTAAATCAAGGCATATATTTATTGTCTCTTTGGTGTGAAAAATAAATGTCACGTTTTCTTTTCATGTATAGTATATAAGCTATATATATATAGCTTTTCCTGTTATTCAAAGAGGAAAGGGGGTGATAAAATTGCAATTTAAAAAATGAAGTTAAATCAAATATTTCTTTTTTATGCTTCTTCAATAAAAAAAGGTATGCCATAAGGACATGCGGAGTACCTACGAAGAATTTTAGCATACTAACAGCATATGTCAGTTTCTGCAGTAAAAACATCACCATTTAATCCTAAAATAATAAGCAGAGCTGATTTGTTTTATAACTAAATAAATGTAAGAGTGTAAAATGTCTATTTTACTTCTTCAATGGCTATTAGGCAACCGGCTAACTACGTTGAGAACAAATGTCTGGCCATGCCGCCCCCGCCGGGCTCCGGCAGGAGGGGTGCACAAGTGCTGGTTTGACGTCGTAAGGGGTGATATGCGTGCCAATTGGCTCACTACCAGGGATGCTAAAGACCGTGTGAAGTGGAGTAGAAAAAGTCGGAAAGCGGATCCCGGGCACCGAAACGGAAGTTTCGGTTGCAACTGGGATTCGACGCTGGGATGAAGAAATAGAATGGCTATCAGACTAATGGTTATGGCTTTTACATAACTGATATACATTTCTTCTGTAAATAAATATATTATGCATTAAAACTCGGTACCAAAATAGAGAAGTGACCCCGTTCGGACGTTCAAAAGCCGTTATGCTATAATCAAAAAGAGCTAAGATTAAGTATCAAATCATCACTACCGCTCACGTTGATTTGGTTTGAAGCCGCCCAGCGGGGTGTCGCCACTGGCATACAAATCTATTAAGATGCATATGAATATGCGGACTGTACTCTGGTCGATATTATGCGTGAGAATTTTATGATACATTCCCGGTGCTAATCAGGTTTTAGATAAACTAGTAGTGGAATACGTATTTTCTTTTTTTATTGCGGTAAGACAGCAGACAGACTGAGAACATAAGGGTACAGGAACTTGGGTCACTAATTCCGGAACACAACACAAGGTTATTATAGCTACATACTTAAGACCAAAGGTGGTCGCCATCCAGACGGGCTTGGGGCCCTACGTAGCTAGTGGGTTGTTCTATCACCTTTTACGACAGGCCGACCCCGGCTGCAGAGGTCAGTATTCTTCTTCCGCCCTTGCACGGATAAAATATTTTGAGCTAAATTTAAAAATGAAGCCTTTAATATTTAGTTTTTACTAGTAACTATAGGTATGAATGCACTTTCGGCGTCAAGCTGTGATCGCTGTATTGATAAAAACAAATATGAGCCAAATTAATTTTTCTTGGTCGAGAAAAGTTATTAAGAGGTATAAGAAAAAAAGGCTTTTACGATTGACATGTGATATATGAATACATGCAATTTTGTCGTCACACGGCACGAGGTATTAAATACAAATATGGACTATATTTTTAAAAATATTTGTTTGCATAAATCTTTTGAAAACTATATAATTTACTACGTAAAAACTAGAGGAGGAGGGGTGTTCTACTACAGATGGTCATCATAGGGAAGGAGGGGGTACAAAAATTGACAAAAATAGGTCACGTTTCCTAAGGCGTTTTCAAAACAAATTGTTCACATCTTTATTCTTCATAGCCAGCTAGGGACACGTCTCAGCTCGTGCGCCAGAAAAGCAAGTATTCTGGGTGACATTTTTTGTTAGAGTGAGTCTAGGTGTCGCACTGCTATCGTCACTAAGACCCCTTAGCCTTCTAGCTTGCAATCTATGCTAACAGTACTTAAACGTCTAACCCTGCAAGTCCGTCTTCTTCCTCCTTCTCCTACTTAGTGACCATATACATGATAATTCTATATTTAGTATAAAGTAAACCCAAATTAGATAGCAGAACGCCTCTATTTTAAGTACTAACATCTGTTATAACCAATTATATTATTTTCTTTTGTAAATAAATACATAAATCACCGCTTAAGTTTAATAACCTAATATGCACAAAACAGGATAATTTCCATATACCGACGGTGAAAAAAAAAAAAAAAAAGATTCTGAGGAAACCTGCATACCAAGATCACCGGTTTGTATAACCCGCCAATGAGGGAAGGCCCGAGCCAAGAAGTGGGACGTTATCGGCGTCTTATAGCCGTTAACACTGCGGTGTTCGTTATATGGGACGCTTGCAGGAGACGACCGCTTCTCAACAAATTGCTGTGAATCATTTGAAATACAGGTTTATTGGTAATTCAATGTATTTCCGTTAGGAGGTGACTATTTGCGACAATTTTAACCTCCATATACATTATGCAAAAGTGAACCCTAATTTTTGAGTTATCATGTTTTTTAGATTTTTTAAAATGAGTCAAAAATGCAACATCAAAAATTTATTTAAAAAACTATCAATTTAAATCCCATTTTTTTCTTTGGTGTCAATAATATATGATAACTCAAAAATGGTTCACTTTTGTGTGATGCATATGGGGGTTAAAATTGTCGCAAATAGTCACCCCTATCACTTCCTAACGGGAATACATCGAATTACTAATAACCCTGTATAATCCACAGCCAAATATTAATGACAGCACAAAGGCCCTGTTATTGAACGGCACAAATTCCGAGAAATTCCAAATATATACAGTTGATTTACCCTATTAGTTCCACTTGACATCTAAAACGGTGTTTACGTATGGGTCGATACCTCCAAACCCCTGTAGTACCTTACTTGGACCTTAATAGTCAATGTTGAATTCTCTGAAATATTTATAGTGATGTCAAGTAACGACATTTTATTAATATATCGATAAATATTGATAAAAGTTATATTATTTGTAAGGTATTATTTTGTTAATCTCCAACACGGTGGACAGACCTCATCAAATCTGTGACGCACCTCGATATCAATGATTACTCTCACTCTGCCAGACATCGATGTGAATGGCGGCGCATCGCAAAAACAGCGGTGGTGCAGAAATTGACCGACGCATGACCACGACCACTCTGTCAAGAGTGCACGAATAAGAAGAGAAGAGATTTTGTTAATGAGCAGCTTTCGTATATAAATCACTCCTGGTTTTCAAAACATTCCGCCTTAATGACCTTTTGTTATGTTCAGGCACTAGTAAACCAGGTTCCAGTTCCTCTTGTCAGCAGTGCGTTGGTAATGTCTGTGGAGACGCCTATTGGTGACGCTGGTGGACTGTTTGCTTGTATGCCGATCTTAGCTATAAAAACGAATAGAAACTCGCTGTTTCGTTTTAAGGCGAAGAAAAAGCACCTTTCAGATATTCCTAAGTAGGAGTGGACTATCTTCAATCCTTTAGATATAAAATTTAGTTGCTTAAATTCCTCATATATTCCTGTGCCTCTGAAAAGAAAAAGACAATTTTAAAGCATATTTAGATGGATTGAATTTTCTATAATACCCTGCAACGTGTTCTTTAATGGAGGTTTTGGATTTGATTGAAATAAAACCTTTGAAAAAGAGTTATCAAATACTATCATATGATCTTTATCTCAATGGATATGAACTATAAGAAAAAGAATGGTAATCATAGATACTGCTTGGATATAGCTACAGTACATGTAGAATATTGCATTTACGCTATAAGCGAGTAATTTCAAGTATCCATAAAAATCATTTTAATTTTTTTCCTTTCATTTCATTGTAAAAGTTAACCTTGCCTTAATAATATATTTATATATTACATACACTTAAACGAGTTTTCCGATGGACCATTCTCATTTGCCTCCCTTATTTTCACAATTTTTTTATGTGACAAGTGGGTTGGACGATACAGATATATGAGTATTGGTTTCTATTGCATTACTCATATTATGACATTACCATACTGTTTACTAAGATCAACGATATTTTTAATCCTATCCTGCTTGGACAATAGCGTGGTAGATATGCCCCATGCCTTTTCCATGTAGAGATACATCTGAATTCTACTGCAAGACGTAAAAGGTTATTATTATATCCTAGTTATTCCTACTATCATAAGTATCGATATATTGTTTCCTTTATTGAATTTTGCCCAGCCCTATAGGGTTGATCGATCGACCGAGAAAAAGATATTTCATTATGTGTGGATCAGTTTCGTTACCCCGTACATCAGAAGTGACTGATGCAGGCTTTGTTGTTTGCGCTCCATAATTTATTGTATGTTAGTACATTATTTATTTTGTGATCATTCCCTAATTGCTATTGATATTATTTTCAATATTAAGGTTTTTATTCAGTTTATTAATTTTTCGGTATCGGTCTTCGGTATCACGGATGAGTCCATTGGTACGCATCTCACCTATTACGACATCAAACAAATTTTTTGGCTTTTAGCAGAGTATGGAGAAGATATTATTATATTTGTTACTATATTTTTTCCCTACTTTAGTTGTCAATTAGTAGAAAACTTTACCGTAATCGCAAAGGCGGCTCTTTTCAGCATTGTCACGGACGTAAAGACTACCAAAAACGCAGAATTCCGCGTGATTCCGAACTGCAGCTCATTTCAGTACACGCACCTACCTGGTGTCTTTATCTACATTTATAAAATATGTGAGAATGTACAGCGGAAAATCTTCACAGGCTTAATATCGTTATTTTTTTCTATAGGAATATATATAATTATATATAATTATAATTAATTATAATCAATTGAGTATAGGCTAGTTTACAAAGACAAATTGCTGCTCTAATTATTGGTTTCATCCACCATGATTTAACCGCCATTTTGGCGGTATCTATAAATCTTTTTTTGTATAATGAAGCAATTATTAGCTATTTCAAATAATTTAGATCAGTTTTTGCGATTATTATAATGATATCATGTTTATACTTTAGTTAATTAGTATTAATATACTTCAATTATTTGTGAATTAATAATAATTGAGAACTTGATTATATGGAACTGTCAGTAGGAGACATTCTGATAAGGAGATCATGTTAGGTCTTTATCTATGAAATTGCCGTTTTGTATGAAAAAATTTAAACGAATTTTATTCATGTATTTTTTTATTTGTATTAATCGAAGTAATCACCCATGCAATCAATGCATCTTTGCCAACGCAGTGGCAGTTTATTGATGCCCTTCTTAAAGAAATCAGCTGGACGTGAGGCAACAAATTCTTCAAAGGCATTTTGTACTGCCTCTCGGGTATTGAATTTTTTTCCCGCCAAGAAGTTATCCAAATTCTGGAAAAAGTAGTAATCTGTAGGCGCAAGGTCTGGTGAGTAGGGCGGATGACGGACAACTTCCAACCAAAGTTCTTGCAACTTGGAGACCGTCTGCTGTACAGTATGAGGTCACGCATTGTCGTACAGGAGCATCGGAGACAAGCGATTGACCAATGCTGGTTGGAGATGTGCCAGCTTCTCCATCATTGTGTTCAGTTCTTCACAGTACACATCTGCAGTAATGCTCACCATGTTTGGTAAGAAGCTGTGATGAATCACACCGGCGCTAGACCACCAAACAGTGACCATCACTTTTCTAGGGGTAAGTTTTCGTTTAGGGCATCCATCCAACCAATTTGCTGAGCGCTTGCGGTTATCAAACAGAATCCATTTTTCATCGCAGGTAACAATGCGGTTCAAAATTCCTTCATTTGTGTGTCTGTTGAGCAGTGCAAGGCACGTCTCGACGCATACTTCGCTCCGCTTCGCGTTTACGGAGAGTTAGCTCCGTAAACGTCGTTGATGTTGCGTGCCGCTTGTGCCGCGTTGCTGCCACGACGGTACTCATATTCCATAATTAACGTATCCATGATGACGAAAAAGATTCAAATGCGATGAAAATGTAACACTAATCAATAAACAAATGACTACTTTTGGAAAAAGAATTCCATGTTTTTAAAATAAAATTAATTTGAAATTATAATACTTAGAAAGACCTATTATTATAAAAATTGGCTCATTTGATATGCAAGTGATCATATTAGATGTTATGGGCCCAAGCCAGTCTGGATGTCAACCCGTGGTCTATAATTATGCCGCCAATAACTTTTGTTCTGTTCCGGCATAAGCGACCCAGGTTCCAGTACCTTTATGCGGACAGTAGCACGTTCGTGGTGCTTCTAGCGTCGCAAACATTCACAGGCAACGGTAACTGATTACGTTTACGTCTGTCAGCCTGTCTGCTGAAAGATAAAGAAAAGGTAAAAGATCAAAATATTTATACTCGTATGTTACAAATCTTTACAGGTATTTATGTCTGTCAATTTTATTTTCGTATAAAAAACTATTAAATGATTATTATTATTCATACATACATATAATCACGCCTCTTTCCCGTAGGGGTAGGCAGAGTGCTCTTCTTTGCACTTGCTACGATCCTTACATACTTGTTTCGCTTCGTCCACTTTCATTATTCCTTTCATACATACCCTTCGGTTTAGGGTACTCTTGACCTGGCCTTTTTTCAAGACGTCCCTGATCTGATCTCGAAACGTCCGCCTAGGTCTACCCCTTCCAATACTTCCATTCACACTCGCCTTATACACTTTTTTCTTTATTCATTCTCTCGACATGGCCAAATCAATTAACCAATTTTAAGGCATTAAAACAATTGTACTAACATTCCTCAACATGTTGAAAAACTAAGTTACATTACAACAACCTATAACTCCTCACTGTAGGGTCCTGTCCTTAGAAAAAACAAAGTGAGCTAACGGTTATCTACGTTTGAAAAGTTTTGATGTTGTTCTTTTTTATAGCTGAAGTTCAGTAGATAAGCAAACGGCCCACCCTAAAACAGACTGCCACCGCCGGCTATGAATGTTTGCAATGCCAGGAGCATTATGCTGCCGGCCTTTAAGAAATTTCATAAATTCTTTTTTTGCAAATCTGCATATCGTCCTGCGTTGGGGGATCCTAACAAGAAAGAAGAGGCTCCTAGAAATGGGGATGAAGAATGTTATATATGAACAGTACGTTACTATCCACAATGTATTTATATATCTATAACCGAAATATCACTCATCACGAGAACTCTAAAACTATATTATTATAAACTATACTACATAATATTTTTTATCCGTGCAGGGGCGGAGAAAGAATACTTACCTCTGTGGCCGGGTTTGGCCTGTCATAAAGGGCGAGAAAACAACCCACCCTAGCTGCGTGGTGGGGCCTCAGGCTCATCTGGATGGCGACCACCTTTGGTCTGAAGTATGCCGCCATAATAACCATGTGTTGTGTTCCGGCATTAGTGACCCAAGTTCATGTACCCTTACGGGACAGCAGCGTGTTCTCGATGCCACTGGCGTTGCAGACACCTATAGGCGATGGTAACTGCTAAATTCTAAGCGGGCCGTTAGCCTGTCTGCTGTCCTACAGCAATAAAAAAAACACACCCGATTGGTTTGAAACTTAGCATAGTTAGTCAATTCACGATGTAGATACACAATAGGAACAATGTTTTTATGTCAATGTTATACAAAATGTTTTTTTTTTTTAATTTATACAGGGGAGAAACGTTTGCCGAGTCAGCTAGTTATATCAATTAGGCGACTAAAAGAAGTGAAATGAACGAACTTGCGACTTGCTCGCTCTACAAGCGTATTACATTTAACTACTACTTGTAGAGCTTAATGAATTTAATAAATTAATAATAGTACATGGCCAAGCTTAAATTAAAACTGTAATAAATTCTTAGGGCCTCCCTGACATCATAGTAACCGCCAAATCATAACAGATTATGATTATCCGTAGAACCATAAACATGTTTAGAAACATGTTTTGGTCTCCAAACTGGTCTAATTTGGGCGCATAGATAATTTATGTTTTAATTTATTCAATATATCGGTAGGTGATTGCTTTTTTCATATATTCGGGTACGTGAGCACTACGCTTAACGGAAACAAATCTATTGCGATGCTCTATAACTCCTGCATTCGCGGCAGCATTCATGACCGTGACACTGTCAAACTGCAGGAATGCATTCGCTAGTAAGGCCATGTTTTGCGGAAGCTGCCTACTTATCTGGGGACAAATGTTCCCTAGGGCAGACAGGAGTGTGTTACACAGAAAGTGTTGGGTAACGACGTATGGGGTGAGATGTACACCAATGGAGTCACTACTTGGAACACCGAAGACCGTATGAAGTGGAAAAGTTGGTAAGTGGACCCCGGATACCCAAGTGGAAGTTTGGGTTGTAAACGAGACTTAACGCTAGGATGATGTTTCGGGTTCGCGAGCAGTTTTGGTGGGAATACCAAAATAATTTCAATTAACGTAGACTGGAATAATTATAATATTTCAGAATGATTTGGTTATAAGCAAAAAAATTATATAATAGCATAGGTTGAAATGAAAATGGGCGTGCAACTGCGCCCACCGCCAGTGCACCAGGCTCCGAAGACGGAGTCGCCGTGACGCGGACAGAGTGGCCGCGGAGGCTCGGCTCTACGGGGAGTACCGGAGCGCTAGAAACGACCTCCACCTCGCTATCCGCGAGGCGAAGGCGGCGGCATGGGGGGAACTCTTGGCCAGCTTAGATCAAGATCCCTGGGGGCGACCCTACAAAACGGTGCGGGGCAAGCTCCGCCCGTGGGCGCCCCCGCTGACCGAGAGTCTCCCCCCGCGCCAGGTGGATGGTTTTGTCGGCGCTCTGTTCCCCACGAGGGCTGAGCACTCGCCTCCCGCCATGGTCCCGCCTCATTGGGATGAGAGGGACCCCAGCGCGGACGACGACCCCATGCCCGACGTGGACCGGGCAGAGCTGGGGGCAGCGATGTTGCGGCTGAAGGCCAAGAACACCGCCCCCGGCCTCGACGGCATACCGGGGCGTGCGTGGGTTCTGTCCCACGACGTCCTGGAGCCCCGACTACTGAGGCTCTTCGACGCGTGTCTGCGATCGGGCCGGTTTCCCCGCAGATGGAAGACGGGGAGGCTCGTCCTGATCGCGAAGGAGGGGCGCCCGGCGGACTCACCGTCCGCCTATCGGCCCATCGTGCTGCTGGACGAGGTGGGGAAGATCTTCGAAAGGATCCTCGCAGACCGCCTCGTCCGGCATCTAGAGACGGAGGGGCCGAACCTGGCGGACGAACAGTTCGGGTTCCGAAAGGGGCGCTCCACCATTGACGCGATCACGCGTCTGAGGAGCCAGGCGGAGGACGCGGTGGCTCGAGGCAGGGTGCTATTGGCGGTGTCACTCGACATCGCCAACGCCTTCAACACCCTGCCGTGGAGCTGCGTGCGGGAGGCGCTCAAGTACCATCGGGTGCCTCCCTACCTGCGTCGCATAGTCGGGGCATATTTGGACGATCGTGCCGTCGTCTACCCGGTCCAGGGTGGGCAAAGTCGGCGAGACGTCGTGTGCGGTGTTCCGCAGGGGTCGGTCCTGGGCCCCCTGCTGTGGAACATCGCATACGACTGGGTCCTGAGGGGGGCGCTCCTCCCGGGCGTCGGCGTCATATGCTACGCCGACGACACGCTCGTCATAGCGCGCGGGAGGAGCCCCCGCCAGGCGTGCCTTCTGGGCACGGCTGGGGTGGCGCAAACGGTGGCTAGAATCCGGCTACTAGGCCTGGAGGTGGCCTTAAACAAGACGGAGGCCCTTATATTCTACGGGCCCCGCCAGAGGCCGCCACCGGGCCTGAGCATAACGGTGGGAGGCGTCCGCATCGCCGTCGGGCCGTCCATGAATTATCTCGGACTGGTGCTCGACGGGCGATGGGACTTTGCGGCGCACTTCGCGCGCCTGGCGCCGAGGGTAGTTCGGGCGGCGGCGGGACTCTCCCGTCTGCTGCCGAATATCGGCGGGCCGGGCGCAGTGTGCCGCAGGCTCTTTGAGGGAACCGTGCGGTCGATGGCCCTTTACGGGGCCCCGATATGGGCGGATCGCCTGACGGCCAAAACGACGGCGCTGCTTCGCAGGCCGCAGCGCGTCCTGGCCGTCAGGGCGATAAGGGGATACCGCACGGTGTCCTTCGAAGCGCGCCCTAGCGCGGGCCTCGCCACCATCGAAGCGGTGAGGCCCGTCCTGGCCGAATGGGTGGAAAGGCGCCACGGCGCCCTGACCTTCCGCCTGACGCAGGTCCTCTCGGGGCACGGTTGCTTCGGGAGGTACCTGTGTCGCATAGGGCGGGAGATGACGTCAGGGTGCCACCACTGTGGCGCGGGCGACGAGGAGGACACGGTGAACCACACTGTCGCCGTGTGCCTGCGTGGCGCGAGGAGCGCCGCGCCCTCGTCGCCCAAATCGGCGTGGACCTGTCGCTCCCGGCCCTGGTTCTGTCCATGGTCGGGGGCGATCCTGGATGGACGGCCGTCGCCTCCTTCTGCGAGGCAGTCATGTCCGCAAAGGAGGCGGCGGAGCGGGAGCGGGAGTCGACCACCACACTCCCCTCCCGCCAACGCAGGCCACGCCGGCGGCGCCGGAGGGCCAGTAATGACCTCCGGCCGCCGTAAAAAGCGGCCGCGGGCGGCCCCTCGGGGGAGGACCCACCGCCCGCACTATTGCCGCGAGGGTGAGGGCTGCGTGCTGTTCCGCGGCCCCCCTCAACTCCTAGAGTTGGTAGGAGAGCGCCGGGGGGACGAAACCCTGACCCCCTGGCGCCAACACTTTAGAAGGGGCCCGCCTCAAGACAAAGGGCGGGCCGGCGCCGGCCCGGGCCACGAGATCGGCAGGCCATATATCCGTGGGCCCGGGCGTAGGCTAATAGGTTGAAATGAAAATGGATTGATACAGGAGGTGATAGATGAGGATGAGATTTTGGTGTTGCAAACGTCGATAGGCGACGGTCAACTGCTATTTAATGGGCCGTTTGTTTATATCTTGAACTCCAGCAATAAAAAAGCAGGAGTGCAAGAGTAGTATAGGGTAATATGAACTCCACGGGCCATCATCATTGCAGTACTTTCAAGCGCGTTTTCGTATATTTCATTTCTGCTAATTTTTTCATTGTTGAGGAACAGCAGCCAGAATGACAACCCACGTAATAATAATCAGTTACAGTCGCCTACGAATGTTTGCGACGCTAGGGGCACCGTGAACACGCTACTGTCCCATAGGAGTATAGGAACCTGGGTCACGAATGCCGGAACACAACATGGTTATTATGGCGGCATACTTATGAATCAGGTGTGGTTGCCATCCAGATGGGCTAGGCACTACACGCTTCGTGGCTTCTAAGCTGCATACTATTTTTATTTCATTAACGAAATTCTACTCTTCATTCTTTTTTTTATTGCTGTAGAACAGCAGACAGGTTGACGGCCCGCTTAGAATTTAGCAGTTACCGTCGCTTATGGGTTTTTGCAATGACAGTGGCATCGCGAACACGCTGCTGTCCCATAAGGGTACAGGCACTTGGGTCACAAATGCCGGAACACAATAGGGTTATTATGGCGGCATACTTATATTTTATATTTTTTTATTTTTATTTATTTGGGAAACGTACAATTACAATTAATCACAATATAAAGATTATATAAAAATTAACAAATCAGTAAAGTTTCCACTTAAAAGTAATACACATAATTGCATCATCCAATAGAATAATAGTAATACATATCATAAATTAAAATTATAAAATACATTAAAAAAAGAATTGAAAGAATTGAGAAATCTAAGCTTAATACGTAATACGTTAGTCATTTGCATAATTCGATTATTTTAGAAGTTAATTATTAATGAACCAGGTGTGGTTGCCATCCAGATGGGCTAGGGGATACTACGTAGCTAGGGTTGTTTTGTCGCCTTTTACGACAGGCCGACCCCGGCCACAACGGTTAGTATTCTTACTCTACCTCTGCACGGAGAGTAATTAATGGTATTTAAAATTTCCCCACTTTAAGCAAATAAATGTCACCAAATGTTATATAACAACTCTCTACTTTCTCATCTATCAAAAATGTACAATATTATATAAAAAGTGCGTTCAATAATATACCA
This sequence comes from Malacosoma neustria, assembly GCA_963693495.1. Lineage (NCBI taxonomy): Eukaryota > Metazoa > Arthropoda > Insecta > Lepidoptera > Lasiocampidae > Malacosoma > Malacosoma neustria. Next base: position 5,007,879 of record OY856397.1, read on the forward strand.
ATCAGGTTTTTCGGACCCACAGATACGTTATTAAATGTATTCAACCTACAATCTGAATTGATTATTGATATCATCTCCCGATCGAAAAGCAATTTTCAACCTTAAATCTTACAAAATTAGTTCATAATAGTCTGTTATATCAAGCAGCGATAGGTTGTTTCTCATTACGATTAAACGGATGCCATACATCCGTTCCCAGAAGGATTGAATGAATAAAAAAGTTGGAAAAAGCCTCCGTGACACATGGATTGTTTGTTTGGCTTACTTTTTGTTCGGTGGCGTGACTGTGGCGGATTGGTTTTTGGTAAAACAGGATGTATGGAGATAAAGTTTTGTTTTAAAAGCTTTTTAAGTAAATAAACATTTTGCCGGGACGTGTTTTAAAATTGATGAATTTTTTATTTAATATAATTACTTTACAAAATACGGTATGTTTAACTCGAGTATATGTATAATTAATTAATATCCGGATGACCGAGCTTTACTCGGTATTTTTTTTTATAAATTGTGTTTTTTGGAAATTAACAATTGATTTTCTTAGTCTAACCTCAAAGCAAACACTCATTGATTTCGTGTTACTTAACAACGCCATCTGCTGGAATAGCTTTAGTGTTGTTGTATTGTTAAAGCAATTTAAAAAAATAGTGTTATTATTAAATTAAATTATTTACTTTTAAATTAATTACTAAATTAAAAAAAATAGTATTTAAAGATATAGGATATTCAATATTTTTCTTCAGTTGGGCAACAAATTTATTATCAGATTTTATGTATTGCTAACTAGAATGAATTCATTTGTAATTTCTAATTAGAAAATTAGAAATGTGTATATTAGGGGAAGTTTGAAAGTAGCGCCAGTGATTGAGAAGCTGAAAAGTAATAGATTAGCCTGGTAAGGCCATATAATGCGAAGAGAGGAGCGTCATGTAACAAGAAGGACGCTAGAAATGAGTGGATGGATACAAGAGGAGAGGTAGGCCGACATAGTTTGGGATAAGGGCATGAATAAGAAGATTTAAATAAGAATGATTGCAAAACTGAAGTGGCAGTGGGCTGGGCACATAGCTCGAAGGACTGATGGCCGTTGGGGCAGAAAAGCCCTCGAATGGCGACACAATGTTGGTAGGCCCCCCAAAAGATGGACCGATGATCTGGTCAAGATCGCCGGAATAGGTTGGATGAGGGCAGCGCAGGACCGATCATCGTGGAGATCTTTGGGGGAGGCCTTTGTCCAGCAGGGGCGTCTTTCGGCTGAAATAATGATGAAGAAGATTTATTGCTAATAACTGTTAAGTCTTTATTTTCAACAATAATGTACAAATTATTTAAAAGTTGTTTTTTTACAAAATAACTAATCTTTATTATAATGAATGATTTTTATTTAACATCACTCAGATGCCTAAACGCAGTGAACCTCACAATTTTACGTTAATTACAGGCCAGCACATCCCATAGTAGAAGGTTCAATTGAAACTAAAAAATAAAAGACATAAATAGAATAATAATAAAATAATGACTTGCCCAATTCATCGGCAAAACGTTTGGTCGGTATGAAACCATTCGCTTCATACTTCGCTATCATATAACGTCGCTGATATGGGTTAATAAGATGTGACTATCCACTTCTTTTTCGAATCTGCAAGTCATCTTCTTCCATCTTTTCACCCAACGACTCACAGTAATTCTCTAAAAAAAACTACCTCATTACAAAATTGTAACCAGTGAAAAAATATGCACCACAACAATATAATTTTTATCTGTGCAGAGACGGAGAAAGAATACTAAGGTTTGCAGCCGGGGTCGGCCTGTCGTAAAAGGTGACAAAACAACCCACCCCAGCTGTAGTGTAGCTGTAGTGGTAAGGCCTCAAACCCGTCTGGATGGCGACCACCTTTGGCCGTAAGTATGCCGCCATCATAACCTTGAGTTGTGATCCGGCATTAGTGACCCAAGTTCCTGTACTCTGTCCCATGACAACAGCGTGTTCGCGATGCCACTGGCGTTGCAAACACCCATAGGCGACGGTAACTGGTAAATTCTAAGCGGGCCGTCAGCCTGTCTGCTGTCCTACAGCAATAAAAAATGAGTTTCTGGCTGAGGCTTTCCCATCGCAGTATGATACGAGGTTTTAAAAAAGGAGTAAATTAATGCCAGCAGCGCGTTAGTGTTGAAAGCGACCACCTGCTGTCAAATGTTCCGTTTACAGGCAAACGGATTCCAGATAAAAAAAACTATATGTTTACCAAACATTAAGTCTGTGTGTCCATAAACAAACATACAATGTGATCCGAATTTGCGTTTCACCAGTACCAGTAATAAGATGATTGTTAAAATAACGAGTTGAATTTTAAATAATTACATTAAATTGGTGTTTCGTTCTGAACAACCATATTGCTCACGAACATGTTTTTATAATCACATGTTTCGGCGTTTAAAGATTAAACAAGGTATTGTTTTACTGGAAGAAAAATTACTTTTTCATTAATTTCTTTTATTATTTTAAATATCTCTAAGTACAAAGTTGATTTGAATATAAATAGAAACTTGGCAACCCTTGGTCTATAAATATGTCATTATGATAACCTTGTAAAAATACATTTTTTTTCTTAAAATTAATTGGATAAATAAATATTTCAAGCAAAAGTAAATCATAGTTTGTAAATAAAATCTTGTTTGGTTACCGTAAGACCAATAGCAAATGTATATTCAAATATAGAAACGTTTGAAATCAAATACAAAATAGCCGCGTGCTGTCAAAATGTACTTTATTAATTTATATTTATGGTTGAGTTTTCAATGGATAGGATTATACAGCTGTTATTATTATTAAAGGGAGGAAACTCAAGAACTTTGATTGTTCTTATCTAAGTTATCAAGTTGAAATGTTAATAAGGTAATTAAATTCCAAATAATATAAAGGATTTTCTTTTGAATTTTAATATTAAATTAATGTGACAATATACACTGCGACATCTAGTTTTAGAGAAAGTAAAGTGCTTAGGTTTTGGGTGTTAGAATAATTAGATAAATTTTATAAATAAATAAATACTAAGACCCAGGGTGGGAGTCGCACCCGTGTGCTCCTCCTCCTCTGGTAGTTCTTTTTGCAAACTGCACTTGACAAGTCTCACGACCTAAGGATCTCCTTATGTGGGACTCCAAGAAAGATGATCGACATCTTAATCCTAAACACATTAAAAAACTAAGCAATTATACCCTACCTTTTAGGCCTATTTAAAACGTTCCAATAATAAGTCACTAGCCTGTTTCATTGTCACAGTAAATATTTAAACAGTATCTCCAATTAAATGAGCTAAAAATATTATATCTATAAAAATAATATCCATGTACATTTGGGGACATCCATTAATTACGTGAGCTAGTTTTCGATCAGTTTAGACCCCCCCCCCCCTTTAGGTGAGATTTAGTGAGATTTGCGTGGACCCCCCCCCCTCCTCTTACGTGAGATTGGTGTTAAAATATTTTAAACTAAAATTTATTTTACTATTCGCGAAAATAATAAACCGTTCAGGTATACTATGGTTAATTTATTTAAATTAAATAAAATTCAAAGTAAAAAAAACAGATAAAAACATATTTTTTAATATCTATAGTATTATATTTTTTGAAGGTGACGTGTGATTTTCGATTATTGCCCCCTCGGTTTAAATGAGATTTGGTGAGATTTCATTGGACCCCCCCCATTCTGAGCTCACGTAATTAATGGATGTCCCCTTTCAAAAACGGAATAGTATTTTTACAATAGACAGCTGCATTACGATATGGAGAATTTCAAAAAGTACATGGTAATGTTCATATTTAAATAACTTCAGTTTTTTTTATTACTGGTGAACAGCAGGCAGGCTGACGTCCCACTTAATAAGAAGCTGTTATTATCGCCTATGGATGTTTGTGACACTAGGGGCACCGCAGACACACTGCTGTCCCATAGGGTACAGGAACTTGTGTCATTATTGCCGGGAAACAACACACGGTTATTATGGCGGCATATATATAGCCCAGGGTAGTTATCATTCAGATGGACTTGGGGCCCTACCACGTAGCTTGGGTTGTTTTGTTGTCTTTAACGACAGGTCGACTCCGATTGCAGAGGTTAGTATTCTTACTCCACTCCTGCATGAAGAAAAATGTCGAACAACATACATATGTATTATAAAAAATTATAAAAAAAATATTATTGTTTAATTAAGGTAATATCCGGATGACCGAGCTTTGCTCGGTATTTTTTTTTATAAATTGTGTTTTTTGGAAATTAACAATTGATTTTCTTAGTCTAACCTCAAAGTAAACACTCATTGACTTCGTGTTACTTGACAACGCCATCCGCTGGAATAGCTTTATTGTTGTTGTGTCGTTAAAGCAATAAAAAAAATTTGTATTATTATTCGCCGATAGATGTCAGGAAGAGTCATTTTTTAGTTTAAATTGGGACTATTCAAACTCCACCTTTTGACATTTTCTAGAAATGATTTCTAGCTAGATCGATTTATCGCCCCCGAAACCCCCCGTATACTAAATTTCATGAAAATTGTTGGAGCCGATTCCGAGATTCCAATTATATATATATACAAGAATTGCTCGTTTAAAGATATAGGATAAATACTATTTAGATAAATGAACTGTGACGCAGCAGTATATATAACTTTAATTAGTTAACAAAAGTTAAAAGCATTTGAATGCAGTGAGTCAGTTCCGACACGCCAACTGGGGGGTTGGGATAAAAATATACCATTCCCACTGAAATTTCAGTCGCTCATACGTTCGTCTTTGTGTTGCGCGCGGGACGAGATACATTTTTACATTTACAACGCGTATTATAAGTGTTTTTCTTAAAGTTTTAAGAAAAAGTGCTATTCAAATTTATGTAAGTAATTAATTTTTTTATTGCTGTAAAACAGCAGACAAGCAGCGGCCCATTTAGTAACCAGTCCTGTCGCCTATGGACGTTTGCGATGCACGGAGCATTGCTAACTCGATGTCGTGTTAGAGGAATTGCTACCCCGATCGCTTCCGATGTTATTCAACGCAAGGTTACTACGGTGGCACTGAGACTAAAAGTGATTGCCATCCAGGCTGACTTGGAGTTCTATTACCTAGCTGGATTGATTTTTCAATGTCATTACATCGCATTATGGCATAATATTATCATTAAATGAAAAAAAAACCTAAGCTCTGCACGCTATCGTAAGATTTGAACTCATGGTCTCTAGTTTGATGCCAATTGGGTGCAACATTATAGGTACATTTGACTATGTCATATATTGGTAAATTTAATAATTAAGGCATTGGGTCTAAAATAAAAATAAAAGCTAATTCAAATTATTTCTCCGTGCAAGAGCGGAGGCGACCATAGCGCAGTATTCTTGCGCTGCGGCCGGGGGCCTTGGTTGTAAAAGGCGAAAAAACAATCCACCCAGGTTCCAATTTCCCTATGCGAACGGCAGCGTGTTAGCGGTGCCCCTTGCGTCGCTAACATCTATAGCCGACGGTGACCGTTTATCATTAAATGGACCGTCAGCTGTTTCACAACGTTAAAAAATGTTTATTATTACAAAAGTGGCAATTAGTAAAAAAAATTGGAAAAGTTCAAGACTATGAGAACGGGTAAAAAGCTAATGAATGTTAAGGATCGCGTTAACGCGTGTTTTTGCTTAATAATGCCTTTTTAATCTCTTGAATTACCACTTCATTTTTATTTATTCGATCCCTTCTAAGGACCTTCATGGTTTTGATTGCTAATAAAATTCCGCTAGTCCATTCCCGCTGTTGGACTCATACTTACTCCTAAAGAGAACTCTGCTCTACTTTACTGCTCTTTACGCTTATCTAAGGTCTAATGGCGGGTTACACAGATCAGTAAACTCGGTGTACACATTTATACTAAACTGTGACAGTGAACACCTGTACTAACAGAGCGTTGAAACTAAAGTTTAGTTTTATAATAAATAAATATTTTGTGACAATTCACACAGCGCCATCTAGTCCCAAACAAAGTAGCATGGCACTTGTGTTATGGGTACTAGACAACTGATATACTACTTATATACTTTTTTTGTAAATAAACACATATATACATAAATACGCAAGCGTACCGAAGAGCGTTAACCGTTACGCCACACATATCGTCAAATAATAGTAATATAAATGTACCATGTCGTCCTAATTTAAGAAGCAGAGTGCTTGTTTTATGGATACTAGACAAATGAAATTACACTTACCCGTTAAACAAATAGTTAAACCTCGATATAAGGAATAATAACAAACTGAGCATTATTAGTGATAGAGTGGTAACATTGAACTGCTTACCCCACTCAATTAAATGGAAGACCATCTTTACTTTCAAACTCATATTCTCTTTCTAGATACAACAGATATGAAATCCAGAAGTCCACATGACGAAAATAGTGCTGCTTTATGATTTTTAATGCCGTATTGTTGTCCTTAAACAGAGTGAGCGTGACGCTATAAAGAGTGTATTATTGTATAGAAAACAACGAAAGTCGTTAAATTTCGTTAAATTGAGTGACATTATAAAGAGTTTACACTGTATATATCTAGAAAAACGTTCAGACTCCGGGCGGGAATTGAACCTGAGTCCCTCGCAGGCGTACTCAAGCTACAGCGTTAGTCTTTCGCTTTGCTTTATCAATAGGATTAGTAACATTTACCCCCTTGTTCGCAAAGATTCGCAGATGTTCTTAGGGATTTACAAATGTTCGCGGAGATTTGCAAATGTTCGTTTCCGAATGTAATCTTGTATAAATTATCAAGTTGTACATAAATATAAGTTTTAAAAACACACTTCTTCGTTGTTGGAGTTAATATTTTAAATAGTTCTCCAAGAAATTCCGAGAGCAAAGTTTTGTTTTTATTTTTAAAATGCGGAATTTAAAGTTTTAAATATAGCTAGGCGGAGGAAACTTTAGGTTATATTTTTAGTTGTTAAATTTATGTTGTTTACCGGTATGTTGGGGATTATCCAACAAACTAGTTCTTTTGGATTTTTTAGGTTGAAATATTTATAAATAAATATACTCACACAGCGCTATCTAGATCCAAAGTAAGTGGCATAGCATATTGTGTTATGGGTACTAGACAATTGATATTCTAATTATTTAATTTTATTTTGCGTCTTCGACCGAGGAGTTGCAGGAGATGGTAACTGCTATGAGTGGAGCTTTTGTTAGAAAGGGAATGAAGATGAATAAAAAGAAGATGAAAGTGATGGTGTTTGAAAGAGATGAAGCGGTAACAGACTGTAATATCGTGATTGGAGATGAACAAATTGAACAGGTGAATGAGTTTGTGTATCTGGGTTCAAAGTTTACAAGAAATGGAAAGTGTGAGAGTGATATTGAAAGAAGAGTGAATGCAGGAAACATGGTGAATGGAGCTTTGCACTCCTTTATGAACAGTCGGAAAGTGTTCTAACAAGGCTCGTTTGGCTGTGCATCAGGGGTGTTGGTTCCGACACTCATGTACGGAAGTGAAAGTTGGGTATGGCAGAAGAAACATGAAAGCAGAATAAATGCAGTCGAGATGAGAGAGTTAAGAACTGCTAAATTCTAAGCGGGCCGTCAGCCTGTCTGCTGGCCTACAGCAATAAAAAAAAATTTGCGTTATTCTCTGTTATTAATTTTTTTAAATGGCCGGTGGATACAAAAAGGGTTCCTCCATTCCTCTCTTGCTTCTAATTGTTTTCGAATACAAGGCATTGTTTGCACTGGGAACCTTTCATTGTACAGAGAAAGACTTATTTCAAAACACTTGTGGAGGCCACGGGTTTAATTCCACTCCCGCATCTCGGACTTGGTGTATATTATGAATTTATTTACAAAAAAGTATATAATTATGTATTTATTAGTTATCTAGTATCCAAAACACAAATGTTATGCTAATTACTTGGACAACATGGCTGATTGTCCAATTATATAGTATATGTATATTTACTATTGAAAATTATACCAACACTAAAAAAATCAGACACATCAGAATGAAAAAATCTTAGTTTTTTATCATTTAAACTATGTTATACAGCTTTAAATTATGTTTATTTAATTTTTGATTATTTCGGATAATTTTTATTCACCGTTGTAACAAATTAATATATATAGTACTTACAAAGCGTTTTCTTATTTGTTTCAGATTACATCACTTACAAACGATCGTCGCGCCATACGAAACATAAATCATAAAAAGCGTCCAAAAATAAAGATGGCGCCTGAATACTACTTGTCTGTGCCCAGAATAGACGTAAGGGGAAGCTGAACTTCCGGTTAAAATGTGAAATTCAAAAATAGAAGGATATCCTTGTTATGTTGGTACCGGAAACGGTTATAGTGTAAATAATGTATAACTATAAAAGTAGATTGCGATTAACGAGTAGGGGTGTTAAACCTTTGTTCCTTTTGTTACGGACCCCTGATGTGTTGTGTTTTGTGTTGTGTTGTGTTTGTGTGTGTGGTTATCAAGAACAGAAGTTCGCAATGGAACCTCAAGATCAGGTATGTTCAAACTGTTTTGCTTATTACTCGGCAGATGTGGTCTACCCGTCATTCAAGTAGGACACTCTTGTCAGAGTAGTCGTGGTTGTGATGAGGCACAGGCGGTTGTTCTAATTTTGGCGGTTTGAGATATTCCGAGTGCACTGGACCATGACTCTACTGGACTCCGTTGTTTTAGTTTATGCCAGTCTAGTGGGTTGGTGATTGACCACGTAATCTCTTGCCTGCGATCTAACCCTGAATCACCAGTCTCTCCATCGAGTCTTCCTTTCTGGAGATGTGACCAAAGAAATGTTCGCAGTTGCACAGTTAACGAAAGTCAGTTTTTAATATGGAGTTCTTTGAGGATGGATGCATTGATGCGGAATGCCGTCCACGGAATCTTAAGGAGGCGTTTCCAGCACCACATCTCCAGAGTATCAATTTTACGGCGATCCTGTAGTCTCAGAGATCAAGTTTCGGCTCCATAGAGAAAGATTGGAAATACAAGATACTTCATCAATCTGACCTTTGTCTTCTTTGTGATCCTCATGTTCTTTCAAATGTTTCCAAGTAGTTAATATATAATACTTTAATATATAAACTCCTCCTTTAGAGGAACGAACAGTAAACCCGCCACGCTTGTCCAAAGCAGATTGGCGGGTTACACATAAGAACGGAAAATCATCAGGACAACAACAACAACTCAGGACTTCTGAAATTTCCACTGTAACGTAAACTTGATGTATTGATGATATTTGAAAACATATTGACAAAACCAGAGTAAGGTCTTTAACAAGTGTGATAGGTATATTTTTTTTTTGTTTTCGAGGAAAGACTGCACTTGACGATTTCCGGTTCGAGGATGTGTGGGACTCCCGGATAGATCGTCACCAACTATCCACTAAAATCCTCGCTGTCCTCCTATCGCCAGTGCCTGGGCCCACGGATAAACACGGTCCGCCGATCGCGTGGCACAGGCCGGTGATAGGTATACCTGTATCCACATTATTAAAAAATGTTTAAAACATACTACTTTGCATACGATAATTTGCACTGTAAAATAATTTTGCTCGTGTGCCATATTTATACTAATGTAAAATATTTCTTTTAGACGGCGGTAACAGGATCCAGGGTGACTCTACCCTGTCGGGTAGAAAACAAAGCTGGCCAGCTCCAATGGACCAAAGATGATTTCGGTCTTGGTCTACACAGAGACCTTAGTGGATATGATAGATACAAGATGATTGGCAGTGATGAAGAGGGTAAGATTTCCTTTTATCTTAATAGTTATACTTATATCTTCTCCATGCAAGGGCGGAGTAAGAATACTACCCTACCCCTGTGGCCGGAGTCAGCCTATTGTTAAATGCGACAAAACCACCTCAAGCCCTACCCGCCTCAAGCCCGTCTGGATGGAAACCACCTCTGGTGTATAAGTATGCCATCATAATAATATTGTGTTGTGTTCTGGCATTAGTGACCCAGGTTCCTGTACTCCTATGTGAACGGAAGCGTATGTGGACTACTAAGAGGGCTACCAGCCAGTCTGCTGTTTCTCAGCAATAATAAAAAAATTATGCCGTGACACAGCTCCATCTAGTCCTAAAATGAGCAACATAGTGTTTATGTTACAGATATCAGACAACTGATCATTCATCTAATCATAGTGGCTCATGAGAGATAACGAGCACAATTAGAGTGTCAGTTGGAAATTAATAAGCTAGGTGAAAGTTTTGAAAAAAATTGTCCAATATAAACTATATTGTTAGGAATATCGAACTCAAAATTATCTTATTGGCAACACTGACTAATATTTAAAACAACCAAAGAGAGTTTCCATCACTTCCGGAGTGTAACACTTCCGAAGTATAAATGACCAATGAGAATCTAATGTTTGGACAACCAATGAGAATCACTTCTTGAATATAAGCAACCAATGACAGTCGACTCCGGAGTGTGGAGTGGAGATGAGTGAAGGATAGGCCGACCGCTTCTATATAAAGCGCCGCAAGTAGGTGCCAGGGCTCTCTTTTTCGTTCAGTCGTCGTCGCGTACGGAAGCTGTCGGTCTGCCTGTAATTTTTTTTAAAATCATCCACCACTGGTTCATAAAAATATAATATATTGTGACCCTACCTCACACTTATCTATTCTCACCTTAGTTGTACAAAACGGCAGCGATGGAAAAGTCACTTTAATAGAACCTAATAATATTCTTTACCCCAGGGTATAAAGTGAAAGCTAATTTGATCTCAAAACGTATTTAGTAATAAAACGTCAAAACATATAGCTAAGTGAAATAAAACTTAATGATTTGATTCAAAATATGTGAAAGTCACTCTGTCTGTCTGTTACGTTTTCACGTCTAAACTGCTGAACCAATTTGGTGATTTTCGGTATTGACATAGATTGGACTTTGGAGAAGGACATAGGCTACTTTTTGCGACAATTAACCTTGATGAAGGTGAAATAGAGGTGAAATCAGAAAATATTTATCAAGCAAACATCGTTTGCCGGATCAGCTAGTAAATTATAAAGTTATTTGATAGAAAATTCTTGCTTTATTAATATATTACATAATTGCTTATAACCGCTTATCATCTAGGGATTTTTATTGTCCTCCTGTTAGCAGGTGTTCATTGTTGCCTATAGTCGTTTGCAACACCAAAGGTATTGCTAACGCGCTATCGACTTGGAAGAAATTTGGTAACACCTTTTGAAAACTATACTTCAATGAGAACGCCTCAGTCGGAAGTTTACTCTTAATACGCAGATACTTAACTGAACTATATTGAGAACCGTTTCGTATAGGAAAAAAAGGCTATGGGATATGGGAAACGGTTTTAGCTAGACTCCGATAAATAAATTTGTCAATCCAAAATATAAAAATAAGTTTGAGGGTAGAACTAAAATTATCAATGGGGATCTAATTTGACTGTTTTCCAATTTCGATTATTAACTTTGCCAAAGATCAATAACGGTATTAAATTTGTATAACTATAATAGATTTAATAATATTTTTTAAAATCCTGCTCAATCTAACATTTTTAATAAGGTTTCGCGCATTATATAAATAAATGTAAGAGGGAAATGTGCTCATAAGCAATTTTTATAACTGCTTCCATCGCTTTTCTAATCTGAAAATGTCAATAAAACATTGAAGCCAAGCGAGGATTCAGGTAGGAAAATAGTTTTTCTTTATTCAAAGCAAAAAACAGCAAGCGACCCATTTCATTCATGAGCTCATGAAAGATTAAGGCCCCAGCCCAGCTACGAAGAGGTAGGGTTGCTACTCATATTTGCGATGTTTTAGCGACATTTATCTGATCTGTTCGGTTCTTGCCTAGATTTAGGTGGGTTAAACCAGTTGTTCCGCCAAGTTTTTTCGAGTACCCTCAAGTTTGCGAGATGTGACGGTCGACGCCGTGCGTTATTAAGTGTTAACGTTTGGCCGCATGAACGCTTTTACAATTTGCACCGTGTGTCTCAGTTTTTGTGTGATTTCCTTATTATTGGTCGTGCTAAGGACATAGATACATCCTCACAATTATAAGTGATGTGGATTTTTTTATTGCTGTACGGCAACAGATAGGCTGCCGATCCACTTACAATTTAGCAGTTACCGTCGCCTATGGTTGTTTGCAACGCCAGTGGCATTGTGAACACGCTGCTGTCCCTTAAGGGTACAGGAACTTAAGTCACTAAGGCCGGAACACAAAACAATGTTATTAAGGCGACATGCTTAAGAGCAAAGGTGGTCGCCATCCAGACGGGCTTGGGGCCTACCACGTAGCTAGTTTGGTTTGTTTTGTCGTCTTTTACGACTACTACTTAATATAAAATTGTTAAAGTTTTATCAAACATGTGTTTTCTTGCCACGGAGATGCTTGCCCTACGTAAGCGGTGTAGCGCACTTGCGTAAGAGAGAGGAAATCTTTGCTACCTTTGCCTCATGACGAAAGTAACGCGGACGAAGTCGCGGGTATCAGCTAGTGTTTTAATAAAATCAAGACTCTTAGCTTTTAAATAAAAGCAAAAGGTCGTTAAAGATCGATTTCAATTCTTTCATATTAAAGCCAGTGGCGTATCGAGTATATTTTCGCCGGGTTTCTTAGGTCTTCTCTTCCTGCTGCTTCATAAAAGAGGCAGCGTGGCTATATATTTATTCCCTATCTTATGCCTATGCCAGTTGCATAAAAGTGGTCAAACTATCGAAATAAAGAATAGATACGGGAGTTTATAATATACGGTCCATCCGAATTACTCCACACATCCATCGCAGCTTATTTATTTCCTTGACGCGCAGTTCCTGTTTGTCTTTCTGACCGCCAGCCATATAGTCTTAACGATGGTCTTGTGGACCTGTCCTTTCAAATGACTGTTCCTTGCAAGTTTCAGTGACTGGTGTCACAAATGATACCAGTCACTTGTCTCACAGCAGCTGTGTGTGCTTTGACGTCACAATCGATGTTACCCGAAGCGTGAAATACAGATCCAGTCATGTCATCGCCTTTGTGGATGGGCTCACGTCTCAGTCTGTCTGTAACTCTACAGAGTTTACGCTTCATAGAATTACAGAACATTAATTCAATATTCTTCACATTAAGTCGGAAACAAATTTTTTTATACAATAATATATAAAAAACGCTTTAATCTTAAGAAACATTTTATTTTATGTTAACTATAATAATAATAAACTATAGTAATAGTTAACTATAATACTTGTACCCTGTAAAAATATTTCTCTAAACAATTAATTTTCATTTATTCTTCTCGGATTTATTATTCTCGGATTTACTATTTATTAATCTCGGAATCGGCCTCAACAATTTTCATGAAATTTAGTATACGGGGGGTTTCGGGGGCGATAAATCGATCTAGCTAGGAATCATTTTTTTATCAACTTAAACAAAAAGGTGGCGTTTGAGTAGTCCCAATTGAAACTGAAAAGTGACTCTTCCTGACATCTATCGGCGAATAATAATACTATTTTTTTTAAATTGCTTTAACGACACAACAATACTAAAGCTATTCCAGCAGATGGCGTTGTTAAGTAACACGAAGTCAATGAGTGTTTGCTTTGAGGTTAGACTAAGAAAATCAAGTGTTAATTTCCAAAAAACACAATTTATAAAAAAAAATACCGAGCAAAGCTCGGTCATCCGGGTACTAATGTTTTAAAGATACATTGTAATATTTTTATAAAATAATACAATATATATTTAAAACATTAATTTTAAAATGTTGACTTGTGTTTGTCAACCCTACTTTGAAAACCGACTCGTCTGTATGTTTATGCAATAAGAAACAACAAGACTCCTTTCTTTAAACATTATAGCCCTTGTGTAGAACCCTTATGTCGTGTATACACTTTTATATTAAAACGTTTTCGTAATAATAGTTACAGGACCTATACTAGTCGTGTGGTCTCTGCTATAGGAATTATAAATATGAAAAAAGATTTCTAGGGAGTCTTTTGCTACATCTTTTTAACTTTCTTGACTGAAATAGAAATAAACTCTAGGGATTCTTTTGCTAATATAAATATCACAGTAGCAAAAGAAGGGTACCGTTAGGTTTTCTTTTCCGGGTTAGATAGTTTGAAGTTTGACTTTTTGGGTCTAAAAAGTAGACATTGCTTTTCAGTCTACCCCTGCCCATATACCTATTTTCTTCCAGGTTCAAAATTCGGCCGTGGTCTTTTTCACTATGCAAGTACTATATTACTAAATAAATATGAATGTATGTAGTATTCTCTCCGTGCAGCTGCCGAGTAAGAATACTGACCTCGCAGCCTGTCCTAAAAGGCAAAGGCCCTAGTTAGTGGTTAGTGGTCGGGCCTCAAGCCTGCCTGGATGCTACCTCCCCTAGTCTATATGCATGCCGCTATAATAACTGGCATTAGTGACCCAGGTTCCTGTACGCCTACGCAGATATCAGCGTGTCTGTGGTGCCCCTAGCGTTGCAAATATCCATAGGTAACGGTAACTGTTTACTATTAGGTGGGCCGTCAGCCCATAATAATATTTTCCAAGCTACAATATTCTACAGAATTAATTTTTATCCAGAACTTACTACTGAAATAAATGATAAAGATTCAAAGTTAATCTTTCTTTATAACGTCAACAAAAAATAGAATATTTTGTTTACACTGTTTCAAAATAATTATCAGGATGAACTATAAAAATAGATAGAAACTTAAAATGAACGATGAAAATGCAATGAAATACGCCTAAAGACGAACACGGTTGTGAAGCTCATTAAAAGCAGGGCACTTTTTCATAGCACATAAAAATCTTGGGTTCAGTATTGCTTATTATTGAAACTGAATAGGTTTTATTTTGTTCAATCTATTAAACCCGTATGATTATTAAATATTTTAAAAAAAATTTTTTTTATTGTTGTCGGGCAGCAGACAGGCTGACGGCCCGCTTAACATTTAGCAGTTACCGTCGCCTACGGGTGTTTGCAACGCCAGTGGCATTGCGAACACGCTGCTGTCCCATAAGGGTACAGGAACTTGGGTCACTAATTGCGAAACGCAACGCAAGGTTATTATGGCGGCATACTTAAGGCTTGGGGCCCCACCACGTAGCTAGTGTGGGTTGTTTTGTCGCCTTTTACGACAGGCCGAGCCCAGCCGCAGAGTTTTGTATTCTTTCTCCGCCCTTGCACGGATAAATGTAGTGAATTATGATGCACGTTATAATAATAGTGTATAATGTTCCACTGTTTGACTCGAGCCTAATGGGAGAATGTAATGTAACTCGGGCCCATACCCGTCACACTTGCCTAATTATGGCATGTGATTTCTTCACCAACTTTCTTTCGCTTTTGCTACCTATCGGTGCCCTCTACATTGGTCTTCAAGCGATCGTCTTGGCTAATACGAATCTGTAACTATGCCAAGATAATCACTATGATTAGTTAAATTTGTTTTTCAGAAGCGACTGAAGCTGGACTCCGCTTCTAAAAGAAACCTCTTACATCAGATTCTTATTAGTTGTTCAATAAGGTACCAGGATCTTGAAGGTTTTGGATTCCATAAATGTATAAAGAATGGACCTGATACTAATTAAATCTTATAAAAATTGTTACGAATCTATCAAAATTTTACTCCCACGCATTGTACATGCATTTTCAGACGGACCACCAACTTCCTGTCAGTGATAGATCATGTAAATACTGTATTTGAATTAGGTGTCGATGAACTCATTAAATTAAATAAAGTATATTATAAATATTATGCAACGGATGGGCATAAAATATAAAACAGATATAAAGCCTTATACGTTGCACTTATAAGCGAACGTGTAAAATACACGTAAATATCATAGAAATTTAATGATATCTGTGTTGGAATAAACGTTTAGGGGATGATGTGTCAATCCCTTAATTATTAATTGTGGAGTGTTGATGTAGTTGAACGCAGAGTCTGGGCGGGCCGCTTGCGACGTTGCCAATAGCGGTCGTGCCCGCCGATGTAGATTACGTTCAATGAAACTACACTTCACTTGTATATTGTAGAACTTTAATACTTCTTGGTTGAACAACAGGATCTTGTTTATTGACAATGTATAAAAACACGTTAAAATTTATAAACTTTTGAGCAGGTGTTGATGACGCGGAATCTCGAGTTAGGAGAACGAAATGCCGACGCATTTTTTCTTGTTTAATTTGGAATTTTGAATGTTATTTCAAAATCTCGTCAACCATGACTATATTTATGCAGTAAAAAACTATTTACCAAAGCACCTAAAATTATATTTACGCTGATTATATTTAAATTGTAAACAATAATAAAATACAAATTCTGCTGGAATTGAAAAGCTGAAATTTGACAGACAGGTAAACGGCGTACCCGATAACAGGTGATCACCGTCGCCTATGGACGTTTGTGACAGCAGAAGCATTGCCAACGCGTTGCCGGCCTCTAAGAAATTTTATATAGTTTGATCAACATTTATAACAGTTAATACAGGCTTGGTTTTAAATCAATCTGTAAAATATGACTACTAGCATTACTAGTACTATTACTAGCACTAGACTAGTAGCATAATAAACTTCTGCGCTGTCCAGTTTTTTGTGGTCCGTTTTAGTAGGGATATTGAATGGTTTTCCGTTTTCAAATAATATCTTCTTAATTTCAATATTTGTTTTAATTTTACTATAATTAACTATTTAAAGCAAGCAATCTGTGGCTCACAGGAACTAGAGTATTTTTCATAGATAACATTAGTTCAAGTTATATCAAGTTTATAATTAACTTTTAACTTATAATTGCGATATTATGTTAAGATACTTTCAACTAGTTATTAATAGTTATTTCAACATAAATCTTGACCCATTATCTAGTTTCTGTGCGCAACTAAAATAAACTGGTCTTAGTAAGTAAATGTAATTAAAAAATATCGTTGCACATAAGTTCATCGGAAGTGATGAAACATCATTTAAATTATATGCTCATGTGACAATCGTCATCTAAATTGTTGATTCCGGCCGTGTCCAAGTACAAGTCTGAACTCTGGAGCCGAGGGCTTATGTGCGCGTTTTATCGTGACATCGATGACTCTTCCTTTTTCTCACCAAGAAGGAACAGATTATAAAATAGAGTTATTGGTAATTCGACGTATTCCCGTTGGAGGTGATACGAGTGACTTATTACGAGAATTTAACCCCATATGCATTATGCAAAAGTATATTTTTGAGTTAACATGTTTTTTTAGCTTTTTACAAAATAAGTCAAAAATGCAATATCAAAAATTTATTTAAAAAGAAAGTTTTAATATAAATCTCATTTTGCTTCTGATTTATAACAACAATTAAACACAGGTTAATCATTAATATTAAATTAACAATTACCGGTTAAAATTTAAAAATGCGGATGAAAAACTTTATTTCAATATTTTTGTCATAAAAACAAATAAAACGTTATGGAACTTGGCATGCAGATTATGTTAAAAGAATAACAGTTATTAGCTCTCCAACAATGCATAACAACTAGGGACTTATTTTAAAGAAACTGAAAATAAAAATATTTCAAAGGAAGCAGGCAGAAATTCGTATTCGAACTAAACTTAAGGTCGTTCTTTAAAATTTCCATAAAATTAATTAAAAACAATACCCAATGTAAATAAAACAAAAAATGCAAATTTAAAATAAAATTTAGAACCAGTAACACAGTTTAGTAGTTATAACAGTTAACAATTAATCATAAGTAACAATTAAGACATTTTGTAATTTAGTCTAATTTAAGTTCTTACTCGAAGTGCCTTAACGTGGCGATTTCTTAGGCTGATACACTCTATTGACAGCAGAGAGGCTTAGATGCAATCGTGCAGCTACAATATGCTGACTACGCCCTGCATCCAGCAACGCCACGACTTGGGCGGCTTTTGTATTCGCGGAGGCTGAGGTATCCATGATTTTTGGGAAAACATCTCTTTGGAAGCATGTTACAGTGCTTAGTTAACAATCACGTGCAGATCAGCTCAGAGTTCAGTTAAAAAATGACAATTTATGAAAAAAAAAATGTGATTAAGTGCATATATTCCGACGGAAAACACATTAAAAACAATCGCTGTATTCATTTATTGGATGAAAATACGAAAATTTAAATTCAAATTTAGATTTCTGGTACACCATTATGTAGACTAAAGTGTCAGCTATTTACTGACGTATTTTTTTTTTAATGATATCTATCGTCTGTTTCATTTAAATGCCGCTTGAATAATACTTGCAGTAGTGTTCGATTTTTTTGATGAGAAGTATATTTCTTTTGAAACTCTACATACTGACGCGTTTGAGCAATCATTGTATTTTGTACTTATATAAATGTTTTATTATTTTATACAGAACGCCAGAGCTTCATCTCGCTTATGAAATTTTTTTAGTCTTAATTAAAGAGATATTTAGTACCGCGCTAAGGGAAAAGTAAATAATATTAAAACTAAAGGATTTTTTGACTCAATTTCTTAAGTAAGCTCTTTGTAGCCAAGCTTAATTATACTAAGATAGAGATCATCTATTCACTATTATGACGTTGCTTTACAAATAAATTAATATTCAGCGGAGGTGAAAATTGTTTTTACAAATTACCTTGATGTCTGGAGGTTGGTGTGCGAATATTTCACAAATGACCTTGCTTAATAACCTCATCTTGGTGGAGTTTGGGATTTTAGTGTTGAACATATTTTACTTGTGAATATTAAGCAATTTTGAATGTGTGTGGAAAAATTTGTTTCAAAATTTATTTTAAAAATTAATTTACGAGTATTATTATGATTTTTGAATAGTTTGATTGTACGATCTATTTAATTGCTCTCAATTACTTGGTAGTGACTTATCAAGCCCAATCATAAAATATGTGAACTAGCATAAAAATAAATTAAATAGTTCACAGTGTGTGTAAATTTAACAACAATAAATGACAATAAAGCGTATAAATTTTAAAGTAAAAATGCTTTGAGGACTAATACAGATTTTGAAAGAAAAAAACACAATAGATTGTGTTTTAAAATCTAATAATAAGACAAACAGTATTAGATAAATTATCGATTTAGGTTCTTTATTATATTTTATTTCATCAAAAGTAGTTATAGTAGTAGTATACCTACTTATAGGTATAGTTATTAAGTAACACTCAGGGCAATGTAAAATATTGACTGAATCCGATTTTTCTAGGCTTATATAATAAATGTCTGATTGTACAATAGAAACACCCACTTTTTTCAATTACAGTATTTATAATAAGTATAGTATTTAAAATTATTAATATTCAAAAATATTTTGAAATGTTTAATTTAAACGGCCATTAAATTTGAAAAGCATTCACGAGAGATTTTCTATTAATCCTAAAATCACAAATTGGACAAAATGTGCATCCACTAAGGGTATATAAGTCATAACGTCCCAAATATCGAGTCTGGGAATAATGTTGTATATATTATCCTTGCAGGGGCGGAGTAAGAATACTAACCCCTACGGCCGGGGTCGGCATGTCGTAAAGGCGAAAATACAACCCTAGCTACGTGGTAGGGCCCCAAACCCGTCTGGATGGCGACCATTTTTGGTCTTCTTAGAATTTAATTCGCAACGAAGACCTACGAGAATTTAACTTGTAACTATAATTTAAAAATCTTTGTCTCTTTTCTTGATTTCGCTTGACAGTGTACTACGAACAATATTGAGTATTCAACTTTTTGTATTTGAATTACAAAGTTGTTTATACAACTTTCACAGCCATTTTTCCTTCATATTTCCTCTTAAAATTTCACAGTTGCTTGTTTTGAAAATTTGAAAAGTTTTCAATGAAGCTGAAATGTCGGATGGTTTTGGAAACTTCGCACGAAGCATATTGTTTCACAGTCGATAAGATAAAGTAATCAATTTTCACATTCCCTTACGCATTTAATCGTGGTTGCATCTAATGCTGCACGGCGTAGGGTACGCTGTTGAGTACTATAATAATAGCCCGTAACGTCCTACTGCTCTACTCGGGGCACCACTTCATCCTACCATTAATTTTTTTATTACTGTAACAGACAGGTTGACGGCCCGCTTAGAATGTAGCAATACCGTCGTCTATGGGAGTTTGCAACGCCAGTGGCATCGCGAACACGCTGCTGTCCAATAAGGGTACAGGAACTTGGGTCACTAATGCCGGAACACAACACAAGGTTATATAGGGGCATACTTAAGACCAAAGGTGGTCGCCATCCAGACGGGCTTGAGGCCCTACCACGTAACTAGGGTGGGTTGTTTTGTCGCCTTTTACGACAGGCCGATCCCGGCCGCAGAGGTTCGTATCCTTTCTCCGCCCTTGCACGGATAAAATTGGCACGAAACTCTTTCCCGAAGGGGCACTCTGTGCTCAAAATGTTTTCTTTGACTATTAGCAGATGTGAATGGAATTGGAGTATGAGTGTGTTACACATTATAAATTACACTGCCGAGGAGGTGCATGCTATCGTGGAATTTGAACACGTGACCTCTATAACGGTCCCCAAGTGTAATGTAGGAGGGAACATTAGTAGGGGAGGGAATATGAGGGGGCCACTTGGTCAAGCATTGTCATAAAAAAACCTACTAATGCGTTTTTCTTTCTCTCTTTTTCAAAGGTTTCGCATACTACATAAATAAAATAGATTTGACTACGTTCTTTACGGATAATTATTGCCTGACTCTCCAATTTTTATAGAAAACCCTTAGAAACTCGTATTTCGCAGGTGGGCAGGTTAGGTTGTTTTATTTCCTGAAGTTATTGCGAGTACTGCTTACTCTTTGAGGGGCTTTGAAATATTTTTTCTGTGCTTATGTCCATCTTGCGCGATTGGTAGAACCTGTTTTCTTCTTTTACTCTTCTCTTTGAGTCACCTCAACATTCACGCCTTTGGTTATATATTTCTGAGGCTTAGCAACGGTTGATGTAAATGTTCGTCCACTCGCAAAATGGAGCCACGATAAAAAAAAATGAGGTAGCACGAAATGGATGCAAAACGTAATACTTGGTCAAACATATGCAGTTGTATAGATGAATAACTTATTAATGTCAGAAAGTCCATAACATATAAGCACACTCGAAACAGCGCTCCAAAACGCCCAAAGGCAAAAAGATAAACATGCTCCCTTGTCGGCCATATTGCTTTTTACTCTCATTAGGGTCGCACATTCTGACCTCCCTTTGAAGTGGCAACAGTATTTATTAGATTATATCCAACGTTTCAAGGAAAATATTTGCATATTGAACCTTTTTTTAAATTAGTTAAATCTATGGTCGGAAAACAACAGATTTTCCGTATTTTCCCATATTACTTTATATAATTAATGTTTACACGTCCACGGACAAGGAACATGCCTCAAATTCCAATTGCAATTTAAAAACATGTATCTGAAAATAAATATGATTTGATAATTTGACTAATGCACTTTTTTCGGCTGTCTACTTCTCTACGTGGCGTGACGTGTTTTGTCTCTACCAGCAAATTCTGAGTTTGGGGCCTTTTTAGGGTAATTTTCTCTATTTGTCTATTTTATGTTATTATTGTAAGTGTTTGTGTTTGTCTTAAATAAATGTATTTTCTTTCTTTCTTTCTTTTCCGGGGTCGACCTGTCGTAGAAGGCGACAAAACAATCCACCTTAGCTACGTGGTAGGGCCCCAAGCCCGTCTGGATGGCGACCACCTTTGGTCTTAAGTATGCCGCCATAATAACCTTGTGTTGTGTTCCGGCATTAGTGACCCAAGTTCCTGTACCTATAGGCGACGGTAACTGCTAAATCCTAAGCAGGCCGTTAGCCTGTCTGCTGTCCTACAGCAATAAAAAAAATTCTAAATGCATGATTTTGGGATCGAATCTCATCCCTGAGGGTTTGTGTATCATATATTTACTTGCGAAAGAAAAGTATGTAGGTAGGAGGTTTAGTATATCTAGTTGTCTAGTAACCGGAATACAAGCGTTCTGCTATTTACTTTTGAACTAGATGGCGCTGTGTGAATTGTCACAGTATATTTTATTTACGAACAGTATGTGGAAGGTTCGCTATAGGAGATTCAAACCTTTTGAATCTCCTATAGCGATGTGGTCACGGATTTCTTTAAAACTTTATTGTTAAGGATACAGTTACGCCATTGATAGTGTTGATTTTTAAAATGCTATAAATAATTTATGTACTTCTTTTGTTATTTACATACAATGTAAGAAAGGCATGGTATAGTTTTTCTTTTGGGTTGGGTATTAGCAGTCGCCACTGAACGTCTCTTTCAGGAAATAAAATATCACACAAGAAAACCAACACAAATATGACATACGAGAAGCATTTTAATATATCAACTACTATATTACAATTCCAAAAATAAAAGCTCATACTTTATTATATAAGTATATAGTCGAAAATTATTTATCATATAAATAAAGAAGACTGTATTAAAAATTACGCGCTCATAAATATTTTTAAAAATATTTAAACTTAAATAAGAAGTTAATTGACTAATGAACAAGCCAGCTTCCGTCGATATATCATTAGAATTACACACTAAACAACATTAATATCCGGATGCAAGTCAAGTATATGTGTTCAGCAGCTATCAGTCGTTGTGTGGTCCCGATTAAATTAATCGTAATATAGCCACCTTCGTAAGGTGTTGTAAAAGTTTTACGAATATAAGAATACAGGTAATGTAACATCCAGTTCTTCCTTACATTAAAATAAATATAGAGTAATCGGATTGATCTTTCATAAAAGAAAATCTTCCTGCTCTAATTCCAGCTATGTGGGGTTGGCGCATCTCTGCTCCTTATCTGGGCGGATCACCTGACGGCCAAAACGACAGCATTGGCCGTCAGGGCGATTAGGGAATACCGCACGGTGTCCTTCGAAGCGGCCTCCCTGCTGGCTGGATCTCCACCATGGGACCTCGAGGCCCGAGTCCTGGCGCTATTATACCAGTGGCACCGGGATGCGGCCGAGCGTGGCTCTCGACCCGCGCCTCGCGAAGTGGAGGTAAAGCGGGTGGAGCTGCGCGACTAGGTGCTCATGGTGGAATGGAATGAGCGCCTCGCGCACCCCAGCGTGGGCCTCGCCACCGTCGAAACGGTGAGGCGCCACGGCGCCCTGACCTTCCGCCTGACGCAGGTTCTCTCGGGGCACGGTTGCTTCGGGAGGTACCTGTATCGCATAGGGCGGGAGATGACGTCGGGGTGCCACCACTGTGGCGCGGGCGACGCGGAGGACACGGTGGACCATACTGTCGCCGTATGCTCTGCGTGGCGCGAAGAGCGCCGCGCCCTCGTCACCCAAAATCGGCGCGGACTTGTCACTCCCGGCTCTGGTTCTGTCCATGGTCGGGGGCGATCCTGGATAGACGGCCGTCGCCTCCTTCTACGAGGCAGTCATATCCGCAAAGGAGGCGGCGGAGCG
Source organism: Malacosoma neustria (assembly GCA_963693495.1). Lineage (NCBI taxonomy): Eukaryota > Metazoa > Arthropoda > Insecta > Lepidoptera > Lasiocampidae > Malacosoma > Malacosoma neustria. The sequence continues at coordinate 5,031,302 of OY856397.1, forward strand.
GGAGCGGGAGTCGACCACCACACTCCCCACTATTGCCGCAAGGGTGAGGGCTGCGTGCTGTTCCGTGGCTCCCCTCAACTCCTAGAGTTATTACAGGAGAGCGCCGGGGGGACGAAAGCCTGACCCACTGGCGCCAACCCTTAAGAAGGGGCCCCCCTTAAGACAAAGGGCGGGCCGGCGTCGGCCCGGGCCACGAGATCGGCAGGCCATATATCCGTGGGCCCGGGCGTAGGCGATAGTAGAACAGCGGGGTTTTTTAGTGGGTTGTCGGATGGTCGAACATCTTTCCCGGAGTCCCACATATCCCTCGGTCCCCACGGGCCGGGGGAACCTGTCAAGAGAGGTTTTTCCCCGAGACAAAAAAAAATCTCCGCTCCTTCCAATCCTTTCTTAGTCGTCATCTGAACATTCACACCTTTTTTGCCATATCATATTTTACGCAATCTTTTCTTTAGTCTCTTCTCCTTTTGTATCCCTCCACTTTCATTTATAGCATTTTTCTTGTTACATGGCATTCTTTTCTTCGCATTATATGGCCATGCCAGGCTAGCTAATTATTTTTCAGCTAGCTAGTTACTTAAGAGAAAGCTACTTTTTCAAAGTGCTAAGTTTAATTAAGTGCCTAGGTAAATCATACCAGAAAGGCTCGTTCCGATATTCATTACAAAAATGGTAATATAATAGTGATCAGAGATATAAAGACAAACATTGTAGTATAATAAAAGTAGTACATATATTAATTATAAACCAATTTTTCTTTGTTCCAGGTGACTACTCTTTGGATATTCGAGACGTGACATTGGACGACGATGCGAAATACCAGTGCCAAGTTAGCTCAGGACCTAAAGGTAAAAATTTCTGCCAAATTATTGAATTTGAATGATGAATTATCATCTAGAACACATTTCATAATTTAAACTTTAGTGAGATTAATGCATATGCTGAACATACTGAACGTCTCGTTTTCTAGTCTATTTATTTACCTATACTTTTTTTTAATGCTGTAGGGCAGGAGACAAGCTGACGGCCCGCTTTGAATTTAGCAGTTACCGTCGCCTATAGGTATTTGCAACACCAGTGGTATCGCGGACACGCCACTGTCCCATAAGGGTACAGGGACTTGGGTCACTAATGCCGAAACGCAACACAAGGTTATCATGGCAGCATACTTAAGACCAAAAGACTTGAGACCCTACCATGCAGCTATGGTGGGTTGTTTTGTCGTTTTTTACGATAGACCGACCCCGGCCGCAGATGTTAGTATTCTTTCTCCATCCCTGCACGGATAGATACTAAGACGATAACCAGTGAAGTTTATCTTAATAATATAATATAAACTCTCACTCTACATATGAAAAAATATTAATTGATTTGAAAGTTATTTTTTCTCAATTTTATTTTTATTTAAAAGTAAGGAACAAATGTTACAGCATCCTGTAAAATTAATACATAAATATTTTGGGACATTTCCCACAACACCATCTAGTCCCAATCTAAATTGCATAGCAATTGTGTTAGGGGTACTAGATATATACTACATATAATATACTTTTCTTTTGTAAATAAATACATATTGTATCGCAAGTGTACCGACGTGTATTAGCTGTTATTCCAGGAGTACACAAATGTGCTACGCTTTGTTTTTATTTTACACAAAAGTGCTACGCTTTGTTTGTTTCGCAGATTATTTATTCTTGTCGATGTCCCCATCAATTTCATTACAAAATAAGTTATTTTTTCTCCATTCTGCTAAATACCAAGGTTAATTCTATATTATTCTCCACATCTATATCACGTCTTCGATGATGGGCATCATAATACATTTCGATAGAATAACATGTCAAAGTTCTATTTATTTTGTGAATAACAGGTTACAAAGGGTCAAAATTTAACAATATTCGAATCTATGTATCCTGCCACGTGCGCAACTTTATTTTTTTTATTCAAGAATCGATTCATAATTATATATATATATATATATATATATATATATATATATATATATATATGTGTGTGTGTGTGTGTGTGTGTGTGTGTGTGTGTGTATCCCTTTAATTAGTATTTATTTAAGTATTATAGTACTAATCAATTTCTTAAGCTAAAAGTAACCTATAGGTTTCAGCTTCTATCCGTGCGGGCGCGGAGAAAGAATACTAACCTCTGCGGCCGGGGTCGGCCTGTCGTAAAAGTCGACAAAACAACCCACCCTAGCTACCTGGTAGATCTTCAAGCCCGTCTGGATGGCGACCACGTTTGATTCTAAGTATTCCGCCATAATAACCTTGTGTTGTGTTTCGCCATTAGTGACCTAAGTTCGTGTACTCTTATGAGACAGCAGCATGTTCGCAATGCCACTGGCATTGCAAACACCTATAGGCGACGGTAACTTGCTAAATTCTAAGCGGGCCGTCAGCCTGTCTGCTATCCTACAACAATAAAAAAAGCTAATGAAAGAATCTGTCTATTAAAAAGTTCAGATTTACTAAAGTTCGTGAACCCTTAGTTAACAGCTACAATACAATACTTGAAACTGAGAGCGCTAGATTAACTTAAGCCATTTGGCATGCTTTGGCTTCAACTTGGATCCGCTTGGCATACTCACAAATGAAGTTATCCTATTAGAATAGTATTAAACTCAACAAATTCCGACTTTGTATATATAGCGGAGTAAGAATACTAGGGTATGTTTGGCTTTAATTGAAATGCTGGGAATCAGGAAATGCATGTATAACGTTACAGGTGAGCTATTATTATTATTTACGCACAAAACGCTTCCTGGGTTTGCAGCACTAATAAAATAAATAGTAGTGAAAACAAGAGAGAGATTTTAGAATTTCCAAAATAAAATACTCGCTGTTCTGTTAGAATTGACTGGACCTCTTCGTATACATTAGTATCCAAATAAATATTATTTGTATTTTAAACATAAAAAAAATATTTTACTATTATAAACGTATTTTATCAGTTTCATTTAAACACGGCGCCCTGACCTTCCGCTTGACGCAGATCCTCTTGGGGCACAGCTTCTTTGGGAGGTACCTGTGTTGCATAGGGTAGGAGGCTACATCAGGTTGTCACCGCCCTTGGTTCTCTCCATAATCAGTAGCAAGTCTGAATGGATCCCCGGTGGAGCAAGAGCGGGAGCGAAGAAACCAGCCCTCTTCCCGTAACGCAGGTCTAGACAACGGCGCTGGAGGACGTCGAATGACGTTCATCCTCCCCCCTCCACCTCCCGATGTGGAATTGGGTGCATAGTAGCCAATTATCACGCCTGAATACCGTCCTAGAGTTTCCGGGTCATGTATGCCTGATTATTATTTGTATGATTGCTACGTACTGACGTAGGAAAATATCGTGACAAAACCTGCACATCGAGCACCGGTAATTGTAACTCGCCAATCAAACCCGGGCGAGTTTACTGCCAGTTTTCTATAGAGGAAGTACCGTGCCCTGATGTAGAACGTTATGGGTTGTATATTTTTAGGTAAGTAGTAGGGTACCCTATACTTATTTCTAGCTCAAAAGTTCAAAGGCAGTATGTTATTAAATCCGGTTTCCATAGCCCTGTCTTGTGGTTATGTTATGATATCACTGTACTAATAAAAAACGGCTGTACAAACACTCCTTTGAGGGGCTGAAAAAAATAAATTTGTATTACATGTAGGGGGATTTGTACGTAAATAAACTTTACTGGTATTCTTTACTTCGAAATGTCAATAAACGTCGATCCGTAAGACCTGTCCTATCATATTGAAGCGTTTGGTATTCGTTTATCGATCGTTTCAACCCTTCACTACACTAAAATATTATGATCAAATTAAACAAAGGTTTTTTACACTTTCCCGTGTGTGTATGTTGTCAAGATGTCACTATCATTGTCAAGATACAAGCCACGGGCGAGTGTGAACGACATACAGCGGTACATTAAAGAATATATGTGAAACATTAGCGAACCAATGAGGCTACTATGTGAACTTTATAATAATAATGTCCAAAAAGTCATGCCTCCTTTATTAATGAAAAAGGTCTGGAAGCACTTTCTTTTCACATCCGGAATGTTCTCGAAATTAAATTCACATAATTTACCCCCTCTGTTGCAAGGTCGTGTATTCACAACACAAACAGAATTTGTTATCAAACCCGGTCGGACCTTGAGCCCGTTTTATAACTTCATTTCCGTTTCCTTTTTAGATATGTGTTATTTCGTGAGTATATTTTGACGTTTATTAAAAATATCATGTTTTAGTCATTTTAATACATTTTTTGTAGAAGTACCGAAGTTGGAGTATAAGTGTATAAGGTTCCGTCAATATTGAAGTTGACATCACTTCAAGCTCAGTAGCTACGAAATACTATCATGTTTGTAAGTACGATCATAGACGACAAAATATTTAATGGGATAGTTTAACCTGGTCTAGATTTTTAGGTTTAACCCAAAGTGAGGAAATGTTCAAAAATTTCTTTCAGGTCAAATGCAATGCCATCTTATCGAGAATTTTCTTTCGAGATTAGATTAGTATTTTTTAATGCTGTGGAACTGCATGCAAAGTGACAGAATACTTAACAGTAAGCAGTTTCCATCACCTTTGTTTGAGGCACCAGGGGCACCGCTAACACGTTGCCATTCAAGTAGCGAAACTAGAACCTGGATCACTTTTGATGCAACGCAACACAAACTTATTGTGGCTGAATATCGCACGCGGTGGTTGGTATCTCGATGGGTTTGTAGCCCCACCACCTAGCGTTGTTGCGAGGCTTTCTTTCAGATTTGGGTTAGTCGGTCAACTTCTAAATAGCAACTTCAGGGACTCGCCCTTTTCTTTCTTGTTTACGATAACACTCAACAGACTACGAACTCAAGCTTTATGTCGAATATTTTAACAATTTTCTTAGGATTCTAATAAAGAAAAATAACATTAAAGAAGAAAATTGTGGAACGGATGTGCCTTAAATTCGTTTTCGAGTAATCCATTTTTAACTCCAATATATATTTTTCTACTTTGGAGGCTGAAACTGATATTTTTGTTTTATAGCATAAATATACAGAATTTTATTTAATGACCCTAATATTGGTTGACGGTGCTATTATTCACTTGTTAAACCTTCAATATGTGAAAACCTCTATCGTAAGAATTTTTTGTTACAAACATAAGAATAATCCATATCAAAAGAAACCATTTTCATCATACTAATTATTTAATTCGGTTTCGAACCCACACACCCTTCAGGCACAGCAATAATAGATCACTTGCGTTCTGAGCTAATCGTATCATTCTTCTTTTGTTTATTGTGAGCTAACAGAATAATAATAATAGAATACTAAGTGTAAGAAGCTGCAATTCATACTTAACGACGGCGTAGGATATAAATTCTTACCTGTAGTTGTCTAGAACCAGCCACGTCCAATCTGGAATCATCTATCAACTATCTAGAGGACATCAAACAGCCATGAAAATTAAAAGGTTAAGGACCTTAACAAATAGCTGCTCCCAAACTCTATTACAATAACGTTTTATAAACAGAAAAGAGAACAAAGACATAAAATTTATTCCAAAATTAAATAATAAATTGAGCGTACTTTCGCTTACGTACAGACCTAAGGAGAATAACTATTGTTTCGCAAGACCTTCCTATATAGGCAAAATTGTGTTTTCCTTTAATAAATTGAAAATCTTGGGTTTCTTTCTCGTTACCATCGCGTCGTGGAATATTCGCGAGATTTCTCGCAAAGTTCTGTTTATTTTGCTTTACATGTTTGGAATTTATATCATTGCTAATATTTAGCTAAGGTTTTTTTTTTTCTTTATTGCTGTGGGACAGCACACAGACTTAGGGCCCGCTTTGAATTTACCAGTTATCGTCGCCTATGGGTGTTTGCAATGTCAGTGGCAATCCGAACACGCTACTATCCCATAAGTGACTAATGCCGAAACACAACACAAAGTTATTAAGGCAGCATACTTAAGACCAAAGATGGTCGCCATCCAGACGGGCTTGGGACCCTACCACGTAGCTAGGGTGGGTTGTTTTGTCGGCTTTTAGGACAGGCCAACCCCGGCCGCAGAGGTCAGTATTCTTTCTCTGCCCTTGTACGGATAAATGTTGTGGAGTAATTGCACAAAGGTTAGATAAATTGCATTATTTTCAACAGCCAATAGTCATTCGCTATTGATATAATTACTGGTAAAACAGAAGTTCAACTAGAATTTTATTACATCTTCTATCTATATCTATATAAAAATCTTGTGTCACGATGTATGTTGCCAATAAACTCCAAAACTACTGAACCAATTTCAATCAAATTTCACATGTACCCGTATTTTGGTCTAACTTACTGGATAGGATAGTTACCATCTCAATTATTCGCTTATGTCGTGAATGTAAACGAATAAAATGTATCAATTAATTGTTTCTTAAGCAAGTGTTTATTTACTGTTTAGTTTTATGAAGTTCTCATAGATGGCGGTGTATGTTGATTCATCGATAAAATTCTTCAATATTGTTTGACATCTAGGTTGCAAATACACCCAATTTTTATTTCCTCAGTTGCGATTAGAGAAATAAAATATGGCGGTACGAAGTTCGCCGGGTCAGCTAGTTTATTATATATATTTTATAACTAACGATTAGCAGACAGATTGTTGACCCACTTAGTAGTAAGCATTATACTGCCTATGGATGTTTGTGATTCCAGGGGCAACGCGCTGCTATCCGTATAGGGGCAATTAGACCTGGGTCACGTATGCCAGAATAAAACACGTGATTGTTATAGCGATATACTTATAGACCTGCTTCTTGACTAAGGATGTTTTGTCGCTTTGTACTCCGCCTCTGCACGGAGAAATATTTTTGGGTTGCTTTTCAAAGTTCTTCACTATCATCAGTCCATCGAAGTCCCTGGTAGAACATAGACCTTATCCAAGCTCAATATCTTCAGGTCGTTGTATTCAAGTCAGCCAGTCATTTTACGAAAGTCATCGCCCCATTTCGTCTCAAAGTTTTTTATATAAAAAAAACTGTTTTATTATATCAGGTTTTGCAGGAATTTAAGTTAATTTATTTGCATAAATTGAGTTGCAATAATATTCTGTTTCCGTTAAAAAACTTGTATTGGTCTGCCATTAGCGGATGTTTACAGCTAAAAGCCTTTTGAAGGTTGTCATTTTTACAGAGCAATGTCATTTTGCTGTATGTTATTAGTCACTAAAATAAATAAATACTAACTGAGCCCTCAAACAATATTTTACCATATAAATTTAAAAATAAACATTTTTAAATGGAACGTATTGTGAATTTAAACCATTTTCGAATCCACTTGAACACACAAATTTCATTAAAATTAGATCAGCCGTTTAGGATGTGTTCAGTCACACACACGCACACAATAATTATATTTATAAATATAGTGTAAAGTAAAGGAAAGGTTTCTAAAAATCTCATCCAAATGCCTCTTTCATACATTTATTATCTCGTTCCAAGAATAATGTGTCTGTGATATTAGGCACCGAGGTTCCTAGATAGAATTAAATACTTGCCGGGAAGTAAATATAAAGAAATTATTTTTGATGGATTAAAAAAGGAGTAGTATTTTATAGTTGGAGTTCAGTAGACTGGCAAAGTGCCCAACCTGTAGGTGGATATCACTTATGGATGTTAGCAAGATTGGAAGCATTGTTGCAAGATTGGAACCTGTTGTCATGCTGCCCGCTAAGAAATTTTATAACGTCTTTTTTGAAAAACCCCATATCGTACTGTAATGTAAAATCTCAGTCGGAAACTAATCATAAACAGTTCTGAGGAACATTATCCGTTGTGCAGGAGGTAGAATACAAACATTCGTTTTTAATACTAAAGTGGTTTAATTTAATTATGGGTTTGGACATAAATAATATTATGAAGCTAGCCATATATAGCATTACATATTATTCTATTATTATTTATTTTCAAATTATTTTTATAAAGCTGAAACATTATTTGACAAAAGCATTTTTGACAGTGTGACAAATTGTCTATGAAACACAATTGTGAATATTTTCTTCATCATTATTACATTACCTGCAATTAGGCACGAATGTATGTTTTTATAAGCGTGTCGTTATAGTTATGCTTAAATCATATATGATTTTAAAATCAATTCTAGAAAAATAACTAATGAATTTAGAATCTGTTTCAAAGGTGCCCTTTATTAGATTCCGAATTTCACATCCACTCAATTTTGAACACGCGTTGTTATTTGTTTTTAATTTTCTGCGCAAACGGGCTGCTCCCTTTTCCACATTTCTATAAATATTCTGTTGTTTTTCATGGTGTCTTATTTGCATATTGCGGTTGTTTAGCTCATTAAATATATATAAATTAATTTATTTAACATTATGATATAATCTTGTCTTGTGGGTCTTGTGGATATTAAAACGATCTAGAATTTTCAGGATAGAAATCCCTCTTCAATTTCTTTTTTTATTGCTGTAGAACTGCATTGTTATGTGTATGCTTCATTGTATTGCTATTACATGGTAGATTAATTTAGTTCTTTTTGTATAATATTTACTAATCTTGATTTTTATGTCTATTGTGCACCGCCTTTTACAACTACTTTAAATATTTCTGATAGGTTGTCTTGAAGAAATCGCTATTCAGTGATAAGACCGCCGTTTGCTCACTATGTTGTACTATTACCTACTTCTTTTTATGTCTTTTTTTCTGTAAAATTGTGTGGTGGGCAATAAAGAATTATCTATCTATCTAGAACAATAGACAGGCTGACAGCCACTTAATACTAAGCAGGTACCCTCGCCGCAACCTGGGTCACTAATGCCGGTTAACGCAAAGTTATTATGGTGGCATACTTCTAGACCAGACGGGGGCCCTACCACGTAGCTAGTATTGGTTTGTCGCCTTTTACGACAGGCCGACCACAGCCGCAGAGGTCGCTATACTTACCTGTACGGAGAAATCTTTCGTTTCTTGATTAAAGGGAACCAAGTAGATATAAAAGTAGACGCTTCTCGGCACCAGCGATCTGTTACATGTCCTTTGCTGCTTTTTTAATAGAAATGGTGGTACCAGATATTCAATAAATGATATCTATGATTCTGTATTGAAATAAATAATTTTTATTTGATTTAATTTCATGCAAATTAAGTTCCAAGTAACAGTATGTTACATACTTTAATTTTTATCTTAATGTTAGGTCTGGATACAAGTAGGCTTTTCGTGAAGATAAGCGAGGGTATCTTAGAAACAATAGTCTTAAACGTTACAAAAGCAATTCACTAAAACCCATTATCAAGCCAATAATTGCTAGGATTATTCGAGAAACAAAACATCTAAATCTCAAGACAGACTTTAATACGAGTGTCTTCAGATAAGAATAATCTCAGGGTCCGACGCAAGTCATGAGCGGAAGCGATAGCGATAACAGCCGCATTCGCCATAACCGATATATATATATATATATATATATATATATATATATATATATATATATATATATATATATATATATATATATATATATATATATATTATAACGGTACTAGTAAACATTACTTACATACATTTGTCACATAAATATCACTTTTCATGCCCATAATTATTACAATAGACTACTAACAATACTATTAATTTTAATTATTTAATTTGGTTTTTACCATGAGATTTTTTATTGTTTTTTATTGCTGTGGCAGCAAAGCTGACAGTTACCGTCATCTATGGATGTTTACGACGCCAAGGGCATCGATAACACGCTACGCGTTGGAAAAATAGAACTTTATGCCAGGACACAACAAGGTTATTATGACGGCGTACTTATAGACCAGGGGTGGTTTCCATCCATACGGGTTTGGGACCCTACTACCTAGCTAGGATTGTTTTGTCGCCTTTTAGGAATTTTTTCTTTTTTTATTACAGTAGGACAGCAGACAGGCTGACTTAAGCCCACTTAGAATTTAGCAGTTACTGTCGTCTATGGATGTTTGCAACGCACGTGGCATCGCGAACACTCTTCTGTCCCTCAAGGGTACAAGAATTTGGGTCACTAATGCCGGAACACAACACAAAGTTACTATGGCGACATACTTAAGATCAAAGGTGGTCACCACCCAGACGGGCTCTGGGCCCTACCACGTAGCGAGGGTTGTTTTGTCGCCTTTTACGACAGGCCGATCCCGGCCGCAGAGGTTAATATAATTTCTCTACCGCTGCGCGAACAAACGGATTTATTAAATTATTGAAGCTTTGATTTAATATATAAATAATTGATTTGTTGATTAAAATGAAATGCATTTGAGACAAAAATCTGGAGAAACAGCTATGCTAAGTGGTAATCGAGCCAGCGTTGTTCAAACTCTTTTTTTTTTTGGTCTCGGGGAAAAACCTCTCTCGACGGGTTCCCCCGGCCCAGGAGGACCGAGGGATATGTGGGACTTCGGGAAAGATGTTTGGCCATCCGACTACCCACTAAAAAACCCCGCTGTTCTCCTATCGCCTACGCCCGGGCCCACGGATATATGGCCTGCCGATCTCGTGGCCCGGGCCGGCGCCGGCCCGCCCTTTGTCTTGAGGCGGGCCCCTTCTAAAATGTTGGCGCCAGGGAGTCAGGGTTTCGTCCCCCCGGCGCTACCCAACTTAATAGTTCTTAATATAATAATGTTATACAGATTATTATTATTACTTTACATAGGGGGCACTCTATTTTAAAGTTTGATGCTTGTTTTATCTACTATATAATAATTGATAGTGGCAAAGATAATTACATAACATTTTATAAACTCAGACTATTAGATCACGGATAGTTACCGTCCGGAATTAATACTACAATACTTTTTACAGTATAGAAAATGGCGAAAAAATAATTCTTCCTATTTACGACATTTAAGTTTTTTTCCTTTTGCTAGTTAAAAAGAAAGAAAATCATTATTAGGTTTTTCATTTGAAGGGAAGGACCAGACTACAATAAGTAAACAGACCCGAAACTCCAAATTAAAAGCTTCGATTATAATCAAGCTCTACTGCCTCAATTTTGGCTTTATCGATAGTAAATACTAAACTTGATAAGTTCAAAACAAGCCTAGCTACGTGGTAAGGCCCCAAGCCCGTCTGGATGGCGACCACCTTTGGTCTTAAGTATGTCTCCATAATAACCTTGTGTTGTGTTTCGGCATTAGTGACCCGAGTTCCTGTACCCTTATGGAACAGCAGCGTGTTCACGATGCTGCTGGCACATAAACATAGGTGACGGTAACTGCAAAAATCTAAGCGGACTGTCAGCCTATCTGCTGGCCTATAGCAATAATAAAAAATAAAAATAAAAGTTTCATACAGCGGGAGCGATATTCATAAAGCGATAATGAATATCGCTCCCGCTTACGCTATTGTATTGCACCCTAAGCCGCGGTTCAAGACATTTGAAAGCAGAGGGGATTTATCAGAAAGGATAAGTTCACAAAGAGTATGCAAATTAATTTCGAGGACCATTTCATTTTGCATTTGAATGGGACTGGGATCGTTCGCACTTGAGATTCGGATGTAGGAATAGATGGCGTGTGCGTTTGTATAATTCATGGGAATTAGGTATTTAATGAGCTTAAATACTGAAAATTAAGCTGTATTCTGATTTTTTTCAAATTCTTCTCGTATTAAGAGTCTTATATCGTGTTAAGTTTTATAGTAGCGAGGCTTGCCCCTGACATATCCCCCATGGTATATGTGGTTACAAAAAAAAAATAACCATAAGCCGAACCTGCGACAAAGACAGGTGATACCCTCGGTGTTAGTGGGTATGCCGCAACGATATTATTACAGTTTTCCTGAGGATAAAAACCCTAAAAAGACCACGATATGGTATCCATTCCTGTCCGTGACACATCTCTTATTTCTTCAAAAAGAGGAAAATAAACAGAATAGCAATGACCAGATGATTTTCATGCAGGCTACTGCTGTCAGACTTTCTCCTTGAAAGAGAAATCGAGTGATTCTTTCCCTTTGCTGCTTGTGAATGAAGCAAGCTAATATTAGACCCCAGTTTCCGAAATTAATAATTCCTGACCTAAATATTTTATTAGTTTCGCGTAACTGGAGTCTATGTATAGAGAGACTCATCTGACCTATACCTGGTCACCCATATAAGTATTGCTATCCAAAGAGGCTACGAAGTTTTTGACAATATTTGGTTTTTATTTTATTTTATAATAAGTTCCTAAACTTAGTTATTTTAGTTGTTATTTATTATATATTAGTCATAATATAACTAACTAATCTTTACTACATTTGAAATAATAATAAACTGCTCCATATAAATCCAAAATATCTCAACTGTCGAAGTTTATATTGGCAGCTTCCTAAAGGATCCGTACTTGATTGTTTCCCGGCACCCACATTAGGCCTATTCATCAAAATTAATTCCACTCAGACCATATCTTGAGACGTATTAAACCTTCTGGGACTTGTTTGCACACAGATCTAAATATGAATCCTAGACTTCCCAATAAAGGTTATAAACTTTAATGTATTAAATAATTAAATAAATACATTGATACCAAGACATGTACCGTGATTCCAATTCCGTAGTTCGGACCGCTGTTGGCGACACAAAACCTTTCCCGATCACCATCGGCGTACACCAAGGATCCGTCCTTTGTCCGTTTCTGTTTAGCGTGGTATTAGACGTATTGCCAGTCAGCATCAGAAACTCACATGAGCAGCCGCCGTGGCTGCTCATGTATGCTGATAATATCGCGCTGGCAAATTCGTATAGGAGTACGCTGGTGCAACGCGTGAAGGCGTGGAAGAAGTCGCTTGAGAACGATGGTCCGAAGCTCAATGTGGCGAAGGCCGAGTACCTGGCCTGTAATTCAACAGATCCCACACACGTACGCATAGGCGGTGACATGGTCGAGCGCACAGACCAAGGGAAATACCTGGGATCTGAATTATACGCGTCTGGTGACACGGAGATGAATATGCTGCGGTAGATGTGTGGAGTGACGCGGAAGGCGTTAGGAACTCTCGCATTCGCAGCAGTCTTCATGTTCGTGACATTGCGGATAAATTGCAGGAGTTTCGGCTCCGTTGGTACAGTAACGTTTAACGGCAACCGGATTCTTACGTGGGAAACAAATGTTTGACCATGCCGCCTCCACCGGACAAGAGGGGTAGACCCAAAAAGTGCTGGCTTGACGTTGTAAAGGGTGATTATGCATGCCAATGGGCTCATAACCAGGGATTCTGAAGACCGTGCGAAGTGGAGTAGGAAAAGTCGGAAAGCAGACCCCGGGTACCGAATCGAAAGTTTAGGTTGCAACCGGGATACAACGCTTAGATGATGATGATCATGATGATTTCACACATCGAGTCCCAAAACACTGGTACTTATCGTCATTATAACAAGAGATTTTAGAAACTTATTAAATTACAAAAGAAGAGTAAGAAGTATGTTCGAATATGTAAAATAAACAAAGGTAATTTCGCTAACCTTTGTTAGTTTTCTGATAGAATAATAAATGTACCTAGCCTACAATGTTGGTTTCCTCCTGTAGAAATACATTTTTGGAGTGTAAACCGTTCTGTCTAGCTAAGTATAATTCAACCTTAGCTGCAAGCTGGTGCACCACAACCATGGACAGTTTCTCATGGAAAGCATTATTTTCTGGTTTAAGGATATGGCAGTAAAAAAAGCTTTACATAATATATTTACTTAAATGTTTTGTCTTAAAAAAGTGGTCCAGATGTATAAGACACAACAGGAAACCATCGGGAGGAAACATATAAATCCTCCAATCCATCTTAGACAAGCGTGACAGGAATACTGTCCGTTCTCTAGGAGGAAACCTGAGATCAATAGTGAGATGTTAAAGGTTGTTATTATAGGGCTACAGCACACTAGCTACTTTTAGCATCGACGATCGGCGACTAGTCGCTTTTTAGAAGCTAGATACGTCGACCGAACACTCCACACCTCACACTTAAAAACGCCGAACGCGGAGATTGAGTCGCGTTTTAGAAGCGCGACACAGCAGCTGAACGCTACTCTCCGCACACATTCCGATGCCGGTAGCATCGATTTGGCGTCTGCCTAACAAGACTTGACTCTCATCAGTGTTACGCTAGATTTTGACGAAACTACACCCCTATCATGGATTATAATGAAGCTGCACTGCTGCTTGCTTTATTGATAAAGCGAAAATATCAATCGCGCCGACGACGGTACTGGTTACATCCATTAACCAGTTCACGTCTTACATTTGGAGAGCATCATTCATTATTGCATATATTACAAAGAGATGAAATTTTTTTATTTGTAAACAAACCACAGATTACAGAATACTGCAATATTACTGCAAATCACAGACATAAGTAATCAAAGTTACAAATCGGAAAATTATAGACAACACTACAGCCGACGCGATCCAGCATCTGAGCAGTTGCTAAAACGTGCGTTTCCGATACCTCGTTCGAACGCCGAAATTCGCGAATGATGCAGCATCGATGCAGTCGCAAAATCGCCGAACGTCGATGCTAAAAGTAGCTAGTGTACTGTGGCACATAATGCTAATAATTACACTAGATAGAAAGAAGAAAATCATTTCTAAACCAGCAAAACAAACTGAAACAATAAATTACTAAAGAAAGTTGGGAGGTAAAAATGCACAATTTACAAGGACTGGAGCAAACTAATAGTCTGTGAACTTTTTTATCATCGCAGATAGCACAATGAACAGTGTCTTGCGGCAGAATTGTCTAAGTTTTCACTATTTAACTTGTAAACTTATCTGAAAAGTTTGTTGAGGAAACTGTCTGGAAATCTAGAATGCCGGTGAAGTACGTTTGTATATTGGTCCGATGTTTTTATTCTGGGTAGCATATAATTTAAAATATTGACTGAAAATTTATTTTCGTCTATAACTTCATCACCAAAAAAATAAGAAAGAATACTAAAAACATGAATCTCAAATAGTACAAATGTACGATACAAAATTTATGTAAAGCACAAGAAAAATTTACAGAAAATTTATACATCTCTCAGTTTAGCGTGTGCCAAGCGTCTGACGCTGGTTTACTTCTGATCCTGAAATAAAACCTTTGTGGTCACATATTAAGAGCCCATAAATTGTAATTTTAAACAAAATATAAACATGGGTACAGATATTCAAATATTATATGCATAAATATTGTTCACAAACCATACTTGATAAAAATAAATAAAGAGGGAACAGAAAAGAAGAATACGTTAAATAAGAAAGAGAGCATTTGGGCTCTTCGTCCCCAAAATTTCAAAGTGGTTCTAGAAAATAACGTTCACAACGAACAAAAATGTAAAATATGATATAGTAAAAAAGGGTAACTATTGAGATGAAGGCTAGGAAAAGAAGGTAACCCTTTCTCTCAGTCATATGCACTTTGAAGATGACTGATTGATTGACGAGTGAAGCAAAACTCTTCACATCACTATTATTTTTCAGGAATAAAAAGTCTATATCAATCTTTTTTTTATTGCTGAAAAGCAGGCAGGTATGTCCCATAAGGATACAGAAATCTGGATTACTAATGTCGGAACACATCAAAATATAATTACAGTGGTATGGTTGTAGAGCAAGGGTGGTCCATCCAGATGGGCTTGGATCCTACCACTTGGCTGGGTTGTTTTATCGCCTTTTATGATGGGCCGCCCCTATATATTCTTACTCCGCCCCTGCACGAAGACATACAATCAATCTTAAGTTTTTCCTGGCCCCTGCTCAAGTTTCACCTGTACTTCCATTATACGTCTTCTAAAAGCGATAACAAACTCAAGAACAACGAGCATACGGGTACAAAGACGTACGGTGACCTGATTGCTATAACCTCGCCTGCAGTACAAAGGGGTATTAATTTATTTCAACGCCGATAGTGATGTGCTGACAATGGGAAATTCGAATTCAATTGTACACGAATGTTAACGATATACAAGTTTACATTTCAATTTCCTGTCATATGTTTTTGATCTTGTGTTTGTATTTTCATATTATTGACGTTTTATTGCTTTTGGAAATTACCTTGTTAATAAAAATAAATTTAATGTCAGTAGAAAAGAAGTTTAATATGAAGTTTTAATTTTATTAATATAAAGTCTTAGATTTATCATTAACAATACTAAAATCTTTAACATTATACGTTATTTAACAAATATGCTAGATTTATCATTAACAATACTAAAATAATAAAATCTTTAACATTATACGTTATTTAAAAAATATGCTAAAAGAGTTGATTTATAATACATTATCTTTGCAGTATAGGCTGTCCAAATTTGGAACTCCCGCCCTCTGGATATTAGAAAAGCAAAATCACTTGCTATTTTTAAAAACTTGGTTAATGACCATTACCTAAAGTCATAAACTGCATTGTCACATGTATGCTTCATTGTATTGCTATTATATGTTAGATTAATTAAGTTTTTTTTGTATAATATTTACTAATCTTGATTTTTATGTCTGTTGTGCACCGCCTTTTACAACTACTTTAAATATTTCTGATAAGTTGTCTGGAAGAAATCGCTATTTAGTGATAAGACCGCCGTTTCACTATGCCGTACTACCTACTTCTTTTTGCCTTTTTTTCTGTAAAATTGTGTGGTGGACAATAAAGAATTATCTATCTATCTATGATAAATAAATAAATGATTATTTTACTATGATTTATGTAGAGCTTTCGTCTTATGCGCACACGTAACTCCATTCTTGGCTAGGGGTTGATCGACGCTGATTTATAGCCAATAATGTCACTTCGACATTCATATGCCTAGAACGCTGTATTGCGGTAATGAGCGTAAATCTACCCGCTGTTCCAATTGGTGCTGTAGTTATTATAAGGGCTCTCCACGTTATAAAATAGTATTAATATATTAAATTTCAGTGATGTCTTTAAAATCTGAAATTATAGATGTGATTATTACTGCACGATTTTTACAAGTTAGGTGTTTTGTATGAGTTTAAATTTTTAATTTAAACATTGACGAAATAGTTTCTTTAAAAAAATTGTTTGTATTTAATTACAAAGATAATTTTACACTAACGATATTAGATGAATTTATTTAACTAAATTTTTAAAATCACATTATAATATTTAAAGTAAGGTTGAAGCTTTGAAATTAATAAAAATATTTTAATAATTAATCATAGACACTGAGTTAAGTGAAAATTAAAATGTATTTTTAAATTGAATTTAATATATGTTATTTTTATAAAATTGCTATTCAAGTCAGAATACTTGGAGCATATGACCCGTTTATGTTAGCAAGGACAGGTTTTAAGAAATTTCCTTATTGTAAAAATCAGAGGCTTTATAAACGTGCTGTTTTTTGCAATTTGCCGAGAAATATGTTTTTGTTTTGCAATCAAAGCTCGGTTTTGTCGCTGAAGTCAACAAGTCATCGATTACCGTCGCCTATAGATGTTTGCGACGCTAAAGGCACTGCGAACACGCTGCTGTCCCATATTCCCAATACCGTCACCAATACCGAAACACAGCACAATGGCGGCATACTTAAGACCAAGGGTGGTTTCCATCGAGATACCGCATAGGTAGTTTTGTCGTCTTTTACGACAGGCCGGAGGGGTTAGTACTCTTACCTATACTTACGCCCCTGTACGGAGAAGAAGTATATTAGATAAATAAATAATAAATATTTTGTGACAATTCACACAGCGCCATCTAGTCCCAAACTAAGTAGAATGGCACTTGTCTTATGGGTACTAGATAACTGATATACTACTTATATCGGTTTGTAAATATATACATATATACATGAACACCCAGACGCGAGACGGGAAAACCCGTGACCTTCGCAAACATACCGAAGTGCGTTATCCATTACGCCTCAGAGGTCGTCACGGAATATGTCGATAGGAAATACTCCTTGTTCAAGTAACTGCTTTTGCGACTCTAACAGACTAAGAGGCAGTGAGGATGGGAGGGCCTTTGTGCTCATAACCACTGAAAACACCGGAAGATACTAGACATAGCATACAAATTACGTGTAACAGGTGGTAATCTTACATGTCGAGCAGGCTTACTATGCCGAGTGTATTTTATTATTATTATTAATATATATTTTTCGAATATTCAAGTAATAACTACCTATAAATTTTCTTAGCATAATTTAAAATAAACACATCAAAAAAGTCTAAGCAACATGCATGATATTACAAATTTACCATTTATACTAATTAATTTCTAAGTCTTTACTCACTCAAAGTGCGTAGGTATGTAAACTTTTTTGTTATTGATAACATACTGGCTCGTTGTAAAAAAAATTTTGGCAAGACCGGTACATACAACTGACTACAAGACGCCAGCCGATGTTAACCGCTCGAGAGATAAGTTTGAGGCTACAAAATTCAAGTGGTGTTGATGTAAGTCCCCAAACTGTGCGAAATTGACTGCATGAGTACGGCCTACGAGCTCGACGCCTAATTAGGTGCCCACCGATACGTCACGGGAATCGCGCTCGTCGAAATGAATGGTGTTGAGAACGCAGAATATGAACCCAGGAACAATGGGATAAAATTATGTTTTCCGATGAGCCGTGATTCGGGTTTAGGCCTGATACGGAAATACTGAAAGGCTCAGGTGCATTCAGGAAGTTCATTCATACAGCAGCTCTATAGTTATGCTATGGGCGGGTATTATGAAGAACAGGCGAACTGAATTCGTTTTTATAAATGGAAACATGAACGCTGAAAATACATTGAGGATATTCTCAGACCTTATGTCCATCCATTTGCACAAACCTTTGGCTCCGATTTTACGTTAATGCATGACAATGCACGTTCACATACAGCTCGGCGAACCAGTCAATACTTGGCAACGCCATCGAGCACGCATGAGACATGCTCCAGAGACGTGTTTTGAAGGACTTGGACAAAGTGACAACAACCCAACAGCTGAAGGATTTGCTACAATTCCATTGGGAGCGAATACCGCAAGATGACATAAACAGTCTCATTAATTCAATGAATAATCGTTGCCGACAAGTTTTGAATAGCAGAGGAGGCCATACTTTGTATTAAATTATCCTATTCTTTCACAATAAATTCATTTTCTTTAGAAATTTCATTTTGTAAAAAAAAATGTTTAGTTGCTTATGTACCATAGTTTCTACAGTACCTAGTCAGGTCATAAATTCTGTCACATGTTTAATGTAAAATAATTGTAACAAGTTTATTCATTATGTAACCATTTATATACCAAAATGAACTTAACAAAACATAGATTCTTATGACATTAAAGTTTATTCAAAATGACCTCCGTGATTTTGAATACAAGCCTTCAATCTGCGCGGCCAGTCCTCTATCGCAGCACGAACGAGGTCCATGTCAATATCGGCGGCTGCCTTAATCAAGGATGTCTTGAGTGACTCCAAATTGGGATGAGGCTTTGAACACGCCTTTTCCTCCAAGTGTTGCCATATCTTGTAATCTAACGGATTCAAATCTGGACTGGAGGAGGGCCAGTCTTCGTGCCGGATGAAGTCGATTTCACGCGCCGCCAGCCAGTCTTGTGTGCTCTTCGCTCTATGAGCTGGCGCCGAATCTTGTTGGAATACCCAGTGCCTGTTATTGAACATGGTATGAGAAACAGGTTCCACAAGGTTCGTCAGGACTGTATTTTGATACACAACAGCATTCGTTTTTACACCTTTCTCACAAAAATGTACCTCTGTTAAGCCCCAATAAGAAACTCCCAACCATACCATGAGCGAGGATGGAAAATGACCTCGTTGGACACGCGGAATACGGTTGCTCGCTTCTTCACTACTGTGTGCGTACACCTTATCATTTTGTTTGTTGTAGCTCTCTTCTACGGTAAACATTTTTTCATCCGAAAAAAGAATTTCCCGATATTTTTTTCCCGCGTACCGCTTCAACAAAGCGCGGCATCTCTCCAGTCTCAGGTCCATTAGACGAGCATTCAAACGATGTCCTGTTTTTCTTCGATATGCCCGAAGCCCTAAGTCTTCATTTAACACCCTTTTCACCGTGGTTCTGCTTAACCCCATCTGAAGGGCCAACAGTTTCTGCTTACGTTTGGGATTTCTTTGAATTCGTGCCTTCACAGCTTTTATCACTGCTGGAGTCCTAACAGACCGAGGGCGACCACTTCTTGACCTGTCATCTACACTAGAGTCTTCATTGTATCGTTTGATGGTACGATAAATGAATCTTTTGGTTATATTCAAATTTTTCAGTATGTTAAAAATTTGAATTGGCGCGTAACCGCAACGATGCAACGCAATAACTGCAACACGGTCTTCTTTAAACGTCCACTCCATATTTAAAAAATGAGTAAAATTCTAAGAGTATACATTTTTATTTTCATGAACAATTCGAGATTCGAATTCAATAAACTTTTTTGTGGCCAGCATTCTAAAAGAAAAGTTTTTACTGTGTGACAATACTTATGACCTGACTAGGTATATTATAATATTGTTAATGACTGTTATTAAAAGAACTTATAAAGACAACAGCTGTTATTTTTACATCATAGGACCCTAAAAATATTATTTTAAAAATAAAATACAACGTTATAATGTGAAAAACCATCCTAAAATTTAAATTAGTACATGTTGCTTAGACTTTTTTTATGTGTTTATATACATAAATCCATACTAATATAGCTGATATCTGCGACTTCATATCCAACAGACCGTCGCCTATGGGTGTTTACAATGCCAGTGGCATCGCGAACACGCTGCTGTCACATAAGGGTACAGGAAATTGGGTCACTAATACCGGAACACAAGGCTATTATGGCGGCATACTTAAAACCAAAGGTGGTCGCCATCCAGACGGGCTTGGGGCCCCACCACGTAGTTAGTGTGGGTTGTTTTGTCGCCTTTTACGACAGGCCGACCCCGGCGGCAGAGGTTAGTATTATTTCCCTGTCCCTGCACAGATAAAACTTAATAACTTTAAATGAAGATATCTCAATATTTTTTTTTAGATAAGGGACAAGTGTCTCAGAAATAAAGTTTAGAAAATTTAATGGAAATCTACCCAGTAGTTTTGCCGTGATGCACGCACATCTGCAGACTTCTATCATTTTATTTATATAGATGTGAAAATAATTATGTCTGTTACGTTTTCACGCTTAAACGGCTGAACCAGTTGTGATGAATTTTGGTTTTGGAGATAGATTGGACCTTGAAAAAGGACATAGGTTACTTTTTATCACGAACATTAAACTTAAAGGGAAAATGAAATTAGTTTTTTTTTATATCGCGGAACAGTGTTTGCTGGGCCAGCTAGTTTTATATGTAATGTGATGTCTAGAAATCTTGACAAAAAGATAATAAGGATAAAGAAATCGTTAAATTATGAATCTGACTCACTGGAGTCAAAAATTCAGAGGATATTTTTATCTTTAAGTTATCGTATAGCTACTAAAAATGAGATTGACAGGAATCTATTCTATTAACATCATATAGAAGAAAGAAAGAAATAAAGAAAATATTTTTTGGAAGCAAAAAAATATTACAATAGTAAAAAGAATAAAATAATTTTCATTTGCACTCAGAATTATGTCGTACTTTACGTGTACTTAAATATCAAAGAAAAATAAATATATCTTATGACGTAGCAATAATTGAATTTCAGCGTTTCTCTACCACGTAAATAATATAACTATAGAAAATCATTCGGCAAGTAGCCCAACACTATCCAAGACGGTGGAACAGACAGTTGAATGTATTCTCCTTATCATCCCAGTTCACAGGCATCAAACAACGCACAATGATAGCTTTACATTTTTGTTTCATTGTCGCTTTTATACGCTGTAGGAAAATGGACAGCCATTGAACTGCAGCAATGTAAGGCACACAATGAAAACGATTCGAAAGGTGTTGTGTAGAAATTTCCTTTTACTAGGTTTTATGTTTCAAATCGTAAATTTTGTGTATTTGTAACTTTGTAAAATATTGTTAACAATGTTTCTGAAAATTAAAGCCTTATTTTTTAACCGACTTCAAAAAAGGAAGAGTTTATCAATTCGTCTGTATTTTTTTTATATTTGTTACCTCAGAACTTTCGGCTGGGTGAAACGATTTTGATGATTCTTTTTTTATTGGAAAGGATGTACTTCAAAGGTTTGGTTTTATGAGAGTTTGGTTAGGTTCTGATTATGGGATCTATGACAAAGTAACGGAACTCTTCAATTCTTAGGAGCAAATTAACGATACTCGGCTGAGTCTTTTATAGGCTATTCGGATATTTGAGTCACCTACCGTAACGTCGTAGTAATTATAAAAATGTAAAAAAAGTAATTGTTGTAGTCAAATATGATGATCAATGGAACTCCTTAACGGTTTACAGTAAGGGTGCGATCTGTGGCAGAATTTCTAACTGTCTGTAATCAAATTGTAATGCGCTTACGTTTGTTGCTGCATTGCAACATGACGCAAGCGTTCTAATTACATTACTTAAGGTGTTTTATGTGTGAAGCGGTGGTAGCCAAGAGGGTGGTAGAAATTTTTGCGTATTATTGATGAGCTTTATTACTATATAAAAGACTGGTGCTAGCGGAGTGGCAAAGTAACCGACCTGCAATGCATGGTTACGGGTTCGATCCCGGGTGTGGGAGGAGTACTAATGTAAAAAAACCTGAGTCGGTGGGCATGTTGCTCCTCCGTCTCATTTGTTAGACGATCGTGGATTAAGCCGAGACGGTGGGCACGTTGCTCTTCCGTCTCTTCGGATAGACGATCGTGTAACACGCTCAGTCGATGGGCACGTTGCTCCTCCATCTCATTCGATAGACGATCGAAGCTAAAGCCGAGACGGTGACTACGTTTTTCGATATTTTCCCTGTTCAAAACTTTTTTCATGTAAAGCCTCATTTCCTTGGCACACCGACTTCAAAAATAACAATAATTGTAACTACATTATATTATCGTAATATAGATCGTACCTACATATTGATGAGTAGAAAAATTAAGTTGATTATTAAGTTATAGAAGAATATGCAATTATTTTTTACTTTTTAGTACATATTAATTTGTTTTGGAATAGTTTTTTTAAATCTCACGATCTTCGGGAATGCTTCCCAGTCTCGTCCTAAAACAAATTGGAACCTAAAAACCTCAGTAGGATAGTAAATACACCCATCACTCATCATCATCATCCTAGCGATAAATCCCGGTTGCAGTTCAAACTTTCTCTTCAGTGCCCAGGGTCCGCTTTCTGACTTTTTCTTTTCTACTTCGACCACCACGATCTTCAGCATTAACCTACGTTAAGCCAGCACTTTTGGATATATCGCTTCTGCCAAGGTCTGGCAGAAGCGGCATGGCTAGACATTCGTTTGCCAGTAGCCGGTAGCCGCACAATTTGTAACTGTACTGTATATTGTTGCAATACAATTTGTACTCAAGAACTTCGTGTTTAAATCTTAGCCCATCCCCACAGTTACAATATTTATTTCATTATCAATTTAATCTTTTTCATTTATTAAATACTAGCTGACCCGGCAAACGTTGTTCTATCATATAATTCTATCATATAAATAGAAAAATAGAACTTAATTACGTTCACCAGGTTCACCTAAATTTTACCGCCTTCAAGTTTCATTTTCACAACAAAAAGTAGCCTATTACCCTTTACAAGGACCAATCTATATTTATACCGAAATTTATGAAAATTGATTCAGCGTTTTAGGCGTGGAAACGTAAGTGCTTGGCCAGACTGCACACGCGGGCGCGGGGCGGTCGCGGCGCGGCTACTTAAACATATGAAATCGCTCGCGTGCCCACTACGGACACTCAAAGGTTTCAAAGACGTTTAAGTATGCCGCGCCGCGACCGCCTCGCGCCCGCGTGTTTAGTCTGGCCAAGCACTAACAGACCGAGTTACTTTCATATTTATGATAAAAGTATGGATTTTTATTAATAAATAACAATTAATAAATATTTATTGTAAAGCATGCATATACATGTTTCTAGCTTATTCTGATGACGTATCATAAGTTCCAAAGCAAGTAGGAATAAATAAATGTATGAAACGGACACGAGGAAAGATTGGCGCAAGAGGTTCGACTGGTTTACAGGATTTTTCTATTATCATGATGGAGAGCATGTGTTGCGATGATGCTCTGCCTTTGAAATGTCAACTGACATGCGCGCGCGCATCTTCTATTTTACAAACTTTCACTTTAATTGGATTTTTGGGGACTTCAGCGGGATGTACTGATGATGACCGCAGGCACGCTCAGTCCACCTAATAGGAAGCAATTACCGTTGGCTATCACGCTGCCGTCAGTATGGAGAAACCTGGTCACTCATGGCGGAACACAATACAAGGTTATTATAGCAACATATTTAAAAACCAGGGGTGTTTATCATCCAGACGGTATGGAGCCCTATCGGATAGCTAGGCTTGTTTTGTCGACTTTACGACGAGCTGGTTGCAGGGGTCAGTATTTTTACTCCATCCTTGCACTTAGATATGAAGGCAAAATACATAATTAATGTATAAATGTTATGTATTCTATTAAGGATACCGTTACTATCAAACTTGTTTTGTCCTTAGGTGAACCAGCTATACGATCTCGTTACGCCAGGCTAACAGTGCTCGTTCCACCCGAACCACCAAAGATTCTCCAAGGCAGCTTTCATTCCACCACAGAAGATGGCCACATAACTCTGGAGTGTGTATCTATTGGGGGAAAACCACCAGCTGAGGTAAATTTCAGGTGTTTTAGATGTGTATAAAATTTAGTAGCGTTTTGAAAGTGACATCGACTGTAACGAAGGTTTATTAAAAATAGGCAGTATTTTGACCTTCTTTTTTATTTTTAACAGCAGACAAGGTGACGGCTCAGCCATTACCGCCGCCTATGGATGTTTGTGACGCTAGAGACATCGCGAATATGATGCTGTTTTTAGGGTCACAAAAAATCTGAGACACTAATGCTGGGACAGAACACAAGGTTATTATGACGGCATATTTATAGACCCAGGGTAGTGGCCATCCAGACGGATTTTATGGTACTATCACGTAGCTAGGAGTTATTTTGTCGCCTTTTACGACATGCCGCTCCAGCCGCGGAGGTTAGTATTTTTTTTACTCCGCTTCTAAATGGAGAAAAAATGCAATAACATAATTCCACATAATTATTGTGAAGGAATTCCATCAAAAAGAAACCTGCATGCAGAATATGGAGTATATAAGATATTGGGTATATATAACCCTGCTATGCCTTTTGGACAATCGTGGCTGTTAAGATTATTGGATCCATTTGAAGCTAGATCCGTGTTCAGCAAGACGTTATTTACCATTAATATATATTTTTTTATTGCTGTAGGACAGCAGACAGGCTGACGGCCCGCTTAGAATTTAGAAGTTAACGTCGCCTATGGGTGTTTGTAACGCTAATGGTGTCGCGAACACGCTGCTGTCCCATAAGAGTACAGGAACTTGGGTCACTAATGTCGAAACACAACACAAGGTTATTATGACGGCATACTTATAGACCCAGGGTAGTAGCCATCCAGACGGGCTTATGGCCCTACCATGTAGCTAGGGTGGGTTGTTTTGCCGCCTTTTACGACAAGCCAACCCCGGCTGCAGAGGTCAGTATTCTTTCTCCACCCCTGCACCGATAAATTAATATTATTAAAATAATATCTTGAACTACGAAATTCAAGCAGGCTTGAATGTTATTTCCTCTTAGGCTATAATTATATATTTCTCTTTATTTGAAAGGCATCCAAATCCCTTCTAGTTTAAGCTCCGCTTAGTACTGCGAAACTAAAACTGATCTGTTGAACAAATTGATCTTTGATAAAAAATAGATTTTCCAAAATTTCCCTAACCACGAAAGAGAAACTATGCAGGTATAGTCGACTTGAACTCAATTGAACTTTTTATTGAACTAGATAATAGATCCAAAATAAAGGCTAAAAACCTCTTTCAAATTTCCAAGGAAAATGCAAAACACTTTCCGCTTTACAGCCTCGATTGTCATCCTTATTTCTAAGCTTTATTAATTAATCAATGTCGCCGTGTAATGGGATTTCGCTTGAACATCACCTCGCTTTTCAATTCATATTATTTTTCTCAATTCGCCCCAATTCCCCTACTATTGTCCAAATTTTCGTTTGAAATATTTTTTCGGTAATCGTTGTCTAGTTTTTGGGTTAATGTATTTTTTTAATATTGGTTTTATTTTTTGGAACTGGTTTTTTGTTGTATAATCATTTCAATGTATTGATTATGTGGACCCGGTTAAAAAGGTAAATTGTTTAAATTTCTCTTCGTGCAAGGATGAAGTAAAAATATTGACCCCTAACACCTAAAAGGCGACCTAACTACCCTAACTAGGCTCCAAGCTGGTTTTGATGGCTAAATATGCTAGTACGCAATAGTCGCATTATACGTGCAGGGGCGGATAAAGAATACTAACCTCTACGGCCAGGGTCAGCCTGTCATAAAAGGCGACAAAATCAAAAGCCCGTCTGGATGGCGACCACCTTTGGTCTTATGTATGCCGCCATAATAACCTTGTGATACACTCGTAGGCGACGGTAACTGCTAAATTCTAAGCGGGCCGTTAGCCTATCTGCTGTCCTATAGCAATGAAAAGAATGAAGAAATGAGAATCAAATGATTATTTATTTTAATGAAGAAAATCTATCTGCTTCACAGATTACATGGGTTGACAGCAACGCCGGCGTGCTTACTCAGGGTGTCACTTATACAGTGGAGCCTCTGCCAGATGGACAACGATTTACAGCCAAGTAAGCAATATATTTATATTTTGCAGGAGCTTAATTTGGAGACACGCCTTTCCACGATATGTCTCCGGTGGTCTCTCTCGTTCTTCGGTCACTTAGCCCACCGGGAGCCTAACAATCTTGAGAAGATTATACTAGTGGGTCAAGTCAGTCAACCGGTGGACTGATGCAATACTGAAGTTCCTCAACTGCAGTACTCAGACAGCTATTCATTTGGCCCAAAGCAGAGGAGCGTGGAGGGACCTGACCCGAGATGCGACTTATGGTGGTCATGACCAACAGAAGAAGACGAAAGCAATATATTCTATATTATATAAATTAAATTACTATGAAAAATCAAAGTAGCTTGATATGCCCATAAAATGCGAAGAGAAGAATTTCGTGTAACAAGGAAACTGCTAGAAATTGATACAAAAGGAGTAGACCAAAGAGATGGATTGTGTAAAAGATAATATGGTAAAGGTGTTAATATTGAGATGACCACTAATAGACGAGAGCGGAAGAAAAGAACATGCTGTGCCGATCCCACATAGTTTGGATAAGGGTAGGATGAAGAAGTATTACTAATTGTCTTCCAGTAATATTTATGAAGTCTCGTCAATTTTCAGCGCTTGTAGACGTAAATCGTAAATTGTAGACGCATCCTACCGCTAAATTAAAAAAAAAAAACGAAACCACGGCGGTGAAATTGGTCTACGAATTTCAAGTCACTCAGTAGGCTAAGTCGGGTATTCGCATGGCTAAGATAAATAAGCAAAAGCATAAATAAGACAAATTAAGATAAAATGTGGACCAATGAAGCCAATGAATATTGAATCTCATTAAATTATGGCAGTACATTAACTTATATATACCCCAACGCCTATATATACAACAAAATATTTTTTACAGGTCTATAATCAAAATGGCTCCTAAGAAAGATCATCATAACCAAACATACACGTGCCAAGCCCAAAACACTGCAGATAGAGCGTACAGAGCTGCATCCATTACCATTGAAGTAAGTTATTTAAAGATATATAAAATATATTATTATAGTACGTGCAATTGCCATACAATTGCTCACGTTAATGCATGACATAAAGATGGCAGCACCAGTGCAAGCTAATCAACCACGCTACTATTGGTAAGACATAAATCAAAAAGATGTTCACAAATTTAATATCAAGAATTTAGCAAATATGAAACGACAAAAGACTAGTTCACAAATATTTGACTTCCTTCCCTTTTCGAAACGCCATTTTAATAGTACTTTTTCAAGTCTTTTAATATTAACTTTTTGCTCAGCACGTTTAAATTTATTATCAAGTGATCTTGTGCGCGTATAAACTTTTTTTTATTGCTGTAGGACAGCAGACAGGCTAACGGCCTGCTGAGGATTTAGCAGTTACCGTCGCCTATAGGTGCTTGCAACGCCAGTGGCATCGCGAACACGCTGCTGTCCCATAAGGGTACAGGAACTTGGGTCACTAATGCCGGAACACAACACAAGGTTATTATGGCGGCATACTTAAGACCAAAGGTGGTCAGTCGCCATCCAGACGGGCTTGGGGCCCTACCACGTAGCTAGGGTGGGTTGTTTTGTCGCCTTTTACGACAGGCCGACTCCGGCCACAGGGGTTAGTATTCTTTCTCCGCCCCTGCATAGATAGAACGGATCCCTACCCCTGAACGGCGTTTTAACTAAGCTCATCTCAGCGTTAAATCCCGGTTGCAACCCAAACGTTTGCTTCGGTGTCCGGGGTCCGCTGTCCGATTTTTTCGTCATTGCACGGTCTTCGGCATCCGTGGTAGTCAGTGAATTGGTACACGTATCACTCTTTCAGTCAAACCAGTATTTTTTTGCATTCCTGCTTAGTCCAGACGGAGATGGTATGACTCGACATTTGTTTCCCACATAAATACTAATTAGCTCGTTGTCACAAAATATGGCCATACCAGCGAAGGCGACACTTATGTTATGCCCAATGTCACTCAACTACATATCAAACTAAAGACGGTAAAAACCAAATATATATCTGTCGCAATGGTGTGAAAAAAATCAATATAGGATTTCATTTATTATTCAATATACAAAACTCTCTTTTTTACCTAATTAAAGGGTGGCGTAGACCGCAGCATTCCCAATTTACTGTTGTTCTTGTAATACCATTATTTATTCCGGTCTCGTATTCTTGAAAGAAAGGTTCGTCTTCAGGGTTCTGTATAAAAATAACAAACAAAACATTTAAGCGTTAATCCAATTCTATATAAGTTTGTTTAAATAAGTTTAAGAAAAAATCTAATAATGAATAAATTAAATCCGGATACGTAAGCTTAATTTAATCTTAACGAGGGTTTGGGAATTCTTCATCCTTCCGTGTCGACTTTGTATCCCTCACTTTGCAATATACGCTAACCTTTCTAGCGAAGCTTTTAGGAAGCGTATATTTTTATGTATATAAAATCACTTAAGTTCACTTTCCAAATGTCAGTCCAGGTTGTTCTCAAACTTCATATATCCCTTCGTAATCAAGTATTGATTCAAAAAAATGTCAACTTCTAAAGGAAATAAAAAATGCTAATGTCCAATTTGACTACCATTCACTACTCTCTCTCTCCTCTTCTTGTAAAATTTATTGTAAACAAATATATTTAAAAAATCTTTTCAAGAGCTTGATTGGAAGAAATCGCTCACAGCGATAAGATCGCTGATAGTACTAACTTTATTAACGATGTTGTTGTATTATTGATTTATTGAATGCAAAAAAGTAAATTATTATAATATTTATTTATGAAAAGTATTTTTTTTATTGCCGTAGGACAGTAGACAGGCTGACGGCCCGCTTAGGATTGTGCAGTTACCGTCGCCTATGGATGTTTGCAATGCCAGTGGTATCGCGAACACGCTGCTTTTCCATAAGGGTACAGAAACTTGGGTCACTAATGCCTGAACACAACACAAAGTTATCATGGCGGCATACTTGAGACCAAAGGTGGTCACCATCCAGACGGGCTTAGCCCTACCACGTAGGGTTGATTTGTCGTCTTTTACGACAGGCCGACCCCGGTCGCAGAGGTTAGTTATTTCTCCGCCCCTGCACGCATAAAAAGTATTTTCATAGATAATAAAATAATATTTTATGTAATAATCGCGCATCACTTTACGTAAAGCCGCAAGAAAATATTTTTTATCTCTTCATTTATCTATTTTCTCTTAGCAGCACTACTGTTTCTGTTTAAGTGACTTCTATTTAAAATAAAGCCTGTGCTTTTCATTATAAACGAGATGGAATAGTTTGGGGCGCTATTGCAGTGCTATAAAATATAAAGTCAAGCCCACTTACGGGAACCACGAATTTATTTCCTTCCCGTTGTACGGAACCGCCCTAACTTAAGTTCGACGCCCACATAAACTTCATTCCCTAAGGCGTGAAGTTTTTTCAGTAAACAAAGAAGGGGTGTGTTCTTGTGCGTGTGTCTCAAGTTATTTATGTAGTACGAGCTCCGGGTTTAGAATTTAGTTCAATGTTTTTTTTTTGGAAAATATGCGCCTGGCCCCTTTTTGGTGGACAGGACATCGAAAGCCATATTTATAAGAATTCATTAGAAGGAGAAAGAAAAATATTTACTTAGGGCTACCATCATCATCATCTTAGCGTTAAATCCCGGTTGCAGCCCAAACTCTCATTTCGGCGCCCAGAGTCCGCTTTCCGACTTTTTCTTCTCCACTTCGCATGATCTTCGGTATCTTTGGTGGTCAGTCCACTGGCACGCATATCAACCCCTACAACATCAGGTATACATCCTACAACATACAGTGCTCCCCTTCAAGCAAAACGTACCGGTGGTCTGACAACATATCCTGACCATGTCGTTTTGCGATCCGCGAGCGATGACGTAGTCGCGTCGCTTGAATAAAAAAATTAAATGATTTGTTATAATTGTAAGTGTTGTTAATTAACATTTGAAGGTTCCCAGCAAGCTGCCGTCCTCGTATAAATATCCATAGACAACTGTAACTGTTTACTATTAACGGCCGAAATTAATAACCTATCTCTAATCCAAGATTGATTTCAATCTTAGATCATTACCTATCCGTCGATCGATCTCGTACCAGCGTGTCAATAACATCTTTCGGCGATCCCATAGCAATAAAAAAAAAACAAATATCATTGCATTTCACACTATTATTTTTCATTATTGTACATAAGTCCAATGAATCAAAGTCATTAAAAATAATGACAGCGATACAAAAACTGCAACATCAAGCCTCATTATAATCCCGATCACGCCATCATCGTGCGTATTACGTGTCCAAATGGCAACCGTATAGATATCAAAGCAATATCGTGGGCCATCTGATCGTAAAAAGTAATTGGGTTGCCCGTAAAAAGGGTTTTTATTTTATGACCGCCGAAAAAATATATGATAAACAAACCGGCCTCAACGTCATAACATCGGTCAGAGGAGTTTAGTGCACCTGGATGGTGCATTTTGAGCGTAGTTTTAAACTAACAAAAGCGCAGTTACTAATGTTGTGAGTAAGATTATTTTAATATATTTTAATTTTATTGAATCATATTCAATATTTCAAAAAATGATATGAATAAAGAGTAAAATACAAATCATAACTCAAGTCTTATTTTATAATATTTGGGTTATATTTTTTTTAATTATAAATTCATACAAGTATTCACCCAGGGGTCGAAATTTGACCATAATTCATTTAATTTTTAAGTTTGAACTTTATTAGTGTTCTTTTGTCAAAGGCTCTATTTGTTACAAGGTTTCATTATAGCTTTTTAATTTAATTATTTTTAAATTATATAATTTTAATAATTTAATTTACCATTTATCTAAATCAGTTTGAACAGCATCACTGTAAAACTTCAAAATGTTTTGCATTGTAAAACCTGCATTGTAAATCCGTTTCATAACCTATATTCCCATTTTGTAAACAGTATTCTCATAAATAGGCAAGAGTATATCAATTCAGATTACTTCTACACCATTTCCTTTATGCTTAATCAATAACTATACAAATCCAAAGTTTAATTTCTTATTATTGTTAATTTTGACATTGAATAAGACCAAAAAGTATACATATAATCACTTAAGCTTATAGGCAATTAATATTAATTTATTAAATATGTATTATTAATAATTGTATAATTTTATTATTATTTATTTATTAATTATTGAAATATTTACTAATGTATATTATAAATTTAAATATTATATTATTATAAAATTAACCTTAATGGTCTTTACCAAGCCATAAGCTCTTATAAAAAAACAAAAGCGTAAGTCAGGTGTGTATGTATGAATCATTCGAGCAATAGTGTGTGTAATGTTTACGTTAATTGTTTAATTATTGTATGTCTAATGAATTTAGACAAAAAATAGCTTTCTGCACTTTAGGAGAAGTCTCCTCCATATAAACTTTAACTCTGCCAAATTTTATACTCCCCCGTCCGCGCAATTTTTGTAAAAAGGTGTACAAAGTTTTCGCTTCACGTATTAATATAATATATATTATGATATAGGAAAAATATATAAATTGAACTCGTGAACCTTATACACGTTCCGACGAGCAAACACTGTCGCGTCATAAAACTGGTGATAAATAAAATTATTAAATAAAATGCATTGAATTAATTAATTCAATCATAATAAAATAAAAACTTAGCAATATATTTTGATAACTTTATATTCTGTTTGAAACCCTTATCTTAAGCCAAAACAAACAATCCATTTATAAGCCAATCGCATTCACATCTCATATGTACAAAAATATCAAAAACACATGACAATAAACAAAAAGACCAAAAGAAATAATAAGAGGGGTATACATTATTAATATACCGCATCCAGTCTCGGAATATCCGTGACCGGAATAGTAATTTCCTTTTAACAGACTCTTCTGAGGACAATAATTTTTATAACGGTACATCGAACGTAATGTATCTTGTGTATTTATATACTTTTATGGCCAGCGGTCAATGTATATCGCCCGCTATTGTTCCGTCGTAGGGATGCGCGATACGAAGCGATTCTAGAAGACGATCTCGAATCGATTCAAATATTCGGTTAATTTAAAATTTGAATAGAAAAATTCAAACACACTTGGATATTTTGTTATTCAAATATAGTCTGTACTACAATACGTAGATTGTAGACATGACCGATATGTTATGCTCCACAGTATATCGGCATGTATAGAAAAAAAAAAATTTAAGACACATTGACGAGTATGTAACACAGCAAACATAGTTGATTAGATTCTGGTGCTGATTTCGTTGAGCTTTTTAAGTTTAGCTTGACCTAAACTGTTTTGATGATGAGTGAGTGTTTCCCATTTATTCCCATTTATATAATTTTAATTCCCCATGATCCTTTCTTTCTTTCTTTGACGATTCTATTTCATCCTCCTTTTTAAAAAACGACAATGCTTCTAGCATTGCGAACGTCAATTCAAGAGTTATTACTTTTATTTTTTGAACTCTTGCAATAATAAGAATCAATTTCTTGGGTGATCCCTATTTTAATATTGTGACACGATTTATTCATAATAAGTCAGTAATACAGGAAGCACTTTTACATTGAGAAACTATATGTCGTATCTTTATACGAGATAGGTATAACTCATTGTCGTACACGACATTTTATTTAATTTATTTGAACGTGTCAACCGTCAAACGTGATTGCAATGTGTTGCAGATTATTTCTAAGAAATACCCATCGAGCTTATATTATACTCGATGGAAATACCCAATATTAATCAAAATTACTCTTCTAAATACGATTATGACTGCAATTTGATTAATATTCGAAAATCGATTAAAATTGAACGACTGGAGAACATCCTTATTATCGAATCAGATAGGCCACTTATTGTTATATATAATATGTATTGTAGCACTGAATATTTTATGTTCAAATATTTTAAACATTTTACTAACTGATGATATCGATTTTTGGAAAAGTAACCGAGTATAAAATGTTTGTTCATTTTTGTTAGAATTTGATCATTCAGATAACTTTATTCAGAAATGGTCTATTATGTACAACATTCTTTTGATTATTTAATGACCATTGTATGGTCAAGTATTGGGCGCCTTCTTGTGGCTAGTAGATGCGCTGGCAGTATAAAAAGCGGACTATATTAATACATCAGTCTCCACACTAGAAAAGCAAAAGCTTCACCAACCTGACGATTTCTCCAGTCTGGATCGGGTCTGGTGCAGCTGCAATAAATTTGGATTTATTACCTTTTACACTGTTCAAATGGCTTTATGTTTCATGCCAACTGCTGTAGCTTGCACTATACTGTCTGAAGTAAGCTATTCAGTGGCTGAGCTTCTTTTCTTCTCTTCATGTGGAAACCTTCTTTCTCTTAATCAAAGAGCCTAATGAGTTGATATGAGTTTATTATGATTGGTGAGCAGCAGACTGGCTGACAGCCCACTTAATAAGCAGCTACCGTCGCCTATGGATGTATACAACGTTAGGAAACTGGATCATTTATGCCTGAACTCAACATAAGATTATTATGGCGGCATATTTAGTGACCAGATTGGTTGCCATCCAGACGGGCTCGGGGTCACCACGTAGCTAAGGTTGTTTGGTCGCCTTTTACGATACACTGACCCCAGCCGCAGGCGTTAGTATTCTTACTCCACCCCTGGATGGAGAAAAACAGATTTAGTTTTATTAGGTTTTTAATGGACTACCATAAGATATTGGGACTTTTAAGCTTATGTTGTTAAATATTTTGTTGACAGGTAAAATATGCGCCTAAAGTGAAGGTCCATGTAGAGTCCGCTGAAAAACAGATACCCGAAGGACACGATGCTATTATAGGTAAGTATACTAAAGGGGTTAACTTAAAACTTACCCTCCACTTACACGTACAGAGTATGTATACCTACTTAATAGGTCATTTATCGGTCAGACCAGTAAATACAATTAAAAACAATAACAGCCCGTAACGTCCCACTGCTGGTATCGGGCCTTCCCCTAGAGGGAACAGTGTACCCGCCACGTTTTTCCTAGGCGAATTGGCAGTATGCAAGTTTCCTCACGTTTGCGTATAATCCTAATTGCCATGTATCAACGGTGAAAGAAGACCAGGTATTTGTAACCATCACGCCTTGGACAAACATGGCGGATATACTGTAGGTTCCCGGGGAGCTCCGAGCCCAGATGTGGGATGCTATGGATTGTTATTATTTACACATGCCATCCTGGGATTCGAAAATTCTAGATTGATCTTCGAATATAATACCAGGTACCTTATTATTAATTGAAATATATTTCTAGGTTGTAAGGCGGATGCCAATCCAACGAATTTAACTTACAAGTGGTTTATAAATGATCAGCTTATGAACCAAACCACATCTACATTGGTAAGTTTAAAACACTTAACATCAATTTACTAATGCACAATTATAAAACCACTCTAGTTTATAACGTACTTCAGCTACCTCCTCGCTTTTTCTCATATAAAATATCTTCGCGAATTCACTTTGTTCATATTTGACGTTCTCGTCTTCTTCGTCGTGTTCTTCATTCCTGAAGGTCGTGCCCGTCTTGATAAGCCTTTACGGAGACGCTGATGAACTGCCTCCACACCACTCTGTCCTCGGCCTGTTTCAGAGCTGCAGGCAAAGTGAGCCCCGTGATAGCCTTAATTTGATCCGACCATCGGGTTGGTGACCGTCCTCTGGGCCTTTTCCCCTCTATTTTGCCTAGCACTATCAGGTTTTCAAGGTTGTCTGACTCCTTTCGAGCGATATGGCCAAAATAGCCGAGTACTCGCTTGTAGCAGGTCGTGGATAATTTGGACGTTCTCAAGGGTGTTTATATAAAAGATGTATTTATTTACAAAATAAAAAGTATATGAGTCATATCAGTACCCTTAGCACATTTTATCCGTGCAGGGGCGGAGAAAGAATACCTAATATAACCCACCCTAGCTGCATGGTATCTTATCTTATCTTATCTTATTTTGGGGCCGAGAAATATCTCGGACACTTCGACCCAATGGGATCTTTTGTGTTCCCCTAGATAGCAATCACTCCTCTCCAATCTCCTTGAAGATCTGCTTCATGAGCCTAACAATGAGGTATGGAGATAGGAGCCTGTAGTCTTCCGGTGTTGGATATCCTACCCCCAAAAGATTCATTCGCCTCCTGGCCAATGCATCACATGTACACAGTAGGTGTTCCATGCGTTCTGTATGTTCCCCACACAACCTGCACATGGGTGTCGCGGTTAGACCCATTTTCATGAGCATGTTGTTGGTTCCAAAGTGCCCAGTAAAGGCTCCAAGCAAGTAGCGTATTTGCCCCCTGCTCATGTTCCAGATGGATCCTCGTGCTTTGTACGTGGATCCCAAAAATTTTTTGGAGTGTTCCAGACCGATTCTAGTCAGCCAGTGTTGTTGTTGACTGCGGTCTGCAAAATCCCTGAATGTGGCCTTCACGAGGCTAGTCGGAATGCCTACACATGGTTCCGGACCCATAAAATCATTAGTTGAGCCCTCTCTTGCCAGTTCATCTGCCATTTCATTGCCATGTACTCCCTCGTGTCCCGGGACCCACATTAATCTTACCCTGTTATGCCTTCCAAGTCCATTCAAGGTTTGGATGGCATCCAGGACAAGTCTGGAGTCAACTTTGAAGGAGGCGATGGCCTTGATTGCAGCTTGACTGTCACTGAGAATATATATAGATTTGCCTCTGGTGCCTCTATCTATGTTCTCCTGAGCACAGGTTATAATGGCATATGTTTCAGCCTGGAATACACTTGCCATTTTTCCCAAGCTTTTACTACATTTGTAGTCTTTCGCGTATACTCCCGCCCCTGTACCTGATTCCATTTTGGATCCATCAGTGTACCATACCAGACTATTATGTTCCGGTGGATCTGGTCCCTTTGTCCATTCCAATCTTGTTGGAATTTGGACCCTGAAAAGCCTTTCAAATATAAACCTGGTTTGCATTTTATCGGATATCATATGTGTTATCCGATCCAGGTCCTCATTTCCATCGAATTTTGTATGGTTGGTTTTTGGCTTGGTGGAGTCCCATAGGCCAGCTACTGCAAGGCGATATAGTGCCCTCCTTGCCTCAAGTTCAACCATAATATGCAGAGGAGGAATGTTAAGATATCTCTCCATAGCTGCCGTAGGTGTTGTTCTAAAAGCACCCGTGATTCCAAGACACACCGTTCTTTGTAGCCTATTGAGTGTCTCTTTGCACGTAGTAAGTTTTATTCTGGGCCACCATACTACGCTGCCATACGTAATGATGGGTATTATCATTATCTGATAAAGCCATCGTATCACTTTGGGTTTTAGTCCCCAGGTTTTGCCATAAGTGGAACGACACATACCAAATACTCTCAGAGCCTTCGCCATTGTCTTTTCCACATGAGTCTTCCACCTGAGTTCCTTATCAAGGGTTATGCCTAGATATTTGACCTCGGTGGACCACGACAGTTTGGTTCCATTAAGGGAGGGATTCCCTAGACTTGCTAGTGTCCTTCTCCTTGTAAATGGTACTATAACTGCTTTATTTGGATTAATGGAGAGGTGGTTCTCCATGCACCATTTCTCTGTTATCTTCAGAGCCTTTTGTAATAATCCAGAGACTATGTTCGGAAATTTACCATTGACCATTATGGCTATGTCGTCAGCATAACCTACCGTGTAAAAAGGTCCGGTGTTGAGTTTGGTTAGTAGTGAGTCTACTACCAGACA
Source organism: Malacosoma neustria (assembly GCA_963693495.1). Classification (NCBI taxonomy): domain Eukaryota; kingdom Metazoa; phylum Arthropoda; class Insecta; order Lepidoptera; family Lasiocampidae; genus Malacosoma; species Malacosoma neustria. The sequence goes on from OY856397.1 coordinate 5,068,813, forward strand.
CCATAATAATGGAGACAATACTCCGCCTTGAGGGCAGCCGCGTGTTGTTTTTGCGCTAAGTTTATCTCCCATTAGTTCCGATCTGACTAGTCTGCTTCGTAGCATATAGTCAATCCAATTGCATAGCTGCATGGTATCGGACACGTTTGGATGTCGACCACTTTTGGTCTTGAGTATGCCGCCATAATAACTTTGTTCCGGCATTAGTGAATCAAGTTCCTATACCCTTATGGGACACCAGCGTATTTACGATGTCACTGGTGTTGCAAACACTTTTCCTGTCTCCTGTCCTACAGCATTAAAAATATATTATGGTGACATTTAGATAGATGGCTTCAGAGCCATTTACTTTAGTTGTTTTGACGACTTAATATAAAGCTTTATTGTTTATGATTGTTTTATCCCTCTCTCTTACGCCACAGAGGCTACAAAATGTAACAAGGATATATCACGATGCAACCGTGAGGTGTTTGGTTCATAATGACATCGGCAAAAGCGAGGATTCAATGCAGTTGGAAATTACATGTAAGTACCATCACTAATTATTTTTAAATAATTAGAAAGTAAATTAATACATTTATTTTAAAATATTGACGAACTCCGTGGTGTTAGTCGTGGCTTTCATATGTCGGAACGCATGCAAAATCACGAGTTCCATTATTATCCAGAATCTGGTTGTTAATATATGATATTTATTACACAAATATAGAATATCAGTTGTCAAAGACTGTGGTAATCGAACCCCGGACCTCTAGTTTCGTATAGTGTTCCACTGAGTTAATAATTACCTTTTGTTTACAGATTTATATTATAATGGCTGACCCGGCAAACGTTATTCTGCCATATAAATTAAAAGTCTATTAAAGCCTATGTCCTTCTTCAAGGTCCAATCTATATCTATACCGAAATTCACCAAAATTGGTTCAGTGGTTTAGGCGTGAAAGCGTAACAAACAAGCTCACTTTCACATTTATAATATTATAGTATGGATACCGGATCAGATTGTACAAACGTACATTTCGTTATTTTAATATTATATTCGTAACAATTCCGTATAACTGGCAGATCCGCCATCGTTCAGAACACCTCCAAGAGACGTGGAGGCGGAAGTGGGGACCCCAATAACTCTGAGCTGCGACGTAGATGGGTTCCCGACACCGGAAATAGAATGGATACATTATGAAGAGGACCAGAATATCGTGAGTATGCTTTATGATGTCATTGTTTGAGATAGATGCGTAGTTCAATATTGGTTGGTATTGATTTAGTTTACTTATGTACATTCATATTACAAATCACGTGAACACCGTGTTGAAGTGTATGGAAATTTATCGACAGTTCCTGGACCATTTTCGCAGACTTTCCTGGCCTTGATCAGTTAATTCAGTTGAGATTTTTCAGTCGGACTATTATAGATAGATAAAAGACATTATTTGATCTGCGGAGTTAACGGGTACGATTTTCGTTCCGTGTCTAGGTTTTAATGATATGTATTTATTTGAAAAGACAAATATGTACATACGTTATCCGTGCAGGGGCGGAGAAAGAATACTAACCTCTGCGGCCGGGGTCGGCCTGTCGTAAAAGCCGACAAAACAACCCACCCTAGCTACGTGGTAGGGCCTCAAGCCCGTCTGGATGGCGACCACCTTCGGTCTTAAGTATGCCGCCATAATAACCTTGTGTTGTGTTCCGGCATTAGTGACCCAAGTTCCTGTACCCTTATGGGACAGCAGCGTGTTCGCGATGCCACTGGCGTTGCAAACACTCATAGGCTACGGTAACTGCTAAATTCTAAGCGGGCCGTCAGCCTGTCTGCTGTTCTACTGCAATAAAAAAAAAAAACGTAAATATTACATAACTAACGTGGAAATACCAGTTGTCTATTATCCATAACACAAGCGCTCTGCTTACTTTTTTACTAATATTAAAGGGCTGCTCTTTTCATCTATCGTGCCTAGAAGTTTATTAATATACATTTTTTTTATTTGCCGTTTTTTAATCCGCTGTCTTTTGCCCTGGCTGTTATTTTTTACGGCTTGTCAGTCGGCTTTACTTCTTTTTTGTTTTCATAAATTCTAATATATTCTATCCTCTTACTTTTTATTACAATTTTATGTTTACTAATAATATTTTCTAGTGATTTTTATAATAATTCTTTCTTAGCCACTAACTAGCACGTTTTATCCTATTATATGGGTTGCTGTTATTATTTATTTATTTACAAGAAAAATAATTCTTATACTTTTTTATTATTATGCGTACAATTAATTACGTTATTTAGTTTTACTCCTTTTTATATAAAAAAATCCAATCTTACTTTACACATTTTCATCTCTTCAGAAATAGATGGTGCTGTGTCAATTGTTATAGTATACTTGTTTATTATTATTTTTCAAATGCTGAGCGAAGACATGATAGGATCATATAATATATTTTTTATTGCTGTAGGACAGTAGACAGGCTGACGGCCCGCTTAGAATTTAGCAGTTACCGTGGCCTATGGATGTTTACGACACTAGGCACATCGCGAACACGCTGCCGTCCCATACAGGTACAGGAACCTGGGTCACCAATGCCGGAACACAACACAAGGTTATTATGGCGGCATACTTACACACCATAGGTGGTCGCCATCCGGATGGGCATGGAGCCCTATCACGTAGCTGGGGTTATTTTGTAGCCTTTTACGACAGACCGAACCTGGCCGCAGAGGTTAATATTCTTACGCTGCCCCTGCACGGAGGAAAAAACCTTTATAATAATATATGTCAATTACTTTACAATTACCCTTAACTTAAAACTAATTGGGCCGTCAAAAGTGTTAAAAACTTTTACTGAGTATCAATTACCATCATTAAAATTCGATACTTTTAGCTATTTATAGAATACAAGCCGATCACGAGTTTTAAAAGAAAATGTAAAAGAAAAGTTCGCTTAGGCTAGGCTCCGCTCTCAGAAGTCTGATTCACCACACTTCCCTCAGTCAATTTCCACTAGGCAGAGTAGGCTCTGTTTAGTGAATGTGGTAGTCCTTTCGTCAGGTCTTCACTCTTGTTAAGCGGGTCTTAGTTCCCGAATCGGGAAAAACAAAGCACTATAATTGTTTCTACTATATTTACTGTGTACAAGCACTGAACACTATTGCATTTGCTATAAACAATTAAACAATATCAGTTAAAATTTAACACAATGTAAAACGGTTGCACCAAGAGTGCCGCAGCCGTCTTCGTTTATCGTAAGATGGCGATCAATCGCTTATTCAATATCGGCGCGTAGGGTAGAAACAAATCAATTTACTAACCGATAAATTCAACAACTACCTACAAAAACTGGAATACCTGAAACATTCCGTTACAGAGTCACGTGAAATATACAGCGCCCCTAGCGGTTATATAAAAAATACTAAATTAACTGTGTTACATTGTTTCGGTAGAGGGCTTTATTGCGCGTTTTACAACTTGCAGGCACGGCACCGGTGTCAAGTTAGGCTGCCGGTAAAACGAAAATTAAACACGTAAACGCTTTAGAGTACAATAAATATTATTTACAGTACATTATATGAAACAATATCTAATTTTTTTTATTTATAAAGATAAATTAAATAAAGCATTTACTGTAACTCTAACATTCTTCCGTGCAGGGGCGGAATAAGATACTAAATGGGGGTTAGCCAGTCGTAATAGGTGACAAAACCACCCTAGCTACGTGGTATGGCCCCAAGCACGTCTAGGTGACAACCACCGCTGGTAACTAAGTATGCCGTCTTAATAACCTCGTGTTATGTTCCGGCATTAGTGACCCAGGTACCTGTAACTGGGAGAGCAGCGTGTTCGCGGTGCCCCGAGCGTTGCAAACATTCATAGGCGATGGTAATTGCTTACTATTAAGTAGGCCGTCAGCCTCTCTGGGCAAATTCATCGAATGGTGTTCTCGAAACTTTTCTGTATAAAATGTAACTTTGGGAATGCATATATTTCTTATTTATTATTGATAAAAAAATGACGCACTTAGTTCCATAAACGTATTAGTAAATAAACTATTTTAAGTAAAATGAAATTTAATAAAGGTGTGTAATGACAGTAAAGGAGGTTTGCCTATAAAAAAACTCTCTTATAATTTTACCTTAGTTTTCAAGAATTCTAAATTACACTAATAGACAATAATATATCCCTAGTAATTTAATCGAACTTCGAAAAAGACTTCGTCATATCAATCATCACTATAACAAAATTTTACAGCTTGACTCCAAATCTTCGGATGAAACTGAAGTAAAACACTTAATAAAAGAAGAAAAACATTACTTATGTTTCTCTATCCATAATAAAAAAGTTTTTATTATGTTGCCTGAGCCTTTGAAGTCTTGGTGGAACCTCATTCATCCATAAATTAATGAGTTAATTTAATAATCAATTGTTGATACAAACACACTAAATCGTATAATTATCATTGCTTCAATTAATTCATATACACACATCAAAAAAGTCTAAGCAACATGTACTAATTTAAATTTTAGGATGGTGGATGAGCCGCTATATGGATGAACTTCCTGAATGCACCTGAGCCTTTCAGTATTTCCAGGCCAACGGTACAATCGCACCCTTCTTGTATCAGGACTAAACCCGAATCGCGACTCATCCGAAAACACAATTTTATCCGATTGTTCCTGGGTCCATGTTCTACGTTCATTCATTTCGACGAGCGCGATTCTCGTGACGTATCGGTGGGCACCTAATTGGGTGTCGAGCTCGTAGGCCGTACTCATGCACTCGATTTCGCACAGTTTGGGGACTTACATCAACACCACTTGAATTTTGTAGCCTCAAACTTATCTCTCGAGCGGTTAACATCAGCTGGCGTCTTGCAGTCAGTTGTATGTATCGGTCTTGCCGAGTGGTTGTACTCCTTTTACGGCCTGGATGCTGTTCAGCGGGTTCCCTTGTATTATTGTAGTGCTGCCAAAGACGACAAATAACACTTCTATGAATGCCAAAATGCCGAGATGCCTGAGATTGATTACTTTCCGCTTACAACATCCCTACAGCTCTTTGCATTTCATTTGCCGTCAAATGACGTCGCTCCATGACGTAAAGAATATCTAACAATTCAATTTTGTCGCTAACTTTATTTAAATGGTTGGTAAAATTATATATTTAGTATATTGCTACTAAACGTAGCAATAAAAACGCACTTAAATTCAAAGAAATTCCCTTTCATTTAATTTTATGAAAAAAACAAAACATAATCGAAATTTTTCTTACAACCAGCCAGTATGTCATCAATAACAAAAAAATTTACATACCTACGCACTTTGAGTGAGTAAAGACTTAGAAATTAATTAGTATAAATGGTAAATTTGTAATATCATGTATGTTGCTTAGACTTTTTTGATGTGTATATTTGAAGGGTGCAATTATATCAATTGACTCAAACGAACATAACACCACAAAATATAAGAGTACAGAAGTAAATTTCACATTCATGTTTAGTTTTTATACCTATCTTTTCTCCGTGCAGACGCCTCTAGTATTCTACTCCGCCGAGTAAAATTCTAACCCCTCCGGCCGAGGTCGGCCTGTCGTAAAAGGCGACAAAGCAACCCTACGTGGTAGAGCCTCAAGCCCGTCTGGATGGCAACTACCCTTGGTCTATAAGCATACCGCCATAATAACTCCTATACGGACAGCAGTGTGTTCGCGGTGACCATAACGTCGCAATCATCCATGGGCGATGGTAACTGCTTATTATAAAGTGGGTCGTTAGCCTATCTGCTGATCGTCAGTAATGAAAAAAAAAATATTCAGGCGAAATCTAACCGTAGAAAATACAAAGTAAAATATTCATGTAAGTAGGACTGTATCCTAGCGAAAAATAATTTTTGAACTGTATTTGAACTGTACTTCTGGAACTCGCTAAGCGGATGCGACAAGCTGTTTGTAAGAAGACTAGACAGTTTGTAAGAAGAGAATTTAGTGGTAATATACTCGTGTCGTAATGATTAGGGCTTGGGTTTTTTGCACTGTGACCTGAACGTCGTAAACAGTTTTACTAGCTTCATTTGGATATTATAACATAATTACCGTATACTAACGTTGAAGGAAAAGATTGTCGGGAAACATCTTATAGCACTAGCTGTCAGGAGTCAGGACCCATGAATAGTAGAGTAATAAGACATATGTAAGAAATTATATCGTAGTGATGTTTCTAATGGAAAATAATATTTCATTTATTAAATTTGTTTGAAAAAATAGAAATCTCACCAAAACTACTAAGATCCGGCTGGTTGAGACACTGGATTTCCCTATTTCTCTGTATGCTGCCCCTTAATAATAATACCATTTCGACCACGACCGCTCTAACAAGAGCATCACGAAGAAGAAGAATATTAAATATAACGTGTTAAGCTTAAGTGGCTTGGCGTTCATACCCATTTTCTGAATCCTTTATATCCGTGGAGAAGTGGAGAAAGAATACTAACCTCTGCGGCCGGGGTCGGCCTGTCGTAAAAGGCGACAAAACAATCCACCTATATATCCTAGCTCTAGCTACCTAGGTAGGGACCCAACCCCGTCTGGATGGCGACCCCCTTTGGTCTTAAGTATGTAGCCATAATAACCTTGTGTTGTATTCCGGCATTAGTGACCCAAGTTCCTGTACCCTTGAGCGACAACAGCGTGTTCGCAATGCCACTGGCGTTGCAAACACCAATAGGCGACGGTAACTGCTAAATTCTAAACGGGCCGTGAGCCAGTCTGCTGTCCTACAGCAATAAAAAAAATCCTCTTCTTTCCTATATTGAACTGTTTTGGAAAATGTTAATGTTGCGTATTCTCCGTTTTTTGGAATATGATTTCGTTTGTACTCGGGCAAACTATTTATTACTTTTTAATACACGATTGAGTATGAATATTTTATTGACTCGTATTGATTTTTAACGTTCTATTATTGACTCTATTAACGCCTTATCGGTTATATTTTTACTATATTAAACCATCATTAGACTGTTAAAGGCCACTTTTGGATTTTATGTCAGCCTAGACGTACCATTTAACATGAACTTGTGCTTACCAAATCCATTTATTTATCTATATTTTATTTCTTATTTTTAAAGTTGAACATTGACGGTAGATTTTCATGGAAGAGGTTGTCTTTTACAAAGGTCTTCTAAAGAAGTCAGGTTGATGACCATTTATATACACATGTGTATATTATAAGGCAATTTCTACGAATCGACGATCATGGAAAGAGATCACCAATATTTGTAGCCCGCCAATCCGATTTGGACAAGTTCTGTGGACATATTGTCTATTCCTGTGAAGGGGGCTTGAGCCCAACACTGGAACTTTATGGTCTATTATCATTGTTTTTTTGTATCGTCTGTATGTTTTTTTTCTATCTATATATCTATTGTTTTATATTTGTTTGTCCAAACAGCGCGTCGGTAAAACAGCGAACCTGACGCTGACGCTCGATACACATACATCTGGAAGATATCTCTGCAAAGTTAACATCCCTGGCTATTCTGAAATCGAGGCTGAAGCTTCTGCTTACATCAAAGGTAATACAATTAAAGGTTGAATAACATTTGTGTTTTTATGTTGCTGCGGAACAACGAAAAGACTGACGGTCCAGTTAATAATAAGCACTTACCGTCGTCTATGGATGTTTGCAACGTATTTATAATGTAACTACCAAAATAATTTCAGTTCGGAATGAAAACTTCCGTGGGTCAACTGAAACCTAGTGCTCAGTAGAGTATGGGTGGTAATTCTTCGCTATTTCTTGGATAGATCCATGATCTAATCGATGGGAAACTCTAGTTTCTCGTTCAGTAACTGAATGAAATAATTATCAAAGACTTTTTTGTAACTCACTTAATTCTATATAGTTCTGCACAGATCGAAATAGAGAGTGGGTGCTATATCCAGATTCAAAGGGATGCATCAAAACTTCCTAACCAAATTCTCTTTTGAGAGTGTATCAAAGAAGTATGTGAGTACGTGCGTACGTCAACACCTGATGCGTTGTGATAGAAGACAACTTTTCTGCTATTAATCAATTCGAGCCATTTCATCTCAATTGTATAACTTAATCTCTCTAGTTATTCACAAAATTAAGAATCGTCTTTTATAGTATCATAATTGCTCTCAATAATTACATGGCAATACTGAACAGGGTAATTGTGTATTTTATTATACTAGCAACTTAAATGAACCTTTGATTTGACATGGCAACACCCAACGGTGAATCATCTTGAATTATTAATAAACACGGCGCCGCCCTTGAATGTTTCCTTGAATCCTGTTTCTAATAAAAGGCCGCACTCAATTCCATGTATTGCTTCAATTAATTAGACGTACGGTACATATTCGTTCGAAATATATATTAGGATGATGCTTTTTCCTATGTATTTAATTATATTAAGCAGTACTATTATTATACAAAATAGCGGTGTAAGCTTTCTACTCAGACAAACTATAGGAGATACGCTTTTATTGGTATGGCCTCGTTAATGACTTACGTAGGAAACAAATGCCTCAAAAGAATTAGACCCAAGTAGTGCATGTTTGAAGTCATAAATAAATACTTTGACAATTTCATTTACAAATGAAAAAATATATAACTAAAATATTATCCAAAACACAAGCGCTCTGCTACTTTACTTTCGAACAAAATGTTTCTCTGTGCCAAAGTTTATTAATTTATCAATAAAAAATTCTCAGTGATAATTATAAGCAAATAAGACTAAGTTTTTTTGTAGGTCCCCCGAGAATTATATCCAACGAAACACAATTCGGGAGCCAAGGTGATACGGTGAATATCGAATGTGCTTCCTTTGCTGTTCCAAGACTTGAAAATATAGTTTGGACATTTGATGGAAGAGAAATAGATGCCTTGCGAGATCAGGTAAATATAAAAATTGTAGCAAAGCATCTTATCGAGTACTTGAAGACAAAAGTCTTCAAGCAATGCGTTCTTCTAGAATTAACTTGCGAGCAGAAAATGGACACTGACTGCTCCTCGAATTTAAAATCGTTCAACGTGCTAAGGTGCGAACTGTGTTGCGTGTCTCTCTTAGAGATAAGCTGAAATCAAGACATACGTAAAAAAAACAAAGTTACCGACATAGCTCGCAAAATATGTAAACTGAAGTGACTGTCACTTCTGTGGACAGGACAAGTCTGCGAATTCCCTGTCAGGGTAGGATCTCCGTACCTTTAGGTTGTTTTGATCGTGTTAAGAACTAATATTTTGTTTTAGGATTATGCCTTTCTAGAAGATTTACAACATGGTGGTATCATCAACTCAACTCTTATAATCCGTGAAAGTCAAGCGAAGCATTTTGGTGTTTACAAATGCAATGTTTCTAATGAATATGGAAGCGATGCTATTGAAATCACTTTGAAAGCTACCAGTAAGTATTATACAGTTATCAATCATAGACAATAGTGCTGTGACAATAGTCCATTTAAAAATGACTATTTATAAATAATCGCTCTAAAACGTTAATATTTCAATATCAATTATGTACATGCTCACGTATATCTGTGCGTGTATAAGTGACATTCATTTTAAAATTGAAATCATTATGTTATAATGAACTTAAATTCGTATCCTGAATAAGTTATTTTTAATACTTCAAAGATAATGTATGTTTAAACATCTAATCAATTCGATATATCTTATGACAAACAGCGAGTACATACGATATATTGATTTTAATTGAATATTTTTTGGGTGTGTGGAGTGACGTGTAAGAACTATCCGCAACATCAACACAATTTGTAGTTGTTGATATAGTCGTTTTATGTAACCGGTTTAATTGTAGAACATACATTTGTTGTCAGTTAGCCATTTGAATAGACCTTACTTTACCATCTAAGTTTAGTCATCGTTTGACGCTGTGAAGTGATAGTATGTCGCAATGTACTAAATTATCAGAGACAGTGGAACGCAACTAGTAGGTCACGCTATGGCTATGTTAGTCATGATATACAGATAGTCACAGGACTATGGTACTCGAAACTACTTAAATCCCGACATTTTCAATCGCGTTACGTTTGTTTTTTAGCATGACGAGAGAAGTTGTTAGGTCTGCTCATAGTATTTTATTAAGTATTTTACGAGCGCGGTTTTACGGCATTTTTAAGCTTTTACGGCCCCACGTCGAAGAGATGAAAAAGGGGCAAATTGTAGGAAGGAAACGTTTTGTATTTTGTGATACAAAATATAGAAATATATTCAGGATGTGATAGAAAAATATGTTTACATTAAAGCCATATGCTTTTAATACAAAAGTAAATATTTTTTTATAATTTTCTTTTCAAGGGAGCATTTGTTGTGTAATTCATCCAATAAAGAAACTTTGGACCGGAATATAATTTTTTGATCAGCAACTACTGATCAACATCATCAAATAACTGTTAAGATTTACCTATATCTGAAAATTCAAGTACAGTACCATCAAAATTATCCTTAGTTTTTCGTTTCTTTCCTTATGGGTCCACATCTTTAAGCATCATTTGTAAACATCTCCAGTAATAATAGAATATCATTAACTAATTTTTAAAAAGTAAAAGTCAAGCCCGTCTGGATGGCGAGCACCTTTGGTCTTAAGTATGCCGCCATAATAACCTTGTGTTATATTTTGGCGTTAGTGACCCAAGTTCCTGTATCCTTATGGGACAGCAGCGTGTTCGCAATGCCACTGGCGTTGCACATACCCATAGACGACGGTAACTGCTATATTCTAAGCGGGCTGTCAGCCCGTCTGCTGTCCTACAGCAATAAAAAAAAGATGATCACAAGAGTAGAAGTGAACCCAAAAGTAGTACAGCATATTTGATGAATGATCTTATAGAATAAAGGAACAAGAGTTCACTGTAAAAAGCCAAAGTTGCTAAGCTCGTAAAGTGATTTGACGTTTCAAGTCAGCTATTTTCGGTCATCCAATTAAAGTGAAATTTTTAAGATATCTCACCAAGTGGAATTAAAACAACTCACCTTAAACTATCGTCAAAGTAATAGATCCTTTAACATAGCTTGACGAATGGGTAGCCATAAAGTGAGAATGGCCATACATCCGCCATAATGCCCGCTCGTTCAGCCCTTAATGGGGTCCCCACAAAGGCCTAGAACTAGCCAAGTGTCAAACGGTGTAATAAAGTCGAAACCCACAGTGTTCATGACTTAAAATAAGCAGTAATTTATTTTCTTTTGAAATTTATTCGTGGTTCTTATTTTATTATACTTAAAGTAGATTTATTAACTATTAACAAAATGTAAATAGTATAATGTTTGTGGATTATACCTATTTACATTCTAATCCATCACATTTAAAAATGACTGCTATTGCAAACTACAATTTTATATGAAATATAAATATTGTATACATAATATCCCTTCTTATTCCATAGTTATGATGATTTGACGTTAGGCGTTAGTTGAATCACTACTCAGGATGCCGAAAACTATGTAAATTGAACAAGCAAAAGTCATGACCCAGGAACTCGAATTACAACAGTAAATAAACGCAAATATGGTGATTAAGACACTATAAAGATTATTACTTTTATACAGCCTTATTCAATCGCTAATATAAGATATTCTAAGTAAAATTATATTTGCAGAATCATTTCCACTCCTCCTGATTTTGTTCGGAGTGATGTCAGGGACGATAATGGTGGCCGCTGTGATTATGCTTGTAATACTCTGCCAACGAAAGCAAAGAAAGAACAAACAGACCCAAGTGACAGAAAAACCTGACGTAACTGTGACTGCTGAGGAATTGTATAAAGAGAATGACAGGAATTCCAATATAAGTGATTTGAAGCTTGAGTTAAGACAGGCAAATGGCAGTTGTGATATAGTGAGTATTAGATATTATTACATAGATATATATTCATCTTTTGTAAGAATATATAACCTCCTGTTAGTAGTAAATAAAGTACTTAATGTTTTATATATCAGAAACTTTAATTCCATTTTTATATACAGGTCGTTTATAGGAATAATCTCTTTCTAACTAGTGAAAATGATACTATAATTTAGTAAATACTCTCCATTCATTCTGAATTTCCGATTACCTCAACAATTTTTAGAAAACAGAAATATATTTTTAAATGCTGCTCGTTATTACAGTTAAATATTTACGTCACAAAGTCGTGAAAAATCTGAATAGCTTGAAGCAGTATTCTTAGAATTGTTTTTACTGAATTAAAATATTTCTAATGGCAGATTTCCATTACCCACCAAATATCGTACCTAATTTCGGTATAAATATAACTTAATACTTGTTCAATGCTAACTATCGGCTTTCTAATAAAAAAAATGTTTCAGGACTATTCTAACACAGGCTCTGATAGTACGTTATGTTCTAACGCGAAACTTGGTAGTGGTATCCCTCTAGCTGGTTCGGTACCATTAGCTTCTATGAACCAGGGCTACCAACCTTACAGATATAGTAACGATTACACTGATCCAGCTTACTCAGATTGTTATAAGGTAAGTAAACTGTAAGTTAAAATTGATAGTATAGATAATACTGTCTGATACGTAACTGTCATGGGATACAATTTGTCAACATTTTTCATTATACTAGAAACAATTCTGAATATTATTCTAATGTGGATTATTTGGTTGCGTAGTCCCAACAGAAAGAAAAAGATATTGGATTAGTCGTCAAAGTCGTCACGTTACATTTAGTAGAAAAAGCTACAAATAATTTGCGAAAAGTTTCACCCCGTAATAATAGGAGCACGTACCAAATTTAAATAAGGTTCGGTTTAGTAAAGCAATTATAAGAAAGTGGCCCAGACAATTCAATAAAAAGTTCTTGCATCATATTTATCTAAAATTCAAAGAAACTAAATCGGATTATATCGCGAGGAAACAGTATATAATATAAATAATATACTTCCTCGGGAGATAAATTAGCTTTTCTGCAAAAAAATTCAATGTCACTAACCATATCATTGCATTTATTAGGTAAACGGGTACCAGACATACGTGCATTACGGGCACGACTACACCCCAGGGTCCCTTCGGGTACAATCCCCAACTATGACCAACGATAAACTGACGCCAAATAGGTGAGTGCTAGTATATTTTTTCTTTACACTTCAACGTTTTTTTTTCCAAAATCACATGTATCGGTGTACTATGTGTTTTTATTCCTGGATAAGAGTACGTAAATCATCCAAATAACGTCTGTTTAATTTGGAATAAGGAAGTTAGATATAATGATACAAAATACGAGAGCAAATAGAAGAAAAGGGTAGGATAAACGGACTGAGTTCCACTAATCTTTTATTCTTTTATTAATATACGAGATACAATTAGCTAAAGGCAGACGCTAAACAAACTTTCATGATATTATGAATACATAAAATATGAGGCTCTATTTTTGAACCAAATGGTCACGAAAATCAACATGACCTTTACCCATACGTTAATTTTCAAATCCTACATCATAAAGTATAATATCAAGTATGTAATCAAACGTAATGTAGATTAAATACTAAAAGCCAATGGCACCCAACCGTGTTGGCCATAATTCTGTAAACGGAATTAAGCTAATCGTAATGTAATTAATTACATCATTAATTATGCTTGTATGATATACTTTTATTTGTCATACGTAAGTTATTTAAATGTTTTCATCCGTGCAGGGGCGGAGAAAGAATACTAACCTCTGCGGCCGGGGTCGGCGTGTCGTAAAAGCCGACAAAACAACCCACCCTAGCTACGTGGTAGGGCCTCAAGCCCGTCTGGATGACGACCACCTTTGGTCTTAAGTATGCCGCCATAATAACTTTGTGTTGTGTTCTGGCATTAGTGACCCAAGTTCCTATACCCTTATGAGACAGCAGTGTGTTCGCGATGCCACTGGCGTTGCAAACACTCATAGGCGACGGTAACTGCTAAATTCTAAGCGGGTTGTCAGCTTGTCTGCTGTCCTACAGCAATAAAAAAATGTGGAGGTAGACACTGAAAACCGCATCATGCTGAGTGCTTAATCTCGTTGGCCGAGAAGAGACCTGAAGTTGTATAATACTTATGTGTTATTATTTATTTTATAAACCTAATTGTACGTCATTCTTTGTCAATAAAAATATTTTTCTTACTTTCTTTTTTATGTTACATTTAATGAAATACTATCGAAATTACAATAAAATGATACGTGTTTACGTTGATTAGATATAAAATTAGTTCTTACTAATTCCATTCTAATTAGTAAACAAACCTGTCTTTGAATATATAAAATTTTAATTAATGATACGTGTTAGCGCTGTTCGTTTTTATTATAATTGTTGGCTTGGTACCTAAGAATTTCAGGCCTATAATTTACGATACTTGAAAATTATTTCATTTACAATTAGGCGTCGAATTTATTACATAATAGCTTCATTTATTTAAAATATTATATTTTAGAACGTTTGGATTGGGATTATTTCATAGCATTTAAATGTTATTTATACAGGCATGAGCTACACTCGAATTATCATCATACGAGTTCGTCTGTAAATTTTTGTGCAAGTCGCTGCTTGCATATATATTGTAATTACGCGACTTAGTCTACAATAATAGGTATATATATATATATATATATATATATATATATATATATATATATATATATATATATATATATATGTGTGTGTGTGTGTATATATATATAGTCAATATATAGTCTTCCACATCCTATCCCGGTGTAACCATGTGTGGGTTAACATTTGGACTAAGAGCGACCTCTTCACAGTAGTAGGCCATATTAATTACTGATTAAACGTCTTTTAAAAGATTAAGAATATCTTAAATTAAATTCTTCTCCGCCTTCTCAAACTCGTGACAAATTAAAAATATTTTTACTACTCTACTGTAGAGGATCAATTCATAAATAATACTCTTACTTTTGTTTACTCGTGACCTGTTGGCATCTCACACTTGTTTAGCTTCGGCTTATTCTTATAAGCTTATTTATTTTTCGGGAAAAGGGCCAGTGAGCAATCATATGTATAAAATCCAAATTTACGAATCTGTTTTCGTGTGTTCTTTGTTTATCCTCAACTTCTAACAACATATTATAAGAATGGTTAAGAACATAAATTGTTTGATTGAAGATTGATATTATGTCCAGGTCCATTAACGGCAGTCTACCAAGAAGTGTAGATACCCCATCAACATTACAATACAATCCCAATAATGGATCGCAGAATAATTCACTACAGAGGTCTACAAAACGCCAAGATAGTTCTAATGCTTTGAACAATCTTGGACTACCGACAAACGATGGTAAGTTATATTTTGTTTGAAACCTTTTCGTCTCTAACTGAGAACTCAATTTTTAGTTGCCAAACATATTATATTAAAAAGAGTTCCTTTACTAGTTTATGTATAGAATTTAAGTGAAAATCACGCGTGTGTGATCATACAAAATCATATCTGATCAAGATCAAACAAAAAGAACGTACAAAAATTTAATTCTAATATCCAAAACATATAAAAATATGAGACTCAGACATGTTAAGGTTGGACATATGTCTCTTGGATATGTATTTTACAAAATAACTGTTAAATTTTAGCATTATTGATTTCAACATTAAATTGATTCATTCAAAAATAACGTGACCCCGATTTTCAATTAAATAATTATTCCTAATAGAATGAAAAGACTGAGGTTAAAGAGATGGAATAGTTTTATGGTTGGACAGTTCTTACGATGAAACACATATAGCTAGTGGTTTTGTGGCTTATACACTAGCTTCGTATGTTTGTATCTGTGTCTCCTGATGGATGATGATGATAATGATTGTGTAAAATTTGATATGGCGAAAAAAGGTGTGAATATTGATACGACGGTTAATAGAAAAGAGTGTCAGGGTGTTATGCTAATTCCACATAATGTCAAATAAGGGCAGAAACAAAAATAATTTATGTGGGTCCCGATATATGGACCGTTTATTTTGAAAGTGGTGTAAGTCAATTTTTGAGAAAAATGAGCTATCACGTAATTCATGCTTAATTTAATGTAAATTTTTTATATATAACTAGTCCGTGTTTAACTTCTCAAAAAAATCCCATGTTTTGTACAACTTAAATTCGGTCGGTAAATGAAATTGCATAATCATCGATTATGAAAGTGGTGTAAGTCCAATTGACAAAGGTAGGCAGATGGATGCCAATCAGTGTTTTGTTATTTTTCATTTATTTTATACTAGCTGTGTCCCGCGGTTTCACCTGCGGACGATTTGCATTGTTTCCCCTCCGTGTTTCCACTACTCGTAAGTTAAAAGATAAATATTAAAAAATTAGAGAAATGTATTAGAAAATGTACAGCGCATAACCTGTGAGAAGAAAATAAATACGACAAGGCTGTATGATTCCGTATCTTTGCCCGTATTTTAGCGAATTAAAAAAAACAACAAAAACAACAGTATCGCGTCTACGTCCCTCTACGTCCTGGAAGACCGTAAAAATTAGAAAAAATCGCCCTGGAGCCTTTGTACCAAAATGCCAGACCTATTACGTACGAAAAATATAAAGACATGAAGCAGCTACTACCCTATATACCTCCGGTGCATCATGCATATTTTGAAACACTACCACATGCAGAGAATAAGTAAATTCTTGTAATCAGTATCTTGTAATGACAATGTAATTGCCGTCTAAAATAAAATTTTATGTGTTGTTATGCGTATTTGTAAACAAAATTATATTAAAATGAAGATTATTTTAAGCGATATTTGATTTTTCAAAATTGAAATATAACGATTTTTACAATTGTGTAATTTTGAAAGTGGTGTAAGTCCATTTACAGCACATAAATATGTGTTATCGTAGTCTAATTAGCTAAAAACAAATTTATATAAACAAATTAAATGTTGATAAAACAATAGAAACAATGCCAGACCTCATATGATTTGCCTGTATTTTTAAATCAACAAATATAGTAACCTTTAATTTTCTCGAAACAAAAGAAATTGGACTTCACCACTTTCAAAATAAACGGTCCATATAACAAAATATACGTATATTTAATTTCTTTAATGTGTTCATGTGTAAAAATCATTGAGAACAAATTTGAAAATTCGCTTTGAATATATACTTTACATATGATAATCATCATTATCTAAGCGTAGTATCGCGGTTGCAACCTAAACTTTCGTTTCGGTGCCCGGGGTCCGCTTTCCGACTTTTTCTACTCCACTTCGCACGGTCTTCAGCATCCCTGGTAGTGAGCCCATTGGCACGCATATCACCCTTTACGACGTCAAGCCAGCACTTTTTGGGTCTACCCCTCCTGCCTGGGCCCGGCGGAGGCGGCATGGCCAGACATTTGTTTTCTACGTAAGCATCCGGTTGCCGTAAAACGTGGCCGTACCAACGGAGCCGACACTCCTGCAATTTATCCGCAATGTCACGGACATGAAGACTACCGCAAATACAGAAGTTCTAACGCGGTCCTTCCGCGTCACTACACACATCCACCACAACATATTCATCTCCGTGACACGCAGTTCTTGCTTGTGTCACTCTAACACCGGCCACGCTTCACAGCTGTATAAAAGGACAGGCCTGATGATAGTCTTATAGACCTGTCCCTTCAACTTTACCGGCATCTTCGGGTCACAAATGACACCAGTTACCTCACGCCATTTGGCCCACGCGGCAGCAATGCGTGCCTTGACGTTGCAATCGATGTAACCAGACCCATGAAAAACAGATCCCATACCAGGTATTTCACTTGGTCCGTGCGCTCGACCGTATCGCCGCCTATGCGTACGGGTGTGGGATCTGTGGAGTTACAGGCCTTTATCTAAGATAATAAATGTGAATATAGTAATAAAATAATATAAATTTAATATTATGTAAACCTCTTTGGTTGTCCACTGTGACATATTTTCATTTAAAATTTTCTATATAAATAATCCGGCATAAATTCTTTTCATTAAATGTTGAAAATCTCAGATCTATTTCTTCAAAAGCCTCTTTAGTATATATATTACTTAGATAATTTTATATAACGGGACAATTTTCTTAACTGACCTCGTTTCGAGTTATTCCTTTTTATGTTTTTTGAACTAATTCTAAAAGCGCTCCTAATGCCTCAGGGTTACAGTTTGAAATTAAAATAATTTAGAGCAATCCAATTTCGAATTACCGTAAATAGCTTTTTGCTATCATTTAAGATGAAAAGGTTAGCAGAGAGTAAATATTTGCACAGTAAATTATATTATATCTTACAGAATAATAAAGTAAAAACACGACAATCAATATTTATGTTAATATTAGTAGAAAAATGTAAAAATAAATCCTACTAATATTATAAACGCGAAAGTTTGTAAGAATGTATGTTTGTTACTCTTTCACGCAAAAATTACTAAATGGATTTAGACGAAACTTTACAAATAATATAGCATACACATCAGAATAACACATAGGCTATAATTTATAAAGATATAGTGTGAATTATCCAAATTATAACGATAAGTGTTAAGTAAGTCGGAAAAAATTTGCCATCTGTGAGCTATTCTGTCATGCGCCGCAAAAACCATTGGAGTTACACGTATATAATGTAAAAGTTTATCTTAAATAATCCGACAAAAAAGCCCGCGACAGCATCTATCTTTTATGTGTAAGCTATTATCGCCAAAATAGTGAACCATAAATACAATAAAAATTGACGATAAACTACCAAGTGGGCTATATTATGGTGCGGTCCGTGCGGCGGGCGAATGGGACGGGAGCGCGGGCATTCGAATGACTGCGGGCGGGGTGGAGAAAGAGGTCGCTCATCGCTGAGTACGCGACCCGAACGCGGGCAGGCACGTTAGGGTAGACGCTGTTGAACAAGAATAATAGAATAACATCACGGAAGCGTGATTTTGTTTTACAATTAGCAAGTTAGAATTATTTTTTGACTATTAATTAGTATGTATATACAGAATATAGTTTTTCGAACACTTATAACTGGAGAACTGGACCAAATGGGGCATTACAGGCTGCAATTACTTCTGTAGACGGCTATATAAACACGTTTATTTCCCAGATTATTGCTGAATTTTGCAAAAGCTCATGAAAAACGTATGCATCCAGGCTCACAAATAATGCTAAAAAGTTTTTGCAGTAAATCGTGTACCGAATGGAGGTATCATCCACGGAGTAGATGTTCGCTATGCAGCGACATACGGCAACCCACATTTGCGTTCTGGCGGAGGATTGGGCTTCTCCAATACAGTGAATACAGCTAAACCAGCATCAACACCTGCTCCACCACCTTATTCATCAGTTAGAAGTTCAGTTATCTTACCATCAGGTATGTTTGGTTTCTTTATTCAAATCCAAATGTAGTAGTACTAGTCGGATATAAAACATGTTCATGGAGGAGAGTATTAAAAAGCAAAAATTAACAACACCTTCTCCTAATTCATAAAAACAGCAAGTATAAGAGATTATTTATTTGATGAGACAGTACTCACTCCTGAAATAATTCAATTTAGCAATACTTATTTTATTTATCTTCTTATGTCCCTTAGTAAATGTCACCATCGGTAGTTTTGTAAAATACGCAACGCTCTGATTTTCTTTTGAAAACACACATAAAAGTATTTTGAAGATTGATATTCCTAATGCATTTATTTATTTAGTATTATGAAAAAGATTTTTTTTCTAGTATTCATAATCAAAGTATTTTTATTAAAAGAAGCTTCACCAGTATCAATATTAATTATAAGCTAAACTTTTCCGTTATTTTTTATTAGCTTCTGTTATTTTTTTATCTAACTACAGATTGTTATTTCTTTTGAATCAGGTAATTCATCCCATTCCATCACATCCCCAACAAGTCTTGCATCTCCACAATGCACGACCAGCCCGATTACAACATCAACTATGTCAACAGATAGTACGCAACCAGTGGTAAGTTAAAGTACTTTTAAAATAAATTCATATCACTAAAAATTAGACTGGAGTAGATTAAATAAACATAGATTTTATGTATTGTAGCTGTTTTGTGTATTGAGGCCCGCCCCGATACAAATAGTGGGCTGACGCCGGCCCGGGCCACGAGATCGGCAAACATATCCGTGGACCCGGGCGTTGGCCATAGGAGAATAGCGTGGTTTTTAGTTGGTAGTTGTATGGCCGAATATATTTCCCGGAGTCCCACATATCCCTCGGTCCCCCTGGACCGTGGGAACCCGTCAAGAGAGGGTTTATGGAGATTGGAGATTTAAGAATTTCAATGCGTTGTTATTTAGCATATAGAGTATAATGCATTTATAAGTCAACCAGTAATGTAGTACTAGAATATGAAGTTCTTCGTTGTGCGTTTCATTATGGATGAAACTAAATGAGGATATATGCAAGGTAGTAAAAGTAATCGACATAGCTTGCAAAATATATAAGCTGTAATGGCATTGGTCTAGCTATATCCTGGATGGACTGCGTATCCATATCCCCCAGCCTATTTTTTCGAAGATAAACCCTCATGATTGTAAAGCCCTCTCGACCTGGGGGTATTTGGGACTGCGGGAAAAATGGTCGATATCAAACTACCCACTAAAACACCCCGCCATTCTTCTATCACTTAGCGCCTCGGCCGACAGATATACTGGCTCGCCTATCTCGTGGCCCAGGCCGACAGGTCTTCTATCCTTATGAATTTACAACCTGCACAAGTTAACTGGTCTGTCAGAGGTACAGCAATAATATTTTGTTAGCATATTAATCGATTTTAAATGAAACATGATAATTTTTTTTTTTTTATATTGCTTACAAAGTCACAAAATCAAATATTCGCTTTATAAATAGCAATTATATAGGTATAGACATTATTGATCCAGGTTCTAATTCCGTTTGTATCTTAATCTTTACCTTGGTGGTTCTCACAATACATGTGAAATATTGACGCCATTTTGAATTGGAAATCAATTGTCAAATACTCATATTTTGTTTCTTCAAGTCTATGGTATTGAAAGAAAGAAATAAATAAATAATTTATTTAGGAGAATTATTTACAAACACAGTATAATATTACGGTTTTATAAAATAACTTGGACCTGACTGAGCATAATGCTGGCTTGAGGCGGTGAGGCCCGTCCTGGCCGAATGGCTGGAAAGGCGCTACGGCGCCCTGACCTTCCAGCTGACGCAGGTCCTCTTGGGGCACGGTTGCTTCCGGAGGTACCTGTGTCGCATAGGGCGGGAGACGATGTCAGGGTGCCACCATTGTGGCGCAAGCGACAAGGAGGACACAGTGACCCACACTGTCGCTGTGTACCCTGAGTGGCGCGAGGAGCGCCGCGCCCTCGTCCCCAAATCGACGCGGACCTGTCGCTCCCGGCCCTGGCCATGGTCGGGAGCGATCCTGGATGGACGGCCGTCGCCTCCTTTTACGAAACTGTCATGTCCACAAAGGAGGCGGCGGAGCGGGAGTCGACCACCACACTCCACTCCCGCTCATGCAGGCCACGTCGTCAGCGCCGGAGGGCATCTAATGACCTCCGGCCGCAGTAGAAAGCGACCGTGCGTCCATCCTCAGGGGAAGATCCGCCGTCCGCACTATTGCCCCTCAACTCTTTCGAGTCGGTATAGGAGAGCACCGAGGGGACGAAATCCTGACCCATCTAGCGTCAAAACTATGAAAGAGGCCCACGCATATATTTACATCTCTGAAGCTTGGCGTGGAAACGTGTGCATATTATGACGATTACAACCTTTTGAATCGTTATATCTCAGGAACGGCGGCTCATAGAAAAAAAAACATATTGATATGTTTTTTATAGATAATTGTATGATTTTTAATTTTCGTCTGAGGTAATTTTATGAAAAACCTTACCGTTTTGGTGAAAATCGCGAAAAACGCACTTTTTTGACTTTTGACCACGAGTAAATTTTTTTCCAAGTATCAGACCGATGGGGAACTTTGAAATGTTATTTTTAATTATGTTTTAAACAATTTTACTCAATTTCAGCTTGATGTTAATTTATGTACCTACCTTCTCTCTTGTTTTTTGGTCTAATTTGACCGGACTATAGGGAGTCAAATCAAACGCTCTCGTAAAAACCAAATTAGATCACACATTTTTCTAGTTCGCGAAAAGATATTGTCACACAAAAAACGTTTGCTAGAGCTTTTTCTCTAACTGTACAAAAATATATATACAGAAAAATAAAAGCAAATAATAATAATAATAATATTTAATAATAATATTTTGTGACAATTCACACAGCGCCATCTAGTCCCAAACTAAGTAGCATAGCACTTGTGTTATGGGTACTAGACAACTGATATACTACTTATATACTTTTTTTTTGTAAATAAATACATATTATACATAAACACCCAGACGCGAGACGGGAATCGAACGCGTGACCTCCGCAAGCGTACCGAAGTGCGTTATCCGTTACGCCACCGAGGTCGTCATAATATAATTGTAATCTGAAAGTCAATTATTTGCGGTATATTACTGCCATCACAAACAAGTCGTGACTACTAAAGCTTATGATAAAAACCTATTGCCAAATCGGACGATAAAATGTATTACGTCCTGATTTATAGAAGGTCTTACATAGAAAATCAATTAGTTGGGTCATTTGTTTAGGCTGGCGTGGCGACGTCGTCTGCGACGCCCCAGTCGCCGAGCGCACATTACATTTTAGCACCCTCCAGTAGAACTATTAGTAATGCCACCATCACCAAAAAAGGTAAGTTTTTATTCATCGCTTCGTTCAATTTATACGCACAATTCTAAATTTAAAATTTTATTTCTAAATAGAAACTAGAAGATATAAAACATTGTGTTTGAAACTTTTTTTACTTATAAACTTATAAAAATTTTACTAAACTAATAAATTAAATAACGTTTACTTTTTTGTGGTTGTCTATCTTGACCAGATAATTGAATTTATGATAACAAAGAATAAGTCAAATACGTTTAAACATTGACTGCGATTTGAGTAAAAATATGAGGAAAAAATTTAATAATTTTTAATTAGGTTTATTTAAAATAATGATTAAAAGCGGATTCTTTGGATTCGAGTGATTAGCATACATCATGTCTGGAAGCCTAAATGTCCTTATACGCGGACTCAAGTGGGCCTCACCGACAGGAATCCATTCAACTCAGATCCGAGTATTCGGCAGTCAATGTCTCGAATTAGTATAAGATTATAAGCGTCATAGGCAGACTTCTTTATGTCATTAACTATTTATGAAAACAATAAATGGTCTCCTGGATACAGTAGACTATATCTAGTGAAAAGATAATGTATATTATACCAGTGGTCGGCAGCAACCTTGTCATCTAAAAGAGCCAAATATAGATAATACACAATTTAAATTTATTCAAAGCGCAATTTTTTTACATATGCTTAGGAGACATTATCACGGAAATAAATAGATAATAAGTAATATTCCATGTCTGGACTAAACACCGTAGCCGAGGATTTAAAGAGCCACATGCGGCTGGCGACCCGTGTCTCCAACCACTGCACTATACCTAAATACATCTTAACTATACCTAAATACAGTTTAACACAACCATAAAGTTGCAGTTTTTTAATTTTAATTTTTTTACAGGTAACTGTCATCAAACCCCGTTAGCTACGCATGTGTAACAATCATAAAATGAACATTATGAAGTGGTGAATACATTCAATTTATGAGTGAAACAGTGACAATTATAAAAATTTCGTTATTATGAAAATTTATCTAGGAAAATGTTTTTAAAATATTTGTGTAAAATAATGTTGATGAACTCTAGATATATTATATTAGGTAAATTGCTTTATTTTCATTATTTACATGTGATTTAATGTATATCATTATGTATTATACACCTAGCTCCCGATTTACATGGATGATAAAACCGGGCAAAATGAAATCTCCTATTTTGCTATGTAAAACTTCAGCCATTTATTTAAGTAAAATATCTCAAAAACTTATCTATTGCATTCACTATAGATTAGGAACAAAATTAAAACAAAGAAAAAAACTTTTCAATATTTTAACTTTTGTTTCCAAAGAAAAATTTTGTTTTAAAAAGAAATATCTTTTAATTTTTATGTTTTTGGCATCATAAAAACTTGAAAAATTGACAAAACTTGTACAAAAAGGCTCCTAAAAAGCTGAAAAGATTATACGAGTAACGTGTTGACTACCTCCGTGGCGTAACGTCTCGCATATCGGTACGATTGCGAAGGGCACGGGTTCGATTCCCGTCCCGCGTCTGGGTGTGTATGTATAATATTTATTTATATCCAAAATAAAAGTATACATGTATTATATTAATTGTCTAGTACCCATAACACAAGTGCTATGCTACTTAGCTTGGGACTAGATGGCGTTGTGTGAATTGTCTAAAAAAATAAACTTTTTTATTGCTTTAGGACAGCAGACAGGCTGACGGCCCGCTTAGAATTTAGCAGATACCGTTGCCCATGGGTGTTTGCAACGCCAGTGGGATCGCGAACACGCTGCTGTCCCATAAGGGTACCGGAACTTGGGTCACTAATGCCGGAACACAACACAAAGTTATTGTTGCGGCATAATTGAGACTATGTTGCTAGGGCGGGTTGTTTTGTCGCTTTTTACGACAGGCCGACCCCGGCCGCAGAGGTTAGTATTCTTTCTCCGCCCCTGCACGGATAAAACTTAGCACTTCTAATACATAAACGTGCATTCGTAATCATAAATATGAGCATGTACATGTTAATGGTACATATTTTCCAAAATGTATATTGTATTTCATAATACGTTATAGCCACCAGTGTTGCGAAATAAATGACACAAAAAAATTATTGATGACGTGTTCATACACATACGAGTATTTATAAATTTTTCAAAATTTACATTCTAATATAATATATTCGAAATCCTGTAAAACTGGCGCCATGTAAAGCGGGAGGATATGTGTATATACTACATACGTTACGGAAGTCGTCATTAGATAATCGAGTCAGGTCAGGGGCTCGTAATATAATTTTATATTTATTAAAAAAAAAAACATCGTTCTTGACCACTGTAGCGGTATACTCATTTAGAGTACTTGAATTTTTCTATATCAAATTTGGTGATAGTTATACTGTTTTCACGTGTAACAAATTAATTATATGTTAAATTGGCGTGAAACGCAAAGCTTTGGTAGTTCTATATTGCGTGTATGTTAAAAAAGTAAATTGTAAGATTGAACATGTTTCATGAGAATTGGGTTTTGATTTATTAGAAATATTATATGAAGTCAATGAACTTTCTAGTAACGTTAGAGAATGTTGTTTCGTGGCTTATTATTAACTAGTAAAATAATTAAACGTTCAAAAAATTTAAAGAAATTTTTTTGTATACAAAATACATTATTGTCTCGTCAATCTATT
The DNA here is from genome assembly GCA_963693495.1 of Malacosoma neustria. Taxonomy (NCBI): domain Eukaryota; kingdom Metazoa; phylum Arthropoda; class Insecta; order Lepidoptera; family Lasiocampidae; genus Malacosoma; species Malacosoma neustria. The sequence goes on from OY856397.1 coordinate 5,094,190, forward strand.
AAGTTCTATGAGGCATGAGAAATTTTGCTCTCAACAAACTCGCAAAATCGAACTGTAATAATTAGAATAAGTAAGTTTCAAAATATCTTAATACATTTTTTTCAACGAATACTACCTATGTGAGAATTAAAAAATAAATACGATAATTTACGTCAATTTCATACTTAACTAAGACTGGTTCTTAATACTGTAATGTAAATTATGTAAATATGTGACATATTTTGTGTATTTTCCCTTATTTATAAGAATTTGTGTAATATATTTTATTCAACATTAAAATAAATATAATAAATATATTAATTAGTACATATATTATACATAAGTTGCATGAACATTTTTTTAACCCATTAACGCCAAATTATTTATTTGTTGGTATTTTATGGCAAAACTGAACTTTCTGGTTTTTTTCGGCAAATTCAACTAAGAAAAAATAGGCAATAAGACTTGTATTATTTTACTCCAACGTAATGGTATAGGTGGGAGCAACTTGGATTTCTTCAAGGCCGTCGTTCGAAAGAGGTACTTTGTGTGGTAAATAAATAGATCGATAGGCGCTAATGGGTTAATATTGATTTGTTAGAATTCATAAAGTCAATTAAAGCTTTACTTTTGGGCATAAAATATTTTTTAAATTGAATTCTCCTTAAAATTATATTTTATCCTTGTTAATATTTGATAAAAATGTTCTGCGTATAATTGTAAAATGTTATATGTGATGTAAAAAAATGTCTGCATCTAAAAATATATCTAAAAATTTATATAATGTATACGTATTGATTGTTTTGTTTAATTTTAAATAATAATATTAATATGACGCGTATCTTTTAGCACTTGACGATTCCTGTGAACTTTTTAAATGGTAGTGTGAAATCAAAATAATTTTAACATTTAAAAATCGAATGTAAAAATATATTTATAATTTTGCCCCTATTAATGGGCTTATACACACTATGTTTATTTACATGTATATATTTTTTTAATATACTGTCACGCATATATGTAAATATAGGATATACATTAGAAAAGTCAATTTTTAAACCTCAATTTTAAATTAGTTTTATTTTTCGTATGTAAAAATTATTACTATTCGCCATTAAACGTTCATACTCTTTAGAACATAAGTAATACGATAAAATAAATAAAATATTCCTATACAAATTATTAAAAGATATTTCATTAAAACAGCATCAGTTTTTACATATTAAACTCGTAATATCATTTTCAAATTGAGGGCTTACGCATTATTTATGACACAAGTTGTAACTGGCAATATGTTGTTTTTAGTAATTAGAAAAACCTAACCTCAAATTTTGTAATATATTTAAAGGCTAGTTGACCAAGCCAAAAAAAAACATTTTCACGACAAAAAGTAGCCTTCCTTCTCCATGGTCTAATCTATATATATGCTGAAACATATTAAAATTGGTTCAACGGTTTAGGTGTGAAAACGTAACAGACAGACACAGTTACATTCACATTTATAATATTAGTGTAGCATACAGGAAAATATGATTTTAATTCGATTGCTTTAAATAAAGGCAACGAGTAAGACAAGGTAAGAGTCATACATGGCGAATCGTTTGTTCAACTTTAAAAATCGCCGAACAGAACTGGAAACGTTCATTTATCGATTTCCATCATTTTATTTATATACAGGTAATATTTTTTTATGAATTTGAAAATAGTGTGTAGCGTGGTTAATTCAAATATTGTATGTCGTTTACACGCCAAATCTTCCTAGACGCAATCTTAAATTAGCAATCATAGGATTTCAATTTATTTATGGAAATAACTACGGTAATATTTTGATAATCTGGGTCTATAAAATCTTCTAAAATGGCGGGAGAAGCTAATAAATATAGTCCATAATAGAAATGTGCCATTTTATATTTCGTACATATCTAAAATCTTCATTAAATAAATTTATTGTATAAACAAATATAAAATATTTTATAGCACTGTTCTTCCATTTTTTTTATGTGCAATATCAAATTTAAATTTATATTATATTTTTTATTTATACTAAATTATTTATTGTTCTGATTAAATAAATAATTAATAGTTATGTTCTGTAGTCATACAAAATAGATACAGTTATATATGCATATTGTGAAAAAAACAAGATATATGATTTAATAAAAATGATTTAATTAATTATATTCATATAAAAAAATATATTAAACAACTAGCTCCATGTACTTGATAAAAACTTATATGGTAAGACTTGTGAGGAGTCTCGGGTTCGATTCTCGTTCCGAATCTGAATGTTTATTTATAATATGAATTTATTTACAAAAATAAATATACAGGGTGACTTTGACAAACCCGTCTAAATTCACACAGAAGAATCTTTAGTAAAAGTTATGAGAAACGTGTATTTTAGTTTAATATCGCATAGTACAAAAATGTTGAGTAATCAGCATCACAAAGTCATTCAAAGAACTCGCAATTTACATAATACGGCGCGATAGTATCAATTACCTCTCCATCGGTACAGCAAAAAACTGGCAATGACCTAGTAAGCGGGCGAGGACGGCGGTCATTGCACCGGGCGAGCGAATACGCACTACTCATTTACGCGGGAGTGACAGAGACAGGTAATAACAGGTTATCGTACTGAGTTTGCACCATATGACTATTCTGTACGATTGAATTAGTGATCATATTTTCCTTGGCATGAAATATTTTATTTTGAAATTTTTACATACAATTTTTTTTGCAAAAATGGGTTCCGTAAATGATGCGTAATAAAAATTTGGACGGGTTTGTCAAAGTCACCCTATATAAGTTGTCTATTGCCCATAAAATAAGTGCTCTTTAATTTTAAATTTAATTATCACAGTATATTCATTTATACACAAATGTTTTTATATAGAACACAGACTCGACTGTGAAAAGCTATAATAGCTGTTTCGTCAAATTATCCTACGTATGTAATTGGTTTAACTCTTTCTTAAAATTTCGATCTAAGACTGACTAGAGTAGCCTAGTGTGACCATGATTTTCAAGTAAAAAATAAATATAAAAAAAATCAAACTTAATTACAATCTTACTTTACTGTAGAGAAACATAAAAATACTATAAATTAATACAATATAAATCAAATATTGTAATAGATTCAATTATGTATAGCAATCGGTAATTAGAAATTAAATAAGCATGATCTAAATCGGGTTTATTCTAGAATGTTTGTTTTCATATTTTTGAATATATTGACTATAGTTATTTAAGTTGATATTATGAATATTATAGATTACACTCTAAATACTATACATTTTATTTTATAGACCTAATTTGACGATGTTGAGTTATTTCTATAGTGTACAATACAAGTTGAAAAATATTTTCATTTGCATTGTATTTATATCAGCAAAATATTTTTAAATATCATTTTTCAATAATAACAAATTAGCTACAAATGTTAAATATCAATTCCCAAAAAGCTGTTGACCGACAACGTCCGCAAAACGTTGGGTGAATTATCATGTAGATCCTCATATAAGAGGCGACAAAACAACCCTAGTGAGGTGGTAGGGCCTAAGCCCGTCTAGATAGCGGCTGGTATAGACCATTATTATATGAGGCCATGAGAACCATAGTGGCCTAATTCAACAGACAAGACTTTTGAGTACCATAGAAAACAAAAACAGCGTTTTTTTAATTAATTACCACTCTTCAGAAAACATACTTTTTTTTACTATTTTATTTTAATTAACTTAATAATGTTCTAATTAATGATTTTAATAGCTACGAAATAGCTTTATTGCTATTTTTCTACATTTTAATCACAGATAGGCCACTTTGGCAGTAGGGTTTTTTATATAGATTATAAAAAAATGGTTATTAGGCCAATTGTTAATTAAACACTTGAATAAAAAAACAACAGTAACACTAAGTACACCTAACAATAAAAGGATACCACAATGTCATCCTCAACATATATGTCATTTCTAACTGACACATTATCTTTGATACTAGTATAAAAGCTGTGATGCACTGGAGGTATAAATAAGTCCTTTTTTTCTCAGAACTGATGTGTTTTCCATCAGGGTATAGAGGATCCAGCTTAATACCAGTCAAATGTATAAAGCCCCTTTTCTTTAAATCAACATTTTCAAATAATACATCTTCATTATTAGAATATTTAAAAAAAATGTAAATGGATGCATTTTGACTTTTCAGCAGTTACCTTCCTATTGGTAATGTTATTTTCCAGTTTTTTTGTTGCAATAAAGTCATATTTTGTCATTTTTATGACATTGAATGGGTTCCTGTCCCTAGCTGCCTTAATTACAGTAATCCAGTCATCTGGTACGCAAATAGTTTTGAAAAACTTTTTCTTTTTCTCCACCAATCCAAAATCTTGGTCACATGCTAAATATGAGTGCCCACTGACATAGTTCTTATGGTCTATGTTATTTACTGTGTAATCTGGATGGGCAACAATATACTGTCAAAGGCATTTTAATATTTCTATTTTGACCACCGCACTGGTCTGAGTACATAATTAAGTTTTTAGTTTTGACTTTCTTTTTGATGTAACGTAACAGGCAGGAACCAATCTCCTGAGGCCTTTTGAGGCTATTGTTTCATTTCACACATACATTGTTACTTCATCATTATGAAAATTATGAATACCCAGGCAGTAAGTCCAAAGCTGTGTAATTAGGAACCTGATACACTCTTTAATTTGAATGCCTAGATTCAGCAGAAGCAGTTTTCCATATTCCAGGCAGATAGCCAATTATTCACAAATAATTTATGAAAGATTTAGTATGCACGGGCGGAAAAATAATGACAAATACCATTAATAGATAGTCAAAAATTAGCCTAACTAATGTCATCATGATAGTGAAATTTTAGCAGGCTTGAACCATAGTGGCCTATCTTATTTAGGCCAGTATGGCACCTCAAATTTAGATCACAGACTAAAAACCATAACAGTGATTATGCTGCCATCTAGTGAATTTTAGTTGTATCACTTTTAGGCCACCCTGATTCTATCAAAATGTTTAATTTTAACTGTAAGAAATCATAAACTCAATATTGTAAAAAACTTAGTTAGGCCACTATGGTTCTCATGGCCTCATATATACTTATAAAAGTATGTCGCCATAATAACCTGTTGTTTTCCGACACTAGTGATTCAGGTTCCAGAATCTCTATGAAAAAGCAGCCTGTTTGCGGTGTCTATAGCGTCGCTAATATCCGTAGGCGACGGTAACTGCTTACTTAAATGAGCCGACAGCTTGTGTAGGTCTCCATCCAAACGAAATACATTTAGCCTCTACCTTTGTGGTCCTTCCGACCCCAAAGTCCTTACATATATCATCATTTTCATCATGTTAGTGCTAAATTTCGGTAGCAACCCAAGCCTGGAGTTCACTTTACACGGTTTTTGACACCTCTATTCGATTATCAAGCATGTTATTGGTTTGACATCGTAAAGTCCGTACATATGTATCCGTTGCTAGAAGGTACGATCGAGGTTTTGATGTGTTTATTGATGTGTTTAAAAAAAGTCTTACACGTTATAATAATGTTTTTTTTAGTATAGTAAATAACTAAAATTTAATATTGAAGGTAGATTATAATTAAATATATAAGAAAATCTAAATTTCATATCATAATATTTGATTTCTTTCACCTAAAAATATTTCACGACGAAATTTTTCATGTCATGTTTAATTATTTAAAGGATTTTTAGAATAAGCTGATCTTTATTAAATAATTATTCATAATGTTTATTGAGCTATTTACTGATAATTATTTAGTAATAATGTGGAGTTTGTAAGAGCAATAATGGCAATTCAAGTATTTATATATACGACACTAAACTTTAAAATGTATTATAGTTTTTTTTAAATAATAACTTTTGGATTGATTTAAATATGGAATAAAGAAACAAATCTATTTGGCTTATAATATCAGTAAGTAACATGTTACTGAAGTTCGTTCCAGTAATATTACTGCAGTATTTGTGCTATCTACCTACTAGGTGATAACGAATGGACACCTTCACGTAAATTTTCTTTTAAGAAGATATTCGAAGACAGCTTGCTGCTATTTTGATTTACTAATATTTTTCACATACTGCCATATTCAAACTAAATTACGTCGGACGGAGGAATTTGACACAAGCGTGGCGCGTTCCGTGCTCAATGATTTGAGCACAGAATTCGAGGCGGGCCGTGAAAACCTGACTGGTTGGAGAAATGCAGTGTCCATTCGTGTTTCATATTTTTTGTTGCTGTGGAACAGCAGGGCTGCCACTTAAAAGTAAATAGTTACCGCCACCTATGGATGTTTGTGACTCTAAGGACACTTCAAACACGCTGCCCTCCGCGTAGGAGAACAAAAACCTGGTTCACTTATGCCGGAATACAACACAAGTTTGATTGCATATTTAGGGACCAGGGGTGTTACCAAGATAATATTTTTGTTGTTTTTTCTGACAGGCTGTCCCCGGCCGCAGATGTCAATATTACTCTTCGCTTGCATATAATGGTTCTGATCAGTCAGGTACAGATTAAAATGAATTTCAGCTTTGTGAAGCTCAGTAAATGTTACTTGCGCCGTTATTGTTCTAGCGAGCTAATAATCTCTAACTACTATTACTGCGCTAGATGTAATTATGTTTTCTGTGATAAATAGACTAAAGTGTTTTGTAAATAGACCGCTATTACTAAATATTCTGATGTCAATGTAAAGCTTTGAGAACTTGGAACTAATTTAGAATGAGATAGTGTTTTTTTAGTGTGAGCGTGAAAGAGACGTAGATAGTTACAAATGATTTGTATAATTATAATGTACAAAAGACTTTTCTAAATAAAACGAAACTTGGCCTATGTATTTTGTTGTTTTATTTATTTATCAAGTTATTGAACATGTCCCAGACTCGTGTAAAATTAAAAATAATCCCCACTTTAGCTCATCATTTACAAAAGTACTCGTAAAAACAAGTCCTTTGTCAAGATAGCAGAGAACAGATGTACATTGAAATACAAAATACAGTACATACCACCCCATTGCTGGACTTAAAGCCTCCTTCCTAGAGCAATCGAACAGATTACCTGCTACGCTTAACAGACGTATTGGGGGGTTAACACGGATAAAACATGGTATCACTATAACATTTGCTATTGCCAATTTTAGAAAAGCAGAAAAAGAATTCGGGATATTTAGGTTAGTGTCCGAGTCGAGTGATTGAGTGTCCATAAATACATTTAACTTTATTTTATATATTTTATGAAAAAAATATGTGTGTGTGTGCAATTCAAAAACGGCAGAAGTGAAATTATAAAAAAGTAGATTACATTTCATATATTAGTGTACAAAAGCTACGAAAGCCCGAACTAAGAGGAGACAAAGATTATAAGGAAACAAAACAAATTTTCAAATCACAACGGTGCTAAAAAGTTGTTTCACTTCAAAAAGTAATCACTGAGGGACACTAAGGCATTTTTTAAAGTCCTATCCTTATTCTATATGCGTTAAAAGGGTTATCGTGGTGAGGTCGAACCCTCTGATACAATAGCAGCCATTTATGTAGCTACTGTTCCAGCTAGTATGTCATCATAGATTTCATAGCCTACGTACTTGGCCAGACTGCACACGCAGACGTGGGGCGGTCGCGGCGCGGCATACTTAAACATGTGAAACCTTATTTGAGTGTCCGTAGTGAGCACGCGGGCGATTTCATATGTTTAAGTAGCCGCGCCGCGACCGCCCCGCGCCCACGTGTTCAGTCTGGCCAAGTACTGAACGTTTACGAGATAACGCATTTACTTATAAAAGAAATTCCGCATTCAGTCTAAACAGTAGAAGATATATGGCGGAAATAACCACAATACCGTATGACAGCTTCCGTTATTTATTTCGTGCTTTATGTACATATTTCTGCTAATGCTACCTTTTTGTGTAAAACGGTTGACAGCGTTGGTAATGGAAATTATTTACCGAAAATTCTGGCATTCCCCGCAAAACCGTGTTATTAAATATTTTTTTATTGCTGTGCAGTAGCGGACAGGCTAACGGCCCACTTAATAGTAAGCAGTTACAGTTGCCTATAGATGTTTGCGACGCCAAAAGCACGGCAAACACGCTGCTCTCCACATATAGGTATGGAAACCTGAGCCAGTAACTTCAGAACACAATGCAAGGTTATTATGTCGGAATATTTATACACCAGGAGTATTTGCCATCGAGGTGGGTTTGGGGCCCTACCACGTAGCGTAGGTTGTTTTGTTGCCTTTTACAACAGGCTGACCCCGGCCGCAGAGGTTAGTATTCTTACTCCGCCCCTGCACGAAGAATGGAAACTTTAGTGCAAGGTGGAGCGGGTATCCATAAAAATGAGGAGAGGGACATGTTTGGGAGCACATATGTATTTAATGGTAATCGATGGACAGAACTTGGCGATAGATTGTTAAATTTTGAAAAAAAATGTGGTCCAGTTTGTCCCTTTATGACCTCATTTTGATTCATGAAATTAAAATAAAAAAAATAAGAAAAAATTGCATATGAAATTATATTTAATTTATGTGGATAATTTATGTGGAAACCAAATGATACAATAAGTAACTGGAAACTTAATAACAGCTTAGTATACACTAGAGATGTGTGAGGGTCGCGTGCTGTTCCGCGGGCCCCCCTTTAACTCCTCTAGTCGATATAGAAGAGCGCCGTGGGGACGAAATCCTGACCCCCTGGCGCCAAAACATATTCGTGGGCTCAGGCGTAGGCGATAGGGGAACAGCGGGGTTTTTTAATGGATAGTCGGATGGCCGAACATCTTTACCTGAGTCCCACATATCCCTCAGTCCCTCCGGGCCGGGGGATCCCGTCAAGAAAGAGATTTTCCCAAGACAAAAAACGGTAGAATTTTTTAAGTTCTCTATCTATTTGCGTGCGAAGAATGATGCAAGAGAATCGCAGGTTGAAAGTAGTTTATTCTTTCTAAATTTACAAATCATTTGATAACAAGGAATGCGTCATAACTTAACGCTATATTGCAAAACACTTGGCCCTATAGACACTTATCGGCGAACCCTTTCTAATATTCTCGAAAACTCAACTACCCTACAAAGTTTTCGCAAGTGTGAGGCAAAAAATACGATGTACCCTCGAAAAAGGTCCGATGAAACCCATATAAATTCATGTCCCTATGTCCCTTAAGGCATTCTAGGGTTTCTATATAGGCTAAAGTAATCTGTTCTAGGGCTGGCTTTAGTAGATATATTCGAGTCTTTACATATATTATTTTCCTGAAAATAGTGGTTACATGTCAAATAAAACTTAATATTAGGGGTTAAAGAATGGCATTGCCGATTTGCACTAAAAAATTGAAATTGGTTTTTTTTTCTAAGATAAAACATATTTATTTAATCAAAATATTTACCTACATTATCTATACTCGTACATTGCTGCCATCTAAACGGAAGTTCAAGTATGCCTTTACGATAAAACTATGGGGGTCTAGATACGACAAATTGAGTGAAATAATTTTGTACTGCCTCCTGGGAAGAATTTTTATAAGGTAGAAAATTGTCCAAATCACGAAAAAAATGATAGTCCATTGGAGCAAGATCTGGTGAGTACGATGGATGACGTATGGTTTTTAACTGCAGCTTCTAACTCTACTGTTACAATGGTTTCTCGTGCAGTGTAAGGTCTTGTGTTATCATGGAGCAATAATGAAGATCGATTCACGAGTCGGGGCTGTTTCACTGCCAGTTTCGCTAACATTTTTCAAAGTTCAGCATAGTAAACATCTGCTATTATTGCTTGACCAGATCTGAGAAAGCTAAAGTGAATAATATCTCCAATAAATAACTCCATGAAGATACCAACAAACATTTACCATTACCTTTTTATTGCTAAGCTTTGCTTTAGGGTAGTGTTTCGGCGTTTGACTTAGGATCAGCAATTGCATTTTTCGCTTACAGCTATTGTAAAGAATCCATAAGTTTCAACATGCATTTTTTATCTGCAGAGCGGTCAAATCATGAGGCACCCATTATTTTTTTATTTTTATTTTACTGATTTGATTAAAATGAGACAATATTGTAGATAGGGTAACATTAAACAATGCTGCTAATTCCTGGGTAGTTTGACTCGGTTCGGCTTCCACCATCTCCTTCAATTCAGAGTTGTTCACCTACGTGTCTTCCACGTGTTTCGTTATTTAAATCGAAGTTTTCACTACGAAAGCTTTTAAACCAAAAAAAGGCACGGCGAGTTCATTAGCAATCTCCTCTCCAAACGCATCATTGATATGAGCCGTTTGTGCCGCCTAGGTTCCACGTCGGAACTCGTATTAAAAAATGACTCGGTTTTTCGAAGTATTCATCTTTTAAGTCTAACCCGAATAAAAAAAACCATTTGAAAGCCGAAAGTCAAATATTGCACAATTTTTAAAAGAAAAACCTATAAAGTTATCACGTGAAAAAAGTTTCATTTGAAAATTTCTCACCATGAAGGTTTAATGTCAATTAAAATCTATTACAATATCTATTACAATAAAACGGCCATTTCATGCTTTAAAACCCTTATTATTTTCTGAAGTTTTCACAGCTGTTAATATTGTAACGGGTTATAAGTAGGTTATATTAGTCGTTTGTCTTCTTTGAGTAATATTTAATATTCATGTCATATACTCGCGTACAGTGTTTTGGAAACTTTTGAAGAGATAACTTCTTATGGGAGGATAAACCGGTTTGTTACATAACGCGTTACCGCGCCAGTCTGTCTGGCTTCCCTTTCTCTCACGCATACGGCAGCGGTAGGAAGGCTCCACCTCTCTCACTCTAACCCACAGCGCTAGATCTATTCGAATTGAAACTTTATTACAATGGAATACAGTTGAGTTTTAAAGAATCTTAATTAGGGAATCATTTAATTTAATATAATTTTGAAACAGTTATTGGAAAAATTGGGAATTCGTAAACATTAGTCATTTTTGAATTATTAATAAATAACCTTTCCTTACATTATCATATTAATATACATAAAATTTAAGTAACACCTAAGCTTTTCTCAAGTTAAACAATTTCAATATTAAATAGTTCAACTTAGATTAGTTTAAGTTATCACTTCTGTTGGGCGTCCCGAGACGCACACGTTTTTTAAAATTAATTGTATCTAAATAAGTCAAGACAACTCCGCGGCGTAACGTAGCAGTAGCAGTAGCCTAACGTATTTCGGTGCACTTGTGGAAGTTACGGGTTTGATTCCCGTCCCGTATCTGGGTGTTTATGTGTATTATTTATTTATTTACAAAAGAAAAGCATATATGTAGTATATTGATTCATCATAGTCTTAGAATAGACGGATCTGAAATATATTTAACTTTACTTTAACTGATTAATTTGAAATCCAAAATAAATAAAAAAAAATTTATATAGCAATAATATTAGACTATGTAGCATACAAGTAATAGTAAAAAGCGAAACTCTTATTATTTTCAAATCTGACACGACGAGTTGTCTAATATCCATCCAAGACCCATAACATGCTTTGGGAGTAGATGGCATTGTTGTACCAATATATTAGATAGATAAATAGATAATACTTTATTGTTACCAACTTAACCTAATGATATAATACAAGTTAAAGAGAATATTGTAAATATTGAAGACAATGGGCGGCCTTATCGCTTTAAGCGATTTCTTCCAGGCAACCCTTATATAAATTTCTTGTAGAGAATACTAGCACTAACATATCGTGCAGTGTATAGAGAGAAAAAAAAAAACTACATGAATGAAAAAAAAATACATGATTCAAATCAAGGAAATAGTCATCTATTAAACATGGCCTACATCTTTAAGTAATGTTATAATGTAATATTATTATGGTACGAGTATATTATAATAGTTACACGACATCACTTACGCTTAGAACTCACTTAATTCACTATTACTTTAGGTTATATTACCAGTGTTAGCTAAAACTTACAGGGGTTTTAAACATAAATTTAAGAAGATATTACGAAATATAGGTAAGTTTTTTATATAGAGAGACCAGAATACACCGCTACAAGGTGCAATATTGCGCATTATTTTCTTCATGACACGTGCTTTTTGTATGACGATAATTGACATAAAGATAGAAAATTAGGCCATTCAGCCTCTTAAATCCAAAAGGAAAACCTTGACTTACGTCAGACTTGCTAAACTATCTATTAAATTTAAAAAATCATGTGAACTTGATTTGTAATCCAAAATTCATACAGATATTAAAAAAAAAATTTCATTCTGGGAATATTCAATGTTGTCTTAGCAGTTCACCGATGGTTATAAGGCATTTCAGACCGCAAGCGGTCCCCATCGGTGCCCCTAGCGCCGCAAGCACCCATAGGCGACGGTTACTGCTTACTATTAAGTGGGCCGCTAGCCTGAATCCTCTTCCTCAGCAATAAAAAATAGATTGATTGATGCGTTGAGTTTTGCTTCGTTCGTCAATCAATCAATTAAGTTGTTTTCAACGTGCATATGACTCTGTACTAGGCCAGACTGCACACGCGGGCGCGGGGCGGTCGCGGCGCGGCTACTTAAACATATGAAACCACCCGCGTGGCCACTACGGACACAAATATGGTTTCATATGTTTAAGTATGCCGCGCCGCGACCGCCCCGCGCCCGCGTTTTCAGTCTGGCCAAGCACTCTGAGAGAAAGGATTACCTTCTTCTCCTAGCCTTCATCTCAACATTCACCTGTTTTTACTATATTATATTTTACGTAGTCTGTCTTTTCTCGGGTGTAAAAATAGGACATCTTTATAACGCAATACAGCTCTGAGTTTTGTTGAACGTTATTTTCTAGAAACACTAAAATTTTAGGAATGAAGAGCCCAAATACCGTCTTTTTTGTTTTTATTCTGCTGTTTTTAGCAAAAAAAAAGCTGTAATAAGGGCTAGATTGGATTGTTGCGGGTTATCACTGACAGCCCTAAGCGAAAGTTGAGCATTATGCAAAAAGCACCTACGTTATAAAGCAATATAGGGTAACTGTCAAAAGTCGTTTGCGAAACAATAGATGGGTATGACCTGTATAACCCTTCAAATTGGCAATGAAGGTTAAAGAGGTCGTGTTGACCCCGACTTAGCGCCCTACTTGATTTTCAAGTGAAAATTTCTTTTACTTAAGTGCCTTTATATGTTTCATACATCGGTTTTGTATGTTTTTTATATTTGTGTAGTGTAAGAAGAAAGATCGACGAATAACATTTTGTTCTCAGATTATTTTTTTCTCTACTAGCTACTATTTATTATTCTGACGTACGCATGCCGCGTGCGTCTGAACTATGTAAATACAAATGAACTACTCGTATGTAAAAATAATGTAATACGTATTCCAGAAAAGTGAAAATAGAAAATACGACTTTTAATACAGAACCTTATCAAAATAAGCAGCAGAGCGCTTGTGTCATAATAGATACATATTACACTATATACATACTAAAAACCCCGACGCGGGACGAAGTTCAAAAGCGTTGCGCCAAGGAAATCAGTCGTCAAGTCAGTTTTTTTTTTCGAGGCAAAACTCGTATGATTGACGTGTCCCTTCTATTCCTCCGAGTCGAGGGATTCCGAGAAAGATGGTCGACTACCTACTACCCACTAAAAAATGCCGCTGTTCTTCTATCGCTTACGGCATTGGCCGACGGATAAACTGGCCGGCCGATCTCATTTCATATTTATATATCAGTCATAGTTTTTATACCTAAATAATACAGATCTTATAAAATAAAGTAAAGGCATTAGTTATTTTAGATAATAATAATGCTCCAAAATTGATTATAATATTTTCCTCAAATAAAATTTATATGTTGAGACAAAAATTTATTATAATGTATTCTGTCGAATTCACTGCTAAAAATAAACGTTAAATACTTACAAAGAGATTTAAGGCTAAAACGCTTTTTAAATTTCCAATAAATAATGAATAATAAAGGCATAAGCCGATCTCAAATCACACTCAGAATTAACATAAAGCCACAGTTACTTTGCAGTATAACGAAAAGGTTCCTTACAAAATATAACCACTTTGAAATTGTGTATGGCTGGGGGTATATTGGCATAATCTTCCAGTGCAGGGGCGTAGTTAAAATACTAACCTCTGTGGCCATAATCGACCTGTCTGAAAAGGCAACAAAACAACTCTAGCTACGTGGTAGGGCCCCAAGCCCGTCTAGATAGCGACCACCTTGGATCTTAAGTATGCCGCCATAATAATTTTGTGTTTCGGCATTATAGATTCAGGTTCCTGTATCCCTATGGGACATCAGTGTGTTTGCGACGCCCCTAGCATCGTAAATACCCATAAGCGACGGAAACTGCTTATCATTAAGTGGGCCGTTATCCTGTGTGCTGTGCCTCAGCAATAAAAAAAAAAAGAAAAATTTCGGTAAACACCGTTTACTGTTATAATTTACATCAAGTGGGTACTAATTTTATTTATTATAAGTCGTCAGCAGGAAATAGTTGATACGTATTTTTTGTAGTAACTTTTTTTTTTTTTTTTTTTTATTGCTTGAGTTCAGCAGACAGGCAAACGGCCCACCCTGGCAGGTGGTCACCGTCGCCTATGGACGTTTGCAGCACCAGAGGCACCACCAACGCGCTGCCGGTCTCGAAGAAATTTTATAACGCCTTTTTTGAAGAACCCCATATCATACCGCGCTGAGAAAACCTCAGCCGGAAGCTCATTCCAGATCCTGAGAGTACGCAACATGAACGTTCTGGAGAACCGTTTCGTACAGGAAGGAAGAGGCTCCAAGAAATGGGGATGAACACCCAGCCGATGGCGGGCAGTGCGGTGGTAGAAAGACGACGAGGGCATCATCCTAAATAGTTCTTCAGAACACTCCCCGTTGTACAGACGGTAGAATACGCAAAGAGATGCAAAGTCTCTCCGAAGTCCAAGCGTGTCTAAACCGTCTGTGAGCATGGGATCGCCGACAACACGAACTGCGCGCCGTTGGATCGAGTCTAGGGGATTGAGCTGACAGGCCGGTGCTCCAGCCCATAAATATGAGCAGTACTCCATATGCGGTCTGACCTGTGCTTTATATAGCACAAGCCGTTGCCTTGGACTGAAGTACTGCTTGGACCGGTTTAGCACACCTAGCTTTTTGGAGGCAAGCTTAGCTTTACCCTCCAATTGTCCCCTAAACTGCACATCATTCGTGATGTCGACACCAAGGATCCCAATACTACTTGCGATGGAAAGAGAGGTTCCTTGAAACTGTGGCGCAGGTGCGAACGGGGTTTTCTTGGCAGAGAATACGCAGACCTGCGTCTTCGAGGGGTTGAACTGGACAAGGTTTTGTCGTCCCCATTCAGAGACCCTCTCTAGAGAGTTCTCTACTTCAGACACAAGTCTGACCCGACTTTCTTCCAAAAACGCAGGAGAGAGACTTACACGACCAGTGTACCGTGCATCGCCGGTGCCATCATCCGCATAGCAATGAATGCCATCTATAGATAACATGTCATTGATATGCAGAATAAATAGCGTCGGCGACAGCACACAACCCTGGGGCACACCAGCATTGATAGGTTTCACACTGGAGCAGCAACCGTCAACAACGACCTTAATACTGCGCCCAGCGAGAAAGCTGGATAGCCAGGTGCAAAGACTCCCAGGTATCCCGTAAGATGGAAGCTTCGCAAGAAGAGCCCTATGCCAGACCCGATCGAAGGCCTTAGCGATGTCTAGGCTAACAGCCAGGGCTTCTCCCTTGCTCTCAACGGCTTCAGCCCAACGGTGGGTTAGGTAAACCAGGAGGTCCCCAGCGGACCGACCATGTCGAAAACCATATTGGCGATCATTAAGCAGCTGGGAATCCTCCAGGTAACCCAGGAGTTGTGCGTTGATGATCCGCTCCATCACCTTTGAGAGCAAAGAAGTTATCGCTATAGGCCTGTAGTTGGACGGGTCCGTTCGGTCACCCTTTTTGGGAATAGGGTGAACATGGGCCACCTTCCACGAAGCCGGGACACAACCGTTGCGGTAGGATAATGTAAAAAGTCGGGAAAGGACTGGAGACAGCTCAGCTGAGCACATTCGCAGCACAATAGCGGGGATACCGTCTGGCCCGGTGGACTTCTTGACGTCGAGGGATCGGAGGACACGTCTCACGGCTTTTTGGGAAAACCGTACCTCCGACATTGTGGAGTCTCCACATCTTCTAATAGAAGGTGGAGACTGTCCCCCGTCATCAAGAGTCGAATTGGCTGCAAAGATTTCACCCAGGAGATCGGCTTTATCCTTAGCAGCATGAGCCAGACGGTCGTCAGCTGCACGTAGTGGAGGAATGGACGCCCGACAAAAGTTTCCTTCGACGGCTTTAGCAAGCGACCAGAAAGCCCTAGTCCCAGAGGGATAGCTGGCGAGACGCTCGCCAATCCTGCCGATGTGCTCAAATTTTGCTCTCGCAATCCGTTTTTTGAGGGTCCTGGAGGCAACATTGTATTTTTTCCTCAAGTCGGAAGTGTTAGGATCCTGACAAGCCCTTGCTGTAGTCCAGGCTCGATAGGCCTTTTGCTTCAGCTTAACAGCCTCAGCACTAGGCCTATCGAACCATGGCTTTCCCGAACCACCAATGGGCACCACAGAGTTAGGAATGAAACATTCCATTCCCTGCAGCACCACATCGGCAATCGAGTTCGCACAAGCGTCAGGATCGTCCGAAGAAAAACACAGCGGCCCCCATGGGTAGGACGCATAGAATTCACGCAATCCATCCCAATCTGCTGACCGATAGCGCCACACTCTCCGCTTCACGGTGGGGCGAGCCCATTCGGGAATTGGAGGGCGCATCACGGAAGATATCAAGCAATGATCAGAGGTTCCTAATGGAGTCCCGATCGAGACCTGATAATCTTCCGGATGTGTGGTCAACAGAAGGTCCAACAAAGACGGCGCATGGTCCACTCTATCCGGTATGCGGGTAAACCCTTGAACCACCTGAGTGAAACCATGGGCAAGAGCAAAATTAAAGGCAGCAATCCCCGGCAGATCAGTTTTTGGAGAACCCAGCCACTCAATATGATGAGCATTGAAGTCTCCGAGAACGATCACCTCCGCGGCGGGATACTGCGTAAAAACTTTGTCGGTAGCGTCTTGAACACGCCCGAAAAAATGAGCTGTTTCAGTCCTTTCGCATTCTCTGCCATGGGACCGATACAGGCAGGAGTACACCCGGGTGGAACCACCGAAATCCACTCGCACCCATATGATGGAAAGGTCCCTGTCTTCGAGACCGTGAAGACGGCGGCAGCATATATCGTCCCGGACGTACAAGCATACCCCAGCTTTTGGGAGGAATAGATGTTCCAAATTGTAGCCGGGGTAGCAAAGATACGATGAGTCGGCCGGGGCAGATATCTGCGTCTCCGTCAAAAACAGTAGAGCAGGCTTTGCCGTTTCAAGATGGTGGTGAACGGCATTAAGGTTTGAGTGTATACCTCTGATGTTGCAAAAATCCACTCTGAGTGTGGATTTGAGGTCCGCTGGGTTACGCTTACTATTTTTCATTTTCCGATCCATTTTATAGACATAAAGGGCGTTTTTTGGAAGTTCTAGAGTATCCACGAAAAAATGGAAAAAAATTGAGTGTTCTCTTCCCACCCAAACCCACAGGTTGTGTGATGAGTTAGTGCGGGGCACGGAAGGGCCCCCGATCCCTCCCGGAGAACATCGCCGGGTCCACGTCCGGTCTCCGCTCCGGCACGACGATACCCCCCAAAGATTTTGCACCAGTTGGCGGGACAGCCTCCCAGACTGGATAATCTGGGTTCGGGTCCCCTACTGACTGGCGGGCGGCCAGCGGACAGCCGTTTCATCGGGTCTCCCTGACCCCCGCCCCAATCCGTCACGCCTGTAGGGATGTGGTGGGATTTTGCACATCTCGAGTTCCAAATTTCGTGGGCACTCCAGAACTTCGGGTAAGGGAGGCTAGAACCTGGGTCACCCATGCCGGAACACAACACAAGGTTATTATGACGGCATACTTAAGACCAAGGGTGGTTGCCATCTAGACGGGCTTGAGGCCCTACCACGTAGCTAGGGTGGGTTGTTTTGTCGCCTTTTACGACAGGCCGACCCCGGCCACAGGGGTTAGTATTCTTTCTCCGCCCCTGCACGGATAAAATTTAACTGAATTTAAGATCTGGATATTTGAAGTAAATATCAATTCCTGATTTGACGTGGTTATAAGAACAAATAAAAAATTGTATATTGTACTTAATCATTTAATTATATTTCAGACCAATCTCGCTTTGGAGATTTGTCTATTTTGCAGTGCACCAATACACCAATAATCAATCAACCACCCAGCTGAGGTTCCGAAGGTATTGATCTATATAATGCCTGAATACATTGTTAAATAACTTAATTATTATTAATATTATATGTTATTTGTATATCTTAAAATTGGAATAATTAAAAATATATTACAAATAATCACACGCGTACATAAATACGATATTTTACATAATATATATTTTTATTTTTTAAATAGATACGTATTATAAACACTCAGGCGCGAGACGGGAATCGAACTTGTGACCGAAGTCTGTTAGCCGTTACGCCACGGAGCTCATCTTTTTGCAAAAGTTCTCAATTATTGCAATGTTTTCTTATCATCGATTGGACTTCTGGTCTACTCTTAGTACTGTACTAAAACGTTGAGTAAAATCAAATATTTTCTTTTCCGAATCCAAACGAAGAGATCAAGAAGAATCTCGGATAAGTTCGATTAGATAAAAGGTATTTGAATACGCAAACCGCTTGCGATATTTTAAAAATAATTTCTTAAGTATCAGATTCCATGAGACTTAGCTTGGCTTGATTGCTACTTGTTGCTTGCTAATTACTTACTACTCATATTTTGGTAGGCGATGGGACCTTTACTTGTCTGTTAGATCTCTAAATAAGCCGCCATAATAAACATCTGTAGTATTGGAACAGGAGCGACTGTGGTCCCCCCTAACGCTGATTATAGAATAATTAAATTGTTGTATTGTCATTTTCGTACGGCTCATTTTCGTACAGTTTTTACCTAGTGCAGGACTAGGAATTTAAAAATCAATATAAATGAAATGATAATTTTTATCCGTGCAGGGGCGGACAAAGAATGCTAACCTCTACGGCCGGGGTCAGCCTGTCGTAAAAGGCGACAAAACAACGCAGCCCAGCTACGTGTTAGGGTCTCAAGCCCGTCTGGATGGCGACCACCTTTGATCTTAAGTATGTCGCCATAATAACCTTGTGTTGTGTTACCTTATGGGATAGCAGCTTGTTCGCGATGCCACTGGCGTTGCAAACACTCATAGGCGACGGTAACTGCTAAATTCTAAGCGGGCCGTCAGCCTGTCTGCTGTCCTACAGCAATAAAAAAAAATTATAGAGGTCTGCAATTGTGCGCGCATTACAGCAAAACTACTGGACAGATTTCAATTAAAATTTCTAAGTTGTATTTCTTAGACACTTGGCAATTATCTAAAAATAATTGGGATATATTAATATAAAGTTCTTAAAGTTTTAGAAACAACGATTTTCATAAGCACTACGTAATTAGTGATGTGTGTTTTCTCGCCGCGAAGAAGTGGGGTAAGCGGTGTAGCGCGCATGCGTACGAAGTTGCGGGCATCAGCTACTATACCGGCACGCTATGATGGCCGTTTTGACATTTGTCCACTCATGAAGTTTCGTATTAATTAGTAATTACATTTGAAGGAGCAAATTGCCGTTCTTTATTGTCAATAGCGACGTGCAATTATTGACAATAAAGAACAGCAATTTTCTCTTTCAAATGTAATTACTAATTAATACGAAACTTCGTGGAGTGCAGAAACGTCAAAACGGCCATCATAGCATGCCGGTAGCATAGTAGAATATAAAATATTTAAAAATAGAATTTAGATATTATATCCACCTACACCTAACAATTGTCACCCACAGTGCTTGGATTATTCACATGCAGTGAGTCCTATAAAATATTCCAATTTCAAAAGCAAATATCCATCACCGAAATTGTATTTAAATCAAATATATTTAAACAGATTGCTTTCTCCTGAACGTTTCTAGTACTGCATCAACATTTTAATATCGAAATTGGTTTCTTTGGAAGTTTATTTACTCAGTAATATATTATGTGTATTCGCTGATCAAATTGGATTTTTACGGCGACAGCCGAAACAAATTTCCAATCATATATATACTTTATCTACCAGGAGTACCAATGATACATTTTTTTATTGCTTAATAGTAAGTTACCGTCACCTATGGATATGTCTTGTGCAATTGAGGCACCGGAAGCACACTGCTGTGCGCATAGAGGTATTGGAACCTGGGGAACTAATGATATGCGAATAGATTTTTTTTTTATTGACAATAGCAACGCCTGGAGGCGTAACTAACTTTGAAAAGGAAGTAAAAATACAGACCAGTAAAATACTTTATTGTTTGTGTCATATTATTATATGTATATTATTATTATTATATTATTATACTGTAGCTGTACCAAACTTTTTACAGTTAAGAACTGTACCATAAAAAACGACCTTCCTTATTTCACCCATTATCCCCGAAAAAACAACTGCCCTTTGACAAAACATTCGTAATTAAGAAATAACTTGATTATAACAGAAAAAGGTGAAAAGGGATCTGAAGATAATGAGATGTCTTTATCTCAAATAAAGGGAAGGGACAGTTAAAAAGACAAAAAGTCCTAATGAAAGAATGCGGGGATTATTTTAAATTCGTTACTTCCTAGGATGTCGTCTGGCAAGTGCACTTGATTAAAACCTGCTAACTGTGATAGGGACACCTCATATTTATTCGGGTGAAAAATATATCAGAGGCCTTAAGCAAAAGGATCCTTCATCCAGGAACGGAGTAAGAATGACTCCGGATAACTGACCCCTGCGGCCGTGGGAGGCCGAACGTAAATAACATGGATGACAACTACCCTTAGCCTCTAAATATGCCGCCATGATAGTCTTTCAGTTACAGCATATGTAATCTTAAGCGCTGGAATACAATTCCAGGCTTAAATCACTCCAAGGTGCTATTAAAAGCCTACAACCGCAAACTTGCGCTTGAAGTACTAGCACTAAACAGGAATCAGCTATGCAACCTAACGAGGGCGCTTACCGGACACTGTTGCCTAAACAAGCACCTCAGCATCATAGGGATCAGGGATAGCAAAGCCTGCAGATTCTGTAATGAGGCGGATGAAACGCCTCTGCTCCTGCTGTGCTAATGCTGTTTCCTGATGCATAAACGTAGTCTCATATTAGGAAAGCACATGCTGGAACCGGATGAGATACGTGCAGCTCCTGCCAAAAAACTGCTTCGCTACTTCAACGAGGCAGGCTTTGCCAATGAGCTATAGTAAATGTGGCGATCACAATAGTTCATTAAATTGGACGCAGTGATACTAGGTTAGAACAGACTAGCATAGCCACCTTTCGAAATAATAATAATAATACAGCATATGTAATCTAGATTTCAGTTCCCCTACTGGACGACAGCGTCTTAGCAGTAAACATCTATAGGTGATACTCATAGTAAGTGCTTACTATTAAGCGGGCCGTCAGCCTGTCTTCTGTTCCAAAGAAAAAAAATATGTATCTTTCTTCAAATGTCTATTCAAAAGACTATTAAAGAAACTCATCGGTAAGTGTGAACGTTCTTTAATGCATTTCAAGTGAAGTACTCTCAACGGTCGACTGACACCAAGCGTATTCGAATTTTAAATTAGAGAGCTCTTTTTGAATTCAGAATTCGAAATTCCAAATTATCAGCTAACTTGACTTAATTTCTTTGTCTATAATAGGTATAGGTGCATTCTTCTATCTTTAAAATCCGAGCCAGACTGGTGGCTTACAAATAAACATGGAGGTTTAGTAAACCAACGCTGTAGTCCTCACAAAACGGGAGCATGATAGTAAATGAAAGGCGTTTTACACTACCATGTAATGAATTTTTTACCTTGAAGCTTTTGTTTTGAGCAGTGGACCGTAGTCATCTTTGTAATAGCCTTATCGTATCACATTGAATAGATTCTTACACCAGTGTTCTTCAATTTCTACTGTAAAGTATTACAGCTGAATGGTACGTTGTAACAAGGACAGAAATCGTAAGTATAGCAAAGCCTACAGTATCGAAAGTTTTATGTAAATCTGAAAACTTTTTTATTGTTGTAAAAGAGTAGACAGGATGACGGCCTGTTTAATAGTAAGTAGTCATTGTCGCTAAAGATGTTTGCGATACCAAGGGCACCACAAGCACGCTGTCATACGCGTAGAGTACTGGAACCTCGCTCATGCCGAACAAAAACAAGTTTATTATTGTGGCATATGTAGTAGTAATAGAGACCAGGACTTGCCATCCACACGGGCTTGGAGCCCTAACATCTAGGTTTTTTGTTGCTTTTTACAACAGGCCGCCCCCGGACAAACTGTCAGTATTCTTACTCGAACCCTGCACTGAGAAACAAAACTAGAACAACATCATTTGGCGATCATGAAATTCCAAAGATTTTCCAAAAAATAAAATTAAAGTTTGAAGTATATTAAGAGCATATTATTATTATTATAAAAAAATAAACAATGTATACACCACTAAACCACAAAACACGTCTATTCCATCGTTCAAACATTCAATGTAAAAGTAGTGAACTGGTAATTAATTTGTGATGGCTATTACATAGCCCGGATGATTGCAAAACTGAAGTGGCAGTGGGCTGGGCACATAGCTCGAAGGACTGATGGCCGTTGGGGCAGAAAAGTCCTCGAATGGCAACCGCGTACCGGAAGAGGCAGTGTTGGTAGGCCCCCCACAAGATGGACCGATGATCTGGTCAAGATCGCCGGGATAGGTTGGATGAGGGCAGCGCAGGACCGATCATCGTGGAGATCTTTGGGGGAGGCCTTTGTCCACCAGTGGGCGTCTTCCGGCTGAAATGATGATGATGATTACAGCAATGTAGGTAATAAATATTTTAATTAAAATTGATTGGTAAATCCTTTGTCCATCCACTAAATTGGAGCATTTGAATCAGACGCTTTTTCTAATTAGCATTTTAATTTCAAAATTACAAATGAAAAATAATATATTTTATAGCATATGTATATATAAACAGGTAAATAGAAATAATTCTATACGTTTTTGTTGTGAGTGATAACAAAAAGCATGTAGCTGTTAGATGCGGCCTGTCATAAAGGTGGTAAACCCAAGTTATGATAGAACTCTAAGCTCGCTGGGATGGCAACGAACCCTATTCTCTGAATATAACCATAATAACCTCCATAACCTTGTGTTGCGTTCCACATGAATGCATAGGTTATTGTTTAAAATAATCACCCATACAATCAATGCATCTTTGCCAACGCAGTGGCAGTTTATTGATGCCCTTCTTAAAAAAATAAGCTGGACGGGAGGCAACAAATTCTTCAAAGGCATTTTGTACTATCTCTCGAGTATTGAATTTTTTTCCCGCCAAGAAGTTATCCAAAATCTGGAAAAAGTGGTAGTCTGTAGGAGCAAGGTCTGGTGAGTAGGGCGGATGACGGAGAACTTCCAACCCCAGTTCTTGCAACTTGGAGACCGTCTGCTGTGCAGTATGAGGTCGCGCGTTGTCGTGCAGGAGCAGCGGAGACGAGCGATTTACCAATGCTGGTTGGAGATGTGCCAGCTTCTCCATCATTGTGTTCAGTTCTTCACATCTGCAGTAATGCTCACCCCGTTTGGTAAGAAGCTGTGATGACTCACACCAGCGCTAGACCACCAAACAGTGACTATCACTTTTCTAGGGGTAAGTTTTCGTTTAGGGTATTGTTTAGGTGCTGAACCAGGATCCAACCAACTTGCTGATCGCTTGCGGTTTTTAAACAGAATTCATTTTTCATCGCAGGTAACAATGCGGTTCAAAATTCCTTCATTTGTGTGTATTGAGCAGTGCAAGGCACGTCTCGACACGTACTTCGCGCTGGCGATCATTGAGTTCGTGGGGTACCCATTTGTCAAGCTTTTTTACCTTGCTAATTTGACGCAAATAGACCAATATTGTATTAACGCTAAAGTCGAAAGCTGCTGCTAATTCAGCCGTAGATTGTGTATCATCAGCTTCCACAATCGCCTTTAATTCGTCATTGTCTACCAAAGTCTTCGGACAACCGCGAGGTTCATTTTTCAGGTCGATATTCCCAGAACGGAAGCGAGCAAACCAATAACAGGTGGTGCGTTGGTTTGTGTGTTAGCTCCGTAAACGTCGTTGATGTTGCGTGCCGCTTGTGCCGCGTTGCTGCCACGACGGTACTCATATTCCATAATTAATTGAATTTTTAACGTATCCATGATGACGAAAAAGATTGAAATGCGATGAAAATGTAACACTAATCAATAAACAAATGACTACTTTTGGAAAAAGAATCCCATGTTTTTAAAATAAAATTAATTTTAAATTAGAATTCTTAGCCAAACAAAAATTATTTTGATTTGAAATGGCCAGTACTGCAGAACGGCAATTTCATAGGTAAAGACCTAATATATTTTTTAAAGGTGTTGTATGCGCCGGGCGTTGAGCATGTACTGATCTTCTGCTTCCCGCTCTCACGCCCAGCTTCCACACTCTGCTTCTACGCTCCTCTTACCATTATCCATCCCTTACCAACACACCCGCTATAAAAGGGACGGATACCATGCTGCTGGCGAGAAGCGCGGCCCGGCTCTCGCGGCGATTGTTCCTCCTCGACACAGTCGACCTCGAACCGCGCGTAGAGACAGCCGCTGCCCACGGGGTCCCAGTAGCGGGTGAGTAATCCTTTAATTTCCCGCACAACCAGGTGTATTCAATCCTAAGGTAAGCCAATGTTCAGTTTCTTTCAGGTCGAGCAGTCGACCTGTAAACTTACACAGCCAGATTTGTTCTAAGATGTTATTCTCCTTTCTGGTAAAACAAAATCCACCGAGGGACCCAAAGCTTCTGTAGAACGTTTATTTTGCGTACAGCGAGGATGTTGAATGAGCTTTCAACTAAAGTTTTTCCATCGTACTACCACATGGCGTATTATAAAAGGGGACCCCCTTTTTAATAAAATGACTTCGCAAATGCTAGCGTGTTAACGGTTCCATGGCATCGCAAACATCCATAGACGACGGTAACATCCATAGGCGACGGTAACTGTTTAGTATTAAGTGGACCGTCATCCTATCTGCTGTTCCACAACAATAAACAAAAACAAAATGAAGTCGCGCTGAAAATTCCAGTAACAAAGCTCAATAACGGAAACCACTTACCAAAGGCTTCATATGCAACCTAGAAGGAGAAACTAGGTGATAATAGTAAAGAAAAACGTATATTTATTTATGTATGTGAAGAAAATTTGTGCTTGGTATTTTATCATTGAATGATCATCGACAAAAGATGCGACAGTGTTTTACTGGACCAAATCGAATGGAAACATTCACTTGGATAAGAAAAGGGACATAGATAGGGCTGAACCGTACGAAAAATCAAATAATTCTTTTCTGGTTATTATAAGCTAGGTCATGTCATAGGGAAATATTTATTTACATGGTACAAGAACATGTACAATAGTCATTTTTAAAGTTTTAATATTAATTTATTTCTTTATTTCATAAATTTTTTTACATAAACTTACTTTTTTTTATAAAAACTGTACGTAAGTACCATAGTTTAATTTAAAAAAAATATCCTAAAAATATAAAAAATCGTCTTCCAACAGCAGAGGATCCTTGCAGTTCTAAACTACCGGTGGTCAGGAAACAGAGTAAGGAACCTCCTTACAAAACGTGCCGTATCCAAGAGAGCTGCTTTTTGTATTCGACCCTTCAACCAGGGACCGAGGGAGAGCCTTTCAAGGTGTCGGTCAAGACTCTTAGCCATCAGACCATTCACCGACACTACTATCGGAACTATGATTGTACTATCCAATTTCCACATAGCAGTAATCTCGTATGCGAGATCAATATATTTCAATTGTTTTTCTTTTTCAGCACCGACGAGATTACCATCATGGGAACTGCGACATCTACAATCATAGCACGTTCCGCAGATCGGTCCACTATCAAGATGTCAGGTTTATTAGTAACAATACACTTGTCCATGATAATCGATCGATCCCAGTAGAGCAAATAGTAGCCACTATTGAGAACTGGCTCAGGCCTATATTGGTAATAGGGTAACTTCAATATTAATTACTATTATACTATTATTATTATAATTTTTAATTTATACCTGAAATACATTATATAATTTTAATTATCAAATTCCGCCACCCATAAGGAACTTACAATTTTTACATAGATTTAAATGTAAGTTAAAGATGTTCCTGTCTGAGCACCAGCGAAAACAGACAGATAGACTTTGATACGAGTGCTATTTAATTTGTGCTACAAACGTATGTTTATTATATTATACTAGATATTTTTACGTATATGTTATAAAGGTGACAATTAATTGATGTATTTTTATTTTAGCATTGCGTGTGTTATATATTCTAATTTTCTCTTTTATATATGTTTAATTAATAATAGAAATAAGAATTTTAGTTCACAATTTTCCGATAGATGTCGTTAGCAGTTCTGAAGTTATATTGAACAGTTGTAGTGTTTGTGATTTAATATTATACTACCCACATTTTACTTAGTACCATCAACTTGATTTGTGATTGGAATCAAGATGACTGTTTTTAATTCTATCGGTGTGCTTTGATCATTTGTATAAGATGTTTATATTTTTTGATACTCCCGAATGTTCTTCCACAGTGATAAATAAAAGGTATAAATGAGTGTGAGTGTTTAATTGACCAAATGGTCCTACGAACCGGATAATAGTGAGTAAACTGTAAAGTGCAAACATTAACTTAGTAAATTCAGTGAAGTGTTGGGACTTATAATATTTCCCATCAAAAAGGACTTAGGAATATCTTAACGATTTGTAACTTAGTTTCTGGCAGTGAATTTGGACTTGTGTTTTTACATATAAAATTTAACATGGCGGATAAAAAGATGAAACAATATATTGCACAATTAAAGACGAATTCAACTAAAATTGAGAAGTTATTTACAAACGCAAGAAAATGTGCT
This sequence comes from Malacosoma neustria, assembly GCA_963693495.1. Taxonomy (NCBI): domain Eukaryota; kingdom Metazoa; phylum Arthropoda; class Insecta; order Lepidoptera; family Lasiocampidae; genus Malacosoma; species Malacosoma neustria. The sequence goes on from OY856397.1 coordinate 5,121,313, forward strand.
AAGGATAAACGAACGAGAGGGTTTTTGGATTCACGTCTGGAAATTTTACAGGATTATTGGGCTAACTATACAAAGACTTATGATGTTATTTCTGGATTATTAGATACTGAAACATGCGAGGTTGACTTAGAGAAACATTTTGAACAAACTGAAGAATATTATTTAGAGTTTAGGGCTTGGCTTAAGGACAAGTTATATGAATTTAAACAAGATCTAGGTGAAACTTCAAAGTCTGAAATTCATGTATCTGATAGTCAGGCAGAAATATCGAGGATGAGACCCAAACTCCCACCAATATCCATACCACAGTTTTCGGGCGATTACAGTCAATGGATGAGTTTTCGAGATTTATTTCGCTCTTTGATACATAATGATGATCGCTTGACTAAAATTGAAAAACATCACTATCTAAAGACCAGTTTATCTGGAGAAGCTGAACAACTATTGAGGAATTATTCACTTACTGAAGCTAACTATGATGACGCCTGGAAAAAACTAAATGAGAGGTATGATAACAAGAGAATGATCGTTAATAATATACTTACCCGATTTTTAACCCAAAAGACCTTAACCACAGAATCGGCTAAAGGTATAAAGGATCTTATTGATACCTCAAGTCAATGCCTAACGTCCTTAACAAATTTAAAGATCTGTGCATGGAATGCCATTGTAGTGCATATCCTTGTCTCCAAGTTGGATATTGAGACTCGAAAACTTTGGGAGCAATCTTTAGAAGATTTCACTAGTATTCCTACATATGAGGATCTCCAGAGTTTCCTTGAGAAGCAATTCCGAGCCATGGAAATGTATGCACCAAAAGGAAAAACTATTCCACAAACACCTAAAGTAACTAACATCAAAAGCTTCGCTACTAAAATTGACAACAATTGTACTTATTGCACACAGAATCATTATATTTGCCACTGTAAAGAATTTGCCTCTCGCTCCATACCTGAACGTCAAGATTTTGTAAAAATAAACAACATTTGTTTTAACTGCCTCGTAAAAGGTCACACAGTTTCAAAGTGTAGACAGAGTACAGTCTGCAAGAAGTGTGGACGTCGTCATCATACATTGCTGCATTTTATCGCTTCTAAGGACGACAAATTAAACGAAACTGATAAGGAGAAAGATGACCCAACTAGCAATGCATCTAAAACTTCCTGTAACTTGAGTGTTAACCTAAAAGCTGAAACAAAAGATGATCTTGTTATTTTAGCCACTGCTGTGATTAAAGTAGAGTCAAAGAACAGTGGTACTTACGCATTAAGAGCTCTTGTTGATCAGGGTTCTCAGGGATCTTTTATCTCCGAAGCAGCTGCGCAGTTATTGAATCTTGATCGCACTCCAATTACTGGCAAAATCTCTGGAATTTCTAATACATCAGTGGTCACTACAAAATCTATGGTCACACTTACAGTCCACTCTACAAAACACAATGCATCAACCTTCCAGGTAAATGCATACGTTTTAAAGAAACTCACTTCATTGTTGCCTTCACGTGAGTTCTCACAAGATACTTGGCCTTCATCTATGCAGTTGGATCTGGCTGATCCCAACTATCACAAGCCAGGGTCTATTGAAGTTCTGCTTGGTGCCGACGTGCATGCATACATACTGCTTGAAGGCTTACACAAGTGTAACTCTCTTATTGCACTCAACTCTCGCCTAGGTTGGCTAATCTCAGGTAGAGTTTCACAAACTGGATCGACAATAAACGAACATAATACAGTTGTTATGCAAACCAAGATTGAGGTCGATCAGTTACTAAGACGATTTTGGGAGATTGAAGAGAGTTTACCCCACAAAAAACCTATGACCGAGTTAGAAATACAATGTGAAGAGCACTTCAAACTTACTCACACTCGCAATGCTGTTGGTCGGTACATTGTCCGTCTACCATTTAAAGATAATCCACCCACAAACCTTGGAAATACAAAACCCCTTGCAATCAGCCGCTTACAGCACATGGAAAAACGTTTTACACATAAGCCTGAATTCAAGGAAGAATATCACAAATTTATGGAGCAGTATGAATCCCAAGGTCATATGATGATGATACCTGAAAAGGAAATAGTTACACCTGAAGTTTATTATTTACCTCATCACGCTGTTCTTAGACCGACGAGTCTAAGCACGAAGTTGCGTGTAGTCTTCGATGGAAGTGCTACACCTGTAAATGGAAAATCATTAAACGATGAACTACTTATTGGCTGTCCTCTTCAACAAGATGTCAGAGATCTCATAACTCGATGGAGACAACACCAGATTTGTTTAGTCGCAGATATTCGTCAGATGTATCGTCAGATTCTAATATGTAAAGATGACGCTGACTATCAAAGAATTTTATGGCGAAAATCTCCAACACAACCAATAAAAGAATATAGACTACTTACAGTTACTTATGGAACATCTTGTGCACCCTTTTTGGCCATACGCACTCTTCACCAATTGGCTGAGGACGAGAAGAATGATTTCCCAACTGAAGCTGAAATCCTGAAAAGCGACTTATATATGGATGATCTGCTTACTGGTGTCTCCACAACGGAAGACGCTGTGATGCTACAACAAAGGTTGACTGAACTTTTAGCTCGTGGTGGGTTCCCTTTACACAAATGGTCCTCTAATAGTAAGTTAGTGTTGTCCCAAATCCCCAGTGTTGATAAAGACTCGCAAAGTGCGGTTAATATAAAACTTCAAGATACAATTAAAACTTTAGGTATTACATGGAACTCGGACTCTGATAACTTTGAACTTAATTGTAATTTAAATCACGATAATAACACAATTACCAAAAGAAATGTATTGTCCACAATTGCTAAATCTTTCGACCCTCTAGCTTGGCTAACACCTGCGATTATAAAACTTAAAATCTTTATGCAAAAACTCTGGTTGGCCGGCTTGGATTGGGACGAAGAGTTGACTCCTGATCTTAAAGAGGAATGGGTTACTTACCTTGATCTTTTCACGCACATTGAAAACATTCAGTTCCCTAGATGGCTTGGTGTATCTAATGACACCATTAAGCGGGAGCTGCATGGATTTAGTGATGCCTCTTGTGCTGCATACGCTGGAGTAGTGTACCTTAGAGTTTTGAGAAATGATGGCAACATTAACGTTTACCTTGTTCTTGCCAAATCCAAGGTTGCCCCAGTAAAGCAAGTATCTCTCCCACGTCTGGAACTCTGTGGTGCATTACTAGTAGCCAAAATGATAAATCATGTTAAAACCGTTTTAAAAATACCTGACAATGATATTTACACTTGGACAGACTCCACGATAGTTTTGGCTTGGTTGCGTAAGATACTAAATACTTGGACTACATTTGTTGCAAATCGCACTTCAGAAATTTTGACACTCACAAATAGTAACCAATGGCATCATGTTAGTTCTGCAAATAATCCCGCTGATTTAGCATCACGTGGATGTTATCCTTATGATCTACAGCAGTCAAAACTATGGTGGAACGGACCTCAGTTTTTATACAAGGCATATGAAATTGAATATTCTTTATTTGAGATTTCTCAAACCGATTTAGAAATGAAACCCACCCCAAAAATATTATGCAATGTAAATGTTACTGAAAATAATGATGCTATAGCAATTTTAACTCGATTCTCCTCGCTGTCGAAATTGATTCGAGTCATTGCTTATTGTTGTCGTTATTATAATTTATGTAAAGTTAGAGTACTTAAGAAAATGTTTACTGAACCTGCTTATTTGAGCGCTAATGAGCTTGATGATGCTTTTAATCGATGTATTAAACTATCACAATTGATGTCATTCCGCGACGAGATCTCTCGCTTAACGCTAGGTAAACAGGTTACCAAATCAAGTAAGATTTATGTACTAAACCCTTTTATCGACGATAAAGGCATTATTCGTGTTGGTGGTAGACTCGCGAATGCAGAGATTCCAGGCGACATGAAAAACCCGATTCTGTTAAGTGGCACTTGTGCCTTATCTAAACTTATTGTTGTAAATGCGCATTTGAAATCTCTGCACGGAGGCAATCAACTTACTTTAAATATTGTAAGACAAAGGTTTTGGATCACTCGAATTAAAAGTCTTGTCAAAACTGTAATCCACAAATGTGTCCCTTGTTTTAAACAGAAGGCTAATCCACTCCCTCCTTTTATGTCAGATTTACCTAAATTCAGGATTAAACCTAGCCGACCCTTTCTTACGAGTGGAGTAGACTTTTGTGGACCCTTTACAATGAAATTGTATCCTGGTAGATGTAAGAAAACCAGTAAAGTTTATATTAGTCTATTTGTCTGTGCCGTAACAAAAGCCATTCACTTGGAACTTGTCACTGACCTCACTTCTGCTGCATTTATTGCCGCTTTTCGGCGTTTCACCGCTCGACGTGGTCACTGCAAGGAGATTTGGAGTGATCACGGAACTAGTTTTGTAGGCGCGTCCCGTGAACTAGATCTCGCGTTCAATAATTCACAATCTCAACTTGTGGCTGAGATTTCTGAACTTCTCGCTAATGATTTCACGCAATGGAGATTCATACCTCCTCGAGCTCCACACTTTGGTGGAATTTGGGAGTCAGGAGTGAAAAGTATTAAAGGACACTTAAAACGGGTTATCGGCCAAGCCTTCCTCACATACGAAGAGCTCGCTACTTTATCAGCCCAAGTCGAAGCTTGTGTAAATTCTCGTCCCCTCACTCTTATCAATTCTACTCTTGACGAACCCCCATTAACACCAAGTCACTTTCTTGTCGGAGAGCCCTTAATTGGGGTTCCTGAGCCGTCTTTGATTGATGAACTTAAGTCCGTTGAATCGATGGCACATAATCCAACGTATGGTGCACTGTTTGTGGCGTCGCTGGCAAAACGAATATTTAACTACGTTACAGCATCGTTACAAATGGAATACAAAGCGACCTGATCTTCCCCTCGGCACTGTCGTTCTCGTCAAGGATGACACACTTCCCCCTGGAAAATGGCTTTTGGGACGTATTATGCAGAAACACCCAGGTGCTGATGGTGTTACAAGAGTTGTAACTTTACAGTACAAGGACAATATTTTTAAGCGACCTATGGTGAAAATATGTCCTTTGCCCCTGGATGAGTCTGACTCCTAGTAACCAGAAATTTGTTTTACTTTGTTTGGTTTATATCTTGTCGTCAGGTCTTAAGGACTTGAGTCGTCCTTGGCCGGCGGAATGTTTAATTAATAATAGAAATAAGAATTTTAGTTCACAATTTTCCGATAGATGTCGTTAGCAGTTCTGAAGTTATATTGAACAGTTGTAGTGTTTGTGATTTAATATTATACTACCCACATTTTACTTAGTACCATCAACTTGATTTGTGATTGGAATCAAGATGACTGTTTTTAATTCTATCGGTGTGCTTTGATCATTTGTATAAGATGTTTATATTTTTTGATACTCCCGAGTGTTCTTCCACAGTGATAAATAAAAGGTATAAATGAGTGTGAGTGTTTAATTGACCAATATATATATATTTTTTTTACTCAAATTATACCTATTTTATTTTTCGATTCCTTAATTATGTTTTATTGTTTTGTAAATTTAGTATAAGATAGCTCAGGTTTTTTTTACTACTCAAAACTAATTTTTGTTAACATGACGTCAAGGCCAGGTTAATTTTTTTGTTTAAATTTAGTTAGTTTTATTTATAGCTCTAAATAAATTTTTTCTTTCTTTCTTCTTTCAAATTTACTACACAATTTACATTACATTAAAATTTATTTACTTTTTAAATCTATCATTAATTAAATCTAAAGACATTTTATAAAAAAAAGTTATACATTATACCATACACAATTTATAAATAATTACATATTAGTTTTACAATCAAAAAATTCATGTATGTATGGTAGTCATGTAATTTTTTTTTAAATAAGTCACAAAATATATTTTTTGTGCGTCGATACTGTTTCTGCTTATTATTTTTATTTGTGCAAAAAGGTATAACATATTTTATATCTGCCTCTCAGATTCACTCACAAGACTCATTCAACAAGAATATTAGTTCGAATACCATAATCAAAGTGTAACCTCACCAACATCTTCGGGGCCCAAGTCAACCTCACTTGCAAGTCGGCGTACCCTGAACAATGAACGAGGCTTTGACGATGGCTTTCCCTTCGTGGTTGGCGAGGACAGACGTTCCGGAAAAAGCCAAATCAATAAAAAAATATAAGTTCTAACACCAACATATTTCAATAAGACCTAGATGTTTGCAGGACTACAGCAAACTCCTGTATCATACATTCTGAGTGAGAAAATTTACAAATACTATAATGATTTGCCCTGATAGCCCGTCTGCATGGCAATTATCCATGGTCTATGAGTATGCCACCATAATAACCTGGTGTTGTGTTCCGACATTAGTAACCTAGGTTCCAGTACCCCTATGGGAGGACAGCCTGTTCGCGGTGCATCTGTAGCGATGTACACTGTGACATTCGAATCGAGTGTAAACGAGTCTGTTTCGTGTCGACTCGGTTGAACTGGCGGGCTGCGCAGGGAACGACGAATGCAACGAGTGCGACGGTGCGTGCGCAAGACGGCCACCGAGCGTCCGCTATATATTCACAGGCGACGGTAACTGCTTTAAATGATTAAGCGGACCGCCATCCTGTCTACTGGCAGCATTGAAAAACAAAAAAATATTGAGCCAGCCCTACTCAATGTTAAGGTTGGTTTAGCAGCGGACGGTTTGTCACGGGTCGTTTTTAATAGGTTTTTAAGGATTCCCCCTCACGCAGGGATGAGATTTCAGAGTGCATAAAATATAAGATAAAAGCTATGGTTGATCTCATTCACTGTCGACGATTTCTTTGATAAATTTCTTTAAAAATGTATTCAACACTCTCTATATAAAATATTGTGTTTGTAAGCAATATTTTTTTAAAGCATTACTTTAGACTAAATTTGTTTACACTCATATTATATTACCTTTATTTTTATTTTTTTAAATAAAAAATATTTTCTTTCATTCTAATTTTATGAATTTGTTATTTCAAATATAGCTTGTTTGTCTATTTATTTTATATTTGTTTACCATAGAAAGCCCAAATTCAATGAAATTGCGTAGTTTTATTTATAAAAATCCAACGCAAAGCTCTTGAATAATGAAGTACAAACATAGATGGATATAATATTAAATAGACTTGGCTAAATATTTTTAATGACTTATGTCGCCCTAAAAAGTTATAACAATCCTTAACGTCCCACCACTAGACTCAGGGATCTATTTCGTGGGAATATAATATACCAGCCAGGCTTTTCTGATTGGCATGTAATACATACAAATGAGCTCGGTGTGCAGGTTTCCTTTATATTCTCTCAATGTAGGGGCGAACTAAGAATAGCCTAGCCAGCCAGCCGTAGTCATAGCCGGGGCCAGTCTATCATAATGTCGAGCTCTCTTAATGACTAGTGTAACTGAACGCTGGCTTAATAAAAGGTTGACTGTATAATTTTCTCTTGTATTGGTCCCCACGTTAGATAAGGTACTAAAACTCCACCAATCACGCAACCTCCTCGGTCTGGATCAGCTCAGTGCAGCTCGCAGTGAATCACGCACGGCGTCCCTCTTGCAAATTGTTGTTCAAGTACACTCTATGTTGTTAAGGGTTGAAGATGTGCACGACCAATTATGTAAGGAGTCTATGAAAGGGCTCGTTCTTCATACACAAGTGATATCTTTTTTGTCAAACGTTGACATTTATTAAACTACCCTCGCTTCAAACAGACATGAAGGTAGTCGCCGAAAATTGGCTGACCAATAATTATAATTTTCTACCTAAATCGAGGCAAAAACCGAACACATAAAATGCGACGAAATAACCCAAACCACGTAGTATCTAAGCTCGTCTGGATAGCAATCACAAGGGGTCTATCCGCATGCCGCCATAATAAACTTGTATTGTGTTCCAGCTTTGGTGGTCCGCATTTCAGTACCCCTTACGCGGACAGCAGCGTGTTCGCGGTGTTAGCGTCGAAACATCTATAGGCGACAATAATTGTTTACTTTTAAGCGGACCGTCAGCTTGTCTGTTATTTTTCAGCAGTAAATAAAAAAAATAGAAAGAGAAATTGCCCAAGAGTGCTAAATCCTTGAATCGTATACCTTAAACCAATGAAAAAAACTCAAATATCCCAATCAATATCTTGTAACATATCTTAAGAACTTCGATAAAGTTATTCAATGTCACTTTTGGATTTCTCGCTGCAAATGCTGGTAACGAGGCAAGTTGAAGTGGTTAACTTAGCAATCACTTAGACTCCACTTAACTTGTTCCCTTAGTTGTTATAATGGGAAATATTCAACTAATTCCTAGTTTCGAATCGAGGTTTGTTAAGTTTGCTTAACTCAGATTTTGACTTGAGCCTGTAATTGGAGCTGCGAGTTTGGAAAGCGCTGACTTTTGAACCTAAGTCAAAGTACATTAATGTTACAGTATCTTCAAACTAACATTATGTTTTTATGTTCGTTCAGTCTGTTATATATTTTTTTATAGCTGGAATTCAGCATACAGCCAATCAGCCCATTCGATAGCACCTGCTATCGAACGGGCTGATAGCGACGATGACTATTTGTTCACCGTCGCTCATGGACATAAGCAACACCAACGGGCTGTCATTGAAATTCTATAACGCTTTTTATATTTTTATTAGATAAATATACTGGGAATTCATACAACGCCATCTAGTCCCAAAGTAAGTTGCATAGCACTTGTGTTATGGGTACTAGACAACTGATATACTACATATATACTTTTTTTGTAAATAAATACAGATTATATATAAACACACAGACGCGAGACGCGAACCAAACCCCTGCATTACCTGTGTGTTAGCCGCTACGCCACGAAGATCGTTAATATGTATGTTATCTATACAAATAAATAAAATTGGAGTGTCTGTTTGTAATATCAAAATAATCGCTTTTTACAAAGTGCATTTGGATGTATACACGGTACATATACCAAAACAACATTTTTTACAATTTTTGTCTGTCTGTCTGTCTGTCTGTTTGTTCCGGCTAATCTCTGAAACGGCTGGATCGATTTTGACGGGACTTTCACTGGTAAATAGCTGATGTAACAAGGAGTAACTTAGGCTATTTTTCATCATCATCATCCTAGCGTTAGTCCCGGTCGCCACCCAAACTTTCGTTTCGGTGCCCGGGGTCCGCTTTCCGACTGTTTCTACTCCACTTCGCGCGATCTTCAGCATCCCTGGTAGTGAGCCCATTGGCACGCATATCACCCTTTACGACGCCAAGCCAGCACTTTTTGGGTCTACCCCTCCTGCCGGGGCCCGACGGAGGCGGCATGGCCAGACATTTGTTTCCCACGTAAGCATCCGGTTGCCGTAAAACATGGCCATACCAACGGAGCCGACACTCCTGCAATTTATCTGCAATGTCACGGACACGAAGACTACCGCGGATGCGGGAGATCCTAACGCGGTCCTTCCGCGTCACTCCACACATCCACCGCAGCATATTCATCTCCGTGACACGCAGTTCTTGCTTGTGTCACTCTAACACCGGCCACGCTTCACAGCCGTATAAAAGGACAGGCCTAATGATGGTCTTATAGACCTGTCCCTTCAACTTTACCGGCATCTTGGGGTCACAAATGACACCAGTTACCTCACGCCATTTGGCCCACGCGGCAGCAATGCGTGCCTTGACGTTGTAATCGATGTCACCAGACGCATGAAACACAGATCCCAGGTATTTCACATGGTCCGTGCGCTCGACCGTGTTGCCGTCTATGCGTACGGGTGTGGGATCTGTGGAGTTACAGGCCAAGTACTCGGTCTTCGCCACATTGAGCTTCAGACCACCGTTCTCAAGCGACTCCTTCCACACCTTCACACGTCGCACCAGCCTACCCCTGTCCGAATCTGCCAGCGCGATATCATCAGCATACATGAGCAGCCACGGGGGCTGCTTACTTGCTTAACTTAGGCTATTTTTATTTTAGAAAAAATGATAAGTTTCGGAAATTTTATATTCCAATTTAAGTTGACTTCAGATTTATATCATCAATCATATGAAATAGTGTTTAGATTAGACTAGACTTTGTAGGTTCGAACGTACGTATTCCGGAGGTGCATGGCGTAACAGTTACATTCGATAATACTGACTGTTTGCATATTTTATTTATACTTTAGGGTTTATAGGGTTTGTAATCCAAAATAAACAGAAAGATATATACAATTACAAATATATACAATTCTGCCCAAAGTCACTATTCCATGCGGATGGAGTCGCGGGCACAGCTAGAATAACATATAAGTATTCATAGGCTATGTAAACTCAACAAAGGTAGCTGGCGTAAAATACATACAATTCGGTGACAAAGACAGTAGAGGCCAGTCAACGTAACCTGCCCAGCCCGTAGCCCGCCTGAGTCGAAGGCGCACGTAAAAACATGCCTCCGCGTCGGGCAGTGGAACACTGGCACGGTTTTAGAGGGAATATCAACGACGCGTTTTTTGTCAACTACGGCGACGCATGGATGCATTACATGGGAATACTACATTACCCCGAGCTTCCAAGCGGTGGGATGTTCATCAATTATTTCCATCTCAAGAACAAAAAGTGTCCCACAGCTGGAGTTGGGCCTCTCCCAAGAGGAAACTGAGAGCTTCCTCACAATGTTTTCCATTACTGTCGGTACATGACAATTTTTCTATAATATGCACATTAGTCAAAAAAACAGCATAAGCGGATCACGCCACCATGGAATTCGAACCCGAAACTTCTACCTAAATAAATATTATTACTCTTCTACTTACCTAGGCAGTTGTGGATTATTTATTTATATATTTAATCTCCATAGAATATAAAATAATATAGCTGCAATAGTCCCACCCCACCAAACAGTACATCGTTTGTCGGCGGGAAAAACGCTCGTCTAACATCATTTTTGATATATATATATATATATATATATATATATATATATATATATATATATATATATATATATATATTTACATCATAAACAAAAGTCAAAAGTTTCATTATTATATGTCATTATTGTCATTTTATAATTGTCTTTCATTTTCATTTCACTATTATACTATTATAAAATTATATATCTATATTTTAAAATGTATGATTTAAATCACCTGACAATAATATATTTTTAATTTACGTTTCATTGTACATTTAGTCAATTTAATTATTTTTTTACTTAACAATGGGATTTTATTAAAAGTTTTGGGGATCAGATACCGACCAGCCCGTTTTCCATAATAATTATTAATTTTGGGAATAGTTAGCATGTTCTGTCTCATTCTTCTCGTATTATATGTATTTTTTACAGTTTCTTTGTATTCATTATTATAGTAATTTTCTATAGCTAGTGGTATTGGTATTTGACCCTCAAGTGCACTGGGAGAATCTTTCAAATTGAGAACAATGGATGGATGTTTCAAAAGAAGAGAGTTAGACTGTGTTCGTCTAAACCTATGGGGCTATTTATCGGAATAATGAATATTTCTAACCCATCTCAAGGTCAATTCACATTGAAATGACCTTCCCAGTAGATGTCTACTGCCGTAATGGTTTATGATTTTGTGATTTTTATGAAGCTGACAAACTGTATTATTGTATTATATATATGTTTGTAAAATAATTTCATGTGTAATTTAATTGCCCTAAGTTCAAACTTTACTTGGTCAAAACCGCGGCAAAGGCCAAAGTGAAACCACGTTATAGCGGTTGTGCAATATACCACACCCAGTGGCTTCTATAAATTGCTGAACGCACTCGCCCTTTGAATAAATAACAGGGCTAAGCGAACGCAATTGTGAAATGTTACCTACAGTAATGCATTAAATGGTTAATATAGAAAATACTGTTACATACGATACTTAAAGGAGTTGTCGGCTGAAATGAAATTCAAAGAAGGCATTACAAACATTTTTCTTTTTTTATTGCTATAGGAGAGCAGACAGGCTGACGGCCTGCTTAGAATTTAGCAGTCACCGTCGCCTATGGGTGTTTGCAACGCCAGTGGCATCGCGAACACGCTGCTGTCCCATAACGGTACAGGAACTTGGGTCACTAATGCCGGAACACAACGCAAGGTATATATGGCGGCATACTTAAGACCAAAGGTAGTCACCATCCAGACGGGCTTGCGGCCTACTACACAGCTAGGGTGGGTTGTTTAGTCGCCTTTTACAACAGGCCGACCCCGGCCACAGAGGTAAGTATTCTTTCTCCGCCCCTGCACGGATAAAAACGTTCTACATTTTCTACGTTGGCAATGTTGACAATACTCCTGATCTTAAACCTTCCATGGGCGAGGGGGACTGCTGTCAGGTGTCCAGTTTATCTGTCTGCTGCACTAAAGCTATAAAAAGAACTCGGCGATTGTGTTATTTTGGCACATTTCTTTCGCATTTCTTAATTGTACCGTTTATACTTTGTCACAATAAATAATTGACATGAAATTATCCAATGCAGGGGTGGATTCAGATATTGATCACTGTGGTCAAGGATGGCCTGTCGTAAAAGGCGTCAAAACAACCCTAACTAGGTGATAGAGCTCCAAGCCAGTCTGAATGGCCACCTCTGGCCTCTTAATATGCCGCCATAATAACCTTGAGTTGTGTCAAAGATTCATTAGTCATCCCGGTTCCAGTTCTCTTAACCGGAAGGCGTGTGAGTAAATACTGTGACAAATTACCTAACATCCTTTTTCGATTGGTTGCTCTCAGCCGCAGGGGTTAGTATTCTTAATCCACCCCAGCACGGAAAAAATCTGGCAACGTTGGCCCTGAAACTCATTGAAACCTACGCACACATTATTGGTATAAATTTTTATTTTTTATTTTAAATGGCCATGTTAAATTTATCCTAGTATACGCCGAGTCTAATACCCATTTGGTAAATAATGGATACCATCCCAATGTATAGCAAAGCGATAAAAATGAAAGGCTCCATTTAAAACACATAAAAACGCAATTTCGGTCCAATTCAAACAATTTCCAATGCTTCTAACAAAATAAAATTAAACGAAAATACATTCGATTGTGCGACTAAAAATCTATCACACTTGCGGTCAAGGAAAATGGAATGGTTTACATTTAAAAGGGTTTAAAATTGAATTTCTGGATTTGAAAACAGTGTTTCTGGATTGTGAAACAACATACCCATACTAATATTATAAATACGACGACGACCTCTTGGTGTAACAGCTAACGCATGTCGGTACGCTTGCGGGGGAACGGGTTCGATTCCCGTCTAGCATCTGGGTGTTTATTTACAGTATGTAGATTAAAAAATAAAAGTATATACTCATATGTAGTATATTAGTTATTTAGTACCCATAACACAAGTGCTATGCTAAGTTTGGGACTAGTTGTTAATCAATCGTTGTGTGAAATATTCCAATATATATATACATATGTACTTGTCTGCGCAACAGGCGGACCACAAGCTCTTAATTAAAATACACAGATAATACCAGTGAGCAAATTCCCGTAGAGAACATCCAATTTTACAAGATCTCCGTCGTAAAATGTATTGATTTATACAATATTCTTGTAAGAGAATAAAGTTTGATAGCAAAAGATCTAACTAGTTTGGTGGTCTTAAGAATTGTCGACGGATCTAAAACCGATACTGTGGTTTTAAGATTGTTTTCTATACTGAATAGTTACAAGATCCTTAAATATTCCTTTGTAATACTTTTGTTGTTGTTGTTCATATTTTATAAGAACAGTTTAGCATATATATCTGATAGCATTTGTCATAGCACTATAGATAGAAGCGCATCTATAGCGCTTCTAGAAAATATAGCATAGCAATATAGCTAGATAGACTACATCTTTGAGAGGGATTTCAACACTATACCGAGAGAAACTGGAACCTCTGAAGAAAAGGCAAACGTAGCGGCAGTAAATTACTGATGAACTAAAGGCCATTGGAAATACCATTTTTCGCTGTTCAGGGGCGGGGTAAGAATACTAACCTCTGTGGCCGGGGTTGGCCTATAAAAAGGCATTTTAAAGTGGCCGCAAGCCCGTTTAGATGATTACAACCCTTGGTATATAAGTAAGTCGCCATAATAACCTTGTGATGTGTTTCGGCATTAGTGACCCAGGTACAGGAGGAGGTACTGTCATATAGGGGTACAGGAGTACCCCTATAGGACAGCAGCGCATCCGTGATGCCCTTGCGTCACAAACATTCATAGGCGACGGTAACTGATTACTAATAAGTGAGCCATCAGCCTGTCTGCTGTTATTTAGCAACAAAAAATCCTTGGTAGTGAGTCCATTGTCACCCTTTATGACGTCAAGCTTTTTGGGTCTACCTCTCCTGCCGGGGCCCAGTGAAGGCGGCATAGCTAGATATTTGTTCCTCACGTAAGTAACCTGATGCCTCAAAACGTGACCATACCAGCGAAGGCGACACGCCTTCAATATATCCGCACTGTCTCGGACATGAGGGCTGCCGCGAATGCATGAGTTTGAGCCGGTGTCTGTGTTTCCCGAACATTATAATTTAGGGGTCTTCAAGAGGAGAGTGAACAGGTTTCTTATAGGCAAGCGTCCTACACCGTCGACCGCATCGTCGCTTAACATCAGGTGAGATCTCGGTCAAATGTACGCCTATCTACAATAAAAAACAACCTCCTTCCCCCGTGAACGGGTGACGTAAACTACGCGTCGTAGAAATATTATTTCTGATAGGCGATCGCACGTACACGTTAAAATCTCTTACATCAGAGTCGGTGTACTTAACCCTAACTAAAATTATAAATGCGAAAGTGAGTTCGTTTGTTACATTTTCACGCCTAAACCACTGAACCAATTTTGATGAGCTTCGGTATAGTCATAGATTGAACCTTGGAGAAGAACATAGGCTACTTATGTTTTTTATTTATATTGTAGAAAAACCTTTGCCGGGTCAACTAGTTTTCTATCATATAAAATGGAGACAAGTAAACACTTGATAGATTTTGATTCGATTGCTTTTGCATGACTTGGTAATAATCCGAATTTAATAGACAATTTTCCACTTGACGACTTCTTTGAATACACTTCATTTGTTTTTGCAAACAATTTCTTGCAAAAAATGTGACTCGATTTTCTATTAAACGCTACATAAACAAGCGAAGTGCTTTTTACATTAATTTTCTTTGAATTAATACTTTTTGTTATACAAGTTATTTGATTAGGATTAATTGAATATTAGTATCGTGCTTTAAGTATTTTGTCCTCTTTACGTATCAATTTTATAAATCTATATACTTTATTTTATCACTATAATAAAATAAAAAAAATCGAGTTTAGTTAACTTTCTTTTGTATTGTAAAGTATAAAACTGCCAGTTCATTTGTTAATTTCAGTGTAAATGAATGGGTTGCAAATTAGAAATACGTAATGTAAATGTGTACTTACAGAAACATGTTTATATTCTTTTTTTTATGCTGTAGGACAGCATAGAAGACCGCTTAGAATTTAGCAGTTACCGTCGCCTATGGGTGTTCACCATCCAGACGGGGTTGAGGCCCTACCACGTAGCTGGGTGGGTTGTTTTGTCGCCTATTACGACAAGCCGACCCCGGCCGCAGAGGTTAGTACTCTTTCTCCGCCCCTGCACGGATAAAGAGCGTAGCGTTATTAGCGTATTTACTCGTATCTTCATATTTAAGTTTCTTCCAACAATATTTTAACACTTGCACCTTATGTTGATTTTTGTTTATTTATATTACTTATCTTTTTTTCCTTTTTGTTTTCATTTTTTTACATGTACATATAAACAGTTGTTATATTGTCACTTCAAGAGTAATACATAACTAAGGCTAGTGTCTTTTCTTAATATTTTTTTTTAGTTTAAGTTATAGTTTAAAGCTATAAATAAATAGTTTTTCTTTCTTTCTTCTAACAAATGTTCAATATTAGATTTTGTGCCATTGGTGTTACTCATTTATATTTATATATTGAGTATTTTTATTTTTAACTGGTTGAATTGGACTAATACCAAAATATTATACGTGAGTTTAATCATGCAATTATTTTCTAAGCTACACACGTAGCTGAGAATACAAAGATTCGAGTGTGGCATTTTATGCATATTTATATGTAATATGTATTTATTTACTAAAGTAGTTGTCTGGTACCCATAACACAAGCGCTCTGTTTACTTTGGGACTAGATGGCGCTGTGTAATTATCTCAATATATTTATTTATATTTATTATCAAGATGTATTTGAGTTTATTAAGAAAATCTAATATAATAAATATCGTTAAGGCTTTAAATAATAATATAATAACAGGCCAGGTTCACTGCCGAGTTTGGGCTTGCCCCTAGAGGAAATAGGCGGTATATCCGCCACTCTTGTTCAAGGCGGATTGGCAGATTACACATACCGGCAATCTCGGTATGCAGGTTTTCTCACGTCGATACATTTTATTTATTGCCGAGGACAGCGGTCAAACTGACGGTCCACCTAATAATAAGTAGTTACCATCACTTATGAATATTTATAACGCCAGGGGTACCGCGACATGCTGCTGTCCCATAGGGGTACAGGAACCTGGGTAACTAATGCCGGAACACAACACAGTTATTATGACGGCATACTTTAGACCAAGGGTGGTTGCCATCCCAAGGGGCTTGGGACGGTCTAACCCGGCCGAAAGGAAATATTAACTTCTTCGCCTTTGCACGGATAAAAGGGAATAATGCTATAATATACATATTAGGTGAGAAAAAAAGGCTTAAGATTTATGCCACTGTGGGATTTGAACCCGGGATTTCCAGATAAATTTTCGAGTGTAACACCAGTAACTAGGTACCTCATCAGCCCCTGCACCAAACCACAGTAGCCTTTACAATATTATATTAATAAATACAGTGTCTTACTTAAAGCTAACTTGGTCTAAAACTTGATCAAGCAAACGCCTTGTTTCACACACACGTTGCGTAATCCACCATGATGTTTTCATTTGCGGCCACAAGCTTAATGACGCTCTCTTAATTCAATTGTGGGTACATTTTATGTAATAACTTTGTTGTGGTCCCAAAGTACGGTCAGTAGAAGTGTTTAATACCGATAATTGCTAGTTTTTTAATTCAAGACAATCCTTCAGTTTTATAAGTGATCCTTTATATTGTATTTCTAAAATTTTTTATTTTATTTAATTTGGATATATTACTATTCGACCCGGCAAACGTTGTTCTGTCATATAAATAATAAATAAATATAATTATATTAGGACATTTATCACAATGCCATCTAGTCCTAGATAACTGATATACTACATAATATATTTTATTTTGTAAATAAATACATATTATATACAAACACCCAAATGCTGGATGAGAATCGAACCCATTACCTCTGCAAGCGTACTGTCTTGCTTCAGTTTTTACGCTTGGAAGTTGCCTTAATAAATTAATAAAAACAGTATGTATACATAGCATATGTCGCAAAGTAAAAAGCATAGCATTTATATTAAAGACTACTATATTTTATTTTGTAAATAGATACATATTATACTTAAACATCTAGATTCGGGAGGGGAATCGAATCAGTGAATCCTGGGATTGTTCCAAAGTGCGTTATCCGTAACGAAAGATGTCAACGTAACTTCATATTAAAGAGGAATTTTGTAATTATTTTACGTATCCACTATAAGATTTACTTAGTACTTAAACTTATATTGCAAAATTACCAAAAAACGACACTGTGACCGACGTATAAAGCTAAAAGTGGCCACCGGCGTTTTAGTTGGTTAACGGTAAAGTAGACATGATCAGGTTGGTTTTTGAAATTCGGTGTGGCACTGGTCATCCAGTTTCTTCAGGATATAAAAAAGGCTTGTAACATATGACTTATAAAAATATATTACTATTATGTTGACGTTACCAAAAAATAAAAAAGCACATGGCTACCGCAACAAATAGGTAATAAGTAATTACCACTGCGGACACTGTATCTACAGACGAGTAGTTTTTTCAAGATAGAGGGCGATTTACACTACTCAACTTTTTGAGTCAATACAACTGCTGTGTTGTATTGACTCTTATATAATTATACAATACATGGGTTTTTATTGCTGGGGAACCGTAGCATTTTACAATGTTTGTGGATGCTTGTGATGCCAAAGGCAACGCGAATACGCTGCAACTGGAATCTGGGTAACACTAAAGCCGGAACACAACACAACATAATGGTGGTGTATTCAGAGACCTGGGGTGGCTTCGAGATGGGCTTACCTACCATATCGCTAGGTTTGTTTTGGTGCCTTCTACTATCGTAGGCCACCAGGCCACCCCGACCGCATGGGTCAGTACTCATACTTCGTACCGAGTAAAGTACTTGAACTTTGAATTGTAATTTACAATGTAATCTACACTCTTCCACTTAGATTACTAACCAAATCTGGCTTCTAAGTTAACTATAAGCAAGAACTTAAACATATAAACAATATCTGGTAAACTTCGAACCTGTTACCAAGGAGCTATTTGCATTTGATTGACTATTGAGGGAAAAATATCTAAACATATTTTTGCGTCAGTACGTCTTCTCTTTTTGACTAAAAAGGCAACAGAAACAAGTTGGTAAAATTTATTTTGTACAGGATCCATTACCAACCCAACAGCTCCAAGAAACCTTGTGAAAGACTTAGTGGCTCTTTTTCCTCCTAATTTAATAACTGTCATTAAAACTTAGTATCAATGGGTTGCTTTTCATGCTGCTTCTTCTTATTGTACCAGCCAAACAGGTTTTGAAGTGGCGTAAATTTTAGTTCATAATATAATATATGCAAATTTGACTTTCAAAAAATTATTTCAGCTAGGAATTTATTTTTAATAAAAGATAAGAGTTTGAGTGATGAAAATAAAGTTGAAAAAGTTCGTTGTCTAATCATCCCCTAAACATTGTCATTTTATCAAAACTATAATTTTAATATCGCTTTACAGGTATCATGAATTAAGGATTACTGCTACCTACAAAGAAGAGCATCATTTAGTATTCTTTTTAGTTTCCGGATTAATTTACCACTGTATAATTTATCTATGTATTTATTTGTACAATAAAAATGACGCAGAAGGGTAGTCATGTAAAAAAACGTGTACTTTGCTCTGTGACAATTCCCAAAGCTCATCTAATTATGTAAAACCTTTGCCCATGACCGGAAATGCTTTTAATAACAAGTAACTAGAAAAATTTGAGAGTTGATACAGAAGGAGGATTGCATCGAAGAAAAGATGGATTGGATATTATTGTTATCGCTGTGAGACAGCAGATGGACCGACGGCACACTGCCATTGGCGTACGGGAACGGGAACTTGATCACTTGTGCCAGAACATTGTAAAATGTTATTTTGGCGACATAACTAGAAATTAGAGTGGTTGACATCCAGGCGGGCTTGAGCCATCCACGTAGCTAGGGTGGGTTGTTTTGTCGCCTTTTACGATAGGCCGACCGCGGCTGCAGAGGTTAGTATTTTTTCTCCGCCCCTGCACGGATAAGGGCTGAGTATTCTTCGTCTGCCCCTGCACGGAAAAAGAATGATTTGCACTCATATAGCCTGGCCTGCATAAGCATATGGCTGAGAATATTAAGATGATGGCTAGTAGAGAGTGAAGGAGAGAACATGTACCAACCCTATATACGAGTAATCTAATATATTTAAACGAGCAATTCTTGTATATATATATATAATTGGAATCTCGAAATCGGCTCCAACAATTTTCATGAAATTTAGTATACGGGGGGTTTCGGGGGCGATAAATCGATCTAGCTAGGAATCATTTCTAGAAAATGTCATTTTATTCGCTTTTTTTTATTGGAAGAAAAATAACAAACATGTGACTCTTCCTGACATCTATCGGCGAATAATAATACTATTTTTTTTAAATTGCTTTAACGACACAACACTAAAGCTATTCCAGCAGATGGCGTTGTTAAGTAACAAGAAGTCAATGAGTGTTTTCTTTGAGGTTAGACTAAGAAACTCAATTGTTAATTTCCAAAAAACACAATTTATAAAAAAAATACCGAGCAAAGCTTGGTCATCCGGATATTGTAGTATAAAGATAGATAGGAAGAATTAATTAAAAATGATATAAAAGGCACAAGTGTAAGCTTATTAAGGTTCGAATAATGTCAACGACATCTGTAACGTTTTGGTTTTTTCATTAGCGCGCTCTGTGTAAGAGAAATAGAGTATCTAGAACAGACAAATGAACTTTTAAAATTTTTTTTTGTATAGAAAGAAAGAAAGAAAACAAGTTTACACATACAAAGATAAAAACTACCACTAAGTAACAAGACAAGATATACATATAAGTCCTAAAAATTGGATCAAGCTCAGCAAAATGTCGATCTGTTAGACCAACGCTGATCTTCCGCTTGAACCTAGAGCGAAGTCACGGCAAACTCTAAAATTTTTTGAAAGTTATAGTATATAATTTGCAAATTATTATAAAATAAAGTTTATATCTCTCTCTCCAATCGGTCCCTCGTTGCTGAGGATCGTGACTCTGTTTGATTCCGTCAACTAGCTGTCTCCATCGATCCCGTTCTGCAGCTTGGTGGAGTGCGTCGCTGACGCACTGAAAGTTTATATACCGAAGAATTACGTATCTACCATACCTACGGATGTGTATAATAGATTATAATTATGTATGACAAAAAATAAAATATACTAAAAATAGGCCTTAAAACAATATGTACTAGAATTACATAATGCTAGTGTCGTGTCTATGGCCCGCTTGTGATTTTTGGTGGTCACCAAGAAACTTCTTGAGTGACTTTTCGAAGTGTGTTGGATACTGTGTTGGATAAAATGGGAGCAGTACCTCATTTGCTTTTTTTATTGCTAAGGCAATTACCCTCGCTTATGATGTTTGTTTTTTGTTTTAAGGGCTCTTTGTTTTGTCTAGCTTGGTTAGATATTTGTTTATTCTTTATTTGATCATCGGGCTATTTTTTCCGCCTTTTTGCCCGCGGTAGTTCTTTTCCGGGAATATTTTTCTTTTCTTCTGTTTTTCTTGCTTTTTTATCATTTTTTCAAATTATTCTTAAAACTAATACAATTTTTATTTTCCTTAGTCTTCCGTTCTTCGTATTTACAATTCGATCTTACTTGAGCTTGTTCCGCTCACTCCAATCCTACACACAGGCTAAAGCGGCATTAGCGTTGCGCTGGATGTAGGCGTTGTGCCCCGAGAATACCAACAGCACGTCGTTGCAAACACCCATAGGCGACGGTAACTGCTAAATTCTAAGCGGGCCGTCAGCCTGTCTGCTGTTCTACAGCCACAAAAAAATGGAGCTTCGGGCATTCCGACTTCGTAAATGGAAATAGTTTTTTCTGGTCTTGGTCCGTTCGTCAATTGTGAAAGATTGCATTCCAGTTTTTCTATAGCTTTTCCACAACTGTCTAAAAAAAAATCTACCAAATCTATTATATTTAAATCGATGGCAAAAACCAAACCAATCCGGGTCACGGCAATTAAGGTTGTTTCGTTTTTATTCGAAACGTGCCAAATAAAAAAAAAATACTTGAACCCGCGCCAACTTCAACGTGCGTTAGATTAAGAGATGTTAAGTTTCAGACTGGCGGAATGCCAGGGATCCAGGCTGATTTATGCACGGTTTTGATTTGCTTCAGGTGCTCGTATTTTCAGTATATAATCAATCGATATTATTAGTAGATAGGTCGTATGTTAAATATTGTTTTTGTGGTTTAGAAAGAGGTAAAATTATGGACTTATGTAAAACACATCTTGTTTATTAAAATATTGTTTAAAATTTGTAATCCTATATCTTTAAACGAGCAATTCTTGTATATATATATAAATATATATATATATATATATATATATATATATATATATATATATATATATATATATATATATAATTGGAATCTCGGAATCGGCTCCAACAATTTTCATGAAATTTAGTATATGGGGGGTTTCGGGGGCGATAAATCGATCTAGCTAGGAATCATTTCTAGAAAATGTCATTTTATTCGCTTTTTTTTATTGGAAGAAAAATAACAAATAGGTGGCGTTTGAGTAGTCCCAATTTAAACTGAAAAATGACTCTTCCTGACATCTATCGGCGAATAATAATACTATTTTTTTTAAATTGCTTTAACGACACAACAACACTAAATTTTTTTATTTTTATTTTTTACGGGGTGGGGAAATCCTCATGGACTACCTCCGCCTGGGGAAAGGCGGAGGGGCATGCCGGACTCCTACCGGCTAAAACCACCACCCCGGTGTCTCCTCACACGTGCGCGCGGGGCCGCGGGAATCCAGATTCTTCCGCAGCCCCACACTAGTGCTGGCCCGGTCTGTCCGGGCCTCGTCTCCTGCACGGGGTAGTGAGGTGTTTAACTACCCCGTGCATCGCCTCAGAGGCGCGCGCCGACACCCGCACGCGCCTCCGCCTCGGGTCCATCGAATAGGGGGCGGGGACTTCCCCAAGTCCCTCGCCCCTGGACCCATTCATGGGGGCCGGAAAAGGGCGTTATCCGCCCTTCCCCTGCGCCCGGTTCGGTCATCCAGCTGGTTTAACTTTAAATCTGTTTGAACACAAAGTTTTGTTTCGGTGTCGACTCTTTTTGTGTCATAATTAGAAAGTTAAGTTTAGTGACATTTTTCTTAGATTTAGTTTATTATTACAACATGTATTATGGTAATATTATGGTAGTACTCCTTTTATATAATTGAATTACCTCTTTCATAACTAATATTCTAGTTTTTTTTTTTTTGTGTTTAATTCTATATTTTAGTTCTGTGTCTCTGTCCGTGATGCTTTTCGACAGGCCTGACGGAAGTTATGATGATAATTATATTTCTTCATGCAGGAGTGGAGTAAGAATATTGCTATGCTGCTACCTGAGGCCCGGGTCGGCTTGTCGTAAAAGGCGACTAAACAACCCACCCTAGCTACGTGGTAGGGCTTCAAGCCCGTCTGGATGGCGACCACCTTTGGTCTTAATTATGCCGCCATAATAACCTTGTGTTGTGTTCCGGCATTGGTGACCTAAGTTCCAGTACCTTTATGAGACAGCAGCGTGTTCACGATGCCACTGATGTTGCAAACATCCATAGGCGATGGTAACTGCTAAATTCTAAGCGGGCCGTCAGCCTGTCTGCTGTCCTACAGCAAAAAAAAAATGTTAGCGGTGTCCCTGGCGTCGGAAACATCAACAGGTTACGATAACTGCTAAGTATTGTATAATTAGCGGTCAGCATGTCTGCTGTTCTACAGCAAAACTTTCGCGCCTTTAAACACCTTAGTCATTAATAGGGCTCAAGAACCTAAATTAAAGTAGCCATAAATACGGTAGTTTGCTGAAACTTTTTTTTACTGATATTAATAATGTAACATATACGGTTAAATCGCAGTTGGCCGTCGCTCCCCGGAGAAATCATTGGCCGCGGGTACTGAGATCAATTGCGGGGAGATTCCTTCATTTATGGCAAGGACACATTCATACGCGTAAACACAAACACTTATCACGATTCTTTTTATCTTTAAAATGAGGATAGACAACTGTCGCATTATCAATGATCTAATCTTATTCATGTATTAACTGTGCCTCATTGTATAGTATTAAACACAGATGTTTTGACCCATGTAAATCATTCTCTGTGTATGGGGGGAGTCCAGAATACTGACCCCTGTGACCAACCTGTCGTAAAAGGCAACAAAAAAACCTAGCTAGGTTGTAGGGCTTCAAGCCTACTACTACTATCTAAGCCTCTAAATATACTGCCATAATTACTTTGTGTAATGTATCGGTATACGCCTGCATGGACAGCAGTGTGTTAGCGGTACCCCTGGCATCGCAAACTCATGTATGCGGCGGTAACTGCTTGCTTTTCAGTGAGCCCACTCAAAATACTACTTCGGGTCGAACATTTCTAGTGAAATTATTGATGTCGGAATTACAGACGTTAATTTTTTTATTACTAACGAACAGCAGATAGATTAACGGCCCACTTAATAGTAAGCAGTTACCGTTGTCTATGGATGTTTGAGACACTTGGGGCACTGCAAACACGCTCCTGTCCCATAGGGGTACAAGAACCTTGGTCACTAATGCCAGAACACAACACAAGGTTATTATAGTGGCATACTACACTAGAGGTGGTTGCCATCCAGACGGGCTTGGGGTCCTACCGCGTAGTTAGGATTATATTGTCACCTTTTATGATAGGGCGACCCTGGCCACAGAGGTTAGTATTCTTTTTCCGCCCCTGCATGGATAAAAATATTAATATTACAATAATTGCACTACAAACAAGACAAAGAATAAATTATAAAAACATGGGCACGTATAAGATATAAGGCATTTAATCTTCTTGCTAGACCACATGTAGTTGTAGAAGTCTGCAAATTATGTCCAGCATGCAGCACCAGCTGCGGTCCAACTGACGTGACGTCGTGTGGCCTCGTCGCCAGACATACAGGTATACCAGTGACATGCATGCGTCCCTTTGCCAAAATTTAAGAAACCCAGGCTTATTGTACAAAATTTCCACACTGCTACAAGATACTTCGATCGGTGGGTGTGCTAAAAGCGTTCCCGTGACGACCTCCTTTGTGTGAGAATTATCACAATATTTATTTTATACTAGCTGTGCCCGCGACCCCGTTCGCGTGAAATTGTGACTTTGGGCAGCATTTTTTGGATATGTGAGGTCAAATTAAATTAGAAATAAAACCTACAAAGTTCAGCCTAAGCTGAACCCTATTTCATATAATTGATGATATAAATCTGAGGTCAACTTAAATTGGAATATAAAATTTCCGAAACTTATCATTTTTAACAAAAACTATTTTTTTTTTCTAAAATATAAATAGCCTAAGTTACTCCTTGATACATCAGCTATCTGCCAGTGAAAGTCCCGTCAAAATCGGTGCAGCCATTTCAGAGATTAGCCGGAACAAACAGACAGACAGACAAAAATTGTAAAAAATGTTGTTTTGGTATATGTACCGTGTAAAAAACGGTGGTGTGGCGGCTAGCGACAGCTGCAAGTCAGAACAAATTGTAATACGCGTTTATTCGCTGCACTTTCGCCAGTCGCCTTCCGTCCGTTCCCGGAGTTGGTTCTCGGTTTACACAACGTTCTGTATAGTTGTGTTATGATAATTAAAGATCGTTTGACACCTAAGAAATATATTTTATTTATCTACATCTGCCCGACACGTTTGTTGAATTGGAGTCAGAGACATACATAAGGGTAACACATCTAAATACCTATAGGTTATTTTAATATTACAAACTGACCCTCCAATTTTATTTATTTGTATAGATATCAACAAAAAAGTAAATCAAAAATATGAAAAAAGGGTCGATGGAATTCAAAAAATAAATAACCTTTAACCATCTACGAAAAATTCCGCGTAATGGTAGTAGTCTCCGATATGTTAGTAGTTTTGCGGTGATGGTGCGTAAAAGGGTTATAAAATAGGATTATTTTTATTATATACATTTACATGTAAAAATGTACATAGTCCCTAATAAGTGTGAATAATAAATGATACTGCGACAACCTGAAGCATATTGCGGTAAGTAAAATAGTGGGTTTGGAGACATTCATATTAAATTTGTAAAGTGCGAACAACCTATTTAAATATGGAATAGTGCTCCATCAGAAGTTTCAAGAAAGAGGTCAGTATTCAATTGACTTTCGAGAATTCGAGAATTTATTTCGAGATGTTTCCACAGTTTTTAGTGACAGTTTTTATGCAGAATTTTGCAAAATAGCTGATAGTGATGTGTTTTTGCACTCGGACAAGACAGTGTCAAATAATGGTCAAGACTAATATAATAATATACAGGAGGTGATAGGGGTGAATATTTGCGACAATTTTAACCCACATATGCATTATGCAAAACTGAACCATTTTTGAGTTGTCATGTTTTTTTAGCTTTATTTAAAATAAGTCAAAAAATATATATAATAATATTATTTTTTGGTGAGGAACAGCAGACAGGCTAACGGCTCATTTTACAGTAAGCAGTTACCGTTGCCTATGGATGTTTGCGACGCTAGAGACACCGCGAACACGCTGCTATCCACTTAGGAGTACCGGAACCTGGGTCATTAATAACGGAACACAATACAAGCTTATTATGACGGCATACTTATACACCGGGGGTGGTTGCTATCAAAGCGGGCTTGAAGCCATACCACGTAGCTAAGGTGGATCGTTTTGTCGCTTTTTACAACAGGCCGACTGCGACCGTAAGGTTCGTATTCTAACTCAGCCTCTGCACGGAGGATATGATGAAGTAAATGTATGTATGTAATGGATAACATAGCCTGCCCCTATTATCTTCGGGCGTAACAAATAACCATAATGTCAAAATATACACATAATGTCAAAGTTACTATACTTACGAGTAGTTTAAACTTGGAACTTACCATGGGTTATAAGCTCATACAGACGAAACTAAAGGAAATAATGGCGGACAAAGACGCAAAACCTGTCTTTAAATTTTGCATTGAGCTCACAAAGGATGCGCTCAGTATAAATAAAATAAGCCGACAGGAATTTCCACTTGTAAAATTTTCTAATGTAAATATAAACGAAACATACAAAACATAAAACTCTGACTGTTAGGGAATGGGCATACGAAGTAAAGCGACCTCCATCATATAAAAAATACAAATTAAAATTCCCAACTTTAATAATAAAGTTGGGATATTAATTTTCCTGCCTGTGAAATTATAAGTAATCCATTTGGTGCTATTTACGACATTCTGGGAACAAGTATACGTGTTTTAACTACGTGTTTCCGGTTGTATTCTAATTTTTAGCTCGATCCATATGGCTTTAATATAACTGCTTTGTAAAATAACATTGAAGGTGCAGTGCCGGATTAACCACATAGCAAGAGTAGCAATTGCTACGGGCCCCACGCAAAAGGGGGCCCCGCATATTTAAACCCGCTCATCTCGGCCTGGGTGTAATTTTTTAAATGAAACTTGCACGTGGTAACATAATATATTGAATTTATTAGATGTCACAGAAAGGTGAAACGTTACATTTTTTCCTACTAATACAATCTACGTCATACAATCGGTAGCCCCCATTATTTCCTTGGCGAAAATAAAACAGCATTTCATACGATAAAAGCGCATGTTACAAAAAGTCGCTCGTATAAATGTGAAGAATTTGAGTCGGTCCGATAATGAACCAAAGCTTATTATCGGGCCGCGGACCGACTCAAATTCTCCTGTAGACTGGAGACACCACATCACCAAAGTAGCCAACTGCAAGATCATATCCGGCAAGACTGTCACTGCACAACAGCGTCTTCATGTCATGGACCTCTGCCTGAAGCCCAAAGACAAACGTGTTGAGCGCTTCCATCGCGGAATCAGGTGGTGGCTACTCGATGAAGTCACGTCCCAGGAGCTCGCTTGAGCCATCGGCGACAAGTGCATTGGTGATGTCGTTTTTACGTAGGTGCTGTAGTTTGAGGTATGGAAGCACACTTGCGCCCAGGTGCGGGGTCCTTTGAAAAGATTTGCTACGGGCCCTGCGTTTGCTTAATCCGGCACTGTGAAGATGTGACTAACATTGAAGATTTAGAAAGGTTCTTGGGGTTTTTAACTCGCTGATCATTGAACACCACCTTTGGTCTTAAGTATGCCGCCATAATAACCTTGTGTTGTGTTCCGGCATTAATGACCCAAGTTCCTGTACCCTTATGGGACAGCAGCGTGTTCGCGATGCGACTGGCGTTGCAAACACCTATAGGCGACGGTAACTGCTAAATTCTAAGCGGGCTGTCAGCCTGTCTGCTGTCCTACGCAATAAAAAAAAAAAAAAACACCCGAATTCGATGGACAGTTACTCATTTTAACTCTGTGAGTGCGTCTCATGTTCTTCTCTTTTTATTCGTACACTCTTGACAGAGTGGTCGTGGTCATGCGTCGGTCAATTTCTGTGCCACCGCTGTTTTTGCGATGCACCGCCATTCGCATCGATGTCTGGCAGAGCGAGAGGAACCATTGATGCCGGAGTGCGTCACAGATTTGATGATGTCTGTCCACCGTGTCGGAGAGCGCCCGCGTCTCATGTACGTAACCACTAAATTCATTGGAAGATTATTTTATAATAATAATTTAAAATAATGATAATTCATTACCCTAATTTATTAATCATCCATGTATATGTTCAAGAATGACTTAAAAAACGGTTTCTTTGAAGTACTTTTGATGTTTAAAATAGCAATTACTGTATTAATAATTGATAAATTTAGAAATGAATATTGGAAGTTTGAAAGCAGCACCAGTGATTGAGAAGCTGAAAAGTAGTAGATTAGCATGGCCATATAATGCGAAGAGAAGAATTTCACGTAACAAAGAACATGCTAGAAAAGGGGGTAGACTAAAGAAACGCAAGCAAAATAGGTGTGAATGTACAGATGTCAATTAACAAAGAAAAGTGGAAGGAAGAATACCTTGTAGCAGAAAGAAGTTACTGTGTTAATATGTATACTCAATGTATACGACGTTGTATATGTAGGTATAATATAGTCAGTGTTGTGTTTATATTTTTAACATGTCCTTGCATATTATAAAATTCTCAAAGGAGTTGTTCAGATCCCTGGATTGCCTTGCTTTGCGAATCTCTCTATTATTTGTACACTTAAGATACATGATTTTGGATGCGGCACATTTGAAAACCTATTTCATTATTATACACTAATGGAAAAAATTAAAGGATCAAAAAGGTTGCTGAGATATCGTTGGACGAAATGAGTCTTTTCCGTTTCAAGTCCAATATCTCACAGAAAAATAGTAATTTAAAAGAAAAAAAAAAAGAAAATTAAATCTGAATGAACAAATTATCCAACTGGACACAACTAACTAGTTGTGTGGGAAATTAATGGATTACTCACCCGCCATTGGGACCCCGTGCGCTGGTTCGTATCGGAAGTGGGCACTACGGGATGTTGCTGCCTTTTTTGGGTTTGTTCAAGACCGGGGGGCAGCGGTTCCCTCTATGCGCGGTTTGAAGTGGTCTGTGCCGTGGGGGAAAGAGATCAAGGACGGTTGTCAGATGGGTTTGAAGACCTGCACCTACTAGGGCTGTTTCGTTGCCTTTTACAGCGAGCCACCTCCGGGGTCAGTATTATTATTCCGCCCCTACACGGAGTAAAAGATTCTTTTTCTTCATAAATGAATTATTAGCTAATTCTTTCGTATATCCATGGTCCTTAGTTCGCTTTACTTTGAGCATTACCGTTTCAAAGGCATCTTTGTGCAATTTCTACTTCATGCAATCTTACATTTGTTGTTGCATATTCTTGTGACTATAACCGCTTACAGTTCTGTGAGCCGTCACTACCTACTTCGGATAAAGAAAATCCAGAAAGAGTAACCGGTTATCTGTGATGCGTGTAGGTGTATGTGATATTGATCACCCATATTTGTACTAAATTGAAATTCCGTGTATGCTTTTATCCGTTCTCAATATTTTGCTCGAATTGATAGATTTAGTCTTTTATTTAAATAGCTTACTATCTGAACTTTGATGACTGCTTTAATTACACAATTTCTGGGAATAAAGGCTTTGCTCTCTTCTATTCTGGTACTTAACAATCCATCACAAGATATATTAGTTAAGAGCTCATCTATTTTTATGATTAAGTTAATCATATGTAACTGGTATGATTAACATATACATATGGTATTATAGTCTACCGTCTTCACATCTTCTTCTTTCCAGCTGTTCATCTTAGTATCTAAAGTTTTTATTGTCTCCTTAGATGTTTTAACATTGGTATTATCATAGCAAATTTTTTGGTATCATTTAGCGTCTTTGCACTTACGTGATAAGTTATTTTTGTTATTCTATAAAATGTAAAACATTGTTTTATTACATTTTTTTCTCTGAAAACTGCTATTGTACCTCCTTAAATTGAAAGGAAATACTAAATAACTTGCGCAAGGTTTTTGGGAGATAGCAGTAAAGTAGTGCGTCGTCATCTATAGGCGATGCTTGCTGATATACTTATTAAAATCTGAATGTTCCATAGCTTTTTTAGTACTAGGACCAAAGGATGTTCTTCTCACCACGACTTCGACTTCACCACCTTCAAAACCTTCAACCAGAGAATTTAAGGTCGTTTACGACGTCCATAAAAGATATATCCTTTCTATCCAATTATCTGCCCTTTGACCATAGAAGAACAGCTTTTAAACACTTGGTTTAAATTCGAATTCACACAGTAATTACTACTGAAATGATTTGATAACGGAATAAATGTATCGCTGCATTCATATTCCTTCCCGTATTATCAATATCAACAAATTTTATCTAATAAAAAGGCGGTAGTCGTTTTGTCCGTCAATAACGGCTCCATTGGTTGAGAGAAGCAGGTGCGCATCCGACACGTAATGAATCTATTTCTATGATACAGGCTGTTTCAAAACGTGTTTTAATGAAAGAACAAATAACAAGTATTTGATTTTTATCAACATAGACTACAAAACAATCGACAGATAAAGTAAATAGGTAATGTAATAATGTTACACATACTGTTTGCTTTGTTTTCAGGCAATCGTTGTCTTCTGGACGTAGGCCTCCCCAAGTGCTATATCCTGGTTACGTGTCCTTCCTACCCATCTCTTATAGAATGTATAAAATATGAACGATTATTATTATACGATTATTATACGATTTATAAACATAAATTTTTCAAAAGAATATAAATATTCACTTATAGAGAAATAGCTAAAGAAAAGTTAATACAGATTTTGTTATATAGAATAATAATTAAAACTAGGAACTACCTTCATTTTAAAATAAAAATATATAATATTAAGAACAGCATATTTATAGCGTCCCACTACTGATCTCGGACCTTCCCTTAGGGGGAACAAACAATATACCCGCCACCCTTGTCCAAGGTGGATTGGTGATCACGATTTATTTTTCATTGTCGGTACATTGCAATGATACAAATACAAATTAGATGGGAAAAATTGCTAAACAATGCATGCTGCAGTGGTATTTGAATTCTGAACTTCTAGATCGGTATCCGAGTTTAATACCACTGAGCTATCAGGTACCTAAAATATATAAAAATTGTGTATTTGCAATCAGAAGCCTTAATTTAGAGAGTGACAGTTGGATAAAGACAAAAAGCACATTCTTTAATTTAATAATAAAATTCAAGAAAGCTTTACTTGCAACGGAACTCGTTTAACTTATTTAAAAAAAACAACATTGTTTCTCTTTTCATAATAAAAAGAATCGGACGGTAGTTTAAGTGAAAAAGTAGTCAGATGTATTCTAGCTCTTTTTTGCTCTTTTTGGTCAAAATAAGTTTATATCACCTTTTTGCATAACCATGTGATGATACTCAATAGTAGATCCGTGGATAGTGAGGATTCAGTAGTTAATCAAGTGGTTATATGTATCTGTGGATTTGATTCCCATGCAGGATAAAACATTTTATGATACAAATAGTTTATCTAGGTGTATAATTCCATTTGTTTTTTTACACTTACAAAAATTTTAATACAATCAAACTTTACTGCTGCAATTATGGTAAGTGATCTTTATATATAATTTTCTGGATAATACTAAGAAATAGCCTTTTCTGCAAAAGCTACTTACATCACCTGGCGCCATATGTCTCTTAGAATATTAAACATCCTGTACCTCTTAAAGGAAGCGCTGCAGATAATCGAGTTTTATTATTTATACACATGTATAAAGTGTAATATGTTTCGTCGCTATGGCAACCGGATTTGAATGATTCATTTTGTATATTGAATCTTTAGCTTTCTAATTTTGTAATGAGAGTTTTTTATTATTATTAGGGCTGTATTTTTCATTAAGCGACGCTAAAAATATTTTCGTTTTTTTATATTTTTTCACCGGTTCTTTTTCCACTTCATAAATGTTTTGCTCGTCTCCTTCTTTTCCTTTTGTCCTTGTGCTACTTTTGTCTCCTTTTTACGTTTGTACTCGTACTACATTATATTTTATTTATAAAATTTTATTACTAATATTTTTATGGTTTTATTAATTTAAATGGCATTTACATTATCTCTTACTTCTTATATACTGTTACATATTTTATACTTACCTCACTGATATATACGAGCATATTTATAGTTACAAAATAATAAATCATCATTATTGAACAATTGTGATGAACTTGGTCATCAAAAACTTGGTGTGAAATATTCTTTTCTTTGCTAAAAATCTGCTGTTCTATACTAGCTGTTTTTATTGCTATATTGTTTTCTTTTTATTATCGTCCCACCAAACTACGTGAAAAATCGTGTGGTGATCTTCTTATACTATCTGTCAATGAAAACTAATAGAAATACACTGTCCACCTGATTTGTTAGCTGTGTCTATTTTTTTATAGTCGAAATAACGACCACCTTGGCGCAACGGCGTTCATCAAAACCGTCTCAAACCTAGGGTATGTATAATATGTGAATACACTAGTTTACAAAATTGAACTTTTTTTATACTCCAAAATAAATAATAATATTTTGTGACAATTCACACAGCGTCATCTAGTCCCAAACTAAGTAGCACTTGTATTATGGGCCCTAGACAACTGATATACTATTTATATACTTTTTTGTTTTTTTTTTTGTAAATAAATACATATTATATAAACACCCAGACGCGAGACGTAAATGTATATAAATATGTTAATTTACCTTCCTTAAACCAAAAAGTGTTAGTAAAAATATTCTATCACGTCACAAATTCTTTCTGCAGTCAAATGATTTTTTTAACTACCTAACGTGGTGACGACAGTTTATTGTTTATTCGTTCGCTTCAAACCACAATTATCTTGTTTCATTTAAAATGTCGAGTAGAAAGTGTAAACAAAGTTATGATCGTTTTTGTTATGTTTGTGGACAGTTTATATTTTCAAAAAAGAAAAGACCCATTGTAGATTCGTTAAATAGTGCATATCTCCATTATTTTGGATTTCCTGTTGCAAATCAAGATAAAAAGTGGGTGCCTCATGTGTTTTGCGAAAGCTGTAGAATTGTCTTATTCCAGTGGTTATCAGGAGAAAACGTTAACCTTCTATTTTAAATTTTTAAAGCCTTTATCTGTTAATGGAATATCTGCTTGGAAGTCATTCAAAATGGTTGTGGAACATTGTTTGGGAAATAAGAAAAGTGAAAATTACAAAGAAATTGTTACCGATTTATTGGAAAATTTTCAAAAGATGGGAGTAAACATGTCATTAAAGATTCATTTTCTGCACTCACATCTGAATTTTTTCCCTGAAAACTTAGGAAGTATGAGTGACGAACAAGGGGAACGTTTTCATCAAGATTTAAAGGTTTTTGAAGAATGACATCAAGGATTTTGGGATGAAAACATGTTAGGGGATTACTGTTGGTCCATTATAAGAGAAACTGATTCAAATAGCTATAAAAATAAGGCAAAAATTTGTCATTTTTAATTTTTTTTAGTATTAATACCAAAATTATGTATTTCAGTTAAGTTATTAAATATTTCTTAAACCAGACGTGACAGAATTTTCTTATTATTTTTTCTGGATAATTCTACCTAAATGAATAACAAAATAACAACTTTTAGCTGGGGTATGAAAACCGTGTAAACCAGTGTTATTTAAAAAAAAGATATAATAGTATAATTATGACTTGTCTTATAGCCATAACACAAGCTGCTGCTTGCTTTGGAACTAAGTAGTGCGAATTTTCATAGCATTTTTGAATTAAATTATCATTTATTTCAGATTCATATACATTTAAATTCAAAATTAAGATATAAATTAGTTACTACACTAAAACAACTAATTTATTTTAAACAAGTTGGATGGAAACACTTATCTTTTACCCCAAATATAAACCAGCTTTTTGATAAATTAAGTACACATGTCAATACAAATGTTACATAAAAAAATTAATTGATATAATTATAGCACGGAGTAATGCTTTGTTCGGGGATTTACCGAGAGCTATGAGCCACTTGCTCGTGACCGTGGCTAGGCGGCGTAGAGTCAGTCACTCGTCGGGTGCGATGCCTCGTGGCGCACGCCCTAGTACCTGAGTCGTTTTACATAGTTGTAATTCGCAGTGTCAGTCCAATCTGCGAATAGTTTTTATTGGTGGTGGCATTTTCTCATATCTGTAGTTACAAATTGTTAATCGCCCGTTCACTGGCGTGGCATTTTATAATCAGTGTTGGGGAATACAGTATCTATAGCACTACCAGAGGTACCCTAGTGGCATGCGTCGCTGCTTGAACCGACAGTTTTTATTCGACTGTAATAAAGACAGTAGATTTTCAACTGTCTTGATGAATTCAATTTGAGGATATCTTCATTAAATTCCCCGTATCGTAACATGTATTCAGTGAACAAGAAAAGCATCCAGGAATGCTTTGCCATGTGTAAAGAACATCCCACTACAAGTGAATCCCCTAAATCACCCCACCTGCAAATTTGGGGGTATCCATGCGAAAAATAGAGCGCCTTACAGACGCGTAACCGCGTATGTTTTTATTATGGCACCTTCCGAATTTATTATCCTTATATTTTTATGGTGCACTTTGTCGTGGTTTGTGTGAGATTTTTATTATGCGACTAAATTAATATTACCGCTTGGTGAGGTGCTTTTTTAAATAATATTTATGACAATGTTATTTAGTATTTATGACACGAATTTTGTGTTACACGATGTTAGGAAATATAAAATTTGGAATAAAAAAGGTTTTTTGTTTATGTAATCAGATCAATAACCTTTAACGGTAGTTTTAGGTTCACGCATTACCAAAAACTTCTGTAGAGAAGAGGGTATGGCCATGTTTTACTACTACTGGGTACTTACGTGGATATCTCCATTAATACCGTCTCCTACGGATCCGCCAGAAGAAATAGAAACAAAAAGTGGATTACCAATAATTTGGAACACTGTGGATGTGTGGAAAAAAGACCTCAGAAAGCTGACTTTTATTATTTAAGATGAAAAGTCTAAATAAGGTGATAAAGTAGTGAGAATGGACGAAAGCACTCATCTTCAATTTGCTTTCACTTTTATATAGTAGTTGAATTTAGACAGTTATTAATCCTGAAGTCTTCAATTTGCACTTAAAAACATTATGTACTAAATTAAACATACACTATGCCCTTTTTCAAAGTCAAATTTAGACTGGCTCCATGTATATCCTAAGCTTTTTAAATGAAGGATAAGGGCAAGGAAAATCATCTACGTATTCGAAAAGTGTCAGTAGATTCATTAAATTAAGGTGGCGCCACAATAGCATCAGTATAAATTTTAGAAAGCGCCAAAAGTTATTTATTGCTGTGGGACAAAAAATTTCTAACTCAGTATACTTCAATTCGTCATCTACGTTCATAGCATACACTGACGAGTTTTTGACACTTTTTCAAATTCTTCGCCTTATTAAAGCTACAAGATACTTTATTATCAAACTGTGTACATACAAAGATGGTTTACATTAAATTGTTTCAACAGTTTACCCCTTAGGTTGTACAATATTATTTTATTAACATAAAAATTATTACCTGGCAATAATTAAAACACCACGTTATACATAAATTTAAATGTCAAAAGATTTTTTTTATTGCTGTAGAACAGCAGACAGGCTGACGGCCCGCTTAGAATTTAGCATTTACCGTCGCCTATGAGTATTTGCAACGCCAGTGGCATCGCGAACACGCTGCTGTCCTATAAGGGTACAGGAACTTGGGTCACTAATGCCGGAACACAACACAAGATTATTGTGGCGGCATACTTAAAACCAAAGGTGGTAGCCATCCAGACGGGCTTGAGGCCCTACCACGTAGCTAGGGTAGATTGTTTTGTCGCCTTTTACGACAGGCCGACCCCGGCCGCAGAGGATAGTATTCTTTCTCTGCCCCTGCATGGATACAGAAAGATATCCAATAGAATACATTTTAAATCTAAATAATAATTAATTATAAGGATATGTAATGTATTTATGTAATTATTTTTATTCACTGTAATCAAGATATTAGATTTTCAACTATCTTTATGAATTCAAATTGAGGATACTTACGTAGTCCGGGTATGGGTATGACAGAAGAAACATGAAAGCAGAATAAATGCAGTTGAGATGAGAGCGTTAAGAAGTATGACAGGAGTTAAACTGAGTGACAGGATAAGAAATAGTGAGATAAGGAAACGTTGTGGTCTGAAAGAAGATGTAGTGACAAAATTGAGAAAGGTATGCTGAGATGGTTTGGCCATGTCGAGAGAATGAATGGAGAACGATTGACGAAAAAAGTGTATAAGGCGAGTGTGAATGGAAGTGTTGGAAGGGGTAGACCTAGGCGGACGTTTCGGGGCAACTAACGACCTCCGGCCGCCGTGAAATGCGGCCGCGGGCGGCCCCTCGGGGGAGGACCTGCCGCCCGCATTATTGTCGCGAGGGTGGGGGCTGCGTGCTGTTCTGCGGCCCCCCTCAACTCCTAGAGTTATTACAGGAGAGCGCCGGGGGGACGAAAGCCTGACCCCCTGGCGCCAACACTTTAGAAGGGGCCCGCCTTACGACAAAGGGCGGGCCGGCGCCGGCTCGGGCCACGAGATCGGCAGGCCATATATCCGTAGGCCCGGGCGTAGGCGATAGGAGAACAGCGGGGTTTTTAGTGGGTAGTCGGAAAAATCCCGGAATCCCACATATCCCTCGGTCCCCCCCGGCCGGAGGAACCCGTCAAGAGTGGTTTTTCCCCGAGACAAAAAAAAGCGGACGTTTCGAGACCAGATCAGGGACGTCTTGAAAAAAGGCCAGGTCAAGAGTACCCTAAACCGAAGGGCATATATGAAGGGAATAATGAAAGTGGACGAAGCGAAACAAGTATGTAAGGATCGTACTAAGTGGAAAGAAGTGGTCTCTGCCTACCCCTACGGGAAAGAAGCGTGATTATATGTATGTATGTATGATAATGTATTTGTGTGAATTGTTATAATATCACAAGTACTTATTACAATTTGTCGTCTAAATAGTCACTTATTTTTAATATGATTTCTCAATTAATAACTTCTTAGGACGATATTTAAAAATGTTATCTGATTGTAGGCTTAGAAGTTCACCAGGCAGAAAAATCTTTTAACCTCTACCCTCTGTAGATTTTATATTAATTCTGTTGACAGCTTCATATTCAGTTGACAAACAATAATAACAGTGTCAATCTAGACAGCGAGCTGTCAACGTCAGTTGTGTTATCTGTCACCCCAACTCGATGCGCAGGAGCGGGGTAACAATATTAACCCCTGCGGAGTAGCCCTGTCGTAAAAGGGGACAAAACAACTCTAGCTACGCATAGGGCCCCCAGCCGGTCTGGATGGCAACCATACTGGGTCTATAAGTGAGTCACCATAATAACTTTGTGCTGAGTCCCGGCATTAGTGAACCGGTTCCTGCTGTACACCTATAGGACAGGAGCATGTTCGCGGTGTCCCTAGTGTTGCAAACATCCATAGGCAACGGTAACTATTCATTATTAAGTGGGTCGTTAGCCTATCTGATGTTCTTCAGCAAAAAGAAGAATACGCCGAAATCGATTAAATTTGACGACCTATTCTACGTCTTCCGACATATATAAATATATAGTTTATATAAACTATATTAAAGTAAGAAATTAAATATTCAATCATGTTCAATGAATATAAACTCTGTATTTGTTTAATTAAGTGGCGCATTTAAAACTAATGTGGCGCCATCTAAAAACACCTTTATCAAAAATCTTGTCGGCCATTAATCTAATTAAATAATCATGACTTCGTTTATTTAAGTCAGCGGAAATTTAGAAAAATATAAGATTACGTATATGAGTTAAATTATTTCATAGTTTAAGATAAGAGAGACTGTCCATTTGTATATTAATACAAGTTTATATACCAACATACACCAACGACCGATACTATGTTTATGTAAAGGGAAAACATTTGTTTGTTTTTGTTAACTTGAAAAGCATCAACTGGTTTATAGCAATAATTTCTCCATGAAGGGGCAAAGAGAAAATACTGACCTCTGTGTTTGGGAGCGGCCTGTTGACAAATCAATCCTAGCTAGGTGATAGGGCTCTGCATGGCAGCCACCAGATGTCTCTAAATATGCCTCCAATATCGCTCCATAATGACTTTGTGTTGTGTTCCGGTATTAGTGACCCAAGTTGCATTCCTTGCGTGATACAGGCAACGGTAACTGCTAACTATTAAGTGGACCATGGCTGTATGACAGCAATAAAAAAAATACGTATTTAGGTTTTTTTTATTGCTGTAGAACAGCAGACAGGCTGACGGCCCGCTTAGAATTTAGCAGTTACCGTCGCCTATGGGTGTTTGCAACGCCAGTGGCATCGCGAACACGCTGCTGTCCCATAAGGGTACAGGAACTTGGGTCACTAATGCCGGAACACAACACAAGGTTATTATGGCGGCATACTTAAGACCGAAGGTGGTCGCCATCCAGACGGGCTTGAGGCCCTACCACGTAGCTAGGGTGGGTTGTTTTGTCGGCTTTTACGACAGGCCGACCCCGGCCGCAGAGGTTAGTATTCTTTTTCCGCCCCTGCACGGATAAAGGTATCTCAATAGGTTTGTATAATTATGCGGTCTCAAACATTGTGAACTTTTTTTTTTTGGTTTAGGATAGCAGACAGGCTGATGGCCCAATTAGAATTTAGCAATTGCCAATGGCATCGCGAACACGCTGCTGTCCCAAGTTATTATGGCGGCATACTTAAGACCAAAGGTGGTCGCCAACCAGACGGGCTTGGGGCCCTCCCACGTAACTAGTGGTAGCTAGGTGGTTTGTTTTGTCGCCTTTTACGACAGGCCGACCCCGGCCACAGAGGTATGTATTTTTCCTCCGCGCCTGCACCAATAAAGAGAACGAGGGCATCGTTTCAACAGTTTCATCAACAAACATGCGATGTATAAACCTCTTTAACTGAAATCTTAAATCCGTTGTATTTTATTAAGAATCGTAGGATAAAACTAATCGGTCGTTAATAAATTAACTATTCAATTAAAAAGTGGACGTAAAAGGAGAACATGTGTTTTGATTTTCAATAACATATATCTAGTTGTTTCGAAAATATCGTAAATGTGTTTTTGATATGATGTATTTTTAAAGAGAGTATAGTTTTATTGAACTACTAGCTCTACCTAGTATATAAATTTAAAAAATTAGTCTATCCTTTTTCAAGATCAAATATATCTCTATACCGAAACTCATCAAAATTGGTTCAGCAGCTTAGGCGTGAAAGCGTAATAAACAAACTCACTTTCACATTTATAATATTAGTTAGGATGTTATATTACACCAACACCTGTTAGCTTTTTATCCGTGCAGGGGCGGAGAAAGAATACTAACCTCTGCGGCCGGAATCGGCCTGTCGTAAAAGGCGACAAATCAACCCACCCTAGATACGTGGTAGGGCCTCAAGCCTGTCCTGAATGGCGACCATCTTTGGTCTTAAGTATGCCGCCATAGTAACCTTGCGTTGTGTTCCGGCATCAGTGACCCAAGTTCGTGTACCCTTATGGGAAAGCAGCGTGTTCGCGATGCCACTGGCGTTGTAAACACTCATAAGCGACGGTAACTGCTAAATCTAAGCGGGCCGTCAGTCTGTCTGCTGTCCTACAGCAATAAAAAATAGCATTAGATGGCGCTATGTAAATTGCCACAGTATATAATAAGGTTACTAGCGTTGTGTTCCGGCATTAGTGACCCAAGTTCCTGTATAAACACCCATATGCAACGGTAACAGCTAAATTCTAAGCGGACCGTCAGCTTGTCTGCTGTCCTACAGCAATAAAAAAATAGCTCAGTGGTATTATAATCGGAAATGCATGCACTGCTTAGAGTTTTTCTCGCCTCGTACCTTCTCGGCATATACCGACGGTGAGGGAAAACATCGAAAGGTATTCTGTCGGTTTCTTGTAGGGGGATATTTTTATTTTTTTTATTTTATGGATCTTCCTGCCCTTACCCCAAGCTTCCCGGGGTCGGCACAACATGTTTTTTCCTTGCACTCTCATTATTATTAAATACAAATTAGTCGAGAAAAGCTGTCTAAAGCACTACAGTTTTTGCATCGCGAATTATGGGAATTAAATTTGTCCAAAACGGATTGGCGGGTTTTACATACTGATCTCAGCATACAAGTTTGCTCACTATGATTTTCTTCACCACTGGTATATGGCAATTATGTGCAAATTAAACTAAAAAACTGCATATTCAGCGCATGCCACCGTGGGATCCGAAACTAGGCTTTTAGATAGTTATTCGTGTGTAATACCACTGAGCTACCAGATAAATAATAACACATTAAACAAATGAAAACTGAGCGAGACGAATTGTACTTGACATATTTTTAAAAATAAATACTACGCAGGCATATACATAAAAACTAGCAAAAGATGTAAACAAGTTTTTATTATTCTATACACCTTGTGAAAAACTTTGCACTCAAAGAAAATTTGGGTCGTTCGTTAGTATTGTTGAGTTAGCAGTTGACAATTGGAAGTATAGTGGGGTCCAAGAAAAAACCAAAGTTGTTTGTTCGGATACGCTGGGGGATTGCTAATGTTCGGTAACTGTGGCATAAATTGGTATGCTTTTACAAGTTTATCTGGCATTCTTGTTGAATCGGCCATCTTGTTTTGTTTTTTACACACCTTCGCATAGAATTCTATATCGTAAGTAAAGATATTGGTGTCTCTATATATATATATATATATATATATATATATATATATATATATATATCAGGGATACTTGCATTCATCTTAAAGTAGCTGGTAGCTCAGTGGTATTCAACTCGTTGACAAATCTATAGGTCGCGAGTTCAATGCTCACGATGATATGAGCCGCTTACACATTTTTTCTCGCCAATATATTAAATCCTGCTTGCAATTCAAACTTTTGCTTAAGTGC
The DNA here is from genome assembly GCA_963693495.1 of Malacosoma neustria. NCBI lineage: Eukaryota > Metazoa > Arthropoda > Insecta > Lepidoptera > Lasiocampidae > Malacosoma > Malacosoma neustria. The sequence goes on from OY856397.1 coordinate 5,162,298, forward strand.
CCGGGTCTGCTTTTCGACTTTTTCTTCTCCACTTCACACTGTCTTCGGCATCCCTGATAGTGAGTCCATTGGCACGCATACCACTTTTTACGACGTCAAGTCATAACGTTTTAAGCCTACCCCTCCTGGCGGGCTCGGTGGAGGCGGCATGGCCTGATATTTTTTCCCCACGAAAGTAGCCTCTACGCAAGAAGTACTATCATGGAGGAGAAGTTGAAAAAGTGACTAGAAATATGGTATAAATACAGTTCAAAGACCAGTCAGAACGGCCCTAATGCAGCTACAGTGAAAGATACTGTTGTAGAGAAATTAAAGTATGCTAAGTTAATTTTTATTTATTGCTGTAGGGTAGCAAACAGGCTGACGGCCCACTTAAAATTTAGCAGTTACTACATACTTAAGACCAAAGCTGGTTGCCATCCAGACGGACTTAGGGCCCGCCCTATCACGTAGCCTAGGGTGGGTTGTTTTGTCGCCTTTTACGACAGGCCGATTCCGGCCGCAGAGGTTAGTATTCTTTCTCCGCCTCTCTATAAATTAAATTTCTTTAATAACTAGAGTGACATTAGTATATTATTATTGAAAACCTCAACTATTAGCGTACTTTGAAATAATTAGGTGTATATAACCTAAAAACATTTTTTTAGGTTATATACAATGTTTAGTATGTGTATGTAAGTAGTAATGTGATTTTTTTATTGCTGTATGTAGGTCAGCAGACAGACTAACGGCCTACTTAGAATTTAGCAATTACCATCGCCTATAGGTGTTTGCAACGCCACTAACGCCGGAACACAACACAAAATTATGGCAGCATACTTAAGACCAAAGGTGGTCGCCAGCCAGACGGGCTTGGGGCCCTACCACATACCTAGGGTGGGTTGTTTTGTGACCTTTTACGAGAGGCCGACTCCAGCCGCAGAGGTCAGTATTCTTTCTCCGCCCCTGCACGGATAAATACGGTGTATTTATCCGTGTAGTGTATGTGTAATTTATCGCATTTTGACAGCCACCCAAAGACAAATTTCTTTCCTCCATTGTAATACAAGTTTTCATAGTGGAGATAACTGTTTTGTAAAATAAATCACTATAAGATAGTTTTAAAACATTCTACCTATTATAATAATTTTAGTCACTGTTCTACTATTTGATGGTTGTTTCAAAGTTATCAAATTTATTGTAAGAAAGCTATGTGTTATGAATATGTTATACTTATTATTATATTTCTTAGTGATAAATGTTTTAAATAACTGATTGTTAATGTTTAAGTAATGTGATCCAGTACGATGCTATGCTAGTATTGAAATTTACATAGCTACTAAATTTATGTTTAGTAGTTCTACAGTTAGATTTATTAATAAATGACAAAGTTTATTTACAAGATATGTAGTGATCTTTAAGAAAGTCTGTATACACAATTTACCAAATATATCACTAAAGTATTCAATTCAATTTATTCATTGTTTTATATAACAATACATTATATTATACATAGACCCTTTTGAGGTATAGCATATATACATTTACAATTGTTCCTTGTTTACCATATTTATTTTTTATCCGTGCAGGGGTGGAGAAAGAATACTGACCTCTGCGGCCGGGGTCGGCCTGTAGTAAAAGGTGACAAAACAACCCTAACTACGTAGTAGGACCCCCAGCCCGTCTGGATGGCGACCACCTTTGGTCTTAAGTATGTCGCTATAATAACCTTGTGTTGTGTTCCGGTATTAGTGACCCAAGTTCTTGTACCCTTATAGGTCAGCAGCGTGTTCGCGATGCCACTGGCGTTGCAAACACCCATAGGCGACAGTGCTGCCCTACAGCAATAAAAAAAATCACCAATTACTACTTATTTTTTCGGGGTACAATTTATTGAATAAATAATCATTTCTCGTTCAATCATTATCAAAATAGTCATTAATTGAAGTCTTATTAATTAAAAATATATTTAAATTCATTTTGAAGGAATTTAGACATTGAGCTGACTTTATATAAGTTGGAAGATGGTTATATATCTACTAATGCCCATACCAATTTTATGAATAAATATATTACATTATATATTATTATATATAAAAATACTTTTGCCGAATGTAGTAGTGTGACATGTAGCACTGCATAATTTTGTATTGTGTCGAATGCTTTTCAAAGTTGAAAAGCTTTTAATATTTTCCCTAATAAATATTGCCGCTTCGAAATATGGTTTACACGATCTCTTGCTTGAAGTCCGCATGTGGAACGAACACATTTCTTCTGGGCTCTTAACACACTTTCTCTATCCGCAGTTTCCCCAATAGAGAACACTATATCTATAAGTGTGGAACCCGCACAAACATGATATGCATTAAGTAAAACGTGTAGACTTGCGACTTTTCTAAGCATATATAACGAATATGCGAATTGGTCCTAATACAAATATGAAAAAAAATTAAAGAAATAAAAAGCGTCATCATCATCATCATTTCAGCCGGAAGACGCCCACTGCTGGACAAAGGCCTCCCCCAAAGATCTCCAACCTATTCCGGCGATCTTGACCAGATCATCGGTCCATCTTGTGGGGGGCCTACCAACATTGCGTCTTCCGGTTCGCGGTCGCCATTCGAGGACTTTTCTGCCCCAACGGCCATCCGTCCTTCTAGCTATGTGCCCAGCCCACTGCCACTTCAGTTCACTTCAGTATAAAAATATTTAAATGCGTGTATGCGTGCGTGCTGTATCAATAAATATAACCGTTAAAATATTGTTACACAATACATTTATTTACTCGTCATTTACCAAGTAGTTAATAAGGAAAACTTGCGAATTGGAGCCCGAGGTCCACTGTACTGTCACAAAATTACACACCATTTTTTTTTATTGCTGTAGGACAGCAGACAGGCTGACGGCCCGCTTAGGATTTAGCAGTTACCGTCGCTTATAGGTGTTTGCAATGTCAGTTGCATCGCGAACACGCTGCCGTCCCATAAGGGTACAGGAACTTGGGTCACTAATGCCGGAACACAACACAAGGTTATTATGGCGGCATACTTAAGACCAAAGGTGGTCGCCATCCAGACGGGCTTGAGGCCCTACCACGTAGCTATGGTGGGTTGTTTTGTCACCTTATACGACAGGCCGACCCCGGCCACAGAGGTTAGTATTCTTTCTCCGCCCCTGTACGGATAAAAATTTTAGTACTAGTGTCATATTGAAAGTACATTGAGCTTAATTTTAATTTTACGAGATAGATTTTAAAGTCGTAAAGTCTAACCGGGATGTTTATTTTATAACTTTTTTAAAGTTTATATTCGTCGCTTAGCTGTAACTAGCTTGCATACTTACAATGATTCATTCTTTAAAAATTCCATAAAAGTTGAGAATGTGTCATATCCAAATATTTTAAGTGATTACTGTTTCTAAATAATTTCACTAGTTATAATGTTATTGACCAGTATAAAGATAACTTCTGTAAGGGGTCAGTAGTAAAAAAATGGTCCTTCGGCTCAAAAGAAATAAAAAAAGATCGCCATAATCTATGTGTACAGGAGCAGTGGGGCAGATTATACTGACACCTGCCACCGGTATCGGACTGTCGTAAAAGACGACAAAAACTCCTATCTAGGTGGTAGGGCCCCTAGCCCCTCTGGATAGCAACCACCACTAGTGTATAAGTATGTCGCCATAAATAACCTTGTGTTGTGTTACGGTATTAGTAACTCAGGTTCCAGTACCCATATATGGACAACGGCGTACTCGAGGTGTCGCAATCCACAGGCGAATAACCACTTAGGTGGACCGTCAGCCTGTCTGATGTTCCTCAGCAATAAAAAAAAGGTTTTAAAGTCATAAATTATTCTATAAATTGTAATATATACATAGACTGAGTCTTGATGAAATGGGCATATAATTTACCACATTGCAAAGAAACTGGCACACTCAGAATCTATAATCAGATCAGCCAGGGTTTCAAGCTTTAATAATAATAATAATCAAGGATCTGTCAAGTGTATGAATATTGACACATGGCTGTCTGAGAAATTTTTCAGATTTCCTTTTACACATTTAATTTGCCATTGTAATTACGAGTATAAAGTGAAAATAAACCCTTCAAGTGTATGTATATCACGAAAAACCATTGAAAACTAAAATTCTCATAAGTTTTTTCAAAATGACAACTCACGTCAAAATGAAAATATGCTTTGGAAGTGTTGTAAAATTTAACATAAATAAAACAATCGTCACATAAACAGACAAGATAGCCAGCCGTAATCGCGCACGCTTTCCTGCTGTACCTACTTCGCCAAGCTCCATCCTACAAACCTCTAGCGCAGAAGAGAATAAGCAATTAAAATACTCCAATGGCTCAAGTATAGTATCTCTTTAAAAAATATTAGATACACCGCCTAAATACACATTCTATTAAATCTATAAAGGTCATCGCACACTTAATTGTTGACATAAATAAATGACAGCGCATTTGAAACACAGCACAGGATCGTGATCTTTGAATAACATCAAATCATTCTATCTCTATCTAACAACAGATTGTTTATACTTCTGTCTCCTTTTTACGGCACGCTTCTGGTGTCGATGCTTTGTCAGTTTAAAAATAAAACAAAACCCTTTGAAGAATAGAGATTAGTAGATTTACGATATCTGATTTTCCCTACCTCCCTCTGTCGAGGGTATTTCTGTCATCAGCCAATCTTTGTTATTAACCTCCCCAAGTTTGCGCCCGAAATCCTGGCGCCTAGCTTTTTCTATCTAGCCTCGACCGGCAATCTTGCGCAGATTATCGATCTATCATCCTGGCATCCTACACTTCTTTTGCTGTCTCTCTATTGCTAAGCATAAAATAATGTGAACCTTAATACCTTCGTTTTGGGGTCATTCATATTACGTCACACGTTAAACGGGGGGGGGGGGTATCACCGGAATGTGATATTGTGTGACAAGGGGCGGAGGGGTGAAAAGCTTTCTGTCGTCATGATATGAATGAAATGAATATGAAGGAGTGGGTCTAAAGTCCATGGGCGCAAGTTTTGTATCTTTTTTAAACATAATAAGTCGTTTATTGTTTCCTAACTAGTCATTTGTCTCTTCTATCAGTTTCTTTTATCTAAAATATTTGACTTTATGTTGATTTTATTAAAGATTATTTAATAAAAATAAGAAAAAATGAAAGTAACTTTTTTCTTTTGATTATTTTTAAATACATGCATAACATTTAAAAATGTGTGACGTCACCTCAGGGGTTCTAAAAATGTGACAACCTATGACACGGACGGGAGGAGGGGTTAAAAGTCCTAAAAATCGTACGACGTAATTTATGGATGGCCCCTTATAAGAAAATAGCCTTCTTTATTTTCTTACCCTCGTGGCATTTTACTAACTAATTATGTCATGTTAAGTAGTTTTTCTCGCCTAATATGCATATTATAGCATAATTAGCCGTTCCCGCCCGCTTCGCTGGTCGAATAACAGAAAAAAAATAAGATTATTTTTTGGGAGATCCTATTTTTTTTTTCTAAAACTATTTTTTAAATAATATCTTTGTATATAGTTTATAGTTACTCCTTGTTACATCAGCTATCTGCCAATGAAAGTGCCGTCAAAATCGGTCCAGCCATTTCAGAGATTAGCCGTAACAAACAGACAGACAGTCTATCCGTGCAGGGGCGGAGAAAGAATGCTAACCTCTGCGACCGCGGTCAGCTTGTCGTAAAAGCCGACAAAACAACCCACTTTAGCTATGTGGTAGGGCCTCATGTCCGTTTTAAGTATGCCGTCATGATAACCTTGTGCTGTGTTCTGGCATTAGTGACCCAAGTTCCTGTACCCTTATGAGACAGCAGCGTGTTCGTGATACTACTGGCGTTGCAAACACCCATAGGCGACGGCAACTGCTGAATTCTAAGCAAGCCGTCAGCCTGTGTGCTGTCTTACAGCAATAAAATAAAAAAGACAGACACTTTTTTTAGAAAATGTTGTTTTGGTATATGTACCGTATATACATCGAAATGCACTTAGTAAAATCGGTTATTTTAATATTACCGACAGACACTCCAATTTTATTTATTTGTATAGACTGCCATGTATCGACAGTAAAGGATAAAAAAAATCATGAGGAAACTTGGATATCGAGATCACCGTATGTGTAAGCCGCCTTAGACAAGCGTGGCGGGTAAACTGTTCGTTCCCTCTAGGAGGAGGCCCTAGTCCAGCCGTGGAACGTTTTAGGCTGGTTTTTACTTCACTGAACGACTGGTTTTCTTCATCGACTGGTCCTGCAACTACAGTACAATATATTGTGCTGTGCCTTGCATATTTCGCCAAGGCTTACATATTTCGCTACATATCTTGATTAATTTATTTATCTGTGTGGGTGTGTGAGTGTGTATATATGTGGACTGTGTATGTCAGTAATATAAATATAGATAGATATAATTTTTTTTCACCTACACCGCCATATCACAATTCCTTCCAATTAGGTTATCTGGAAGAGATCACTTTAAGCGATAAGATTTTGTTTTACTACTTCATTTTTGTGTAATTACTTGTTAATATTGTCCAGTTTTTAGTATAGTAAACAATAAAGTTATCTATCTACTTTGATTATCTTATGGATAGTCTCATTTTAATTTAGTCTCAATTTAATTTATACGAGCAACCACCCCTAGTTTTTAAAACATCGCGCCATAATGACCTGTTATAGACCGGCATAAGTAATTCAGGTTCTAGTTTCTCTCCGAGGCCGACAGCGCATTATAATGCCTATGGTGTTGCTAGCCACCTACTAGCCGTTCTTCTGTCTACCGGTTTAACTATAAATCCGGTTATTCCCTCGTTAAAACACCTTTGAGTGTTTAAGAAGGATTACCAACAAGTAATTATCGAAGTGCAGTCAAAACTGTGTCCAATCAATTATCAAAACTTTTTGGACCTTTTATGTTTTGTTTCACCGCATTTTTGTTCCAAACACGCTCCGCTTGCCACGAGTATCAATAGACTATCAAATAAAACGATAAGATGAATTGTCATTTTTAATCTATAAGGGTCCGCATAAAAGCGATTAGTTCTGTGGCTGTCTTCGTCCGTGTCCCTAGGCTCCACCCCATGAAGAATAATATCTTTGTAGTATTTGGAAATAGTTTGTAATGGCCTGGTTGCCCTTATCTGTCAATTGCATGTTTTATAAAAAAAAGGCTTTGATACAAGTTTCAATGTAGTACAGAAATATATATTTAAAACCTCACGCCTTTAAAAAATTCAGAATTCCAGCTTAAGATAGTGGTAGGGTTCCGAGTGTGGCGGCAAGTAGTGGTCTGTGCAAATATGTAATAACCCAGGTTACAGTTCCCTTCCGCGGACGGCAGCGTATTAGCGGTGACTCTGGTGTCGCAAAAATCCGTAGACGACGGTGACTGCTTCTTATTAAGTGAGTCTTTTGCCTCTTTGCTGTTCCACAACAATAAAAAAAACATGTGCAAGACCAATGGAAAACATATTTGATTAAACCACAAAACCCATCGCAAATGTCTCCCCCTTATGGAGCCCTTATGTATCAATCCATACATGAAGCTTTAGCACCTAAAATCACATTAAATTCAGGCTCTCAACAATCTGTTATCCGAAGATACTTGGGTACTTTGTTCACATTGCCCGACGACAGCCGCATAACTTGGATAAGCTGAACGTAACGGGCTAGATGGAAGGAAAGCGACCCCGTGGTGTGACTAAGTAACCGCCATCAGTGGACTCCCAATAGCAACCACTATTCGAGAAACTGAGGACCGAATGATGAGGAAACAGCTTACGAGACAGGCCACGGTTGATTTTCTAGGACACGACCTTAAGCAATGAAGAATTGGACCAAGAAAAAGACCTAAAATCACGGTACCAACTAAGTCTGACAATAGTATTTTTGATACATGATACTCGTAGATATCGATTGGTATAGAATCGAATGTTATATAGCGTTGTCGTGATTAGTTGTAGAAGTTCTCGCGTAACAATTGTGATAAAAAATTTATCAAAGAACCCTAATCTATTGACAAAAAGGCGTGAATAAACTTTTCTGATCCGGATGCGCAAGGTCTTTGCTCTGGGCGGACGTGCTAACAAAACTTCCAACGCCTACACAGCCATTGTAAGAATTTAAGCAAAAAACACCTTGCAAATTATTGATTACCTGTGAAATGACTATAAAGAATTTATTTATTGTAAAACTATTATTATTAAAATATTTGTATGGCGTGAATAAGTTTGCATATAAAATATGGCGGATGAATTTCAATGGTTTATTTCCGGCTAACAAAAAATAAATTGTCTTGACATTTTAAGTCTTGAGGGAATATCTCCGGGATAATCTAAACAGCATCTTGAATTACTGAGTTAGGTACATTTTAAGAACTAAGAAAAAGATGTTACGTTTTTAATATTTACTTTAAATTCTAAGTAAAATATTTTTGTCTAGCTTACAAACAAAAGAAATGACTAATCGGGTTTCTTTTTGCGGATCATATCAGACAGTGATTGTTATAATGTAAAACCCCAATTTACAGATACTTAGTTTGTTGTACCTTTTTACATGAGTATCACGGAATCACGGAAAAATACCGACTTAAAAACACTTTTCCTTCCTGCCCTTAACCCATTTTTTTTGGTCTCGGGGGAAAAACCTCTCTTGACGAGTTCCCCCGGCCCGGGGGGACCGAGGGATATGTGGGACTCCGGGAAAGATGTTCGATCATCCGACTACCCACTAAAAACCCCGCTGTTCTCCTATCGCCTACGCCCGGGCCCACGGATATATGGCCTGCCGATCTCGTGGCCCGGGCTGGCGTCGGCCCGCCCTTTGTCTTAAGGCTCTAAATTGTAATTGCCCTTCTAAATTGTTGGCGCCGGGGGTCAGGATTTCGTCCCCCGGCGCTCTCCTGGATCAACAGTTGAGGGAGGCCGCAGAACAGCACGCGGCCCTCTCCCTCGCGGCAATAGTGCGGGCGGCGGGTCCTCCCCCGAGGGGCCGCCCACGGCCGCTTTTTACGGCGGCCGGAGGTCGTTACTGGCCCGCCGGCGTGGCCTGCGATGGCGGGACGGGAGTGTGGTGGTCGACTCCCGCTCCCGCTCTGCCGCCTCCTTTGCGGACATGACTGCCTCGCAGAAGGAGGCGACAGCCGTCCATCCAAGATCGTCCCCGACCATGCACAGAACTATGGCCGGGAGCGACAGGTCCGCGCCGATTTGGGCGCGGCCTGCCCTTATTCCAAACTGGAGTAAGCACAACACGTTCTCTCCTTCCATTCTCCTTAGCCGTCATCTGAACATTTACACCTTTTTTACCATTTTTTTAATTCCGTAGAACAGCAGGCAGGCCGACGGCCCGCTTCGAATTTAGCAGTTATCATCGCCTATAGGTGTTTGCAAAGCCAGTAACATCACGAACAGGCTGCTGTCGCATAACGGTACAGCAACTTGGGTCACTAATGCCGGAACACAACACAAGGTTATTATGGCGGCCTACTAGACCAAAGGTAGTCGCCATCCAGACGGGCCCGAAGCCCTACTACGCAGCTAGAGTGGATTGTTTTGTCGCCTTTTACGACAGGCCGACCCCGGCCATAGAGGTTAATATTCTTTCTCCGCCCCTACACGGATAAAATACCATATCATCTTTTATACAATCCATCCATCTTTTCTTTGGTCTACCTCTCCTCTTGTATCCATCTAGCATCCTCCTTCATTCCTCCATCTACCGATATAAAAACACGTGGAAAAGTAATATCATATAATAATGCTAACGTATTCTTGGCCCTGAAATTAGGCAGTACAATTGGTTGATATCAAAAACAACACAGCACATTCCACTGCTGGGCTTGTGGCTCCCTCTAGTGAGAACAGTGAGAATAAATAGCACACCTTTCCCGCTTGTCCAAGGTGAATGCATGTTTCCTCCAGTTTTGCTTAGCCGTCAGTACGTTTATGTTACGCATACTAGGCGGGAAAACTGCAAAGCAGTGCATGTAATCGTGGGATTTGAACCCGTTACTTCTAGATTGCTACTTACTGCTATATCTCGAGTGTAATATCGTTAAGCTACCAGGTAAATAACAATTCTTAAAAAAAAAATAAGAAAACAATTATAAAAACAGTTACCAGGGTATAATATCAAAAAGCCAGTTTTGGGAGTTCATGTCAGTCTTTAATCAACTTTATGGTCGCTACAAAAGGGCGTAAAAGTGAACGATCCCCAAAAACAAAACTGTCCCGCAGAAGCTCTAAAAAGAATATACGAATAGGCTAAAAGTCCATATAAAAATAAATTGTCGGTAAGGACTTAGCGGGCGGCTGAGCGGACGTAATTAGTCGCGGACTGGTTGGGGAATAAACTTTTAGTGTCATTTTGGGGTTCTGCAAAACTAAAAAATTATAAAACAAAAACTAATTTTTTTTTTATAAATTGACCAAAATATTTTCCTGGAAAAAATCATATTAAAAGTAATATAAAATTTTAGACTGTTTGATATATTTTAAAATGGATATGTGGTCGAATTTTCAATATTAACGTACGGGCTATTGAAAAACATTGGATCATGGAATAACAGAATTATTTAAAGATAGTCAGATGTTCAAAGTCAGTGCGGAGTACTTGTCTTGGTATTCCAAATGTTTATAGGTTAGTAACTGTTTTCTATTATTTAAATCAGCTTACTTTAGATACGACAAAGAGACAAAGAAAACGTTACTCTCTTTGATTTTTTGGTTCGATACATGTTTTTTTTTTTTGTGTGCTTTTAATGATTTCATATATATTTTATTACGCAACCAGTTTTATGAATATATTTGTCTGATCTTGGCGCATAATTGTACCACAGGCTTTTTAAAACTTACAAGTGGTCGAAAAGCAGGCACAGACATGCTGCATATTATACATATAAATATACCTTACCTGAATAGGGATTTAACAGATACGATCTATAAGGCCACTTACGTAGCTACTAAGCTATTGTAAAATTAGTAGCATATACATTGCAACTAAATCTTAAAATTAATATCTATTCCCATACTGAGCCCTTACGCATCATCATAGAACACACTTGACATATTTAATTTTTAATTCTTCCATTTCGTAGTCCCCAACGGGATGAGCGTGATATTCGGACGTGTCCCGAATGGAATTTTAACTTGTTTAAATTATAGTTATTGTTGTAATAAAGTGTGTGAGAGTTGTTTTTCCTTTTCTGGAAAATTACATTTCCGGAACTTGTTGCTTTGTAACAAAGAGTTTTCTTCTCTAATCTTTAATAAATTGTCATTGAGTATAGTTTAAATATTTGAATACAGTTCAATTTTTCTCTCCGTACAAGAGCGGAGTAAGAAAATCGACCACTGCGGCCAGGGGCGGCCTGAACCGCTCCGTTCATTCGATCGCTCATTTGGGTATTCATTCATTATTTTCATAATTTATGGGAAAATGAATGTAAAGGTGGATATATATTTATCTGACGTGTCGTGTCGTGATGCGTCAGAAGCATAATATCGGTTTCATACATTTAGGACAGACGACAGAACGCGTCACGACACGACACGTCAGACATATATAAATCCACCTTAATCCTTGTTAGGATTCCTCCCCACTTCTGCCGTGTGAGATGATGATCTGATAATAACATCGCGTTGAGAACTTTGCGATTCTGAAATTAAGTCACAGGAATTTGAGCGATATTTGCGTAACGTAAAGCAACGTTTTGGTAAAGCCTTTTCAATTGCTTCCTGATCCTCATAAATTAATACCTGCCTGTACACTTTTTCTATGTCTCCTGATTAATCATAGGCGTATTGACGAAATCTAAGTAAAATATTTAGCAAAAAATCTTATATATTTGGACCGGTTAATTGTAAATTATTTATAGAATATCCCGACGTCGCGCCGCGGGAGCACTGCCGTTAAATACAACTCGTAATTTTGTTGATTCGCTAGTTGGTCGTAATACTGCATGATGTGGTATAAAATAAGACTGATGCGGTATTAAAACTTCAGATTTACTTAAATGCCCAAGGTCGGAATACTCCCGAATAAATTTAGAATACATATTTTTTAGTTCTGGATTTTTACTAAAACGTTTTTCGAGGGTCAAAAACTGCCTTTTGGCCATTATAAATTAATTTCCAAGACAGTCGGTTTCTCAATGTAGGGATAACCTTACAATAAACCTGCCTTCATCACTGCGGGACGTGTTGGCAACAAAATGATCCTCGCTAGCAATTTCCTCCCCAGTCTTGAGATTAGTCGAATGAGGAATTTGTTCAATCTTCCACAGCTTGGCTAAACTTTTATCTAATAGCTTATTTGACATACAATTATCTGAGCTATCTGCTGAAACATGATTAAAGTTTATATTAAACCTTTTGTTAAAATTATTTGCGACCTACAATTATCTCGAATAAACAGTGGTCTTGCCAAAATCAGCCTAACTTCGGCTTACGAACGATAGGTTGGTTGGGACCAAGAGATAATTGATCATCTTCTATCACCGACTAAAACAAATCAACACCAATTAATACATCAACTTTAGCACTTTGGTTGAACGTTGGATCGGCTAATTTAATATTAAAGGGCAAATTAAGTTGTGAAATATCGATTTTTTCCTAAGGTAAATTACCCGTTACTTGAGGTAGTACTTAAACATGACACCTTGGTTTCAAAATCATTACACTAGATGTGACTTGCAATAAACAAGACTGTAGTGAATACATTAGAAGTGGACACGTTTCCTACACCTACAATATTGACTTCGATTGACTGAGGAGACAAGTTCAACTTATTTAATAAACTACTCGTAATCAAAAAAGATTGACTCCCGCTATCTAACAGCTAAAATTGTCGTGTATCGTTTCCTGACTGGATTGTACACGTCAACCAGAGCTATCGAAAGTAACATGCTTTGGTTGGTCTTCACCGACATTCTGAATAAATCATCAGTAGCAGCATAGTCACTAGATACTTATTTGACTACACTTTCAGTCGAAGATGCGGACGATTTAATTAATTAATTTATTAATTTAATCTTTATTCTTTTAATATTTGAACTATACATAAAAACTATAACAGTTTGAACATTTGCAGCGTTCACAGATTGAGAGTCTTCTTTATGTAACAACGTGTTGTGGCATCTTTTATAAATAGAACATAGACCTAACCTGCATTGGTGTGAAAAATGCCCCTAATGCAGGCAATTCAAGCATAACCTCAATCTCATTGCCTCTGTTGCTCAATTTCAAAATGGCGTGTTCGTTACTGGTATATTCCGATGACTGCATATGATTTCTTTTGATTGACTCCAGCTTAATTTACACGTGTTACTAGTTTTTACATGTTTTATATTTAAGAACAACGCATTAGCTACGTTTGATAGCGCACGCGTATGTGTTTGAAGAAGAATGAAATGAATGCCCGAATGAGCGATTGAATGAGCGGAACACACTAGTGAGGTGCGCGAACAAAGCCATGTGTTGTATTTTGACATAGTGACTCAGGTTCCAGCTTCCCTATGTGGCATTCGCGATGGTACTGCTTAATATTACGTGAGCCGTTAGCCTGCTGCTGTTTCACAGAATTAAAAAAAAATTAATGACATACTAATACCAGATGGTAGCCAGTTTCTGTGATTTAACTAAATTGACGACCTCCGTGGCTTAACGGTTAACGTATGTCGGAACACCTACGGGGATCACAGGTTCGATTCCTGTACTCAGTATAGGTGTTTAATAAAAATTTTCTTTATAAAAGTATTTCTTAGTAAGTAAGTATTTCTTTATAAAAGTAAAGTAAAAAATTATTAAATCATCAAGTCCCCATAACACAAGTAAATATTTTGATATTTTTTTACAATATTTTATACTCATGTGTATATTGCTTGATATATAAATAATTAAAATTAAAATTTTAAAATTTTAAAATCTGCTAAATAAATGTAGAATGAAATATAAAACAGCCTCGAAAGAAGAATGAATTCTAAGCTAAAATAAAATAATAATTGGTTATTGCAAAGACAAAATACCAATTTATCTTTGCCTATTCGTATACAGAATTAAAAAGATTTACATTTTGATTAGTGTTAAATTACCATAAAATTTCATTGTATTTTATGTGACATAATTATCCAAATTTCATCACTACAAAGCTCAGAATTCGCAATGTGTAGTCTGCGTTATCGATCTCTTTTCCACCCCTTATCAATAATATATCTGTCCTTATCAGATACACACAAAGCCCCGATTAGGGGTGAACCATACAAACGATCGCCGGTTCGCAACAAAGGGAATTATTAAAGGGTTTCCTGATTTAAATAAAATAGATGTGTTACCAAATGTACGCTCCAATATTTTCTTCATTTTCTCAGAATATTTTAAGATTTAACAAAATATTTACTCGTAATGTCTCTGCTTCTCAGAAGCACTTAACCTGACGCCTTCGACATTTCACACTTCTAGTCAAAACATCCTGCATTCCGTAAGCAGCATTCCTCACATCTATATATAAGCATCCTCGCCTTCAACTCGTCCCTCTGAGTAGCCCGACGGAATAGGCTTAGGGACACTTTCTGTCCCCATATTGTTATGTATTGAGTAATGTATTCACACATCACTCAATACATAAGGTACACGTAGAATAGGTAGTTATTTATTGCGGGGGACTTCCCCTACTATAGCGGAGGAGTTTTATTCGTCGTTTCTTCTCATTCAGCTATTCATATTCCGAAATAATAATAAATTAGAATAGGATCGGCTTCACTAGTGAAGTCGATCAGACCTCTAATTTCTAACCGTGCACAGCTTGCTCTCTTGCTCCCCATGCAGCAGTCAAGCCAAGGTCGCACCTCACAGGAGGCGCATCCCCGAGCACCCTGCCACGGATGATCGACCCCGCCCACACGGGGTCGGATGCCTTCCTCCGTTGTCGCTGTTACGTCTTAGACGAATAGCTTTAAAACTCATACCGTCAGTTTTCATTCAGTCCAGTCCTCGCCATACTTAATTTCAGCTCAGTTCTCGTTCATCTTAGTTCTCACCCAGTTCAGTGGCAAGTCTGTTTAATGCCAGTTTATAATTGGTATAATAATTAAGTTTATATTTAAAGTGTATTAAAAAAGTCATACTCAAAGTAGTCTGTAACAGAAGGTAGCAAAGGTTGTGCATATTTTCTTATTATTTTCCCAAACTACCCGCAAGTTAGAGTTACGACTGGTAATTTGTAAAAATACACGACCACCGCCGCGTCGCTCGGTGTTTGGCTTGCGATCGTCGCACACCACACTTTTTCAACTTGTCGACCATGTAAGATGATTCTCCTTATTTTCAACCGTCCATAAAGTGCTTTGGCTTTAGATTCGTTTTCATATTTTCTTTGACGACCTCTTTAACTCACGTCGATACGCTTGCGGAAGTCGATTCCCGGCCCGCGTTTGGATGTTTATGTATATGTATTTATTTACAAATGAAAAGTATATATGTTGTATATTAGTTGCCTAGTACTCATAACACAAATGATACCTGCTTTGGGACTAGATGGCGCTGTGTGAAATTACCCAATATATATACATACTTTTTTTATTGCTGTAGGCCCACTTAGTAGTTAGCAGTTACCGTCGCCTATGGGTGTTTGCAATGCCAGGGGCTTCGTAAACACGCTGCATAGGAATAGCGGAACCTGGGTTATTAATGGCGGAACGCAACACAAAATTTTTATGGCGGCATACTTACAGAGCAAGGGATGTTGTCTTGTCTCCTTACCGGTACGGATCAAAGAAACTACACTTAGATATTCGTTTGTTTATCACTTCACACTGAATATAATTATTTAAGATTATTATTAGGTATTTATCAAAGCCCTATCCAGGTACGTTCTCCATCCGTTCCACAAATGAAGGCGTGGTAGAAACCCTTTGTAGTTACGTTATAACATTACCAATTTATTAATTGTCCGCTATTAGTATAGTCATTATATTTCGCCCGTACCGCGGCGGTCGGATTTTGGTTTCGATACGCTTCTGGCAATTGGCTAGTTTTGTTTTAATTTGATAATGCGATTTGAATCATAAAATTGATTAAGATCACAATTATATATGAATATTGTTTTCAGTTTAAATGATTAAGAAAGAAAATATGTTTATTTTGGAACAAATAATTACGTAACTAATAATTATAATAATTTAGGTTACAGTACTATATAAGAATAAAAGTAATAAAAATATAGTTTAGGAAAAACAAAAAAAAATTACACATTTAAATTTTGTATTTTCACTTTAATGATAAATCGAACTAAAAAGTGAAATATAATTGTTAATGTATGAATAAAATAATGAACGAAAAATATTATTATTATTGTCAAAAAAGCGTGGGGCGCTTTGTACCATTTTTGGGCTAATCGTATCGATTGAATATTCCAGAAAACTGATTTATCGAGCACCGTTTAAAGTGGGCTGAAGGAAGATCGAGTTCAAAGAAGTCGTTTACAAAGAAAAATACAGGTGAAACCAATAAGAGCGTGTTAAAAATAGAAGTATGTTCTAAAAAGGATTAATTATTATGCTGTTCTTTCGCTTAGAAAATGTCACGAAGGATAAAATTACCTTATAGTGTGACCATACATACAGTACAGTAATGATAGTAAGTATTATATGATATATAACATATTATTTAAAAAGCTGATGTAATTTTACAATCTAACAAAGAAAATAAAAAAGTAATTTAAATAATTTTCATTTCAATTAACTCAGTACAAATAAATTGGATTACTACCTTCTCTTCGCGGAAGGTAGTATGTTAGCGGTACTTTTGACGTCACAAAGATATGACGGTAAATGTAACACGTGGATCAATAAGTCCCGGGACTAAATAACTAAAAAAATACAAAAACAAAACTCGACTCTATTCATCAACAAAGTCTCCTTCAAGAGCAACACAGTCAATCCAGCGCTTCTCTAATATTTCAATGCCTTTCCTGTAGAACGATTTATCTTTGGCCTCGAAATAAGTGTTCGTTTCGGTAATGACGTCCTCGTTAGAGTAGAATCTCTTCCCATGGAGCATTTTTTTGAGGTCTGCAAACAGGTAGTAGTCGCTGGGGGCCAGATCTGGTAAATACGGTGTGTACGGAAGCAACTAGAAGCCCAATTCATGCAATTTCGCCACGGTAGCGAGCGACTTGTGACACAGCGCTTTATCTTGGTGAAAGAGCACTTTTTTCTTCTTCATTTAGAACGGTTTCTCACCGATTTCGTTCTTTAAACGCATCAATCGGCCAATCTAACGTTCGCTATTGATCGTCTTACCTTTTTAAGGTAGTCTCTGAACAAAACTCTATGAGAATCCCAAAATACTGAGGCCATAACCTTACCGGCCCACATTTGCGTTTTTGGCCGCTTTGGACACTTCTCACCGACTGCAGACCATTCGGCTGACGATCGTTTTGATTCCGGAGTGTAGTGATGGATCCAAGGTTTATCCATTGTCACATACTGATGCAAAAAATCTGGTTTATTTCGGCGAAACAGCTCCAAACAGTGCTCGGAATCAAGGACACGTTGTTGTTTTTGATCCACCGTGAGCAAACGCGGCACCCACTTTGACAACAGCTTTCTCATAGACAAATGTTCAAGCAAAATAGCGTACACTTTACTGTATGATATCTGTAAGGTATCAGCTATCTCTTTTAATTTTAATTTACGGTTTTCCAAAACGATTTGGTGGACTTTTTTAATGGTTTCCGGTGTAACTACCTCATTTGGCTGGCCGGAGCGTTCAGCATCTTCAGTGTCAGTACGACCACGTTTAAACTCAGCGTGCTACCGACAAATGGATGTTTTTGATGGTGCAAAGTCCACGTACTACTTTTCAAGCCATTGCTGAGCTTGTACTTCGCTTTTTTTTGAGAATATCAAGACTTGCGTTGTTTTCAGGGAGATCGAACGTCGATCGTCTTGCGCGTTTAGGAACTTTCGCGTTACTACTTCTATTATATTCGTCCCACCCTCCCTTTTACCATTTACCTCATCAAGAGTGAGGGTAGTAAACGAAAATCTGGAGGCGGGATTTCAAATACCCTTTATGCATGGATTTGACAGTAAAAATTTACTAATTGGGCTGTCAGCCTGCTGTTCGACAGCGATCTCTAAATTAATAGGACAATATAGTTACTTCACTAGAATAAATACTCGTTTCAATATAATACGCACGTTGATAATTCAACCGCATTATGGACGGGTGTTTCCGTCTGAATAGATACGCCATTTATTTCGTATAACAATGAGCTCCATTCCAGGTGCTCTCATGTATGAATACCTACAGATACATATATACATCATTGAGAACATAAGTCACTTTTTGAATTTAATTCAATTTATGCATGCCTATTTATAATACATTGACCTATTATTACATAAAGTTTTTGGAATACCATTGATTGAATAGTCATTTCTCGGCAATAATAAATTAAATTAAAAAACTAATCAAAATTTAATATGGCTATATAGCTATTGAATTTTGAAAAAGACAGCTCCTTACATTAACAAAAATTTATAACGCAGTCACAGAAATGCAATTGAACATATGCAACCAGACAAGAATTGTATAAAGATTGTTCCTACAAATATCTTGCCTTCCGTGGAATCGAATCTATAGACACCACCACTGATGTAGCGGCCAAGCCAGAAGCGTCGTTATTTTAACGGAGAGTGGTTAATAAACAGCCTTTGATGGTATGCGATTATCGTCGCTTGTAGGGGTTTGCAACAGAGAATCATCGTGTTTATTGTTCTTGAAGAGGGAAAGAGAATGCTTCTTTTATTGCTGAGGGACTGACCGCCTGGCGGCTCATTTAAACGTAAACAGTTACTGTCACTGTACGATGCCGGTCACGGACCGAGATTTTTTTATTGCTGTAGGACAGCATACTGGCCTGCTTAGATTTTAGCAGTTGCCGTCGCCTGGGTATTTGCTATACCAGTGGAATCGCGATCACGCTGTTGTGACTTAAGGGTACACGAACTTGGGTCACTAATGCCGGAACACAACGCAAGGTTATTATAGCAGCATACTTAAAACCAAAGGCGGTCGCCATCCTGATGACTTGAGGCCCTACCCCGTACCGTAGGGTGGGTTGTTTTGTCGCCTTTTACGATAGGCCGACCCCGGCCACAGAGGTTAGTATTCTTTCTCCGCCCCTACACGAAAAAAAACAGATACATATAATCAGAGAATAGATAATAAACTATTTATGCTGCAGTATAGATCTTTTCAATACATTTCATTCAAAAACGTCCCCTTTACAGAACCTCTCTTATTAAGTTTCAATCCCTCAAAAAGGGCACCCCATGCCTTAAGGTGGATGTTTGTTTGCAATAACCAAATATGAAGTAAAATTTTTAGGGGAAAATATTAATACGAAATAAAAAATGTATGTATGCAGCCTACAAAATTAATCTGAACGGAGATATCGCGGTGTGTTTGTTTATTCAGCAGGATTTAAAAAATATATTTTCTTTACTTGTTGTAAGCTTTCTTCTTGTCATCATCTAAACATTAAATCCCGGTTGCAGCTTTGGATTTCTCCGTGTTCCGATTAAGGATATCGCATTAAACTATTTTTTTTATTGCTGCGGAAAAACAAACATATTGGTGAACAGCTACCATCGCCTATGGAAGTTTGTGGCACCAGGTATACTGTTAACACGCTGGCATCTGGCTAGGTAACTGGAACCTGGACCCTAGAACTACCTAGCTAGGGACATTTCAAGAACAACTCTTCTAGTAGTCTTTGTGATCCCTGGTAGTGAGTCCATTGGCATGCATATTATATATTACGACATTTTGCCAGCACTTGGGTATACCCTTCCTGCTAGAGAAGTGACATGGATATTTGTGCCTCGTAACTAATTGGTTGCCGTGGACATTCCTCCTCTTTAAGGAGTCTTTTAGTTGGAAGGTGCTATATCCTTCCCTAGATTGTTCTATCCTAGTATAATTGCCTCCAATAATCAATTACGACGGCATAGCTTGTGGCGTTAATGGCAGTAGTCCTTTGCCTAGGGCAACGTACTGACAACATAAGTCCCAGAATGAGTCGGCGTTCATGCAACAAAGGATTGTTGCAATAGTAGTGTAGCAGGGGCAGTGGCCCCTGCTACACTACTATAGAGAGTGTGGTGGTCACTCCATATTTATTTAAAAAATTATAGTTTAAAAAATGAAAAAGAATGCGCTTTTATAATTAATCAAACTAAAAAGTAAAAAAATAATTGAATGACAGAATGAATAAATGAAAACACTTTATTGTTCACCAAATTAAAACTATGTTCTTAAAAACTAGGTACAATAATTGTTGAACAAAGGGCGGCCTTATCGCTTAAAGCGATCTCTTCCAGGCAACCCCTCATCATCATCATCATTTCAGCCGGAAGACGCCCACTGCTGGATAAAGGCCTCCCCCAAAGATCTTCACGATGATCGGTCCTGCGCTGCCCTCATCCAACCCCTAAACTAGGGAAAATATTGAAAAAAAGACAGTGGCGGTGAAGACAATAAATAATATGAAAGATTTAGAGCATAAATAAATAAATAATATACTTTATATACAAGCATAAAATACAGAAAAAATAGCAGTTTTAGACCTGAGAGGACCAATAATAATTGTTAAACATGATTTTGAAGGAGGATTGTCTGATGTTGAGTGGCAGTGAGTTCCATAAACGCACAGCCTGTACCGTGAAGGAGATATCAACGAAGGAAGAAGTGTGTACAAGTGTCATTAACGAGAGATTATTACTAGAACGCAAATAACAGGAATGAGAAAGATGTAGGAAATCCAAACGTTCCTTTAAATAAGGAGGGGTACGAGGATTAAAAAGGACATTGTACAAAAGAGAGAGTAAGTGAACATTCCGGCGAAGGCGAATAGGTAACCATTTAAGCTACTTACGATATTCGGAGACGTGGTCATATTTGCGTAATCCAAATAGAAACCAAACCAAATGTAACCAAATATAAATAATTCTTAACATAGGAATAATCATTACAGAACATTACAGACGAGAAAATCACTGTCACTGTTCTAAATGCATACCAGCTTTTTATTTTTGATTAACTATCTATATAAGTGCGTATTTTAGTTTTTTAAACTATAATTTATTTGGTATCAATTCCCAATTGGTAAATGTTTTTACTAACGCCATCTTCTGGCAGCTTTATTAATTAAACGCCATCTTCAGGCAGAAGGAAAAGAAAGCGTTAATCCTGATGATACTGATAAGGACTATGGGACAACGTTATTAAATTGTTTTATTATCATTAAGTCTTGATAAGTGTACAAAATTTTTTGATCATTCAAAGTGGGTAAAAGTCGAGTCCGAAAATTCCGTTCCCTTTGTATTATATTTTTAATCATTGACGACTTACGTGACGCAAATGAAACTAGGTGTTTATTTATGATATGCAGGATTTATTTAGAAAAGAAAAGTTATGAAATTCATCAGTTGTCTAGTACTTTAGTACCTCTAATATTTGAACTAAATGTCTCTTTATGAATTATGTTAGCATATTTATAGTGAAATCCGTAAAAATAAGAAATTTCAAAAGTAGCATTGCATCCAACGGCGAGCAGTTCGTATTGTCGACGATCCCATACTCACCGATGATCTAGATATGCTTGTCCTGCGGCCCGGGCCACGAGATCGGCAGGCCATATATCCGTGGGCCCGGGCGTAGGCGATAGGAGAACAGCGGGGTTTTTTAGTGGGTAGTCGGATGGCCAAACATCTTTCCCGGAGTCCCACATATCCCTCGGTCCCCCCGGGCCGGGGGAACTCGTCAAGAGAGGTTTTTCCCGAGACCAAAAAAAAAAGATATGCTTGTCCTTCGAAGAGACTGCGTCTCTGCGTATTCTACCGTCTATACTACGGGTAGTGTTCTGAGTAACTATTCAAATGATGCTTTTGTCGTCTTTCTACCATCCTGCCTACTATCTAAGCTGGGGATTCACCCCCATTGGAGCCGATTTTCAAGAACGTTCATGTCGCGTACTCTTTGGATTTTGAATGAATTTCCAGCTAAGGTTTTCCATCACAGTACAATTGATGCTGAGGGTGTTACATATCCATATATTACGGTCACAACCCATTATCTGCTGGGCCTTTTGCCTGTCTACTGAACTTTAAAAAAACTAATCTTTTAAAAAAATATTCTTTTAAATTTTCTTTCTATATCTTTAAACTCAATTTTGTATAGCTTCTGGAACGCTAAACACATTTATAATGTAGAAATCTCATTTATACATGTATAACTACAAAGATGGCGCCTCAGGCCAAAACTGTCCCCGAAAATATAATAATAGGGTCCATTATGTTTCCAAGCGAAACATGTCTCGGTTTGTTTTTATTCAGGACAAAATGTTACTTTGAAAATATACAAATTGAATTTTTAATATCGTCGTAATTTCGAGAAGGATCTTTGATATTATTTTTAGGGATCAACCGTTGACGTTTAATAACATATTTTTATGTGGGAAAGAAAACATAATTTTGAGCTTAATTATACTTTTGAAACAAAAAACAATTAAGGACACTGACTAAATACTGTTAGCAACAAGCTCTGGTCTTTCCCTAGTGTTTTTAATTAATTTGCAAATATTACGATATTAAATTAAGTATAGATAATAATTTGATGTATAAATAATCACAAAGAAAAACAGTATAAGTATTAAATATAATAGATAATAAAAAATTTACAGGTTTCAAGTACGCAGTGTCCCAAAGACACCTCCTCGCCTAATGGACCAATGACCTACGCAAAGTTGTCGGTTGGAGCTGGATGCGGAATACTAAGGGAGCGGGATGTATGGCACAATGGGGAGATCTATGTCCTGCAACTACAACGATTGGCTGATGACGATGGGTCCCAAGTGATTCTTTTCTTTGCTGAATATATAGAAACATAAAGAAGTATTACTAATAGCCACAATCTGCAAATGCTCTCTCTGACAGTTTACAACAATAGTACTCTGACTTTGAATTCATAATTTGGACTACATTTTGAGGCCAAATTGTCTTTCCCATTACTTAATCAAATCTGGGTACCACATCTTGTAATGATAGTGTAAAACTATCTCATAATTGTTAATTTTTATAAGTCAAAACAAATTGACAGGATTTTCTACGGAACCCATTTTAATAAACGAAACTCGCCCTTTATTTCTTTTTATTTCATACTTTTATATAATTCGAATTTTCTCGGAGGATGAAACAGCGTAAAGAGTAATACGAACTTAGTAATTCCGAATCAGATTTTTTTTAAATTACAGCTATTACTGTTTGTTCATGTTCACCAACAAGATAGACCGATCAAGTGAGAGACTTGTCGTCATCCAAATTATACACGATTGTAGGAGATGCACTAGACCGAAAAGGGGGAGACAAATCATCCGCACCAAATGCAACCTTGATGCTGACCACGATCCTCAGACATGAGGGTCCGATCCCAGAGAGATTGTTGTTTGTTGATACACCGTCCACCATTAGGTGGACGGTGTATCAACAAACAACAATCAATGGGTGTATCAACAAACAATGGGATAGAAATCGGTGTAGCTATTAAGCTACACCGTTTTCTATCCCATTTCTATCCTTATCCCCCATTATGTTCCCCTACGTGGATGAATATAGCGTATTAGCGATGCCCTTGGCATCACAAACAGCTATAGGTGGCGGTAACGGTTTACTATGGTTTACCCTTATGGGACAGCAGCATGTTCGCGATGCCACTTTCGTTGCAAACCCATAGGTGACAGTAACTGCTAAACTCTAAGCGGGCCGTCAGTCTGTCTGCTGTCCTAATGCTGTACAGTAATAAAAAAAAATCTAGCCATCAGTTTGCCTGCCGTTGTTCAGCAATAAAAATAAAATTGCGTAGAATAATGGGCAGAGGTTTACAAACAGCTGTCATTGTCACACCGTTCTTCTCTAATGTGGTTACTTATTCAAAGAACATACATTTCTAGTTTCTTATATTCACAGCGGTGTTCTTTTTATCTTTTACTTACCAGACCAGAGTCAAAATTAACAAATATTTCGAAAATAGGAATAAAAACACGCAACTGGTATTTAATGCTAGATTTGTGCTATATATAGGGAGAAGGTTTATTTTAATATACGCCCGCGGTGCTCTAATCAACCGAACAATATTAACACATCCAATAGCAGGAAGTTAGGAAATATGGAGAAGGCAATATTATGAGTGGCTTGAAAATAATATACACGGTCCTGCTCAGTGGCTAAAAGTCGACTACGGTTGTCTTTAAGTGCCATACCTAAAAACGTTCGTATTACGTTACTCTTCGGATTTGGGATCAATCGGATGTGGGTTTTTTCTAATAAAGTGTTATAAAATATCTTCAAGCACTTCGTTGATAATGTCTCTGGTGTAGCAAACGTCTGCCAGTCTGAAAAGAGGTAAAAGAACCCACAATCGATTACTCAAATAAAACATGGAATTTCCGAATCTAGACTTTTATTATGAACACGACTCCCAAGAAGACCCAAGTAGGTCCTTTAAAACAGTTCTATTGGAGGCCAAGAATCCCTGCACCTAAGGACGCTTGGTCCGTAGGATGCGGTAACCTACCTACCTAGTCTTGCCATAAATACTAGAACAAAGAAAAAAAATTCTATTGCAAATAACATTTATTACTTTTACAGTGTATTAGTTTAATACATAAAATTTTTAAAATATAAAAAGTTTATTTGAAGTGGTCTCCATTGGCTGAAATACATTCCTTTAAACGTTGAGTCCAGTTATTAATAGAAGCACGCACTCTTTCCATGGGAAAATTCTTCACTGCCAATCGTACGGATTGTTTTAGGACTCCAAATTAACATAGCATTTAGAGAAAGCCAAACTAACTATCTAAAACTAACCATAAATCATAATCCAGCGGATTAAGATTGGGACTAGACGACGGCCAGTCTTCAGCTCTGATGAAGTCCGAAACGTTAATTTCCAAGCAAGAATGCGTAGACCGAGCTTTACGACCCGGCGCCGAGTTGCTGGAAGGACCGTTCTCGGTTATTTAACATGGTGTTGTTAAGGGGCTTCACTACCTTCTCAAGAATGGTCTCTTGATACACTTGTGCCGATGTTTTGATACCTTTTTCACAAAAGTATGGCTCAGTCACTCCTTCATAGCTAATACCCCACCAAACCATCACTGAAGTTGGATAGTGCCCACGTTGCACTCTGTTGACTAATTGAGAAGCTTCCTTAAAGCTTTGAGCATAAATATGGTCATTTTGTTTGTTAAAATGTTGCTCAATTGTAAAAAATCTCATCCATAAACAATTTTTTTCTGTGACATCCCTTTGCGTACCGCTTCAGTAGTTGTTTCGATTTTACCACCCTATTCTTTTTTAAATGATCAGTTATGAAATGACCAGTACATCTCTTACAGGCTGCAAGTCCTAAGTCATCTTTTAAAATACGTGACATGGTTCTAGGTGCTATCTTCAACTCCCGAGATAGACAGGATTTCTTCGAATTCTTTCCCTTACTGCTTTAACCACATTTTTCGTACGAATAGTCTCATTGCACCTATTAATAGCCCGGTACACAAACATTTTACTAATACCAAGCGTATCGAGAGTTTTAAAAATTGCATTTGGCTCCATACCTACTTTGTGTAGTGCAATCACAGCGATTTGGTTCTCTTTATCACCCCACTCCATTTTAATATCGCAAAATATTGTACAATGTATTGGCGCCAAAATGAGACAACTCAGTGAAAAATCATATAAAAATGACAGATTCCAAATTCAAATGTAATTTAGTTTATTTTTAATTATAACAGTATTTATGATCAGACTAAGTATATGTGTAGACTTACCAGATAAAGTCTTCTTACATTAATGATTCATTCCTCCAAGGAAAATCTGTTGATTATTATATTTCGACATAATCCGATTAGTGGGGCGGTGATCGGATACCTACATCCCCATCGAGGTCGATACTAACTATATTGCTTATATTATAAATCTGTGATTTCTCCTCTCCTCTCTGTCTCCATTGCACATCTGAATACCTGCGGGGTTCGATTCCCAATTGCTTATTTTGCTTATTTCTTTACAAAATAAAATATATAAGCAATACATCAGCTGTCTAGTAACCATAAAATAAGCGCTCTCACGACTATAGGGGTTTGGTGTGACTTCATAACTATCTACTAAAAACTCCTACCACCTAATGCTTGGATGCCTGACCTGACCATTGCGTGGCCTTAAACACAAATGCTTTGCTGCTTACTTTCAGACTAAGTGGCGCTGTGTGAAACAATATGGTATATTTTTAACCGACGAAAAAAACGGAGGAGGTCCTCAAGTCGACGCGTATATTGTATATTTTTTCTTTTTTTATGTATGACCACGCATAACTTTTTACAGAGTAATCAGATTTAAAAAAATATTTTTATTGGAAAGGGTACACTCCGAAGTTGGTCTCATATAAATTTGGGGAAAAAATTCCAACCCTAAGGGTACGAAAACAGAGAATGATTGTTCACTCACTGATTATATCTGTGATCACACATAACTTTTGACAGAATTGATTTATTTAAGCATGTAGTAATTAGTAGATTATAGCCACAAAAATTATAAAATAAAAACTTTTTAACAAAAAAATTAAACCGCCGAAAAAACTGAAAAGCAAAAAAGAATAAACCTTCTTTTTATTAATCTTAATAACTAAGTTCTTAAACTAATGTAAGTATACCTAAGTAATTTTGAGTCAGCGCCAATCAAGCAAACTAATTAATTACGTAAAGCCTAATGCGCGGTGGCGGAGCAGCGTGACACGCCCCTTCGCCGGAAAATGCCTAGCGTTTACGAAGTTAATGTCAGCAAGACATCAACCCGAACAGGCACACACGTGAGGACACTGGCGCCGACTTAAAATTGCATAGGTATACTCACATTAGTTTAACAACTTAGTTATCAAGGTTAATAAAATGAAGGTTTATTATTTTTTGCTTTTCAGTTTTTTCGGCGGTTTAATTTTTTTGTTATTATTTTAAAAACTATATGTATGCAAATGACTTCGTGCTTCAGGTTATGAGAAATGCAGGACTATGGATGTTTGTGACGCTAGGGGCACCGCGAACACATTGCTGTCCGCATAGAGGTACTGGAACATGGGTCGCTAGTGTCGGAACCCAACACAAGGTTTTCATGGCGGCATATTTGTATCACTTGAAATGCTAAGCATTCCTAAGCGACACAATCTCATACAAGAATTAGGTGAGTTATAATATTATTTTTCTAAATATTTGAACTTTAACTCACTGCCGCTTAGTAAAGTTTGCCTTTAAAGCGTCGATTTAAGAACATGATTTGTAGCCTAGAAGGATGTTCTTCGTGCAGGAGCGTAGTGAGAATTATGATGCCTGTGAACGAGACCAAAATGTCGTTAAAGGCGACAAAACAACGCCAGCTAGTAAGGCCCCAGTGTGAAATCAAGTTGTATTTTTCTGTACTGTAATAGTGAATACGTATTATGAGAATAGATTATTCATGATATTCGCTACGTATTGGACCAATACAAACCGATATCCGCATTAAGCTTGAAGCAGGATCGGTGAGCGTTCTCATTTGCATGGCCGATCTCAACAGAGCAGCGGTTTGTTAATCTTTTAATGGAATTAACCCCGCCCGCGACGCCACTAGCAAATAACGTATACGGGAATTATATTTCACCTAGATACGGCATCCAATTTCTGGTTCAGTGGTGGCAGGTCGTGTAGTCAATATATATATATATTTTTTTTGTTTTTTATTGCTGTGAAACAGCGGACAGGCTGACTTACTGGTAATTGCGACTCTAGGGGCACCGCGAATACACTGCTGTCCCATAGGAGTACAGTAACACGGGTCACTAATGCCGGAACAGAACACAAAGTTAATATGGCTGCATACTTATATTTATATGGTTGCCATCCAAATGGGCTTGGGGCCTTACCACGTAACTAGGGTTGTTTTGTCGCCTTTTACGACTGGCTGACCCCGGCTGCAAGGGCTTGGATTCTTATTCTACCCCTGCACGGAGAGAGGAAATATAATGTTTCACTTATTTTAGTTTTGGAATCTTACTTTATTATAGAACGATAGATGTTAGGAAGTAATACCAAGGTGGCCAGGCCAATGTTTAAAAATAATTAAGCCTCACCGCTATTAAAGAAGGACATAACAAGGCTGCCTTTGGTTTGCACCTGCACCACAGACTGTACCTTCCACATTATAACAATATACGTAACATGGTGTCAGGAGTATACAAAAAGTGGGAAATTAAAGGAATACTCACCCACCACTGGGGACGCCGTGCGCTGAAATGTATCAGAAGCAGGCACTATGGGATCTTGCTCATCTTTTTGGTTCTGACAAGGCCGGGGAGTAGCTCGGCTCGGTAGTTCGGCACGATAGGCAGATATTGGCTAACAGTAACTTTAGTATGTCTTTAGACAGATGTATGGGAGAAGCTATATGGGGTCCATATTAAGGACAACAGAATATTATTAATCCTACTAACACATTTGTAATAAAGCATCTTCAATCCAACTAATGTACTAAATATGTTTTGAAATAAAAAAGCTTTTTATTTATTTATTATTTGTTAGATAGGGCCAAGAGCAGGACAATAATCGAGAAGGGTCGCGAAATGAGACTAGTCCGAACATTGGTCTCTTCAATTTTTCTCTACGGGGCAGAATCGTGGACAATTAGGGCATCAGGTATACCCTACACAAATAAATCTATTCTGGACCAGCTTCACATTAAACTCAGGCTCTCAACAATATATTATCGGAAGATTCTTGGGTACTTTAGTCGCATTGCCCGACGAAAGTCGGATAACTTGGATAAGCTGATCGTGACGGGCAAGGTGGAAGGAAAGTGGCTCCGTGGCCGGTTACTTAGCCGCTGGTGTGACTAAGTAAACGTTCTCACTGGACTCCCAATAGCAACTGCTGTTCGAGAAGCTGAGGACCAGACGAAGTGGAAACAGCTTACGAGATAGGCCACGGTTGATTTTCAAGGACACAACCTTCAGCAAGGAATTCGGCCAAGAAGAAGAAGAGATAGGGGGCACCCAAAGCCTCGTAGATTTACTGCAATCTTCTCCATAAATTACCCCTATGGGACAGCAACGTGTAGACGGTGCCTCTGGCTTCGTAAACATTCATAGGCGACAGTAACTGCTTACTATTAGTGGGCCCTCAGCCTGTCTGCTGTTCGTCAACACCAAATAAAAAAAAACTCTAAAGCCCAAAGTAGTAGTAGTAGACTTTTTGTCTTGGTTCAAAGGCTTACGTAATCTTGACGTAATCTGCTATGATATGATATTACATATAGGTACATACATACATATAATCACGCCTCTTTCCCGTAGGGGTAGACAGAGACCACTTCTTTTCACTTGCTACGATCCTTACATACTTGTTTCACTATGATATTAGTAAAAATAATAGTTATTTAGTACCCATAACACCAGCGCTCTTCTTCTTACTTCAAAATTAAGTAGCACTGCATGAATTGTCACAATATACCTATATATGCAGCATGCAGGGACGGAGTAAAAATACAAACCCCTGCAAAGGGGGTGACCTGTAGTAAAATGCGACAAAACAAGTTTATCTGGGTGGTAGACCATTCCAGCGCACGGGGTCCCCAGTGGTGAGTGAGTATTGATTTAATTTCCCACTTTTTGTATTCTTCCGACACCATGTTACGTATATTGTTGCATAAACCAAAGGCAGCATGACCTTCTTTAATAGCGGTGAGGCGTACTTATTTTTAAACATTGGCCTGGCCACCTTGGTATTACTTCCTAACATCTATCGTTTTAAAATAAAGTAAGATTCCAAAGCTTAAATAAGTGAAACATTATATTTCCTCTCTTCGTGCAGGGACAGAATAAGAATATAAGCCCCTACAGCCGGGGTCGGCCAGTAGCAAAAGGCGACAAAACAAACCTAGTTACGTGGTAGGGCCCCAAGCCCATCTGTATGACAAGCACCCCTGGTCTCTATATGTATGCTGCCATAACAACTTTTTTTTTGTTCCGGCATTAGTGACCTACTTTTCAGTTTCCTTATATGGAAAGTAGCTTATTCGAGGTGTCCGTTGTAAGCATGTGTAGGCAACGGCAACTGCTTACTATTGAGGGGGCCGTCAGCCAGTTTGCTGTCCCTCATCGAAAAAGCCGAACGTTCTAGACTCTTCCCATATATTTAATTCTTCGTCTAAAGTCTAGTTGATTGTTTCGTTCCTTGCATAATTACTTAGCTTTGTTACTTAATTATGTCTAAAGGGAATGAGGTTTTTAGAACAATGAGATGTATAACAGATTGATTTATGTTCTCTGTCTGAAGTAAAGAAATAGACTCTTGTTAGCATTGAAGGTATGTTTCACATAGGATCTGTTTCTGTTTTTAATGTATAGATCAGAAGACAGATAAATGGCAGAAGAGATTGGAGGGTGTTGGGTTGTAGATAAGTAAGACTAAAACTAAACATACATTTTGCAACTTTGGTGGAAATTCCGCCTTCTGCCCGATTACCTTAGGAGGCGTGACTGCCTACCTGCTCCAACTTCCGGCACCTCGGATAATTAATCCAGAATGACGGTGAGATAGTCCAAGATGTGAAAAATAGAGTGAATGCAGGATAGATGAAGTGGCGACAAGTTTCAGGAACAATTTGTGATCTACAAGTGCCGTTTAGGACTTAAGGTAAAATTTATAAGTCCGATAAGACCTATAATATTGTACGGATCTGAGTGCTGGGCCACAAAGAGGAAAAATAAAGGTTATTGCATATTGTAGAAATGTGAATGTTGAGATGGATGAGCGGAGTTACAAAAATGAATAAAATTAGAAATGTGTATATTAGGGGAAGTTTGAAAGTAGTGCCAGTAATTGAGAAGCTGAAAAGTAATAGGTTCCGCGGCCCCCCTGGCCCGGGCCACGAGATCGGCAGGCCACATATCCGTAGGCCCGGGCGTAGGCGATAGGAGAACAGCGGGGTTTTTAGTGACAGCGGGGTTTTTAGTGGGTAGTCGGATGACTGAATATCTTTCCTGGAGTCCTACATATCCCTCGGTCACCCCGGACCGGGAGAACCCGTCAAGAGAGGGTTTTTCCCCGAGACCAAAAAAAAAGATGGATACAAAAGGAGAGGAAGACCAAAGAAAATATGGATGAATTGTGTAAAAGATGATATGGTTAAAAAAGGTGTGAACGTTCAGATGACGGCTAATAGAGGCGACTGAAAGGAGAGAACATGTTGTGCTGACCCCACATAGTTTGGGATAAGGGCAGGAAGAAGATGATCAGCACACAAAATAATTAGCGTAGCCAAAACTACACTAATGATTTTTAAATCAAAATGTAATTTATTTTAATTTATTGACATAAAAATAAAAATTAAATAAATTATTATGATTATTATAAAACGTATATTTAGAACAAATAATATCACCCAGTAACCTCATAGAAGTTGATAAAAGAATTGCTTGTGGTTGGAAGAAGTACTGGTCTCTCAAAGAAATAACGAAAAGCAAAGACTTGAGTATATCCACTAAACGGAAAACGTTCAACACGTGCATCCTCCCATGTTTGACATACGGATGCTAAACTTGGTCACTCACCCAAAGCCAACGTAAAAAACTTACCAAGTGCCAACGTTCAATGGAAAGGAGCATGTTGGGAATAAAGCTCATCGAAAAAATCACCTCAACAGAGATACGACAGAAATGCAAAGTTCTTGACATACTCATCCGAATCGACCATCTAAAATAGGGCTGGACAGGACACATGTTACGGTGCAGAGTAAACAAGTGGAGCCAATAGGTCACGTTGTGGTATCCAAGGGAGGGTGCAAGAGAACGGAAACGTCTACTAAGAAGATAGGAAGATGATCTTCTCCTGGCCCTGGGACCGTACTGGACAAGAGTCCCGGCAGACAGAGAGCAATGGAAGCAGTTGGAGGAGGCCTATGTGAAACGACACACTGAGCTAAGAGACATTTTATAGACCATAAGACAATCAAAGAGAAACTAGCTCGGAACAAAAGGCTATAATAAAAAAATATACCTATATATAAAACAACGACAACCTTAATGGCGTACAGGCTAACGCACTTCAGCACGCTTGCGGAGGTCTGTCAGGAGATATTCCTGTCGCATTCTAAGTGTTTATATATACCTAGTCAGGTCATAAGTATTGTCACACAGTAAAAACTTTTCTTTTAGAATGCTGGCCACAAAAAAGTTTATTGAATTCGAATCTCGAATTGTTCATGAAAATAAAAATGTATACTTTTAGAATTTTACTCATTTTTTTAAATATGGAGTGGACGCTTAAAGAAGACCGTGTTGCAGTTATTGCGTTGCATCGTTGCGGTTACGCGCCAATTCAAATTTTTAACATACTGAAAAATTTGAATATAACCAAAAGATTCATTTATCGTACCATCAAACGATACAATGAAGACTCTAGTGTAGAAGACAGGTCAAGAAGTGGTCGCCCTCGGTCTGTTAGGACTCCAGCAGTGATAAAAGCTGTAAAGGCACGAATTCAAAGAAATCCCAAACGTAAGCAGAAACTGTTGGCCCTTCAGATGGGGTTAAGCAGAACCACGGTGAAAAGGGTGTTAAATGAAGACTTAGGGCTTCGGGCATATCGAAGAAAAACAGGACATCGTTTGAATGCTCGTCTAATGGACCTGAGACTGAAGAGATGCCGCGCTTTGTTGAAGCGGTACGCGGGAAAAAAATATCGGGAAATTCTTTTTTCGGATGAAAAAATGTTTACCGTAGAAGAGAGCTACAACAAACAAAATGATAAGGTGTACGCACACAGTAGTGAAGAAGCGAGCAACCGTATTCCGCGTGTCCAACGAGGTCATTTTCCATCCTCGCTCATGGTATGGTTGGGAGTTTCTTATTGGGGCTTAACAGAGGTACATTTTTGTGAGAAAGGTGTAAAAACGAATGCTGTTGTGTATCAAAATACAGTCCTGACGAACCTTGTGGAACCTGTTTCTCATACCATGTTCAATAACAGGCACTGGGTATTCCAACAAGATTCGGCGCCAGCTCATAGAGCGAAGAGCACACAAGACTGGCTGGCGGCGCGTGAAATCGACTTCATCCGGCACGAAGACTGGCCCTCCTCCAGTCCAGATTTGAATCCGTTAGATTACAAGATATGGCAACACTTGGAGGAAAAGGCGTGCTCAAAGCCTCATCCCAATTTGGAGTCACTCAAGACATCCTTGATTAAGGCAGCCGCCGATATTGACATGGACCTCGTTCGTGCTGCGATAGACAACTGGCCGCGCAGATTGAAGGCTTGTATTCAAAATCACGGAGGTCATTTTGAATAAAATTTAATGTCATAAGAATCTATGTTTTGTTAAGTTCATTTTTGGTATATGAATGGTTACATAATTAATAAACTTGTTACAATTATTTTACATTAAACATGTGACAGAATTTATGACCTGACTAGGTAATATGCATTTATTTATAATAGAAAAGTAATATATGTATATGTTTAGTATATTAATTATATAGTACCTATAACACAAAGGCTACTTTGGTGCTAGATGTCGCAGTGTGAATTGTCCCAAAAAAAAACTTAATAGACAATCTTTGTGGCGCAACAGATTTTGTCTAAACGCTTGCGGAGTTCACATGTGTATTGTACGAGAATATTTTTCTTTTGTTAATTAACAAAAGAAAAGTATACAAGTAACATATCAGTCTAGTATTCGTAACACAAGCGTTCTAGCCCGTTTTTATCCGTGCAGGGGCGGAGAAAGAATACTAACCTCTACGGCCGGTGTCGGCCTGTCGTAAAAGGCGACATAACAACCCACCCTAGCTACGTGGTAGGGTCTCAAGCCCGTCTGGATGGCGACCACTTTTGGTCTTAAGTATGCTGCCATAATAACCTTGTGTTGCGTTCCGGCATCAGTTTAACCCAAGTTCGTGTACTCTTATGGGAAAGCAGCGTGTTCGCGATGCCACTGGCGTTGCAAACACCCATAAGCGACGGTGACTGCTAAATTCTAAGCGGGCCGTCAGTCTGTCTGCTGTCCTACAGCATTAAAAAATAGCATTAGATGGCGCTGTGTAAATTGCCACAGTATATTTATTATAATCTACAGATCTTTTAAGGAGTCAGGTTCCAGTTGCCCTAAACGAACGGCAATCTTCGCAGTGCTCCTGGCGTCGCAAACATCAGTTGGTGATGATAACTGCTTACTATTAGGCCATCAGCCTGTCCGCTGTTCACATCAATAGAAAAAGACGCAACCAGGATTAAATGCTGGTAAAAAGGCAAAGAAGATAAATTACGAAAGTTACCAACAATTAATTATATATGTCTGACACCATTAGCTCGAGTTAAGGGCTGGTGTCATGTGTGTAATAAAAAAAATATTTATTCTGCCAAAAAAGGTCAAATGAAAAAGTTAAAAGCCCTGGGTGTACCCGGGTAATTAAGGGTATTTGTAACGCTGACATACCTCGAAGTTAACCCTCGCATGGGGAAATTAATTCATTTGGCAGGATTAGGGAGATTTTCCATAAAAGGAATAATGATTTTTTATTTCTATTGATGCCAATTGAATTGTAAATTCATAATGATGACTATTAGTTTTGATTGAAAGAACATTTTTACTTTTAGAAATTATTTTTTAACTATTGTTTTATTTGACGACCTTCTTGGCGTAACGGTTAAACGTCGGTACATCTGCGGAGGTCACTATATATATATATATATATATATATATATATATATATATATATATATATATATATATATATATATATATATATATATATATATATACCTAGTCAGGTCATAAATTCTGTCACATGTTTATTGTAAAATAATTGTAACAAGTTTATTCATTATGTAACCATTCATATACCAAAATGAACTTAACAAAACATAGATTCTTATGACATTAAAGTTTATTCAAAATGACCTCCGTGATTTTGAATACAGGCCTTCAATCTGCGCGGCCAGTCGTCTATCGCAGCACGAACGAGGTCCATGTCAATATCGGCGGCTGCCTTAATCAAGGATGTCTTGAGTGACTCCAAATGAGGATGAGGCTTTGAGCACGCCTTTTCCTCCAAGTGTTGCCATATCTTGTAATCTAACGGATTCAAATCTGGACTGGAGGAGGGCCAGTCTTCGTGCCGGATGAAGTCGATTTCACGCGCCGCCAGCCAGTCTTGTGTGCTCTTCGCTCTATGAGCTGGCGCCGAATCTTGTTGGAATACCCAGTGCCTGTTATTGAACATGGTATGAGAAACAGGTTCCACAAGGTTCGTCAGGACTGTATTTTGATACACAACAGCATTCGTTTTTACACCTTTCTCACAAAAATGTACCTCTGTTAAGCCCCAATAAGAAACTCCCAACCATACCATGAGCGAGGATGGAAAATGACCTCGTTGGACACGCGGAATATGGTTGCTCGCTTCTTCACTACTGTGTGCGTACACCTTATCATTTTGTTTGTTGTAGCTCTCTTCTACGGTAAACATTTTTTCATCCGAAAAAAGAATTTCCCGATATTTTTTTCCCGCGTACCGCTTCAACAAAGCGCGGCATCTCTTCAGTCTCAGGTCCATTAGACGAGCATTCAAACGATGTCCTGTTTTTCTTCGATATGCCCGAAGCCCTAAGTCTTCATTTAACACCCTTTTCACCGTGGTTCTGCTTAACCCCATCTGAAGGGCCAACAGTTTCTGCTTACGTTTGGGATTTCTTTGAATTCGTGCCTTCACAGCTTTTATCACTGCTGGAGTCCTAACAGACCGAGGGCGACCACTTCTTGACCTGTCATCTACACTAGAGTCTTCATTGTATCGTTTGATGGTACGATAAACGAATCTTTTGGTTATATTCAAATTTTTCAGTATGTTAAAAATTTGAATTGGCGCGTAACTGCAACGATGCAACGCAATAACTGCAACACGGTCTTCTTTAAGCGTCCACTCCATATTTAAAAATGAGTAAAATTCTTCTTTCTATACATTTTTATTTTCATGAACAATTCGAAATTCGAATTCAATAAACTTTTTTGTGGCCAGCATTCTAAAAGAAAAGTTTTTACTGTGTGACAATACTTATGACCTGACTAGGTATATATATATATATATATATATATATATATATATATATACACACCTATGGATGTGTGTGTGTGTGTGAGTGTGTGTGTCAAATCTGTCAAAATTATCAAAAGTCTAGTGGAAATTTATTTATTATGATATAAAATGTACAAAAGAAAAAGAAATTAAATCTAAATTAAAACGGCGTGCTTTTACCCTGAAGACTGCGAGCAGTTTGCAGTCCGATGTTAACGGCCCCTTATCCTACACCTGTATGCTATCCCTGCTTTCCACGATGTCCTTCGCCGAAGGTTATGTAATGTTTTGAAAAAAGCCGCGAGTTTCAAGGCCTCTAACTTGCCAAGAAGAAAATTGCTGTGAACCACCACCAAAATATATGAAAATGGATACACTGTGCACAAGCTGCCTGTGCATTCAAGCGCAACGGAAAGCAGGACCAAGAGCATTCGAAGACCCCGTAAAAATCGGCGACCCGGCAAAAGTGCCACCCTGTACATCCAAACCGACACTTGGATATTGTTTACTCAAAAAAAAACCAATTAAAGTGTCGCTTGAGGATATATTAGATGATTGACAACGAAATTTCGTGTCCTACTTTCAATGTAAAACGAGAAAAATAATTTTAATAAAAAGAATGACAGATTTTCCCCAAAAAAGGGTTATCGTCAGGCAGGCGGCTGGTTGTAAAAACTAAGCCACAACTATTGCAATATGCAACATGTTGTGCTGACCCCATATAATGTGGGATAAGGACAGGGGGAAGATTAGTTATATTTATCCGTGCAGGGGCGGAGAAAGAATACTGACCTCTGCGGCCGATGACGGCAATGACTCAAGTTCCTGTACACTTACGGGACAGCAGTGTGTTTGTGATACTACTGGTGTTTGAAACATCCATAGGAGATAGTAACTTCTAAATTCTAATATGCCCTCAACCTGTCTGCTGTCCTACGGCAATAAAAAAAAATTAGTTATCTATTACCCATAAGACAAGTGATATGCTGTTTCTTTTATGGTTATTGTTGAGGAACAGCAATGATTTCAAGGTACTCAGTTACCATCACCTATGGATGTTTGTAATGCCAGGAGCACCGCTAACACCGCCCACGTTGGGATACTGGAACCTAGTTACTAATGCTTCAAATTAACAGGAGGTTATTATGGCGGAATACTTATAGACCAGGTGTGGTTGGAGCCTACCACTTAGCTAGGGTTGTTTAGTCGCCTTTTACGACAGGCCGGCCACAGCCGCAGTAGTCAGTATTCTTATTCCGCTCCTGCACGGAGAATACGTGCGTAGATACACACACACAAGTTTTTTTAATAGTATCCTGTATCATATAAGTGACGTGGTAGGCGACCACCCTTGGTCTACAAATATGCAGCCATAATAACCTTGTGTTTTATCCCAGGATTAGTGATCCAGGTTCCTGTACCGCTATGGGACAGCAACGTGTTCGCGGTGCCCCTAGCGTCGCAAACATCCATAGGCAACCGTAACTGCTTATTATTAAGAGGACCGTCAGCCTGTCTGCTGTTCCTCAGCAATAAGAAAAAACGTAAGAAGTTATACTTCTTTGGAGTAACAGAACAAATAGCTAAAGATGTCATCCCATATGCCATAATTCTGTTTGTAAAAAGTAATAAATTAATTTATTATATGTTAGCAAATAAAAAGAATACATAAAGGCAATTTATACATAAAAACCTTGAAATCTATAAATTCACTTAAAAGGTTTTTAAGGCAAAAGTCACTTATCACCAATTTTTACAATGGCCTACCTTACCCCACCATATATAAATTAAAACCACATACACACATATTATGTGTATATTTAAGAATTTGTGACATGATATTTTTTTTCTTCATTGATCACGTTTTATAGATTTATGAATATTTGAGAAACTGCTTTGAATGTAATTACGAGTTTTCAGGAAAACGTGAGAGACAGTCAGCTAACTTCATCATGTCCCATGTTGACTCTCGAAGTCCGTAGGCATCGTAAAAATTATACTCTCAAAATTTCTTCCAAACGCGTCAAAAGACGTATAACTAATAATTGATTAAGGCTCAATAAACTGATGGATATACCCTCTAATAGCATTCGTACATATTCCATTTGACGGCAATGATGCTAACTGGGTTGAAATTAAGGGGATCGATCGCCCCCTGTCGGACATTTATGGGCCAGTGAGGGAATTATTCTCTTCTGCACAGTTTGTTATATAGCCTTTTTTGTTATACGGGTCACAATGTTTTTTGAGGATTTCCTCTTCATGGTGATGCCAGATTTAGGGCCAGAAACATATTTTAAGTTTTATTAGTACTTTACAATATTTATGGAAGGCTAATAAAGATATACTATTATTTATTTATACTAATACAATATAGTAATATTCCTCTAGAGCCTTCATTCCAAAAGTGGTCCAGGTGGACCCCCTGGCGAGACAAAAAAAATGGGGGTTCACAATTCGTAAGTGGGGGTCCATGAATATTTATTTGCTTTCGATAGTGAAGAACTAAACTGTTGGCTTGACTTCACCTATCAATGTAGGCAGATAATATTTTAAGAAGCTCACCGACTGTTACTTATAAACACTTGCATATTTCATATTTAATACAACGTATCGACTTTAGACTTTCGAGGTCCACTTGTTCAGACGTGCAAAGGAATTATTAGCTACTTCCATAAAAGAACAAGAGAAAGGTTAAAATTCGTCAATCAAAGAATTCATCAATACGTCTTTTTACAACACTGTAAAAAGACGTATTGATGAAATGAGTTCTGACACTGAAAGTTTTTTGTGTAATTATCTACCAACAACTCATTTTTCTATTCAACTGGATGAAACAACTTTACCTGTTAATGAAGCATTATTATTGGCATATGTTCGATTTTTTATGGATGAAGAAATTCATGAAGAGCTTACTATTCGAGAAAACTTTGGAGACGGACATTAAAGGTGAATAAATATTTAATGTGCTGAGTGTTTTTTTAAGGAAAAATCGATTCCATTCACAAAAGTTATTTCGGTGGCAATAGATGGAGCTCCTGCCATAGTCGGGTGACATCGTGGGTTTATAAGCCATCTTAAAATAATTATACCAAAGGTAACTGCAATTCACTGTGTCATCCACCGACAACACCTAATAGCGAAAAATTTAAGTGACAGATTGCACCAATCGCTTCAATTTGTGATTAATGAAGTTAACAAAGATGCAATGCTTTGAATACGCGTTTATTTGTACAATTGTACGATGAAAATGATGAAGACCTCTAATGATTGCTTTTATATACTGAAGTACGTTGGTTGTCGAAAGGTGTGTGTTTAACTAAATTTGACTCACGTTTTGAATCAGTTTTAGAGTTTCTGGAAAGTAAAGATTCAGATTTAAAAGAAAACGTTATCAACATCAAAGCAGACCTCGCGTTTGTTTCAGATTTGTTCAAAACATTTAATGACATTAACTTACAATTACAAGGGAACAGCCTAAATTTAATAAATACAAAGGGTGTAATTTCAACTTTTCTTGGAAAATTGAAATTTGTGAAGCAAAATATTAGTCGAATTTTCCCACTTTTCAAACTTGTCACTCTTGATATTCAGACATACGTTCAACATTTAATTGCCCTACATGATGAGTTCAAAATTAGATTTGAAGATATTCTATAGAAATACCACCATGGATCATAAATCAACTTGATGAAACGGAAGTGGAGAATGTTATTATATTACAAGTGGAGCTACTTGCGCTTAGCACTAATGAGGAGCTGAAGGTGAAATTTCAAAGAAGGTTTGATTATTTTGGCTGCAGGCAAAAATACCCGAAAAACATTCTGGACTGTGGGGAATTGCGAAAAAGCTTTTGCTTTCTCACAATTTCCCATAGCGTTTCTATCGTTATATCTTGACAAACCTTTTAACAAAAAAAAAGGAGTACATTCAATTTCACAGAACGGGGAGATTTGCGGTTATTCATAACAAAACTGAAGCCAAATATTAATTATTTGTTGACAATCCATCGAGTACATCCCCCTCCCATTAAAATTATGCCTATTTTGTGATTGTCATTAATGTTTAATTATATTACGACTATTATCATATTACAATGTAATATGATAATAATAATAATTAATAGTGTAAATTACATATTTGAATAATACAACACAAAAAATATACTATTTTTCTTTTTACCACTCCGAATGGGGAGATTTCTAAATAAAATAAGTAAGAATTGGTTGGTTCCTTGTACTATGAGTAGATGTCAAAAGAGTAATGTTGGATGGAATCACTTTTTTGACTGGCCAACTTTACTTTTTAACATCCACTGACAGTACAATCAATTAATTAATTAACCAATCAATTCTCACTTTTTTCTGTATCTATTAATTCGTATTTGGAACTCAACCGCTACGCAAATTAACGCAATTAAATTTTAAAAATGGTCTATGAGAAAAAAGTCTGGGAACCTCTGCTCTAGAGGGAATATTTAAAAAAATATTTTAAGAGGAATAATAAGCAACTATAATACAGATTTAACTAATAAATGGGTGAACGTGGTATGAACTAGATTGTAGAGTATCCCCTCAGGGGCGCTCCTCTGTCCGAGGAGTGCACGGGTGTGCGTACCCGAGGTACCCGAGCATCCGTTGCCTCACTCCCCTTCCGTCCGAGGTGACAGAGTCCTACCTTTCTTCCCGTCTACCTCCCACATCCTTTCCCAAATTCGCTCTCTGTTCGTGGCACGGTCCCCGGTGGGATGGTTGCGAGTACTGGTTGGGGTCCCAGGTTCTGTCCCGGGCCCTGATTTGGTAGTCGAAACCATGCCCATTTCGACTGCGCCTGCACAGAGGGTGTTCCTGGGGCGGGAACGGTATCTCCGCTGTCCGTCAGTCTTGCTGGGCCGGCTACGACGTGAGGCGACTCCCTGGTTTTTCTAGAGTGTCGTCTGGTAGTCGTACCCACGCCTGACTGCCACGCGGCGGAGATGCCAGTCCCGTCCCGTCCGGAATCCCCCAGCTTTGGGGGCTGGAGCTGGGGGACCTATAACAGCCCTCCCGAAGCTCAAGGTCCTGTGGCGCGCCGATGGGCTGCATGGCCGGGGGGTAAACCCGGTCCCAAGCGCCACACCACAAAATAATGAACATGAAGTCGGTAAATGCGAAAACACTACCCCAGGGAGGTACCACCCGACAGGGTGGAGAATCCTCCCCTGCGCCTCCGGGCGCAGGCATGGGCCCAACGTATTCTGGGGGGGCCCACATTTCCCGAGAACAATCACCTTTGGTGATATTGGAGCGGTTGCCTGCGAAAGGCGGAGTTTTGAGGAACGAGGGAGAGGACTCGGACGGTTCGGTCCGCTCGGGGATGTCTTTTCGGACAATTCCGAGCGGCACGAGCTCCCGAGCGAACACTCCCTCTTGTGCTGGTCCCGGTTCCGTCCTGGGCAAGCGCAAGAGGGGATTTAGGAGGTCCTGGGATCGCTCCGGGGGGGGAAACGACCCTGGAGCATCAACGTCCGAGGAAGATACTTCGGCAGTTTCGGCCGCCACAAGCGGCGGTCCGTCAAAGCGTGGACGAGGTCGCCCAGCGTCGACTGGGCAGTACGTTGGGATAGGGAGGGCTCGGAGGGAA
The DNA here is from genome assembly GCA_963693495.1 of Malacosoma neustria. NCBI lineage: Eukaryota > Metazoa > Arthropoda > Insecta > Lepidoptera > Lasiocampidae > Malacosoma > Malacosoma neustria. The sequence goes on from OY856397.1 coordinate 5,204,157, forward strand.
CTCCAAGTGGCCCGGGCTGAGGCGAAGGAGCTCGCGAAATACGAGGAGGAGCTCCGCCACCAAGTCCGCAAGGAGGAGGTGGCGCGCCGGGTCCACTCCAAGCTCTCCCTAGAGGCATCGACATCCTCTCGAGCCCAGAAGGGCAGAGAGAAAGACAATAGAGAACAACAGATTGAGGTCACCGCACAAACGTCGGTTGACCTCCAAAACGCTCTGGATGGGGCCCTGGCAGCAATCACAGAGGTGGCCGGGGTCTCCAAGGGCCTTAAAGGGACCTGTCAAAAGGCCCTTAAACAGTCTGTGAAGACGGTGCGGGAGGTAATTTCAGAACTCAGCTCCCGCACAGAATCGGAAGAGGTGGGACGGCTGGCAGCCGCCAATCGCCGGATGCAGGGCGAATTGGCCGATCTCCGGCAGGAGGTGGCTCGCCTCACGGCACAGGTTAGTACGCCCAGCCGCCCCGCCCCGACCTCAACAAGGACGGAGACCAGCCAGCCCCCCCCAGCAGCGCATGTTGAGCCGGAAGAGTACCAGCTCTTCATGCGCGGCGTCATGGTTCAGGTAGGGACCATGATCGACGCCAAGCTGGAGGGGCTGAAGGACCGCCTGCTGCCCGCCCCTCGCTACCGGCCACCACTGGCCCACGAGGTGCGGCGGGCAGCGGCGGTCACCCGGACTGAAATATCGGTGGCAGATTACCCGCCGCTTCCCGCCTCGAAAAAAGGGGGCAGAGCACAGGGCCGAGGAGCGACAGTGGCTGCGCCCACGAAAAATGCGCAACCAACAGCCAACACACGAGGGGTAGTGCTTCCGCCACCTCCTCTGGAGGAAGGATGGACGGTTGTGGCCAAAAAGAATACGAAGAAGAAGGCGACGACCGTCCCTCAACCACCCGCAGCCAGGCAGGCGGCAGCATCGGCCATACCACCTAGGCCCAAGCAGCCGCCGCCGGCTACTAAGAAGAGGAGGAAGAGGGGTCCCCGCAAACTCAGGGCCCCGAAATCCGCCGCTATCACCCTAACCATCCGCCCTGAAGCGGCGGAGAGGGGGGTCACCTACGGGGGTCTCTTGGCGGAGGCCAAGACCAAGGTGGACATCGCCGCCCTTGATATCCAGGGCGGCATCAAGATGAAAACTGCGCGGACGGGGGCACGCATGATGCTGCTCTCTGGCGCTGACCAGGGGGCGAAAGCCGATGCCCTCGCCGCGCGGCTGAAAGACGTCTTCAAGGAGGAGGACGTCAAAATAGCGAGGCCCGAGAAGTGCGTCAAGGTGCGCATCTCGGGCCTCGACGATTGCACAACGGCGAACGATGTGGCGGCTGCCATCGCTCGCGCCATCGGCTGCCCCGCGGAGAAAGTGACGTCCGGGGGTATCCGCATGGGGCGCGACGGGACGGGCACGACGAACGTGCTTGTGCCGGTGGTGGCCGCCAACGATCTGAAGAGGTTGGGCCACATTCTGGTCGGCTGGGCCTCGGCACTCGTCGAGGTGCTGGATAAGAGGGAGCCGAGGTGCTTCAGGTGTTTGGCGCCGGGTCACCTTGCGGTGAATTGCAAGTGCCCAACGAGCCGCAGCGACGCCTGCTACCGCTGCGGTCAGCCAGGGCACTCGGCCGCCACCTGCAAAGCCACGCCCCATTGCGTGGTCTGCGCGGCGGCCAGCAGACCGGCCAACCATAGGGTTGGGGGAGGCCCGCCGCTATGCACCTGCCGCCGCACCGGCCGACCGGCAAATCCGGCGACAGAGGAAAAAGAAGTAAAGAAGACCAGCCGCTTCGTAGCGAAACGCCAGGCGAAAAAGCGCAGGGAGAAGGCTAGAAGAGCAAGACGCAGGGCCGAAGCTGCCACGGGGGAGATCGCCCCCCCGCAGGCGCAGGCCCCAGCGGCTGAGGAGATGGATATCTCAACCAAATAATGGATATCCATCTCCTCCAAGCGAATCTGAACCACTGCGCCAACGCTCAAAATCTAATGATTCAGAGCTTGGCGCAGTGGAACATCGGTATCGCCGTTGCCGCCGAGCCATACTACGTCCCCACCCGAGGCGATTGGGTTGGGGATCTGGATGGCATGGTGGCTATACACGCCAGGACCGCCGCGGGTACCCCGCTCCCCACGGAAGTGGTGAGGGGCAGGGGCTACGTCGCGGCCAGATTCGGGGAGATAGTGGTCGTGGGCGGCTACTTCTCCCCGAACAGGAGTCTCGCCGACTTTGAAGGGTACATGGAAGAGTTGGGCAACGCGGTCCAGCGGTTCCTCCCGCGCCCCGTGCTCGTCCTCGGGGACCTCAACGCCAAATCTCAGGCCTGGGGTTCCCCGCGAACCGACGCGCGGGGTGAGCTGGTAGAAGACTGGGCCGTGGAGAGGGGTCTGGAAATCCTCAACCAGGGTCGCGAGCACACGTGCGTGAGGCAGTTGGGGGGGTCGATCGTCGACGTGTCGTTCGCGTCGGCCCTCCTGGCCCGCCGTGTGCGAGGCTGGAGGGTGCTCACGGGCGTTGAGACGCTGTCGGATCATCGCTACATCCGGTTCAGCGTCTCCGCCCGTCAGCGAGAGCCTCCAACCCAGGTGACCCTGTTGGGTGACTGTCCGCGCTGGACACTTGGAAAGATGAATCGGGAGGTTTTCCGCGAGGCCTTGACCGTCGCTACGTGGTCGAGGCCGGGCGACGTACCTCCCGATGACGTCGACGAGGAGGCGGAGAACCTGCGGTCGCTTATGACCGACGTCTGCGACGCGGCGATGCCGAGGCGGGGGCCACACCGACCCCCGCGCCAGGTGTACTGGTGGAATGCGGAGCTCGAGCGGCTCCGCAGGGCGTGCAACTACGCCCACCGCCGGTACACCAGGCTCCGAAGACGGAGTCGCCGCGATGCGGACAGAGCGGCCGCGGAGGCTCAGCTCTACAGGGAGTACCGGAGCGCCAGAAACGACCTCCATCTCGCTATACGCGAGGCAAAGGCGGCGGCGTGGGAGGAGCTCTTGGCCAGCTTAGATCAAGATCCTTGGGGGCGACCCTACAAAACGGTGCGGGGCAAGCTCCGCCCGTGGGCGCCCCCGCTGACCGAGAGTCTCCCCCCGCGCCAGGTGGATGGTTTGGTCGGCGCTCTGTTCCCCACGAGGGCTGAGCACTCGCCTCCTGCCATGGTCCCGCCTCATTGGGATGAGAGGGACCCTAGCGCGGACGACGACCCCGTACCCGACGTGGACCGGGCAGAGCTGGGGGCAGCGATGTTGCGGCTGAAGGCCAAGAACACGGCCCCCGGCCTCGACGGCATACCGGGGCGTGCGTGGGTTCTGTCCCACGACGTCCTGGAGCCCCGACTATTGAGGCTCTTCGACGCGTGTCTGCGATCGGGCCGGTTTCCCAGCAGATGGAAGACGGGGAGGCTGGTCCTTATCGCGAAGGAGGGGCGCCCGGCGGACTCACCGTCTGCCTATCGGCCCATCGTGCTGCTGGACGAGGTGGGGAAGATCTTCGAAAGGATCCTCGCAGACCGCCTCGTCCGGCACCTAGAGACAGAGGGGCCGAACCTGGCAGACGAACAGTTTGGATTCCGCCAGGGGCGCTCCACTATTGACGCAATCACGCGTCTGAGGAGCCAGGCGGGGGACGCAGTTGCTCGAGGTAGGGTGCTATTGGCGGTGTCACTCGACATCGCCAATGCCTTCAACACCCTGCCGTGGAGCTGCGTGCGGGAGGCGCTCAAGTACCATCGGGTGCCTCCCTACCTCCGTCGCATAGTTGGGGCATATTTGAGTGATCGTGCCGTCGTCTATCCGGTCCAGGGTGGGCAAAGTCGGCGAGACGTCGTGTGCGGTGTTCCACAGGGGTCGGTCCTGGGTCCCCTGCTGTGGAACATCGCATACGACTGGGTCCTGAGGGGGGCACTCCTCCCCGGCGTCGGCGTCATCTGTTACGCCGACGACACGCTCGTCACAGCGCGCGGGAGGAACCCCCGCCAGGCGTGCCTTCTGGGCACGGCTGGGGTGGCGCACACAGTGGCAAGAATCCGGCGACTAGGCCTGGAGGTGGCCTTGAACAAGACGGAGGCCGTAATATTTTACGGGCCCCGTCAGAGGCCGCCACCGGGCCTGAGCATAACGGTAGGAGGCGTCCACATCGCCGTCGGGCCGTCCATGAATTATCTTGGACTGGTGCTCGACGGGCGATGGGACTTCGCGGCACACTTCGAGCGCCTGGCGCCGAGGCTAGTTCGGGCGGCGGCGGGACTCTCCCGTCTGCTGCCGAATATCGGCGGGCCGGGCGCAGTGTGCCGCAGGCTCTTTGAGGGAACCGTGCGGTCGATGGCCCTTTACGGGGCCCCGATCTGGGCGGATCGCCTGACGGCCAAAACGACGGCGCTGCTTCGCAGGCCGCAGCGCGTCCTGGCCGTCAGGGCGATAAGGGGATACCGCACGGTGTCCTTCGAAGCGGCCTCCCTGCTGGCCGGATCCCCACCATGGGACCTCGAGGCCCGGGTCCTGGCGCTGTTGTACCAGTGGCGCCGGGACGCGGCCGAGCGTGGCTCTCGCCCCGCGCCTCGCGAAGTTGAGGCAAAGCGGGCGGAGCTGCGCGACGTGGTGCTCATGGTGGAGTGGAAGGAGCGCCTCGCGCACCCCAGCGCGGGCCTCGCCACCATCGAAGCGGTGAGGCCCGTCCTGGCTGAATGGTTGGAAAGGCGCCACGGCGCCCTGACCTTCCGCCTGACGCAGGTCCTCTCGGGGCATGGTTGCTTCGGGAGGTACCTGTGTCGCATAGGGCGGGAGATGACGTCAGGGTGCCACCACTGTGGCGCGGGCGACGAGGAGGACACGGTGAACCACACTGTCGCCGTGTGCCCTGCGTGGCGCGAGGAGCGCCGCGCCCTCGTCGCCCAAATCGGCGTGGACCTGTCGCTCCCGGCCCTGGTTCTGTCCATGGTCGGGGGCGATCCTGGATGGACGGCCGTCGCCTCCTTCTGCGAGGCAGTCATGTCCGCAAAGGAGGCGGCGGAGCGGGAGCGGGAGTCAACCACCACACTCCCCTCCCGCCAACGCAGGCCACGCCGGCGGCGCCGGAGGGCCAGTAACGACCTCCGGCCGCCGTAAAAAGCGGCCGCGGGCGGCCCCTCGGGGGAGGACCCGCCGCCCGCACTATTACCGCGAGGGTGAGGGCTGCGTGCTGTTCCGCGGCCCCCCTCAACTCCTAGAGTTGTTAGGAGAGCGCCGGGGGGACGAAACCCTGACCCCCTGGCGCCAACACTTTAGAAGGGGCCCGCCTCAAGACAAAGGGCGGGCCGGCGCCGGCCCGGGCCACGAGATCGGCAGGCCATATATCCGTGGGCCCGGGCGTAGGCGATAGGAGAACAGCGGGGTTTTTTAGTGGGTAGTCGGAAAAATCCCGGAGTCCCACATATCCCTCGGTCCCCCCGGGCCGGGGGAACCCGTCAAGAGAGGTTTTTCCCCGAGACCAAAAAAAAAAAAAAAAAAAGATTGTAGAGTATTCGATAATATCTTCATATCTGTGTTTCTCACACATTCGCCGTGGCCCTCGAATCTTGACAGTGACATCTTCACAAATAGACATTCAGACAGCATAGGTATGTTGTAAATGCATACCATAAACTAAATTGCATACACTTTAATTTAAAACTTCCATGTTCAAATAATAATACAACAATTAAAATACGATTTTACGACATTTATCAAATAACAGTAGGCAGAAGAAATATTTTTAAAAGTTCTCAGTTTTTTCAAGGTCTTAGATTGTATTATATAATAAATAAATTATTAAATACATTCCCCTTAAAACGTAATAAATGTAAAAATATAGTACGTATGTGGCTTAAATATTTTAACTAAAATGAAACAGAGAATCTGCTGTCAGTGGTTGAATAAAAATACAAATTTGAAAGAACCCCATTTTCCTTTTATTTGCGAGTATATAAAATGTTTTTGATTTTAATTTACTTATACCAATCAAGACTAAAAAACGAGATATAGAAAGCAGATCAAAAAAATTCAGGTAAGTCACCGCTCTTTTTAATTGTTGGTAATTTTCCGTCTCTATCCCTCAGATAAGAAATTTATTACCTTTGTCGTCTACTATTAAATTTATGGGTACCGGGCTAGCAATGAAATTAATTCGATATGAAGATAAAATAGTTTAATACATGACTGTAATTTTTAAACCTTCCCAAACACTTAGTCTCGTGTCGTTTACACGTTTCGATAAAATCATTCCAAAGTTCGGTAGTCAAAAACCATGAAAAGTACCTGTTCGTTAATAATGAAGCTATAAAGCTTTTGGGCACAAAATACGATGAATACAGAAGTGGAGTTTATTTATTGCTGTGGGACAGCAGACTAGCGGTGTGCGATTATGATATTATACTAATGAAATCATTCGATTATGAAGATGTCTCGAGTAATCTCGATTATAACAGGTTTTTTAGTTACTAATTTAGTTAATAGTCGGTGTCGCGAGTCGATGCAGCGAGAGACGATGGTTGGTCGACTGGCGCGGCAGCGCGGGTAGATGCGTGGGGAGGGGACAGCACTGTGTGGCCTCTCGCTAGCACGGATTTCGTCGCAGCAATTTATTACGCTTACGCGCATCTTGAGTAATGTTGTATTGACTTTAAAAATTAATAGGGCATGTTACAAGAACAAAGTCAATAATCATGACTCATACTTTAAGAATATTGTTTTCATGATAAGTAAACTTACTATTAAATGAATCCACCAAAAAAGCGTAACGTATCACACCACCGGAACAAAAAAAAATAGACGTCAGTCTTTTCTACACAAAAGCTGAAATAATAACCGATTCTCGAGTCTCGACTTGTTACAATAGGATTAGTAGTACAACTAAATAACGTCATATATATTAGTTTTTTTTATTGCTATAGAACAGCAAACAGGCTGACGGCCCGCTTAGGATTTAGCAGTTACCGTAGTCTATAGGTGTATGCAACGCCAGTGGCATCGCGAACACGCTGCTGTCCCATAAGGGTACAGGAACTTGGGTCACTAATGCCGGAACACAACACAAGGTTATTTAATTATAGTATTTAAGTTTCACCGTCATAATGTTTAATTTAATTTTAATTAATTTAATTTAAAGTACAATAATCTAATTTAATTTATTTGAGAAATATATTACATTTATTTATTATTATTTATTATTATGGCGGCATACTTACGACCAAAGGTGGTCGCCATCCAGACGGGCTTGAGGCCCTACCACGTAGCTAGGGTAGGTTGTTTTGTCGCCTTTTACGACAGGCGGACCCCGGCCACAGAGTTTAGTATTCTTTCTCCGCCCCTGCACGGATAAAACAAATTTTATAGTTACAAATTTTATAAACCAATGACGAAACCCGGAGAAGTTTCATATGCTTTCCAGTTACGAATACTTAATCGCTTGAATATACTTCTCATCAAAAAAATCAAAACACCCCTGAAGTTTGGTTTTGAATGGGTTTACAATTACGCAAAAATATAAATAATGCCAGTTAATTGTGTATATTATGAGATTTAGGGGTGGTTTTGTTGTTTGATTCCACTTGGATATTATAATAACAGTTTATAGCGTCTTACTGCTAGGCTCAGGCCTCGCCTAGAGGAAATGGACAGTAAACTCACCATTGGCAGATTATAATATATATCGATGATTTCGATATGCAGGTTTCTTCACGATGTTTCCTTCACCGTCAGTACATGGTAATTATTCAAGTAAAGCTGGGTAAGCGGTGCATGCGACATGGGATTCGAACCCGGGACCTCAAGATTGGTCTCCAGGTGTAATACCACAGAGCTACTTTTTCTTATTATTTTCCCAAACTACCCGCAAGTTAGAGTTGCGACTCATAGTGGTAATTTGTGAAAATACACGACCACCGCCACGTCGCTCGGTGTTTGGGTTGCGATCGTCACACACCTTAATTTTTCAACTTATCGACCATGTAAGATCATTCTCCTTACACTCAACCGTCCATAAAGTACTTTGGCTTTAGATTCATTTTCATGTTTTCTTTGACGACCTCCATAAATGGACAAAGTTGAGGGTACCCGACCACGCGGGAGATCACCAATGAGGTGGACGGACCAAGTGAAAGGCGCCGTCGACGTTCCTCTGCACGAATGCACAAGAAGAGCGGCAATTCGCGAAGAGTGGCGTCGTATTGTAAAACAGGCTACAAAAACCTCAACGTGACGGCCACGACCACTCTGGCAAGAGTGTAACGCCAGAGAAGAAGAAGAAGATAATTGCTAAAGTCGATACGCTTGCGAAAGTCGATTCCCGTCCCACGTCTGGATGTCTATGTATAATAAACATTTATTTACAAATGAAAAGTATATATTATGTATATATGTATGTATATAATTATGTATGTATGTATATTAGTTTTCTAGTTCTCATAACACAAATGATACTTGCTTTGAAACTAGAGGGCGTTGTGTGAAATGACCCAATATATCTATTTTACCTGTCATTTAACCTGACAATACAGAGCAGAGATATATGGAAAATAGCTAAGCACATATCATCGGCTTAATTATCAGAATGCGCAACTATAAAAAATATCGAAATTTTTTTTTTAATTTAACTAGATGGCTAGTGAAGTATTTTGAAGCCTATTTATTGGATTACTTCGTATTTTCTACAAAAATATGGCTAATTTGTTATGAGAGACAGTGTTATGAGTAAAATAATTTCCATACATTGAAAAAACAAAGTTTTTACTTGCTCTTTTAAAGTTAATCCAAATTTAGTTACGCATTCTGATAATTAAGCAGACAATATATGAAAATGAAGTACATACTTAAGCTTCTGTACTCTCCGATATTTTGTGGTAAAATACATTGCGATGGCATGGATAAGATAATATCAAATTAAACTACACCCGCGTAAAACGGTGATTCAGGTGTGCATCGGATAAAAGTTAAGTTGGGTTATATATTGATACGATTAATATTTATTAATAATAATAACAGCCTATGACGTCACTCCTGGGCTCAGGCCTTGTTCGAGAGGGGATGCGTTGATTTTCTATTGCTGAGGAACAGCTGATAGGCTGACAGCCCACTTAATAGTAAGCAGTTACCGTAGCCTATGTTTGCGACACTAGGGACACCGCGAACACGCTGCCGTTCCATAGGGGTAGAGGAACCTGGGATCACAAATCCCGGAACACAACATAAGTTTATTATGGCGGTATAGTTAAATACTAAGAATTAGTTAGGGTTGTTTTGTCGCCTTTTACGACAGGCTGACTCCGACCGCAGAGGTTAGTATTCAAACTCCGCCCCTGCGTGGAGAAAGGTGTCGGTATGTTTTCCTCGCGTTCTTTTTCTTCACCGTTAGTACCTGGCAATTGAAGAAAAGTGCCTAAGCGATATTATTGTTTAGTTACTTTTTAAATTATTCATTAATTCAAAGTACAGTAATTGCATTATTCTTGGTAGCTCAGTGGTAATACTTGGAGACCCATCTAAAAAGTCCGGGTTCGAATCCGTCGATAACATGCATCGTATAAGTAGTTTTTTCGTCTAATATGTTAAAACACAATTGAAGAGTTGAAATTCTAAAGGGTCTAAGTGCCAATTTTATGTTTTAGAGATATAACAAAAAAGGTTGTGCGAAAGTGCGTTGGTACTTAGACCGCGCCACAACTTCATATTTGTGTATGAGTGAAAAATTAAAAGAGATAGGCACTTGGATCCATTTGAATATTATTAGGCTTGGTACATAGATCGTATTTTTGTAATGATATTAATTTTCTTTTTCACTTAGACGCTTTAGAATTACAACACTTCAATTGTTGTAAACTTGACTGTAAAAAAAACATTATGAGGATACCTGGATATCGAGATGACCGTGCTATGTGCAATTTTTTTTATTGGGTACTTTGGTCAAGTTCAATACAAGTATAGTTATCAATCAATATACGATATTATTTACTATACATTGTTATATATAATTTTATTAATCAAAATAATTATTCGCTGAATAAAATCATCTATCCATTCAAATCTTCACGAAGTTTTGTAGATTAAAGACTTAAAAAAAGGCGGTGAATGTAAAATGTACTTAATAATAATCTTACAATAAACTATCACGTCTAATTTAATACTTTAAACGGTATTGCTTATTGGATTTGAAGAAACAAGTTATTAAGTTTAGATGCGTTGATTAGAATAACCGTATGTGGTCCGGCAGTTTTTTTAAGTTATATATATGAATCCATTTAATAGTTGAACATTCTAAGCTATTTGTTAAGAACATTGTATGCCCCGGTCTTCTCCTTCCCGCTACCACACCTCGCTTATTAAATAATCGCTCTATAATAAGTATGTGTTATATGTAACACATCCCTTTACCATCACACCCGCTATGAAAGGAGAAACCTTGCTGCTGGAGAAGAGCGCGGCCCGGGTCTCGAGACGATCATTCCCGCGCGACGCATTCCACTTCGATCTACGCGTAGAGGCAACCGCTGTCCCCAGCTTCCGATAGGATTTAGCGCACGTAGTCCAAGTGGCGGGTATTCCTATAATTTCCCGCTGAACTAAACATTTTCTAAAAATAATTCTTCGTGCAGGGGCCGAGAAGAACGGTACTGAACTCTGCGGTTGGGGTTAGCCTGTCGTAAAAGGCGACTAAACAACCCGAGCTAGATAGTCTCCAATTGTGTGTATCGCGACCATTCTTAGTTTTTAAATTTGTCATAATAACATTGTATCTAGTTCCGGTATTAATAACTAGGTTTCAGTACCACTAAGCGGATAGCAGCGTGTCATAATAAATTATTAACAAGAAAATTAATGTCACTGTTCTAAAAAGCATAGAGTAGATATCAATCGTTATAATTTTATTTACTAATTTGATTTTGAAATGCAGAGTTAGTTCAAAAATATCGTACAAAGCACCCCGCGCTTTTAGAACAGTGACATTAATTTTCTCGTCAGTAATTTTATTCTTATGTTAAGAGTTATTTTTTACTTTTTAGCTTGATTAACTATAAACTAGAAATTTGTTGTTAATTCTCAAAAGTAAATATTTTTATTAATTTAACGCCATCTTTCAGCTGTTTTATTAATTAAAAACAAGGTGGCGTTTCGGAAGAAGGAAATGTGATAATTCTGATGATCTTGAAAAGGACGATGAGACATAATTAATAAATTTGTATATTATCATCAGGTTCAAAATCAAGTGTGCAAAATTTTGAAAATATATTTGATCGTTCAAATTGGGTAAAAATTGGTTTCGAAAATTCCATTACATAGATTGTTAAATACAGGTCAATTTAATTTAAAGCGTGTAAAAATAGTAAATATCAAAATATCAATATCATATCAAAATACATGTCTAAGATGAGTCTTGTCTTGTATTCTCAAAGCAAACATGCATACAACCCTGGAAGACTAAGCCAAAAGCCTTCTTTTTATTGCTGTGAAACAGAAGACAGGCTGACAACCGCATTGGGGAACTGGAAACTGGATCCTTAATTAGAGACCGCCGTTACCCACCAGACGGACTTACCCCCGGCCGCAAAGTTCAGTATTTTTATTCCGTCAAAGCACAAAAAATTTGATGAGTACCTTACAGGTCACTAAAGTAGGCTTCGCAGATATATTTTATAGTCATAACAATCGCCGGGTCGCGGTGCAGCGGGCTTTAGTTTGATCGAAACAAAGCCCACTCGTGCCGCCAGCAGCCGTAAATCATCAAAATCAATTGTGTTGCTGTAAAAGTATGAAAAAGAATTTTCGATACTAATTGTGTGTTAAATATAAAATGACAACACGGCCGGTTGAAAGTATGTAGGAAAACACTTGTGTAATGGGTAACTATACAACTGATATACAACTTTATTTTTAAATACAGTATGTATTATATGTAATACATAAACATAATACATAAACACTCAGACGCGACACGGGAATTGAACCCGTGATCTCTGTAAATGTCGCAGTATAGATATTTTTATGTATACATATTATGAATGAATGAAAAGTGGATGGATACAAAATGAGAGTTAGGCCAAAGAAAAGATGGATAGATTGTGTAAAAGATGATATGGTAGAAAAAGCGAAAAGGTGGAAGGAGAGTGCATGGTTTGCCGACCCCACATAGTTTAGGATAAGGGCAGGAAGAAGAAGAAGCGTATTATGAATGACAAATAGATATTATTAACACATTTAATTTATATGCATGCTATTCCAAATTTACCATTTATACTAATTAACTTCTAAGTCTTTACTCACTCAAAGTGCGTAGGTATGTAAACTTTTTTGTTATTAATGACATACTGGCTGGTTGTAAAAAAATTTCGATTATGTTTTGTTTTTTTCATAAAATTAAATGAAAGGGAATTTGTTTGAATTTAAGTGCATTTTTATTGCTACGTTTAGTCTTGATTTTATAATTTTATTAACCATTTAAATAAAGTTAGCGACAAAATTGAATTGTTAGATATTCTTTACATCATGGAGCGACGTCATTTGACAGCAAATGAAATGCAAAGAACTGTAGGGATGTTGCAAGCGGGAAGTAATCAATCTCAGGTATCTCGGCATTTTGGCATTCATAGAAGTGTTATTTGTCGTCTTCGGCAGCGCTACAATAATACAAAGGAACCCGCTGAACAGCATCCAGGCCGTAAAAGGAGTACTACCACTCGGCAAGACCGGTACATACAACTGACTGCAAGACGCCAGTCGATGTTAACCGCTCGAGAGATAAGTTTGAGGCTACAAAATTCAAGTGGTGTTGATGTAAGTCCCCAAACTGTGCGAAATCGACTGCATGAGTACGGCCTACGAGCTCGACGCCCAATTAGGTGCCCACCGATACGTCACGGGAATCGCGCTCATCGAAATGAATGGTGTAGAGAACGCAGAACATAGACCCAGGAACAATGGGATAAAATTATGTTTTTCGATGAGTCGCGATTCTGGTTTAGGCCTGATACAAGAAGGGTGCGAGTGTACCGTCGGCCCGGAAACACTGAAAGGTTCAGGTGCATTCAGGAAGTTCATCCATACAGCAGCTCATCCACCATCCTAAAATTTAAATTAGTACATGTTGCTTAGACTTTTTTGATGTGTGTAGTTAATACTGTAGGTAGTTTTGATACACGAGATTCTTACGTTACTAATCATGTAGTAAAATTAATCACTTTTATATAATCATAGATTCTATTGATTTTTTTATCCAAAACAGACAGCGGTCCACTGTTTACAAAAAATGTTCAAATAATCTACGTGATGTTTGTTTTCTTTGTTATCTTTACTTTAATTTTAAATATAAAAAGTGTTCTGATTTTAAACTTGTCAATAATCGAAACTGTCAAGCATTTTTTACTATTGACGTTTGAAGTAAACATGTTTTCTATTCAGTAAGTTAATTACAGAAAAACTCCAGTTCTTTTTAGTCACAGTATAGGTGACCGATATTATTTTATGCTGAAAGTATCATTGAGAATCAAGGACTGTTATGATGAATTTACTTTTTAAAAATTCAGTCATCCTACCATATGTGGGTTGGGTATATAATTAGTTCTTCCAATAACCTATTTGCTGTAATTAAATATTTTCTTTAGTCCTTCTTCTGTACCCTTCTCTCATTTCTAGCATTTTTATTGTCACACGGCATTCTATAACAATTGCCACATATGTGCGAAGGAAAATACCTTGAGAATACTCCATATCAAGGTCACCTTCGAAGTGCGTGGCGTATTTACTCTCTGTTCCTAGGGGGTTCCTAGAATAGGGTTCTTGTTATGAAGTGGAAAAAAAGTCAGAAAGCGGACCCCGAGCACGAAAGCAGAAGATTGGGTTGTAAGCATGATTTAGCGCTGGTGATGAATTTAATTTGACTACTATTATAACTCTGAAAATACAAGTACTGTGCGATGCAGCTATGAAAAGCATTTTTATTAGAAAAAAATTTCGACAACTGGCAGTCGAGCGTGGGTTGGTGTGCAAAGAAATACACTTCTCAACAAAAAAATCGAAACATCCCTGAAGTTTGGTTTTGAATGATTTTTTTACATGTAACCAAAAATATAAAAATAATGCCAGTGATATTAAGGTATCATTTACCGGCCCCGGCCACGAGATCGTTAGGCTACATATCCGTGTGCTCGGGCGTAGGCGATAGGAGAACAGTGGGGTTTTAGTGGGTAGTCGGATGGCCGAACATCTTTCCCGAAGTCCCACATATCCCTCGTTCCCACCGGGCTGGAGGGTTCCGTCAAGCGAGGGGATTTCCCCGAGACAAAAAAAAACAAAAAAGTATCGTCTAACGAACATTAATGTTTTAAATTAAAATTAAATTTTTTAGCTATTGTGTTTTATTCAACAGATATGTTGTTTTAAGAAGAAATTGTTAAATGTTAGAAACAAAGATGTGTTAGAAACAGAAAAATGTTAAAAAAGTCTATTCATTAACCCGTATTTCCTCCCCGGGCTCTTATCACTGCTTCAATGCGGTTCCTCATCGAACGGATAAGGGTCACAATCTTGTGTTGTGGGATGTTATCCCACTTTTCTTGTATAGCTGTTTTAAGTTGGCCAAGAGGTTACGGAGCAGGATCTCTCACTGTGACTTGTCTCTTCCATTCATCCCATAGGTGTTCTATGGAATTCAGATCCGGGCTTCTTGCTGGCCAGTGCATAGCCACAATACAGACTTCGCTCAGGTATTCACTTACAATACTTGCGGTATAAGTTCTGGTATTGTCCTTTTTTTTTTTTTTTTTATTGCGTAGGACAGCAGACAGGCTGACAGCCCGCTTAGAATTTAGCAGTTACCGTCGCCTATAGGTGTTTGCAACGCCAGTGGCATCGCGAACACGCTGCTGTCCCATAAGGGTACAGGAACTTGGGTCACTAATGCCGGAACACAACACAAGGTTATTATGGCGGCATACTTAAGACCAAAGGTGGTCGCCTTCCAGACGGGCTTGAGGCCCTACCACGTAGCTAGGGTGGGTTGTTTTGTCGCCTTTTACGACAGGCCGACCCCGGCCACAGAGGTTAGTATTCTTTCTCCGCCCCTGCACGGATAAAATGAAGTCCTGCATAAAAATGAAGTCTTCGCCAATAAAATGTACGTAGGGTTATACATGAGGCTCCAGACACTCTTGAATATAACGTGACCCATTTAATGATGGTAACCGAGGTCCAGATACAAACGCAAATTCGGTTTCTCTATCGGCGCTTATGCCTCCCCAAACCATCCATGAACCGCCACCGTTACTGACTCTTTCTTCAATGCAGTAGTGTGCAAAACGCTCTCCCTGTCTTTAATATACCTTCTTTCTTCCATCATTATCACCCAGCATGATCTTACTCTCGTCAGAAAAGAGAACTTTGCTTCATTGAAGATATGACCAACATAAGTGCTCAAGTGCAAAGTTGAGGCGCGCTCTACGGTGATCTAACGTCAATTTTAGGCAATTAGCTGGTTTATGCCACACTTCACCAATCTTCTTATCATGGTAGAATCGCTTACAGTCAATCGTCGAACCTCACGGAGCCGCTCTTGCAGTTGAGTAAAGTGGCGATTTCTTAGAGAAATTGACACAATATACCAAACATCTTGCTCAGACGTGACTCAATGTCCTGGACGGCGAGTAAACATACCAGTCTCCCAGTAACGCTAATACACTCTATTGATAGCAGAGAGGCTTAGATGCAATCTTGCAGCCATAACACGCTGACTATGCCCTGCATCCAACGACGCCACGACTTGGGCGGCTTCTGTGGACAAGGTATCCATATTTATACGAAATGATCTGTTTGGTAGGATGTCACAGAGCTTAGTTAGCAATCATGCTTAGCTCAGCTCGTATTTAATTTAAAAAACGATAATTTAGGCAAAAAAATGTGATTAAGTTCAGAAATTCCGACGGAATACACATTGAAAATAATCTCTACGTTCATTAATTGGTGAAAAATCGAAAAATTTAATTCTAATTTGGAATTCTGGTACACTTTTGTGTAGACCAAACTGCTAGCTATTTATTGGCGTTTCTTTTAAATGATATCGATCCTTTTTTTCATTTAAATGCCGCCTCAATAATACTTGAAGTAGTGTTTCGATTTTTTTGATGAGAACTATATTTGCTTTAAAACTGCAATCAAATAGATGCGGATATATATAGAAAGAAAGTTTTTTTTTATAAATATGATGTAAGAGGAATGCTTTTAGCTCATAAATAAAATCATTGAGTTCATTTATCCGACCTTTTTATATTAGCTAATATTTTTAATTAAAAGCAGTGTGTTGAAGGATTGAAAATTGATGACACAGCTGGTTCAGTGACTACATAGCCTTGTAAGGTTGTATGTTTGTTTATTCTGAGGAACAGCAAACAGGGTGACGGCGTACTTAATAATAAGCAGTTACCGTCACCTATAGATGTTTGCGTCCGCTTAGAGGTAGATTATTATAACGGTGTACTTATAGATCAGAGGTGATAGTCCTCTGGACGGGCTACCACCTACCTATAGTTGCTTTGTCGCCTGTTATCACAAGCCAACTGCAGGGGTCAGTATTTTTACTCCAATCCTGCATGGAGAGTATTTGTAGTTTTATCGCCACCTAGGGCAAAATATTTGATCTGCAACAGTATTATAGTCTAGTTAAAATATACGCATGCTAAATGATTATAAATGGACTTTTTGGTGTCTTGCGACAGGTTATCATCAAGTAGTTGTAGATTATTTTCAATAAAATTATTTTTTGATTTGTTAATTACCCATGTGATTATTATTATTATTATAATTATAGCAGCACCAACAGGTTTCTGAAAGCTATTTCTAGGGGTTTGGCTGCCTTATTCAACGACTACGGACTAGGTAGTCACAGGACTGGAAAAAATTTCATTTATTAGTTTAGAATTACTAACAAATCTAACCTACTATTAAGAGATTTGTAACTAACTCACTAACAATATATGGATGAAATTTTCCGAAATAAATTATTAATATTATTATTTATGAGTTTGTTCTTCACAGAGGAAAATATTATTTATTATTCGATTGCATATTAAATTCAAATATTTATTTGCACATCTAAGTGTTTACACAGTAACATCTTACATTAACATTATATTTTGATTTGAATATGTACAATACATGTGTGTACAATAATCGTCTTTTTGCGGAAAACGCAACTATACGGATTTCCACCTAGTGCTGATAAGTATATACTGTGACACTTTGCACAGCGCCATCTTGTCTCAAAATAAGTATCGTAATGCTTGCGTTTTATTAAACAATTGATATACTTGTAATGTATTTTTATAAATATATACATACATATTATACAAAATACAGACTCGGGATATTCTGGCGTGTGGAAGCTGATGTGCCAAGGAGATAAATTCATAATGGTATGGTATTAAGTATTGTTAGGTAAATCAATTAAAACTAATTAAGAGTTGGCGTATATCCGTGTATTAACCTTCCAACAGAAGAGAACGGCAACCATCTCAACTGTCAAAAGTCGGTCCATTTACCCGTAGTGGTGTACCCGTCATTAGTTGTGGGGAATTTGTAACCGATGTCGATCCTTGTTATGACTATACCGAATAACATCCCAAAATATGAAATTTAAAGGAAAACGGACCCGAATTCTGATTAAACTATCAATAAAAAAAGACTACTACTATTAAAACTAAAAAAACTACTAATAAAAAAAACTAAACTATTGATAGGTTTGAAGTGGGTGCCAAGCCCTAAACAAAATCAAACTTATAAACAGCTTACTTACTGTAAGTGCAAAGTAACACGCGGTGAGTGTAAGTGCCTACTATTACATTTGGCTTGGCACCGACTTCACACCTATCAATAGGTAGCACATACTAAATAATACTATTTTATTTATTATTATTTTATACCTTTTAGTTTTTGGAGTCAGTTTTTTTTAAACGTAGTTTTTTTGTGTCTGTATATTCAAGAACGTCTTGCCAAAGAGACGTTGACGACGAAAAAAAATACCAATCGAATGTTAATAATAACTCTCTGTTCAAAACGTATTTAATAAAACAATTACTGTCCGTTCATGAAATTGTAAAGCGCCTGATTCAATTTAACAGCAACAAGTTATCAATTAGAGTAAAATCCTAGTATTTAAGTAGGCGCATGCTAAAAATTACAAAGTAAAAAAAATGTTCAATAAATGAAAACTACTGGGCCAAGCTATGTTAAATTGTTATGGAACCAAATGGCCACTATTCCGCATTAAAATAAAGAAGAACCACGTAAATAGGATCATAAATCTCAGCGTAATCGGTATACATACATAAAAAAATACCAATCGAATTGAGAACCTCCTCCTTTTCGGTCGGTTAATAAGTCGGTTAATAATAACGGCTTCGCGTCTCGCTACTTGACTCAGGCCTGCCTCTAGATTCCTCTTCTTCTTAGTCGTTTCACTCTTTACAGAGCGGTCGTGATCAACTGGTAGTACTATTAGAGGCAGATATTATTCGCTGTATGATTCTACGCCATTACTCGCGATTCAGAGACATTCTGGTGCACTCATGCAAAGGCCCGCCCACAGCCGATTTGATCTGGTCGGTCCATCGCATGGGTGATCTTCCACGTGATCGAACGATCGAACGAACGAACGAATCGATCTTCCACGAGATTCCTCTAGAGGGATGTATAGTACCCCCCACGCTTATCCAAAGCAGATTGGCGGGTTATACATACCGGTGATATAAATACAGGTTTCCTCACAAAGTGAGTGACGTTCTATCCGTGTAGGGGCGGAGAAAGAATACTGACGTCTGCGGCCGGGGTCGGCCCATCGTAAAAGGCGACAAACAACTAACCCTAGCTACGTGGTAGGGCCTCAAGCTCGTCTGGATGGCGACCACCTTATCGTCTTAAGTATGCCGCCATAGTAACCTTGTATTGTGTCCCGACATTAGTGACCCAAGTTCCTGTACCCTAATGGGACAGTGGCGTGTTCGCGTTGCCACTGGCGTTGCAAACACCCATAGGCGACAGTAACTGCTAAATTCTAAGTGGGTCAGTCTGTCTGGCTGTCCTACAGCAATAAAAAAAAGTTCACCGTCGATATATTATGCTATAATGCATAGTAGGCGAGAAAATTTGCCTATGCGGTGTATGACAACGTGGGATTCAAAGCCAGAGCCTCCAGATTTCTCTCCGAGTATTATACCACTGACTTATCAGGTATAAGATAAAAAGAAATTCAGAAAAAAATTAATACAAAAAGACCGTCATAGTCCTTTAGTTAATCTATAAAAAAAAACTCTAAGATCAAAGTGAAATTCGTTAAAAGGATCGTTAATTACAACCGACATAAAACATCAAAGAATTTTTTAAATTCATTAAAATGTTATAAAAGATTTACAAAAATATACTCGCTCAAAACTAAGGAGCTTTTTTATTTTCAGCCGCATTTTATTCCTGGTTCTCGCTCTTCAAAATAATTTTTCTACAGACACTTTTTTTTGTGAAAAAAACTGTTTTCTTATAATAACTGCGACATTTTTATTTATTTCTATGCAAATTTGTCCTCTGTTATCTGGCCTGTACACTGATTATACGTGCATTTTAAACAATACTTTACAGTAACAAAATTAAAACTTAATTTCATTTAATTCATACCTACGACGTACGCTCAGCGATCACATAAGTGGATTTGTACAGTCAGTCCGGGAGTTCGATCCCCACGGAGGTTAAAAATTTCGTATAATCCGCAAATACTTTGTTCCAGCCTTACGTGATTTCTATGCTTAGAAAAGCTCAGTTGTATATGTTTTGAGTGAGTGCACATTTACTTTAAAAATGCTGTTTTTTTTTTTAATTTAATATATGGGACAATTCACAGGGCGCCATTTATTCCCAAAGTAGCATAGCACTTGTGTTATGGATACTAGCTAGTTAATATTCTACATATTTCTTGTTTTCCAATTACAGCACTAGAGCGCATTAAACAACATAATGCTCAATGTTGATGTTTCAACTACAGCAACGCTTCGCACAGTCGAGCACTCTCAAAAGTGATGCGTGCAATCGAATACCAACGCAGTGACAGAAAATTAATAAGTGTTTTTTTTTTCTATAAATTAGCATTGGTCGAAATTTTATTTATATATTATCGTTAGTAATATTGTATATTATTGAAAAAAAATATTTAAAGCTTTCGTTTCGTCGTAGTTTATTGGAAATAATAAGAGATAGTTCAAACTGTGTTAAAAACATAAATATTAGTATGGATTAAGGTACAAACATTAACTTTTTTTATATTCCAAATTTAAAATGTGAATACAATTTCATTTTAGAATTCGAATCTATATTCTATCTATTTTTTTTTTTCAACACTGAACTTAGTGCACTCTGCTGGTGCATTTGAAAACTAATTCAAGTTTCAATTAACCATAAGCATAATTCGGCATTGTACGCCACTGAGTCGCATTATGCTCTGTAATTGGAAAACAATGATAGTAACTATCTATTAACTATCTATTCTTTTTACGATATTCTATTCTGAAGAACTCTGTGGCGTAGTGATTAACGCAGTTCAGTACGTTTGCAAAGGTCACGGGTTCGATTCCCGTCTCCAGTCTAGGTATTATAATATGTATTTATTTACAAAAACAAAGTATGTATGTAGTGTATTAGTTATCTAATACCCATATCACAAGTGCTATGCTACTTAGTTTGGGACTAGATGGCGTTGTGCGTATTATCCCGATATATTTATTTATTAATTTTGTAAATAAAACTAAATATTACACAAGGATGTGCAGGACGCAAATCAAACCCGTAACCTCCGCAAGTGTACCGCAATTAGCTGTTACACCACGCAAGTTGTTGAAGATATTATTAGTATACTATTTTCAATACTTTTGCACGTTCAAGAGTTTGCCCCCGGTCGCATTCTTTTTTGCTTTTCAAATTGAGACCCTATTGACTAGATATACACATATACCACACATATAATTTCCTTTTTGTGGCGGCTAGCGGCAGCTGTAAGTCAGCACAAATTGTAATACGCGTTTATTCGCTGCATTGTCGCCAGTGGTCGCCATCTACTCCCGTGGTTATTTCTCGGTTTTACATAACGTTCTGTATAGTCGTATAATACGATAATTAAAGGACGTTCGACTTATACGAAGTATATTTTATTTATCTCCATCTGCCCGGTAGGCTTGCTAAATTGGAGACAGAAACGTACCTACCTAAAGGTAACGCCTAAACTTAACACCTAAAATACCTAAACTTTTGTAAATAAATAATTTTTTTATGACTGTAGAACAGCAGATAAGCTGAAGGCCCGTTTAGAATTTAGCAATTACCGTCGCCTATATGTGTTTACAACGCTGGCATCGCGAATACGCTGCTGTCCCATAAGGGACAGGAACTTCGGTCACTAATGCCGGAACACAACGCCAGGTTATATAAAGGTGGTCGCCAGACGGGCTTGAGCCCCTACCACGTAGCTACTAGGGTGGGTTGTTTTGTCGCCTTTTACAACAGGCCGGCCGCAGAGGTTAGTATTATTTCTCCGCCCCTGCACGGATAAAAATACACATAGATGAGAATCGAATCCTCACAGGTGTTCCGACGAGCGCAAGTTGTTTCGCAATGGAGGTCATCAGCTCCATTTTTAAGGTAAAAATACTTAATTTTCTGTAAAAAGAACTCCTCAAAGATTTCTTAACTATCGAACTTTGCACATCAATTCGTCAGTACAAACTTCAATGAGTTTGTATGTCATTCAGACCACGTGACCTGTAATTTTGGCCCGGAAATGTTATCAAACTACGCTTCCGGTTTTGCCGTGTTCAAACTGGAAGGCTTGGGTATGATAGCATATAATATATTCAATAAGGTAGCAATAAAAAAAATCTGTTTTCTCCAAGAATCCAGTTAGTCTTGTGTTATAATGGATTCGTTGGTTGTCTATTAGCCAGTCAGGATTCGAAGCCACGAACTCCTTCTTGGTCGGATGATAAGCTAGCCACTACAATATAGACGCTTCTTCAAATGTAATCCATTAAGTATCCATTTTGTACTGTAATTCATTTTTATCCGTGCAGGGGCGGGGAAAGAATACTAACCTCTGCGGCCGGGGTCGGCCTATCGTAAAAGGCGACAAAACAACCCACCCTAGCTACGTGGTAGGACCCTAAGCGCGTCTGGATGGCGACCACCTTTGGTCTTAAGTATGCCGCCATAATAACCTTGTGTTGTGTTCCGGCATTAGTGACCCAAGTTCCTGTACCCTTATGGGACAGCAGCGTGTTCGCGATGCCACTGGCGTTGCAAACACCCATAGGCAAGGGTAAATGCGAAATTCTAAGCGGGCCGTCAGCCTGTCTGCTGTCCTACAGCAATAAAAAAAAGTATCAACTTTTTCTAGGTTATTAGACATATTTTTACAGAATACACACAATAAGAAAAACAGTTGAGAAAAAAAAGAAGAAGTGAAAAATATACTGTGGGTCATCCCAAATAGGAAGCAATGTACTTAATGGGATAAGTGCAGCTTCTCCAACCAACGAGATCATAAAGAGAGCCTTATTATGCCTTTCAACATTAATCAGACGGCCTTTCGCACGTCGAAGCCTGTGGAGAACATGGCTTCCGTTCTCGTTCCAAGTCTGGCTGTTACGATATTATAACAGAGATACGAATGTTGAGATAAATGAGAGGAGTTACAAAAATGGATAAAATTAGAAATGAGTATATTAGGGAAAGTTTGAAAGTAGCGCCAGTTATTAAGAAGCTGAAAAGTAAGTTGCTGTAGAACAGCAGACAGGCTAACAGCCCACATAGAATTTAGCAGTTACCGTCGCCTATGGGTGTTCGCAATGCCAGTGGCGTCGCGAACACACTGTTATTCCATAAGAGTACTGTGAACATGGGTCACTAATGCCGGAACACAACACAAGGTTATTATTGCGGTATACTTAAGACCAAAGGTGGTCGCCATCCAGAAGGGCTTGAGGCCCTACCACGTAGCTAGGGTGGGTTGCTTTGTCGCCTTTTACGACAGGCCGACCCCGGCCGCACAGGTTAGTATTCTTTCTCCGCCCCTGCACTCCTTAAGCAGGTACTCCTTTAAACTAGGGATACCTGCGCTTCCAAAAATTTATATATTGTTGGGTGAAAAACTTGAGTATATCGTTTGCAACGATTTATTTTGACAGTCACTGAGTATCTTACACGCGTGATTGAGAAATTTGAAAAAATTTTACAACGCCATCTAGTGACAATTATTCACAAAGTAATATTATTAATATTGTTCCATAAGGGTACAGGAGCTTGGGTCACTAATGCCAGAACACAACACAAAGTCAAGTGTAAACTTTATTGTAATTGTATGTTTCCCAAATAAATAAAATAAAGGGTTAGTCTAGTATGGCCATATAATGCGAAGACAGGAGCGTCATGTAACAAGGAGGATGCTAGAAATGAAAGTGAATGGATACAAGAGGAGATGTAGACCAAGAAAAGATGGATGGATTGTGTAAAAGATGATATGATTAAAAAGGGTGTGAATATTCAGATAACAGCTTGTAGAGGAGAATAGACCATAGAGACCGTATAGTTGTGCCGACTTTGGGATAAGGTCAGGAGGAAGAAGATATCAGTTGTGTTCTGCTGTTTAGTTTAGTACTAGGTGGCCCTGTATAAATTATTACAGTATATTAAAGTTCACCTCTACAAAGTGCAAATTTATTCACTTTCTGGCACTTTTTTATTGCTGTAGGACAGCAGACAGGCAAACGGTCCACTTAGAATTTAGCAGTTTACGTCGTCTATGGGTGTTTGCAATGCTAGTGGCATCGCGAATACGCTGGTGTCCCATAAGGGTACAGGAACTTTGGTCACTAATGCCGGAACACAACACAAAGTTATTATGACGGCATACTTAAGAACAAAGGTGGTTACCATCCAGACGGCCTTGGGGCCCTACCACGTAGCTAGGAGGGGTTGTTTTGCTCCGCCCCTGTACGGATACAACTACTACGTCAGATATGAAAGAAATCATAGAAGAATAATAAATCCAGTATCACTAAAGATAATTTAAAATAATACATATAATAATACTCAAATTTGAACAAGCCGTTTGCAAAGCGATCTGCATTCAGTGCCCGTAAGGCGATGAGTGAGCAAAAATGGCTTGCGGCGTCTTCAAACGACTGGGTCGACCTTTATTATTTACGTGAGTGTGGAGAAAACATTAATTTTCAAATACAGTATCAAAGACTGCCCGACCTCGTTGTTTAGCCCGCACTCGGAAATGTTCGGTTTTCGTCGGATGATTGAACTCGTTAAAATATATTGCTGTATAAAAAGAAACGAGTTTATCTTTTGATTTATTTACTTCCATGAAATGTCTTTCGTTCATAAGGATTTAAATATGCGTAATACATAATATTATATGTATATACATATATACTCCGTGTATATACTCCGTGTAGACGCGGAGTAAGATTTCTGAACCCTAGGGATATTTTCTATTGCTGTAGGACAGCAGACAGGCTGACGGTCCGCTAATAATTTAGCAGTTACCGACGCCTATGGGTGTTTGCAACGCCAGTGGCATCGCGAACACACTGCTGTCCCATTAGGGTACAGGAACTTGGGTCACTAATGCCGGAATACAACATAAGGTTATTATGGCGGCATACTTAAGACCAAAGGGGGCCGCCATCCAAACGGGCTTGAGGCCCTACCACGTAGCTAGGGTGGGTTGTTTTGTCGCCTTTTACGAAAGGCGACCCCGGCTGCAGAGGTTAGTATTCTTTCTCCGCGCCTGCACGGATGAATGCGGTTGGGCACGGCTTGTCGTAAAAGCGACAAAAGAACCCCAGTTGGGTTGTAAGGCTCTAAGCGCAGCTAGATGCAACCACCTCCGATCTTCAAATATACCGCCATACACAACTACACACAACTTCCGGCATAAGTAACCCAGATTCTCCAACGTAGACGGCAGCGTGTTAGCGAAGATCTGGCATTGTAAACACTACACAAAGTTTTAAATGAACCGTTCCAGAGTGATAAAAATATTACATCTCTTTGCCTTAATTGGTTGAATCACACACACCACGTCATACACCAATGAATTTATGTTAAAAATATACTCGTACAATTATATGGCGGTATATTAGGCGCCTAGTTGCCTTTCAGAAGGGTTTGGAGCACTACCATCTAGCTTGGATGTTTTACTGCCTGTTACGACAGACGGCAGGGGCAATATTTTTATTCCACCCCTGTACGTAATGAGGCAAATAAAATCCTTCATTCGTTAAACATCTTTTATCTAAACGATTGATTCAATTTCTAATGTAATAAATTATTTAAGAAAACAAAGGAGGAAAAAATGTCGGATTTTCCGGTTTTTTACCATGTACAACAAAGGCGCAATCTTTTAATCTCTGATCTTTTCATAGATTGACACCCTGCCAAACAATCGGCGCTGAGCCTTTTTAATCTTGCCAATAAATTCACTTTTATCGCTACAAAGAAGTGGGTAGTCGGTTCGTTTTAAAATCCCTAATAATTCCTACATTATGAGAAGATTGTCAAGAATTAATACAAAAAAATACAAAATATATTGTTAAGAAATAAAGTACAAAGTCTGTTTATCTAATATATAAAATTCTCGTGTCACAGTTTTCGTTGCCATACTCCTCCGAAACGGCTTGACCGATTTTGATGAAATTTTTTGTGCTTATCCGGTATCTATGAGAATCGGCCAACATCTATTTTTCATCCCCCTAAATGTTAGGGGTAGTCCACCCCTAAATTTTTTTTTTAATTTTTTGACATTTTATTATTTATATGGCAGAACAACGTTTGCCGGGTCAGCTAGTATTTTTATAAAAGCTGATAGAATAATAACCGCACGATTTTTCCGATAGTCTCATGAGTCTGGGTGTTATGACAGCTTCTTAGATTTTTCAAAGCATCGATGGCATGGAAGCAGTACTTTAGGTTGCACCTGGGACGCAAAGCTTGGGCGTTGCTGAGCAATGACTATATCGGTCCTGCAATGTTCCCATACATGGCTCTGGGTGGCGACCCGGGTTTTAGTGAGCAGGCCGACGCGGCCGCCACTATCACTTGGTAGCCAGTCTGGGTGACCATAATATTAGGACGGAAAACCCCACATAACCGCGTTGGCTTCCTCTTGAAGCTCCGACACGATACTGGTAAACCTCAGTCTCCTCGTTATAGAAAATAAAATGGGATGCAAAGCTTAGAATTATAAATTTATTAATAAACAAATGTATATGGGTACCAACAGCACCATGTAGTCCTAAAGTAAGCAGCAGAAGGCTTATGTTATGGATGGATATACTAATTAAATACTTTTTGTGAATAAACATAAATTATATATAAACCTTTGTCAGCCTCCGAGGCGTAGCGGCTAACGCATTTCGGTATGTTTGCAAAGTTCACAGGGTCGATTCCAGTAACGGGTCTTAGTGTTTATGTGTATTTAATTATAAAATAAAATCATTAAAGTAATATATTAGCAGAGTAGTACCCAAAACACAAGTGTTAAGCTACATACTTTGAGGCTAGATGGAGTTATGTGAATTGGTCCAGTATACAGTTTACAGTAAAGCTTAGAAACACGAAAAATTTAGACGGAAAGGTAAGTAGCCGGTTGCCGTAAAACGTCACCATACCAGTAAAAGCGGCACTCCTGTAATTTATCCTCAACGTCTCCAATATGAAGGCTACCACAAATGCGGGAGATCCTAACGCGGTCGGCGTCACTATACACATCCATCGCATCATATTCAAATCAACACGCAGATCATGCTTATATCACTTTAGCAGCGGACACGTTTCACGTCCGTGTAAACGTACTTCGCCCTTACTACTACTATCACTAAATATACATAATATATAAACCCGCAAACCCATAAAATTCAACTCATAAACCATCCTTGATAAATCTGGATTAGCGAATCGTCCCCTTAGGCAATATATCCAGTCAAAATCACTTAAATTAGAACCTTGGACACTATGTTACTTCTTATCACAAGTACTTTGTGAAACGTCCCTTGTAATAGCAAGTTTCTTTGGAAAAAATTACACAAAAATCAATCTTAACACCAAGTACTAGATATAAATATCGCAAGGCATATTACAAAGAATATGTCATATAAAATATCCCTTCGAAGGGACACGTAGAACGGAGTTGATTTATACGTATCGATCTGTATCGTAATTTTAACTCTGAATTGCCTTTCCGATAAGACGGTAGTTTTAGTATTTTTACTTCCTTATAGAAGGAATATTTAAAATATTTACGTTGGCATATTTTATACAATGCTTCAGAACAGCAGACAAACTGACGGCCCATAGTAAGCAGTTACCGTCGCCTATGGATGTTTACGACACCAGGGGCACTGTGAACACGTTGCTGTCCCATAAGAGTACAGGAACTTTGGTCAGTAATTTCCGAACACAGCACAAGGTTATTATGGCATACTGAAGACCAAGAGTGGTTGCCAACAAGGCGGGCGGATCCCTCCCACTTAGAAAGTTGCATAGTCAAAGACGCTTTTAATTCCATCATATTATTTTTGATCTCTATTGTGTTCATTTTCCAGAATAAAATAACATAAATGCAATAGATGAAATTTATTGATTATTTGATACTTGACGACCTCCGTGGCGCAAAGGCTAACGCATATCCTTACGCTTGCGGAAGGCACTGGTTCGATTCCCGTCCCATGTCTGGGTGTTTTTGTATATTATTTATTTACAAAAGAAAAGTATATCTACTACTATATAGTGCATATGTATTATATTAGTTGTCTAGTACCCATAACACAAGCGGTATGCCACTTAGTTTGGGAATAGATGGCGTTGTGTGTATTGTCCCAATATAATAATTATTTATTTATTATTTTATACACATTCTAAAATTGTTTCTTACTTATTTTTAGTACTTACAATCTTGTACATACATAATATATGTTGTTAACGTTACATCAATTCTAAGGTAGCAAGAAAGATCATCCTTACACTTAAATCTCCGTAAATATACCAAAAACCCCCATACCCCGTGATATTTTGGGTCTTAGATAATTTATAGGTCTTAGAGACGTCAGGGAGAAATAGTTTTGTGACTGAGGGTGTCTCTTGAATATATAATAATAGAATAGAATAGGTTTTTAGAATATACTATATGAGTGTAATAAAAGAAATATTTATATGAATATGAAACAAAAACGGAACCTGACCCATTGGATGTAATAATTGATTGCTTTCATGCAAACAGTTTATTTATAACAACTGAATTTACATTTAAATGGAATTTAAATGTAAGCAATACTAGCTGAAAGTAGTCCTGGCATTCAAATTAATTTTTTACTTTGCGAAATTTCAACACTCGGATATGCAGTATATGAAATATTTTTCAATAATATTACTATGTGAATAATTGTCACTAGATGGCGTTGCACAATTTTGTCAAATTTGTCAATCACGCGTGCAAGATACACAGTTAAAATAAACAGTTGCAAACGATATATTCAAGTTTTGCAGTCAGCGGTATATATACACCTAAATTTTTGGAAGCGCAGGTATCCTTAGTTTAAAGGAGTATCTGCTCTAAAAATTATGACACATTCTCTAAACTGATGAATTGATTTTAACCGTGCAGGGGCGGAGAAAGAATAGTAACAAAACAACCCACCCTAGCTACGTGGTAGGGCCTCAAGCCCTCCTGGATGGCCCTCCTGGATCTTAAGTATACCGCCATAATAACCTTGTGTTGTGTTCCGGCATTAGTGACCCGTGTTCACAGTACTCTTTTGGAACAGCAGCGTGTTCCCGATGCCACTGGCGTTGCAAACACCCTTAAGTGATGGTAACTGCTGAATTCTAAGCGAGCCGTCAGCTTGTCTGATGTCCTACAGAAATTCTAGGGAAGTGAAATTTTTTATGGCATTATTCCCCTAAAGTCGGTTTCTCTCGGCTACTTTCTTCTCGACACGCCTATAATACTCGTATTACAAATATGTATCTGAGCTATGCATGCCAGTATTTTTTTTCTTACCATGTATGTCGTTCTCACTACTTTTTGATCCTCCCTCGTAAAATACTTTGACACGTATCCGACGCGAGAAGAGAGATGCGCAAGCTAGCTGCAGCAAGTAACGACACCAAAAAAAAAAACCACGGGGTAAATCACTAGTTTGCGATAGCTTCGAAATTGCTGCTCTGCACAACATATAAATTCGATCTATACGGTGAGAAAAGAAATTCCTACGTTGAATAAAATATTCGCTACCGCAAAGGAGGACTTGGAGTTTCCAAGTAACAAAGCAAGGCAAAGACGAATAATGGTGGAGTCACTCGGTTACAAATTAAAAAAGTGTCTAGATTAGCTCTTATACAAAGGAATTGAAGCCTGGCGTGCAAAATATTTGAGAAGTATTCGTCGTAATGATGCGCTGAGGGCTGATAAAAGACTCGTTATTTATTTAGATGAAACCTGGATCACTATACAATGAAAAAATGTTGGCAGACAAGCACAATATCTGGCGTTAAAAAAATGATAGCGCAGGACGTCAGTGGATTATCACTCACGCTGGAGGTGAAAACGTTTTCATTGATGGGCACTTCTTATGTTTAAACCGAAGTTAAAAACGGGTGATTCTCATGACGAAATGAATCAAATCAAATGATATATACATGTATACTTTATTTTTATATTATAAATACATATTATAAATGTAATAAAAAGACATTTTATGACGTCCATAAATGATTGGCACTAAGCCAAGCTAATGATGGTAAATAAACACATGAACACACATACGCGGGACGGGAATCAAACCCGTGACCTCGGTACCCATATCGACGTGCGTTAGCCGTTATGCTACGGAGGTCATCTAAATGAACAGACCGTATACCCGCCATGCTTGTCCAAGGAGATTGGAGGGTACTTGGTGTGCATGCTTCTTCACAACCCTTTCCTGCACCATGACGCTTCATACAGCGCCATCTAGCCCCAAGTAAGCAGCATATTTTTTACAAATAATCACATATACATAAGCATCCACCAAGACTCAGGACGGTGTCAAACCTGTGACTCCCACAGGGCTTGCGAAATTTTTTGAGCCACGGAGTTCACGGAGAGATAGTTTTTTATTCCTGTGGAATACCAAGTAAGCTGTCCGACTGCTTAGTAAGCAGTCGCCGTCGCCTATGGATGTTTGCAACGCCGAGGCCATCGTTAAAAACCGGACAGTATACCCGCCATTCTTGTTCACCTTGGTGTGCATGTTTCTTCACCTGCTCCATGACAGTTCACACAGCACCATCTAGCTTCAAAGAATTCATCAGAGCGTTTGCAAATATTACCACCTATCTACACTCAGGACTAAGTCTTTGCTAAGCTGTTGAGCCACGGAGGTCGTCAAACTATGTTCTGATATATGCATTAGTCGAGAAATAGTTTTTTTTTATTGCCGTGGAGTAAGCAAGCTGTGGTACTGCTTAGTGAGTAGTTGCCGTCGCCTATGGATGTTTGCAATGCTAAGGGTATCGTTAAAACGCTGCCGTCCACGTAGGGGAACTAGCTGAAACGGTTAACTTGGTCCTGCCAAACAAATTAAAAAAAATACATTTTGGACAGGATTTCCGTAAAATCCATTCCTAATAAGCATCTACATTGTGAAATTTCAAGTCAATCGGGTGTGTAGTTTTAGAATCAACATTTTAATTAATATTACTTTATAAATAATTGTCACTAGATGGAGTTGTACAATGTTTTCAAATTTCTACATCACGCGTGCAATATACAAAGTGACTATCAAAATGTAGTCGTTGTAATCGGTATTTTCACGTTTTCTTTTTTTAAGATCATAAATTTTTGTACGAGCAGGTTACCCTAGAAGGAGTAATGCTTTAAGAAATATGACACGCTCTCTTTATTTTTTTTATTTAATTTTTTGATTAATTGATAACCGAGATAGGAATATAAAATATTAATATAATGTTGGGTCTTTTTGGTATAGATTCTTCGTTTCGTCGAATTTTGAAATCACAACGGTCCTAAAAATTATTATTATCGATTTATTGTGATCGATTAGATTAATCATCGAATCGTATAAAATGCGCACACGCATGGATAATAAACAAATTGAATATATTAATTAAGACGACCTCGGTGGCGTAACGGATAACGCACTTCGGTGCGCTTGCGGAGGTCATGGCTTCGATTCCCGTCTCGCGTCTGGGTGTTTATGTCTAATATGTATTTATTTACAAAAAAAAGTATATAAGTAGTATATCAGTTGTCTAGGGCCCATAATACAAGTGCTACTTAGTTTGGGACTAGATGACGCTGTGTGAATTGTCACAAAATATTTTTATTATTAAATATTATTAAGCAGATGCAAAAATCTCCAATACGCAGATTTTTATCACGAATAATTACCGATGTTTTGAGCTATAAAATATTTATATATTAATTGTATAGATACCTTATACATCGGACATTCCACTCTATAATGTCCAGTATCTCAGAGTGCCTCTTGGCATGGGCCTTCTCTAGCATTTTCCATTGGGTTCTGTCCCGAGCTACTCTTCTCCAGTGGATACCAGCCGTGAGTTTCAGATCGTCTTTCCATCTCGTTTGTTGGCGTCCCCTGTTTCGTTTGCCATCCCTGGGGTTGGTACTAGTTCAACACAGTTGTACTCCATTTTTCGTGTTTGTCTCGGATCATGTGTCCGGTCCATCTCCACTTCAACTGGTCTATTCGATTTAGAATATTAGCTATTTTGCTTATTGCCACATATTTTACCTTATTGCATATATATATTGAAAAGGAAAATGGGGTTCGTTTTGACGTACAATCACAACAAAATTACTGAACATTTCGGAATGGGAATGCTACCATTCGACGCGGAATTTTTCGTAAATGGCTATTTATTTTTTACATTCTATCGGGATGATCCGCTATATAAATGTATAATCACATAGCTTAGTAGAAACCTAACTTATACAAACATTAAAAATGAAATAACAATATTTTTGCAATTAATAAAATTTAAACTATTAAAACGCTGGCAATTTGTAATTATGTGGTGAAAAACAAATTTACAATCAGGATCGCCAGAGAGTGGGTAAAATGACCTAGGGAAGGGAATCTATATTTGTATTGAGTGTCAGACTATAGCTTTGTGATGCAATGTTAAAAAGGTAAATTTTGAAAAAAAAACATCGGTGTATTTTCTAAATGGTCACCAGAATATTATTCCGATCACGGTTATGAATTAATCAGTAGAGTAGAGGGGGCGTGTCCCGGCGTGTTACAAAACTTAGAGCAGTACTCCTTAAAATTAAGGATATATGCTCGTACAAAAATTCATAACATTTCTCTTATACAACTGAATAATATCGATCACAACAACTAATTTTATATAGTGACTATGTAACTTGCACGCGCGATTTAGAAATAAGCTAAATTTTTACAACGCCATCTAGTGACAATTAAATAACAAGTAATATTTTTAAAATATTATGTTTCAAGTTTAAATAACCTATAAATATAAATTTTTACGAGCATGTATCTCTAGTTTTATGGAGTAGTGCTCTTAAATTAATAACACTTCCTCTATACTGATTAATGGTTGACCGAGCTCGGAGGATAAACTCTGTTGAAAATAATAATAATCATCATCATCATCATCTTTGTGTTGTATTCCGGTTGAAGCCCAAACTCTCGCTTTGGCGCCCGGGGTCCGCTTTTATATCCCTAACTTGTAAGAAACCTTGAACATTGAATTTAAATCTGGAAATATATGAAATAAAAACGGTATTTTAAATTATATTTCATGCAAACAATTCACGATTTATAACAATTGAATTTACATTTAAATGGAATTTCATTCGGGTTTTTAAAACGAAATTGCATGAGCGAAGTGTAAAACGTAATCGGTTTTTTAATTTACTTACACGTGCTAGCCAAACGGTTTTAAATTGAAAACCATGCACTTCAAATATGCTGCCATTATGATGATGATGATGATATCCCTGAGTGATAGTATTCACATTTAGAGTCACATTTGAGTGATAGTATTCTGGAACGCGTATTTGAGGTGAGAGACCTTGGAGTTAACTTGGACTTTAAATTAAAATTTTGTTCCCATGTGAATCACGCAGTTAATAAAGCTTTGCAAATGTTGGAATTTATTCTTAGAGTTGGAAAATATTTTAAAATGTCCTCCACCTTGACCTTACTGTATAATTCTCACGTGAGATCCATTTTGCATCTACAGTGTGGAACCCACAGTACAATATTTAAATAAAGACAGTATTGAATCCGTACAAAATAAATTTATTAAACACTCAAAATATAAATGCGATCGTATGAATCAACAGCTGCCTGAAATTCATTCATTATCAGTGCGGAGGGCTATGAGGGACCAAGTATTTTTATTCAAATTACTCAATAATCACATTGATTCCCCTTTCCTATAAGTCAAGTATTCCTGAGGTGTTCCGGATTAAATTCAGGGCAAGAGTCACTTTTATCATTACCTTCAACAAAGTCAAATCTTGAAAGAAACACTCTTTTACACAGATCTTGTTTTGAATGTAATAAATTTTACACAAGTGTAGACTTTTTGCTCTAACGTTGTAAATTATTATTATAAATCAAAAATAATCGAATTATGCAATTGTCTAAAGTATTAAGTTTAGATTCTCAAATTCTTTTTTAATGTATTTTATAATTTTAATTTATGACATTACTATCATTCTATTGGATAATGCAATAATGTATTTTACCTTTATGTGGAAACTTTACTGATTTGTTAATTTTTATGTTATCTTTATATTGTGATTTATTATAATTGTATGTTTCCCAAATAAATAAATAAAAAGACGTGTGGCACTCTGGGACTGCCGCGGTAAAAACTCACATGAGCTCACTATGGGCTCACTACCAGGGATGCTGATGACCGTGCGAAGTGGAGAAGAAAAAGTCGGAAAGCGGAACCCGGGCGCCAAAGCGAGAGTTTGGGCTGCAACCGGGATACAACACAGATGATGATGATTATTATTTTCAACAGAGTTTATCCTCCGAGCTCGGTCAACCATTAATCAGTATAGAGGGAGTGTTATTAATTTAAGAGCATTACTCCATAAAACTAGAGATACATGCTCGTAAAAATTTATAGTTATAGGTTATTTAAACTTGAAACATAATATTTTAAAAATATTACTTGTTAATTAATTGTCACTAGATGGCGTTGTAAAAATTTAGCATATTTCTACATCGCGCGTGCAAGTTACATAGTCACTATACAAAATTAGTTGTTGTGATCGATATTATTCAGTTGTGTGAGAGGAATAATATGAATTTTTGTACGAGCATATATCCCTAATTTTAAGGAGTACTGCTCTAAGTTTTGAAACACGCCCCCTCTACTGATTAATTCATAACCGTGATCCGAATAATATTCTGGTGACCATTTAGAAAATACACCGATGTTTTTTTTTTTCAAAATTTACCTTTTTAACACTCAATACAAACATAGATTCCCTTCCCTAGGTCATTTTACCCACTATCTGGCGATCCTGATTGTAAATTTGTTTTTCACCACATAATTACAAATTGCCAGCGTTTTATTAGTTTAAATTTTATCAATTGCAAAAAATATTGTTATTTCATTTTCAATGTTTGTATAAGTTAGGTTTCTACTAAGCTATGTGATTATACATTTATATTGCGGATCATGCCGATGGAATGTAAAAAATAAATAGCCATTTACGAAAAATTCCGCGTCGAATGGTAGCAGTCCCATCCCGAAATGTTCAGTAATTTTGTTGTGATTGTGCGTCAAAACAAACCCCATTTTCCTTTTCAATATATATATGCAATAAGGCAAAATACGTGGCAATAAGCAAAATAGCTAATATTCTAAATCGAATTTACCAATTGAAGTGGAGATGGACCGGACA
Organism: Malacosoma neustria; assembly: GCA_963693495.1. Classification (NCBI taxonomy): domain Eukaryota; kingdom Metazoa; phylum Arthropoda; class Insecta; order Lepidoptera; family Lasiocampidae; genus Malacosoma; species Malacosoma neustria. Next base: position 5,239,155 of record OY856397.1, read on the forward strand.
CATGATCCGAGACAAACACGAAAAATGGAGTACAACTGTGTTGAACTGGTACCAACCCCAGGGATGGCAAACGAAACAGGGGACGCCAACAAACGAGATGGAAAAACGATCTGAAACTCACGGCTGGGGTCCACTGGAGAAGAGTTGCTCGGGACAGAACCCAATGGAAAATGCTAGAGAAGGCCCATGCCAAGAGGCACGCTGAGATACTGGACATCTTATAGGAAAAAAAAAACTATAATGTATGCGAAACCACAGAACTGAGAATTAAAAGGCTTATTACTATAATACTCTACTCATCAGAGGTCCACACAATTCGTTTTAGAACGCCATTACAAATATTTTAGAGTGTCGACACTGTTTATTGTAGTGTGAGGTGGTCACTGAAAAGCAGCGCTGTGTCGATGTCTCGACTCAGCATAATGCTGAATGGCAAACCTGGTTGGCTGGAAAATTGGCGATTTAATAATTGAACTTTGTTATTATCGTTATTTATATACAGGGTGACTTTGACAAACCCGTCCAAATTCACACAGAAGAATCTTTAGTAAAAGTTATGAGAAACATGTATTTTAGTTTTGTATCACATAGTACAAAAATGTTGAGTAATCAGCATCACAATGTCATTCATAGAACTCGCAATTTACGTAATACGGCGCGAGAGTGCAATGACCTCTCCATCTGACCTAGTAAAAGGCCGAGGACGGCGGCATTGAACCGGGCGAGCGAATACGCACTACTCATTTACGCGGGTGCGACAGAGACAGGTAATAACAGGTTAACGACGCTGTTTGCACCATATGATTATTCTGTACGATTGAATTAATGATCATAATGAAATATTTTATGGTGAAAATTCACCATACAATTTTTATTGCAAAAATGGGTTCCTTAAATTATGTTTAGTGCGTAAAAAAAATTTGAACGGGTTTGTCAAAGTCACCCTGTATATTTCTTAGTCGATTATGTTAAAAATTTGTTGTTTTTTTATATTTTACGTGTCATTATTTTATGTCAATAAAATTTTCTTTCTAAATTAAACCCCTTAACAGAGTAAAACGTCTGATCTATAAGGTATTTATATAAGTAATATCCCTTATATTTATACAATATATTAAACATTACTCGGAACGGTGAGAATTAGTCGGAATAAAAAATCTTTGGGATGTTCTTGAATCAATTCAAATAAAATATTCAATTTGATTATTATCGTGCACTGTGTACATACACTCTGTGACATTGCAGATAAATTGCAGGAGTGTCGGCTCCGTTGGTATGGCCATGTTTTACGGCAACCGGGCGCTTACGTGGGAAACAAATGTCTGGCCATGCCGCCTCCGCCGGGCCCCGGCAGGAGGGGTAGACCCAAAAAGTGCTGGCTTGACGTCGTAAAGGGTGATATGCGTGCCAATGGGCTCACTACCAGGGATGCTGAAGATCGCGCGAAGTGGAGTAGAAAAAGTCGGAAAGCGGGCACCGAAACGAAAGTTTGGGTGGCAACCGGGACTAACGCTAGGATGATGATGATGACTGTGTACACTCTGTACGATTCGGTGGTTAATCATATTAAAACATTTTGTAATCATACTCCTTTAGCACTCCTGTGATTTAAAAATTCGATGAAATAAAAAAGCGACGCCAAAAAGTGACTAACATATTCATAAACAGGATTTATAATCTTGCGTCTCAGCGTTGATGTATCATCATTATCATCTTAGCGTAGAATCCCGGTTGCAGCCCAAACTCGCTTCGGCGCCCGGAGTCCTCTTTCCGACTTTTTCTTCTCCACTTCGCACGATCTTCGGCATCTCTGGCGGTTAGTCCACTGGCACGCATATCAACTCTTACGTCGTCAAGCCAATGCTTTTTGGGTCTACCCCTCCTGCTGGGGCCTAGCGAAGGCGGCACGGCCAGACTTTATTCCCCACGTAAGTAGCCGGTTGTCGTAAAACGTGGCCATACCAGCGAAGATGACACTCCTGCAATTTATTCGCATTAGTCTGGGCGTTGATGTATAATATGTATTATTTACAAGAGAAAAGTGCATATGTAGTATATTATTTATTTATTACCCAGTGCACAAGTGCATACTACTTACTTTGGAGCTAGATGGCGCGGTGTAAATAGTCCCAGTATATTTATTATGAGGAATAAACAACACAAGGTTATAATAGCAGCATATTTGGAGATCAGGGGTGGTTGGAGCTTGGTCTAGCTGGGGTTGTTTCGTCGCCTTTTGTCCGGCCGCAGGAGAGTATACTTAGTCCCTGCGCGGAGAATAAAACTGCCAAGAGGTACTTGGTTTCCAATTTAAAACCGTTTGGCTAGCACGTGTAAGTAAAACAAAAAACCGATTACGTTTTACACTTCGCTCACGCAATTTCGTTTTAAAAAACCGAATGAAATTCCATTTAAAGGTAAATTCAATTGTTATAATCGTGAATTGTTTGCATGAGATATTTATAATCTATACTACTATTATAAAGAGGAAAGATTTGATTGTTTGTTTGTTTGTTTGCATTGAATAGGCTCCGAAACTACTGACCCGATTTAAAAAATTATTTGACTGTTAGGAAGCTGCGCTATCCCCGGGTGACATAGGCTAAATTATATTTTCAAAAAAATTAGGGATCCTTACTAAAACTCCAATAATGTAACCCAAGGTGTAAAAAAATTACCTAAAATATTATTTAAATCGCGGGCGCTGCGAAAACTATTGAAGATAGAATAAAATAATGTACGACGACTTTGCAGAACACATCATTATTTACAAAAAACGTCGCAACAGCATATGCCTAACTATTATAGTTATGCCACAATAAGTGTTCTTTTATTTTAAAAATTTAATTGAAATGCCGCCCCTAGAAAAGGCTCTTTATTTGTATCTTGGTATTAATCCTTATCAAAATAAATTATTTCATAGTCAAGACTGCTTCAATACATTTATATAAATTTTTAAATTATTAAATTCGCACATTCTATTCGAAAGATATCACGAGTTTAAAATTGTAAGTATTAGAAAAATGTTGCGTGGTAGCCGCTCACCCTGCTCGGCTCTAGGCAGCAACATGCAATGTAGGCGTCAGTGGGGTTTTTAAAAAAATTAGAAAAAAATACTTATTTTTAACGAAAAATAAATAAAAAATAATAACAAAAAAATCATTAAAATAAAAGTTCATAGAAATAATAATATTCAAACTTTCTTTATAATTTTATTTTTTTAAGTACATAACCTGACGCAAATAGAAGGGTTTACATATGTGTGTGTATATAATTTTTAATTTTGAAATGTTTGTTAAATACCCGTGCGAAGCTGGGGCGAGCCGCTAGTATATAATAATTGATACCGTTTTTATTTCATATATTTCCAGATATCAATTATATAATAATTCAATGTTTAAGGTTTCTTACAAGTTAGGGATATAAGCGTAGCCAAGCCAAAGCCGATAAAAATAAAAGGATGATTCAACATGCCGAAACTAATTATACAAAATATAACTATTTCTTTTATTTAACTCTTAAATTCAGAAAGACTATTCTATTTTCAAATCTTCAGCGGTCCTTTATCCCACATCACGTAGGGTTTGCAATTTCTACGAATCAAACCCATGACGGACAGTATACCCGCCATGCTGGTCCAAGAAGACAGTAACGCACCAATTACCTTGGTGTGCATGTTTCTTCAGAATCCTTTCCTGTACCATGACAGTTTATACAGCGCCATCTAGCCCCAAGTAACCAATATTTGTTACAAATAATCACATATACATAAGCATCCACCCAGACTCAGGACGATGTCAAACCTGTGACTACCACAGGGTTTGCGAAATTTTTTGAGCCACGGAGGTCCTCAAACTATGTTCTAATATATATTACGTATTAGCCGAGAAATAGTTTTTTATTCCTGTGGAATAGCAAGCAAGCTGTCCGACTGCTTTGTATACAGTTGCCGTCGCCTACGGATGTTTGCAACGCCGAGACCATCGTTGAAAAGCTGCCGTTCACGTAGGGGACCTACTTTATGTATTATTATTATTTCGAAAGGTATGCTATAAGCTATGCTAGTCTGTTCTAACCTAGTATCACTGCGTCCAATTTAATGAACTATTGTGATCGCCACATTTACTATAGCTCATTGGCAAAGCCTGCCTCGTTGATGTAACGAAGCAGTTTTTTGGCAGGAGCTGCACGTATCTCATCCGGTTCCAGCATGTGTTTTCCTAATATGAGACTACGTTTATGCATCAGGGAACAGCAGTAGCACAGCAGGTGCAGAGGCCTTTCATCCGCCTCATTACAGAATCTGCAGGCTTTGCTATCCCTGATCCTTATAATGCTGAGGTGCTTGTTTAAGCAAGAATGTCCGGTAAGCGCCTCGTTAGGGTGCATAGCTGATTCCTATTTAGTGCTACTGCTTCAAACGCAAGTTTGCGGTTGTAGGCTTTTACTAGCACCTTGGAGTGATTTAGGCCTGAAATTGTATTCCAGCGCTTAAGAGATTCACTGGTACATTGATCCCTGAGGGTGAGCCGGATCAGGCTTTTGGGTATGTCGCAGTACGGTTCAGGTCCGTACTGCGCCCGTACTGTGCGTTATGTAATATATATATATGTATATAATAAACAGTAAACTTGGTCCATACATACTACATTGCAATATTTCAAGTAAATTAATTGTGCAGTTTTAGAATTAGTATTTTAAATAGTATTACTTTATAAATAATTGTCACTAGATGGCGTTGCACAATGTTTTCAAATTTCTACATCATACGTGCAAGATACAAAGTGACTATCAAAATGAAGTTGCTGCAATCGATATTCTCGAAAGTTCCAATGACTTAGAAAATTTTTTGTAAGAGCAGATCCTAGTTTTGAGAAGTACTGCTCTAAGATTTATCTACTATATACTGATATACTGATTAATTAATAACGGAGATTGGAAGATAAACTCTATTTAAATTAATAATGATAGATCTTAATAATATTGAAATTAATATAATATTCTTGTCTTTAGTATGCCGTAGCGGATGTTTGCAATGCCGAGAGTATCGTTAGAACGCTGCCGTCCACGTAGGGGGACTAGCTGAAACGGTAAACTTAGTCCTGTGATATAAAATTTAAAAAAAAATTGGATATGATTTCCGTAAAATCCATTCTAAATGAGCATCTTCATCATCATAATAAACAGTAAACTTGGTCTATACATACTACATTGCAATATTTCAATTAAACTGAGTGTGCAGTTTTAGAATTAGTATTTTAAACAATATTACTTTATAATAAATTGTCACTAGATGGCGTTGCACAATGTTTTAAAATTTCTACATCACGTGTGCAAGATACAAAGTGACTATCAAAATGTAGTCGTTGCAATCAGTATTTTCATGATATTGAAGTCTTTATTTAAAATTTTTGTAAGAGCAGGTTACCCTAGTTTTAAGGAGTACTGCTCTAAGAATTATGACACGCTCTCTATACTGGTTAATTAATAACCGAGATTGGAAAATAACTATATTTAAAATTAACCATCAACTCGTATAAATGGTCGTATAAAACCATCGATAATAAACAAACTTAATATATTAATAATATATATAATATATTAATTAATTAGATTCCAAAATCTCCAAGACGCATATTTTTATAAAATGAAATTGTGTAATGATTAAATTATATTTAAACTTGATCTAATGAGTTAGTATAAATCTTAAGTATAATTAAGATTTGTTATTTATAATAGCAAAGATTACCATGCTCACCATGTTATATTTTGTTTAATTTGTTTTGTTTTTGTCACCACATTCTAGACAAGATTTAAAATTTAATAATATAAAGAAAGAAGGATTTTGAAGGTCCTAAACCCATGTATGGGCTACAAGGGTTTGACACTAGAAAATTTATATACTACATGCATACGTTTTTTAAGGAATACATATTATAAATGTAATAAAAAGACATATTGTGACGTCCATAAATGATTGGAACTAAGCCAAGCTAATGATGGTAAATAAACATATGAACATACAGACGCGGGACGGGAATCAAACCCGTGACCGCGGCACGCATGTCGACGTGCGTTAGCCGTTGTGCTACGGAGGTCGTCTAAATGAACGGGCAGTATACCCGCCATGCCTGTCCAAGGAGATTGGAGGGTACTTGGTGTACTTGCTTTTTCACAACCCTTTCCTACACCATGACAGCTCATACAGCGCCATCTAGCCCCAAATAAGCAGCATATTTTTACAAATAATCACATATACATAATCATCAACCAAGACTCAGGACGGTGTCAAACCTGTGACTCCCACAGGGTTTGCTTAATTTCAAGCCAATTGGGTGTGCATTTATGTGTAGAAATATTTTTAAATAACATCACTTTATAAATAACTGTCACTAGATGGCGTTGCACAAATTTTTCAAATTTCTACATCACACGTACAAGATACAAAATGACTATCAAAATGAAGTTGTTGCTATCGATGCAATCGATATTTTCGAAGGTATTTAATGGTGATGAATTTTTGTACGAGCAGTTAATCCTAATTTTTAGGAGTACTGCTCTAAGATTTATCTATACTAGAGATGTCGGAAGTGAAAAAAAATCGATGTATCGATATTTATTAAAATATAAATAAAATATCGATGTCGATATATCGAGGAAAAAATATCGATATATAAGTAATTTTTAAAATATTTTACGTTTTTAAAATAATATTGTATTTAGCTCAATATGTAATATCAATAGTTTTTACACAAAATGTACAAAAATCTCAACAAAAACAGAGGTATTTTTATCAGCATTCCTTTTTATTAAGCAATAATTACAAAAATATCAGAAACTAAATAGCAAACCAGTATTTGTCCGGTAGCGAAAGTAAAAAAACTCTGCTCTTTACATGCTCCGCTGTCAGCCGGCGCCTATTGTTAGGAACCGGCAAATTAACGGCAGAAGCCACTCTTTGAAGGTACAGAGGAAGCCATAGGTATCAAGTATTTAAGTACTAGAATACAATACATAACAAAAGAACTCACGAGTCAAAATGACGTGACAGTTGATGAATGACAGACGGCCGCAGACATACATACACGCAATGCAAACATACTAGGAGTGGCTTAGAAAAAACTGGCGGAAAATAGCTGACTTTTCTATGTATGTACACATATGAGATAATATTATTGATCACAAGTACTAATGCAAAGACGATAGAATTGTAAGCTATTAATAGTTCAAATTTCAACCACCAGATATCATTGGTCAGTTCCTAATACGGTTACTTGTTTCCGTTCGTTCCGATCCTTTACGGTTTTGGATTCTAATGACTTTAGTTAGATAAATAAAACACGTGATAAAAGTGAAACCTCGAAAAATTTAAACTTCCACTGCACAAAGAAGAGAACAAATATAGGAAATACTTTAGGAAGAAAGAAAGTAAAAGCATTTATTAGGAACAAAATTGATACATATTAAACATTTCAAAACAGATCACTATAATAATAATTTTGTCCTTAATTGGACCTAATTCAGCATTAATGCTAGTTTGTAAAATCAGCGCTGGTCTTCCATTAGGCCCTTGGAGTGACGTCACGAACACATCAAAACCTTCATCAAACCCCCAAAAAAATAAACAATAAAAACAACAAAAAACATCCAAAGCGTTATAAAAAAATATATATATGAACACCGTATGAAAATATGTATACATTATGAATGAAATTAAATTTCCAAAATATTGCATGAGGGTAATAATTTTGTTTCAATTTGATTAACACCTTAGATATAATTTACCGTCCTGTTGCATCGCGAACACACTACTGCCCCATGAGGGTACAGGAACTTGGCTCAACAGCTTTCGCAGACTGCGGGAGTCACAGATTGCGGGAGGCGCTGTATCATGTGGCGCTGTCATGGTGCAGGAAAGGATTATGAAGAAACATGCCAAGTATCCTCCAATGTCCTCGGACAAGCACAGTGGGTATACAGTCCCTTCATTTAGACGACCTCCGTAGCCCAACGGCTTATGCACGTCGGTATGCGTGCCGAGGTCACACGTTTGATTCCCGTTTCGCGTCTGTGTGTTCACATATTTATTTATCATTTGCTTGGCTTAGTCCCAATTTTTTATGGACGGCATAATATGTCATTTTATTACATTTATAATACGTATTTATAAAAAATAGTATACATGTAGTTTTTCAGTTGTCTAGTCTGTTGTGGTACCAAGTTAATAAAACTATTATTATACTTAAGCGATACTATAAAATTAAGCAAAATGTTGGATAAACTTGTGAGTAGGCAGAAAACTTTAGGGATGTCCTCTCTGTATATTCACATTCTCTGCAATTTAAATCTGTCAACAGCCTTTGTGTTTTCTGAACGTATGCTTATTGATCTAAGACAGTGTATTAGCGAGACAGTATGGGAACTTCGTGTAGAAGGATGGGGCGACGATTCTGCAAGTCTAGACCTTGGGTGAAATCTATGTCGTATTACATGTGTGAGTGTGTGTTTACCAACTCTTGACGTTGGACGGACTCATAAACTGAATTAAAGTAATAGACGACTTTGAAATACATATTTTAACCAAGTATGCAAACTTTCTATACAAATTTAAATTGAAACCTCTAGATTGGTTCGTGAACTTTAAAACAGCGTAGGGTCATATCCTTAAGTTTAAGTTTGTTTACTGGAAAGGACCTTAAGACTTTTTTGAAGAAAAACCAGAAATTTAAGGAAAATTGCTTTAATTAAAAAATTGGTTTTAACAATAGACACAAACTTTATGCAAGGGTTTATTTATGTTTTAATAAGGTGTATTACCTCCACGTGCCCTTATTACGGATTCTTATCGGTACCACATAGATTTTATTAGGGTTATATTGTAGCATTGGTAACAAGGAAGGTGCAGAAATTTGTTCAATGTGTCACAGCCACTTAATGCGTGCAGAAATAAAATATGTGTTTTGGAATGAGGAAAATTATCAAAACTTTTAATCGAGTATATCTCCGTTTTTACATTTCCTTTCCCAACTTTTTTAAAGAAAATTTCTTGTTCGTAAGACAGTGTACGCCCAATTAAAATGACAAGTAAATCAATATCTTGTCCGATTATAACTGCAGTTTTTCAGACTTTGATTGAAAAATGAAAATGATAAAAATATAATAGTTAATAAAAATTGACAAATATTTATAATCATGGATTTATCGATAGTCATCAACTATATGTGGCGCGTTTTCGACCGGAGGCACCGGTTGACCTGAAGTGATCCTGTGACCGCGCGCTCTCCGGCCTCTATCTCGAAAACGGTTCACCGTATGAAAGTTTTTTTAAACAAAATTTGTAGAGAATTTTTTATTCTACAATATTGATACTAAATACATATAGCAAAAAACCCATAAGAAATGAGATATTTACAAAAAAAGCGCAAAAAAACCGATTTTTGTGACCTTTGACCTTGAAATTTAATAGTTGCGTACACCCTACCATATGTAGGTTTTGAGACCACTTTTAGGGTGTCAATATACAAGTATTTACAGACTTACAGCAGGGTAGCTCGAATTCCGAGATTCTTACCTAATTTAAGCTTAAATGACTGGACTATATACTTTTTTTTATTAAATGCATATTATAAATGTAATGTCATACCTGTGACTCCCGCAGGCTTTGCCACGCTGTTGAGCCACGGAGGTCGTCATACCATGTTCTAATATATGGATTAGTCGAGAAATAGTTTGTTTATTCCTGTGGAATAATAAGCAAGCTGTGGTACTGCTTAGTGAGCAGTTGCCGTCGCCTACGGATGTTTGCAATGCCGAGGGCATCGTTAAATCGCTGCCGTCCACGTAGGGGAACTAGTTGAAACGGTAAAATTGGCCCTGTTACTTATATAAATTTAAAAAAAAACATTGGATAGGATTTCCGTAAAATCCATTCTAAATGAGCATCTTCATCATAAAAACAGTAAACTTGGTCCATACATACTATATTGCAATATTCCAAGTCCATAGGGTGTGCAGTTTTAGAATTAGTATTTTAAATAATATTACTTTATAAATAATTGTCACTAGATGGCGTTGAACAATGTTTTCAAAGTTCTACATCACGTGTGCAAGATACAAAGTGACTATCAAAATGTAGTCGTTGCAATCAGTATTTTCATGATATTGAAGTCTTTATTTAAAATTTTTGTAAGAGCAGGTTACCCTAGTTTTAAGGAGTACTGCTCTAAGATTTATGATACGGCCTTTACACTGATTTGATTAATTGATATTCGAGATCGGAAGACAAACTCTATTTAAATCAATAATATGATACCTTTATTAGCCTCAACAAAAATATAAATAACTAATATAACTAAAAACATGCTTTTGGCATAATTATAATATTATATAGAACAAAATATTGAGTGTGCAGCCAGATTGTAAGTAAAAAAAGTCCACGAGCACTGCGCACGCGTCGCGTACGATGTAAGCGATGCTCGGTGTGTATTTATGCTGAAGTAAACCGAATGAAGTCACCAATTAGAGGGAAATATAATAATTCCATAAAACTTCCCTTCACTAGGATTTACCCACTACTGTGATAGTTAGTAAAAATAATAACAAAATTACTGTTCACAATATAATTATTACAAACAAAACAAATTAAGCAAAATATATATATATGGTGAGCATGGTAATATCCGCTATTATAAATTACAAATTATAATTATACTTAAGAATTATACTAACTCATAAAATCAAGTTTAAATATAATTTAATCAAAACACAATTTCATTTAATAAGAATATGCGTTTTTTTTATAGCGAGAGTTCAGCAGACAGGCAAACGGCTCACCCTGGCAGGTGGTCACCGTCGCCTATGGACGTCTGCAACACCAGAGGCATTACTAACGCGCTGCCGGCCTCGAAGAAATTTAATAACGCCTTTTTTGAAGAACCCCATATCGTACCGCATTTTGGAGATTATTGAATCTACTTAATTAATATACATATTATGACATTTGTTTATTATCGATGCGTGTGCACATTTTATACGATTTAATGGTTAATTCTAATAAAACTGTGTAATGAAACTTTTTTAGCACCGTTGTGACTTCAAAATTCGACGAAACGAAAAATCGACACCAAAACTAGACAAACATATTATTTTAATTTATATATTATTTAGATCTTATTGATATTAATTTATATATTATTTATTTAAATATAGTTATATTCCGATTTCGATTATTAATTAACCAGTATAGAGAGCATGTCATAATTCTTTGAGCAGTACTCCTTAAAACTAGGGTAACCTGCTCTTACAAAAATTTTAATAAATTTTTATATAAACCATGAAAATACCGATTGCAACGACTACATTTTGATAGTCAATTTGTAACTTGCACGCATGATGTAGAAATTTGAAAACATTGTTAAACGCCATCTAGTGACAATTGTTTATAAAGTAATATTATTTATAATACTAATTCTAAAACTGCACACCCTATTCTAAAAGTTACTAAATAAAACTAACTTGAACGTTAATCACCATGTATATATTTCAACTTCACTTAGCAATTATATTTCTTACACTGTCCATTTTTTAGTATTACACCGTCTTTTATAATATTCTGTTCCCAGTTTTTATATCTCGTCGACAGGTGTCTCCCCTCCTGCCATTATTTGCCAATAACCAAAATTAAATATTTACCAAAATATTTATTACAACATAAACGGAAACAATTATGATATTATAATATGAAATTTAAAATGTGAACATAAGATTATTTAGGCATTAATTATTATATTATTTCTACAAGTATTTTGTATTAATTTTGGTTATTGTGTTTTTAACCATTTACAAACTTCCGGTTAATTTTATGTTATGGAAACCTACCTACATTTAGGTTATTTAAAAATGTCATCATAAATTTAAGAAATGTCCACACCAGAATATTTAAGATAAACTTGAATCTAATACTATGGACTAAAAATATTGCAATGTAGTATGTATGGACCAAGTTTACTGTTTATTATGATGATGAACATGCTCATTTAGAATGTATTTTACGGAAATCCTATCCAACATTTTTTTTTAATTTATATCACAGGACCAAGTTTACTGTTTCAGCTAGTTCCCCTACGTGGACGGCAGCGTTTTAACGATGCCTCCGGCATTGCAAACATCCAGAAGCGACGGCAACTGCTCACTGAGCAGTACCACAGCTTGCTTACTATTTATTCCACAGGAATAAAAAAAACTATTTCTCGACTAATCCATATATTAGAACATGGTTTGACGACACGGTTGGTCAGCTGTCATTGTGCAGGAAAGGATTCTGAAGAACCTTGCACACCAAGGTAATTGGTGCGTGAGTATCCACTGATCTTCTTGGACAAGCATGGCGGATATACTGTCCGCCATGGGTTTGATTCCCGTCCCGCGTCTGTGGATTCATACGTGTATCTAAGATAATAAGAAATAAAATATCTAAGTCTTTACTCACTCAAAGTGCGTACGTATGTAAACTTTTTTGTTATTGATGACATACTGGCTGGTTGTAAAAAAAATTCGATTATGTTTTGTTTTTTTTTTTTCATAAAATTAATTGAAAGGGAATTTGTTTGAATTTAAGTGCGTTTTTATTGCTACGTTTAGTCTTGATTTTATAATTTTACCTACCATTTAAATAAAGTTAGCGACAAAATTGAATTGTTAGATATTCTTGACGTCATGGAGCGCCGTCATCTGACGGCAAATGAAATGCAAAGAGCTGTAGGGATGTTGCAAGCGGGAAGTATCACTCTCAGGTATCTCGGCATTTTGGCATTCATAGAAATGTTATTTGTCATCTTTGGCAGCGCTACAATAATACAAGGGAACCCGCTGAACAGCATCCAGGCTGTAAAAGGAGTACAACCACTCAGCAAGACCGGTACATTCAACTGACTGCAAGACGCCAGCCGATGTTAACCGCTCGAGAGATAAGTTTGAGGCTACAAGATTCAAGTGGTGTTGATGTAAGTCCCCAAACTGTGCGAAATAGATAGCATGAGTACGGCCTACGAGCTCGACGCCCAATTAGGTGCCCACGTCACGGAAATCGCGCTCGTCGATATGAATGGTGTAGAGAACGCAGAACATGGACCCAGGAACAATGGGATAAAATTATGTTTTCCGATGAGCCGCGATTCGGGTTTAGGCCTGATACAAATAGGGTGCGAGTGTACCGTCGGCCCGGAAATACTGAAAGGCTTAGGTGCATTCAGGAAGTTCATCCATACAGCGTGAAAACCATCCTAAAATTTAAATTAGTACATGTTGCTTAGACTTTTTTGGTGTGTGTATATATAGATATAAATTAAAGACTTACCTAAGCTAAGAACTATACATAAAAATAATATATATTTATACAATTAACACTATAATTAAACTATTAACACTTTGTCTGATCACTAGGTATAAGAAATTAATAATTTCTTGCAAAAGAATTCAAAAAATGTCGCCAATCTCCCGAACGTTTCCCGCGCTTCCGTGTATTCCGTTCGTCAACTATTTTCTGCCCTTTTTTATCTAAACCACTCCTATATGTTAGTTCCCAATTGTCTATGGTCTATGACTATTGACTAGTATGTTTGCATTGCATGTATGTGTGTCTGCAGCCGTCAGTAATTCATCAACCGTCACGTCATTTCGACTCATGAGTTCTTTTGTTATGTATTGTGTTCTAGTACTTAAATACTTGATACCTATGGCTTCCTCTGTACCTTCAAAGAGTGGCTTCTGTCGTTAATTTGCCGGTTCCTAACAATAGGCGCCAGCTGACAGCGGAGCATGTAAAGAGCTGAGTTTTTTTTTTTACTTTCGCTACCGGACAAATACTGGTTTGCTTTTTAGTTTTTGATATTTTTGTAATTATTGCCTAATAAAAAGGAATACTGATAAAAATACCTCCGGTTTTATTGAGATTTTTGTACATTTAGTGTAAAAATTACTATTGATATTATTGAGCTATCTATATACAGTATTATTTTAAAAACGCAAAATCTTTTGAAAATGACTTATATATCGATATTTTTCCCTCGATATATCGACGTCGATATTGATGTTTTAATAAATATCGATACATCGATATTTTTTTCACTTCCGAGTTCCGACCGACATCCCTAGTATAGATAAATTTTAGAGCAGTATTCCTTAAAACTAGGATTATTTGCTCGTACAAAAATTAATAAGCATGGACAAAGTGCCCTTGGAATTATCAATTGCAACAACTTCATTTTGATAGTCACTTTGTATCTTGCACGTGTGATGTAGAAATTTGAAAAATTTGTACAACGCCATCTAGTGACAATCATTTATAAAGTGATATTATTTAAAAATATTTGGGGTGTAAGGGGCCCTACCAACATCTTCGGGGCCCAAGTCAACCTCACCTGCAAGTCGGCGCACCCTGCTGAATAACGGACGAGGCTCTGACGACGGCTTTCCTTTTGGGGTTGGGGGGTCAGACGGCAGTCGCCCCCGTAAAAGCCAAATCTGCCAAATCAACATGGACAGAGAAAGATTACGAGATTGGCTAAGGGCTAGGGCGCCGCCGCATAACGGCGCGCAAGAGCTTCGCCCGGCTCTTGTGAGAAGTGGACAAGGGCTACCGTGTCATGGGCGGGCACGGCTAACGACGCTAGCCCCAACTCACGCAGCCCAAACATCTCGAAACTGGGCTGCAACCGGGAATTAACGCAGAGATGATGATGATGATTATTTAAAAATATTTCTACACATAAATGCACACCCGATTGACTTGAAATTTAGCAATGTAATATGTATGGACCAAGTTTACTGTTTATTGTATACATAAATATTACATAAAGTAGTTCCCTTACTTGGACGGCAGCTTTTTAACGATGGCCTTGACGTTGCCAAAATCCATAAGCGACGGCGACTGCTCAATAAGTAGTTGGACAGCTGGCTTGCTATTCCACAGGAATAAAAAACTATTTCTCGACTAATACATATAAATATATTAGAACATAGTTTGAGGACCTCCGTGGCTCAAAAAATTTCGCAAGCCCTGTGGGAGTCACAGGTTTGACACCGTCCTGAGTCTTGGTGGATGCTTATGTATATGTGATTATTTGTAAAAATATGCTGTTCACTTGGAGCTAGATGGCGCTGTATAAACTGTCATGGTGCAGGAAAGGGTTGTGAAGAAGCATGCACCCAAGTGCTCTCCAACCTCCTTGGACAAGCATGGCGGATATACTGTCAGTTTATACACGACCTCCGTAGCACAACAGCTAATGCACGTCGGTATGAGTGCGGAGGTCACGAGTTTGGTTCCCGTCCCGCGTCTGTGTGTTCATATGTTTATTTACCACCATTTTCTTGGTTTAGTTCCAATCATTTATGGACGTCACAATATGTCTTTTTATTACATTTATAATATGTATTCCTTAAAAAACGTATATAAAATATATAGTATATCAACTTTTTAGTCTCAGACCCTTGTAGCCCCTACATGGGTTTAGAACATTCAAAATCCTTCCTTTTTTATCTTATTAAATTTTACATCATGTCTAGAATATGGTGTTCAATTTTGAAGTCGATCGGAGTACAGGTTTAAATAATAGAGCCTTGGGAAGTTCCGCTCTTAAAGGGCCAATTCGGCTCAACGCGCCGCAGGTATATTGAGGCAGCTGCTCAGCTATTGTCGCGAAGCAAGGATTCGTCACAGACAAGAGCAAAAGGATGCCTTGGATATTGCAGCTACAGCAGGATCTTTATTAATGGGCCTGGAATCGAAGATTCTATGTAAATGGTCTTGACTATTGACAAGGACTTGGACGAAAGATATTATTTCCATCACAACTAATTTTAAGATACCAAAATATAGTGCAAATTTAGCAAATTATAATTTTATTGCCAAAAATCCAGATTAAATTTTTTTTCCTACTTCCAAATTCCAGTTTTAGGTATTAACTAAAAGACTAATTTTTTTTATTTCAGATGATTCTCTCTTGAGTTCCACTGTTAACGCGGAACACCTTTTTGGTTGGTCCGCAGTTGGGGACGCCTCGAGTGGAGCAGAGCTTGACACACGAGGCACCAGGATTACCAAAAGGGATATATGTGCGGCGGTTTGGTGCGACATCGCTGACTCGAGAAGCGCAGCTGGTAAGGCCACACAGCTCTTGCACCTTCAGCAAGACCGCCACCATCCACACCCCGCCCCTTGCCAGGTTTCCGGAGTAAACGGGCCACCCTGACTTTTCCCCATGGCTGGTTACTCCACAGGGCTGCCGTTTAGCTGAAAATCAGGGCCGAACGTTCGTTCGGCCCGTATTGCTGAAGACATGCAGAAGAAAACTACCAACGGCTCAGGTGGCTGTGAAGCGCGTGGCGCTTCAGTTCTGGGTCTGGAGTGTCCAGGCCCAGATCACGAAGCCTGGGGCGATACGTTACATCTTAGGCCGGAATTGGTTGCAGTGAAAACACGGCCGTGAGTGCCAAACGTCGCTTGGAGCGGGAGCGCAGAGCGGAGTCCTAGCACGCCTAGCCACGCCGACAGACAACCGACCCGACCCAAGATGTGGGAGATGGGGAAAGGTTGGTGATAGTTAAGAATTATACTACCTTATTCAATCAATAGTCTAAACTCTAAATATATATTCAATCAATACCCAATTTCATTTGAATTAAATCTCTTAATAGAGTAAATGCCTGATCTATAAGGTATTTATACAATTAATATATAAATACCTTATATTTATACAATACATTCACACAAACTTTTGCTATCACCGTTGTGATTTAAAAATTCTATGAAACGAAAAATTGACACCAAAAAGACAAACATATTATATTAATTAAAATATTATTAAGATATAATATTTTTAATATATGTAGTGTTTATCTTCCGATTCTCACTTATCAATTAATCAGTATAGATTAGAGAGCGTGTCATAAATCTTAGAGCATTACTCCTTTAAGGGTAACCTGCTCGTACAAAAATTTTCAACTTATTTCTTATAAAAGCAGGAAAATACCAATTGCAACGACTACATTTTGATAATCACTTTGTATCTTGCACGTGTGATGTAGAAATTTGAAAACATTGTTCAACGCCATCTAGTGACAATTATTTATAAAGTAACATTATTGAAAATATTAATTCTAAAACTGCACACTCAATTTACTTGAAATTTTGCAATGTAGTATGTATGGACCAAGTTTACTGTTTTTATGATGATGAAGATGCTCATTTAGAATGGATTTTACGGAAATCCTATCCAATTTTTTTTTATTTATGTCACAGGACCAAGTTTACCGTTTCAACTAGTTCCCCTACGTGGACGGCAGCGTTATAACGATACTCTCGGCATTGCAAACATCCGCTGCGGCAACTGCTCACTAAGCAGTACCACAGCTTGCCTACTAAAGACAAGAATATTATATTAATTTCAATATTATTAAGATCTATCATTATTAATTTAAATAGAGTTTATCTTCCGATCTCCGTTATTATTAATTAATCAGTATACAGTAGATAAATCTTAGAGCAGTACTCCTTAAAACTAGGATCTGCTCGTACAAAAATTAGTTATTTGTAACGAATTTTCGAAAATATCGATTGCAACAACTTCATTTTGATAGTCACTTTGTATCTTGCACGTGTGATGTAGAAATTTGAAAAATTTATGCAGCGCCATCTAGTGACAATCATTTATAAAGTGATATTATTTAAAAATATTTCTACACATAAATGCACACCCGATTGGCTTGAAATTTCGCAATGTAGTATGTATGGACCAAGTTTACTGTTTATTATATACATATATATTACATAAAGTAGGTTCCCTACGTGGATGGCAGCTTTTCAACGATGGTCACGGCGTTGCAAACATCCGTAGGCGACGGCAACTGTATACTAAGCAGTCGGACAGCTTGCTTGCTATTCCACAGGAATAAAAAACTATTTCTCGACTAATACATATTAATTAATATATGTAATAATAATATATGTTCTAATGAACATAGTTTGAGGACCTCCGAGTTTCAAAAATTTCGTAAACCCTGCGGGAGTCACAGGTTTGATGTCAACCCCTCCAGCCGGAGCCCGGCGGGGGCGGCATGGTTAGGCATTTGTTCCTCACGTAAGTAGCCGGTTGTCATAAATCTTAGCCATACCAGCGAAGGCGACATATCTGCAATTTGTGTGCAATGTCACGGACATGAAGGCCGCCGCGAATGCGAGAGTTCCTAACGCGGACATTCCGTGTCACTCCACACTTCCGCTGCAGCATATTCATTGCCACGATTCTATACGGCTGTGATTAAGGAGAGGCCGAATGATGATCTTATAAACTTTCCCTTTCAACTTAAACGGCATTTTGGGTTCATAAATCTGACACTGACACTGATGACAAATCACCTCACGCTTTGGCGTCGCAATCGATGTCACCAGACGCGTGAAATACAGATCCCATGTATTTCAGCTCATCCGTACGCTTGATAGGCTCACTGCCTTTTTAATTTCTAAAACAATTTCAGCTTATTAATCATGTCAAGAAAACAACTTCTAGTTCTAGAGTTATTTACAATATATAAAATAATATAAAATAATATTTCCAACATTGAGATACCTTTTTTTAAGCTATTGCATAGATTTTATCGCGGGCTTCGAGCGCGGCGACCTAATCAAGAAATTCCGTAATGAAAAAAAATCTAATACCCCCACTCCGACATCGATAGTTTTAGTTTTTTATTTACTATCGAGTATCGATATATCTTGTCCAAAAAATATCGATAGAAAACATCGACACTATAAAAAAAAATTACTGCATAAATAAAAAATAAATAAATAATTATAATTGCATAAGGTGATTAAAATGCTATGCAATAGCTTTTATTGCTATAGGACAGCAAACAGACTGACGGCTCGCTTAGAATTTAGCAGTTACCGTCGCCTATGGGTGTTTGCGACGCTAGGGGCACCGCGAACACGCTGCTGTCCCATTAGGGTACAGGCACCTAGGTCACTAATGCCGGAACACAACACAAAGTTATAATGGCGGCATATTTATAGACCAAGTGTGGTTGACATCCAGATGGGCTTGGGGCCCTACCACGAAGTTAGGGTTGTTTTGTCGCCTTTAACGACCGGTCGCAGGGGTTAGTATTCTTATTTCGCCTCTGCACTGAGAAAAGAAAATATGACAGAAGAAAAAAATGTTACAAAAGTCACTAGGATATTTTGTATTTTACTTCTTAAACGCGCCAGTGCTTTGATTAAATAAATATTATAGACCAAGTGTGGTTGACATCCAGATGGGCTTGGGGCCCTACCACGAAGTTAGGGTTGTTTTGTCGCCTTTAACGACCGGTCGCAGAGGTTAGTATTCTTATTTCGCCTCTGCACTGAGAAAAGAAAATATGACAGAAGAAAAAAATGTTACAAAAGTCACTAGGATATTTTGTATTTTACTTCTTAAACGCGCCAGTGCTTTGATTAAATAAATAAGCAAAACGCAGGTTTTAACAATTCGGACATACGAGTATAATAATACAAAAACATAGTTCAGTTCCCCAACATTAAAACAAATATACGACAGATCGATACCCGGACGTCCCCTCCGGTTTACTCGGGACACGATCTGGAGATTTCCCCGGCATAGCGAAAAAATAAATATCAAACATATTCCATTGTCTATCTCAGTTTTGTTCCCGAATTCCGAAGCAATAAATCAGTTTAGCAGACGACTGCGCGTTTATTTAGTGCAGGGAAATATTCCGGTTGTCGAATTTTCGAGATTTTTGAAACATACAGATGTACTAGTTCTATGGACCGAATTAAGTAAACCTGGACTTAGTCTTAGGTATCCTGTGATTTGATTAGTATTTATAAATAAATAAATATAATAGGACAATTCACACAGCGCCATCTATTCCCAAAGTATGTAGTACAGTACTAGTGTTATGGGTACTAGACAACTGATATATTACATATATACTTTTATTTTGTAAATAAATACATATTATACATAAACACCCAGACGTGAGATGGTAATCGAATTCATGACCTCCGCAAGCTTACCGAAGTGCGTTGGCCGCTACACCAAGGAGGTCGTCAAACTTATGGCATTATGATTACACGAAGTGAAAATTTAACAATATGTACATAATTTATTTTTGCCTTCTTAATAATTAGTGGCTCCATGCTGGGCCAGCTACTTTTTTACTGGCCAAATTGCGAAGGACAGAGAAAGATGGAAGTCTTTGGAGGAGGCCTTTGTCGAAGGACAAGCTGTAGTGGAGAAACCGGATGCCGACAACTAAACACTTATAATAAATAATAGATGTAAATGTAATTCTACAGTAATAAAGGCTTATTTATTTATTTATTTATTAATAATTAGTGGCAGATTCTGTAAGCAAAAAACTATTTTAGGTAAAATGTTTTTAAAGAATATATTTTTAATACCCTTATCTTGTAAACGGCCGGGGGCGACCTGTTGTAATAGGTGGCAAAACAATCATAGCTTAGTGGGCTATGATAGATCGCAAATATCCCTAGTGCCTAAATATGCTGACTCAGGCTCCAGTTCCCCTACGTGATAAGCAGCATGTTAGCGGTGCCCCTGGCGTCACAAAAATTCGTCCAATCATTCGATTATGAAATAAATCATAAATGTCACATATATATTTACATATATATTTGAAATTTATAAATATCAATAAATAACAACGCAAATACTTAATTAATATAAGGTCGATGTATTTATTCAAATATTGAAATCTTTTTTAACGCAAACTTATAAAATTAAAAGTATTCGATTCTTTAATTTCGAGATACGAAAGTGAAATATTATAAAATTCCGCCCTATTTCGTGAGTGAATTTGTCACCAAAGGCCGGGGAACATCGTTCGTGATTCCGGCCCAATCGTGCTCATTAGCGTGTACATAGTCTCCTTGTTTAACTCGACGGATTTACGATTCGTTGACGATCCAAGATTTATCTTTCACTCAGCAGTAATTATGAAAGGATTGCGAGATAATGGCCTAAGAAGTTTAGGCACAAAATATATAGACACAGATGTAAAACATCGCATAACGTTTTTAAACCATGTAGCGGCCATAAGGCTAGTAGCAGTTTTACAATTCTAGCTCGAAACGATTCATTGGTGACCTTTTTCTATAACAAACATTTTGACCTCATGATTTCGTATATCTTTCATCAATATCTAGTCAGAAAGAGTGTGATATAATTATTTACCTTAGTAACAAGCCTGTCAAGGTGAAATTCCTCACACGCGTATACGCGCAGTCTCGTGCAGACGAATACGATCATTGGCGTACTACTTACTGCATTTATGGCCCTAAACTGAACATTGATTCATAAATCCAACCGTCTCTCTGGATCTCAGAACGTACAGGAAATAAAATTGATGTCATAGGTTTTATATTAATTTTCACCTAATAATGGATTAGCGAAATATTTATCCTGGTTTAATAATTTTAGATTCGATCATGATTTAATACTGGAAATACGTGCTTTGCTTTATCCGTGCAAGGATTAGGAGTAGTAAAAGGTGACAAAACAACCTTAGATACGTGGTAGGGCCTCAAGCCCGTCTGAATGGCGACCACCATTGGTCTTAAGTATTTCGCCATAGTAACCTTGTGTTGTTTTCCGGCATTAGTGACCCAAGTTCCTGTACTTTTATAGGACAGCAGCGTGTTCGCGATGCCACTGACATTGCAAACACCCATAGGCGACGGTAACTGGTAAATTCTAAGCGGGCCGTTAGACTGTCTGCTCGCCTACGGCAATAAAAAAATAATTCAAAATAAAATAAATAGCTCTGTGCGGAGATCTGTTAAAGATTTCTTTCATAATATCCATTTCTGTAGTCTCGTTTTTCTGTGTTTATCCCCCTTTAGGTTTTTGAATTGTTCTAAGTTGATTGTTTAACAGATTTTACTTATTCAGACTGTCTTTGCAAGAGTTATTTGTTAATGAAATTTAAAACAAGTTAAAGAACATTTATGTAACGTTATTTCTGAGAAATATTTTTGAGTGACCAAATTACAAAGATCTATAATGATTAGGAAAATGTAATATTTTTTTTGGAACCTTAGCTTATATATATATGTTCATCATCTTAACGTTGAATTCCGGTTGCAGCCTAAACTCTCGTTACGGCGCCCGGGGTCCGCTTTCCGATTTTTTCTTCTCCACTTCGCACGATGTTCGGCATCTCTGGTGGTCAGTCTATTAGCACGCATATCAACCCCTACGACGTCAAGCCAGCACTTTTTGGGTCTTCCTCTCCTGCCGGGGCCCGGCGGTGGCGGCGTGGCCAGATATTTGTTCCCCACGTAAGTAACCGGTTGCCGTAAAACATGGCTATACCAGCAAAGACGACACTCCTGCAATTTATCCGCAATGTTGTATAGCTTATATAAGTTTTCATAATCCCATTAAGAATACAGGGAAATCTATCTTCTGGTCCCCTAACAATAACAGCCAAATTAAGCCAACTCAACATAATACTTGAGGTAATTTTTCACAGATAAGAAAAATAAATGTCACGAATAGGCATCGATGTCAAAAAAGATAATGATATTCTGCCAACCAATGCCAAAAACGACTATGATGATCATATAATCATAGCTAATTTAAAAAAAAGTTAATCATCATCATTTTTTTTATTTCTTACTGAAAATACTTTCCATAAATATTTGCATTGAATTTACTAAAATATTTACTTTCAGTGGTAAATATCACTTAGTTTGAAATCCATTATAAATAGAAAATGACTTTCTAAAGCTTCGCTTGATTAAATTTTCAAATTAAATAAAGACAGATAGATCTAACAGTAACACAACTGCGTGTCATGGAAATGAATATGCTGTAGGTTGACGAGAATATACTGCATTATGAACTTCCGCATTTTCAACATCCTTCTTGTCCGTTACTATCGCTGATTTATATCAGCCATAGTCTATAATAAAAATAAATAAAACAAAAAAAAATAAAAAAAAAATATTGCCATCTAACATTACTATTCACGCTTCTCATCTGGCCATACTGTTTCCACCGTACTCCGGGATGGCTATACCCAAAAAGTACTGGTTTGATATTGTAATATTTGATACGCAAGCCATTGGACTTACTAGGGATATTGAAGACCTTACAAAGTGTAGATGAAAAAGTCGGAAAGTGGTCCCCAATAAAAAAAAAATAGATATCTGAGAAGTAACCGAGATTGAACGCTAAGATGGTGCTTAGATCGCTTTAACAGTGAAGGAAAAATAGACAATAAATCAGTAATCATGTAATCATAAATATATATCAATCAATAAAGTATCATGTAAAAAAATGGACAGTAATCATCATCCCAGCGTTAAGTCCTGGTTGCAACCCAAACTATTCGTTTCGGTGCCCGGGGTCCGCTTACCGACTTTTTCTACTATACAATAAATCAAGTAAGTCTGTGTTTATATATCAATGCATAGACCAAGATCGGGTTGTCTGGAAGACATCGTTCTTTAGCGATAACAATTCCGTTTCTGCTATCTAGTTTTAAATTTTTTATACCTGTTTTTTAGCACAATAAAGAGTTATTTATCTATCTATGAATGAATGCTTTATTAATATATTGATATACGAGTATGACCAGTCTATTTATTTTATAACGAACGGTGCCTGTTCTATTCTCCCCTATGAAATTGAGAAATTTTGAGAAATGAAATTGAGAGATTTCGTTAGTTTTATTTTAATCTTGATCGTTTTAAATAGCTGAAAAGTTATGAAATACTTGTTAAGTAAACCTATATATTCACACAAAGGCATAAATACAAACAAGTTCAGTCCATTGGAGGCTCCGAAGGGTCATATCTAAAACATTAAGGGTCCGCCCACAATCCTGTGGGGCCAAAATATGTCAACCTCCTCACGATTTGTCTAACGGGTACATAACACAATCGCTCGCGGATATTTTCAGGTTTATTTTAAAATTTAAGATTTAGCGAATATATCATATATACATATAAGGGCCCGTGAAATACCACTGCGGAGCTCCAGTCTCTTCTACCCGCTTTTAACCAAAACTATTTAAGGTTGCCTGGAAGAAATCGCTTCCAGCGATAAGGCCGCCGTTTGTGCAATATTTTGTTTGTTTTGTCCTATCTATACAAATAAATAAAATTGGAGGGTCTGTTTGTAATATTAAAATAATCGCTTTTTACTAAGTGCATTCGGACGTATACACGATACATATACCAAAACAACATTTTTTACAACTTTTGTCTGTCTGTCTGTTTGTTCCGGCTAATCTCTGAAATGGCTGCACTGATTTTGACGGAACTTTCACTGGCAGATAGCTGATGTAACAAGGAGTAACATAGGCTATTTTTATTTTAGAAAAAAAAAATAGTTTTTGTTAAAAATGATAAGTTTCGGAAATTTTACAATCCAATTTAAGTTGACCTCAGATTTATGTCATCAATCATATCAAATAGGGTTCAACTTAGGCTGGACTTGTAGGTTGAATTTCCAATTTAAGTTAACCTCATATATCCAAAAATTGCTACCCAAAGTAACTATTCCACGCGGACGGAGTCGCGGGCACAGCTAGTATTGTATATATTTTGTGTGTTGTGCAATAAAGTATATTCATTCATTCATTCATTCACTATATGCGTTCAGCGCACTATACCTCCTTCCACACTCCTTTATTAGTCATCATCTAAACATTCACACATTTTTGTCTTAATCGATTGTCTTTTACACAATCGATCCATCTTTTGATACCCCTATTTTCGTGTCCACTCTCATTTATAGTATTTTTATTATTAAATGACATTCTCCTTACATTGTATATCTATACAGAGAACTATATATATGCACAATCACTGGTGCTATTTGAAAATTCCTTCTGATATATTCACTTCTAATTGTATCCATTTTTATAACTGTATCCATCTCAACATTCATATATCCGGACCTTTCACCATTACCCTTTGTGAGCCAGCATTCCGATTTATATAAAATGACAAATGATAAATTTTACTTGTAAATCTAAGCGTGTTTTTATCCGTGTAGGGGCGGAGAAATAATATTTACTTCTACGACCACCTATGGGCTTAAGTATATCGCCATAATAACCTTGTGTTGTGTTCCGGCATTAGTGATCCAAGTTCCTGTATCCTTATGGGACAGCAGCGAGTTCCCGATGCCACTGGCATTGCAAGCACCCATAGACGAATGCTAAATTCTAAGCGGGCCCTCAGCCTGTCTACTGGCCTACAGCAATAAAAAAAGCGGCACTCGTAGGTCGAAAATTGTTCCCGAGACCTGTCGCCATTTCATCCATTCTACATTCACTCTGTTTTTATATCTCTGAGCTGAGGCTCCAGCCTCTTTCTAGATAACATGGATATTATACCTGTCACGCTTGTTTAATACGGATTTGCCTATTATATATCGGTGACTATGGTCAGCAGGTTTCCTTGAGGTTTCCGCTCAATGTGAGTACATGTTAATTATACTCATAATATGCACATTAGAAGAGATGAACCTTAGAGGAGCATGCCATAGTGGGAATCAAATCTTGCTCTTTATGTTGGGCTTGAGTGTGAATCCATGGCTTACATGTACTTTATTATAAATATCATCATCATCATCTCAGCGTTCATCCCGGTTACAACCCAAACTTGCGTTTTGGTGCCCGGGGTCCGCTTTCCGACTTTTTCTACTCCACTTCCCACGGTCTTCAGCATCCCTGGTAGTGAGCCCATTGGTACGCATATCACCCTTTACGACGTCAAGCCAGCACTTTTTGGGTCTACCCCTCCTGCCGGGGCCCGGCGGAGGCGGCATGGCCAGACATTTGTTTCCCACGTAAGCATCCGGTTGCCGTAAAACGTGACCGTACCAACGGAGCCGACACTCCTGCAGTTTATCCGTAATGTCACGGACATGAAGACTACCACGAATGCGGGAGTTCCTAACGCGGTCCTTCCGCGTCACTCCACACATCCACCGCAGCATGTTCATCTCCGTGACACGCAGTTCCTGCTTGTGTCGCTCCAACACCGGCCACGCTTCACAGCCGTATAATAGGACAGGCCTAATGATAGTCTAATAGACCTGTCCCTTCAACTTTACCGGCATCTTGGGGTCACAAATGACACCAGTTACCTCACGCCATTCGGCCCACGCGGCAGCAATGCGAGCCTTGACGTCGCAATCGATGTCACCAGACGCGTGAAATAGAGATCCCAAGTATTTCACTTGGGTCGTGCGTACTTTATTATAAATATCGTATTGTAGTTTATATAACGTTAATTTATGCAATACTGAAAATAGGTTCTTACAAATTTTTAACCTCTATAGCAACATAAATATCCGTTTCATATCACCAGACAGGTGTCATCAGATCAAAGTAAACCGGCAGTGTTACTTCTCCGAATAAACACAATACCAATAAAGCCTCCACTGTATATTTTATTATTTATTTAGTCTTTATTGTACTAAAACATATTTTGTTTTTTTTAGCAATTTTAAGTATATATTTGCAAGATAAATATCCGTTTTCTAGTATCCATCACACAAGAGCTCTGCCATTTACTTTGCGACTAGTTGGCGCTGTTTAAATTGTTACAATATACCTAGTCAGGTCATAAATTCTGTCACATGTTTAATGTAAAATAATTGTAACAAGTTTATTAATTATGTAACCATTCATATACCAAAATGAACTTAACAAAACATAGATTCTTATGACTTATAAGTTTATTCAAAATGACCTCCGTGATTTTGAATACAAGCCTTCAATCTGCGCGGCCAGTTGTCTATCGCAGCACGAACGAGGTCCATGTCAATATCGGCGGCTGCCTTAATCAAGGATGTCTTGAGTGACTCCAAATTGGGATGAGGCTTTGAGCACGCCTTTTCCTCCAAGTGTTGCCATATCTTGTAATCTAACGGATTCAAATCTGGACTGGAGGAGGGCCAGTCTTCGTGCCGGATGAAGTCGATTTCACGCGCCGCCAGCCAGTCTTGTGTGCTCTTCGCTCTATGAGCTGGCGCCGAATCTTGTTGGAATACCCAGTGCCTGTTATTGAACATGGTATGAGAAACAGGTTCCACAAGGTTCGTCAGGACTGTATTTTGATACACAACAGCATTCGTTTTTACACCTTTCTCACAAAAATGTACCTCTGTTAAGCCCCAATAAGAAACTCCCAACCATACCATGAGCGAGGATGGAAAATGACCTCGTTGGACACGCGGAATACGGTTGCTCGCTTCTTCACTACTGTGGGCATACACCTTATCATTTTGTTTGTTGTAGCTCTCTTCTACGGTAAACATTTTTTCATCCGAAAAAAGAATTTCCCGATATTTTTTTCCCGCGTACCGCTTCAACAAAGCGCGGCATCTCTTCAGTCTCAGGTCCATTAGACGAGCATTCAAACGATGTCCTGTTTTTCTTCGATATGCCCGAAGCCCTAAGTCTTCATTTAACACCCTTTTCACCGTGGTTCTGCTTAACCCCATCTGAAGGGCCAACAGTTTCTGCTTACGTTTGGGATTTCTTTGAATTCGTGCCTTCACAGCTTTTATCACTGCTGGAGTCCTAACAGACCGAGGGCGACCACTTCTTGACCTGTCATCTACACTAGAGTCTTCATTGTATCGTTTGATGGTACGATAAACGAATCTTTTGGTAATATTCAAATTTTTCAGTATGTTAAAAATTTGAATTGGCGCGTAACCGCAACGATGCAATGCAATAACTGCAACACGGTCTTCTTTAAGCGTCCACTCCATATTTAAAAATGAGTAAAATTCTAAAAGTTATACATTTTTATTTTCATGAACAATTCGAAATTCTAATTCAATAAACTTTTTTGTGGCCAGCATTCTAAAAGAAAAGTTTTTACTGTGTGACAATACTTATGACCTGACTAGGTATTATTAATATATTTACAATAAAATACTTAAGCATTAATATTTTGTGAATTTAATATATGAATATAATCTTTTGTAACTTGAGCCACAACTAAACCTCTCTCAGGGGAAGCCCCGTTTGTCACTGTCGCTGTATCTTGTTGTTATGATTTGAACAATTCTCGAGTATGGAGCTATCTAGAAGAATATTCGGGCATAATTTATCAACAATATTAATTCTTGTAGATAAGTAAATATTTACTATTTCTGAATAAAAAAATACTGGTATGTTGACGTAAATACGTCTTTAAAACTGATTCCATAGGTAAGTCATGAAAACGAATGATAACAAAATCGGACGATACAGCTTCATTTTATCTCCATCCTAAATTATATTACAGCATTGGATAACTAAAAAATCAAATAATTCATTACTATGTCGACATTGGACTGTGTAGGTATTGACTGTGTACGATAGTCGATTATGAAAACATATGCAGCCGCTAGTGCACGTTTTAATACAACGTTGATTAACAATCCATTCAAACATAAGCATGATGTGTGTGATCGTCTATAATTAATAAAGCGATATTATAACACAGTAATAATTTGTATACATGAATTCATTCCTGAACCCGTCTATAGGAAATAGTTGTCATCAAAAATAAAACATGGAAACCCGGAGGACATCTTAGTATTCAAACATGATCAGACGTTACGTAAACGTACTAGTATTCACGTGCAACACACGGCCGTGTCCATGACGTGACACCTCATTATTTTTAAATACATAAGAACAAAGAATACACAAAATATGTGTACAAATAATTCAAGCGATACCCAAGTAACACCGTTAATATTAATTTACTGTCATTAATTACTTTTTAAATCGATTATAGCTTGTATTACAGATCGTAACTTCACACGCGATCGATGATAAAACGAAAACGATATGTTCAACCGAGTTTATGGTTCTTGATGTTTTAAATATAATGCGTTAAATAATTAATTATGTGATCTGATATATTTTTACCATAATACAGATTAGATTATCAGGAAAATATAAAAAAGTTAGTCCTGTTTATTTACTTTTTATCAGCAGCGTGTTCGCGATGTTACTGGCGTTGCAATCACCCATAGGCGAAGGTAACTGCTAAATTCTAAGGGGGCCATCAGCCTGTCTGCTGTCTTACAGCAAGAAAAAAATTACAATTTAGGTAAATTATGTGTGCCCATGATATCATCTGGCTTAGCCTTTTTCGTCTAATATGCATGAATAGTTGTGCCGAAGGTAAAGGAAAACACCGTGAGGTAACCTGTATACTGAGTTCACCGGTATGTGTAACCCGCCAATCCACCTTGGACAAGCGTGGCGGGTAAACTGTCCGTTCCTTCTAAGGAACGCCCAAGCCCTGCAGTGTAGTGGGTTGTTATAAAAAAGTATTTTTTTTAACGTAACTATTATGAATAAATATACTAGTACCCACTCAGCCCCAGCTACTGGATAACTGAGACCTCCTGAGACCTGACATATTTGAGACCTGCGTGATGTAACGTTCAATTCCCGTCCCGCGTCGTATATATTTATATATTTATTTACATAAAAGTATACATATAGTATATTAGTCGTCTATTAGTGTCTTTATGCAGGGGCGGAGAAAGAATACTGACTGCTGCGGCTGGAGTCGGCGTGTCGTAAAAGATGACTAAACAACCCACCCAAGCTACGTGGTAGGGCCCCAAGCCCGTCTGTACGATGACCACCTTTAGTATTAAGTATGCCGCCATAATAACCGTGTTGTATTTCGGCATTAGTGACCCTGTACCCTTATGGGACAACAGCGTGTTCGTGATGCCACTGGCGTTGCAAACATAGGCGACGGTAACTGCGAATTCTGAGTGGGCTGTCAGCCTGTCTGCTGTTCTACAGCAATAAAAAAAAACCCGGGACGGAATCAAACCGCTGACCTACGCAGGCGTTCTGACGAGCGTTCACCGCTGAACCATCGAGATCGTCAGGTAAAATAATATTGTGCAGGCTGTGAGATTTATCTTGTGTAGGGTGGAGGTACTTTATCGAAATCCAATATCTACCCGAGCGAATCCAGGGCTTGCTAGTAGGAAATAATTATTTCTCCCGAAGCTCTCCCCAAAATATGTAAACTCAATACAATTATTGTAAAAGTTTTTTAAGTCATTTAGCAATACGATCCGAGCTTTTCGGCGTATTATTTGTTTTAAAGAACATTTGTTTTTGTTACGATTAGCCTGTTAAAAAACTTGGCAAAGCTTTTTTCGTTTTCCTTTTGAAATGAAAATGTATTTTTATCTAAAGTTGTTGATTATTAAGAAAATTTATTTACTGTATGTTTTTTGTGTTTATTTTTCTTTAGAAAATGGGAGATAGAAGGCATTTATATAATATAAATATATATCCAATTGGTTCTTAAATCAATGACGTTTAACGAAGCAGTGAAATGATGTTGAGGCAGATTTTCCTCCGTCCAGAGACAACCCTACAAAACCGAAATAACCCTATTAGGAAGCCTTAATAAGCCCGTCTGGATTGCAACCAGTCCTGGTTAGCAAAATCAAGTTGAGAAACTATCTCAATTTCCACCTACGTAAGACACTACGGCGTCGGAGGGCGTCCAAACCTCCGACCGCCGTAAATTGCGGTCGCGGGGGGTCCATGGGGGAAGTACTGCCTGCACCTATGCGGCGAGGTTCAGGTTACGTAGGACAAAACGCGTTGCACGCACCCTTCAATCTTGGTTTGGCACATCTCATCTAATAGCGCGCGTCATGGAAGAAGTCCACCCATGAGGCCACAAGAGGTGGGCTGGCGCCATCCTGGGTTATGTTATTGACTATGGACGGTAGTCTACATAGATACAAACTATTTCGTAAAATTAACAACATATTTGTCGCCTTTTACGACTCTCTAAAAAAGTGGGGGATGACTTTATTTTGGCTGGGATGTAAACAAATTATTACACACGAAGCTAGTACTCATCCGTCTCACACATGCAAAACAATCCTTTACCTACTAGGTTACCACCTATATCTAAAATAATCTACAAGGAATAATAAACTCTGTAACCTCAAAAATAAAGGCGCAAAACAACTGCACGAATTGTATATTCAGATAACTGATGCCGGCAATTTTATTAATCCACTTACATGATTAGAAAACCAACCTTATTTTAAAGATTCAAGGTTTAGAATATAGAACTAATAATATGGTAAATACATATTTTATATGCCTGTAAGGATACTTAGTATTACGGAAGATTTATATTGTCCAAGTGATTTTATTTTGCCCATTTTTCTGTATAATATTTTTCACGGGGATCTGCCCAGTTTGTGTAATTCAAATGGTAAAAAATATTTTCTTTATCGGGACGAAGATTGAGAATATGTGGCCAAGAGATGGGTGCGCCCGGGTGTTCCGCGCGCCGCAACACCCCTGCATGAGGAAGAAGATACCGGGCTCATCAACCCCTCGGATTTGAAGAGGCCGTGCCTCGTGCCTGTCGGGGCCCACGACCTTGGAACTTAAGGCGTGAGAGGGAACACCGGGGTGGTTTTAGTGGGAATACCAGCAATGTGCGTCCCCCAGCCTATATTGTCGCATGGTTATTTGGATGACACGCACTTAAAAGTTCGGGTTCAAAGCCCTGATTGCGTTCCATTCTTGGCGAGGTACTCCCTTGTCGTCGCAGTCGCTGCAGGAGGCCAGACGACGGCATGAGTCGAGCCGAAAAGCTGGAGATTGGTGCGTCGGTCATTCGATGTTTCGACATGTCCCGTAGAGAGTCGAACGACGAAAATTCCCAATGAGATAATTCCAATAACCCTGTACCCCAAATGTAGAAACTAAAATGTGGTTTAAAATGATAAGTATACTGGAACAGTTCCTACTGCGCCATCTTGACACATATTAAGAAACATAGCGCTTGTGTTATTGGCACTAGATAATTGATACACTAGTTATGTACTTTTTCGTAATTATACATATTATACACAAACACCCAGATGCGAGACGGGAATCGCACCCATGACCTCCGCAAGCGTAACGAAGTGCGTTAACCGTCACACCACGGTCGTCGTAACGGTGAGGATGGAGTAAAATTATTTTATTTCTCATTGAATATAAAAAAATTGGCACTGAAAACGACTAATATTTAGCAGCCGTTTTAAAATAAATAAAATAAGCAATAGCACATATTCAAACTAAACATGTGCTTAGTATTGATATAGAAAAGTTTTTATATAACAGGCATTTTTTATTTCTTATGTAAAGTAGACAGATTGGCGGCCTACTTAATAGTAAACGATTACCGTCGCCTATCGATAATTGCGCTTAACAAGCTGTCGTCACCCATTACACGTACCAGAACCTGTGTCACTAATGACAGAACAAAATACAAGGTAATTATGGTGGTATACTATGGAAAAAACTTTGATTTTTGAGTAGAAGTGACATATAACTTGTACCTTCCATTGTACCTTCCATCTTCGGCTCCATTAAGCTACAGAAATTATTTCTTTGAAACATTAAGTACTAGTTCCATGTCCAACTCTAATTTTCCACGTCTTCAACAATAACAAAGTCTGAGGTTGGACAGTCCGGATATTTGTCACAACTTATTTCACACAAACCCTGCACACCACTAGCAGCCGGAAGAAAATCTCTGTTTTGACATGACGTTGACCCCTACCATTGTAACTCGGTCGTCAATCTACAATAGATCTACAGCATATTTATTATCCGTGCAGGGGCGGAGAAAGAATACTAACCTCTGCGGCCAGGGTCGGCCTGTCGTAAAAGGCGACAAAACAACCCACCCTAGCTATGTAGTAGGACCTCAAGCCCGTCTGGATGGCGATCACCTTTGGTGTTAAGTATGCCGCCATAATAACCTTGTGTTGTGTTCCGGCATTAGTGACCCAAGTTCCTGTACTCTTATGGGACAGCAACGTGTTCGCGATGCCACTGGCGTAGCAACCACCTTTAGGCGACGGTAACTGCTAAATTCTAAGCGGGCCGTCAGCCTGCTGTACTAAAGCATTAAAAAAATATATATAATTTTATATGATCGAGAGTATAAAAAAGTTATAAATCAACTATAAGTTCGGGATACAGTTCTTGATTCAAGATTGAAAACAACGTATCCTAGTTAGTAATTTAACAAAATTATAATAGTAAATATACTATAACAATTTACACAGCACCAGCTAGTCCCAAAGTGAGCTGCTGAGTGTTGGATTCTAGACAACTGATAAACTACTTATATACTTTTTTGTAAACAAATTCATATTATATTCATAAACACCCAGGTTGGGAAGAATATTGAATCAGCGACCCCCGCCAGCCTTTTGACGTACTAAAGCCGTTGCGATATGAAAATAAGGAGAGATTTTACTAGAATGGTCTCATCCCATACTTTAACGTATCATCAGGATACGTTTTCTCTTTCATTATCACGAGTTCATCTGAGTGCATATATGTCATATCGTATATTGCGTAACACTGTATAACGCTCATGGGCACGCACTGTATAGCGTTTCGAACCCAAAATCTATCTATTAATACCTTCATCTGTAATATTTTGTACTGAACTACCTTTTATAACGAAGACCCTAAGGATGCGATCTAATGAATGGACCAGATGTCTAGTTTATTGGAATTAATTGGTTCATAATGATTGTTAAGTGACGGGGTAAGTTCTTAAAACAAAAGGTTTCATATAAAAGCCACTATATTTAAAAAATAAACTTGTTTGTGTACTTATATACGCACGTAAGAAATACTTCTTTGGCGTAATAGGTCAAAATAGCTAAAGAATTCATCTATACATGTATACAAATAAATAAAATTGGAGGGTCTGTTTGTAATATTAAAATAACCGCTTTTTACTAAGTGTATATGGATGTATACACGGTACATATACCAAAACAACATTTTTTACAATTTTTGTCTGTCTGTCTGTTTGTTCCGGCTAATCTCTGAAACGGCTGGACCGATTTTGACGGGACTTTCACTGGCAGATAGCTGATGTAACAAGGAGTAACTTAGGCTACTTTTATTTTAGAAAAAAAAAAAAGATTTTGTTAAAAATGATAAGTATTGGAAATTATTCAAACAATTTAAGTTGACCTCAGATTTATATCATCAATCATATAAAATAGGTTTCAGCTTAGACTGGACTTTCTAGGTTCGAACGCAGTTTGTATGTTTCATTTATTTATATTTTAGGGTTTATAGGGTTTGTAATCCAAAATAAAACATAAGATATATCCAAAAATGCTGCCCAAAGTCACTATTCCATGCGGACGGAGTCGCGGGCACAGCTAGTTTAAAATAATATCGTACCCTTTAATACTAAACTAGCACTGTCGATTTATATTGCGCAACAGTTTATTTTTTAACTTATGTTTCTTAATTTTAATGATAGAAGGCAGTCGTAAGATCTGCAAAAATCAACCAATGTCGGTGAGCACGGATCGTAAAGATTATACTCTAACATGTTTATTCAAACGCACTATAAGAAGTAAGACTTCAAAAACGTACTTCTTTAATGGACACTAATGCAACTTATGAAACGTTAAAAATGTGAGGTTTTCACTTCAAGTTTTGAATCGAAAACTAGTAGTAAAGTCTTTTAGGTACATGGTCTCAATCTAGCCTCTATGATTTTCTGCGGAAGTTAGTGTCAAGAAAGAGAAATATGAGGCTTTTAATGTATTTTTGTTTTCATTTTTAACCGAAGTATATTAAGTTGTTTTTATTTTATGGCAACTAAATATTTGGTGTGTTGATATAGTTAATGGAAAATATTAATTTAGAAAAATTCCGCTAGTTTGTTCAATTAGTAAACTATTACTTTGCGAGGTCACTCAGTATGTGGCAGCCAGGTCATAGACTGAAACCAAGCTATGTTACCGATTCGACTCCCGCGATGGCATGCATTGTTTATGAAGTTTTTTCGCCTGATATTAGTATAAAGTTTAATTTTGACGTATTCGCGGTAAAATAAAACATTGTAAGGAAACGTATGATTTGAGATCTCCAGTATATGTTAGTTAGTCCAGATTACATAATCAGCCTTGGACAAACGTAATGTCTTTCCATTTCTTATATCTCCAGTCACAAGCAGTGGGATTTTATATGTTGCTATTTTATATTATATACATATGTATCTTCTATCTTTCCAGGGACGGAGAAAGAATACTGACCTCTGCGGCCGGGGTCGGCCTGTCGAAAAAGGTGACAAAACAACCCACCCTAGCTACATGGTAAGGCCCCAAGCCCGTCTGGATGGCGACCACCTTTGGTCTTAATTATGCCGCTATAATAACATTGTGTTGTGCTCCGGCATTAGTGACCCAAGTTCCTGTATTCTTATGGGACAGCAGCGTATTCGCGATGCCACTGGTGTCGCAAACACCTAGGCGACGGTAACTACTAAATTCTAAGTGGCTGTCAGCCTATCTGCTGTCCTACAGCAATAAAACATAAAGCTTAAATAGCTGGTAGCTCAGTGATAATACATTTAGTGACCAATCTTGACGTCCCGAGTTCGAAACCCTTGGGCTGATGGAAAACATCGTGAAAGAACTTGTATCACTGCAGATGGAGAGAGATGCACTGCATTTTCTCCCTGCTGGGCGGAGTAAGAATACCAATCCCTATGACCAGAGTCGGCCTGTCGTAAAAAGCAATAAATCAACCCTATCTACGTGATCAGGTCCCAAGCCCATCTGGATAGCAACCACCCCTGGTTTATAAGTATGTCATAATAACCTTATGTTATGTTTCGGCATTAGCGACCCAGGTTCCTGTGTTCCTAAGCGGAACGCAGCGTGTATGCGGTGCCTCTAGCGTTGCAAATATCCATAGGCAACGGTAAGTGCTTACTATAAAGTGAGTTTTTCAGAACAAAATGCACACAAGGTCACCGGTATGCGTAAGCCACTAATTCACCTTGACCAAACATGACGTGTATACTGTACGTTCCCTATAGGGGGAAGCTCGAAACCAGGATTGAGAATCTAGGGACTAATATTTATTATACATAAATTAACTTAAACTTAAATTTACTTATCAAATAAAATAATATATTATGTATAATTACTACGCTATATTAACCTGTCAACCAGCGTTACTGCAGTACATAATGGTTGGTTTTTTTTTTGTGTACTTACATAATATAAATCCATATAAAAAAACTCCGATATAATACATAAAAAATGTTTATATATATTACTCGAGAGAAAAGTCTTCCGAAATACTTCCACAGATGGCGGTTACTCGCAAAAATGTCGATGGAGTTTGGTGGTGTTCCGGGACAATGATAATATTGAGAGCACCCCAGGGACTCGAACTGTTGTAACTCTCGTAAATGTGTTTAGTTTAGACGCTTTTTGTATTGAGAGATTAATGTGACTGGACATAATGTATTTAAAAAATAATGGCATACAATAGTACTTTTATTACTTCCCGTAAATCCATATTAAATAGAAAATAACTAGATAAGGATCTCTGGCGTAATTATAAACAAGCACTATATTAATAATTATATTGTAGCCGTTTTAAGCGTCCTATAAAAAAATACAAATAGGTGCACTATATTGTAAAGTATTCAGAACAGTAAATAAGAAGCATATATACAAATAAGAAGTACGTCACAAATAGAATGAGAATTATAAGAAAACTAATAACGTTCGCGGTTGTCGATCGGATCGGCGGGCGCGCAGCCTTTCGCTATGGCGCTTGGTAAACGACTGTTTTGGCTACCGAGTACTGCCGAGTGAGCTCAGCCGAACAGCAGTGGGTGGCGCTTAACGATATAATTTTAACCAATTACGATGGCGATTGGTGTGAATCGATTTGCCCATACAAATAATTTTAAGTTTAATTAAAAAAAAGTTTGTGTAGAAAAATTTTTCGTTGTTAAAGTTACTTATGATGTTTCTTTTCACAGTTGGTATAAGGAAATTAGTTATAATACATACATACGTCAGGGGAGAAAAACTATATAATGGGTACATGCCATGACGAAAATCAAATTTGCAGGCCCTGAATTGTTATGCAGCGCACGCCAGAATAGCTCGGATAATTTTTTCCTACTTACTTGACACTTATCGTTCGCATATCGACAGCATATTCTATCTTCTATCTTTTATGTGTAAGCCATTATCGCCAAAATAGTGAACCATAAATACATACAATAAACATATATATTTTTTCTAATGCACATTTGGTAGTAACAATTTTTCTAACTGTATCTTCTACTAATCTAAAATTGTAAAACTTACTCCATCCGAAATTGATGAAGTGACGAATTTTCGTTTTGATGGTAATTTGTGCTTCACTTGACTTTTATGTAAATATTTTAGCCCTATTAATTTGTTTTGTTTGGCTTAAGTTTTGACCACATTTTACACAAATATATACATATAAGTGATACGAAGTTCACCGGGTCATCTACTATAAATATGAATGTAACTCTGTCTGTTATGTTTTCGTTTTGACGAATTTCGGCAATAGAGATAGATTAGACCTTGGAAGAACATAGGTTTCTTTTTAATTTACTTGGCAGAACAACATTTACTGGGTCAACTACTATTATATAAACGTTGTTAATGTCTTTCACCTGTACTAGATAGGGATAATTCTACGCGGACGTCATTAACGTCACGTTATTAACTGGGTCGTCAGCCTGTCTGCTTTACATAACAAGAAAAAAAATATTATAGTATCTAACAAGACTTAGTCAAATAACCGCAACAGGAATGCGTGGAAAGGCCCCGCAACTTATTGACATGTGACGACGAACGTATTGACATTTGTCAATGTCGGCTGTCTATATGTTCATAGGCAAAATAGAACCAACACATGTCTGAACCCCAATGGACTTTATCACTAGTTGATATAAAAAGAAAATAGCTTAATTATTATATTACAAAGGTGTAATTATAACTTTTTTGAAAGTATTGTGTAATTTTTTTCTAAAAAGGATCTTTAAAATTTTATATGGTTCTGTTATTATAACCATTTTGATAAATTCGTAGGTATCAAATATATTAATATCTTTATCAATAAAATGGTAGAGATTTTCAGTGGTGCACGCATCACGGCAAAACTACTGGATAGATTTTAATTACATTTTTTTTAGTTTTATTTCTTAGACATTGTAACTATAACCCTTATCTAAAAATAAAATATTGCGATTTCTTCATTTAATATAAAAATTATTCAAGTTTTAAGAAACAACGATTTTTACAAGCATTACGTGTTCAGTGATATGTGTTTTCTTGCCGCGGAAAAGTGGGACTAGCGGTGTAGCGCGCATGTGTTCTCGTATTTTTTTATTTAACTTTTTTTGTTCGACCAGTGAAGCGGGCGGGGACGGCTAATATAAAATCGTATAATGTTGATAAATGTTAAAATTTATTTTTTGATTAACTACGTCAGGGTAGCTTTAAGTAAGTACATAATAAACATGAAATGCGTTAGCTATTACGCCACGGAGGTCATCAATTATAATATTTTGTGAACAAATTACTTTACACTTTTGTAGTTAGTATTTGAACTAAGCTTCTTCTGTATTAAATATTCCTAAGCTGTCATTGAAAATGATTGATAATTTGAAAACATACGAGGAAAAATGTTGTAAGAAAACGTAAATTTTAACTTAAGTTTTATGTAACATTATTTTGAATATACTTCGTATTAATAAAGTGAATTCGGTATAAATTTGATGTCTGATTGAATATAGTTACTATTGTATATCGTTTAAGATACGATTGTATGAGTATTTTCCGCGAGATTTCCTGCGTACTAACTGCAATACGCTATGCTAACAAATATTGATGATTAACATACTTAGCGGCTAATGATCCGTTAAGCGTCAATATAGATTATGTTTTTAATAATGATTTCATCATAATGTAATTTATTAGAGAAAAAAGGCTAGTGTCTGTAGCCGAAACAAAAAGAAATACCAATATAGACTGTTGTTTATCGGGATATTTTATTTGAAAATTACATTCAAAAATTTACAATACTTTTGATACTTAAATATGATCACTTAAGGTCTTTAAAGACCTTATACTTGTATGTATAGTCTATCGCTTCGTGGACAACTGGCCGCGAGTGCGACGAATGCCGATGAGCCGGGCAGCCGCCGGCCGGCGTGGGTGCGGTGCGGGGTGAGTGCACCGTTACGCATCGCTGCGCCCGCGCCGCTGAAGCGAAACAACGCTCGTGCCGCGGGTTTGCTTGTTCAGTTGTTTTCATGTAGTGGCTCCCACACCAAAGTAAACACGCACTTGAAATTCGCAAATACAGTACTTTAAATATTTGAATTTGTAAATCTGTGTGTGTAAGAACAGACAGACTGATGATCCGTTTAATAGTAAACTGAGGCAGCTAATACGCTGCAGTCCACGTGGGAGAACTGGAACCTGGATCACTTAACGCAACACATGGTTACTTTGGCCGTATAGTTAGAGACCTGGGTGGTTGACATTTAGACAAGCTTGGAGCCCTACTATTTGGCTTCGGTTGTTTTATCGCCATTTGTGACAGGCCGCCATCGGCCATAGCGATAATTATTTTTGCTTCACACCTGCAGGAAGGTAAATAGGATATATTACATTCAAAATATTCTTCGATAAATAATAATATAGTTAATAATAATCAACATTTATTATTTCTCTTATCTAACTGAATTTTTCATGCAACTCCTCATAACTTCAAAATATTTAACACCGTAAAATTATAACTTCATGGTTTCTTGGTTTTTGTTTATCACTAATATTTTTTCTATACAGCTTCATAAAATCAGCCAAAAGATGAACACAGCTGTTCTTCAACAAATATATTCATTTATATTTCAAAGCCTATGTAAATTAAGGGTCCGATGAAAACTTATTATAATACCTCTTAATTGTTTCCTTAAGATCTGTCAAGCTTCTCTCAAATTCAGCGAATTTAGTACAAACAGATCCCAGACTGTTAT
Organism: Malacosoma neustria; assembly: GCA_963693495.1. Lineage (NCBI taxonomy): Eukaryota > Metazoa > Arthropoda > Insecta > Lepidoptera > Lasiocampidae > Malacosoma > Malacosoma neustria. The sequence continues at coordinate 5,279,131 of OY856397.1, forward strand.
TAAATACACTAAAATCAGATGTGGTATAGTTCCGAACTATGAAAAATATATCCTTATACATTCGGCGCAAGAAAAGACAGTGTCGTTAAAAGAAATTGAAAACAAAATATAACTTAATACCAGGTATTAAACATGAATGGCAGCAAAGATTTCTAAACATGTATAACATTACGTATATCTCATTCATATTATCATATAATCACGTATAAAATACCACAGCTTCAGACATTATTCTAAGTTGGCAATACGTTATGTTACGAGAGTTTATTTATATCCCCTTACTTTACTAATATAAGGTAAATAAAGTTTTAGATAAAAGTATCCCTTCGAAATTCATCTGTCAACTTAAACCAAGCAATGGAAATTTATGACGACTTATTATACTATACCTAGTCAGGTCATAAATTCTGTCACATGTTTAATGTAAAATAATTGTAACAAGTTTATTAATTATGTAACCATTCATATACCAAAATGAACTTAACAAAACATAGATTCTTATGACATTAAAGTCTATTCAAAATGACCTCCGTGATTTTGAATACAAGCCTTCAATCTGCGCGGCCAGTTGTCTATCGCAGCACGAACGAGGTCCATGTCAATATCGGCGGCTGCCTTAATCAAGGATGTCTTGAGTGACTCCAAATTGGGATGAGGCTTTGAGCACGCCTTTTCCTCCAAGTGTTGCCATATCTTGTAATCTAACGGATTCAAATCTGGACTGGAGGAGGGCCAGTCTTCGTGCCGGATGAAGTCGATTTCACGCGCCGCCAGCCAGTCTTGCGTGCTCTTCGCTCTATGAGCTGGCGCCGAATCTTGTTGGAATACCCAGTGCCTGTTATTGAACATGGTATGAGAAACAGGTTCCACAAGGTTCGTCAGGACTGTATTTTGATACACAACAGCATTCGTTTTTACACCTTTCTCACAAAAATGTACCTCTGTTAAGCCCCAATAAGAAACTCCCAACCATACCATGAGCGAGGATGGAAAATGACCTCGTTGGACACGCGGAATACGGTTGCTCGCTTCTTCACTACTGTGTGCGTACACCTTATCATTTTGTTTGTTTTAGCTCTCTTCTACGGTAAACATTTTTTCATCCGAAAAAAGAATTTCCCGATATTTTTTTCCCGCGTACCGCTTCAACAAAGCGCGGCATCTCTTCAGTCTCAGGTCCATTAGACGAGCATTCAAACGATGTCCTGTTTTTCTTCGATATGCCCGAAGCCCTAAGTCTTCATTTAACACCCTTTTCACCGTGGTTCTGCTTAACCCCATCTGAAGGCCCAACAGTTTCTGCTTACGTTTGGGATTTCTTTGAATTCGTGCCTTCACAGCTTTTATCACTGCTGGAGTCCTAACAGACCGAGGGCGACCACTTCTTGACCTGTCATCTACACTAGAGTCTTCATTGTATCGTTTGATGGTACGATAAACGAATCTTTTGGTACTATTCAAATTTTTCAGTATGTTAAAAATTTGAATTGGCGCGTAACCGCAACGATGCAACGCAATAACTGCAACACGATCTTCTTTAAGCGTCCACTCCATATTTAAAAATGAGTAAAATTCTAAAAGTTATACATTTTTATTTTCATGAACAATTCGAAATTCGAATTCAATAAACTTTTTTGTGGCCAGCATTCTAAAAGAAAAGTTTTTACTGTGTGACAATACTTATGACCTGACTAGGTAAATATTATATATTATACTAGCTATATATTATACTAGCTGTGCCCGCGACTCCGTTCGCGTGGAATAGTGACTTTGGGCAGAATGTTTTGTATATATCTTATGGTTTATTTTGGATTACAAACCTTATAAACCCTAAAATATAAATAAATGAAATATACAAACTACGTTCGAACCTACAAAGTCCAGCCTAAGCTGAACCCTATTTTATATGATTGATGATATAAATCTGAGGTGAACTTAAATTGGATTTTAAAAAATCCGAAACTGATCACTTTTAACTAAAACCATTTTTTTCTAAAATAAAAGTAGCCTAAGTTACTCCTTGTTACATCAGCTATCTGCCAGTGAAAGTCCCGTCAAAATCGGTCCAGCCGTTTCAGAGATTATCCGGAACAAACAGACAGATAGACAGACAAAAATTGTAAAAACTTTTGTTTCGGTATATGTACCGTGTATACATCCAAATGAACTTAATAAAAAGCGGTTATTTTAATATTACAAACAGACCCTCCAATTTTATTTATTTGTATAGATTACTATATTATTATTATAAAGTATAGATGCAGATATCATCTTTATTATTATCCTAACCTCAAGTCCCGGTTCCAACCCAAAATTCCGCTTTGGTGCCCGGAGTCTGCATTCGGTCTACTTCTTCTCTACTTCGCACGGTGTTTGGCATTCCTGGTAGTGAATCCGTTGGCACGCATAAATGTACCCTTTTTTATTGCTGAGGAACAGCAGACAGGCTGATGGCCCACTTAATAGTAAGCAGTTACCGTCGCGTATGGAAGTTTGCAACGCTAGGGGCAACACCCCACTGTTCGATAGAGGTACAGGAACCTGGGTCACTAATCCCAGAACACAACACTAGGTTATTATAGTGGAATACTTGTAGACCAAGGGTGGTCGCCCTTCGGACGGGCTTGGGGCGCTACCACGTAGCTAGGGTTGTTTTGTCGCCATTTACGGCAGGCAGACCCCTGCCGTTAGTATTCTTACTCCGTCCTTGAACGGAGAAAAAACTCGCCCCTTTACGATGTCGAGCTCCTTTGAGCATAGCTAGAAAGTTGTTCCCCACATAAGTAGCTGGTTTCAGTAAAACGTGGCCATGCCTGCGAAGGCGACGTTGCAGAAATGTTTATCCGCAACGTCACAGACATGAAAACGTGAATGCGGGAGTTCGAGTGTTCCTTCCACGTCAGTACGCATCACAGACACATCCACCACAGCATATTTATCTCACTAACACACAGTTTCTGCTTATATCTGGCAGCGGCCGGATTTCACAGCCATAAAGGATGATATAGGTGGGCCTTATGATTATTTTGTTGACCTGCTAGACACTTTTTAAAAATTTGTATCGTAAGGCGGTATTAAGTCGAAATTCTATTTTAGAAAAATTAACATCAGATTCCCGAAAACTTCAAAAACGTAGATATAATTATATTTTCTGTTGTATTTAAAATTCCTTTGAATAATTAGTACAGGTGAAGCGAAAAAGAAATTAATGAGTTTCCACAAAGTTTTAAAGTTACTTTGAAGGTAAACTTTACAAAGCATGTGGTCGCGGTTAGATGGTTTAATTTCTATTTTTATACTTTGTTACAAGTTATAATTTGATTGTTTTAAGATTCACTGACTGTGTAATTCCTTATATTCAGGGTTATTATAAGAATATGGTCAGTCAATTTTATCTTAAGGAATCGTAAGAGGCAGTGTATGAGACTCGTTTCTGCTAGTCATAGAAGCAAATTTAGTATTTGAATTTTTTTTCAATCCAGTCTACTACTGATTGTTGATAAAGTCTATTCTCTTTTACTTCAATGCTACAAATGTATGTCTGAATTCTATCCGTGCAGGGGCGGAGAAAGAATACTAACCTCTGTGGCCGGGGTCGACCTGTCGTAAAAGGCGCGACGTGGTAGGGCCTCAAGCCCGTCTGGATGGCGACATAATAACCGTGTGTTGTGTTCCGGCATTAGTGACCCAAGTTCCTGTACCCTTATGGGACATCAGCGTGTTCGCGATGCCACTGGCGATGCAAACGCCCATAGACGACGGTAATTGCTAAATTCTAGGCGGGCCGTCAGCCTGTATGCTGTCCTACAGCAATAAAAAAAGTCACATAAAGCTGGCAGATTTGTCCTATATGTTATTATTATACGCTTATGTATTAATCGCTTAGACAATAATGATAATATAAAACGAATAATTTTAAGATTAGACTTTGTGTTGCATGAGATGTGATTTGTTCTGTAAATTATCATCTTCTTCTTCCTGTACTTATCTCAAATTGTATACGTTCTGCAGAACGTGTTCTATTCTTTGACTATCTTCTGTAAGCCGACAACGTTCACGCACTTTTTTGCTATAATATCTTTTACGCAATCCACATATCATGCTTGGGCTACCTCTCCTCCTCTATCCATACACTATCATTTTTATCGTTTTCCTTATATGGCATTCTTATCTTTGCATTATTTAGAAAAATTATCATATCAGCATTAGATTTATTATTATTAATAATAATAATCTTTATTAGTAAACATTCACAAGAATAACAAATAAAAACAATAAAATCACCAAACCAAACATTCGCTGCAGTTACATATATTACATTACATTATTCTTTATATCTTGATTGATTCTACTAGTCTCGGAACTAGTTTTAACTGTATCTCTGGAACTAGTTTCCTTAATACTGGTTAGAAAGAAAGAATTTTATTTGTCTAAAAACAACAACGCATAACAAGATCACACGTACACATACACAAGCACACAAATAAACTGTTACATTTTTAACAAATGAGGCTGACATCTCAGCATTGTGTCGGTGATTCTGACACAGCACTTTCTACGGTGCCCGCCTCCCAATATCAATTAATTAATCGGTTACATAGTTGGGGTCTAAAGTTGAGGATATACAGGGCGTTAATGTTACCGTTCTTTTTGCACCGACGCCTCAGCGATGTTCTTCTGAATCAGGTCTTTTTTCGACAAACTAAATGCCCGTATGTACTCGTTGTACGTAGCGTAATAAAACCTAAACTTGCCCTTACCGTGGCTTAAGTTTGACACCAACTGCGCATGAGTGGTGGTTACGAGAATTTACAACTCGAAGTACTTTTCCGAATAAATTAGTCCTACTTGATTTTTTTTCTTTTCGTGATGATGGCGTTATAATTCTATCTTTTACCCCAACAAACTGGGGTAAAAATAGCTGTGTCCCATCTGTACTTTAGGTCAATCAATTAAATGAAATCAATTTTTTATTGCTGTAGGCAGCAGACAGGCTAACAGTCCATTTGACATTTAGCAGTTACTAATGCCGGAACACAACACAAAGTTATTAATGGCGGCATACATAAGACCAAAGGTGGTCTCTATCCAGACGGGCTTAGGACCCTACCACGTAGCTAGGGTGGGTTGTTTTGTCGCCTTTTACGACAGGCCGACCCCGGCCGCAGAGGTCAGTATTCTTTCTCCACCCCTGCACGAATATAAAAATAATCAATTTTAATACAATAAATAACCCTGCACTGTTGTCATTAAGTCAAATTATAAGATAAAATTTAAAGCAACTCTGTTATTGTATACCCTTTATCCATTAGCCATGAGAATAACTTTTTTTATTGTTTTAGGAGCTGTTCCCTAATGGATTCCCTTGTAGCTGGTATTTTATTATGTAATTTAATTGTAAATATTGATATATTTCTATTGTTCAATATTGTCTTACGTAATGGTAATAATAAATTCATTGGATATCTAAATTTAATTTTTGACTGTAACTGATCCTTGAAGGCATAGAATCTACCTTCGTATTCTTTTATGAAGACAGCCATTTGAAAAACATATATACCAGTCAAAAACAACACATTTATTTGTTTAAAGAGAGGTTTATATGATGTAAGAGGACTTACGCCACAGATCGCTTGAATATATTTTTTTTGGTGATGACTTATAAATTATTATATACTTTTATATATTCCGGGAAGCCGGTTTGATTGATGTCATAGCGTTTTATCTGGCCAGCTCTTTACTGCTAGCCCATTGGCTAAAAAAACATTTTTTTTATAGCTAGAGTTCAGCAGACAGGCAGACGGCCCACCCTGGCAGATGGTCACCATCGCCTATGGACGTTTGCAGCAGCAGAGGCATTACCAACGTACCGTCGGCCTTGTAGAAATTTTATAACACCTTTTTTGGAGAACCTCATATCGTACCGCGCTGAGAAAACCTCAGCCGGAAGCTCATTCCAGATCTTGAGAGTACGCAACATGAATGTTCTAGAGAACGGTTTCGTACAAGAAAGAAGAGGCTCCAAGAAATGGGGATGAACACCCAGCCGATGGCGGGCAGTGCGGTGGTAGAAAGACAACGAGAGCACCATTCTGAATAGTTCTTCAGATCACCCCCGATGTGTGATGACCAGCAGAGGCCGTGAACAAGATGAAATTTTCTTCATGCTCTGCAATTTTTACGCAAAAATGTGGCTATAAAAATAAAATTAAATATAAAATATCCGTTTTAATAATTTAAGTACTTCGCAGTATTTTTAGCTTTATTATAAAATTCCAATGAGCACGCAAACATTTTCATAAAAATTCTAGAAAACCAATAGAGATTGTGAGAATTTCTGAAGAGAAATCTTTTCCTAAAATATTATATATTTTATTTTGTGCCTCTTCATTAGTGTGCCGTACAACTTAGGTCAAGACACAGTATACTACTTACAGTAGTTTAAATATTATATATTAAAAAGTATTATAGAAAAAGTAAGTTATTTATTTATCCTAGGAGGAGGACCAAGCTCAAGGGAGGAATGTCCTATTGTTATGAGTTGTTATTTTGAGTGCTTTTTTCTGTGCATGGGCGGAGAAATAATACTGACCCCTGCGGCCGGAGATGATCTGTCGTAAAAAGTAGCAATGTATTGTAAAGATATATCTTTAGTTAGGTGGTAAAAACTTAAACCTGACTGCATGACACCCGATTATGGCTTCTAATATACAATTATACTAGGTCTGTTCAATAAAAAGTGATAATGAGTATGACGCAATTATATTTTATTGAATGTTATTTTATTTTTTGACGTAGTCGCATTTCAGGTTTTAAAAAATTCTTTTTTAAAATAAATCTTCAAAAATCGTGTACAGCGGTGACTCTGCGTCATCATCTTCAAATTTATGGCACCCGAGATGTTCCTTTAACCGCATAAATAGGTAGAAATCACTAAGAGCTAGGTCCGGTGAATATGGAGGATGTTCCATCAATTCGAAGCCAGCTTCTTGAATGGCAGCCATCGCAACTGTGGACTTGTGCGCAGGGGCGTTATCTTGGCTAAACAAAACGACTTTAGCGAGTTTGCCTCGCCGTTGTTTGCATATTTCCTCGCGCAACTTTGTTATTTGTCGTACGTACAAAGTCACCGTAATATTGGCTCCGTGATTAAGGTATTCGATCATTACTACCCCTTGGCTGTCCTAGAAAAAACAGCCCAAGATCTTACCGACGGATGGAATCGCCTTAAATTTCTTCGGAGTTGGAAATGACGGTCTCTTCCAAGTTATGGACAGTTTTTTCATTTCCGGGCCATAATGGTAAAGCCATGTTTTGTCCATAGTTATGAATCGAGACAAAAATCGGTCAAGATCTTGATTTAACAAACCCAAACAGCTTTCTCTTCTCAGTCTCGTTTGTTTCTGCGCGTCAGAAAGCATTCTGGGCACGCAGCACGCTGACACTTTTTTCATACCCAAATGGTTGTGTAACATATAAATGTGTAACATATATTATGGTCACTTCCTATAGAAATCTTCATTTCTTTTGCTATAAAACAAACGATGATCCGCCAAGATAATGTTGTCAACTTTTTCTATCATTTGTTCAGTGACTACTGATGTAGGGCGTCCCGTGCGGTCGTCGTTAATGGAAGTTCCTCCTCGCTTGATCTCAGTACTCGCGCAACCGTAGGATATGGAGGAGCATGAACCCCTAATGTTGCTTTCAAGTCTTAATTTACCAGCTCAGTAGTAAAATTTTTCAAGCAGAGATATTTTATTACCGCGCGAACTTCAATTTTATCCATTTTTAAGAAAAGGTTCCGACACGACGCAAACAAATGACTTCTATTTTTATAAAACAAAAGAGAATTGATTGATTTTATTATTATTATTATATCTAATGTCTGGGCTATGCCTACCAGTATTTTTTTTTCTTTCCAAGGAGAATTTATTGCATAATCACTATTTATTGAACACCCCTCATAATAACCTTTTGTTATGTAACGGCTAAGTAAATCAGGTTCCATTCCCCCACGTGGACAGTGTTAGCGGTGCCTGACATCGCAAACATTCATTGGCGTCAGTTACTTTTTTTTTTTTTATCGCGTAGTACAGCAGACAGGCTAACGGCCCGCTTAGAATTTAGCAGTTACCATCGCCTATGGATGTTTGCAATACCAGTGGCATCGCGAACATGCTGCTGTCCCATAAGGGTACAGGAACTTGGGTCACTAATGCCGGAACACAACACAAGGTTATTATGGCGGCATACTTAAGACCAAAGGTGGTCGCCATCCAGACGGGCTTGAGGCCCTACCACGTAGCTAGGGTGGGTTGTTTAGTCGCCTTTTACGACAGGCCGACCCCGGCCGCAGAGGTTAGTATTCTTTCTCCGCCCCTGCACGGATAAAAACTACCAACTATTAAGCGAGCATGTTTGCTGTTCCACAGCAATAAAAAATACATCTATAAATTTTTTTTATATTTAAATAATGATCAATAACATAAATAAATACTTATTTAGTAACTTACGCTTCAGTCTCCCTACGTTAAAAACACAGTGTTTAATGTGCCCTTGGCGTCGCAAATATTCATTAGCGATGGTAATTACTTAGTATTAAGCGTACCTCTCTGATGTTCCACAGTTAAATAACGATGCAATAACATAAATAAAAGTGCTTATTTATTATTAACAAAGAAAAAATGTATACGTACCTATCTAGTACCCACTACACAAGCGCTTCCTTTGGAACTAGATGGCGCTGAGTGAATTGTCACAGTATATTTATTATTGGTGGAAATTCTGCCTTCACCCCGATTACCTTAGGTATACCTCTGCCAACTTCCGGTATCTAGGTGATTAATCCAGAATAGATTGGCTGAGATGTGAAAAAAAATTATTATCCGTGCAGGGGCGTAGAAAGAATACTACCTCTGCGGCCGGGGTCGGCCTGTCGTAAAAGCCGACAAAACAACCCACCCTAGCTACGTGGTAGGGCCTCAGGCCCGCCTGGATGGCGACCACCTTCGGTCTTAAGTATGTCGCCATAATAACCTTGTGTTGTGTTCCGGCATTAGTGACCCAAGTTCCTGTACCCTTATGGGACAGCAGCGTGTTCGCGATGCCACTGGCGTTGCAAACACCCATAGGCGACGGTAACTGCTAAATTCTAAGCGGGCCGTCAGCCTGTCTGCTGTTCTACAGCAATAAAAAAAAATGGCGACAAGTCTCAGGAATAATTTGCGATCCACAAGTGCCGTTTAGACTTAAAGGTAAAATTTATAAGTCCGTTATAAGATCTGTATTGTATGGATCAGAGTGCTGGGCCACAAAGAGGAAAGATGTAAGGTTATTGCATGCAACAGAGATGTGAATGTTGAGATGGATGAGTGGAGTTACGAAAATGGATAAAATTAGAAATGAGTATATTAGGGAAAGTTTGAAAGTAGCACCAAAAGTAGAGATTGAGAAGCTGAAAGGTAATATGTTAGCCTGGTATGGCCATATAATGTGAAGAGAGAAGTGTCATATAACAAGAAGGATGAGGAGGAGGAGGAGGACGAGAAAGAAAAGATGGATGGATTGCGTAAAAGATGATATATTTTTTTTTTTAATTTTTGATTCTTTCTGCAATCAGCCATCATTATCGGCTATAATCAGAAGGGTTGTTGGCAATCAGTTAGGCGTTGAGAGCAGTACATCCAGTGATGTGCCACTCTATATGAAGTCTTCAAATTAGGTCGACTCATTGTCTCTCGTCGAGCTCCATGACGTGTGCCCTCCTGAGGCGGACAGTATTATGTGTTGTGTCAATGAGTGAATGCGCCAACACGTTCACGTGGCTATTTAGTCTGATTTTGTATTTCGAGCTTCTTTTCCTTATTGTTTCTTTCACAGTATCCATTTCTAAGTATTCATGTACTTTTGTGTTTTTTATAAACCATGGTGTGTTTGCGATTGTTCTTAGTACATTGTTTTGAAACCTCTGTAGAATTTAGACATTGGAATGACTAGCAGTTCCCCATAATTCAATACCATAGGTCCATATTGGTTTCAGAACGCAACTGTAAATCAGGAGCTTTTTTTCTAGGGATAGTTTTGACTTTTTGCCCATTAGCCAGTACATTTCTCTGAATTTCAAGTTTGCTTCTATCCGTTTTGCCTTTACGTGATCTTTCCATGTCAGTCTTCTGTCCAGGTGCATCCCAAGATACTTAATGCATGCCTTATATGGTAGGATTTCACTTCCCAACTTCACAGGAGGGCAGTCACCTCTTCTAAGTGCAAAAGTGATGTGGTTGGACTTTTCAGAGCTTGCTTTAATTCTCCACTTATTGAGCCATTCATGTACACATACCTAAACGACTGCGCAAGACAGGCTTCAGCTAGGGACAAATGGCGCGCGGTGGTGAAGCGCTGCCGGGCGTCTTGCGTGACCACGACTGCTCTGTCAAGACTATTCGACTGAGAAGAAGAGAAGTACGTCATTTAAGTGTTTTTGTAACATTTCGGAAGCTTTTATGGCATTTGTGTGACTAGCTAAAATTGCAGTGTCATCTGCATAATGTGGCCGTGAGCGTTTCTTCGTTTTTAGGGATGTCTGACGTATATATGGTATACAATATAGGTCCTAAAACGGATCCCTGCGGCACGCCTGCTTCGATGACGCATATGGCAGATATGTCACTCCCATGTTTCACCTGAAAAACTCTATTTTCCAGGTATGATTTTAGAAGTGTGTAAAACGTATGGGGGATAAACGTATGGGTATGCTGTATATCCAAGAATACAGCTGAGCAATATTCTTTGTTTTCCAATGCTTGGCCAATCTTGTGGGTTTACTTGTGGGTAAAAGATGATATGGTAAAAAAGGTGTGAGTGTTCAGATGACGGCTAATAGAGGAGAATGGAAGAAGACGACGTGTTGTGCCGACCTCACATAGTTTGGGATAAGGCCAGGAAGAAGATTTATTTTTATTAATGATTGTGTAGTCCTATTAATACGCACACTATACGCCTAGTAATATGTAATAATATACATACTGAATATATCTTTATACTGTGGACAGAAATAATAAAATATTTATGAGTTGATTTTAGACCCTTGAACTGAAGGTTCGTTTACATATGAAGCTGCTAGAACCAGAGTAGCCTAACTACAAAAAATGATTAATAATACGGAGGAAAGTAAAAATGTGTAATTTTGAAATTCGTTCTTAATTAAATACTTTAATGAAAGTGAAGTGTTTTATTACGAATCATTAATTATAAAATTACGTATTTATTTAATATTACAGGGTTATTGGTAATTCGGCGTATTCTCGTTAGAGGTGATTATTATTTTTTTTTTGTTGACTTCGAATTTAACAGTTACCGTCGTCTATCGTCGTCTATATTAAAATAACAATTATCGATCCAAATTTAAAAATGTGAGACGTAAAACGATATTATTTCAATGTTTTACTAAGGTTTTTTCCTTGCAGATTATTTTAAAAACATATTAACCGTTTTCTTAACTCTCCAACAATGCATAACAACTAGGAACTTATTTCAAAGAAACTGAAAAAAAAGTGATCACAAAGGAAGCAGGCGGAAATTCGTATTCGAACTAAACTTAAAATCGCTGTTTGAATATCTTGCAAATATGTTGCAAACAAAGCAGCAAAACGAAACAAACTGGCAGGTTAAGAAAAAAAAACAAAGTTTTCAAAAACTTTTCAGGCATGCATTGTTTTTGTTTTACAAATTAGCGCCGTGTTTTTTGAAGTAAAATTTTTAATTTGAATTGAAATATGGAAGAGCTTCATAATTAAAATATAAAAGCTCTAGTTATGTATACATATATGTGGTATTCTTCTTACTTAAATCAACAGACACAAAAAGTACAGATTCATTATTTGAGTATTTGAAAAATATTTTATGCTTGTGCATTTGGTGGTATTTTAGCCACTGAATGTTTAATCACTTTGGAGCCTTCACTGGTATTTTTTCTATTATTAATATTAATTTCAAGTCTTTTAGTATGCTGTTTTTTTCTTGAAGATTTAATAACATCATCCCAATAATTAGGAACAAATACATTTTAAACAATTTCTTTTTTTTATAAATCAAGCCAAAGTCTTGACTACAAGCTAAGTAAGAATGACCACTAAGAAATAACTTGTGGTCAATGCTTTCAATTGTAAAATCTGGATGAGCTGTATTGTACTGAGCACACAAAACAGACATTTTTATATTCCTATTTTGCCCACGACATTGATCAGATTAAAGGATTAGGTTTTTTGTAGAGAAATTCTTTAATATATCTCAACAAACAAGATCCTACCTCCTGAGGGTCTTTAGATGCGATTGTCTCATCCTACACACATATAGTGACTTTATCAGTAGCAGCATCATGTTTCCAAGACAGTAAGTCCATAGTAGTCTCTTGTAATAACAAATACCTGTTGAAATAATAAGTGAAGGTTTTCATCAAATCAAATACCAATACTGTGGCGTTACCATTTAATTTAGCCTCTTCTTTATCTTTATAATTATTTCTTGCAAAATCTGCTTTTAATAAGTGGAGCTTCCTCTGAGTTTCAAGCTGGCTTTTCTCCTCCTCATTATCACAAACTTTAATTTTATATTTAACATGTCACACCTTTTGCATGGGTCACTGATTGGTGCATAAAATGAAAAATTTACTGAACATGAAATACGGGTTCACTGTTCACAGTATAAAGCACTCTGTTCACAGTATAAAGAGCACATTTTGCTTATATTCAGGTCCGAAAGTTAAATTAGTCTACTTGAACTTTTATGTAAAGTGTAATGGGACTGGGAATTTTTTCTATAAATGATTTTACATTTTGAACTTGATCATCCCTTATTTTGTTTTTTAGTATATGTCTCCCTCTTTAGTCTTGTGGTCGAGTAGAAACAGTTTATATTTCAGCAATCTAGAGATTCTGTCATCACTAACTTGAATTTTTTAAAATAATTCTTTGCTCAGCGTTATTAGTACACATTGGTATTAAAACGCCGAAAAATTTAAGTTTGATTAATTGCCTGCGAATGTCTAAATTTTTAAGCGTCATGAATCAGAGAAAATAGGTATGACATTTGCCATTGCTAAAATGGCCTAATCCTTATAAGCCATTGTAGCACTATAATTTTAGTGGATTTGAACATAAGCTGAAATGGATTCGTGCTGCTATCTATTGTCAAGACCATATTAACAATTTAAACCGCTCTGGTTTTGTAGTTAATGTTTTTTAAATCATGAAAATGCATATAGGTCAAAAGTTACTAAAATTCAGTTAGGCCACTCTTGTTCTAGCAGCCTCAATCTGTGTACCTAAATTCCTTTGTTCGACTTTACATTAAATATATGTGGTACTTAATTACAATATAGATAAGATCGCGTTTAATCCTTTAGATATCTTGAGACTTACGCTGTCGGTCAAAGCTAAAATCATGTCACAAGATAAGGCTTTCACCTGGCATGAAATATGTCATCTACACACATGGTAGCGAATCGGTATTGCACTCCAAGACCAACAAAGGGGCACATGTTGAATTCCCACGATGCCGTGCAACTCGAAGACAGTACTTTTTACTTAACTTTTTATATTCGTTTCACAAATATAACTCGATATTAATTATTGTGAAATGCTTACATTCATGAAATCACAAATGTGACCTACATATGAAACCCAACTTATGACCCCCACACGAGCATCACACAGAAGACCCCCTAAAAATAATCACACATGCGACTCTTTCACGAGACATACACATGTGTGTAAAATATTTGCATAATATAAATATTTTATTTTGGTCTTGATGTATATATACCTCAATCAACTGTTTCTACAAATCTCTGCAATACCGTTTTCCACTTGATGTAATTTAAAAAAATATGTATGTATGTATGTAATTTAAAAAAATCTTGATTCTTGCTGACATTTTGTGAAAATTCTCAAACAATCCTTCATCTAGTCAAGAGAACCCTATGTCCAAATTGGGCCGGCCCACCTGTATTTTGTGGGCCAATCTTAGCTGTATTGGCCATTAGCCATTATTCCTTAGTATAGTTTTAGACCTTAATACCCAGACACGACCAGCTACCTAGTCTAAATTCATCTCAGCACTCGTCAAAACATAAAGGTACAGGCTTTGCACCTCGTTATTTACGAATACAAAGTTCAAACCCGCAAAGCAGACTCCACGGCAGCAGCTTCGGTAATGAGCTCGAATTTAATGCAGGAAACGGGTTTGAGGGCTCCGTAGATAAATATTTATGCGAGGGAACATTGTATATATCATATTAAATAAGGAAATGTTTTAAATGGAATGTATACACTCAAAAGTACTGACTGCGAAGGCACTATGCAGTTTTTTTTATTGCTTTAGGACAGCAGACAGGCTGACGGCCCGCTTAGAATTTAGCAGTTACCGTCGCCTATGGGTGTTTGCAACGCCAGTAGCATCGTGCTGACACGCTGCTGTCCCATAAGGGTACAGGAACTTGGGTCACTAATGCCGGAACACAATACAAGGTTATTATGGCGGCATACTTAAGACCAAAGGTGGTCGCCATCCAGACGGGCTTGAGGCCCTACCACGTAGCTAGGGTGGGTTTTTTTGTCGCCTTTTACGACAGGCCGACCCCGGCCACAGAGGTTAGTATTCTTTCTCCGCCCCTGCAAGGGTAACAGATAAAATAAGCGGTTACAGAATTGTCTCTCAAATTTGGTAGGTCCATAGAAGGTGTTATAATTGTAATATGTATAATGAAGTAACTGTCTGCTCGGAACTATAGGGGTTGGTTTTGTTAGTAATTAAGCTACCCTTTCATCAATCAAATTTATTTATTTAATTATTTATACATGACATACAAATTTTAAATATTATTATAAAAGATACATATCACAACAGTTCATGTACAACAACTAATTTGACTTAGAGAAAATCACACTGGCCTCTGAACTAGTGAATATTAAATTAATTCTAATAAATAAATCAATGTTCCAGTATAAGTGTAATTATAATCATATATAAATTCAATATAATAGTGGAAAAAGTTTAAGGATATAAATACTGCAACTTTTTAGAGATTTTTCGGATAGTTGGATTTTCTTTAAAAAATATCGTATTGGAGTTGTAAATAAAACAATCTGAAACATGACATTTCTAGTTTTAAAATTTTTGTTGAAAATAATGACAAACGTGCACCGCTCGAAACTAATTAATATCATTGCCATTTACGGTTGATACACATTCGCATGCTCTTATGAATCGCATTGCTTGCAAAATATCTAAGCTGAAGCGGCCGGTCACAAGAATGACCGGTGTTAAAGCAACATAGGCATAATATGTACTTTAACTGTAAATTACATACTACTGACGAATTACTTAATGACAAATTAGAATTAAAATTATTATCATTTTGTATTATTGATTCTACGACATTTAAATTAAATTTTATAATCGTGACATATTATGTGAAAATTTCTATATAATATTGAAAGTCATTATCTTAATTTTTATTCTTCTGTTTTTAATTATTATTAAATAACTAGGGTTATTAATTCAGAAGATGTAGTGACAAAAATTGAGAAAGGTATGCTGAGATGGTTTGGCCATGTCTAAAGAATGAATGAAGAACGATTGACGAAAAAAGTGTATAAGGCGAGTGTGAATGGAAGTGTTGGAAGGGGTAGACCTAGGCGGACGTTTCGAGACCAGATCAGGGACGTCTTGAAAAAAGGCCAGGTCAAGAGTACCCTAAACCGAAGGGCATGTATGAAGGGAATAATGAAAGTGGACGAAGCGAAACAAGTATGTAAGGATCGTAGCAAGTGGAAAAAAGTGGTCTCTGCCTACCCCTACGGGAAAGAGGCGTGATTATATCTATGTATTAATTCCGAATAACATTGTTGATTTTATGTATAAGAAAAAAAAAACTAAGTTGCATGTCGATAATGGAGCACTTATTTATATTTTCTATCTCTTTGTGACCCATTTTAGCAAATAAATATTCATTTTATTGTATATAGATAATATATTAAAACAAAACAAGGGTTATCGTTTCACCCCACATAACCCTTTTATATACGACAGGCGTCATACATTTATTTGTAAAAAATTTACACATTTTTACAAGGAGTCTCAATGGAAAACACTTTGCAATGACTTCGTCAAAGTAAAGAGGGTATTGTGCGCGGCTAGACTTTGACGGCTTTATACGAGGATTTTCTGAAGATTCTAGAAATGTAGTGTTCACAACGCAAACAAAGTAATCCTCTTACTTGTCGTTATATACCCGATTCTATTTTATAATCCGATTCTATTTAATAATCTATTTTATAATAAATATTATATAATATACATATTATATATTTAGCTGACCCAGCAAACGTTGTTTTACCACATAAATTAAAAAACACTTTATAGTGAAATTAATTGTGAATCTGGATGCCACTGGCGACCACCCATAGGCGACGGTAACTGCTAATTTCTAACTGGGCCCCCGCCAGCCTGTCTGCTGTCCTACAGCAATAAAAAAATCCATTACACCACGAAGGCTGTGTCCTCAAGAGAGTTATAATTCATTTCCTAACGTAGAATTTACATTTGTTGCAAAAGTTTTGTTTATTAAAGTGCCCAAATAAAGAATACAATCCCATTCGGCAACAGGCCTTTCCAAGTTGTAAATAGCTTAACCCTTAGTTCTAAGTAATCTAAGTTTTAGATGTTTAGGCACTTGACTTGATCGACGGAGAATACAAAATTCCAACTAATTGAGAACTTTTAATTAGTTTCTTAGCTAACTGCTTAATTTAATTTACTTCTGAACGTTTGAATTGGAAGCATAATCTCACATCCTAATATCATTAAAAGTGTTTACTTCGAGGATCCGAAAAGAACTCTTGACAGTTCAAGATCACCAGGCTAGCACGTGATTGCCGTCCTTTTTGGCAAAGAGCCGCAAAAGGTAAGGCTCCATTTTACAGAAACATTCCGTGCAGGGTCGGGTGCAGGCCTCCAACTCCATCGGGATGGCAATCACCCCTGGTCTCTAAACTTTCTTTTAGGAATAATCTTCTTTTTCAAATAACTTCTCTACCCTAAAGGTGGCCAGTTAGTCTTATCAGGTTACAAATAATCAGTCATCATGACATTTTGGATACACTCAGCCAGTTCTACTGAAGAATGTGGACAATGACGGTGCATGCTAGCAAAGGGAGACCTTTCGTCGACTGTCACCGCAACTCAAGGACTGGCGTTCTTAGACAGAGAGCACAGTAGTATATATTTAAAAATATTAATAATAGTTTTGCTGGTAAAAATACACTGTACGAGTGAGAAGACAAGGAAGGAAAAGGACTCGGCCTTTGATCCTCGCTCTTGGAATCCACTAAGGTTGTTTTTTTGTAGAAGTGAATTGCAACAAGCACCTGCAATTACCGGCAGATATTTTTATGACAGCAACTGTCACTTTTTTGGTCGAATGTTGGTTTAAAAAAAATATAATAGTACAAGTCTAAAGAGTTGCTAATACTAAAATTAAATTCAATTAAATAATTATTATCTTTATTTTTGGCATTGTTTTGACAAGTTTGCGGCTAGTGTCTGGTATAGCTAGTGGATTTCTGAAACGAAATAGAATTATACTTTAAGCAAAACAAAAATTGACGATAGATGGACTGCTTATGAATAAGTTCTCCTTTCTTTAAGCTTCTAGAGCTTAGTGTCAGGTATCTTAGCGTTTTCAATGATAAAAAGGTCCTTTTCTTTTGTCCGTGCCTTCATGACCCTTCATACATAGGTATAAGTATGTGAGGTTTCAGTTTATGTCAGATATTTTTTTCGAATAATACGGCAAGACTATAGTGCGTTTTTTTGGGTCGTTACGTATTGGTGACTTTTACTTTTTTGACCAAGAAGGTACAACCAAGCTGGAAGCTTAATCCTACCGAAAGGACAAACCGAACATCTCTTCTTCGTTGTTTATAAACTTGAAAAACTAATACATTAGTATGATCTTTGCGTTGTATTTTTTTAAAATAACTCTTCCTGCATTAAAATCCTAGTCTATCATGTTTGATGCTAAATTATTCATGAGTATCACCTGTTAATATGAAAAGTATGGGATATTCTGCTATTTCCACGTAGAAAATGTATTTGGTCTGACCACTTGGACTCGAGGCATCACTTTCGGGCTGGAACAATAAACAAAGTTAGTTAAATTCTATAAACATCCAGAGGGACAAAGATTCTAAAAACATTAAATTTTTTTTTTTTTTGTATTCCCTGTTAAAACTACGCATTCCGATCTGTATGTGGTCGATTTCCAATCCTTGCATAAAGAGTAGTTGAAATCTCACCTCCTGATTTTTGTTAACTACCCTCACTCTCGCTGAGGTGTACGGTAAAAGCAAGGGTGGGACTAAAGTAGTATCGCGTGAGCCACTAAACGCGCGGGACGGTCGACGTTCGACTTCAAGACCACTCTATGCGCCGTGCGCAATTGGTTTCAGTTATTCCTTACTAGCTCTCATTGGATGTGCCATAATATTGTATTCAGTGTCTAGTTTGGAACATTTAGCTGGTGCCGTACAACAGTTCCTCCCCTCATCTCTGTATGGTACTACACTACACACTACACTCTCGGCCTGTGATCGGCACCGTACAGTGTGTTTTATTTATTATGATATAGCCATTTATTTATTACAAAGGCACGCCAATAGCAAAATATACAATTAGTTTACATGGATTTCTAAAATGTCTAGGATATTGTCTAGGATATCTTATGCATGCCAATAAGCGTACACAACCTAGTCTACAGCATTTATAATACTATATTATGAAAATTACTATCAAACCATAAAATTAATCTAGTCTAATTTTGGCAACCAGTCTTTATATTACAAACTATCTTATAGCTTTTGACGTGACGATATTTTTTTACACGATGAATCTAGCTAGCTATAAATTGAGCTGGCTTTCATTTGCTAGCCAGCTGAGTATATATCCGCATTGGCTTTACCACCGAATTTCTGACGAAGCACTGATTAAGCAGTTTTCTTAGGAATAAAAAATACTAATATTCTGCAGTGAACTTGAACTCAATAATCATTAGTTAATTAGGACGAGTAGTTGACTGTTTAAGACTGCACTTACTTTATACGATATATCTTTTCTTTCTTTAATGGCAAACGTCTTGTTTTAAACGTAGAGAATCTTCTCTTTCTGAAAAAAAATGAACCATGAAATGAACTAGTTATATTTCTTAGCTTAGTTTTTGGCGTATTAACGTATCCATCACATGTCGACTACGTATTATAGACAAATTAGTTCCTCATTCAGGTTGTTTTAAGAATAAGCTACAAATGAGAGTGAATGGATTCAAAAGGAGACCAAAGAAAATATGGATGTATTGTTAATTAATCTATTAATGATTAGTGATGATGATGATGAGGATTAATGTTTAGAAAACGACTAATAGAGGTAAGCGGAAGTAGAAAACATGTTGAGCCCCCCCCAATAGTCTGGGATAAAGGTAGGAAGTAGGTTTAACTTGTTTAAACATATGATTATTATCCGTGCAGGAGCGGAAAAGGCAGGCCCTACGTGGTAGGGCCCCAAGCCCGTGTGGATGTCGACCACCTTTGGTCTTAACACTTAACTTATGGAACATCAGACTGTTCACGATGCCACTGGCGTTGCAAACATCCATAGACGACGGTAACTGCTGAATTCTAACTGGGCCGTCTGCCTGTCTGCTGTCCTACAGCAATAAAAAAAATATGACCAAACCACGCGATTCTTTACACATAAAAACAAGGTGTGGGAGGAGAATCAAAACCGTGACCTCCACTGGCATCTTTACCTGTATTAGTCATTAGGCCACACAGGTAGTCAAATAATACTGACAATTAAAACACTCGACCAGTATAAGTCCAAACATAAAGTGACTTAACAACTTACTTTTGTGGATAGTGTATAGTTACTCCATTTGGTGTGACCTTCTGCTTACAGGTACCATTATTCCCGCACGGACATCCCTTCATCGGCTGATATAGAACAGGTATTGTGCTAAAACCAAACCTATTTTTAAAGCTTTAAAGCACTGTATATAGTTTCTATAATTATTATATACCACTTTAAATGAGCAGGGCCAGTGCAGGGCTATATATATCTTGACTTTTACTAAAAACTTTTTAATACGAAATATTGTAAAAAACCTATCAAATACAAAATTAGTTATAATGTAGGTATAAGGCGGAGTAGCGTGGAGAACCGCGCGTTTTACGGCAACCGGCTACATATGTAGGGAATTAATGTCCAGCTATGCCACCTCCGTCGATCCTCGGCGGAAGTGGTAGACCCAAAAAGTGCTACCTTGACGTTGAAACGGGTGATATGCCTGCCAATTGATTGAGCCCCGTGGATGCCAAAGACCACGCGAAGTGAAGAAAAATAGTCAGAAAGCGGACCCCGGACACCAAAGGGAAAGTTCGGGTTGGAACCGGGATGTAAGGCTAAGATGATGATGATGACAAAACAAGTTATAAATTTGTAGAAAAGCGTAACATTTTCCCTTTTTGTTTATAACTGTTTATAACATGGAATAATACAAGCTAATTTGCGCCTTCGATTGCTTTTTTCAATTAAATTTTATATAAATTACTCACTCTTTCTTTTTGAACACCTTCCATTTGGTCTTCTCAGTTGTCACATATCTTAAGTTTGAGAGGCTAGAAATAAATATATTTATTTATTTATACTATATATTCAACAGGATATTTGCACTACACTTATTTTACAAGTAAATTATTTTAATATATAATATTGGATCACCAGTAAAAAGCTTTAAATAAAATAACCTATTCATGTACGGTGTAGTCTGCCCACTACACCGTTCCATATCATGACCGTGCTAGGACCGTATCAAGACACAAAAGCAAACGCTGGTCGGTTACGGAACGGTCTAGTGGGCATAGTCACATACTTTTTAATAAAAAGAATTTTTTTTGTCTGGCACGTTCCTAGCACGGTCATGGTATGGAACGGTGTAGTGGGCAGACCCCTTTAGGAAAAAATTGTGTTTTTTTGCCATATTTCGAGTTTAATATGCAGCACCGCCGCAATCTTCGTGTTTCTCCTCTCTTCTGGCATGAATATGGCGAGTGTAGAAAGCCACTATTATTTGCTCACGACAAGCGACGCGTAATATCTTCTGTCTTGCTCATACTATTACATTTATTTATCGTATATACACCGCATATTTTAATACATCATTGTCACAATAATAATAATAATACCGCATTTACTTCAAAACATTATAGAATCATGGAATATAAACATGCAGCAACAGAGCCTGTATTTTACTGCAAAACAGAAATATTCTATTAGAGGTCAGAAACTCCTCTTAAAACCATACAATCATGATAGTCATTGTATATAAATAGCTAACTCTGCGTAGATATATATATACTTGCTTCAAAAAAAGGACTCAAAAAAACGGACAGTGAATTTCCTTTTCAGTACATAAGTTCATCATCATCACCCTAGCGTTAGTCCCGGTTGCCACCCAAACTTTCGTTTCGGTGCCCGGGGTCCGCTTTCCGACTTTTTCTACTCCACTTCGCGCGATCTTCAGCATCCCTGGTAGTGAGCCCATTCGCACGCATATCACCCTTTACGACGTCAAGCCAGCACTTTTTGGGTCTACCCCTCCTGCCGGGGCCCGGCGGAGGCGGCATGGCCAGACATTTGCTTCCCACGTAAGCATCCGGTTGCCGTAAAACATGGCCATACCAACGGAGCCGACACTCCTGCAATTTATCTGCAATGTCACGGACATGAAGACTACCGCGAATGCGGGAGGTCCTAACGCGGTCCTTCCGCGTCACTCCCCACATCCACCGCAGCATATTCATCTCCGTGACACGCAGTTCTTGCTTGTGTCGCTCTAACACCGGCCACGCTTCACAGCCGTATAAAAGGACAGGCCTAATGATGGTCTTATAGACCTGTCCCTTCAACTTTACCGGCATCTTGGGGTCACAAATGACACCAGTTACCTCACGCCATTTGGCCCACGCGGCAGCAATGCGTGCCTTGACGTCGCAATCGATGTCACCAGACGCATGAAACACAGATCCCAGGTATTTCACATGGTCCGTGCGCTCGACCTTGTTGCCGTCTATGCGTACGGGTGTGGGATCTGTGGAGTTACAGGCCAAGTACTCGGTCTTCGCCACATTGAGCTTCAGACCACCGTTCTCAAGCGACTCCTTCCACACCTTCACACGTCGCACCAGCCTACCCCTGTCCGAATCTGCCAGCGCGATATCATCAGCATACATGAGCAGCCACGGAGGCTGCTCATGTATGCCTTTTCAGTACATAAGTTAACAAATATATATTTAAACGAACATTACTCTAGAAATTAAACAAAATTATATTCTCCATTGTTTTTACTACATATATGACTAATGTTAAAAAAATAACGAGTCACAGAAATCGCGTACTTCACTCTACTCCAAATTCTGCTGTCAAATAAACTTTGTAAACATGTAATTTCCTTAGTTAATTACCCAGATCCCGAGCCTCTTAAGATCATCTTTCACTGTTTTTTACTTTCCTGTATCCACCCAAAACTAGAACGTGTGCACACTATTTGAACCGTATTATTGTGCACACTTTAAATAAAACCTGGTTGTGTAGTCCTGATCAAAATGTTTTTATATTGGGATACCTCAATAATAAAAACCAATAAAGAAGTACGATGCCGGTCACGGACCGAGATTGCACCGTACACGAATGAGAAGGATAGTTCGAGAGCAGTGGACTGCATAAGTTAGGAAGGGAAAGGAGCGGTGGTTAGAGAGACGCGATACCTTGCAGTGGGCAAAAAAATTCGCACTGACCTTGGTTCTACCCTTCCCAGTTCGGTTCAGGTTGCGGACAAACTATTGCACGAAACCAGCTAGATATCACGCACTGAATAAACTATTTTCACGGCCAGTGATTTGAAGTAACCAAAGGGAGGTCGAACGTCGACCGTCCCGCCAGTTTAGAAGCTTGCGCGTTACTATCATATTATTTCCGTCCCACCCTCCCTTTCACTATTTACCTCACCAAGAGTGAGGGTAGTTAACAAAAATCAGGAGGCGGGATTTCAAATACCCTTTATGCAAGGATCAAACATGATTTCCAGGAAAATAGGTGAGAATCAGACTGAGAGGATAAGATAAATAAATTATATTCTATACAGAATAGAATAGAAACTCTCAAATTTGAAAAACTGTCGTGTTCTCTTCCCTCCAACCCCCTAAACCTCCATTGCTCGATCGAAACCCTCTATAAGTTGAAATAATGAGTGAGTTCCTATAAGCGGATTCAGTACTTATATTTTCTCTATACATGTTGTAGGAATATTTCATTTTACATCATCATTATTTGAAAACCGACCTTAAGAATGTACCGATAATGTACATTGTTTCTTATGGCTAGGATATTTATTTGACTTCTCAAAATCAATTGGAATAAATCTTAACCTGTACAAGTCGAATGTTCCCTTACAAAATTCGCTTAGTAGAAATTGGTGCAGGGGTGCAATAAGTCAATCTCTGCGGCCGGTCGACCAGTCGTAAAAGACAACAAAACAACCCTAGCTACGTGGTAGGGTCCCAAGCCCGTGATGGCAACTACCCTTGGTCTATAAATATGCCGCCATGGTACCCCAATGGGACTGCAGCGTATTCGCAGTGTCGCAAACACCCATAGGTGGAGGTAACTGTTTGCTATTAAGTGGGACATCAGCTTATCTGCTGTTCTTCAGCAATATTATAGGGTTTTTTTTGTTTTACTATTTTTAATTTTAATTACTTCATATACAGCAAAGATTTTTAACGCGATTTTCAAGGCGATTTTCGCCTTTTCAACGCGCAAGCCTATCCGACTATACCGTTTGCCTATACCGTATCGTATTCCTGTATTCAAACATGTAGCCTTTACATATGACAATAAAAAGACCCGTAAAATAAAATTTTATTAAATACGTTGAACGCCATGACGGACAGCGTGTGTTCGACAATATACTTTCCCGTACCATATATCAAGAACCGTCAAAATCGTTGTGATGTTTTTGCATACATGTCAGAAAAAGGCCTTAGCTGTAGTAATATCATTCGAAAAGTTGTATGTCGCCAGCCTAGATGATTCAGTAGTGATAGAGGATATGCAGGCATAAAATGTCTGTCACGTCTCACTGAAATAATCATGGTTCAATAAGTTTAATTGAGAATAAATGGGAAACAATTAGTCTAAATCAAATTCTACAAAGAAATCAAGAAGAATGAAAAAGATTTACTAGAAATATCGACGAAAAGGACGCTAAAGCGCCTGAATGATCTAAACCTTGCCCTTCGATATATTTCCAAATTGGGTGTGTAAGTGCGCAATTTCTTTCCATCATAATCAACAAAAAGGGTGTGAACGCTGAAATAACGACTAATAGAGAAGACTGCAACAAGAGAACACACTGTGTTGACCTCACATATTCTGGGATAACGGCAGGAAGAAGAAAAAGGTGAATGCTAAGATGACCAACAGAGGAAAATGGAAAAGAGAAAACATGTGCTGACTTCACATAAAAGCAGAATAAAGAAGACTCTCCAACTATGAAGTATGGTACTGTCAAAGCAGTAAACATAGAATAAAGAAGACTAACAACATCAAAAAATTTCATAAAATTGATTCGTAAGAATAATTCTTAATATGGCCTGTCGTAAAAGGTGACAAAGCAGCTTAAGCTAGATGGTAGAGCCCTAAGCCCGTCTGGATGGCAACCACCCTTGGTCTATAAGCCTGTTGCCATAATACCCTTATGATGTTTCGCCATAAGTGACCCAGGTTCCAGTTCCCCTACAGCGTGTTCCTAGCGTCCCAATCATCTATAGACGTATCTGATTACTACTAAGTGACGCGTCAGCTTATCTGCTATTCCTCAGCAATAAAAAAATAAAATAAGAGTGACCAAAATCGCGAGTGTGTAAGCATGCCTTATCTTTCACACTAAAGTTTAACGCTCACAAACAATTACCTAGAATTGCTAGTAGCTTCATCGACTTTCCGAAACTCCTTGCTATTTAGTAGGCCCATTTCGCCGAACTCCCTCTATATATCTTGTTTATTTTATTTCTTTTCCTGAATGTTGTAAATATATTAATTATTTTGGAAGGTGATCATTATGGTTTATTGTTTAATGTTTCTTTTATTTACATTTTTTCAGGTTCAGGATTTTATGCGTTTAACTTTGAAGTATTGATTGACGGATCTATTATTACATGACTTTTATACTCGATTGCACTCTTTGGATTGTTTCTTCTATCAACATAACCACAGACTATAGTAAATACTCTAAAATTATTTACGTAAGTATTGTATACATTTCCACAGTTTAAGAGTTATGTTATTTTAGATTTGGCGACCTCCTAGGGTCGCCAAATCTAAAATGCACTTGTGTGAACTGTGCTATGAACTCAGTTGGGTCTAGATGGCGTTGGGTGTAATGTTCCAATATCATCATCATCATCTCAGCGTTCATCCCGGTTGCAACCCAAACTTCCGCTTCGGTGCCCGGGGTCCGCTTTCCGACTTTTTCTACTCCACTTCTCACGGTCTTCAGCATCCCTGGTAGTGAGCCCATTAGCACGCATGTCACCCCTTACGACGTCAAGCCAGCACTTTTTGGGTCTACTTCTCCTGCCGGGGCCCGGCGGAGGTGGCATGGCCAGACATTTGTTTCCCACGTAATCATCCGGTTGCCGCAAAACGTGGCCGTACCAACGGAGCCGACACTCCTGCAATTTATCCGCAATGTCACGGACATGAAGACTGCCGCGAATGCGGGAGTTCCTAACGCGGTCCTTCCGCGTAATGTTCCAATATATTTATCAAGAATTATCAAGAGTCAGAAGAGATTATCAAAGCAATTATTTAAATATAATATTACATTTTACTTATATATAAACTTACATACATTATATTCACATACAATCATTGTTTCAGTTAATATATGTATCTATATTTTTCTTTCCCTTCTTCTTTCATTAATATTTTATTTTAAATTATTATTTATTTTTACTACTATATCTCATTTAACTACTATATATTATTTAATTATTAATATAATGGTAATTATTATATATTAGTACTTATTTTAAAAATACTGGCCCACTGAGATACAGTATTCACTAGTTCAGGGGCCAGTGTGATTTTCTCTAAGTCAAATTAGTTGTTGTACATGAACTGCTGTGATATGTATCTTTTATATTTAAAATTTGTATGTCATGTATAAATAATTAAATAAATAAATAAATAAATTTAAAAACAAAATATTAATTGAAGTTTGCAATAAAGTAAAGGTTTTCTTGTAAAATTACACTGTGAAAATACCTACAGCGCCCTCTAGTCTTAAAATATACTACTTACATACTTTTATTTTGTAAATAATAATAAGTAAATAATATTTTTTTTATTGCTGTAGGACAGCAGACTGTTACCGGCAAAGTGACGGCCGAGGGGTCGCAGCCCGTTGAAATGGTCTGACCAAATCCGATCAACGCTGAACACCAAGCTGCATGATGCACTCATCCATGCCAAGGACAGGCACAGGTGGAGGAACATTATAAAAGAGAAACTGGTTTCTGATAAGGAGAATCACGACCCTCAGTAATGAGGTACACGACTCAAGGAGGAGGAGGACAGCCGACAGGCTGACGGCCCACTTAGAATTTAGCAGTTACCGTCGCCTATGGGTATTTGCAACGCCAGTGGCATCGCGAATACGCCGCTGTTCCATAAGGATACAGGAACTTGGGTCACTAATGCCGGAACACAATACAAAGCTGGTCGCCATCGTGAGGGGGTTGAAGTCTTACCACGTAGCTAGGGTGGGTTGTTTTGTCGCCTTTTACAACAAGCCGACCCCGACCGCAGAGGTCCAGTATTCTTGCTCCGCCCCTGTACTGATTAAAAAATAAATATTTTGATATATTTCACATAATATCTAGTCCCAAAGTAAAACTACTAAAATTAGTTTATTACATATATACATTTCTATCATAAATAAATACATAGTATAAAGTCTCAAACGCGGAACAGAAATCAAGCAGGTTCCGATATTAGAAAGGCGTTTTCCTACATATATCGTTATTCTACGCCTGTAAATATGTCTACTAGCCGTATCAGCCCGTTTCGCTGGTCGAATAAATAGAAAATGAACTGTTTAAAATTTTGGGGTTACGTTCTGATAAAATAAAAATCCCAGAACTCGATCGCAGCGCCATCTACCGGTTTCAATTGCGAACCTGAAACATGTTTAAATCCACTTGAATACACAAAAAAAAAAATTCAACGAAATCGGTCCAGCCGTTTAGGTACAGTGACATACACACGCACATAACAATTATATAATTATATAAAAACTAGCTGTGCCCGCGACTCCGTCCGCGTGGAATAGTGACCTTATCACTAAGGGGTATGAAAAATAGATGTTGGCCGATTCTCAGACCTACTCAATATGCTCACAAAATTTCATGAGAATCGGTCAAGCCGTTTCGGAGGAGTACGGGAACGAACATTGTGACACGAGAATTTTATATATGATATATGTTATTATATGTATATATTAATATTGTCCCAAGAAAATCATAATACAAGCATATCATATTAAAAATGTATGAACCGGTAATAGGTTTACCATACCTTTTTGATTTATACGCCGTAACTCATGAAATCTGCTACGCATGTTGTAGACATGTGAGGAAAATCGATCGTCATATGAAATACTAAACATTTTTATCCGTGCAGGGGCGGAGAAAGAATACAGACCTCTGAAGCCGGGGTCGGCCTGTCGTAAAAGGCGACAAAGCAACCTAGCTACGTGGTAGGGACCCAAGCCCGTCTGGATGGCGACCACCTTTGGTCTTAAGTTGTGTTCCGGCATTAGAGACCCAAGTTCCTATACCTTTATGAGACACCAGCGTGTTTGCGATACCACTGGCGTTGCAAACACTCATAGGCGACGGTAACTGCTAAATTATTTAGCAGACCGTCAGCCTGTCTACTGTCCTACAGCAATAATAAAAAAACTAGTATGCAAGTGATGTGGTGCGGGAGTCAAATCCCAGTTGCAACCTTGACTTTTGCTTCGATGCCCGGGGTCCGCTTCCTAACCTTTTTCTTCTCCAATTCGCACGGTCTCCGACAGCCTTGGTAGTCAATCCATTGGTTTGCATATCACCCCTTACAACGTCAAGCCAGCACTTTTTGGGTCCACCTCTCCTGCCGGGGCCCGGCGGAGGCGGTATCGCCAGACATTTGTTCCCCACGTAGTTAGCTGGCTGCCGTAAAACGTGGCCATACCATCGAAGGCGACACTACTGCAGTTTATCCGCAATGTCACGGATATGAAAGCTGCCGCGAATGCGGGAGTTCCTAACGCGCTCATTCCGCGTCACTCCATACATCCAGCGCAGCATATTCATCTCCGTGACACGCAGTTCCTACTTGTATCGCTCTAGTACCGGCTACGCTTCACAGCCATATAAAATATAAATGCGTCATCCATATTAATAATATAAATATAAAAGTAACTTTGTGTGTCTGTTACGTTTTCACACTTAAACCACTGAAACAATTTTGATGAATTTCGGTATAGAGATAGATTGATTCTTGGAAAATGACAATGATGAAAGTGAACGTAATTAAGTTGTTGTTTTTTAATTTATTTGACAGAACAACGCTAGCCGGATCAGCTAGTAAGATATTAAAGGTACAGTTACACATGCTCATAAAATGTCATGTTTATTAGCATGCTTAAAACGAGCGTGCTCTTTAAACTGACACACTTTCTTTTGTTTAGCATGCTTTTTGTAAGCATACTTTAACTTTAAATAAGCGTGCTCAAAGCCAACAATGGAACACACATGCTGTTTAAGCGGGGGCTAGAAGCTTTGGTATTGACATTCTAGTAAGTAACTATGCCAGTGTTCCAGTTCAGGTAGTGAAAAATAGAAAACCGAGTAGCCCTCTCCAGAGAACTGAATAAAATCATCATTTTGATTGCAATACAGTGTGTCCAAAAACTTTTGTCAAGAAAAAAAAAGAGACGGAATAGTTTTTGTACTGTGGTGATCGCAGATTCATCATAGTCTTTCATTGTTCCGATACAAAATTATAAATTTTAACGTTTTTGTCATTGGCGGCGTCATCGCCCCAGCGAGACAATTTTACATATTTTTGACACTAGCAGACTAGCATGCTCAATAAGCAAACATGTTCAGACGTGCTAAAAGCAGGTCCCCTCCCACCCGCGCCGCTGGTAGCACGCCCAAAAATCGCAACGCTGTCGATTTTTGAGCAAACTCGAAATAAGCATGCTCTATTAGCAATGTTTCGACGCACATACTACTAAGTAGCAACTGCTCAATAGTGGCATGTTTTCGTGCTAGTAATGAGCATGTGTAACTGTACCTTTAGATTATATAAGACCTGTCATTTTGTATGGGACGGAATGCTGTGGAGAGAAAAATGACATGTGACAAGGAAAATGTTGGAAATGAAAGTGAATAAATACAAAAAGAAAAGATAGACCAACGAAAAGATGGCTTGCGTAAAAAAGGTGTGAATGTTGAGATCACAACTAATAGAAGAGAATGGAAGGAGAGAATATGTTGTGCCGACCTCACATACACACATCAAAAAACTCTAAGCAACATGTACTAATTTAAATTTTAGGATGGTGCATGAGCCGCTGTATGGATGAACTTCCTGAATGCACCTGAGCCTTTCAGTGTTTCCCGGCCGACGGTACACTCGCACCCTTCTTGTATCAGGCCTAAACCCGAATCGCGACTCATCGGAAAACATAATTTTATCCCATTGTTCCTGGGTCCATGTTCTGCGTTCTCTACACCATTCATTTTGACGAGCGCGATTCCCGTGACGTATCGGTCGATTTCGCACAGTTTGGGGACTTATATCAACACCACTTGAATTTTGCAGACTCAAACTTATCTCTCGAGCGGGTAACATCGGCTGGCGTCTTGCAGTCAGTTGTATGTACCGGTCTTGCCGAGTGGTTGTACTCCTTTTACGGCCTGGATGCTGTTCAGCGGGTTCCCTTGTATTATTGTAGCGCTGCCACAGACGACAAATAACACTTCTATGAATGCTAAAATGCCGAGATACCTGAGATTGATTACTTCCCGCTTGCAACATCCCTACAGCTCTTTGCATTTCATTTGCCGTCAAATGACGTCGCTCCATGACGTAAATAATATCTAACAATTCAATTTTGGTCGCTAACTTTATTTAAATGGTTGGTAAAATTATAAAATCAAGACTAAACGTACCAATAAAAATGCACAATTCAAACAAATTCCCTTTCATTTAATTTTATGAAAAAAACAAAACATAATCGAATTTTTTTTTTCGACCAGCCAGTATGTCGTCAATAACAAAAAAGTTTACATACCTACGCACTTTGAGTGAGTAAAGACTTAGAAATTAATTAGTATAAATGGTAAATTTGTAATATCATGCATGTTGCTTAGACTTTTTTGATGTGTATAGTTTGGAATAAGTGCAGGAAGAAGAATATGTATGTGTCTATTAATTTTAATTAAATCTTATGATACAGGTTTTTATCCAGTACAGTGAATTTTCTTTAAGACGTTCATTCAACATCCATTCGCATAAGAGCGTGAATTCTGTTAGAATGTTTATGAATAGTTCTAGTATTAGAAGAATAAAGAATGAATTGTAAATGACAATAGACATTTCGGAATAAAATATGGTCGTACTCTGCCAATATATATTATTATAGAAAAAAAAATCTTTAAACAAGTTATGGGCCCCGTGATGAAGAAGATAATAATAAACATGGGCCAGTAAGAGAAAAAAGTAAAGAGATGTTTGTAAAAGGGCAGAAATAAAGGTCGTATGAATAAAAGTCGAAAATGACGGAACGTAAATATCCAAAATTAAAAAAAAACACAAACTTCACCCTCTGGAAATACAGAATTAATCTTTTGCTTGAGGGGAAAGGAGTAAAATACATCAATAACGATAAAGATGATATATTGCAAGCAAACTTCGTTCTCCTATGGAAACCGGATTTACCCGTGAAGAGAAAGAAAAGAAAAAGAAAAATTGGATAAAGATAAGAGAGTTAATAAGAAGTTTCACTTACCTTGCGATAATTACAAGACCTGATATTAATTATGAAACTTCATTTCTTACCAGATAACATACCTATGATTTCTCAGCTTTCGCTCATGGTCGCTCAGAGGGCAATGGAGAGGGCTATGCTCGGAGTTTCCCTGCGAGATCGAATCAGAAATGAGGAGATTCGCAGGAGAACCAAAGTCACCGACATAGCCCGGATGATTGCAAAACTGAAGTGGCAGTGGGCTGGGCACATAGCTCGAAGGACTGATGGCCGTTGGGGCAGAAAAGTCCTCGAATGGCGACCGCGTACCGGAAGACGCAATGTTGGTAAGCCCCCCACAAGATGGACCGATGATCTGGTCAAGATTGCCGGAATAGGTTGGATGAGGGCAGCGCAGGACCGATCATCGTGGAGATCTTTGGGGGAGGCCTTTGTCCAGCAGTGGGCGTCTTCCGGCTGAAATGATGATGATGAACATACCTAGCCTAACATACCAACTGAACAAATTTGAAAAGCAGCTGAAAGCGTTATTCGTTACCTAAATCTAATGTTATTTCTTGGGGATCCAAAAACCAAACACGTTGCACAGTGGCCGAAATATCTAATTTAGCGCCATTAAATTCGCAAATGTATAAAAACAAAGCCTAATAATTATTTTCGACTATGAAGTACATAAAGAATTAAATAAAAAAAAAATATCATTTCAGTGCTTTAAATATAAATAGTTAAAAAAAAATATAAAGCTATTTATCAAGTTGTAACTTTTATATTTCTTCGATTTTTTATTAAAATTTTTGTTTAGCATATAGAGAAAAGAACGCAACATCTTAATATCGAGTAAAAAAAAATTTAAAAAATCTAAAGAGAAGACTATAGCACTTAAAATATGCTATCACGTGTGTTAATTATTTCTACAATCTATTTCTATTAAACTAGATAAACACAGGTCACCAACATTTATTTTTTCGTAAATGCATACCTTTAATTTAACAAAAAAACTTTAATTTAGAAAATTCTTAATCAACTTATTTAATATTGACACAAACCATGCACTGTATAATTTGGCGCCAAATTCCTTTAATGCACCTGCTGCAGCATACGTTTGATAGTTAACAGCTGTGCGAATATTGAACGCAAAACAAAAGTAAAAACGCCAATTTGCTCAGTGGAGTCTCGGTAATCGATACAATGCAAAACTTTAACGATTTAGAAGTTTCAAAATTGGAATTAAATGCCGCTAGATTAGTAATTTTGGTCACTGTGCGATGTGGCGTTATCAACTGCTGATGCGGAATATATAGCTGTTGCTCTTTGTGCAGCTGTACTACTCTTAAAATGAATTACGTCCAAATTTCAAAGGGACTGTAGTACAAAATTATTAATGGACAATCAAAGTGCTATTAAAATGATATAACCATAATGAATTTATTTTACAAAATAAATATGTATTTAGAGTACTACGTATTTATATTGTTTATTTATTTATTTAAGGATGCCGAAAGCTAAATAGAAAAGTAAAATCAAATATGCTGTCATATTTATCAAGACTGCATCCTCAAATTACCAACAAAACTACAACTTGTAATCAAAGTCAAGCCAACGAGGCAGATTAGAGACCTTATTACCTACTGTCAACTGGATCATCTAGCCTTGTGCAATCTACTTTAAAATTGCATAAAAAAAGACCATAACGTCGACGAGAAGCTTGCTTTAATGTTGGCATTAGATTGCCTACCGTTTTCTATAGTGGAAAATTTAGGTTTTAAAACCTTTGTGGAAGCTCTTTGTTCAGATTACAAGATACCAGATAAAAAAAATCAGATATGATATTATGCCACGACTTTAAAAATCGGCATTAGCAAAATTAAAAGATATTCGTCACAATGCAGAAAATGATCTATGGTCCAGCAAAAATATGGAAGCTTTTTTAGCCGTCATAACTCATTTTTTATTTGATTGGCTACTTTACCGTTGCGTTTTAAATACTATTGCAGTTCAAGAGTCTCATACTACAGAAAATGTTGCGAAACACATAACCGATGTTTTAGAATGGGAGGTTAAAGCAAAAGTCGTATTAGTTCCTACTGATAATGCATCTAACATGAAAAAATGTGTAGCCTACTAGAATTATGACATATGCCGTACTTTGCACATTACTTTTAACTTGCTTGTTCAATAGTTCTTACATATACACCAGCTTGCAGATTTGATTAATAAATATAAGGACACTGCCAAATTTTTCCATAAGTCAAAAGCCACGCTTCTTGAACAAGAACAGTCAGATCAAAACTCAGACAGATCATTTTTGAAGCTGATTCAGGAAGTTTCTACTTAGTGGAACAGTTCTCATTAAATGTTTAAAAATATTTTTTGAGTTCAGTGATTACTTGGCCGTTATTCAAAGAAAATTGCGTCAGTCTCCTGCAGTCATAAATTTGGAGGAAGAAAATATTTTAAGAGATGTGGTGACATTATTTGCCATATTCGAACAAACCACCAAAATGATAAGCGGTGATTCATTCGATCATTCATTCACGGAATATATGAAAACCTTACCTAATTAAAACAAACCATAACTAGAGACGTGGTATTAATGCTGTGTTTAAAGCTAAGAAACAATATAGCAAATCGTTTACTCGAATATGAAAGGACAGTAAACCAAATCTCAACGTTTTTGTATTGAGTTAATAGAGACTCTTTCAGATAGTTCGAAAACAAACTAATAGCTAAAATTTTGTTAAATCAGAATTGAACAATTAGCTAAGGAGGGTACTAAGCACAATTGATGCTGCTGATACTCAGACTTCTAAAAATATGGCTACACGTTCAAGTAGTTCAGATAAGTTACTGAAATTATTCAGCTTTTTGAAAAAAAAAACCAGTACTGAGTACTTATAACGCTGAAGCATCATCGATAAATATATTAAAAATGTATTCTGAGGCTGTTCAATCCGGTAAACATACCAATGCAATAAAATATTTCTCTAACAAAGGGGTTGAAACCATTAGATAAAATTGCGAAAGAATGTCTCACTGTTCTTGGGACCACCGTTACATCTGAAAGAGTTTTCTCAGCTACAGCTTACATTTTAAATGATAGGCGTAGTTCACTGTAAGTTGAGGCTGAAATACTTTGCTTTATGAATCAAAACCAGTGACTGTTAAAGTACTAGGTTTTCTTATTGATAGTAGAAGATGCCTTTTACTTGGCCTGTAACTCCACAGATCCCACACCCGTACGCATAGGCGGCGACACGGTCGAGCGCACGGACCAAGTGAAATACTTGGGATCTGTATTTCACGCGTCTGGTGACATCGATTGCGACGTCAAGGCACGCATTGCTGCCGCGTGGGCCAAATGGCGTGACGTAACTGGTGTCATTTGTGACCTCAAAATGCCGGTAAAATTGAAGGGACAGGTCTATAAGACCATCATTAGGCCTGTCCTTTTATACGGCTGTGAAACGTGGCCGGTGTTGGAGCGACACAAGCAGGAACTGCGTGTCATGGAGATGAATATGCTGCGGTGGATGTGTGGAGTGACGCGGAAGGACCGCGTTAAGAACACCCACATTCGCGGCAGTCTTCATGTCCGTGACATTGCGGATAAACTGCAGGAGTGTGGGCTCCGTTAGTACGGTCACGTTTTACGGCAACCGGATGCTTACGTGGGAAACAAACGTCTGGCCATGCTGCCTCCGCCAGGCCCCGGCAGGAGGGGTAGACCCAAAAAGTGCTGGCTTGACGTCGTAAGGGGTGATATGCGTGCCAATGGGCTCACTACCAGGGATGCTGAAGACCGTACGAAGTGGAGTAGAAAAAGTCGGAAAGCGGACCCCGGGCACCGAAACGTAAATTTGGGTTGCAACCGGGATGAACGCTGAAATGATGATAAATAAATAATTAATTATGAAAGTTAAATAATTAATTTAAATTAAAATTTTTAATTAACAAAAGTTCTGACATTAAGTGTTCCTATCAGATTTGCGGGTTAGAAAAAAAACTATTCCAGCTGAAAAGACCTTATACCAAAATCAATCCATTGACTGCGACATGCGTGTAAGTGCGAGGATTTTTCGTTCATAATATTTGGTCGCGTTTTAATTTCCTGCCTTCTCATTGTTGATATAATACGGCGGAATATAATAACATCAGCTTAAGTATACATTTCGTTACGCTCGAGGCGATTTCTGTATTATACCGTGTTATATTGCTCCTATTCCGTTTAGGCATAAAATACTTAAGTCTAAACATTAAATTGTATAAATAAATGTATGTGCCGTCGTGTAACGTGCTCAATTATCGGAACATGTGAACTGATGGATATAGTTAAAGTCCGAGTGCTACATACGCTAACTTTTGTCCGTAAAGTTATTTAGACCGTATACTTTTTATATCACGTTAATGCCCATGCAGTTTCAATGATCACATAGCTTAGTACGCTCGAGTCTGTGAATTTCATCACATTTAGGCCTCCACTTAGAACAAAAAACTTATTTAGATTTAGAGAGACATACAGACATTTACGTTATCTAATCGTTTTGTTGTGCTATTTAATTTCGCCTATAAAATAAAATGTATTGATTTAGCTTAGGGTGTTTAGACGTGTGACCTCTTGAAAGAAAAATCTTACGTCAGGATCTTTCTGTTACATGATGAGGTCATCAATAAATATAAATCAAGTTATCGCAGTACGGATTTTACGTACTTGCAGTACGGATTTTTTTGTTTGTCGAGGATAGTCCCAAGTTTCCCCGGCCATGAGAATAGTGGGAGGTATATGGCACCCTCTAAGACTACCCATTAAAAAACTTCGCTGTTCTCATATCGTCTTGTGCTTGGAACAGAATCATGGTTCAGGTCGGCGCCGGCCAACTTCTTGTGTCAAGACGAGCCTCTTCTACGGTTTATGTTAAGGAAGGTTTTAATATGGCTTCCAATAATCCACCCTCAGGGGTGCTCCTCTGTCCGAGGAGTGCACGGGTGTGCGTACCCGAGTTGCCCGAGCATCCATCGCCTCACTCCCCTCTCCGTCCGAGGCGACAGAATCCTACCTTTCTTCCCGTCTACCTCCTACATCCTTTCCAACTTAGCTCTCAGTCCGTGGCGTGGTTCCCGGTGGGATGGTTGCGAATACTGATTGGGGTCCCGGGTTCTGACCTGGGCCCTGATTTGGTAGTCGAAACCATGCCTATTTCGACTGCGCCTACACAGATAGTGTTCCCGGGGCGGGAATGGTATCCTCGCTGTCGGTTGGTCTTGCTGGGCCAGCTACGATGTCAAGCGACTCTCTGGTTTTTCTGGAGTGTCGTCTGGTAGTCGTACCCACGCCTGACTAGCACGCGACGGCGATGCGAGTCCCGCCCGGAATTGGCCGCGGACCTGTCGCTCCCGGCCCTGGTTCTATCCATGGTCGGGGGCGATCCTAGATAGACGGCTGTCGCCTCCTTTTGCGAGGCAGTAGTGTCTGCAGAGGAGGTGGCGGAGCGGGAGCAGGAGTCCGCCACCGCACTCCCCTCCCACCAACGCAGGCCGCGTCGTCAGTGCCGGAAAGCGGGCAACGACTTCCGGCCGCCGTAGAAAGCGGCCGCGGGCGGCCCCTCGGGGGAGGACCCGCCGCCCGCACTATTGCCGCGAGGGAGAGGGCTGCGTGCTGTTCCGCGGCCCCCCTCAACTCCTAGAGTTGTTACAGGAGAGCGCCGGGGGAACGAAACCCTGACCCCCTGGCGCCAACACTTTAGAAGGGGCCCGCCTCAAGACAAAGGGCGGGCCGGCGCCGGCCCCGGCCACGAGATCGGCAGGCCACATATCCGTGGGCCCGGGCGTAGGCAATAGGAGAACAGCGGCGTTTTTTTAGTGGGTAGTCGGATGGTCGAACATCTTTCCTGGAGTTCCACATATCCCTCGGTCTCCCCGGGCCGGGGGAACCCGTCAAGAGGGGTTTTCTCCGAGACCAAAAAAAAATGGCTTCCAATAATCCAAACATGCCGGCATTTATCACCCGTTTTAGCCCCACTTAAAAATATAAACACGATTACTTCTTCTGTACGTTCCGATCTTTTGTGATTGAGGACAGCGTATTTTGCGTTTTGTAATTTTCGAACTGATAATTGAGTTTTGTATTATTCGGCTCGGTTTAACCTATTGTTGGCATTTTGCCAGGATCTTCCTTGTGAAATGAAAACGTGGAAAGAGTTTTCTTTGAGTTTTCCTTTTAGACGATATTTCATAACTGATTTATCGTCAATTATCTTTAACAAAAGTGGTGTTTATACAGAGTATAAACCACATAGATTAATCGGCTTAATTTAGATTTCAAGTTTTTATATATCGATTGTTTCTTATTCAAAGCTGACCATTCGCTTTTCTAATATCCTCGCTAAAAATTTAGTTATTTTTATTTTAACATAGCATGTCACATAAGATTAATAGAATAAAATACATATTATTTAATTTTATAATTTTATTCCAGGCTATGTTAGATAATCCATTTCTTAAGCCAAAATTTAAAACAATGTAGACTACGGGCTGTTCTTATTTGTGGCAGCAATTTATATAACAATTTAGTTCATATGACTTCTCAAGACGGCGCGTCGAAGAGGCAATCCTATATCTGTTACGAGTTGCATACTCATCTACGTCACAGTGCTTTATATATTGGTTACTGTTCTCCCATTCATCTACTTTATCATGACTTTCTGCTTAGGGAATATGAAGAAAGAGGAGTAACTGACTGAAGAAAACTGACTGACTGAATGCATTTAAGTTTATCCTGTGACTTGGTGAGGATAAGATAAGAAATGAATATATATGAAGATTTCATAAGGTAGCAACTAATGACTAATAAACTTAGAGGAAAAAGATTGGCATGGAACGCATATGTAGTAAAAAAACATGCGGAGCAGTCTTTGGGGACTGCCGATAGAAGTGAAAATTACTTGTGAATTGTATCGTCGAGCTATTACATTATTGTTATTGGTTTATAAAAAATTGTTAATGATTAAGCATTAAAGTTTAAGTTAGTCATTAACGCTTCTTTATAAACCAAAAATTGTTCACCCAAAAAGTGCTCAACGCGCCTAAAGTAGTTTTCACTTCAAAAGCTCAACTGTATTTCATTGTAATAAAGTCGCAATCCGAATAGATATGTATAAGTAATGCAATGCATTCATTTAAAAGTTACATTATAAAATAAATCTTAAGTCATTATTAATAAGCTTGGTATTACTCGAGCAAAACTCCGTCTTACGATTTCTTACGATCAGGACACGTGCCCTGACGCGAGTTTAACATTTTTACCCATCACAAAAAAGTGCACACCACCGCTTAAGAAGTTTTTACTTCAAAAATAAATGAAGCCTGACAGTTGGGTATAAGGACATCGCTGAACTTATAAGCAAAGATTGCGTGTGCCTAATAAGAGTTAGACCAAGTTAGAATAAAATAGATGGATTTATTCGACCTTCCCGCGCGTTCAGATGCTCATACGATAGGCTGATGCGACTCGTCCTACGCTCGCTTTCACCATTTACCTCACCGAGTGGGAGGGTAGATAACAAAAATCAGGAGAGATCTTAACTATCCTTCGAAGGATAATAACCTTCGCAAGGATCGTACCCAATGCACTCAATGCCCTCAAGTCTCAAAATAAGGTAAGAGCATTTGATATTGGTACTAAAAAACTAATATACTTACACACTTTTACTTTTCCTTTTTTATCACTGAATCAGCTACCTTCGCCTGAAGATGTTTGCGACGCTAGAGGCACCACGAACACGCTGCTATCCCATAGGGGTAGAGGAATCTGGGTTACTAATG
Organism: Malacosoma neustria; assembly: GCA_963693495.1. Classification (NCBI taxonomy): domain Eukaryota; kingdom Metazoa; phylum Arthropoda; class Insecta; order Lepidoptera; family Lasiocampidae; genus Malacosoma; species Malacosoma neustria. The sequence goes on from OY856397.1 coordinate 5,318,171, forward strand.
CCGGAACACAAACCAAGGTTATTATGGTGGCGTACTTAAGACCTAAGGTGGTCGCCATCCAGACGGGCTTGGGGCTCTACCACGTATCTAGGATGGGTTGTTTTACTACAAGCCAACCACGGCCGTAGAGTTGCATTACTTTGCAAATAATTCACACAACGATTTCTAGTCCCAACGTAAGTTGCGTTTGTGTTATAAGTACTAAATAATTAATATATAACATTAATAGTTGTCCAGTACTCAATACGTAAGTACAATAGTACGTATATAACAACATTAATATCTTCTTTATAAAAAAATGATAATGATGATGATTTCATAGATTAAAAAATTTTTATTGCGATGTCTTTTTATTATAAAGTTATTAAAGTTTTGAGACAACGATTTTTATAAGCACTACGTGTTTAGTGATGTTTCCTGACGCGGAGAAGTGAGGTAAGCGATGTAGAGCGCATGCGTATGAAGTCCGGGTATCAGCTAGTTATAACATAATTGCCACGTGCCGATGATTAAGGAAAATTTAATGAGGAAACTTGCATACCAAGATAACTGGTATGTACCCACTAACCCGTTTTGGACAAGCGTGGTGGGTATGCTGTCCATTCCCTATTGGGGGAGAGCGAGCCCAACAGTGGGAAGTTTTTATTTTTATTATAGTAGCCTCAAACTGTGAAGTGTTAGATGTAACTGGTATAAATATCGTTTCTCCCGCCTTCATCTCAAGACGCTATTTCAAACACGATGATAAATAGGCGTCAATCAAAACTTTGTAAGGGTCTCGATTGCATTCATTTATAACTGCAAGTACTGAACTTTTTTTTACAAATTGACAATGGTAATTTTTATAAATCGTTGCTCATTTATCTTTTTTGTTCTCCCCTAACATTTTCATTTTCACTGTGCCCGCGACTCCGTCCGCGTGGAATAGTGACTTTGGGCAGCATTTTTTGGATATATCTTATGGTTTATTTTGGATTACAAACCCTATAAACTCTAAAATATAAATAAATGAAATATACAAACTGCGTTCGAACCTTCAATTTCCAGCCTAAGCTGAACCCTATTTTATATGATTAATGATATAAATCTGAGGTCAACTTAAATTAGATATTTAAAAATCTGAAACTGATAACTTTTAACTAAAACCATTTTTTTTTCTAAAACAAAAGTAGCCTAAGTTACTCCTTGTTACATCAGCTATCTGCCAGTAAAAGTCCCGTCAAAATCGGTCCAGCCGTTTCAGAGATTAGCCGGAACAAACAGATAGACAGACAGACAGACGGACAGACAGACAGACAGACAAAAATTGTAAACTACATCCAAATGCACTTAGTAAAAAGCGGTTATTTTAATATTACAAACAGACCCTCCAAGTTTATTTATTTGTATAGATAATTATAACAGACCATATCCCGCTACTGGACTTGGCTTATTTCTAGAACGGTCTTTGTGAATTACTGAGGAATTGTTTCAAATGCTACCTTTATTCTCTTTATCGCTGAATTGCTCGCAATCCGCTGGATGTTCATTGTTCGACCCTTGCATAAAAGCAATCTGGCCTCCTGATTTCGTAACCTACCCTCACTGCCGGTAAGGTGTATGATGAAAGCGAGCGTGCAACGACAGTAGAATCGCATGAGCCTCTAAAAACGCGCGGGACGGTAGACGTTCGATCTCCCTGAAGACCACTCTCTGCGGCGTGCGCAAGTGACTTAAATTACTTCATACTAACTCATAGGCCGTGCTATAAGGTTGTGTGTTCAGTGTCTAGTTTGTGACATTTAGCTGGTGCTGTGCAACAGTTCCTCCGCGAGCGGACCTGAACCGATCCGGGGAGGGGTGGAATCAAGGTCGGTGCGAATTTCTTTGCCCACTGCAAGCTATCGCGTCTCTCTCACCATCGCTCCTCTCCCCTCCTATCTCATACAGTCCACTGCTCTCGAGCTATTCTTGGTCTTCACTTTCGGTCTGTGACCGGTATCGAACATTCATCCTCACTATCTGGAGCGTCTACTGTCGTGCACGCAAAAGTTCTCCAGAACGTTTATTTGGCGCACAGTGAGGATACGGAATGAACTTCCAGTTGAACATTTTCCACCACACTATGACATGGAGTATTTCAAAAGGGTGTCATATAATTTCTTTGCGGATGGCAATGTTTTGGCGGTCTATATTATTTATTGCTGAAGAACAGCAGACAGGTACAGGAACCTGGCTCTTTAATGGCGGAACACAACACACAGTTTTTATGGCGGCATACATATAGACCAAGGTTAGTTGCCGTCCAGGCGAGCTTGGCGCCCTACCACGTAGCTAGGGTTGTTTTATAGCCTTTTACGACAGGCCGCCCCGGCCGCAGAGATTAGTATTCTTACCCGCCCCTGCATGGAGAAATAAGTAACATCCATAGGAAGCCTATTATTAAGTTAGCCGTCAGCCTGTCTGTTGTTCGTCAGCAATAAAAAAGAAGTTATTTAATTTCAAATGATTTATGGTATACAAGTATCACCTTAATATTCTACCATTTATAATAACATGAGGTCAACATTTATGCAATTATATTAACGAAGGAACATTTACAAAGTGTCCCCTCTTACCTGTCGTGTTAATTTTAGAAAATGCTATGTTTACCGTTTTGCTTGACGGCCGAATGAATGAAGTTACGAATTATGCATATTTACAATTCTGACGTGATGTTCAGTAATGGCGGATGATTTTTTTCTTTGTTTGTTTTTACTTACGGTACATTTTTACTGTAGTTTTTTTTATATGTTCTATACTAAAAATAGATATAATATTATATTTATTAGACTAAAGAATAATTACCTTCTTTTTTTACTGAATTTCTATCTACTCAAAGGTTGTCTGGCAGAAATCTCTTAAAGCGATAAGACCACCCTTTGTACTTCTAATGTTCAAATGTATATCTTAACATAAATGTAATGTATAATAAATTACATACAAAGTTACATACAAAGAACTCACAAAGCGCCAACTAGTCCCATATTTGGCACAATAACGATTATGTTATGAGGTTATGACACATGAAAATTAACTACCATCAAAGGTACGGACGCACAAGCAACTGCGTGGAACTCGTTTTAAGGGCAGAAAGAAGAAGATGTAGTTAAAATATATAAGTAATATACGAGCACACTGCTGTCCCATGAGGGTAAAGGAACTTGGGTCACTAATGCCGGAACACAACACAAAGTGATTATGGTGGCATACTTAAGACAAAAGGTGGTCACCATCCAGACGGGCTTGGGGCCCTACCGCGTAGCTAGGGTTGATTTTCTCACCTTTTACAACAGGCCGACCCGTGGCCGCAGAGGTTAGTTATCTTTCCCCGCCTCTGCACGGATATACTGAATGACTTTATGTGAATTCTCGTCGTATATTTTTTAACCTCGCGGGTAGTCTTAGTTTCCTTTACCTTATGTTCGAAACCAATCGGTAGTTTTAAGTTTTACAACGGCAACACTGTATACGTCACCGTCACTCATGCGCTCAGCTTGACGAACGGACGGTACCCTCCTCGATAAATTGTACGGTTAGACTTGGGAAAATTATTATATTCGGCTCCCCAGTTTACATTTGAGATTAGAATTCATTAAGGATAATTATTGTGAAGTAAGTGGAGTTGTGGTACGGCTATTTTCACGCGCCAGGGAGATAGTTTCGCGTGTCGGCTGTGCTGCCACGCCGTACCTCATCATCCCCTACATTTCCTACCACATCCTCACCCTGAACCTCCTATCCTAAGGTACGATACGACGAGGTCATCGGATTCGTGGTGAGTAATAGGCTAATTGTATTATAATATTACTAAGAAAATTTACATTACGGCGCCGCGCGATCGCGGCATATGTTCGGCAGGCCCCTCGTGCAGATTTCCGGAGCCCTAGGCTCAACGAGGGGGCTGGATTCGGAACGAACACCTTATATATATAAAAATCCTAATATTATCTATCCTAATAATATTTCGTCGTTTTATTACCTCTATGAAGATGATTTACTTTCCAAAATAGATTGGCCTCCTGTCCCTCAAGTTTAATAGTGTGCAAATACAAATCAGCGACAGTCTCAATAACCTAGACGTCATTTCAGTTCAGTTTTTGAAGTTGTGGCTTCAACGCCTTTGACATTAATTTTGCCAATGTCTGAGTAATATATAAAAGTGACAGGTTTAATGGCGTAAAAGAGGGGGTGATAAACGCGGTGATCGGTTCGGAAGGTAGCTATCTGTAATCTAGACATCATCATTGACAAAGAATTATCCTAGCAGCCTCATTTCACAGAAATATAATAAGAAAAAAAGTTTCTGCATTGTATTTTTCGCTTAGATGTTTGATAAATTTTCTCCCTAGAGCCACTAAAATTTTGCTTACACAATCTCTACTTGTCCCGATTCTTTATGCTGACGCCTGCTATCTAGATTTAACTGAAGATCGAGTAAATAAGCTAGAACGTCTGTTAAATCTTTGTATCAGGTTTATATTTAGTTTGCGCAAATATGACCATGTCTCAGAATAAATGGTTGCATATCCGCCTTCGCCGGAATGTTCATTTATTCTCACTTCTGCACAATATCCTTTTTAACCACCGTATACACCCTTGCCTTAAGGATCAGTTTAGCTTTCTTCATTCCTCTCTTTCTCGTGAATTGTGCTCTAGTGAAAATCTCATGTCTATGACACCTGTACACTCTTCTTCTTTTGTAGCCAATTCATTTCGTGTTCAAGCTACCCACTTATGGAACTCTGCCTCTTTTTTATGAAAATCTGCCTTTGACCATTAGACAATTTAAATCGTTGCCTAGTTTCAAAAAGATGATTACTGACCGTCACTGGTCAGATAAAATGTGATTTGACTAATCCATCGATATATGTATATATGTGTATGTGTATAAAATATGTTATATGTATATATTTATTTATTTTTTTCGTTTACCTTATGTTAGCGACCATCTCCATAGGTTTATTTATTTTCAATCATTCCTCACATATGGTTGCCTGGAAGAAATTGCTCTAAGCGATAAGATACCGAAAATCATGACTATGGTCATAGATTTGACCTTGGAGAAGGACATAGGCTACTTTTTTTATTCATATGGTAGAACAACGTCAACTCGTCAACTAGTTACACATAAAAATGCAGACCTTTATAACCCAACTATGATTTCCTGTAAATTTAAATAATCTCAACAGATGATAATGTAAGTAGCGAGTAAGCAAAGCGGTTGATGCGAGTAGCAACCCTCGAAGCAGTAATACGTGTTAGTTGTTTGTAGGGTTAAAGTAGCAACCGCGCTCGCAATTTAGTCATCTATGTGTACTGGAACAATTTACATGGCGCCATTTAGTCCCAAAGTTGCACTTGTGTTATGGGAACTAAATAACTAATTTACTACATAAATACTTTTCGTTTGTAAATAAATACATTTTAAGCATAAACACTGCATAATGACCCGTGACTTCCACGAGCGTTCTCTTATAGCTGCTCTATGCACCCTATTCTGCTTACCGCTCCTCTATTCCGTTTAGTCATCATTACTATACAGTAGCATGTCACTCGCCTACCTATCCATCGCCAGTCTCTATCCAACTCCCAATGCAGACGGTTGTCTTAAAATATAATAAAATATTGTCATTCATATTTACAACCTCTGACAACACGACGCGCTTGTCTAAACACTAAGTGAGAATAGAACTATTATACACTGCTTATTACTGTACCTACATTCACTCCATCCTCATTGTCATCACCATTCCCCTCCCTTTCAGCGTGTTGAAACACGCATAAAGCAGATTCTACTAGTATTAAAAAATTGCTACATATAATACCAAAGACAACCTCGTGTCACATATTTGATGCAAGACATAGAATTAAAGCGATTTATTTTATTAATGTAAAGGCTTGAGTAATAATAATAATATAACAACAGCCCACAGCGTCTTGCTGGGATCAATCCTGGGCCTAGAAACGGAGAGTATACCCGCCGCGCTTGTCCAAGGCGGATTAGCAGGTTACATATACCAGTTATATCGGCATGCAGGTTTCGTAACGATGTTTCCTTCACCATCGATATATGGCATACTTTAGTACACATATTAAGCAAGAAAAACTGCGTAAATGGTATGGTGCATTTGCCAGTAGATTCGAATCCGGAATCTCTAGACTGGTCTCCGAGTGCATTATCACTGAGTTTCCAGGTATTTAACCTGGAGTAGTATTAGTACATAATTTATACTAATATACACAAAAATAAAAATAGTAAAAAGTCAATCAGAAAACAAGTTCTTTTACAAAAAAATATCATAATTTTAATCTACCTAATTATTTAGTAACATGTACTTGAATGATTTGATAAGAACAAATCCCGTGCTTTTTCTACGCTGTTATCTTATGCCTTATAACCAAAGCCCAGGTGAGGGGAAATATGTAATCCATCATCTTCATAGATGACAACGCGGTCGCGCTTCGAATCAATAGTCCCAACATTCCAGTGCGCTATGGAGTTGCCAATTTAACAAATTGCCATCGACTTATTATTTTGATGAGCCTGTTTTACTATTTCCATGTTTTTACCAACTATGTATTGTATGAGAAATAAATATTTACAGAGAACCTCAATATGTACATACAATATAAATAGGAGAAGCAATAAACTTTAAAGAGTTATTTATTACTAGCTGACCCGGCAAACGTTGTTCTGCCATAAAAATAATAAAATGTCAAAAAATAAAAAATAAAATTTAGGGGTGGACTACCCCTAACATTTAGGGGGATGAAAAATAGATGTTGGCCGATTCTCATAGATACCGGATAAGCACAAAAAATCACTAACTCAATTTAGTTATCTGCCTACTGCCTACCCCCTAAGAACGATGGCGTGATTATTTATAGCCTATGACCATTTCTAGGTTATCATCTATCACCATACCAAATTTCATCAAAATCCGTTCAGCCGTTTAGGCGTGAAAGAGGAACAGACAGACAGACAGACAGACAGACAGACAGAGTTACTTTCGCATTTATAATATTAGTATGGATATAATATTAGTATGGATATTCGTCTATTCACAGTTGTATTGGAAAGTACTATTGCAAAAGACTTCAAAACGAGAAAAATAGAGAAAATTAGGAATAAGAGAAGATTAAATAGGACAAGAATCAGAGAGAAAGAGCCCTTGTTCACTTGGAAAGCTTATAAGACTGCTTTAGCTTGATCTATGTCTTTTGTAATTCATACTCGGAGCTGTAATTATAAAATCTAGAAAATTGAACATCAACAAACAGTCTTTACAAATTTTAAGAAAATTAAGGCACCATACTCAGTTGTGTAACATACAGTAGATTCCGTAAAGAGATTTAAGGAGAAAATACGGAATTAGTTTAAATACTACTGCAAATGTATTTCTTCGATGCTAGCTTTCCTCCACTTTTAGTTCACAGACGTCTGTCTTCACGATAATCGTGATGATACTTATACATAGATATAGTGATATAACTATATAGTTATATCCATTATAAATATCATCTACAACTATAGTGATGACATAGATACGTTCTCAAATAAAATAATATTTGAGAACGAGTAAGCTATTCATCTACGCCAAGTTACAATTGAGTACCAAATTCGTCTGTAATCGACGCATAACGGACGAGTGCGTCTTACATTATCTAACGTACTTTTAAAAACAAATTTACAACTCCACGTTGTAAATTTGTTCAAAGGCCAAATATGTTATCTCGAACTAAATTGTTCCACACAATGGATATTTCACTCACGTTCCACATTCTCAACAATTTTGAGAATATGATAATATCCGATCCCAATCGCTTTGTTAAAAGTTTTTGCGGACAGAAGTTGTTATTTGCTTAGGATTCGTTTGTGTAATCAATTGAGGTAAAACTACATTGTTCTTTGCTGCGTTAAGCGGTTAAATTTAACATATAATTTTTAAATTATATGCATTTTAACTTTTTTATGCTGAGGCACGACGGCCTGATGGCCCACTTAATAATAAGCAGTCACCGTCGCCTATGGATGTTTGGGACGCCAGGGGCACCGCGAACACGCTGCTATCCCATAGAATACAGGAACAGGTTCCTGCACTCCCATGGGCTACTAATGGCGGAACACAACACATGGTTATTATGGGGGCATACGTATAGACCAAGGTTAGCTGTAGTCTTGGCTTGGGCTCTGCCACGTAGCTAGGGTTATTTTGTCGCCTTTTACGACCAGCCGAACCTAGCCGCAGGGGTTAGTATTCTTACTACGCCTCTACATAGAGAGAAAATACCAATTTCATGGTGATATCTACGTAAAACTAACAACACGCAAGGAAACAAACAGCACAATATACAAACAACAAACAGCACATTCGTATAGAGACAAAATTATTTATACTAACCAAAACACTCCACAGTTAAATTTTATATAAAAGTAATGCTAAAGTTACAAAAATAATAGTAAAATAGAAAGTACTATAACATATAATTAAAATACCTTTTATTTTGATTGGGCAGAAGCCAAATTTAGAATTTTTTTTTTCAATTATTGGACAAACAAATAGTATTTATATAAGGATTAGTAAATTGTCTTATTTAATATGTTAGTACTAATATAAACCCAACAACATTTGTCACAGGTTACACATAAAAAAAAGTTTAACATGACTAAGAACTAGCAACAAAAAATAATTATTTAGATGGAAATAGAATACTATATATTACACATTACATTTACACATTAATTCAGAGTTAGACACTCAGTGCGCCGTAGCTATGAAAGGTTCAGTTATTTGTCTTGGAGTCATTTCAACACACTTTTTTTATAAATACTGGGACTCGTCGCTGCTATATCAATGGAGTGAAAAAGGAAATTATAAGAATTTACTATCCGATAAAGTGGGGATCGTTTACCAGCATTAGTTCGAGTGTGCGTGGTCATAAAAAGACGACAAGGTCCATGACAATGCGTCCTGCTAGGGATCCTATAACATAATTTGTTAACAATGGGAATGCAATCATATCTATTATGACAAAGGTCGTACAATAACATAGCCGGTCTATGTTCAAGTGTAATCAAATAAATTTTTAATATATCTAACTTGAGAGAGAATATGTCGACCTTTGTAAACAGACTATTGTACGCGTTACACTCTCTTCTGAGAAACGTATTAATCGATACTTAAAATATATGATTATTTGAGGAACAGAAGGAAAATATTGTAACCATATCTCATATCTTATATACTTAATTGTAAAAAAAAACATGCGGGGCAGTGTTTGGGGACTGCCGATAGAAGTGAAAACTAAATAACTTGTGAATTGTATCGTCGAGCTATTAGATTATTATTTTCGGTTTATAAAATATTGTTTATGATCAAGCATTAAAGTTTACATTGGTCATTAACACTTCTTTACAAACCAAAAATTGTTCAACCAAAAAGTGCTCAACGCGCCTAAAGAAGTTTTCACTTCAAAAACTCAACTGTATCTCATTGTAATAAAGTCGCAATTCGAATAGATATGTACAAGTAATGCAATGCATTTAAAAGTTAGATTATAAAATAAAGATTAAGTTATTATTAGTAAGCTTGGTATTACTCGAGCAAAACTCCGTCTTACGAATTTTCGATCAGGTCAACATTATAAAATAAACCTTAAGTCATTATTAATAAGGATACGTGACCTGACGCGAGTTTAACATTTTTTACCCATCACAAAAAACTGCACAACGCCGCTAAAGAAGTTTTCATTTCAAAAATGTTCAAATCACTTGCTCAAATTGCGTTTTACATGAAAATTTTCAACAAATGTTCGTCAGTTGTAACTGACGCTGACAGTTCGCAGCTCACCGGCTTCGTGTCCTTAAAAACTTTCTTTTACATTGTGTCCGACACTTTAACATGGTTTTGGTGGATGAAAACAAATTGATAACGTTTATAATGTAATGATTTTTAAAATCGAAAATACGGTCCAATTTTAACTATTTCAAGTACTATTGATTTTTGGCAAATATTTTCCATACATATACTTGCTCTGTTTATATAACAAGTTAATATAATAAAAAAACCGCCTTCAAAAAAAAAACTATTCCAAAACAAATTAATATGTACTAAAAAGTAAAAAATAATTGCATATTCTTCTATCACTTAATAATAAACTTACATTTTGTACTCATCAATATGTAGCTATGATCTATATTACGATAATATAATGTAGTTACAATTATTGTTATTTTTGGAGTCGGTTTATTTACGTATGAATGTGTTTATATAAGAGAATATTAAATAATAAAATTATTCTCTTATTGTAAGTTGCAATTTGTAACACTCACTCCTCCGACTATTGTTTGAAACGCCATATTTTTTAATGAATAAAACATTTTTGATTTTCATTTCTGTTTTTATTTTTCTTATTCAGTAGACGAATAAGACTCGACTATTTCAAAGATAGGGTGAATCTGATTTAAAATATCATATTTCATTAAAATAAATTTTCAATGCCTATTTTTGCTATCTATTATCACGTAAACGTAATTAGAACTCAAATAAAAAGATAAATATTCAAAAACTTTTGATAATACACATTTTTTTACTATGTCCCGTTTTCGACGAAAGATTCCCGCGTTTTTCGCAAAAAAATCTGGCAACGCTGCCACAGACAATATAAACACATCAAAAAAGTCTAAGCAACATGCATGATATTACAAATTGACCATTTATACTAATTAATTTCTAAGCCTTTATTCACTCAAAGTGCGTAGGTATGTAAACTTTTTTGTTATTGATGACATACTGGCTGATTGTAAAAAAAAATTCGATTATGTTTTGTTTTTTTTTTCATAAAATTAAATGAAAGAATTTTTTTTAATTTAAGTGAGTTTTTATTGCTACGTTTAGTCTTGATTTTATAATTTTACCAACCATTTAAATAAAGTTTATACCTATATAAAGTCGCGATTCGGGTTTAGGCCTGATACAAGAAGGGTGCGAGTGTACGTCGGCCCGGAAATACTGAAAGGCTCAGGTTCATTCAGGAAGTTCATCCATACAGCGGCTCAACAGTTATGGTATGGGCAGATATTATGAAGAACAGGCGAATTGAGTTCGTTTTGTAAATGGAAACATAAACGCTGAAAATTACGTTGAGGATATTCTCAGACCTTATGTCCATCCATATGCACAAACCTTTGGCTCCGATTTTACGTTAATGCATGACAATGCGCATTCACATACAGCTCGGCGAACTAGTCAATACTTGGCAATGGAGAACATCCGGGTATTGCCCTGGCCTGCACAATCGCCAGACCTCAACCCCATCGAGCACGCATGAGGCATGCTCTAGAGAGCTGTTTTGAAGGACTTGGACGGAGTGACAACAACCCAACAGCTGAAGGATTTGCTACAATTCCATTGGGAGCGAATACTACAAGATGATATAAACATTCTCATTTATTCAATGAATAATTGTTGCCGACAAGTTCTGAATAGCAGAGGAGGCCATACTTTGTATTAAATTATCATATTCTTTCATAATAAATTCATTTTCTTTAGAAATTTCATTTTGTAAAAAAAATGTTTAGTTGCTTAAATACCTTAGTTTCTACAGTATATTCTAATATTATTAATTTCTGTTATTAAAAGAACTTATAAAGACAACAGCTGTTATTTTTACATCATAGGACCCTAAAAATATTATTTTAAAAATAAAATACAACGTTATAATGTGAAAAACCATCCTAAAATTTAAATTAGTACATGTTGCTTAAACTTTTTTGATGTGTTTATGTTGCTGTAATTTCATTTCTTAGCAAGAAGTTCTAGTTTTTATTAAAACTGAATACTGTGTAATTTAACACCTTTCCAATATCTGTATTTATAATCTCGGTGTTTTGAATACTCAAACAAATCTAACTATTCAAACAAGCTGTCTCGAGATGGAAGCCAAACACCGCTTCCGTCGCTGCCGATGCGGAAATGGAAAATTAACGTTTTCATAGCTAAATTGGGTGTGGAATTGAGAACAAGCTTTTTTATTTGTTGGTTCATTCTATAAAAAAGCATAGCACTTGTGTTATGGGTACTAGATAACTGATATTCTGTATATATACTTTTACTGTTGTAAATAAATACATATTTTAAATAAATAATTAAAAATCCTATATCGGCTCCAACAATTTTCATGAAATTTAGTATACGGGGGATTTCAGGGGCGATAAATCGATCTAGCTAGGAATCATTTCTAGAAAATGTCATTTTATTCGCTTTTTTTATTGGAAGAAAAATAACAAAAAGGTGACTCTTCCTGACATCTATCGGCGAATAATAATACTATTTTTTAAAATTGCTTTAAAGATACAACAACACTAAAGCTATTCCAGCAGATGGCGTTGTTAAGTAACACGAAATCAATGAGTGTTTACTTTGAGGTTAGACTAAGAAAATCAATTGTTAATTTCCAAAAAACACAATTTATAAAAAAAAAATACCGAGCAAAGCTCGGTCATCCGCATATTAAATGATTAAATAGGGACATTACTCAGAACTCCATTGGTGAGGCTGAAGGACCGTAGAAAAAATGGTGCGGATTCGATAATTAACGTGGAAAAGAAACGACACGGAATACCCAGCAAGTAAGAAATAGCGGCGACTCATCTGAGGTTCTCCGATCTGCTTCCTTCCACGGCTGATTTTGCGGTTTGGAGTCTAGGCCTTTATAATTAACGATTCACAAACATAAAAACTCGTGCGGGCTTAACTAAGACTCGGCGGTACGTGTCATCGGCGCGGGTACTAGCCAAGAAGAGGGCGGCGCGGCGGAGGTCGAGTAGTTTTTTACAAAATCACCGTCAGGCGCCGCAGCATCTAAACATATTTGTGGGTAGGCAGGAAAAAAATTCATTGAATTATGAGAAAAATAAAAATAAATTTAAAAAAATATATTTAGACGCTAAAAAAACATAAGGAAACCTGCACACTAAGATCACTTATGTGTAACCCGCCAATCTACCTTAGATAGGCGTTGCTCCAGACGGACCCAGGCTCAATAGTGATGCCTGGTTCGTTTATATTCCGTTAGTATGCCATCTCCATTTTAAATGTATCTCAACTTATTTGATGCATAATAAACTTGGACTTTAACAATCTCTAAAGCATTGAATCTTTTTATCCGTAGAGGGGCGGAAAAAGCATACTGACCTCTGCGGCCGGGATCGGCATGTTTTAAAAGGCCGCAAAACTACCCTATCTACGTGGTAGGGCTCCAAGGCCGTCTGGATGGCGACCACCTTTGGTCTTAAATATGCCTCCATAGTAACTTTGTGTTGTGTTACGGCATTAGTGACCTAAGTTCCTGTACCAGTATGGGACAGCAGTATCTTCACGATGCCACTGGCGTTGCAAACACCCATAGGCGACGGTTACTGTTAAATTCTAAGTGGGCTGTCGGCCTGTCTGTTGTCGCACAGCAATAAAAAAAACTCTGAACTAATGTGCGAACGAACTTATAATTATATATGTATATTGTTCTTTTTCCATCTTAGCTAAGTTACTAACACGATTTCTTTCTTTATTGTTTTTTTTAACATTCATATATATTATTTTTTGTCCACTCAAATCAAGCTTTTGTTGCTAGTGCTTATTCATATAAAAAAATTTTTGTAACCTGTGACATACGTCGTTAAGTTTATATTACTACTAACATATAAAATTAAACAATTTGCTTATCCTCGTATAAATAATGTATGTTCGTCCAAATAAATTAAAAAAAAAAAATGTTTATATAGAGTATTTCCCAACGCCCAAATATTCCCAGAAACATAATCTTGAATTTCCCTAAGAAACAATGAGATTAAGTTGGCAGCAATAAGCCGACAGCCCATTGGCATCTGTCGCTGCCGACCTCCAAATTTTACGAATTCATTATGTTTCTTATTATTGTCGTTTTATTATCATAAAAAAATAATATTGTAAAAGAGATTTGGCTGGATCAGAATTTGGTTTTATTCTGTTTTTATCTGAGGCTATGATATTTTATGTTATAACTGAGATGTAAGAAGGTCCATTAATTTTTTTTAAAGTCTAGTTGTAGCTATAATTTGCGTGATAATATAATAAGCAAACAAGTACACGTTTCTAAGCTTCTAGACGCAATTAAGCTAGTGCTTGTTGTGAAGCCAGTATACGTTGTCAAGGTAGTGCAAAAAATATTTCCTATGACTTTAAAATTTATGAAATTATACACAAATCTTGAGATTTAGCTGGAAAGTGCTAAAGAATCATGAGTGCCATTTGCCTCGTAAAAGAAGAATTTCAGTTCAGACTATTATGGGTTATCGTCATGGTGAGCTACAGGACCGTGGACAGGATTACACTGTGAGAGACCGGAGAGTGTCAGTCAGCACACAGAAGAGATAGCTCAGGTCAGAGAAGCGCATGAACTCATATCCCTTCACCCGAGCGTTGGACAGGGGAACATTGGGGTGGTCTCCAGCGCAAGACCGCATGGCACGGGAGTCACACTATCCCGACGCGAGTTTCCAAGCCATAGAAAAAATATCAAGCATTTCCATCTATCAAGATAAAAAATTCGAATGCTATCCATCGTGTAGAGCAGTGTTTTTCAACCTGTGGGTCGCGACTCTTAGAGGGGTCGCGAAGCCTTACTCGGGGGGTTACCGGCGAAAGGAAAAATCTCTCGCCCGCGACGACAATGTGATGACAATGGCGACGCCGCGAAGTTAGGTCCGTGCCAACTGGCGTCCAAATCAAAGCCGCACGCAGCCATACCAACTTACCTCGTACTTACTATCAAAATTATCGCGGCTTCTTACAGAATGTAGGTCTTAATAATGAATATAGGTACCAAAATAGAGAAAATCATAAACATAATGTTATAAATTACTTACTAACTTTTGGTCTATGGCCCAAAGGGGTCACCAGAATTTTTCAACCCTTAAAGGGATCGCGTATTCAAAAAGATAGAATAACATTGGTTTAGAGTGTGTGGTGTGGAGAATAGAGAATCGTAATGTTTCCGTGAACACGAATAGTCTTACAACAAAATTAAAGCTTAAATTGAATCCACCCAATCCGTTTATGAGATTCCTGTACGAATCCTTAACCCTTCTACTTCTCGGTTTCATATTCCAAAAGAAACTGGATAACATCTCAAAGCAAAATCTAACTAGGACATGTTTATATTTGTCCCTAGCCTTTTTAAATAAAAAAAAATAAATACACACACTTCGTCGGTAACATTTTCATGAGGCGTCATAAAGAACGAACATTTTGTACAGTAATTAAATCATCCTATCAAGATTGTCAGAAAATTATGAAATTAAAGAAATAATTTTTGGCTCAAACCGTGCAGTCATGGCTGGAAATGAAAACAAGTCTATCTCTACAGTTATCTATAAAACTGTGAAAGATACTTTTATTTTTTCTCCGTTCAGGGGTGGAGTAAGAATACTGACCTCTATGACCAGGGTCGGCCTGTTGTCAAAGGCCAATAAACAATCCTAGCTAGGTGGTAGGGCCTTTCTGGACGACAGCCCTGGTTTTTAAATATACCACCATAATAACCTTGTATTGTGTTCCAGTATAAGTGTCGCAAACATCTATAGACAACGGTAACTGTTTATTATTGTATAATGGTCTGTCTGGCAGCCTATCTGCAATCCTATAACAATAACAAAAAAAAAATATTAATTTAGTACAAAACGATTTTTCAGTATCGATCATAATTCGTTGTATTATTCTCTCGCGACGTATACTGTGAGAAGATAAATAACTCTCTCTGTTATCTGTGCAGGGGCGGAGAAAGTATACTGAACTCTGCGGCCCAGGTCGGCCTGTCGTAAAAGGCGACAAAACAATCCCTACGTGCTCAGGCCCCAAGCCCGTCAGAATGGCGACCACCTTTGGCTTTAAGTATGCCGCCATAATAACTGTGTGTTGTGTTCCAGCATTAGTGACCCAAGTTCTTGTATCCTTATGGGACAGCAGTGTGTTCGAAATGCCACTGACGTTGGAAACACCCATTAATATGGGTACATAATATGTGACGGTAACTGCTAAATTCTAAGAGGGCCGTCAACCTATCTACTGTCCTACGCAATAAAAAAACATAATGAAGCAACTTATCTACTTCTAGCCTTAATGTATATATTTCCCCAAGCAACGGTCAAGCCAAGGTTGTATCTTATCCAAAGGAGGCGGCGGAGCGGGAGCGGGAGTCGACCTCCACACTCCCCTCCCGGCAACGCAGGCCACGTCGGCGGCGCCGGAGGGCAACTAACGACCTCCGGCCGCCGTAAAAAGCGGCCGCGGGCGGACCCTTGGGGGAGGACCCGCCGCCCGCACTATTGCCGCAAGGGTGAGGGCTGCGTGTTGTTCCGTGGCCCCCCTCAACTCCTAGAGTTATTACAGGAGAGCGCCGGACGAAAGCCTGACTCCTTGGCGCCAACCCTTAAGAAGGGGCCCACCTTATGACAAAGGGCGGGCCGGCGCCGGCCCAGGCCACGAGATCGGCAGACCATATATCCGTAAGCCCGTGCGTAGGCGACGGGAGAACAGCGGGGTTTTTTAGTGGGTAGTCGGTTGTTCGAACATCTTTCCCGGAGTCCCACATATCCCTCGGTCCCCCCGGGCCGCGGAACCCATCAAGAGAAAGATTTTCTCCGCGCCAAAAAATGGTCGTATCTTATAGAAGGTACAAGTTCGAGTACACTTGAATGATCCCACCTGGATGGATTACTAATTCCAATTCGTTTGGTGTCGCTACGTCATTGAACCAGAGGCCTCTTGTCAATACGAAAAAACGGCGAAACAATTCCTGGAATCATGCTTACGTGTTGATGAGGGTCCAAATACATTTGTACAATACGTTCTTCAATTTGCTCGTAGTCTACCGGTATTCACGCACGACCAAGCCACTTAAGCACGAAGGCCGCCTTTTATTCAAAACCCGGGGGTAATGTTTTAGAAACCGGCCTCACACCCTTTGATTTTTTTCTTGCATATATTCCACCAAAGCCTATGGGAAAATCTTTCTCCAATATTGTTTATTTTGTTTCCTCTTTGTAAGATTTGTGTATTTAGGTCGCTGTGTTTATCATAAAGAAATGTTACACAAAATAATTTCAGTTTGTATTTGATAAAGCATCAGGAATTGGATTTATTACAAATGTTATACATATAACTGTATTGTTTTATAGTGTATCTAATAAGAAATAAGAATGTGAGAGTATTTCGTTGGTATATAGCAGTTATGCTATAATACTAAGGTCTTGAAAACTTCCTAATCAGGACATCTATCATGGGATTTAAACTCGGCACCTCTAGGCTGGTCTCCGAGTGAGATACCACTGAGCTACTAGCTACTTGTTTACCACAATAACCAGTGTAGTGTATACGATTTAATCTATGATATAAATTTACAGCACGCGCTGTCTCGTGTGTCTATATTAACTGAAGAGGTCACTGTCGCTGTCAAGGAATTAGGAAGGAAGATTAATAATTTTAGAAATCACCTGGAGGCATCAATACAAGACCCGTTGAAATTTTATCATCACACCATAAAACCTAAAGCGCAATATATAGCTTCAACTTCATCAAAAAACTCATTTGATATAGCGGCAAGGTCGTTATTGTTTTTTAAGTCCTTGGCAAGTCATAACCTATAGTCTCACGGTTCGTAGATCTCCATGAGCCTTTTTAATCCCTAGCCCGCCATCGATGCACCATAAATCCCGTCTACCGCAGATTCACGCCATTTATCATTGTTTTATTGTTTTCGTATAAATTCTCATTTACTACCACCCCAAAACCCCCGGTGTATTGACCGGGCCACCATCGCTTTATGTTGGTTTAAAAATAATTTGAATATTTTTATGAATCGTTCTTTTATTGAAGTGAATATGAAGTATTTATGTATATATGAAACGATTTTCGTAAAATCCGTTCTTAATAAGGGCCTCCGTTGCGTAATGAGTAACTATGCAAAATTTGAAGTCAATTGATCATTACGGGTCTCGTGATGAGTAGTAGTTTTTATTGCTATTGGACAACAGCCCGCTTAGAATTTAACAGTTACCGTCGCCTATGCGTGTTTGCAACGCCAGTGGAATCGCGAATACAGTGCTGTCCCATAAGGGTACAGGAACTTGGATCAATAATGCCGGAACACAACACAAGGTTATTATGGGGACATACTTAAGACCAAAGGCCTCAAGGCTATCCAGATGGGCTTGAGGCTATGGTAGGTTGTTTTGTCGCTTTTTACGACAGGCTGACCCCAGCCGCAGAGGTTAGTATGTTTTCTCCGCACTGCACGGATAAATGGTATTTCACTTGTATAATAATATTATACTGATGTCTAAAAGAGTGTAGGGGTCCTAAAACCCAAAGGACTTTCTTTCACGTTTAGAGCGCCAGACGCTGTATAAACGCCTGTCGGAAAATTAAGTGTGATCAAAACGCATGTACGCAAAAGTTCAACTTTTGTTATGTGACCGGATCCAGCATTCCGTACACTCCAAAAAGCAAGGTTGCTTTTAGCGGGGGAAACGTTTTAAACCTTTCAGGAACTCGTAGCAGGGCTATTTGTGACTTTACCTATACCCTTGGTTAAAAAATGTACGTCACTGGTATACATACTTTAATCACCCGGTATTCCTCCGTACACCTGGATTGGAGTTTGTGACATAAACCTAAACGTCGCGTCGTCCCGACTGGTGCTAGCTCGCTTTTGTTTCTGTTTTCTTTCTTTATTTAAATTAGTTTACTAACTATATTGCTTATTAATTCTTTATTTTGCTGTAATTTTTACGATTCCTCTATTTATCTATCTCCCTCTTTGATACCGATTAATTTAATAATCGATGAGAAATCCAGCAGGTGTCGTAGAAACGCGTGCGGAGTATACTAAGCAAGCTAAATTTAAAAAGTGCAATTTATTAATTAATATTATCTATTAATACTATATATCATAGTATTTAGACAGTTTTAAAGTATAAAAATTAAATACATAAGATATAAATATTTCATTAAAATTCCTCATTATTTGGAATTTTCAGAGTATTAGCAGTGATTATGAGATTAACTCAGCCAAGTCGCGGGACAACCCTTAAAATTCTTACGACAATGTTAAACCGTGTAATAGCTACCATAACATGAAAAGGGTGTTATTACCCAAGATTACATACTTAAATGGTAACAGAGACATCTTGCGAGGATTAGGATGTGGTTCATTTCTCAGCGGAGTATTAAATGTTTTTGTGGAGAATTAATATACTTTTTACTGCATAAATAAGTCGTATCATTTTTATTATTGCTGAGGAACATTAGACAGACTGTTGGCCCACTTAATAATAAGCAGTTACCGTCGCCTATGGATGTTTGCGACGCTAGCGGCACTGCGAACACGCTGCTGCTCCATAGGTGTACAGGATCCTGGGTCATTAACGCTGGAACAATACACAAGGTTATTATAGCGGCATACTTAAGACCTAGGTTGGTTATAATCTACACGAGCTTTTAACTCTACAGGTATCGTAAGATAATAATAGATTATTACCTCTGTTAGCAAATGTTTTGCTTCCGAATCGAACCGAATTGGAGTTCGGCTCTGTTCAGTTTTGCTCTAATCTCTCGGGGTTGGCAGTTATTAGTGAAATACCAATAATAAGCCATTTGTTTTCTCCGTGCAGGGGTGGAGTAAGAATACTGACTCCTGCAGCCGGGGGTGGCCTGTTCTAAAAGGTGACAAAACAACCCTGGCTAGGTGGTAAGCCCGTCTGCGTGGCAACCATCCCTGGTCTTCTAAAATACTGTCGTAACAACCTGTGTTCCGGCATTAGTGACTCAAGTTTCTGTTCCCATACGCGGACAGAAACGTGTTAGCGGTACCCGCAGCGCAGCGTTGAACCTACAGACTTTACAGTCACTGTGCAGATTCCCGTCATCTGTTAACGGACATGTACACCGATTACAACAATTTATTGTAGATCCTACAAATATTTCGTCCTGAATCTTTGAACTTCAAACCAGGCTACTAGTATAGCTACTAAACCAATCGAGCCGTAAACATAATCCGCTCACAATGTGACCGCACCTTAACTAATGCGCTGTACGAGCTTTTGTTTGATTTCGTCGCCTATTTACTTAGGACACAGGGCGAGTCTGGATTATTCATTAGTTCACTATGACGTGATTTTACGGTTTAACCGGGTTATGTCGGTGCTAATACTCGGGACGTAGCTATGTCACAAAGGTTGTGCTCATTTTGAATGTTGACTCTAATATTCTGTTGGTTTACTTTCAATTTATGTTGTTTTAAGCTTTTAATTTTTGTGTAATGTATACGTATTTTTAACATGCTTTTATTAGTTTCACCTGTATGTTTGTTTGTAACCGACACCTTTGATTTCGATTTTGATCGTTTTAAACGGTCAGATTTCATTTAAACTATGTAAACTTATCAAGAACCAATAAAAAAAATCGTGGGATTTTCGATAAATCAGTTAGATAAATCAGTCAGATAAATAATCGATCGGTACGATTAATCAAAAAATAGTACGAAAGATATGGCACAAAGCGCTCCACGCGTTTCTCACAACAGTACCAATATTTATAGTTTATTATTTAGTCCAAGGGACAAATGATTAGTAATGTTTTTATCCGTGCAGGGCCGGAGAAAGAATACTGACCTCTGCGGCCGGGGTTGCCATCTAAACTGGCATGGGGCCTTACCATGTAGCTAGGATTGTTTTGTCGCCTTTTACGTCGGCCCTGGCCTCAGAGGTTGGTATTCTTACTCCGCCCCTGCACAGAAGGATAAATATACAAGTCTCATAGAGTCATCCCGAAGAAAACAGTATCCCATTTTTATTTTGGACGTACCTGATACACTATACATACACTGTTGTAAGTTAATACATATGAGATTTGGCGTATGCGGTGGTGTGAATAAAAGTTCGTACCTACTCCATAATATATCTTATTCCATTTAATATAATATGTGTTTTACAACGCATTTCGTCTCGGAGTTTGCCGATGCAGCGAAGCCTCTCGCAAGTGTTGTCACTTAGTTTTATTTTATTGCTTTGGGACAGCAGACAGGCTGACGGCCCGTTTAGAATTGCAGTTACCGTCGCCTATAGGTGTTTGCAACACCAGGGACATCGCGAACACGCTGCTATCCCATAAGGGTACAGGAACTTGGGTCACTATGTCGGAATTCAACACAAGATTATTATGGCGGCATACTTAAGACCAAAGGTGGTCGCCAT
The DNA here is from genome assembly GCA_963693495.1 of Malacosoma neustria. Classification (NCBI taxonomy): domain Eukaryota; kingdom Metazoa; phylum Arthropoda; class Insecta; order Lepidoptera; family Lasiocampidae; genus Malacosoma; species Malacosoma neustria. The sequence goes on from OY856397.1 coordinate 5,339,481, forward strand.
CCAGACGGGCTTGGAGCCCTACCACGTAAAACTTAGTTATCGAGGGGCCCAACATCGGCGAGAGTATGTACGCCACACATAATACAAAAACAGCGGGGAAGGGAATCGAATCCCACAGGTATTCCGAATAAAGCCATTGTACCGTAGAGGTTGTCGATTTGTCATTTACATTGTATTAACTTGATAAAACAAATCCTAAACTTTCCAGTCGAAAGTTATACGATGATAACTTCACAGAACTCAACCTCTTTATAAAAGGGTATTGTGTGTAGAAATTATCACACACATTAACGGATTAAGTTGTATTTAATGTGAATTTAACGTCTGAAGTTTATCATTATAACTATTTTCTAAAAAATTCAAACGCTTTTTTGTTTATTTATTTGATGCTGACTTTAGTTTGGTAAAAACGACTGCTGAAACGTCACGCGCTTAAAACTCGCAATACGTTTTATAATTAGGAGAAGCAGTTGTGATATTTCATGAAACTTTACCACAACTTAACTTACCTGCAGAGTTTTCTTATCCTTATCTCGCATTATGTGGAGTTGGCATAATAATTTATCCACTTCTATTATTCTCTATTAACCTTCTTTTTAATATTCATACCTTGTTCGTTGTATCTTATTTTTTATATCTGTAAAACAGCTGGCAGACTGACGACCTATTTAGTAATTATCAGTTACCGTCGCCTATGAGTGTTTGTAACGACAGGGGGCATCGCTAACACGCTGCTATCCACGTAGTGATACTGGAACCTAGTCACTAATGCCAGAACACAACATAAGGTTATTATGGAGGCATATTTAAAAATCAGGGGTGGTTGCAGACGGGATTGAAGCCCTACCACCTAGCTTGGGCTGCTTAGTCGCCTTTTACGACAGACCGACCCCGGCCGCAGAGATCAGTATTCTTTCTCCGCTCCTGTACATATAAAATTCCTTGGTGTACCTGGACAGGTGGATATAGTAGGTCTTCTATATCCACTCCCTTTAATTTCAAGTATTTTCCTTGTCATCATTAAGGTTGACATACATTATAACACAACTGTTGAAGCTTTAAGCTAAGATTTTACAATTAAGTTTAAGACATTTTTATTGAATTAATCTTTATATAATATACTATAGGGTTTGTAATCAAATAGCCAAATTTTGTACTTCTAAACACTAAATCATGCTTTTAAATACAAGTTGCAAGAGAAGAAGAGAGTTAATTTTGGACAATATACGTGTAGAAACTCATGCCATACGTATAAATTTCCTTTAAAAATACACATGCTAACTTATGCTGGTGTAAATTACTAAAGCTAATCAATTTTAGGATTTACCTATCTCAAAGTTGGGATCAATAACACTATTCAAAGAATCGTGTTGAATATTCAATATACCACCTCATAAAGGGCGTTCATTCCCATTTCATTGAGCCTCTTCTTTCCTATACAAAATTACTTTCATGAATGTTCATGTTACTTATTCTCCAGATTCGGGATGAGCTTCCAGCTTAGGTTTTACCATCGCAGTAGTATATGAGGCTTTCACAAAAAACTTTATAAATCCTTCGAGGCTGACATCGCGTTTGCAACGACTTCTGGTATTGCAAACATTCATAAGCGACAGTGACCACCTCATACCGGGTGGTTCATTTGCCTGTCTGCCGAACTTCAGCAATATTAATAAAATATGTGAAGTTCCATTGTTCGGACCTTTTTCAGGACGGAATGGACAGTAAACTCGCACCGCTTTTCTAAGGGGAATTAACGGAGCGGTCTTGGTGTGCAATTTTCCTCATGATGTTTTCTTTTGCTGTCGGTGCGTGGTAAATATTATATAATATGTACATTAAATAAAAAAAACCGTGGTAACCAAGTGTGATACTAACTTTTTTTTACAGCCCGTGGAAACCCGATCTACAGATAGCACATCAGCTCCGGGAGGAAGCCAGCGGGGTTATATTTGGTATTCGTCCTTCTGCTGCGACTCTGCACTCATTAAAACCCCGGTCACCACCCAAAGCCATGTATGGTAGCATCATAGAATAGACTTTAAGTCATTACTCTGCGACGTCTCCAGCATTGTGGTAATTGGCTAATACGTACTTAAAATCATAAGTATCATGTAATATTGAAATTTAAAAAAATACCAAAGAATTTACTTATGTTTGTAAATATTTTATTTAGTGTGAATTAGCCTATATTAAGGTTCAACGCTTATACAAGATAACGTATGAAATGTAATGGCTTTTGAGAAAATTAAAGCAATGTGTTGTTTACTTTTATTATGCGAAAGGAATTTCAAGTAGGGAACGGAATGAAAATCATGTCATCTATATGATGGATATGGTATAATATTCCAAAGTCAACAAAGATATTGTTTGTGTAATGGATACTAGACAATTGATATAGTTGTCTTTTGTAGATAAATACTTATTATAAATAATTCAAACCGAAATTCTACCCGTGAGCCGTTAGTGGTTATGGAGGTCGTCAATATTTCTTTTAGATTTTTTACGCCAAAAATATTATCAAATAGGTAGTTAAAAGCTGCTGATCTGCTTATTTTGAGTAGCCATCATAGACCGTAGATCATTTTGCTACCATGAAGGGCTGCAATCGACATTACGCGCACTTGATCGATTTATAATAGCAATAAATTCTCACTTTTCAAACTATACCTATATAAGGAACTCAAAAATTAGTAAATAAAATAACAAATAAATTTGGTCATTTTTCGTAGCTCCATGTCTACGCAGTAAATCTGTGTAGTAGGTACTACGAGCTACGCGCTCGCACCGCACCGGCCGCGCGTCTGTCAACATTTGTCATACAACCGCTCCGCACACAGGAAATGTAATTGCAAGATGTGATTAGATTTTAGAAGTACCCTCTCTCATTATTAAAAAGTTCTTAATTATATTATCTTTCATTGGATTTTATTATTGAAGGTATATAAAACAGCCCATAACGTCCCACTGTTGGACTCAAGCGTCTCTTTAAGCTAACGAACAGTATAACCACCACGTTGTCGTCGTTGTCCAATTCGATTGATAGTGCAGGTTTTTGATGACCAGGTTAATAACCGGGATAACATAGGTTTCTAAATATCCAGACGCCCTGATTCCCGGGATCCTCTGCATACTAATCAACAGAAAAAGGGTAATAATTTTCGTAGCTTATGTTTTGAATACCTAGTACCTGGTAATTCACTATTTGTACAAACGGAGACCAATGCAGAAGTCCCGGGTTCGAATCCCATGGTGGCACACATCGCTTATGCAGTTTTGCTCACCAAATGTATGTATTATAGGATAATGGCTATATACTTACGGTGGCGGAAAACATCTTGAAGAAACCTGACAGACTAGCGTGGTGGGTTCCGTTCCGTTCTCTGTAAAGGGACCTCTGAGCTTAGCAGTGGGAGGCTATGTATTTTTATTATTTATATACGTTCACTGTATCATTCGTGACTTAAAAACTGCCATAAAAATATATGATAAAATTTACATATAACTTTTTTATTGCAGTAGGACAGCACACAGGCTGACGGTCAGCTTAGAATTTAGCAGTTACCATCGCCTATGGGTGATTGCAACGCCATTGGCATCGCTGTCACAGCTGCTGTCCCATAAGGCTACAGGAATTTGGGTCACTAATGCCGGAACATAACACAAGGTTATTATGGCGGTATACTTAACACCAAAGGTGCTCGCCATCCAGACGGGCTTGAGGCCCTACCACGTAGGGTAGGTTGTTTTGTCGCCTTTTACGACAAACCGACACCGGTCGCTGGGCTTAGTATTCGTACTCCGCCCCTGCTCGGAGAAAGTTGAAACATTTTCACCCATATCTTAAAAAATCTTTGGACGAAAGTGCTAAATCGACCTATTTTGTTTTTGGGGAAACAACAGTGCTCACAACACCGTATCTGGACAGTTCGTTACGGGCCGACATATTCATGACATGTTCTCTATTGACAGGCATAGCCTGGGACCACTAAATTTACGCTTACGTAAATTTTAATGTCATATTACTCTTCTTGTTATACTCATTAACACTGACGGCGTATGTCTAAGTATTGCAACTTATATACAGCAACAAAAAAAATTGCATGTTATAAATAAATATAAATATACCATGATAATGACCAGACGTGGTCGCTAAGTATGGGCCTTATGAGAAAGCTCATGGTCGCTCAGAGGGCAATGGAGAGGGCTATGCTCAGAGTTTCCCTGCGAGATCGAATCAGAAATGAGGAGATTCGCAGGAGAACCAAAGTCACCGACATAGCCCGGATGATTGCATAGCTCGAAGGACTGATGGCCGTTGGGGCAGAAAAGTCCTCGAATGGCGACCGCGTACCGGAAGACGCAATGTTGGTAGGCCCCCCACAAGATGGACCGATGATCTGGTCAAGATCGCCGGAATAGGTTGGATGAGGGCAGCGCAGGACCGATCATCGTGGAGATCTTTGGGGGAGGTCTTTGTCCAGCAGTGAGCGTCTTCCGGCTGAAATGGTGATGATGATAATTCACAAATCTCCATTTAGATCCAAAGTAAGCAGTAGAACGCTTGTGTTATCAGTGTGTGGTGTACATACTCTCGCCGGTATTGAGCCACTCGCTAAACTAGTAGCAACACTAAGAAAGAAAGAAAAAAGAACATTTATTTGCCAAAGAAAATGACACTAATCAAATACACCATTACATAAAAATCTTCAGTCGCGCGTGATACGTCATTGCGTTCAGACACTTTTGTCGCAATACGCGATGTCCGTGTTTCGTAAACTACCTTCATATTTTCTTTTAAACAAAAATGAACAGTGATGTGGATAATTTAAGTACGTGTTCAAGTAGTATAAGTGTGCAACAAGTTATGCGGCCGGAAGAATCTGATAAGGAAAATAGTATTAGCAAAGTTTTGACAAAACCTGCTGACAAAAGAATTCATGAAGATATGACATCAGATGATTCAGATTTTCTTACCGTGAAAAAGGGGCGACGTAAGTATAATTCTTCTAGGAATTATGATAATAGAAACAACACAATGTATACTAAGCACATACACGGAGAAATAGAAAGTAATAATTATGGGGTGTTTATCACTTCGAAAGAAAATGCTTTGCCGAAACAAATCGGCTTGGCTAAGCTTTTGAGATCTGAAAATATAAAAGGTATATCAAAAATTACATACAAAAATCCATTTAAAGTACTATTATTATTTGAAAATAAAGAAAATGCTGAACAATTAATACAATGTGAGAATATAAGTAATTTAGGATATAGATGTAATTTTGCCCATGAATTAAATATATCCTATGGAGTTGTTAAAAATATCGAATTAGACATTAAAGAAGATGAATTGAACACTTTGTTCTCTTGTGAACAGGAGATTATATCGGTAAAAAGGTTAAGGCGCGTTACGGAAGAGGGAAAATGGGTGGAAAGTGAAACTGTGCGTATAGGATTTCGAAGTTCAGTGGTTCCGGCAACTGTTGAAGTATATGGATGTAAACTCAAAGTGGAGCGTTACACTTTCCCTGTTGCACAGTGTTCTAATTGTTGGAAATTTGGCCATTTACGAAGGCAGTGTCCTAGTAAGAAGATAATATGTCCAAAATGTGGGGGATCACATGAAAACTGCGAAACGACAAGTTATAAATGTATTAATTGCAAACGTAATCATATGTCTTTAGATAAGAAATGTCCAGTTTTTCTTAAAGAAAAAGAAATCAGAGCTATAATGAGCGCAGAAAACTTAACGTATTCCAAAGCTCTGCAAATATATTTAACAGAAAAAGAGAAACTGAAACAACCTCTTGTCTTGAGCAATGAACTGGAAAACATAATTACAGAAAATAGCGGAACAGACAAAATTGCTAATAATAATGAAAATGAGATAAAGAGACCTTCTTACAGGGATGTAGTGATCAAACCTAGATCAGTTAAGGTGAAATCTGTAAATAAAAATGTACCTACTGATGACAGTCAGGCATTTAGTGAAACCAATTTAGAACAAGATTATAATGGATATAAGACAGCTGAAGTAATAGAAGAACCCTCGGCAGGAAGTTCTAAAAAACGTACCCTTTCCTTTTGGGAAGCTATTAGACAAATAAAAAATATATGTTTTGCAAATATTACTCTAGATTTGAAAATAATTGAGAGCCTTAAAATAGTGTCGGAGTTTATCACATCTTTTATTGTTAAAAAAACCAAGGGAAAATGGTTAGAGTCAATGTTAAATTTAATTTATGGATTATTCGACTAATATATTACAGTGGAACTCACAAAGTATCAAGCCGAAAAAAACTGAGTTTGAATGTCTTTTAATACAAGAAAAGGTACATATTGCAATTTTAAGTGAAACTTGGCTCAAACCAGATTCTGAATTTTATGTGAGCGGATACACGGTATACAGATGTGACAGATCAGATTCATTTGGAGGGGTTGCTATTATTATACATAACTCCTTAAAATCACAAAACACTACTTTTACATTAAATAATTGTGGTATCGAGGTCGTACATATTAAAGTATTTAATTGCAGCTTTATTGAAAACATTGTAAGTGTATACTGTCCTTCTAGTAATAGAACCTCTCAACTTGATTGGGATTTCTTGTTTAAAAGTTTTCCTCGTAAGACTATTGTTGCAGGGGATTTCAATGCCCACCATACTAATTGGTCTTATAAAAGTGACACTAGGGGAACGCAATTATTTGATTCATCTTTAGATAATGGTTTTGTTTCGTTAAACAACGGTAAAGCTACTAGAATTAAATTAGTGAACAATGTTCTTCAAGAAAGTTCGCCAGATATTACATTTGTTACAACAGATGTTGCAATAAACTGTCTATGGAATACCACTAATGATACGTTGGGAAGTGACCATATAATTATTAAAATTAAAATTAAAAGGCCACATCATGCAAGCAAACAACGTATTCATAATATCCGAAATTTAAAGAGAGCTGACTGGAATTCATACAAAAAAATCTTACATGAAACATTTTCAGATCCTGGCATTATATGTCATGATGTACAAATGAAATATGACAGTTTAATTGAACAAATTAACTCTGCTGCCGATAAAACTATACCCTGTATAAAAGTTTGTGCAGACCCTTTTTCCAAATTTAAACCTAAACCTTTCTGGAATCCTTATCTTTCGAAGTCAGTTGCAAAACGTAGATTGGCACTATCTAATTTTAGACGAAATCCAACACCAAACAATCTAACTATATTAGAAAATCACATTGCTGAAACTAAACGACTTATAAATCAAGCTAAATTAGAAACTTGGAAAACCTTTTGTAATAACATTAATGAATCCACTAGTGTATCAGATATGTGGAAAAAGATGCGGTGGATAAAAGGGCATAAATATAGAAGTTTTAGTACGTGTACGGCTAAAGTAAATGATTTATTGCACACTCTTGCTCCTGATTTTGTCATGCCTTCACGTCCGATACTTAAATCTAACAACACATCTTTGGAAATAGATATTTCTATTCAAGAATTCAATAATAGCCTTAAGAAAAAAGATACTGCTCCGGGAAATGATCAAATAAGTTATTCAATGATATATAATCTGCCAAAGAAAGTAAAGCTTTATCTTGTTCATATATACAACACAATTCTTAAGACTGGCTACATTCCTAAACAGTGGCGAAATATAAGCGTTGTACCTATTCCTAAAATTTTGAATAATCGTACCGAGTCATCTTTATTAAGACCTATATCTTTAATATCATGTATCTGTAAGATATTCCATACTATCATTTGTAAAAGATTAGAATGGTACGTGGAAAAAAATGATGTCTTGTCAATGCATACAATAGGTTTTAGACGTTGTCAATCCAGCTTAGACTGTCTTGTTAAATTGGTATGTCAAATACAAATAGGGTTTTCTCAAAATCAGCCAACGTTGGCATGCTTTTTAGATATTGATAACGCCTATAATAATGTTTTGGTAGAAAAAGTTATTGAAATACTTGATCAGATCAATGTTGGTAAAAACATTTGTACTTACATATGGGAGTTTCTTAAAGAGAGACACCTCCAAATCACGACTGATAATGATAAAGAGAAACATTCATTAGTAAGATGGACTAGTAAAGGAATCGCGCAAGGTGACCCGTTGTCCCCTTTACTTTTCAATATTTTAACTCACAAGATTTGTAAAAGTATCACCAATGTAGTTATATCGCAATATGCTGACGACTTTGTGATTTTTATTAATTCAAATAAAATTCATAAAAGTGTCATACAGCTCCAAGAAGCTCTAAATTTAATGACTTCTTTATTAGAATCTTTGGGATTGAAGTTGTCAAATGAAAAAACTAAAGTTTGTTTATTCAGTAGGGGTCGTAGAAGACAGCAAATAAACTTAAATATCTATGGGGATACGTTAAGCTGTGTTGATAAAGTTAAATATCTAGGAATGTGGTTGGACAGTAATTTACGATGGGGAACACATATAAATGAAACTTGGAAAAAAACACAAAGATTTTTAAACTTATTTAAAATATTAGCGGGACCAATGTGGGGTGTACATCCTAAACACTTGCGCAGATTATTTATATCAATCGTTAGGAGTAGATTTGATTATGGGAGCTTTCTTTATGATAGTAGTGCTAAGTCTCATGTATCGAAACTTGACAAAGTACAAAACCAAGCTTTAAGGATAATAGGTGGTTTCATTCGCACCACTCCAATCCATGTAATGGAAGCTGAAACGTGTATTCCTACTCTAGTTTTGAGAAGAAAATTCCTAGCAACTAAATATCTCTTGAAAGTAAAATCTTTTGATAATAATGTGACTACAAAACTATTAGACACTCTATTAAATTATACATCAAATAGTTATTGGCAAAATAAGAAAATTCCATTATTAGTAAAATTATATTCTAACATAAAGAATCACAACCTAGCATCAAGTTATCCTTTAGAAATGTACAAATTTAATACTTGGGTATCAAGTATTAAAGTAGATGATATAATTTTTAAAAAATTAGATAATATTACTTTAAACAAGAAATCCTATGATACCAACATCCTTAAGAATAAAGTCGTACAAGAAATACACTCCAAATATGATGGGTGGATTAAAATATTTACAGATGGTTCAAAATCTGATAGAGGTCTTGGAGCAGCATTTTATGATTATAGTAATAGCAATAATGGCCTTTTTAAACTATTAAATGATAACTCATGTATAATGACAGCGGAACTAGTTGCAATATCAGAAGCACTTAAATACTTACAGAGAATGCATTGTGCTAAATGTGTTATATTTGTTGACAGTCAAAGTGCTCTCCAGCATATAGCCCTATGTGCCTCTGGACGCAGAGGTACATCGATTGCTTATGATATATTAGAACACATCTTATACTTCCTTGGTAAGGATATTGAGCTGGTGTTGCAATGGGTTCCATCGCATGTTGGCTTACGGGGAAATGAGGAGGCGGATCGACTGGCGAAATCGGCTATTTCTGAAGGTTCGGAGTTGTTAATTGAAGCAAATAGTTTTGAAGTTTTAGTGAAATACAAAGAAGAATATTATAAAGAATGGAAAGAGTATTTTAACGTAATATCTAGAGAAAAAGGCATCTGGTATAAAACTTTACAAAGCGAGCCTCCTCGTATCCCCTGGTTTGCCAATAGTGAGGTTGATAGAAGAATGTGTGTAATAGCTCATAGATTGCGCTCCGGACACATTCCACTAAATAAATTTTATCACCTGGTGGGCAGGAGCAATAGTCCTTATTGCACAAACTGTGGAAAAATTGATGATGTACACCATTTCTTAATGGAATGTGTCCGAACGAAAGACAGTAGGGAGCGACTAGTACGATCTCTGCGAGTCAACTTGTGGGAAGTGGGCGTTTTCCAGAGCATCCTTTCGAGGCCGCTCTCTGCTGCCGCAGTTTTCATTTATAATAATTTTAAGATTTAGAAATTAGAATTTTTTTGTAATATGTAATTAGGATAAAATGGGGCTGACATTATATTCTTATAAAAAGCCCCTAAATAAATTAGATAATAAAAAAAAAAAAAAAAAAAAAATCTTAATATAAAACCAATGCCACAATCCTGACAAACGAAGTTGGCCACTCAGCATTTTGCTGCATCGAAATTGTTCCGACACAGTGCTGGTTTTCAGTGCCCAGTTTTACTATATTGAAATAACCCAAAAACAATAGTACCAAGGCAAGGATACTACAGCTAATAGGATATCAATGAGCGTTAGAAAATTATTATTACCTAAATATTAATTATAATAAATCCTCCAACCCCTAATATATCCAATTATATTATATCGACTTCCTACTTACTAGGAGACACCACATCAGCAAAGTACCCAACAGCAAAATCATATCCGGTGAGAGTCTCACTGCACAACACCGTCTTCTTGTCATGGACCTCTGCGTGAAGCCCAAAGGCAAACGTGTCTAGGGTTTGTGGCCCTAAAATGCAGCTAGGGTTGTTTAATCGCGTTTTACGACAGGCTGACCCCGGCTGCAGGGATCAGTATTCTTTCCCCTGCATGAATAAGAAATTTAAATAAATAAAAGAAGATTGAATATATAATTTAATAAATAAAAACTAAAGTAGGTCATTTTAGCGCTGTAAAGCCTATCTGTGTACACAATAATATATGCGCATAATATTTGTCAGGGTTCCCGTGCCTATCGCTCGACCGTCGGGTAACTAACCTAATGTTATGCACAGCCATCAAAACGTTGCCTTTTTGTAACCCCTTGTGAAGCAGTTCTAGGTAAATTAAATGTGCCTTTTGCAAATCCATTTCAGAAATTCCAAAGAGCGTTTCGTAGAATTGATTAATTAGATGTGAAAGCGTTGGTAACAAAATACAAAATAGTAAACTATTATTAAAATGCAATTTTCTTTAAAACTTGTTCAATGCAAGTTGGTGGATAACACATTCTCGCTATTAAAGGCTTCATCACAATGTTTTCCTTGACTTTTCTTACCTGACTATTCCCTGTACCACCCTTTCTTGTCTTATTTGAATATACTTTTCCCCAAGTTTTCACCTGGTATCTGATAGTGAGACACGAAATTTCAACGATATTATAATAAACGTTAAAAAATTTCGGGGAGATTTGCTTTGGGCAATAAAGCAGCCAATCGTATGACTTAAGAATTATATTTATTTTCAACAAATAAATACATCGAGTAGTAATAGAAATTAATGACTTTTTGAAATCTGCATTTAAAAATGTAAATTGTGAACAGTCTTTCTGTTAAAATAACTACTTATTTTAACAGAAAGACTGTTCATAATCCAAGCCTTCGTATAAATGCTGCTTGAGTTGTCAATGAAATGTAGGGCTATCAATATTTACCTACACAATGTTATCCAGAAACTAAAAAACTCGTGTAATATTATAATGACCTAAACCTATGTATACATAAATTATTTTAAATATGATTTATTGGGATTCTCGGAAAAAAAATTAGCTTAACAATTAATACTACAATGCGTTTAATGAAATTGTTAATTACTGCTATAAAGGTTAGGTGACATCTTGCCTCCTAATTTAGGAACTACCTTCAATCTCGCGTGAGGTGCTAGGAAAAGCGAGCGCTAAACAATTGGTAGTATCGTGTGTGTCACTATAACGTACAGGTCGTGTCGATGTTTCTGAGGAGTACACTCTGTACCGTGCACAATTGGTTTCTTATAATCGACTTGTCTTTAATTAGCCATACTGAAATATTCAGTTAGATGTTCAAAATTTTGTTGCGTAGCTAGTACCATGCAACAGTTCATCTGCAAGCTTCGTAAGCTGAACAAGGAAAATAGAACCAAGGTCAGTGCTAATTTCTTGTGTCCGCATATCTCTCACCAACCCCTCCTATTTTGTTTCTAACATACAGCGCACTATTTTTCTTTCCTGTAGCAGTAGTTCGGTGTAATCTGGGCCCGTAGCTGGCGTTGTACGGAAAGTTGTTGTATTACAATTAGTTTATCCGTGCAGGGGCGGAGAAAGAATACTAACCTCTGTGGCCGGGGTCGGCCTGTCGTAAAAGGCGACAAAACAACCCATCCTAGCTACGTGGTAGGGCCTGAAGCTCGTCTGGATGGCGACCACCTTTGGTCTTAAGTATGCCTAACCTAACCTTGTGTTGTGTTCCGGCATTAGTGACCCAAGTTCCTGTACCCTTATGGGACAGCAGCGTATTCGCGATGCCACTGGCGTTGCAAACACCTATAGGCGACGGTAACCGCTAAATCCTAAACGGGCCGTCAGCCGGTCTGCTGTCCTACAGCAATAAAAAAAATTCTGTTTCTCCTTTACTATTCTTTAAACCTGAAAACAAGGTGCGTCTATCAGTAATTCCTTTATTTCATTTCTATCCGTAGTTTTAATTTATATAATGTTAGAAAACAACTCTAAAACACACAGATAATGCAAATATAACGCTGTTAAAACTATTTAAAAAAGACATTTAAAAATAGATTAACATTGCATAATATCGTATCTCAGCATATATACTATCGGTAAACTCAGGGATTTGATTCTATTGTTCTAAAATCTGTTTTGTTTACCTATTCCTATTGTATTTGGTACCTATTGACATTTTCTATTCAGAATGAAACAATAGCTATTTAGAACTGTTTAGGAATTTGAACAAATTTTGTTTGAGACGAATTTAAATTTCATTGTTCCGTTTGCTTGTCTATTAATTCATGATTTTTTTTAGCCCATTCGTTGATGCTATGCCTTAGGAAGTCCCTTAAGCCTAGTTCGGACTGGTCGAGTATTTTAGTCGAGTGCCGAGTAATTTAGTGGCTAATCTACTCGCTATTGCCCAGAAATCGTTCGCATTTACGGTCCAGTACAGTAAACAAGTGAGTGGTGTTTCGCAAGATGAACGGGCTGCAACGCAACAGAGTGAATAAACTGATTAAGCTAATCGTAATGGATATTTTAGAAGAGGTGGATGAGGAAATTTGTGTGATTAAGAAAAAAAAGTTATGGGTGCGAAAATGGATCGATAGAAGAGATCAACTAAGAGGATAATTGTCTTCTGAAGGAATTAGCATTGGAAGACCCCAAAGAATACTTAAATAGTTTTTGAAAGAATACTTCGTCATTTTTGGCGGCCACTGATGAATTCGACTAATCAAAAGGTTCGGACTTGTTTAACCGGTGAGCCAGTGAGCACGGACGCGTGGTGAGAGGCGCTACTCGCCCGATAAAAATAGTACAAAATGGATTGACTCGACTAAATTATTTACTAACCTACTTGACTAAATTTTTGGTGTTCAGGCACATTACTCGCTACTCGACTAAAATACTCGACCAGTCCGAACTAGGCTTTACAGATAAACTATAATCACTTTCAGTGGTATAGCCACATTTCACAGCAATCGGTAACTTTTTTTATTACTGAGAAACATAAGACACGCTGACAGTTAACTTCGCCTATGGATGCTAGCGACGCTATAGGCACTGCGAACACATCCACGTTCACATATGAGAATTGAAACCTGAGTCATTAATGACGGAAGACAAAACACGGTTAATTATAGCTACGAGCTTAGAAACCATGGGTGGTTGCCTTCCAGACGAGTTGAAGTTACTATCACCCAGCTAGAATTGTTTTATCACTTTTTACGATAAGCTGACCCGTCCGCAGGGGTCAGTATTGTTACTCCGCCCCTGTGCGAAGAAAATTAATTATTACTTACGTAAGTGACAAATATCCCATGTCACCCTCATTGGATTCCGGCAGGAGGTTTGACCCAAAAAGTGCTAGTTTGACTATGCTATGCATGTAAAAGGACTCACTGCCAGGGATGCGGAAGACCGTGCAAAATGGAAAAGAAAAAGTCGGGAAGCGGACGCTGCCGAAGCATAAGTTGTTGCAACCGCAATTTGACGCTAAAATTATGATGAATTATGGCGCTTGACTTCCAGTATATCATACCTCCCAGAAAAATATATTTTGAATCACTCTCCGATATACAGGGTGACTTTGGCAAACCCGTTCAAATTTTTTTTACGCACTAAACATCATTTAAGGAACCCATTTTTGCAAAAAAAATTGTATTTCAAATTTTGACCATAAAATATTTCATATAGGATCATTAATTCAATCATACAGAATAATCATATGGTGCAAACAGCATACGTTAACCTGTTATTACCTATCTCTGTCACACCCGCGTAAATGAGTAGTGCGTATTCGCTCGCCCGGTTCAATGCCGCCGTCCTCGGCCTTTTACTAGGTCAGATGGAGAGGTCATTGACACTCTAGCGCCGTATTATGTAAATTGCGAGTTCTTTGAATGACTTTGTGATACTGATTACTCAACATTTTTGTACTATGTGATACAAAACTAAAATACATGTTTCTCATAACTTTTACTAAAGATTCTTCTGTGTGAATTTGGACGGGTTTGTCAAAGTCACCCTGTATATTCTAACGTTCAACATCGTTCCCTTCTTCTCACGAATCAATTTTTTTTTAGCATTTCAGTTCATCTTCAACCCTTTCCCCATTCCTAATCGACATTTATCCCATTTGAGGACCACTATGGTGCGACGGCTTTCGCAGGCCTTAATGTATTTGTTTACAAAATATATACTCAAGATTAGTTACGCAGTAGCCTTATGGCTATACTTTTCTTTAGCAATCACATATTACACATAAACACCCAATCGTGAGACGGGAAACGAAGATGTACTACCCAAGCGTACCGAAGTGTGTCAGCCGTTACACTACAGAGGTCGTTAATAATACATTAGTCTTCTCTACGAATAAGGCAAGTGGACTTATTTTGTATATTATATTATATTATTATTTTTATGAACTTTTATTTTAATGTTTTTTTTTGTTATTATTTGTTATTAATTTTTTGTTAATTTTTAACAAGTTTTTTTTTTCAATTTTTTGTAAAAATCCCAGTGACGCTTACATTGCATAAAGTGCTGCCTAGCTAGCCGAACAGGAGGGTGAGCGGCTACCACGCAATATTTTTCTAATACTTACATTTTTAAACTCGTGACATCTTTCGAATGGATGTCCGTATTAAATAATTCAAAAAGTTATATAAAGGTATTGGAGTTTTAGTAAGGATCCCAAATTTTTTTGAAAATATAATATAGCCTATATCACCCGGGGATAGTGTAACTTTCCAAAAGTGAAACAATTTTTTAAATCGGGTCACTAGTTTCGGAGCCTATTCAATGCAAACAAACATACAAACAATCAAATCTTTCCTCTTTATAATAGTACTAGCTGTACCCTGTCCCGCTTCACTGTGGCACATTGTGATTGAATGGTTGAGAAATGAGAAACAAAAAAATAGATAAAAAAAATAGATAAAAACAATCCTTGATGCGGATTATATATCATGATAAATTTTCAGCTCGATCGGTGCAGAACTTTTTGAGTTTTTGAAGCGTACACAAACCAACATAACATTTTTATATATATAGATATATAAATAAATAATAGTATACATGAATATATTTTATGAAGATTCATATATCTTTATTTTCTTCTTCACCACTTTTTCCACGCAGGGGTGGAATAAAAATACTGACTGTAGCCGGGGTCGGCCTATCGTAGAAGGCGACGAAACAACCCTTGTAAGGTGGTAAATCCTGAACCCAATCTTATGATATTTTGTATTACCATTTTCATGCGTCTATTACAATACATCATTGAAGGTAAACAGGCAAGGTGCGGGCCCGAGCAGGTCATAAATCAAAACGTCACGCCTGACTTATGATGTGTCAGCGTGATGCATATGGTACTGTGTAACCAAAGATCATGTCTTATTATAAAATATTTGTGTTGTAATTATTCATTATCTATATATTAATGCATGAAGCGAAAACTTAGTACCCGTTTTTACTAAAAATGCGCTGACGGATGAGTATGAAATTTTGGCACTATTAATGTTTATATGGAGGAGAAGTGAAGAAAGTTATTCACCTTAAATCCATTAGAAATACATTAAATTAAATAAACTTTACGCACACTATCGCTCGAATTATACACAACATACACACATGCATATATTACTTTCGATTATGTTCTTTCATAAAAGTTTATGGCCTGGTAAAGATCATTAAGGATAATTTTATAATAATATAATATTTAAATTCATAATACACATTAGTAAATAAATTAATTAATACATGGTGTATAAAAAATAATATTATACAATAATAAATAACATTAATTGTCTATAAGCAAGTGATTATATGTATATTATATTCTCTTTGGTCTTATTGAAAGTCAAAATTAGCAATAACTAGGAAAGAAACTTTGGAATTGTTTTTATTTGTATAAAATTAAAAGGGGACAGCCTCAATTTAATAAAAACAAAGGGTATATTTTAGTTTTTCTTGGAAAATTGAAATTTATGAAGAAAATATTAGTCGGCGCGTATTTTCTCAGTTTTCAAACTTGTCACAGGCAGAATGCTTTGATGTGGATATTCAGACATACCTATACACGGTGATTTTGAAAGCGTTTTGGAGCCGAAAATTTTGAATTTGGAATCATCTATAGTACCAATAAAAATGGTTAAATCAATTGTAATGTTAACTAAAAAAAAGTTTCAGTTTTAATATTCATTTTTACTCGATCGACTTGGAAAGTAGTAAGGTCCGTGCGCGTTTCGGCGGCCCCCGCGCGCCGCTCACGCTAACAACAGCTGATAAAAGTATACCTATAGGCGCGATTGTTATTTTCACAACAAATCAATTTATCAACGGACTGTAGGTAAAATATTTCTGGCGTATTTAAAAAATCGGAGCTATCTACAGAATAATTAACTTACATACCTATTTACAGTTTGTTTAAACTATTTACACTTCTCTGTATCGAAGCAACTGCTCAAAATGGAGTTCACTGCGTTTAATACACAATCCACGTTTAATACAATTGTCTTTTAATTTTCTTTTTCACTTTATCAAAAGCGTCCACTATCGCAATGCGTAAATCATCACGGCTTTCATATTCACGTTTAAAAACAAGTCTTTTTATTTCCGACCATAAGAAAAAATCCAGAGACGTTAAATCCGGGCTTCTAGGTGGCCAAGGCACAGGCCCTCTTCGACCTATCCACCGATCACTAAACTCATTGTCCAGGTATGCAGTAGCGTACAGCTGTACCATTGCCAAGTACTCCACGTTTGAAAATTCGTACTGTCGATTCATTTTAGCGCTAATCAACGTAACGTGCCTTCCCGATGTTATGGTATTACTGACCCAGTGACCGATTAAAGCCAAGGACGCCTGACGATTACAGGGGAATCCCGCGCATGCGGATACGGGCATCCGACTCAGTGCACTGCCGTCATTGGTTGGACGACTCCGGCGCAACTCCGTAGCTGTGTTTTTATTGGCGAATACGATTTTATGTGACTCGATAGTATTTCTATTTGTAGTATGTACCTACGTGTGATTAAAAGCGCTACTACTGGTTCTCACTTTTTCTCTGTAAACGATATGAATATCGACTTTGATGAAAAAAAATATATATATTTTATTAAATTAACGTTATAAATAGCTTCTGTTATTGATAAATAATTCAAAATTTTCGGCTCCAAAACGCTTTCAAAATCACCGTGTATATTCAAAATTTAATTGGTCTGCATGATGACTTCAAAATCAGATTTGAAGATATTTTGACAATGGAAATACCACCATGGATCATAAATCCATTTGATGAAACGTAAGTGGAGAATGTAATATTACAAGAGGAGCTTAGAGGTATAGGGTATCAAAAATTTTGGTTACAGGCAGAAATACCTGAAACATATCCTGAACTGTGGGTAATTTCGATAAAGCTTTTGATAGGATTTTCCTCGTCATATTTTTAAAAAATAGTTTTAGTGTCGTTATAAACCTTTTAACAAAAAAAGAGCAGATTGAATATCACCGAACGCGGACATTTTCGGTTATTCCTAACAAAGTTGAAGCCAAATATTAATTATTTATTGTAAATCCATCATGTAAATCCCTCCCATTAAAATAATGACTATTTTGTGATTGTCATTGTTGAAGTTACGTTACGTTATTAATATTTAATTTTAATTATATTACAACTGGTATCGTATTACTGATATTTAACATGATAACAATAATAATGATAGTGTAATAATTACATATTTAAATAAATACAATACAAAAAATATATTATTTTTATTTTTACCACATCGAATGGGGAGTTTTATAAATGAAAAAAAAAATTGTGCGGTCGGGGGACCCTCGCCAGGAACGAAGTTCTTTACGTTTTTTCTTCAACTCGGAATGTAATTCGAAATGAAATCTGTATATTTAAATTTTTATTTTAAAACAAAAATAGAAAATGAAAAACAAATATAATTTTGTTCTTGATTCTCATACAAAACATATTTAAGATACATACCTGGCAAGATTCGAATTCAACGTTTCACTTTTGTACACTTGTATCTTTTTTTGATTTTGTCGGAATTGTTGTTGGCGTTGAGCATTAGTTTTCGGTATTTTATTTGCACTCTGACGTTTGCGCTTTCCATACTCTTTTGGACTCTGAATACATGAATTCACGGTTATCTCCTTATAATTTAAATAGTAAAATAAATAGTAAACACTCAAATCACATGTACAATAAACAAAAAATGTAAACAGTAAATACATGTATCAAGTTATACAATATCAACTTACTTTTCTAAATCTGTATTACTCGCATTTGCTGCTGTTTCGATTTTTCTAAACTTAATTGCAATAAACTCAATAAATTGTTAATAAATATCAGTCACTACGATATATATTATATAAATTTACTTCAATATTGTGTTGAATTTATTGAACAAATATGGCTGCCGTCTCCGTTGCTAGCCAACGGAAAAGTCTTGAAATCTGTTATTTATCTTTTGAAAATTACATTGCAATTTATATTTTATTTAAATGTGTTACAGTTCATTTTGGATTACGGAGATTTTATATTTTAAACACAGGCATACACACACAGCATACGGCATTTAGTTACGTGATGATTTCTACTAAATCGCACTAAGCCGCGTTAAGGACTTAGTTCCAATAAGTGAGAATTGATTGGTTCCTTGTGCTGTGAGTAAATGTCAAAAAAGTAAAGATGGATGGCATCACTCTTTTGATTGGACATTACTTTTATGGCATCGACTCACAGCACAATCAATAAATAATCAACCAATCAATTCTTACTTTTTTCTGTATCTATTAATTCGTATTTGGAACTCAGCCGCAACGCAAATTTCCATACTAAGATCTATTCTTCACATTTTTTTTTCAGTTTTGGGAATATGGTAGTAGCTACAGGGGGTCCTCCGGAACACCGTTTATAAGAAATAAAGTCTGGGAACCTCTGATTTACATTGATCTTTAATATTGAGGCTACTTTATTTTAAAGTAGTCTCATACTACTAATACAGTTTGACGTACCATCCAAATAAAAAGGTTAGCTTTGGTTTGCATACATTCGATGATTCTATGTCCAAATTTTGTAGATTATTTGGCAATATTTTTGTAAGTACTATTATTATTATTTCCAAAGGTAGCTTTGCTAGTTTATTCAACCTAGTATTACTGCATCCAATTTAATGAACTATTGTAATCGCCACATTTACTATAGCTCATTGGCAAAGCCTGCCTCGTTGATGCATCAGGGAACAGTAGCGGCACAACAGATACAGGCATTTCATCTGTCTCGTTAAAAAAAGATAAAAAGTAGCATTAATAATAATCCTTTTTAAAAAAAAAATTTTGCCCTGTGTTTGTACCGAACATTTCTGAATTACTGTTAAACTATTATAGTTCTATGCATGTCGTACGTTACGTCTTTAGTTTTTATATACATATTATTTTATCAATGTATGAATGTAGTAACTGTAATAAACTAAATAAAATAATAAAAAATTGTAAATTAAATATCATCAACATCTGTACATAAAGTAAATTTTGCATTTAAATTTAAATCTATTTTTTCTTTATAAACCTTTTTATACCATTGTATGCGACATTTCTTTGTAAAGTATTCAGCGTTCTCACGCCCTTCATTGAACTTTGATTAATGATGTTTAAAATAACCATGGTGTTTTTAAGGAAATGAGAATTTCCTGTAATGACATGAAAAATTGTGTTAGGTGGAAAATGTACATCCAATGACTTTGAAGCCGTCGATCTTGACAATACAGCTGGGCATTGATTAGTGGCCTTTGGCATTAGTGGTGTAGCTTCAGGGCCTATACATAATGTTATCTCCATGAGAAAACAGTTTGTTTTGATTTTGTAGCAATGAATAATAAATAAAGTGTTAGATAGAAGATGCTTAATTCTTAATGTATTAAGAGAATTTTTCATTAGTTTTTATGATATGTTCCTTTCCTTAATATGGACCCAATATGCAGACACTCATTAGGAACTGATTTTGCGGACATCCTATCCAAAATATAATTTTTGTCGGGCCAGCTAATTGCAAATAATTCTCAAGGAAGGCAAACAATTTTGTTCAAATAATTGCACCTTGACAATACTCAATAGGGAGTCACAAATTGAAATCTTATAAAGAGGAAAATCTCTCTCTCTCTCTCAGGCTTTCTGCTAAAAAATATACACATACATTGCCAGTAACTTTAACGAATTATACAAGTATCTCCAGATAAAAAGTTGCCCGTAAGATATCGCTTTAACCAATAATGTAATAATAATATAATATTTTGTGACAATTCACACATCACCATCTAGTCCCAAACTAAGTAGCATAGCACTTGTGTTATGGGTACTAGACAACTGATATACTACGTATATACTTTTTTTTTGTAAATAAATACATATTATACATAAACACCCAGACGCGAGACGGGAATCGAATCCGTGACATCCGCAAGCGTACCGAAGTGCGTTATCCGTTACGCCACCGAGGTCGTCAGAAGGCCACCTATTGTGTTTTGTAGTAGTTGTTAAAAAGTTCATGTTTGTAGATAAACTATTTTTTTTATAGCTAGAGATCAGCAGATAGGCAGACGGCCCATCCTGGCAGGTGGTCACCGTCGCCTATGGACGTTTGAGGCACCAGAGGCAATACCAACGCGCTGCTGGCCTCGAACAAATTTTATAACGCCTTTTTTGAAGAACCCCATATCGTACCGCGCTGAGAAAATCTCAGTCGGAAGCTCATTCCAAATTCTGAGAGTACGCAATATGATCGTTCTAGAGAAACGTTTCTTACAAGAAAAAAGAGGCTCCAAGAAATGGGGATGAACACCCAGCCGATGGCGGGCAGTGCGGTGGTAGAAAGACGACGAGGGCAGCATTTTGAATAGTTCTTCAGAACACTCTCCGTTGTACAGATGGTAGAATACGCAAAGAGACGCAAAGTCTCTCCGAAGTCCAAGCGTATCTAGGCCGTCTGTGAGTATGAGATCGCCGACAACACGAACTGCGTGCCGTTGGATCGAGTCTAAGGGATTGAGCTGACATGCGGGTGCTCCAGCCCATAAATGTGAGCGCATATGCGGTCTGACCTGTGCTTTGTATAGCACAAGCCGTTGCCTTGGACTGAAGTACTGCTTGGACCGGTTTAGCACACCTAGCTTTTTGGAGGCAAGCTTAGCTTTACCCTCCAATTGTCCCCTAAACTGCACATCATTCGTGATGTCGACACCAAGAATCCCAATACTGCTTGCGATGGAAAGAGATGTTCCTTGGAACTGTGGCGCAGGTGCGAACGGGGTTTTCTTAGCAGAGAATACGCAGACTTGCGTCTTCGAGGGGTAGAACTGGACAAGGTATTGTCGTCCCCATTCAAAGACTCTCTCTAGAGAGTTCTCTACTTCAGACACAAGTCTGACCCGACTTTCTTCCAAAACCGCAGGAGAGAGGTTTACAAGACCAGTGTACCGTGCATCGCCGGTGCCATCATCTGCATCAGAAGTACAGAAATCCTGCTGATTACAATTCCTTCTCTCTTCTTAGAAAGCGGGCAAAGGGTTTAGAACATACGTGTTATAACAATTACATTGAAAATGTTGAAGCATCTATAACTATTTCCCCGAAATTGTTTTGGTCATTTGTGAAATATAATAAAAAAGGTGGAAATTCACTACTCTCACAATTATTTTATGAAAATAAAACTGCAAATTCAGTTGGAGAGGTGTGCGATTTATTTGCCACCTATTTTCAATCTACCTTCCTTCCTAGTTCCGCACAGACAAGCTCTTCAATTACTTCAGAACCAATAAATACTCCATGTGATATAGGTAATATAGAAATTAATCATGATTGTGTTCTAAAACTTTTACATTCGTTGGATCTCACAAAGGGAGCTGGGCCTGATAAAATTGAAGCGGTATTTATAATCAAGTGTGCAATATCCTTGGCAGTACCATTGACATTGTTATTTAAGCGTTCAATGGCAGAAGGTATTGTTCCCAATGTGTGGAAATCAGCGTTTGTCACCCCTATACTTAAAAGTGGTAATAAAGCTGACATAAAAAATTATAGACCTATTTCCAAATTATGTTTATTTGCAAAAATCTTTGAGAGAATTGTTTACAACCAAATTTATAACTCTATGTCTCACGTCTTTATTCCTCAACAACACGGTTTCATAAAAAAAAGATCAACTACATCAAATATGTTACTCTTTGTAGATTACACTACACTTAACATGGACGCTGGAGGTCAAGTGGATACCATATATACAGACTACAGTAAAGCTTTTGACCGAATCGACCATCAAATATTGCTGCAAAAGATATTATTATCCGGAATCCACGGCAATCTCTTCAGATGGCTCACGTCTTACATTAACAATAGATCTCAGGCAATTGCGGTAAACGGACACTCTTCACTATGGTTTTCTGTACCGTCAGGCGTTCCACAGGGATCTCTTTTAGGACCATTATTATTCAATATCTTTATAAATGACATTAAAGATTGTTTCGTACATTCAAATTTTTTACTTTATGCCGACGATATGAAAATTTTTAAAAAAGTAGATTCCTTAGAAAACTGTTTAGAATTACAATCTGACTTAAATCGTCTTGAAATGTATTGTTTAAAAAATAGACTAGATATTAATGTATGTAAATGTTGTGTCATAAATTTTTCTCGTAAACCCGTAACTATTAATTTTAAATACACTATACAAAATCTGTTAATTAAAAATGTCACTGAAATTCGTGATCTTGGCGTGATCTTAGACTCCAAGCTAACATTCGAAAATCATATAAACTATATAGTCAAGAGAGCGAATCGAGCCTTAGGATTTATATACAGATCTAGCTCACAGTTCAAAAGCGTTAAAACTTTAAAAGTATTGTACTGTTCTTATGTGCGTAGTATCCTCGAGTATTGTTCTCAGATCTGGAATCCACAATATGATAATCATATTAATAGACTTGAAAGTGTACAAAAAAAATTTCTCAAACACATAGAATTTAAATTTAAAACTAAATATCTAAATTATACTCAAAGATGTTTGAAAAACCATATTCTTCCATTACAAGAGAGACGTAAAATTGCAGATATTGTACAATTAGTTAAACTAGCACAATATAATGTTGATTGTCCACCTCTTCTTAGCAAAATTAATTTAAATGTGTCAACGAGGTCGTTCAGATGCCCACAATACCTCGCTGTTCCCCACTGCTCCACCAACTATAGACAGAACTCATTTTTTGTTAGATCATCTAAAGTATTTAACAATTTAGTAGCCAATGACTCTGACTTAGACTTATTTAATAGTTCCCCACGATCGTTTCTGTCCTTTATGTCTAAAAGTTGGTTTGCAAGCAATTCTTAATATAATTTTTTCTTTACATGTATTTATTTTTTTCTATATTATTTTTGTTAATTTTGTTTCTTTTTAACTATATATTGTTTAGATGTAAGTTTAATTTTACCTAACTTTAAGTTTGTTTCAGGTAAATACTTGTGAAAACACATTAATAGTGTTTTAGATTTATTCTAAGTTTTAGTTTTTAGCTACATCACTGTTTGTTTTCCAAATAAAAAAAAATAAAAAAAAATAAAAAAATAGCAATGAATGCCATCTATAGATAACATGTCATTGATATGCAGAATAAATAGCGTCGGCGACAGCACGCAACCCTGGGGCACACCAGCATTGATAGTCTTCACACTGGAGCAGCAACCTTCTACAACGACCTTAATACTGCGTCCAGTGAGAAAGCTGGATAGCCAGGTGTAAAGACTCCCAGGTATCCCGTAAAATGGAAGCTTCGCAAGAAGAGTCCTATGGCAGACCCGATCGAAGGCCTTAGCGATATCTAGAGTAACAGCCAAGGCTTTTCCTTTGCTCTCAACGGCTTCAGCCCAACGGTGCGTTAGTTAAACCAGGAGATCCCCAGCAGACCGACCATGCCGAAAACCGTATTGGCGATCAATCAGCAGCTGGGAATCTTCCAGGTAACCCAAGAGCTGTGCGTTGATGATCCGCTCCATCACCTTTGAGAGCAAAGAAGTTATCGCTATAGGTCTGTAGTTGGACGGGTCCGTCCGGTCACCCTTTTTGGGAATAGAGTGAACATGGGCCACCTTCCACAAAGCCGGGACACAACCTTTGCGGTAGGATAAGGTAAAAAGTCGGGAAAGAACTGGAGACAGCTCAGTTGAGCACGTACGCAGCACAATAGTGGGGATACCGTCTGGCCCGGTTGACTTCTTGACGTCGAGGGATCGGAGGACACGTCGCACGGCTTTTTGGGAAAACTGTACCTCCGACACTGTGGAGTCTCCACATCTTCTAATAGAACGTGGAGACTGTCCCCCGTCATCAAGAGTCGAATTGTATACAAAATTTGTATGTATGTATATGTAAGTATACAATATATAGTTAAATATCTATATATCAGGTTAAAAGTATTGATTTAATAAACATACTGACATGAAAAACATGTAATATACTTTGACAAACAAATGCGGCCAACGCTGCCAGAAAGGTTGACGAATTAATAATGTCAAAAAAGAACAAAATATTGTATTGTATACTGCTGACTAATTCAGTGAAGATGTAACGCTGCAAAAATTATTTGGTTCCGTAGTTGTGTATCGTAGATAAAATATTTTTTTTTAATTTTGCAAAATTTTGACTGATTGTCCATCTGGATGGCAACCATGATAGTTTCTAGATATGCCACCATAGCCTAGTGTTATTTTCTTGTATCAGTTGCCGTGTCAGTTGTACCTTTGTCATCGCTAGCAGTGTACTGCTTACTTTTAAATCAGCTATCAGACAGGCTGTAATAAAAACATTTTTCAACATTAAAACCACGTTGCAATAAATTTAAATTTTATTTTGATATTTTTTTTTTCATTTTTCATAAAAGGTGAATCATAATTGATTTATTTTGCAGAGCAATTTCGTGTACATTATTTTACATCTGTAGGCATTTTTCCTCGGCACGTTGTTTAGTCTGGAAACAGAGTTCATTCTTTGACAAAACATTGTAATCAGGCTGCTAAGAATTATTACAGGAGTACCTTTCTGCGTGCCTGGTTACATTGGTGCCTTTCAGTTACTATGTTATAAAATGCATATTAAAAAATTGTAATTAATAAATGATCAGAAGAAATTTCGTATCTTCTAGATATATTATTTCTATATAGATTGTTTCTTGAGTTGCTTTCCAGGAAGCAGCCTGTAGTAGCCAGCTATATATTAACGTCCCACTGCACTTGCTCTTTCTCTCTCTCTCTCTCTTACACACACACACACACGCAGGCACGCGCGCACGCACGCAGGTGCACACACACACCCATATGCATGCACATAAGTTAACTATGTAATTCGATATTGTGAGAGTGAGGTCTCCTTTTTTTCATAACGGGGTTTTCCCCGTTTTTTTCCCCTATTCTTAACGAGTTCCACAGGCCAGGCAGAGGGGAGGGGGGGCAACGGATATTTGAGACTCCGAGAACGATGTTTGTCCATCTGACTATCTACTAAAACACCGAAGAGTACTCCTATCGCTTACGCCCGGGCTCACAGATATGTGGCCTGCCGATCACGTAACCCGGGTCAGCGTCAGTGCGCCCGTTGTTTCGGGGCGGGCCTCTTCTAGGCTTGTAACGCCAGGGGGTCAGGGTTTAGTCCCCCCTGGCGTTCTCCTTTGTCTGCCCTAAAGAGTTGAGTGTGGCCGAGGAACAGCACACAGCTCTCACACTCACGGCAATGGTGCGGGTGGTGGATCCTCCCCCGAAGAGCTGCCTGCAGCCACTTTATACGGTGCCCGGAGGTCGTTGGACGCCCTCCAGCGCTGTAAACGTAGCCTGTGTGGCAGGAGGGGAGTGTGCTAGTTAGCTGCCGCTCTGCCGCTTCCTATGAGGACATAACTGTCTCGCAGTAGGAGGCGACGACCGTCCATCCAGGATTGCCCCCGAACATAGACAGAGTCAGGGCCGGAAGAGACACGTCTACAGTCTAGTAGCCCCAGATCTACCAAGGATTATATAATCCTAAAGCAACCTGTATATGTTGCTTTTATCGACGCCCACAGAAGATCAACCTATAGATATTGAATGCAAATCTGTTGTACCAGGTAAGAAAATAATTTTACGGACCCCCAAATTTCATACTTATATAAAATATAGAAGGGCTAGAGGTA
Source organism: Malacosoma neustria (assembly GCA_963693495.1). Taxonomy (NCBI): domain Eukaryota; kingdom Metazoa; phylum Arthropoda; class Insecta; order Lepidoptera; family Lasiocampidae; genus Malacosoma; species Malacosoma neustria. The sequence goes on from OY856397.1 coordinate 5,366,121, forward strand.
TAAATAAGTACTCAAAAGCGAGCGACGTCCCGCGATAAATATGCGACGGTTGTATTATTTTACGCTTATTTCTATGCAAATTTGACTTTATCGCTTCGGACCAAATACGTAATGTCTATACGTTATGTGTAAATCGCCTTTTGTATGAATATTTTTGATAATTTACGGCCATTTTTGGTCATATTGGAGTATATAATTCAATCAAATCAAATATAATTTATTCATGAACAGTTACAAATTATATATATACCCACTTGGTACCAAACTAAGCCCAGCCTTTATTTTGGAAATCGGTTTCTATTAAATAAATTGCAATTAAACTGAGTACATTTAATACAATAAATTTTTGAGAAAAAAGTATACATGGCCAATAATAAATTCCGAATTAAATAAATTATTGTTAAAATTACGAAATTAAAAATATACAATATTAAAAAGAATAATGATAATAAAAGTAAGTTGCCAAATGCCGATGCTACACTGGAATTTTGGCGTGGCATCCGGTCAGTCCCGGGAAGTCATACTGAGAACGAATGGAAAGAAGCTGTTGAACAGAGGTGTGAACTTATTCCAGAAATGGAACGAATCACTGTGATTCTATCAGATGTAAGTTATACAAAACGTTCGTCCCAAAATAGGAAAAGTCCTGGTCCGGACGGCTTGCATAACTTCTGGATCAAATGGTTTAAGATTTTGCTCTCTTGTTTGGCAGCTCAGTTCCAGAATGCTATAAACTCGTCCTGCCTCCAATTTTTTATGACCACTGGGGTTACGCACCTTATACACAAATCTGGTAGCACTACGGACCCTAGAAATTATAGACTCATAACTTTGATTTTATTAACAAAATTAATGAAACATCTCCTAGACAACAAATTTTTTGTTGATACTCAAAATGGATGTAAGCCAGGGTCCTGTGGTACGAAAGAGCTCCTCCTCATAGATATGGCTATTAATTAACAGGTCCGTCGGAATAGAAAAAACCTCTGCACTGCTTGGGTTGATTATAAAAAGACTTATGACTCAGTGCCACATTCATGGCTTATGAGGGTTGGAATTGTATAAAATTGATGCGATAATGGGTCACAGCACTCCCAGGAGAAGGACGGTTTTTAGACAGACTTATAAGAATAGAGCGTAGGATTTTTTAAGGTGACAGCCTGAACCCATTGTGGTTTTGCCAAGCATTAAATCCCTTGAGCGCACTGCTTGAGGTTTCAAGATTAGATGTTCAACTTCGCAGAGGGTGTGAAGTCATACCTACTATACATGGATGACTTCAAACTGCTCGCGTCAAAAAAACGGACCTAATAAAACTATTAAAACTAACCGAATAGTTCAGTAGTTCTATATGAATGGAGTTCGGCGTGAAAAATAGTGACGTGATGCATGTACAGCGGGGGTGAGTTGTCAATTCAAACGAATTACAACTCTCTGAAAATATGACCTTCAGATCTTTTTCTGAAGGTGACACCTACAAATACCTTGGTATATCACAATCATTGAGTATCGATGACGATGACATAAAGCAGCTGGTAAAAGAAAAATTCTCTAGCCGCCTGAGAAAAGTGTTGAACTTCTTCCACTTAGGTGGTAACAAGATTCGTGTCTTTAACAGCTGGGTTATGCCATCGTTGACCTACTCCTTTGGTATTCTAAGGAGGGCTCAGACAGAGCTAGATACCTATTATAAGATGGTTCTCCTGAGCACGGCACGCATAGTGAGGAGATTCCTATCTCTGGAGCCCTAACCGGCGGTAGCGTGGGCCCTTGGCCTCGCTCCCAGGGACTTACAGTTTTTTATATTTTTTAATTTAATTTATTTGCAAGTATTGTTTTATAAAATAAAGTGTTTTTTTATATTCATATTTTATAAAATGATATGTAATTATATTTAGAAATGTAAATAACCAGAAAAGAAAATAAATAAAAATATTAAAAATAAAATAATTATAGTGTGGGAGTTTGTGTGTATGTGTGCATGTGTTTGAGTAAATCATTTGATAATGAATATTTGCGTGGATAAGTGCAGTTATTATCATAAACTAAGATCAAGGAGTAAAAAGTAAACCTAGCCAAGGACGAGGCTCTGATGAAATATAAACCTCATTTCTTCTATCTACTAATTTATAAGATAACCGAAACAAGAAAGTCGAGAAGTTTGAAAAGAAAATTTCGTTGTCTTTTGAAAGTTGTAATATACGAACTTATAAATTAATAATAAAACTAGCTGACCCGGCAAACATTGATCTGCCATATAAATTTAAAAAAAAACAATGTTAAAAGTACCATGTCCATCTCCAAGATTCACTCTATCTCTATATCGAAATTCATCAAAATTGGTTCAGCAGTTTAGACGTGAAAATGTAACAGACAGACAGATAAACAGAGGTATACCCACATTTATAATATTAAGTATTAATTTTGATATAAATATTAATTTGTTACTATCAAATGCATTAAAAATAATTTTTTATTGTATTTATGGTTCACTATTTTGGCGATAATGGCTTATACATAAAATATAGATATATGTTGTCGCGGGCTCTTTTATAAGACTATGTAAGATAAAACATTTCCATTATACATTATATACGGGTAATTCTAACGATTCTTGCAGCGCACGCCAGAATAGCTCACAGATGGCAGAATTTTTTCCTACTTCACACTTATCGTTATATTTTGGATCATTCACACAATATCTTTATAAATTATAGCCTATGTGTTATTCTGATGTATAAGGTATATTATTGTAGTTTCATTAAAATCCATTCAGTAGTTTTTGCGTCAAAGAGTAACAAACATCCATATATCTTTATCCGTGCAAGGGCGGAGAAAGAATACTAACCTCTGCAGCCGTGGTCGGCCTGTCGTAAAAGGCGACAAAATTACTCACACTAGCTACTTGGTAGGGCCTCAAGCCCATCTGAATAGCGACCACCTTTGGTCTTAAGTATGCCGCCATAATAACCTTGTGTTGTGTTCCGGCATTAGTGACCTAAGTTCCTGTACCCGTGACAGCAGCGTGTTCACGATGCCACTGGCGTTGCAAATACCCATAGGTGACGGTAACTGGTAAATTCTAAGTGGGCCGTCAGCCTGTCTGCTGTCTTACAGCAATTAAAAAACATCCATATATTCAAATGCTTTTATAATAAAAGTAAGGATGTATACATACTGCGTCTGTGTATGTAAATAATAGTTGTAAAACGTGGCCAGCGAATGTGATACTGCTGGAATTACCCCAAATGGTAGAAAAAAGTATTTGAGTCATATTGATTAAGATCGAACCCCACCACGGTTGGTGCCCCATCACCCAACTACTTGTATCAACATATTTTAATTTACAGCCTAACGGATAAGAAATAAATTAACTGTACGATGCTGGTCTCGAATCGAGATTACATACATACTTATAATCACGCCTCTTTCCCGTAGAGGTAGGCAGATACCACTTCTTTCCACTTGCTACGATCCTTACATACTTGTTTCGCTTCGTCCACTTTCATTGTTCCCTTCATACATGCCCTTCGGTTTAGGGTACTCTTGACCTGGCCTTTTCAAGACGTCCCTGATCTGGTCTACCCCTTCCAACACTTCCATTCACACTCGCCTTATACACTTTTTTCGTCAATCGTTCTTCATTCATTCTCTCAACATGGCCAAACCATCTCAGCATACCTTTCTCAATTTTTGTCACTACATCTTCTTTCAGACCACAACGTTTCCTTATCTCACTATTTCTTATCCTGTCGCTCAGTTTAACTCCTATCATACTTCTTAACGCTCTCATCTCAACTGCATTTATTCTGCTTTCATGTTTCTTCTGCCATACCCAACTTTCACTTCCGTACATGATAGTCGGAACCAACACCCCCTCATGCACAGCCAGACGAGCCTTGTTAGATACCTTCCGACTGTTCATAAAGGAGTGCAAAGCTCCATTCACCATGTTTCCTGTATTCACTCTTCTTTCAATATCACTCTCACACTTTCCATCTTTTGTAAACTTTGAACCCAGATACACATCGAGATTGCACCGTACAGGAATGAGAAGGATAGCTCGAGAGCAGTGGACTGTATGAGGAAGGAGGGGAAAGGAACGGTGGTTAGAGAGACGCGATACCTTGCAGTGGGCAAAGAAATTCGCACTGTCCTTGATTCCACCCCTTCCAGGTTCGGTTCAGGTCGCGGAGGAACGGCACGGCACCAGCCAAATATCACGCACTGAACACACAATTTTATGGCACGGCTAGTGAGGAATAATAGGTGGAATTTCGTAAATTTCCTCTACCTCTACAAGGCGAAAGGAATATTCCTACCAAATTTCAAGTCTCTACGCCTTATGGTTCCAGAGATAAGTGGAAATCTCTTATATAAATGCAAACACCCCTAGTAGGTGGAATTTCGTAAAATCCGTTCTTAGCTGACCTCTACTCGGCGAAAGGAATATTTCTACCAAAATTTAAGTCTCCACGCCTTATGGTTCCAGAAACTGGTGGAAACCTCTTATTGAATATTCTATTGAATGTAAAAAGCTATTACTATTTTCCAAGAAAACGCTGGCTTATAAAAAAACGAAGAAACAAACTCCCCGCTGAGGTTTTTGTAGTATATTTCATATTTCTAACACGTTACTCAGCATATCCTATATTCACAATAGCACGTATCATAAGACAGGTGTAGCAAAAAAATCAAAAGCTTTTAATAATAGAATACTTATAGCGACCGCCGACAAAAATACACTCAAGCCTAACATACATACGTCTTTACCCTATATCATTCGTTGAATAGAAACCCTCTCCTGCGTTTCTGCTTGTGACTGCGTGTGCTGTTTACTGTACGACCGTTCTACTAAATAGCACAATAGAGCTCTGCGCTGTTGTAAGGATGCGCACTTGGTGATAGCGGAAGCGATTTAAAAATATTTAATTTTCGTATTCAGTGCAAGTTAATTCACGACTCAAAGTACAGGCCTGTTCCTAATTTGAGTCAGAGTTCATTCTTACTTACAACGACCTCTGTGGAGTAACGTTCCCGTCTCGCGTCTAGGTGTTTATGTATAATATGTATTTAATAGGTCTATCGGAAAGTTCTGTCCGTTTCTGTTACAACAAGTTTCGACACGTAAGCACAAGTTTATTTGGTGCATGTTCGGTTCTATATTTTATCGCTTAATGTATACAGACTGACGTAGCAAATTGACTATAATAAAGATAATTCACATTAATCTTAAGTGTAAAACTATAGAGTAACCATAGCTACTGATAAAATTCATCTACGCCGCTGTATTTTGTACGAATTTCAATAAGGGAGAAATGCTACAGAACCATGTAGAAATGTATTGACAGTCTTTGGTGAAGGTATAGTTTCTGATAGGACATGCAGAAGATGGTACAACAATTTGAAATAGATGATTTCGACCTTTCTGATAAGCCATGTTCTGCGGGAGTATATGTAGGTATATTTTTTTATTGCTGTAGGACAGCAGACAGTCTGACGGCTAGCTTAGAATTTAGCAGTTACCGTCGCCTATGGGTGTTTGTAACGCCAGTGGCATCGCCAACACGCTGCTGTCCCATAAGGGTACAGGAACTTGGGTCACTAATGCCAGAACACAACACAAGGTTATTATGGCGGCATACTTAAGACCAAAGGTAGTCAACATCCAGACGGGCTTGGGGCCCTACCACATAGCTAGGGGTTGTTTTATCACCTTTAACGACAGGCCGACCCCGGCCGCAGAGGTAAGTATTCTTTCTCCGCCCCTGCACGGATAAATTTGCATCTTACAAAAGGCACGTGCCGCGTTGAAAATGACAACTGTGTTTGGTAATATAAGATTAACATAATAATAGCAAACCTAACTAACGAAACCTATGTCATTACAAAATCTTTTGTCGATTAGGCTTACAAAATATGGCTGTATTGTAAATAATGCCAAATATAAGTGTCTACTGCCCACAAACTCGTAGGAAAGACATCATTTTCCTACAGGTAGTATTAGGGTAATATTTGTAAAAAGAAGATTAATCATCGTTACTTTAGCGTTTAATTCCGGATCCCAAACCGATTTGTTCTTCTCCATTTCGCAATATCTTGGGTTATTTCTGATAAGAGTTCACTCACATCACCTTATACGACGTCAAGCTGGTCAAGTCTTTTTTGGTTTCCTCGTACCCCAGAAGAAATAGCATACCATAAAACATGGTTATACTAGCAAATTCAGCAATGTCACGGACATGAAGGCTGCCACGAATACGTAAGTTCGAATCACTGTCCGTCCCCAAAAAAGAAAACTTCATAGTTCCCCGCTGTCGCTTATACAATATGTCCTCAACCCTCAGACGTTTCCATAACCCGTCGTTTCACACGGAACAACATTGTAGCTGTGACTTTGCGAAATGAGATGTGTTTTAATGAATTAAGATAAACAAGAGCGTCTTCGCCTCGAATAGGAGTAAACAAAGTAATTTGAATGTCTTGTTTATAACTTAGTTTACAATATACAACTAGCCGATCACGCCCACTCCGTTGGGCGAATAACACACAAAAGTAAATCGAAAAGAAATTAGAAAGGGTCCATGAAATCCAAAAACTATATATACGTATATATAATTTTTGGATTTCATGGACCCTTTCTTATATATATATATATATATATATATATATATATATATATATATATATATATATATATATATATATATATATATATATATATATATTTGGAGGATTAACCGGACCTCCTATGGGGTAGATTCTCTAAGCGACATATTTAATCAAACACGTATTCACTGGCTCACTATTTTTAATAATGGTGTGTATCATGTTATTGTGTGATACTTTATCCATAATAGTACAGGAACTTGGGTCACTAATGTCGGAACACAACACAAGTTTAGTATGGCGTTATACATAAGACCAAAGGTGGTCGCTATCCAGAGAGGCTTGAGGCCCTACCATGTAACTAAGGTGGGTTGTTTCGTCGCCTTTTACGACAGGCCGACCCTGGCCGCAGATGTTAGTATTCTTTCTCCGCCCCGGCACGGATAGAAATAAATAATAAACAAAGTTGCATAGCACTTGTGTTATGGGTACTAGACAACTGATATACTACATATATACTTTTCAGTTGTATAAATAAACACCCAAACGCTGAACGGAATTCGAACCCGCGATCTTTGCAAGCGTACCGACGTGCGTTAGCCGTTACGCCAGGAGCTAGTCGTCATAATGTTAGTATGGATATCATATCCAACGTAATTCGTTAGAAAATGGATTCTAACAGTTATTAATAGAGTCTGTTTTATTTCAAGCCGAGAATAGTAGTAACAAGTTGGGAATTAATGTGACTTGTTTGTTCCCCTTGGTTTGCTTAGTCGATCCCTAATGACCGTTATGGATAGTTGTTTTTGATTAACTTTACTATGATAATTGACGACACGGCTGGTCCAGTGGCCATTTGCACAGCTTTGAAACTGGTGCGGTCGGATTTGTGGATTCCATTATCCCCGAGGACAAAATATTTATAGCATCCAAATAGTCTGAATATATGTTGCCGTAATGGGTAACGGGCTTTGGTCAGGTTGCGTACGGGTGTGGCATTTAAAAAAAAAGTATATATGCAGTATATTATAGTTATCTATTACCCATAACACAAATGCTATGCTACTTACTTTGAGATAAGATAGTGCTGTGTGAATTTGGCTTGACAGACGCCGCGGCACTCTGTCGTTTCACGTGAAACAGGTACTCTCGGGGCACGGCTGCTTCGGGCGGTACCTATGTCGCATCGCTTAGAAAGAGCAACAGAGTGCCACCACTGTAACGCCGGCGACGAGGACATCCACACTCTCCAAGTGTGCCTGCCCCGTATGAGCATCGGAGCGCCGAGACCTCTTCGCCACCATCGGTCTTGATCTCTCAATCCCGGCCATCATCCTAGTGATGGTCGGGGCCAAGCCAAATGGGATGCCATCGCTTCCTTCTCCCAGGGTCATGTCCGTGAAAGAGGCGGCGAATAGTGTGAAGGAGCGCGCTAGGCTTCCCTCGCGCTCACGCACAAAACAAAAACGAGCGTCAGCCGTTACGCCAGGAGGTCATCAGGAGGTTGTGCTACCCAAGAGTTTGAGAAACCCACCCTTCCCTCTGCGTCACGTCATTCTTTCGGGGACCTCATGGCCAAGACAAAGAATTAAAAAATGTCTGACATTCCTGTTGTAAATTTCTTATGTTTCAACCATGTAGGGGTGGCAAGAATCCTGACCCAACGGCCGAGATCCTGTCGTGAAAAGTGACTAAACAATCACAGCCACCAACTATCATAGGGCTCCAAGCGCGACTGGATGGCGAACAGTCTCTAAATATGCCGCTATAATAACCTTGTATAGCCATCATCATCATCTTAGCGTCAAATCCCGGTTGCAACCAAAACTTTCGTTTAGGTGCCCGGGGTCCGCTTTTTGACTTCTAAAGTTTAGGAGTTCCTAAAGCGGTCCTTCCGCGTTACTCCAATAATAATCATTATAACGTTATAATAACCTTGTATAATGTTCCAGCATAAATGCCAGGTTCTAGTATCCCTACGCAGACGGCAGCGTGTTAGCGGTGACCCTATCATCGCAAACATCTATAGGCGACGGTAACTTAGTATTAAGATCGTCAGCCTGTACGCTATTCCACAATAATAAAAAATATAGTGATTTATGTAAATAAAAAAGGTTGTATTGCATTCACATACATATGGAAAATGGCTTCTTTACCATGTTATGGAAAACATCGAGCAAAGCAGGACCGAACTAAATAATTCATATCACGTACGTAACACAGGGACGTATTTGGATAAAAGGTGAATGGGATTCTTGATGTACGAACATTGTAAATTTATGATTCGTTGACATACGTTCCCTTAAGTTTTTTTTTTTATATTTATATAAAAACCAAAGGAATGTTTTTGAAATGTAAATATTAATTTTACCTCCTACCTTATTATTCAACTTACGTGACGAAAGACGGCACTTCGGAACGCCTTCGGAAGTCACGGATTCTCATCCCGAGAATATATTTATATTTGCAAAATAAACATTCATCAGTCTTCGGTCAATGTTGATCGAAGTTGTCAGTAGTCTAGTGCCCATAATCATTAGTCCTTATTTGTATAAAAGCATGCTATTGTAACAAGATGTTATTTAAAAAACATTCCCAACCATTTTCGCCCTTAGGGGTACAAATATTACTATTGGGAAAAGCGATTTATTTATTTTATTACAATAAATACAAAAATTTATGTACATGTATTGTCAATTTATTATATTTTTTTATTTCTTTAGGACAGCAAACAGGCTGACAGCCCACTTAATAGTTACCAGTCACCGTCGCCTATGAGTGTTTGCAACGCCAGGGGTACCGCTAACGATGCTATCCATGTAATGGTACTGAAACCTGGTCACTTATACCGAAACACAACACAAGGTTATTATGGCATGTTTAGAAACCAAGGGTGGATACGATCTAGACGGGTTTGAAACCTAGCAAATCTTTTTTATTATTTAGAATCCTCATTTAAAAATTAAATTGTATTTAATTGCACTATTATTTCAAAATAATATTATAAGTTAATAAATATAATATTACAAAATACATTTTTTTTTATTGCTGTAGGACAGCAAACAGGCTGAAGGACCGCTTAGAATTTAGCAGTTACCGTCACCTATGGATTTATGCAACGCCAGTGGCATCGCAAACACGCTGCTGTCCCATAAGGGTACAGGAACTTGGGTCACTAATGCCGGGACACAACACAAAAGTGGTCGCCATCAGACGGCCTTGGGGCCCTGTCGTCGCTAGGGTGGATTGATTTGTCGCCTTTTACGACGGGCCAAACCCGGCCGCAGAAGTCAGTATTCTTTCTGCACGGATAAAAACTCATAACAAATTAGCCATATTTTTGTAGAACATACGAAGTAATCCAATAGATAGGCTTCAAAATACTTCACTAGCCATCTAGTTATATTTAAAAGTCTTATTTCGATATTTTGTGGAGTTACGCATTCTGATAATTAAGCCTCTATGTAACTCGCCAATCGTTCTATGACTTAGTGGACATACCATCTATTTTATCCGGAGGGATATCCGACGTTACGGACTGTTATATAGAAAATAGATTTTCTATTATTTTTTTAACGACGACCTTTGGCCCTGGCAACATACAATGTCAAGACACTGCGGACCAACGAGAAGTTGGAGGAACTGGAGGAAGTTTTGAGCAGACTGCGATGGGATGTTGTGGGGTTATCTGAAGTCCGAAGACAGGGAGAGGACTCAATAATCCTAAATTCCGGAAATCTGCTCTACTTCCGGGAGGGCGACCAACTGTCCCAAGGTGGTGTCGGGTTTCTCGTTCACAAGTCTCTTGTGAACAACGTTACTGAGGTGGGGAGTGTTTCGACTAGGGTAGCGTACCTAATACTCAAAATTACCAAACGGTATTCGTTGAAGGTCATTCAGGTTTACGCTCCGACTTCGACACATCCTGACGAAGAGGTGGAAGCCATGTATGAGGACATCTCAACAGCCATCCACACTTCTAAAACCCACTTTAACGTTGTCATGGGAGACTTCAACGCAAAATTGGGGAAACGTAGCGGCGATGAGTTGAGAGTGGGGCAATTTGGGTTCGGAAATCGGAACACCCGAGGCCAGATGCTGGCCGACTTCATGGAGAAGGAGGACCTGTATATGATGAACTCCTTCTTCATGAAGCCAGAACAACGCAAATGGACTTGGATTAGTCCCGATGGTGCCACCAAAAATGAGATTGACTTCATTATGTCGACCAAAAGACAGATATTCAATGATGTCTCTGTGATCAATTCGGTGAAAACTGGGAGTGATCACCGCTTAGTAAGAGGCACATTGAATATCAATCCAAAATTGGAGAGGTCTCGACTGGTGAAGTCTACGCTCCGACCTGCACCCATACAGATCCAAAACCCGGTAAACTTTCAACTCGAATTGCAAAACCGCTTCGAATGCCTCGGTGACTGCGTTGACGTGGACGAGTATAATAACAGGTTCGTGGAAGCTGTTCAAACGGCCGGGTCTAAATTCTTCAAGGCTAGCCGTTCAAAAAGAACCGGAAAAATCTCAGATTCTACTCTCAAATTGATGGATGTGAGACGTCAAATGACCCTTCAGTCCCCGGACGATGCTTCCCAGTATAGGCAGCTAAATAGACAGATCTCAAAGTCCTTGACTCGCGATATCCGCCGCCATAACACAGACTGTGTAAAGGCGGCTATAGAGCGTAACAAGGGCTCTAAAATATTCGCACGAGACTTGTCTATTGGGCAGAGCCAACTGACGAAGCTGAAGACCGACGACGGCAGGGTCGTTTCGTCTAAACCCGAACTTTTGAGGGAAGTCGAGAAGTTCTACGGACAGCTATACACGACCACACGGGCACCTGTTAACAACAAGGCTAAAGACCCAAGAGCCAAATTAACCCGACACTACACCGTAGATATCCCAGACGTCAGTCTGTACGAGATTAGTGTGGCCCTTAAACAGCTTAAAAACAACAAGGCGCCGGGTGATGATGGAATTACAGCCGAGCTTCTGAGAGCTGGTGGTACTCCTGTGCTTAAAATCCTCCAGAAGCTTTTTAATTCCGTCATCCTCGATGGCAAAACGCCGCAGGCCTGGCACGGAAGTATAGTGGTGCTGTTCTTCAAAAAGGGCGACAAAACCCTTTTGAAGAACTTTAGACCGATATCACTTCTGAGCCATGTTTACAAGCTGTTTTCAAGGGTCATCACGAATCGTCTCGCGCGCAGATTTGACGACTTCCAGCCTCCCGAACAAGCCGGATTCCGAAAAGGTTTTAGCACCATAGACCACATACATACGCTGCGGCAGGTTATACAGAAGACGGAGGAGTATAACCAGCCACTATGCTTGGCGTTCGTGGACTATGAGAAAGCCTTTGATTCGATCGAGACCTGGGCGGTGCTTCAGTCTCTCCAGAGGTGCCACATTGATTATCGATACATCAAAGCGTTGAAGTGTTTGTATGAAAACGCCACCATGTCAGTCCGTCTCCAGGACCAGAACTCGAAGCCTATCCGACTGCAGCGGGGAGTCAGACAAGGCGATGTCATATCGCCGATGCTGTTCACTGCTGCGTTGGAAGATGTCTTCAAGCTTCTGGACTGGAACGGACTGGGCATCAACATTAACGGTGAGTACATCACTCACCTTAGATTCGCAGATGATATCGTAATCATGGCTGAAACCATGGAAGACTTAAGCCATATGCTTGATGGCCTCAATACAGCTTCCCAAGGAGTAGGTCTCAAAATGAACATGGACAAGACGAAGATCATGTCTAATGTCCATGTCGCACCTACCCCCGTAACAGTTGGGAACTGTACTTTAGAAATTGTTGACGAATACGTCTACTTGGGTCAAACGATCCAGTTAGGCAGGTCCAATTTCGCGAAAGAGGTCACTCGTCGAATCCAACTCGGATGGGCAGCGTTCGGGAAGCTCCGTAAAATCTTTTCGTCCCAAATACCGCAGTGTCTCAAGACGAAGGTTTTTAACCAATGTGTGTTGCCAGTGATGACATACGGAACGCAGACGTGGTCGCTAACTATGGGCCTTATGAGAAAGCTCATGGTCGCTCAGAGAGCAATGGAGAGGGCTATGCTCGGAGTTTCCCTGCGAGATCGAATCAGAAATGAGGAGATTCGCAGGAGAACCAAAGTAACCGACATAGCCCGGATGATTGCAAAACTGAAGTGGCACTGGGCTGGGCACATAGCTCGAAGGACTGATGGCCGTTGGGGCAGAAAAGTCCTCGAATGGCGACCGCGTACCGGAAGACGCAGTGTTGGTAGGCCCCCCACAAGATGGACCGATGACCTGGTCAAGATCGCCGGGATAGGTTGGATGAGGGCAGCGCAGGACCGATCATCGTGGAGATCTTTGGGGGAGGCCTTTGTCCAGCAGTGGGCGTCTTCCGGCTGAAATGATGATGATGATGATGATTATTTTTTTACCGCTCGAATTCAGCAGAAGCCCAAAGACAAACGTGTCGATCGTCTCCAACGCCGAATCTTCTTTTATATCTAATAATTCTTTTGTAAATTTTATATCATAACTAGCTGACCCGGCAAACGTTGTTCTGCCATATAAATAATAAAATGTCAAAAAATTAAAAAAAAAATTTTGGGGGTGGGTCACCCCTAACATTTAGGGGGATGAAAAATAGATGTTGGCCGATTCTCATAGATACCGGATAAGCACAAAAAATCACTAACTCAATTTAGTTATCTGCCTACTGCCTACCCCCTAAGAACGATGGCGTGATTATTTATAGCCTATGACCATTTCTAGGTTATCATCTATCACCATACCAAATTTCATCAAAATCCGTTCAGCCGTTTAGGCGTGAAAGAGGAACAGACAGACAGACAGACAGACAGAGTTACTTTCGCATTTATAATATTAGTATGGATAAATTAATATCATTAGGTATTATATTATAAATCAGTAAGGTCCCATGCTCAAAATATTTTTCATCGAAATTTTCGTTTTGCCAGGACATGTATAAAGTTGGTTAGGACTACGTCTACTTCGGAGAGTCATGTCTGCTAATCGAGGAAATAATTGTGTTGCTCTTCTCAAAAACCGCTACTTCAAATATATTTTCTGACGATAAAAGTTTTGGATTTAATACAGTATAAAAAACTTTATAATACAAAACTTCTCCAAACAAGAATCTGTCATTCATTATTGTCACTCGAAATGAATGAAATGGGTTGGCCGTGTTTCTATATTTAACAGTGAAACTATTTCTCTAGTGACAGCCGGTGAGCCAGTGTGACGCGTGCCTGGCTTAAGGCGCACCTGGGCCCCTGTCAGGGACCCTACTCACACCGAGATTAATACCTCCACTGATAGCGAAACTGATTGTGGCTTTGATATAAATGTAAATTGCTTATATTTATAGTTACATTGAGGAAATTGTTAATTATATTTCTAATGTAAAGATTTGCGAAATCATATTGATCACTGTTTCTCAAAGTGGGGGCCTAGACCCCGTGTATGTTTTTATAGGTTAAAAAGGGCACGTTAATATATTGAATAAAGGAGTCTGCCCACTACAACGTTCCATACAATGATCGTGCTAGGAACGTGCCAGGCAAAAAATATTATTTGTATTAAAAAGTATGTGACTATGCCCACTAGACCGTTCTGTAACCGACCAGCGTTTGCTTTTGTGTCTTGATACGGTCCTAGCACGGTCATGGTATGGAATGGTGTAGTGGGCAGACTCCTTAACATTTAAAATTTTATAAAAAATTGAGCTGTTGGCACACTATATATCTGAGAGCCAAAAACACAAAATTTAAATGAATAGCAGTTATAGGCGGATTTGAGTAAGCGGCTCCGCTGTAAGGACCTCACCTTACTTAGCTCCGAGTAACTATTTTGTCTTAAGTAAAAAGATACTTAAGACTTTTACTTTCCATCAAGGAGCATTAAGGCAAAAAAGTGTAATTATACCTTTTAATAGTATTATTAATTTATTAATAATATCATGATAATGTCTTTATCGTTTAGTCTAAGTAGTTTATCCGTGCAGGGGCGGAGAAAGAACACTGACCTCTGCGGCCATGGTCGGCCTGCCGTAAAAGGCGACAAAACAACCCACACCAGCTTCGTGGTAGGGCCCCAAGCCCGTGTGGATGGCGACCACCTTTGGTCCTATGTATGCCGCCATAATAACTTTGTGTTGTGTTCCGTCATTAGTGACCCAAGTTCCTGTACCCTTATAAGACAGCAGCGTGACGCGATGCCACTGGTGTTGCAAACACCCATAGGCGACATAGGCGTCAGCTTGTCTGCTGTCCGACAGCAATAAAAAAAGTAACGCAGGTTACTTATATATTTTGTCATTCCGTAATTAAAGGTCAATATGAATACTACGTTATGCATTATTTCCCTAACCCACTCTTGACCGGTTCCCCCGGCCCGCGGGGACCGAGGAATATGTGGGACTCCGGGAAAGATGTTCGAACATCCGACTACCCACTAAAAAACCCGCTGTTCTCCTATCGCCTACGCCCGGGCCTACGGATATATGGCCTGGCGATCTCGTGACCCGGGCCGGTGCCAGCCCGCCCTTTGTCTTAAGGCGGGCCCCTTCTTAAGGGTTAGCGCCAGGGGTCAGGCTTTCGTCCCCCCAGCGCTCTCCTGTAATAACTCTAGGAGTTGAGGGGGGCCACGGAACAGCACGCAGACCTCACCCTTGCGGCAGTGCCTGGATATATAAAAAGCTCGCTTAAATTTATCTTTTGGATAATGATAAGTGCATCCTAGGACCCAAAATGAATCTATCAGATATAATTTTTTTTTTGCAAATGTTATATACTGCGCAGTAGCGAAATAACCGCTAACTCGCTAAAAGACTTTCAGGACTGGATTCACCAATTGACGAAATTGTAATTTTTCGCAATTTCAGCTTGTCTAAAGAACCTTCTCAAAATTAGTCATCAGCTTTCGGGCTACAGAGGGTTTTTATTATGACTACTACTTATATACTACTTACACACTTTTATTTTGTATGTAAATTAAGCGAAGAGCTTTGTCGATAAGGGTGAATATGATTACTCGCAGATTTGTGGGGCGCTCGCGTACAGTTGACGTTATTTAGAGCGTACTTCGAGTCATTCTACATGTGCAACCTATGGATTCACTATGCGCTTAAGTCATCCAACGCCCTCCGCATACAATACAACAACGCGTTCAGGGTGCTGTTGGAGCTGCTCCGTTTCTGCAGTGCATAGGCATGTTTGTTGAGGCCCGAGTGGACTGTTCCTACGCACAATACACAAGCGTGGTGGGTCCCGGGTGCGCCGGGATAGCGCCAACGACATCCTAAACACGTTTGCGTGTAGGCTGGAGTCCGCGTACTATAAGGTGCTGCGGGCTACATCATCCGGTGGCTTATTGTATTTGTAGATGCGCCCCTATTTGTCTACTGTCTTTCTTTGTTGTGAAAAAAAATTTTTTCCTCTTGTACTATTAATGTATAATGTATGTAATGGAATGGATTTTAATTGTTTGACAAGATAATATAAAACCACATATAGTTATATAAAGTTAAACTTTTGGGTGAAAACAATTCCTAAAAAGGATGACAGACAGCATCAGCTTATCTACTGTTTTCTTTTATACACCATAATATAAAATTCGTGCAGTTACGGAGTAAGAAAAACAATTCCTGTGACAAAAAGGCGACAAAACAATAGTGCCCTAAATGGTAGGGTTCCAAGTACTACCGCTGGTCTTTAATATGCCGCCATAATGACCCAGTGTCTACGCGGACGGAAGCGTGATAGCGGTACCCCTAGCGTCGCAAATATTCATAGGCGACGGCAACTGCATACTATTAATTGAGCCGTCAACCTGCCTCCTTAAAAAAATTATATACTGTAGGGCGATGCACTAGGTCCAAAGGTCGCCCCATTAGGCGAGTAAATGCGCTGATTTTAAAGAACTGTATTAATTTTATATTGTATTGGTCCCCACACTAGATAAGGTATTAAAACTTCACCAACGCGCGTAAGTAATCTATTAATTTCCCGCTCAACCACATACACGATGATTGAGAGCGAGAGTATGGCAGAGGAGATAAGAGCTTGACGTTCTGAAGCCCATGTAAGACACATCTAGAAATATGAAGAAATATCCTCGTCTTAAGCGTCACTAATGTCGTTTATTTTTCGTTGCAGACTAAGTTGATAAATCTAGTCTTAATTTAAAATCATGGAATAATACTGAATGTAAAACTGTAATTTCGGGAGTTCGTCAAATTATGAACTGGGTATTTTAAAGGCACCACTCTAGGTTGAGTAATAAATAATGAACCGATATTGGCTAGAACATTCAGCTATGAAAAATTTGGAGCAGATTTTAACAGGCGAGATTTTGCGAACTAGTCTACGGGAATAATTCGCTATTTGTGACAATTCAAAGTCCAGCTTGGTCTTATTCTATCGTGGCATTCTTCAACTGTTATTTCACAAACCCTAATATCATTCATCACACATTCTTTCCATCATTTTTAGGTGTATACCTGCCCTTATACCCATCTAATTTCAGGTTCAACCTTTTTCTAATAATGTTGTCCGTATCCCTTCTCATTACATGCCCGTGACATGCCAGTCTCCTTCCTCTCAATTTATCATTTATACATGCCACTTTCAGAGATCCCCTTACATACTGGTTTCTCACATTCTCCATTCTTGTCACTCCACACGTCCATCTTGACGTTCTCATCTCAGCTAAATGGAGATGCCTCTGGTCTTCCACTTTAGTGGCCCAACATTTAGCACCATATAACATGACTGGCCTTATGGCAAATTTGTAAATCTGCCACTTTTAATTTGTGACAAATCGAAGTATTGTTACAAATATACCTAGTCTATTTTATTTCAATACAAAATATATTTTAAACATTTTGAATGATGGGGAGTGTAAGGAGCCCTACCAACATCTTCGGGTCCCAACTCAACCTCACCTGCAAGTCGGCACACCCTGCTGAATAATACATGAGGCCCTGACGACGGCTTTCCTTTTGGGGTTGGGGGGTCAGACGGCAGCCGCCCCGTAAAAGCCAAAACCAGCCAAATCTTATGGAGAGACAACGAATGCGAGATCGTATAAGGGCTAGGGTGCAGCTGCATAATGGAAGTTCAGGCTTATTAGGACAAGATTCAGGTGACTCTCCTTGGGTCGGCGAAGGAGGTACTAAGGGTGATCGTAAATGTGACAAAGAGACACGGTGGTGGAACGATACAGTCCAGAGGGAGACTACAGCGAAGAAAGCCCTCTTTAAGAAGTGGCAAGCGTCCAGATCTCCTGAAGATCGCGACGCATACAGGTCTGCCAAGCGCGCCACTAAGAGATCTGTAGTCAGAGCCAGACGAGACCACTTAAAGCTACTATACGACAAGTTGGAATCGTCTGCGGGGCAGAAGCTCATCTATACTCGTAAGTTGGCGCGCTTTAGGTTTATAACTGCACAGGACGTTTCCAAGTGCCGCTGTGTAAAAGACCCTGTGGGCAACCTGTTATGCGAGGACCTCGAGATGAAGGAAAGATGGCGCTCGTATTTTCACGAGCTGCTGAACAAGCAGCACAAAGAGGTGCAGCCGCGAGACCTTCCTCCGAAACAAGGACTAGTGCCAATAGTATCGTAGTAACAACTCACACAGCGCCATCTAGTACCACACTAAGAAGCAGAGCACTTATGTTATGGGTAACAAATATAAATAAATATAAAGACCCAGACGCGAGACGGGAATACAACCCGTGACGTTACGCCACAGGTCGTCGTTGTTATTATTCGTGTTAGCCTATCCATTTTAATTACTTGGATCGATTCGTAAATTCTTGTTCGTAGTGAATACTAATAGATGCGATGATATAAGTGATTCAATTATTGATTGACTTATATTCCGTTCAGCCATTTGTTTAGTATCTCATAGCTAATTTGGCGTCTGAGTACCTGGTAGTACAGTGGTATTATACTCAAAATCCTAGACATCCAGGGTTCTATAGCCACGATGGCACGCACCGATTAGGCAGTTTTTGGGCATATTGTATAATAATTGGCCACGTAGTGACGATTTTATTTTATTGCTCCTCTGTCGCCTATAGGTGTTTGCAATGCTGCTATCCCATAAGGGTGCAGGAACTTGGTCACTAATTCCGGAACACAACACAAGGTTATTATGGCGGCATACTTAAGACCAAAGGTGGTCGCCATCCAGACGGGCTAGAGGCCCTACCACGTAGCTAGGGTGGATTGTTTTGTCGCCTTTTACGACAGGCCGACCCCGGCCACAGAGGTTAGTATTCTTTCTCCACCCCCGTACGGATAAAGATGAAGAAAAACATCGTAATAATATGCATATTAGATGAGAAAATCTATTATATGAGAAAATGTATTATATTGTATACCACCGTGGATTTCCAACCTGGGACTTTTAGATTGGTCTTCAAGCAGTGCCGGATTAACCACGTAGCAACAGTAGCAATTGCTACGGGCCTCGCGCAAAAGAGGCCCCCGTATATTTAAATATACGGAGGCCTCTGGTTTAAACCAGATCATCTCAGCCTGAGTATCTAATATACAAAAACAAACAAAACGCATAGACGGCAAATAAACGGTTGAGGTACTGAGTATCGAATGGTTTTTTTTCCACTTTAGTTACTTAATAACCCCTAGCAGATCAAGGGCTCAAAGGCCATATAGAATTTGCTACAGGCCCAGCACTTGCTTAATCCAGCACTGTCTCCAAGTGTATACCATTGGGCTAAATACTTCTATTTTGTAAAGAAATATATTTGTTGTTTTAGTTAATTAGTATTTAGTATGCCGATGGAGGTTGGATGGGAATATCAAGGGAACGGGATTTGTGACGCTAACGTGGGACCTATATCTAGCAGTGGATAATGATTGGCTGATGACATTACATGTCTGGGAAAATTTATGACGTCATAAATTTTCCCGAGGGGATATCCCACCGCAACCCCTTGATGTTATAGAGGGTCAGTTACAAGTGTGATAGGATCTATCCGTGCAGGGGTGGAAGTACTAACCTCAGTGGCCGGGGTCGGCTTGTCGTAAAAGACGACAAAACAACTCACCCTAGTTACGTGGTAGGGCCCCAAGCCCGTCTGGATGGCGACTACCTTTGGTCTTAAGTATGCTGCCATAATAGACTTGTGTTGTGTTCCAGCATTAGAGACCCAAGATTCTGTACCCTTATGGGACAGCAGCGTGTTCGCGATGCTACTGGCGTTATGCCACGGTAAATGCTAAATTCTAATAGGGCCGTCAGCCTGTCTGCTATCCTACAGCAATAAACAAGGATTACAACCAGCATTCTGCTACCTTCATGACATTTTTAAAATAAACGTCACCTTTAAAGAAATTACTAAAATGGTGGTTTTTATTTTACACACTTCGACGTCAAAAAATTAGAATCCTGCAAAATCCACCTTTAATAAGACAGACAAATAAATTCCCGGTCAATAGCGGACTAATCCGTAGAGGCTTTGACTTCAGGTCGGAATGAGTTCGTCCATTTCGTTGTCGAAGACTCGCTTTATGACAGTTATAGTATTCTGTCACTAAGATTTAAGGCTTGTTTACTGGAGACTTTTTTCGCTGTTTCTTCTGTGTCAACTAGAACACATTCTGAAACGGTAGTTTTTTTTATTGAAGAACAGCCGACAGGCGGCCTACTTATTAGTAAGCAGTTACCATCGGTATACTTATAAATCAAGGTTGCCATCCAGACGGGCTTGGGCCCTACCACGTAGGATGTTTTGTCGCCTTTAACTACAGACCGACCCCGGCCGCAGAGGCCGGGTCAAAGAGAGAGTATTCTTACCCCGTCCCTACACGGAGAGGTCGGTAGTACGAAAGACCGGCTTCGCTGATTGACTAATTCGGCCATAATAAATATTTATATTATTTGTGTTTTCGGAACTAAAAGCTTAAAGCTTGTACATTATGTTGTAATTTAGAAAAATAACTCATACGAATTTAAAATAAAGAAAGGGGGAAAAATATTTATTTAAGACATTTTATATGTAATATCTGTCCTAAATTAGCTGTAAATTTACTGGGCTGTTTACCTCATTTGGTGCTAATTGTTGCAGTTTAGTATAGTTATGTTTTTTTTTATATATACAGAATACTCGTATATACATATGCATAAATTAATTTTAAAACTACACCATAATAGAAAAACATACGAAAACTATAAATAATAAAACACCAAATAAATTCATTTCCTTAATTAAACGTGTTGCTGTGAAGCTTTTTGCCAATTCTTCTCTTTGTAACAGCCACTCATTTTGCAAGAGGTGGTAATTTTCATTCATAATATATAGATTATATAATTATGTATTTAGTTATATTACTAGAAATTTATTTTGAATAAAAAATTTGTGTTATAATGGATTATCTCCTGTATCCCCATACAGATTTTGGATCTATGTCGTATCTTATAGGCTTCTAAAGTACTACGACTCGAATTACGCCATGTTTCAGACAGATATGCTCTTGCCAATACGAAAAAAAAATCCTATCATTGAAATTATAAATCGATGAATTAATTTTCTATATGTAATGTATTAATAATTTATCAATCAAAAACAAATCTGAAACACGTAAATATCATATGAAAACGTGTAAAAAACCCTATAATCTAACATAGGGTGGTCGTTAGTCCGTGATATATGGCCGGAGCTCAGCCGAAAGAAAGCTATTTACGGGTGGAAATATGTTCGATTTCCTTTATTGCCACCCATAAAGGTGTTAAAGCTAGTGGCTGTAATAATAAAAGGAGCTCTACCATTTTAGCCAGTGGGAATTATCTGTACTGTAGGTTTTCGATGGTAAAACCGTAATCGTAATCTACAATCGAGTTTCAAGTTAGATGTTTTTCGGGATTAAAAAGGATCAAAGCTGTAATAAACACTTGAACAATTATTTCTCTTATTCGTAATCGAGTTTGCTGAAATGTATACTCACAGTATAGATTTTATAATTCATGGACTTATGGACTTGTCTAAAAATGAGAACCAGCTACCCCATCACTTGCGTACCCAAGCACGCACTTCTGATCTTTTTTTTATTGCTGTAGAGCAGCAGACAGGCTGACGGTTCGCTTAGAATTTAGCAGTTACCGTCGCCTATGGGTGTTTGCAACCCCAGTGGCATCGCGAACACGATGCAGGCAAAAATCAAGGGACCAAGATTTTTGGCGCAAACTCGGGGAGGCCTACGTCCACCAGTGGACAGTGAAGGACTGACGACGATGACCCGGCTTCTAACAATTGAAATGAAAGAAATTTTTTTAGCTTCAAATCTAAATATCGATGTATCGTATAGATTTAGATTGAATAGAATATGCATTTTTTTTAACTTAACATTACATAGTAATAAGAAACATAACAACAGTTAAAGAGCACAATTGGAGGTGTTAACGCTGAAGGACGATTAGTAGGACAGCAGACAGGCTGACGGCCCGCTTAGAATTTAGTAGTTACCGTCGCCTTCGGGTGTTTGCAACGCCAGTGGCATCGCGAACATGCTGCTGTCCCATAAGGATAGGAGCTTGGGGCCCTACCACGTAGCTAGGTTGGGTTGTTTTGTCACCTTTTACGACTGGCCGACCGGCCGGGGGGCCGCAGATGTCTGTATTCTTTCTCCGACCCTGCACGGATAAAGATTATTTATATAATAATAAAGCTTTTGTCCTGTAAAGGAAACCAACTTGATAAATATAATAATATGTAATTTAATAATTGTACAGTTTAAAGAATGTCTCTTATTTTAGATTCTGTTGGCATAGGTCTCCTTCAACTACTTCCACTGATGTCTATCTAATGCTATCCTAGTCCATTGAGGTCCTAAAAACTCATGAATAGGTGAGAACCGATCGAGAAATCATAGTAGTGTCTTTTAATACAGCTCAGTTACTAAATTTTCGGTGCTCTTATCAACTGAAATTAATACTATATTTCTCTTTATCATTTTATTTATAGCCCAAATAGTCCTAATTGTTTTAAAAGCTTATGAATTAAAATTGGTGAATGTTATTTGCATTTTATGTTTTATTTATTTCTGTAAATATTTAGCTTTTATTTTGATCTCTAATTTTATAAAATTAGAGTTATAACTCTAGAGTATAAAAAGTCCTACAGAGACTATCTAAATTAAATTTCTGCTGCTCTATCTGCTGTTTTGATGGTAGATTTTTTTTTGAATTATAAGGTATAATTGTAGCACATTTTCCAGCACTTTTTTATTTTCAATTTTTTTTTATTGCTCTAGGACAGCAGACAGGCTGACGCCCTGCTTAGAATTAAGCAGTTACCGTCACCTATGGGTGTTTGCAACGCCATCACAAACACGCTGCTGTCCCATAAGGAACCTTCTGTAGGGAAATTCCTGTAGAACTTGGGTCACTAATTCCGGAACACAACACTAAGTTATTATGGCATACTTAAAACCAAAGGTGGTCGCCATCAAGTCGGGCTTGAGGCCTTACCACGTAGCTAGGATGGGTTATTTTATCGCCTTTTACAACATGCTGTCCCCGGCCGCAGAGGTCAGTATTCTTTCTCCGCCCCTGCATGGATATAATTATTATTAAATTATACCAAAACATGAAGAGCTATTTTGCAAAAGGGCCATAGCCCTAAAAGCTTTGCAGCGGAAGCTGAAAATCGGGTGCCCTTGGATGACATTTATTATTTTTGTAATAATAATACACTGCCAATTTACACAGCGCCATCTATTCTCAAAGTAAGTAGCTTAGCAATTGTGTTATGGGTACTAGACAACTGATATATACTTTTCTTTCGTAAATAAATACATAGTATACATAATCAGCCTGACGCGAGACGGGAATGGAATCCTTACAAGCGTACCGAAGTGCATCAACCGTTATGCTACGTCGTTTTGACCGAAGACAAAGATGGAAAAGATTTTACTCCTATTTTTCAGGGTCTCAATTGCAGCATGATGCACCAGGTTATTGAGACATTGACTTTGGTTTTATTGGGTCCTCTCTAATCTCACCAACAACATCTCACCTCAACAACAATATTCTATGCTGATACATATATACATCACTACTACAGCACACAATTGGAACTTATTGGTGCCACTACTGACATCTTTCATAATATTTTTAAGTATCAAAACAATAAAACGCATACACATACGCACACACAACGCACGCATACAACTTGCGCATACACACACACATGTCGTGTCTATAACTAAGTTACAAGTTTAAATACATTATTTGTCATAAATTCCCATACGAGGGAAGTTACTAACTGCTGTCACACAGATCTTCTTGTGTACCTAATTCAGCAGTCAGGAACTTCAAACCAGTTGTTGTTAATGTTTTTGTTATGAAATAAAAATTATTATTAATGTACGATGCCAGTCACAGACCGAGATTTCACCGTACAGGGATGAGAAGGATGGATCGAGAGCAGTGGACTATATGAGAAAGGAGGAGAGAGTAGCGGTGATTAGAGAGACGCGATACCTTGCAGTAGGCATAGGAATTCACACTGACATTGATACCACCCTTTCCCGGTTCAGTTCAGATCCACTCGCGGAGGAACTGTTGCACGACACCAGCTAAATTTACGCACACTGAACACACAATTAATTATGGCATGGCCAATGAGACTTTGGAGTATCTGAAGGAAGGTCGAACGTCGACCGTCCTGTACGTTTAGAAGCTCACGTGTTAAGTACTACTTATATTATATTCGTCCCACCCTCACTTTTACCATTTACCTCACCGAGAGTGAGGGTAGGTAACAAAAACCAGGAGGCGGGATTTCAAAAACCCTTTATAATAATAATAATTAATAATAATTTTATTTAAATCAAACAATAAATGTCATAGGGTTAGTAAGTATATAAATTTAATGTTAGTAAAATCGTCAAAATTTAGTCACAATTTTTATGTGCGTCAAACAGTTTCCCACACATAATATCAGTGTAGGGGAGTCGAATCGTTGTGCATTGGTGCTCAGGATGACGTTGGTATGTAGGCAGCCCAGAGATTACACATGTAGAAAACCCCTAGGTCCTTCTCCTAAGAAGGACTTAAACAATGTGATCTTAACTTCATCACTACAACGTGCAAACCTTGCCAACCAGCTTAATACACCTTTATGCAAGGATCGAACAATTAATAATAAAAAGGTTTTCTAATAATCAAACCTAAGCACGGACGTTTGAACTTATTCATTTCCCTAAATTAGGTAAGAAAATAAAAAATTAATGAAGAATATTCAAAAATAATTATGCTAATATCCCGTTATTTCGTGTCTACAATTAAAATGATAGGAAACTGTGTAACACCTAAAAAGCTGAGCCTTTGAGGGCCCGAAGGGTAGGGTGCCATATTCCGCGTCTTTTCGTCTCTAATATAATTTCTAATTTTCAAATAATCGGACTTTAAGCTTCAAATCATTGTTACAGAGAAGATCTCAACTGATGGTATACACAGTTTCAAGTAAAACGATTGCCAGAAAAAAAATTAAGCTGAAAACGAGCACACAGGCCGACGGCCCACTTAATAGTGAGTAGTCACCATCGCCAACATGCTGCTGTCCGCATAGGAGTACTGGAACCAGGGTCACTAATGCCGGAACATAATACAAAGGTATTATGGCGGCATATTTATAGACCACGGTAGTTGCCACCCAATCAGGCTTGGGGCCCTACCATCTAGTAAATTTAAATGGTTCATATAAGCATTAGCTGTACACATATTTTTTTACATTTGTATAGTAATTATGTAATTTGTAATTTTTACGGGTTTTTTATGATTGACCTGAATTATATAAATTAATAAAATTTACTAAAAAATATTTAAAAAAATTAGGTTTGTACTAAAAAAAGTGATCCATTTGACACCTGTTAACAAGGAATGAAAAGGAAAGATGATGCCATGTTCTTCTTTAGACTGGAAGAATAGATTTATGTTTTAATTTTTTTTCTACCTTAAAGCAGCGATCATACGGGCTCACGTCTGCATACCATTTACTTATTGGTATTTAGAAATTATTTGGCTATATACTATATGCCTGTCGATACGTAAAATACAATAGGACCAACCTATGTATAGGATAGGATAGGTATGATAGGATTTTCCTTTAGTACATGGAGGACCAAGCTACAGGTTACATTCAGTACATTATTTTGTTTATTTTTGTTTAAATTTTGCTGTTAAAATAAATGCAATACACTAAAGCTTTTTTTTAAAGGTGAGATTGCTTGCCGCACACCCTACCGCGTGGGAATGGGCGGCGGGGTAGTGTGGGTCTCCCCGTGCAATGAGCCCGTACGTCCTCCTCTCTACGCTGGGGGACGCACATCTCTGGTATACCCACTAAAACGATCCCGGTGTTCATTTGCGCGCATTGATTGCCGAGGCCGCGGGATGCGACGAATCAGTCAGACCGTGGCCCCAACTGGTGTTGGCCCACTTTCACGGGCCTGTTCAGCCGAAGTATGATTAATCCTGGCATCTTCTTTCTCACGCAGTGGGGAGCCTGCCGGGATCTCCCTCTCTGTCGCCTCCTTTGCGGAGATAACTGTTTCGCAATAGGAGGCGACGGCATCCCTTCCGGCTTGGTTCCCGATCATCGCTAGGATGATAGACGGGAGCGAGAGTTCAGATCCAGTGGTGGCGACGAGGTTTCAGCGCTCCAATGAATTACGCTAAAGCTACGTAAACTCACATCAAGATTAGGATTACATTAAAGTTGATGTTTTCCAGCAAATAGCTATGTTTTAGGTTATAATACGACTACGAAATTTTCCTTAAATTAACAAACAATAAATATGTGTCAGTGAGACCCTACCATCAATCCCCTAGTTAGAATAAATTAATTTGAACTCTCCGTTAATTGAGAGGGAGCATTCTTGTGATCCCAGCTCAGGGGGTGGTAGAAGTAACTCATTATTTATTCTTATAATGCCCTCTAACCCGACAGCTTCTGAGTTAATTTGGTAAAGGGTCTAAAAATGCGTGGTCAGAATGTTTAATAATGTTTTACATACGAAACTAATTATGAAAGGTGAGTGTAACAGGTGATTGGGGTGAACGAGAGCTGTTTCGAAGTTATATACGTAACCTGAATAATCAGAAAAAAAGAAAAAGTGAGAATGAATGGATACAGAAGGAGAGGTAGACCAAAAAAAGGTGGATTGCGTTAAAAATGATATAGTGAAAAAGGATTTGATTGTTGAGATGACGGCTAACAGAGAAGAGTGGAAGGTTCCTCACGATGTTTTCGAAACTTGTCCAACAATATCTTCGAAATGCCAAGTCGATTTTGTTTCTGACTGTCGGTTAACAGTCTCGGCACCCATCTTGCGGAGACTTTTCTCATATTCAAAGATTGTTTAAATACATACATACATACATATAATCACGTCTCTTTCCCGTAGGGGTAGGCAGAGACCACTTCTTTCCACTTGCTACGATCCTTACATACTTGTTTCGCTTCGTCCACTTTCATTATTCCCTTCATACATGCCCTTCGGTTTAGGGTACACTTGACCTGGCCTTTTTTCAAGACGTCCCTGATTTGGTCTCGAAACGTCCGCCTAGGTCTACTCCTTCCAACACTTCCATTCACACTCGCCTTATACACTTTTTTCGTCAATCGTTCTTCATTCATTCTCTGGACATGGCCAAACCTTCTCAGCATACCTTTCTCAATTTTTGTCACTACATCTTCTTTCAGACCACAACGTTTCCTTATCTCACTATTTCTTATCCTGTCAATTGTTTAAATATGGATTGAATACTTCCATATGAAATGCGCGTTTCTTGAATTAAGTATCGCATGGTAATTCTTTGATCGCTCAATACAATTTTCTCGACTTTCGTAACATTTTCTTGGGTGACTGACGTCGATGGACGGCCGCAACGATGTTCGTCTTCCGTGCTCGTTCTCCCTACTCGAAATTGAGAAGCCCGCCTTGCGACAGTGGAATACGGCGGAGCAGACTCTTCAACATTAGTTGTCTCCAAATCGCAATGAATCCCTTGCGTCGTTAACTTTTTTAAACAGAGGTATTTAATAACGGCTTGCTCTTCGTTTTTCTCCATTTCCGAGAACACGTTCCGACACGAAGCAAACAAATGACTACATTCAGAAAAAAACAAAAGAGAATCGAAGATTTTTTTTCTTTATTAATATTACAAATATATATCTGAGCTATATCAGCCAGTATTTTTCTTCTTACCAAGGAGTATGTCGTTCTCAATACTTTTTGATCCTCCCTCGTATCTAAATTGAGATAGAATATAAAACATCAATATCTGCAAGCAGATTATATGAATTACACTACGGTATTAATAAACGTATTTTTGTTATAGTCGGTACTAGAAATTGGAATCCAAAAGGTTTTTGTTGTTCTTGATTATAGACGTTTTATATAAAAATAGCTGACCTGATTATATATATATATATATATATATATATATATATATATATATATATATATATATATATATATATATATATATTTCCGAAAAATCCGTTCTTAGTGAGAGTCTACATCGCGAATTGAATATACTACATATTTGTATGTGCACGGGTGGAGAAAGAATATTGATCTCTCCGGTCGGGGTCGGCCTGTCGTAAACGGCGAAAAAGAAACCCACCCTAGCTACGTGGTCCCGGGCCCTAAGCTCGTCTGCATGGCGACGACCTTTGGTATTACGAAAGGTGTTCAATAAATAGCGATAATGGGATACATTCTCCTTGGAAAGAAAAAATAAATATTGGCAGGCAGGCATAGCCCAGACATTAGATATAATAATAATAAAACTTCAATAATTTTTTTTGTTTTTTAAAAATCAAAGTCATTTTTTTGCTTCGTGTCGGAACGTGTTATTGAAAATGAATAAAATTGAAGTTCAGGCGGTAATAAAGTATCTGTGCTTGAAAAATTTTACTACGGAGCTGGTAAATTAAGACTTGAGAGCAACATTAGGGGTTCATGCTCTTCCATATCCTACGGTTGCACGTTGGTGTGCTGAGTTCAAATGAGGAAGAAATCCCTTTAACGACGACCCTCGAACGGGACGACTTACATCGGTAGTGACTGAACAAACGATTAAAAAAGTTGAAAATATTGTCTTGGCGGATCGTCGTGTTACTGTATTTTTTATAGCAAATAAAATAAAAAAAAATTATAAGAAGTGTCCATAATATTATACAAAACTATTTGGGTATGATAAAAGTGTCAGCGCGCTGGGCGCCCAGAATGCTTTCGGACGCGCAGAAACAAATGAGACTGAGAATTTCACAAAGCTGTTTGGGTTTGTTACAACAAGGTCTTGACCAATTTTTGGCTCGATTCATAACTATGAGCGAAATATGAATTCACCATTATGACCCAGAAACGAAAAAACAGTCCATGACTTGGAAGATACCGTCATGTCCAACTCCGAGGAAATTTAAGGCGATTCCATCCACCGGTTAAATCATGGGCTGTTTTTACTGTTACAAACAAGGATGGTAATAATCGAATACCTTAATAATGTAGCCACTATTACGGAAGCTTTGTACGCAGGACAAATAAAAAAGTTGCGCGAGGAAATACGCAAGCAACGGCGTGGCAAACTCGCTAAAGTTGTTTTGTTTCACCAAGATAACGCCCCCGCGGACAAGTCCAGAGTTGCAATGGCTGCCATTCAAGAAGCTGGCTTCGATTTGATGGAACATCCTCCATATTCACCGGACCTAGCCCGTAGTGAGTTTTACCTATTTCCTCTGTTAAGGGAACATCTCAGGAGCCATAAATTTGAAGACGATGACGCAACAGTCGCCACGGTACATGATTTTTTAAGGGATCAGGAAGAAGATTTTTTAAAAGGGAATTTTAGCTTTAGTATATAAACCTGTAAGGTGACTAATTCGAAAAATAAAATTACATTTAATAAAAGATAATTGCATCGCATCATTGCAGATTATTATCACTTTTTATTGAACAGCCCTAGTATATAAGCGAAATACCGCTCATCACGAGATCTCTAAGACTATATACCCGATTTACTTGAAATTTAGTATTTTAACACCCCTCGTATAAGATTAAATAGTAATACAAATCTTTAATTATAAGTTATGAAGTAAAGTCGCAGACCTATTGAAAAGTTATAAAAGAAAATGCTATTAATTAATTGCGAAATTAATTTGACAACCTTAATTTTGCGACAAGGCAAAACTTGAATGTTAAAACGGAATATTTCATGAACGATGATTTCTGAAATGGGCTGAAAGTTACCGATTAAATAAAATGAGTACCACTATTGTCAGATACGTGGTAGTTAAGTTGTGTACACGAACTGTAGCTAAGGGGATCGATTCGCGCTATGTTATGCACTTCATTAGGAGACCTCAAAAGTACTGGCTTGAAGCGTATGCCAATGGATTCACACTGAAGACAGTGCGAAGTGAAAAAAAAGGTCAAAAACTACACTCAAGGCACCAAAGTGATGATCCTCCTCCTCTCTTTATTAATGTCTCATTACCTTCTTCTCAAAGGCGTCTCTAGCCCATGTAGCGCCTGCATGCAAATATTACTTAGGCGCCCTCTAGTAAGCGCGTGGTAAAAATGTATGCAAACTGGAGCTCCTTTTACGTGGCATTGTGTTAAAGTTTCATTGCCACGGCCGACGCCCCTAACACCGCTGCGCCAGTGTACAACGCACACTCTGCACCGTAGGTAAAGCCGCCTCTGCTTCTTCTTCCTGTCCTTATCCCAGATTATGTGGGGTCAGCATAACATGTTCTTTACTCTCCTTTGTTAACTGTCATATCAATATTTGCACCCTTTTTCACCATATTATCATCTTTTACGCAATAGACGGCTACACGGTCGAGCGCACGGACCAAGTATAATACCTGGGATCTGTGTTTCATGCGTCTGGTGACATCGATTGCTGCTGCTTGGGCCAAATGATGTGAGGTAACTGGTGTCATTTGTGACCCCAAGATGCCGGTAAAGTTGAAGGGACAGGTCTATAAGACCATCATTAGGCCTGTCGCTTTATACGGCTGTGAAGCGTGGCCGGTGTTAGAGCGACACAGGCAAGAGCTGCGTGTCACGGAGATGAATATGCTGCGATGGATGTGTTGAGTGACGCGGAAAGACCGCGTTAGGAACTCCCGCATTCGCGGCGGTCTTCATGTCCGTGACATTGCGGATAAATTACAAGAGTGTCGGCTCCGTTGGTACGGCCACGTTTTACGGCAACCGGATGCTTACGTGGGTAACAAATGTCTGGCCATGCCGCCTCCGCCGGGCCCCGGCAGGAGGAATAGACCCAAAAAGTGCTGGCTTGACGTCGTAAAGGATGATATGCGTGCCAATGGGCTCACTACCAGGGATGCTGAAGACCGTGCGAAGTGGAGAAGAAAAAGTCGGAAAGCGGACCCCGGACGGCGAAGCGAGAGTTTGGGCTGCAACCGGGACTTAACGCAAGGATGATGATGATGATGATCATCTTTTACGCAATCTTTCTTTGGTTTCCCTCTCCTCCTATATCCATCCACTATGATTTCTATCATTTTCCTTGTCATGTGACATTCTTATCTTCGCATTATACGGCCACGCTACCACGCCATACCACGCTAGTCTGTTACTTTTAAGTTTTACAACAACCGGCGCTAGTTTTACCCTTCCTCTAATGTACTCTTTCTTATTTTATTTCACATTTTATCCGTGCAGGGGCGGAGAAAGAATATTAACCTCTGCGACCAGGGTCGGCCTGCCGTAAAAGCCGACAAAATAACCCACCCTAGCTACGTGGTAGGGCCTCAAGCTCGTCTGGATGGCGACCACCTTAGGTCTTAAGTATGCCGCCATAATAAACTTATGTTGTGTTCCGGTATTAGTGACCCAAGTTCCTGTACCCTTATGGGACAGCAGGGTGTTCGCGATGCCACTGGCGTTGCAAACACCCATAGGCGACGGTAACTGCTAAATACTAAGCGGTCCGTCAGCCTGTCTGCTATCCTACAGCAATAAAAAAAAATATGGATCATCTTACTAATAATATGATGAAACTTTTAAGGGATTTTCCTAAAACGTACTTTTATTGCTACCGTTACACAACCCGTATATACAGGTTGCGTGCCAAAACTCAATATAGTGGGGGCTCCATGCATTCACTTAGCGCAGATAAGATTAGGCCTTTATGCTTATACAGGTGCTTAGTTCAACTTTAACCATCGCATTGCATTTTAAACGGTTATTTCATTTTGTTTATATATCCGTTCTCCGTGGTTATTACTTTGTATTTGTTTTTTATTGATGTAGAACAACTGACAGATTAACAACCCACTTAACAATTAGCAGTTGCTGTCGCCTTTCTGCGTAGGGAAACTGGAACTTGGGTATTTATGCTACAACACAACACAATTATGACGGCATATTTAAAAAATAGAGTCCTAACTCTTTCCTGACCACTATGCCATCCAGACGGGCTTGGAGTCCCATAAACTAGCTAGAGATTTACCTAGTTTTGGTTTTTTTTCTAAGGAACAGCAAACAGGCGGATGCCCACTTAATAAAAGCAGTTACCATGGATCGCCATCTGTCTGCTGTTGTCCCATAGGGGTACAGGAAATTGGGCCACTAATACCGGAACAACACAAGGATATTATGGCGGCATATTTAGTGACCAGGGGTGGTTGCAAATCTAGACAGGCTTGAAGCTCTATCACCCAGCTAGTTTGTCATCTCTTACAACAGGCCGCTTTCGGCTGCAGGGTTCGGTATTCTTACTACGCCCTTGTATGAAGATAAATAATTATCTATACAAATAAATATAATTGGAGGGTCTGTTTGTAATATTAAAATAACCGCTTTTTACTTAGTGCATTCGGACGTATACACGGTACATATACCAAAACAAAATTTTTTACAATTTTTGTCTGTCTGTTTGTTCCGGCTAATCTCTGGAATGGCTGCACCGATTTTGGCGGGACTTTCACTGGCAGATAGCTGATGTATCATGGAGTAACATAGGCTATTTTTATTTTAGAAAAAAAAATAGTTTTTGTTAAAAAGTTTCGAAAGTTTTATATTCCAATTTAAGATGACCTCAGATTTATATCATCGATCGTATGAAATAGGGTTCAGCTTAGGCTGGACAATGTAGGTTGAATTTACAATTTAAGTTAACCTCAGATTTATGTCATCAATCATATGAAATAGGGTTTAGCTTAACTTTGTAGGTACGAACGTACGTATCCCGGAGGCGCATGGTGTAACAGTTGCATTCGATAATACTGATTGTTTGCATATTTCATTTATATTTTAGTGTTTATAGGGTTTGTGATCCAAAATAAACCATAAGATATATCCAAAAAATTTTGCCCAAAGTCATTCGACGCGGACGGAGTCGCGGGCAAAGCTAGTTTTACAATATGAGATGCAACTTACTTCGATTCAGTACAATGTATTCCATTGTATGAAAATTCGATACAATCACGTCCATACATTATAGTTTTAAACAAATACCGACTGGAATACACAGTATATATAATTATCCAGAAGGTATATGGTAATTTACTTCTAATTACAATCGCTACTATAAAAAGCAAATTGAACCAATAACGTTGTAAAACAGGGATTAAAAAAGTTGATTGATTATGTTTAATTTTTTTTATAGAGCTACATATTCTATCAAAAAATACACTCTTAAAATATTTTTTTACAAAATGAACTACATTTACTTCATTTATATTATTTTGGTGACCTTCGTAGCTAAACGACGGACGCACTTCGGTACGCTTTCGGAGGTTGCGGGTTCGATTCTCGTCTCGCGTCTCGGTGGTTATGATTAATTTACAAAATAAAAGCATATAATTAGTATATCAGTTGATTAGTATCCATAACACAAGTTCTGTTTATTCTTGCAAGAATAAATATGTTATAAATAAATAAATGTATCCTCGGACAGCACTTGTGTTATATTAAAAGAGCCTATGCTCCTTTTTGATGAGAAATAAATTATTGAAGCGCGGCGTTAGTCTATGATTGCTGGGCAATACCGTACGCCTTTGCAGTTGAAGACTGACACTAGTACGACCACTAAAACTATCCCAAGGTTCTTCTTCTTCTTAGTCGTTTCACTCTTTATAGAGCGGTCGTGATCAACTGGTAGTACTATTAGAGGCAGATATTGTTCGCTGTATCCCAAGGTTACTACTACCCAAAGCGCGGAGATAAAGGATATGTTTTCGCGTACGCCTCCTACCGGGCGTCCTTTTCCTTGTCGTCACCAGATATGATGTTTACATATATTATGTATGTATTTGTGGCGGTGGACGCTGTGATATTCGAGCGGAACGTAAACGAGTGTTCGTGTAGGCGACTCGGTTTAACTAACAAATGCGACGAGTGCGACGGCCAGTACATATCGTATGCGTGCGAAAAGTAATATGTTAGTTATTTAGTAGACATTACACGCTTTGCTTTGAGACAAAATTTATTTATTTGTGTAAGTCTTGAATGTATGAACTGTTTTGTATGTAATTAAATAATTAATTGCTGTTACTCAAACACATTAGAACGGCTGAACGGGATAATATGAAATTTATCACAGAGACCAATTATAGACTGAATAGATCACTATGGTGTGGGCCCACAAAATTATCCATTAACAATATTGCAGTAGTAGTATATACCATGTGATGGTAGTATATACCATGGAGGTCAATGCCGGTAGTCACCACACTTGGTGTGTGGGTTAGTGACCGAAGTACTTATGGTTGGTCGGGGCTGGATGGAATAAGCAGGGACCGGGAATTTGTGGCGCAAACTTGGAGTCTTGGTTCAGCAGTGAACAATGGCTGACGACGACATGTCCTAATTAATAGCTATTATTTTTATTGCAGAAGAACAGGAGACAGGCTGACGGCTCACTTAGTAGTAAATGTTTTCGACGCCAAGAGTACCGCTAACACGCTGCCGTCTACGTAGATTTAGAATCTGGGTCACTTATACCGTAACACAATACAAGTTTATTATGGCGGCATACTTGGAGATTAGAGGTTGTTGCCATCCAGACGAGAAGACCTGCCACGTGACGTAGTGGCGTAAATATTCTGGTACAAAATATTACCTGTGTCTTAAGAGTGGACTCTTGGACTACGTCGCCTGCAATGTACAACGAAAGTTTTTAATTTCCTGGTCCACAGCAGTCCATATTGACCACGTTTGGTTCTACCACACAGCTCTTTATATCGAAACTTGAATGCCCGTTGTTTGTACAGTGACCATGATTTGTTTGAATTTAGGTAGGTATACAATTCAGGTTACATTATTATATTATATTCTCCACGTGACATAGTTTAAGTTGCTAGTAAGACTGTGATGTATGTATGCAGTTTTAAAATGTTGAATAATTTTTTAATTTTATTATTGTTATATTATATGAAACAGCGGAGCGCGGAACAGCAACTGATTTATTTTT
This sequence comes from Malacosoma neustria, assembly GCA_963693495.1. Lineage (NCBI taxonomy): Eukaryota > Metazoa > Arthropoda > Insecta > Lepidoptera > Lasiocampidae > Malacosoma > Malacosoma neustria. The sequence continues at coordinate 5,401,259 of OY856397.1, forward strand.
TACTACCTACAAGTATATAATATAACATTTCCCCCTTAAAAAGATTACATACTATATTTTTTATATGTAATAATATTTAAAATAGTTATTACCTGCCTCACATATATCGAAAAGAAAACAACAAAAGACAACAAGATTACAAGCTAGCTGAATACAAGAATATTACATTCATATTTTAGAGATTAAGTTGCTTACTTATTAAATAAATATAACTTTTTTTTTATTATTACTGTAGGACAGCAGACACGCTAACAGAGCACTTAGAATTCAGCAATTACCGTATCCTATAGGTGTTTGCAACGCCAGTGGTATCGCAAACACGTTACTGTCCCATAAGAGTACAGGAACTTGGGTCACTAATGCCGAACACAACAAAAAAGTTATTATGGCGGCATACTTAAGACCAAAAGTGGTCGCCATCCAGACAGACTTGGAGCCCTACCACGTAGCAAGGGTGGGCTGTTTTGTCGCCTTTTACGACAGGCCGACCCCGGCCGCAGAGTTTAGTATTCTTTCTCAGTCCCTGCACGGATGAGATAACTAATATAATAAAGTATAAACTTATATTACATTACAACTAATACAGTATAATATTATGTTATTACATTATTTACTCATTAAGTCGAGCCTGTGTCTAGCGATTTTTTTTAGCTCGACGGAGAGAGGTGCTGGAGGTTTTACTCATATACCACAGACGATAACCGAAGAAAGAGAGGGAGGGATTTTTTAACAAAAGTAGGTCACGTAAAATTCATTTAAGTGAAAAAAATGCGTGTGTACAAAGTACACATGTCAGAAGTGAAACTTCTTTGGCAAACTAATTTTTAAATCTTGTAATAAATTTAGAAAAGAGAATTCTAAAATATTATTATTTTATATCTTATTAAACAAAACTCAACTGTATTTTATTGCAATAAAATAGCAATTCGAATAGATATGTATAAGTAATGCAATGCAATAATTTAAAAATTACATTATAGAATAAGTCTTAAGCCATTATTAATAAGGTTAGTATTATTGGAGTAAAAAAAAGTTTCACATCTTCGTGTTGCTAATATTGCGTGTCATCCGTAAAAAAATTACCGTTATGCGCGCAAAGAAGTAAATTTTAATAAACCATCTAAGCGTTACACTCTTTGGGGTGGGATTCGAATTGTAAACCCCTTCGCTACTGTTATATTATATCAGTTTATAGAATAATTTCACTACTTTATATGTTTTAAACACTAAAACTTGAAAATACCGCTGCCACCATGTTCTGTTATATGAAACAGCGGAGCGCGGGACAGCAACGGATTTATTCTTGACTACCCACAAGTATATATGACATGCTATAAGACAGGCTAAGTCACTACCAACTTTTAAAAAATTGGTTAAAAGTCACTCCTTATCTTTAGCGTAACAATAAAACAAATATTTATATATTATTAAATTTTATGTATATTGTCTATTTATTCTGTAAATAAAATATAATTATCATTTATTACCATACCTCCCTTCCACGTCAATATAAAACAAATAATGACCTCTAGCCCGAGATCGCTCTGTAGCGATAAGGCCGCCCATTGTAAGTCAAGTTGATTGTGTAAATAATTTTCATTATTTTTGTAAGTTATATGATTTACAATAAAGTGTTATCTATCTATATAACAATTATAAACACAAGATTACATGATACACATGATTCTAAGCATCACTTTTGTTTTTGAAAACAACTTAAGTAGTAAAAATATGTAATATAAATGTCTAAAGTCCTATTCAGCGCTACGCCTATTATATACACTTATATTGTGTTAGATTCAAGTTTAATGTAAATACGAGTATTAAGATTTCTTAACTTTATAATGTTATTTTTAAATAACCTTTATCCGTGCAGGGGCGGAAAAAGAATACTAACATCTGCGGCCGGGTTCGGCCAGTCGTAAAAGGCGACAAAACAACCCACCCTAGCTACGTGGTAGGGCCTCAAGCCCGTCTGGATGGCGACCACCTTTGGTCTTAAGTATGCCTCCATAATAACCTTGTGTTGTGTTCCGGCATTAGTGACCACAGTTCCTATACCCTTATGGAACAGCAGCGTGTTCGTGATGCCACTGGCGTTGCAAACACCCAGAGGTGACGGTAACTGCTAAATTCTAAGCATGCTGTCAGCCTGTCTGCTGTCCTAAAACAATAAAAAAAACCTAAATGTAGGTTTCCTTAACATAAACTAACCGGAAGTTTGTAAATGTTTAAAAACGCAAAAACCAAAATTAATACAAAATACTTATAGATATAATATAATAATTAATGCCCAAATAATTTTATGTTTGTATTTAAGCGGAATTGTTTCTGTTTTTGTTATTAATATTTTGGTAGATATTTAATTTTGGTTATTGGCAAGTATTGGCAGGAAGGGAGATACCTGTCGACGTGATAGGAAAACTAGCAACATAATAAAATAAAAGACGGTGGAATATTAAAAAAGACACAGTATAAGAAAATAATTGTGGTGATTAAAGTGCATGTTATTTTTATTTCTTAACTTTTATAGAGACATAATAGATCAAAAATAACAAAATCATGGTCACCCGAGCATTGGTGATCCAGAGTCCGTTGTTTTCATTCTTTATTCGATGACAAATGCGGAAAGTTGTTCCGTATTCCGAACTACACATTGCGAATGTTGATTTTTTCAATTTCGGTTGCATTGAGCTATTCCGGGTTTTGGGTGATAAAAGTTGCCCGCAACCAAAGCAGCGAGTTTATACGAGTTTGTATGCACTGCTTTATTCTACCTATATATTTGGAAATTAAAACATATATACATACTTATATATTAGAAAATTATCAGTCCTTCCAATCGGATACATTTTGATGTGTTTTTTTTATTGCCCCCATAATAGTAAGCAGTTACAGTGGCATGTACAAATCGTACCAAAACAGTATTTATGCTATTATGACACTATTTATAGAAAATCAATTATAAATAGATATTATTCTTCATTTGCCACCAAAATTAAAAATGACATAAAATATGTAATCAACAAATTGATGGTGAAAAATCGGTCTTATCGCTTAATGCAGCTATACTCAACCTGTGGTCCGTGGGCCCATTTCAACATAGTGCGCATTAGAGAAACTGAAAACTCGCTGAGTAAACATATCATCATTATAATTATATTGTCTGCAAGATTGCCATAAAGATAGGCAAATATGTATATATTTTGCAACCGGGATTCAACGCTAAGATGATGACGATGATGAAAAAGCTGTGAGTTACATATAAATAAAAATAACTTCGCTTCCCAGCGATAAATATAATAGCTATCGGCTTCAACCCTTGGAGCTGCCTATTGATTCCTGATCCTAACGAACGCCATCTTTAGTAGACCTTTCTAGCTGATAAGGCATATATCACTATAAATTATTGGCTGCCAACATATACCTGCACAACAAATAAGTTCTTGCAAACTTGTAGCATTTGGGCATAATATTTCATTTGCAGTTTTGTGCCCTTTGAGGAAAAATAAACATTCGTTTATGTACAAAATGGACACAATAATCCATTATAATGTTGCCAGTGTTTATAAAATTTTCCCGAATAATAAGTTATATGGATTTTAATTATACATATATTTTAATGTCTGCTGAACTCCTAAAAATTTTTTAGATGAACACCCAGACGTGAGACGGTAATCGAACCCGTGACCTCCGCAAGCATACCGAAGTGCGTTAGCCGTTAATCCACGGAGGCCGTCATTAATAACATTATCTGATAATGATAATATTATCTTTTATTGATTATATATTATCATTATTACATTGATTATTTTTATCCGTGCAGGGACGGAGAAAGAATACTAACCTCTGCGGCCGGAGTCGGAATGTCGTAAAAGACGACAAAAGTTGTTTTGCTAGCTACATGGTAGAGCCCCAAGCCCGACTGGATGGCGACCACCTTTGGTCTTAAGTATGCCACCATTATAATCTTGTTGTATTCCGGCATTAGAGACCCAAGTTCCTGTACCCTTATGCGACAGCAGCGTGTTCGCGATGCCAGTGGCGTTACAAACACCCATAGGCGACGGCCGTCAGCCTGTAGCCTGTCCCACAGCAATTATCTCTAGTAGTTTCATTTTACCTCATCGGCGCCGTGGCTTAGTTGGTTAGCGCGCCTGTCTGGTAAACAGGAAATCTGGGGTTCGAATCCCCCCGGGGCCTTGGCGAAATTTCTTTATATTAGTAGAATATTTGTTATTTAATTATGAGCAGACTTAGAAAATCACTGACTCGAGTTTTCACATGACTATATAGAATAACATACTGTTAATTTTTTTCATGAATAATTTACTATGTTGGGTCAGCATATACAAATATTAATTAAATATACCACGTGTTCTCATAGGTTATGTGTATTTTCTCCTATATTAAACAGAGATGGCGTTGCTGGTAAAGAAAATTAAAAGACAAACTGTACTGGATTTTACTTTACAAATTTTATTAACTATATAATTTGTCTACATGCATGGGCGGTGTAAGAATATTAATCCTCACGACCATGGACGGTCTGTTGTAGAGCAAAACAACCCTAACGAGGTGGCAGGGCCCCGGCCTGCCTGGTTAGTAAACACCAGTCTATAAGTATGCTACCATAAAAACCTTGTATTGTGTTCCGGCATGAGTGATCCATGTCCCAATACTCTTATGTGGACAGCTGCGTGTTCGCGGTGCCCATTATGGCAAATATCTAGGCGACGGTAACTGCTTACTATAAAGCAGGCCATCAGCCTGTCTATTTGACAACAGCACAGCGATAAAAATCCTTTTATTTCCGTTTGTTATATTCCATCTTTTTATGTACTCCTAAGTGATGAAGTAGCCTTATTTTATATTGGTTGAGACCACCCTGAATTAGCTGCCATAAAATTGACAAAAAATGTTACATATAGGTAAATAGAACATGGCAACAAAACGCTTTATGTCCGGGAGCAAATATTAGCTAATGTGAAAACCTAGGCACGTACAAATTTGACAAATGCCCGCCCGCGGCTCTGTTTAAGTAGACAAGCCTTTTTGTATAGTCATAGATTACAAACACAGGGGGTATAAGCTGGGGAATTCCCAGAACGAATGCTTTATGGGTTTTCTTATCTATTATATTTTCTGTGAAATGAACAACTTAGTTATGGAAGGTAAAAGAAAGGAGGAACATAGGAGTTTCTGTGAGGAGTAGTTGTGAACTACGCTGTACAATAGTTGAGGTTTTCAATACTTCACTAATTCTAGTCACCAAAGATATTTTATAATAAAGAAGTTTTAACACAGCCTACTTCAATTTCGTCGTGATCGTAGAATAACGTCGGATTTGAAAAAAATCCAAAATTCACTTTTTACCATATTTGGATACTACATTGTCTAAATATTATTGCTACAATAAAAAAAAATTCTATGTATTTTAGATTTCAAATTAAGCAGTCGGAAAAGTGACTGATATGATAGAATCTCATAGTAAAATGACGCTTGTGTAATTTTAAAATGGCTGTCCTGTAAAGTTTAATATATGTCAGATCCGTCACTATTCTACGACTACGACGATTTGTCTACAACAGTTACTTTCATATCATAATCTGAGCTGCACTAACACCATTTTGACGGGTGTTTGAATTGTAATTTACAGCGTACAGCTTTACACTTTTTCTTCTTCTTCTCCATATAAGATATTCCTCATTAATTCACCCTCGGTAATTGTAATTGAAACAATTTATTTATTTATTTTTGAAATACTTTTTTGTTGTATTTTTATTACATACTTTTACATTCATTGGTTCGTCCTTATTATATTATATTAGGCACAGTCACTAACAAATTATTATATATCATATTCGTAACAAAATGAAAGTGTATTTTTACATATACATATTCTCTGTGTATAGTCTGCCGTGACATCGTGACGTTCGTGACGTTCAAGCGGAAGATCGGCGCTGGCCTTATTGGCCAGCATATGCTGAGCTTGACCCTATTTTAGGACAAGCACATTATAGATAGCACATATTTTTATTGTTTCTTTGTTATAGTTATTGTTATTTTTATTACTTAAGAAACTCTTTTTGTAATTGTTCAGCTTGTTCTGAAATAAAATATTTCTTTCTTCTTTCTTTCTTTCTTTCTAATATTATTATAAACTTCGCTCGATATACTCGTGATTCGTAGTCATGCGAGAACGGCTTATGTGCCATCTCCTTCACATCTATACGTGACCTATGACCTATGTCACTACCCTTATATCCATTTCTCACCAAGAGATGTTAAAAGATTGACATTATCCCTATACGCGTGCGCCTTTGATATATAACTTAATAATATAAAGGTGGACAACGGCAGTACGAGAAAGAAGACCCCTCGAGTTTTAAGTCCCTTCAATTTCCGTCCTTTATCAATAGGATGTTTTCGCACGACGACAGAGATCCATAACATTTCCCCAAACCAGCGTCCACAGTAATCTTGGAACAATATTTTTTTCACACGACTAGCTTTGTGACTCCCCCACGGTGGTTAAAAATATTTGTATAATTCAAATAGTTCATGTTAATTAAGTACGTACATCAAGGTTTTAATATTTTTTCTGCGATTCAGATTTTTACTCAGTAAAGGGAATCGTCTTTTAAAATATATATTTTGCTATTTAAGGACATATTAGCTGTTTAAATAAATAAATATACCGTAACAATTCTCACATCGCTACAGGTAAACACTGCCAGAAGATAGCGTTAAATTAATAATAACACTGCCGGAAGATGGCGTTAAATTAATAAAAACATTTACCGATTGGGAACTGACAACAAATAAATTATATTAAAACGCTTTTATTTTTAGTTCATTATCAAACTGAGAAGTTAAAAATAAATTATAGTTTAAAAACAACGAAAAAACACGCTTTTATAAAAAATGAAACTAAAAGTTAAAAAGCAATTTTCAATAAATTTAAATTAAGGATAGTGTGATTAATAAAATATTAGTTTTACTGTAAAAAAGCGTGGGGTTTAAGATATTTTCAAAATGACTACTACCAATATCTGTCAACAAAATATTTAAAACAATTGACAACAAGCACCCCACAGTTTTGTACAATAAAATTAATTTTTTTGTTAATCACCCTATCTTTAATTTAAATTTCATCATCATCATCTCAGCGTTCGTCCCGGTTGCAACCCAAATTCCGTTTCGGTGCCCGGGGTCCGCTTTCCGACTCTTTCTACTCCACTTCGCACGGTCTTCAGCATCCCTGGTAGTGAGCTCATTGGCACGCATATCACCCCTTACAACGTCAAGCCAGCACTTTTTGGGTCTACCCCTTCTGCCGGGGCCCGGCGGAGGCGGCATGGCCAGACATTTGTTTCCCACGTTAGCATCCGGTTGCCGTAAAACGTGGCCGTACCAACGGAGCCGACACTCCTGCAGTTTATACGCAATGTCACGGACATGAAGACTGCCGCAAATGCGGGAGTTCCTCATGCGGTCCTTCCGCGTCACTCCACACATCCACCGCAGCATATTCATCTCCGTGACACGCAGTTCCTGCTTGTGTCGCTCTAACACCGGCTACGCTTCACAGCCGTATAAAAGGACAGGCCTAATGATGGTCTTATAGACCTGTCCCTTCAATTTTATCGGCATTTTGGGATCACAAATGACACGAGTTACCTCACGGCATTTGGCCCACGCGGCAGCAATGCATGCCTTGACGTCGCAATCGATGTCACCAGACGCATGAAATAGAGATCCCAGATATTTGACTTGGTCCGTGCGCTCGACCGTGTTGCCTAAAATGACTACTACCAATATCTGTCAATAAAATATTTAAAACAATTTACAACAAGCACCCCACAGTTTTTTACAATAAAATTCATTTTTTTTTTGTTAATCACCCTATTCTTAATTTAAATTTATTGGCAATAATTTTTTACCTTTTCGTTTGATTTTCTATAAAAGCATGTTTTTTAGTTTTTTTTTTATTTGACGATAATACTAATATTGTTTCATTATTTTATTCCTATATTTATTCCTAAATTTGTTCATTATTTTATTCCTATATTTAGAATTATTTTCACTTTTTATTTCGATTTACTTTAATTATTGTGTATTACATTAGATGATTACCAGTCGTGTATAAATACCATATTACATTTATTCAATATTATAGCAGCAATAACAATACTTCAACCGGTGAAATTAACCGGTGTGTTTGTCTCTCGGACAGAGTATTGTTCTTATTACGGTTGCTTTTTATTGCCACGTAACTGAGACATATTGGACTTTACGGGAACCACGCTCGTGCAATTACACTGCCTGTCATTAATTAAAAACTTGATCAAGTTTTTCATGTATTCGGAGTATTATTTACGGTCTTCAACAAGATTGTTTGCCAGTCTTCTTAGAGGTTCTTAGAGGTGCCTTGTTCTACGAGGGGTGTTCAATAAATAGTGATAATGCGATACATTTTCCTTGGAAAGAAAAAATGAATACTGGCAGGTATATCCCAGACATTAGATATAATAATAATAAAAGGCCATCAATTACATCAACGCTTTAGATCGGTAGTGACTGAATAAATTATTAAAAAAATGAAAACATTGTCTTGGCAGATCGTCGTGTTACTGTTTGTTTTATTTCAGAAGAAATGAAGATTTCTATAGGAAGTGTCCACAATATTATACACAACCATTTGGGTATGAAAAAAGTGTTAGCGCGCTGGGTGCTTTCTGACACTCAGAAACAAACGAGACTGAGAATTTCACAAAGCTGTTTGGGTTCGTTATAACAAGAAAGATCTTGTTGGCCAAGAGGCCAATTTTGTCTTGATTCATAACTATGGACGAAACATGGCTTTACCATTATGGCCCGGAAACGAAAAAACTGTCCATGACTTGGAAGAGACCGTCATCTTCAACTCCGAAGAAATTTAAGGTGATTCCATCCGTAAGATCATGGGTTGTTTCTTCTGTTACAGTCAAGGGATTGTAATGATTGAATACCTTAATCACGAAGCCACTATTACGGTGACTTTGTACGCAGGACAAATAACAAAGTTGCGCGAGGAAATACGCAAGCAACGGCGAGGCAAACTCGCTAAAGTTGTTTTGTTTCACCAAGATAACGCTCCCGCGCACAAGTCCACAGTTGCGATGGCTTCCATTCAAGAAGCTGGCTTCGAATTGATGGAACTTCCTCCATATTCACCGGATCTAGTGATCTCTACCTATTTCCGCGATTAAAGGAACATCTCAGGGGCGATAAATTTGAAGATGATGACGCAATAGTCGCCGCGGTACACAATTTTTAAGGGATCAGGAAAAGGATTTTGTTTTAAGAGAATTTTAGCTTAAGAAAAAGATGTACAAACTGTATAAACCTGAAATGTGACTACGTCGAAAAATAAAATAATGTTTAATAAAAGATAATTGCGTCATACACATTATCACTTTTTGTTAAACAGCCCTAGTATGTTATTAATTAATGTCTATGTTATAATTGTGTATAAACTGGAAATAAGTTAAATTATTTTGAGCTCATGCCAAATCTATTTGACGTATTGATGTCGCTACTATGTTGAGACAAACAGCGAGGTTTAAGGGATTTCGTGTGGCATCCAGTCCTGGTCCCTAAGCACCCCGCTATACTAATATTTCTACGACAAAACGTAATTAAAGATGCACCGTTTATGGGTTTATAGGTTTTTATTGTCGTAGGACAGCAGACAGGCTGAAGGCCCACTTAGAATTTAGAAGTTACCGTCACCTATGGGTGTTTTCAACGCCAGGGGCATCACTAACACGCTGCTAACCGTAGTGGTATTGAAACATGATCACTTATGCCGTATCGCAAGGTTATTATGGTGGCATATTAAAATACCAGGGATGGTTGTCATCCAGGTGGGCTTGGAGCCCTGCTCGTAGCTTGGCTTGTTTAGTCGCCTTTAACGACCGGCCATATTCTTATTCCGGCTCTTCACGGAGGTTTTCTGATTATGTAAATGTAATTATATTAAAATAATCCATTAACATAGGTAATACAGTGAGTGACGTCACCGTAATAGTGACGGTACAAAATATTCTCGGAGCGTTCGAGTTGTTTCGTCGGAGAAATTGAATTTGTGAGCCATCAGGGCACACCTCGTTGAGATTCCGTGCTCTATTTGCATATTGAAATGACTCGAACGCGGAGGGCACTTTGTGAGGTGTTATGACGAATTATTATAATGGTGGTATAATTCTCAAAGCTCTTCCTGTTTATTTTACTATAATAATAATCACTTATTTATTTGCGAAATAATAAAGTCAATTCACATTACATACATTAATTTAATAGTACAAGAAAAAAATAAAATAATCGTAAAAAAGAAAAAAATGGAGACGAATGGAGACGCACCTACGCTACCGGACTATGTAGCTTGCAGCACCAATTAATATAGGCGGAATCCAACCTACACGCAAACGTTAAAGGTATGATTCCGAACTACGCTGCACGCAGCAGTGCTGCCGCGACACTGCTGCAGCGACACTACCGGTCCCCATACAATCTCTATAAGCTTATATGAGAGTACATTCCGAGCTAGGCAGCAATGACGCGGCAGCAATGTAGCGCGATAGAGTTTGTATGGGGACCGGTAGTACTGCGGCAGCATTGCTGCCGCTGCAGTGCCGCGGCTGCAGTGCCGCGGCAGCAGTGTCGCGGCAGCACTGCTGCGTGCAGCATAGTTCGGAATCATACTTTAAGGATGTTGTTGGCGTTATCTCGCGTCCGACGCACCAGAGACAGTCAGTACTGCCCGGTTATTGGACGTGGGACGTTGTCTCAGACAATTAGTACTGTCCTATTGTGTCCTTATTGCGGTGGGTGCGTGGAACCCTGTCTCTGACAGTCAGTACAGCCCTAGGTAACCGCCCTCACTGTCATATTACTAATTATTTAATTTTATTCCATTCCTGTATTCCTATATTTCTAGATATAAGATAAGTGATTGACTGATAAATAAATTTGTATATTACCCTATCTGAGTTTTATCTGAGTTTTCCCTCTGATGTCTGGGCCTAACCCGACAAGTATACAGTGCTTGCACACTGTAAATATTAAATTTAACAATTATAGTGATTTGTTTTTCACGATTCGGGTAAGTTGCGCACAGATCAAATTGACTTGCTTTGTAACGACAAAATAAACTGTTGTATAAAATTGTAGTCTATAAATAAATAATTCAAATCAAAATCCAATAGAAATAATTTCATTTTAATTGATATGTTTAGAAATATCTTATTATGTATACCAGATTCAAATACTGGGTAATATACTGATAATACCTGTTACATCGATACCGATATTATATATCGATACCGAATACTTTGTATACGTATTACACTTTGCTTTGTATACTGATACTTGATATCATAATAGCTTTGTATTTGTAACCGTTTCTGCTCTTTTCTTCCGCCACCTTAATCTTGCCTGCCAAACGCTAATTTGTTTATTTCTGATTTGTCTCAAGAACTTAGTCTTTCCCTTTTGCTTCATTTATGCCGCGCCGTAATACGTTTCGCATCATTGCGTTCCAGGAACTAAGACCCGCTTAACAAGAGGGTAGTGAATACCTGACGAGAGGACTACCACATTCACTAAACGGAGCCTACTCTGCCTAGCGGAAATTGACTGAGGGAAGTGTGGTGAATCAGACTTCTGAGAGCGGAGCCTAGCCTAAGCGAACCTTTCTTTTTTTACTATTTTTTACGACTATTAATTTTACTTAATTTTCTTACCACTTTTTACTCTTATGAATAAATTTATAATCATTTAATATAGTATTTTTATTGCTATAGGACAGCAGAGAGGCTGACGGCCCGCTTGGAGTTTAGCAGTTACGGTCACCTATGGGTGTTTGCAACGCCAGTGGCATCGCAAACATGCTGCTGTCCCATGAGGGTAAAGGAACTTAGGTCACTAACGCCGGAACACAACACAAGGTTATTATGGCGGCATACTTAAGAGCAAAGGTGGTCGCCATCCAGATGTGCTTGGGGCCCGACCACGTAGCTAGAGTGGGTTGTTTTTTCGCCTTTTACGACAGGCCGACCCCGGCCGCAGAGGTTAGTATTATTTCTCCGCCCCTGCACGGATATAAAAAATATAGTAACAAACAGTTCGCAATCTTTCTTATCGTCTCTATTTTTGTTTCACCTCAACATTATTTTTATATTCTTAAAATATCATACAAAATTTTTTAGTGAAAAATGTGAGCTCGTCACGCTGATTAAGTCCTCGACTGTACAAAAATGTGAAAAGATGCCTTTTCAGTGAAAATTATGCGACGAGACACCGCGAACAAGGGTACGGTTTTTCGTTGTGGCGAATTTTTATGCAAAAATACACAGCTATGTAGACGATGTGCTATATCTACTTATATCACGAATAACTATACACCCGATCTACTTGAAATTTACTACAATTACTCATTTTGCGATGTAGACGCACACTAAGAATATATTTTTACGGAAATTCTACCAATTGTGTATGTATTTTTTAATTTTATGCCAGAAAAATGTTTGCTGGGTCAGCTAGTATCAAAAAATGAACAATTAAAAAGGCGTTAAATTAAATAACTCCTTTTAGCTAGTAACTGTAGTTATTAGTCAGTTTTAGTAGACAGCGAAAGAAGGGTGCCGTTGGGGTTTCTTTTTGGTATAGGGGGAAGTTTCAGCAATCATTCGCAAATGTATAATGAAAAAATTAATTACCGTTTTTTTCTTATGGCTTTTAAAACTAATTATCTAGGAAGGTCTAAATATAAAATTAGTTCTGTAACAATAATCGATACCACGCATTGTAAATATAAGATTATAGAAACCAATACTGTATGGTAGCTATGGTATGGTAAATCAATTTTTTTTATTGCTGTAGGACAGCAAACAGGCTGACGGCCCATTAGAATTTAGCAGTTACTGTCGCCTATGGGTGTTTGCAACTTCAGTGGCATCGCGAACACGCTGCTGTCCCATAGAGTATAGGAATTTTAGTCACAAATGCCGGAACATAACACAAAGTTAAGACCGAAGATGGTTGCCTTTCAGACGGACTTGGGGCTCTACCACGTATCTAGGGTGCGTGTGGTTTGTTTTGTCGCATTTTACGACAGGCAAACCCCGGCCGCAAAGGTTAATATTTTCTTGTAATTTCTACAATATTAACTAGCTATGATTGGATATTTGTTGAGTGATATGTTATTATGCATGGATAAAAAAAACCCTATACAGAACCTTAATATAAAAAATATGTAATTTCCTTACTCCCTCGTGTCAAGATTACTAATGGCCGTGATTTTTGTGCTTTTGTCCAGTTTTAACGCACAAAACTCATAAATTTCGGGTCGTAGTCATTATTCATAATTGCCGGGTAATGTGGGTCATTTTGGCCGCTTTGTTATTTGACAAGGTTGATACCAAATTTTGCCTTTTTATTGTGCAGTGATATGCCAAGTTGACCAAGTTTTTGTTTTAAAGTCAGATAAATAAAAGTAGTAGGGTGTATAATAATATACACCATATACATAATTATAAAATTAAATATATTAATTATTACTGTTTTATGTGTGTGTGTTTTTTATGTTTATCAATAAATACTTATTTATTTGAATTTTTTACAATAATCCTTCACACGATCTACATCGCTAGATAAAGTTGTACTCGGCTTCTTTACCATATTGAATTGCCTGGAAGACATCGCTAATATCGAAAAGGCCGCTTTTTGTTTAACATCGTTTTAGTTTTAATTTTCCCAAAATATTAAGTAATTAAGTAATTATTAAGGCAAACTATAAAGAGTTATCTTCTATATATATAAAATGTTATGTTAGTTTGTGTACACTTCAAAAACTCAAAAAGTTCTGCACCGATCGTGCTCAAATTTTAGCATGATATATAATCCGCATCAAGGATTGTTTTTATCTATTTTTTTGTTTCTCATTTCTCAATCATTCAATCACAATGTGCCACAGCGAAGCGTGGCAGGGTACAGTCACAATGTACCACAGCGAAGCGTGGCAGGGACAGTCACAATGTACCACAGCGAAGCGTGGCAGGGTACAGTCACAATGTACCACAGCGACGCGTGGCAGGGTACAGCTAGTTATATATATAATTCTTATGTGCGTATGTATGTCACTGAACTCCTCCTAAACAGGTGGACCGATTTTGTTGAATTTTTTGTGTGTATTCAAGTGGACTCGAGAATGGTCTAGATTCGCAATTGGACCCGATAGGTGACGCTGCGATCGATTTCTGGGATTTTTATTTTTCGCATATAAGAACATAACCCCAAAATTTTAAACAGTTTATTTTCAAAACTACTTATTATTGGATTTTGTATTCAACCAGTGAAGTGGGCTAGAACGGCTAGTCTATCTATAAAAGTACAACGAACTTTAAAAAAGCAACAATGAAATGCAAGCAATAATGTGCAAATATAGAAGAACTTAGTACAGTAAAATATAAACCAATGAACGATGTGTATTTTGTGATCTTCATCAGATTATATTCTATAATGATAAATAAATCTTAGGCAACACCAGTTATATATATTATATTAATTACCCATGATATAATTTTTATCCGTGCAGGGGCGGAGAAAGAATAACTGGCCTCTGCGGCTGGGGTCAGCTTGTCGTAAAAGGCGACAAAACAACCGTAGCATTTAATATATAAAAGCATTTGAACCGTAGGATTAAGTAGCATACTCAGCTTAATTCATAATTCAGGTATCTAACTATTTCTGTAGCACGTTTTAATATTATTATTATTTTTACTACATGCAATTATTATATTAATTTTATTTAATGTTATTATTTAGTTTATATTTATTTTGTGACCCTATATGGAACCTGGTTTCTGAAATACCAAGCCCATATGAATGGTTGACCCTTAATCTATATGCCGCCATAAAAACCTTGTGTTGTGTTCCGGCATTAGTGATCCAAGTTCCTGTACCCTTATGGGACAGCAGCGTGTTCGCGATGCCACTGGCGTTGCAAGCACCTATAGGCGACGGTAACTGCTAAATACTAAGCAGGCCGTTAGCCTGTCTGCTCTCCTACAGCAATAAAAAAAAGTGAATCCAGTGGGTTGCTTAAAATACCATAAGTTAAAATTGTGTCATTGCTAAATCAAATAAAGTAAGGCTTGAATGACCTAAAAATGAGGTCACACGCCACACGCGATGTTATTCTGTCATCACATATTACATCAAGCAAATTAATACAATACTAATATTATATTTTTAGCTTACTTTGTTGTAGTGTTTAGTGCTCCTAAATAAATAACTACTATGACGTGATAATGGACAGTAAATCAGATTTAGTTAAATTCAAATATGATGCTAATAATGTGTTGGTTAGGGGAAAACTGGTGGGTAAGGCTTAGTAAGCACAAGTCAGGTCGTTCATGGAGTACAGTTTACATTTGTGGACTGGAACACGAGCGTGCAGTTTGAATTGTCCGCGATCCCATTCCACTCACAGACGGTCTAGACTCAGCTTCGATGAGACTGAGTCTCTTTGCGTATTTCATCACCTGTACAGCGGGGAATGTTCTGAGGAACTGTTGAAAAGGGCGCCTTTGTCGTCTTTTTACCTGCCTGGCATTGGCTTATACATGTTGCGTACTCTCTAGATTCAGAATGAGCTTCAAGCTTAGTTTTTCCATCGTAGTACGATATGGGGTTTGCCTGACTGCTAAAATCCAGATACCTATCTAAAAAACCTGGCTCAATTTGGCATGTTGCATTCAATACCCACCATCGTTTAGTGTGGATATACTACGCTTGCCAAGACGTGTTCTCTACTTTAAAACACGTTTACAGCAACTATTATTGAATAATTGATGTATTCCTGTAGATATTTGATTATTCAAAATGATTTATTCAATTCGAAGTAAATATTACTTAGTGTACATTTTTAAAATAATATAAAAAGACTCTCCACTAAGGCCCCGGGGGGATTCGAACCCCCGATCTCCTGTTTACTAGACAGGCGCTTTAACCAACTAAGCCACGGCGCCGTTTAGTAAACTTTGTAAATTAACCATAGAAATCACAAAAAATCATGATGGGTGGTGAGACACGAAGTTCTCATTGTAAAAAAATATTAAAGAAAAACTTTATGCTGGTAATTGAAATTGGCACAAGCGAAGGCCGAAGCCGTCACACTTACACCCCGAAGTTCCCGAGTTGTTATTAACTCAATCAAATATTAGCCAATATTTGATTCCCAAATCCCGATACCCAATTATGTACAGGAAGTCAACAGATGTCCGAAGGAATGGAATAATTCAATTCCATTTCGGCTTTCCTTTACTTTCCTTCCAAATTGTAACGTAACCGAATAAATTTAAATTTGATTGACCGCTGTACAGAATTCATCGAGTTCAAGATGCTGAACTAAATAAATTTTCTCCATGCAGGGGTGGAATATGAACATAAATATAAGTATGCCGCCATAATAACCTTGTGTTCCGGCATTAGCGACCCAAGTTCCTGTACTCTTATGGGACAGCAGCGTGTTTGCGATGCCACTGGCGTTCGCCACCCGCACGGGCTTTGAGGCCCTGCCACGTAGCTAGGGTGGGTTGTTTTGTCGCCTTTTACGACAGGTCGACCCGGCCGCAGAGGTTAGTATTCTTTCTCCGCCCCTGCACGGATAGAAAAAAATAGGAATGGCGCTACATCGCTTGCCTCACTTCTCCGCTATTAAATGAAGATATCGCAATATTTTTTTTTAGATTAAAAGGCACAATTGTCTAATAAATAAAAATTACTATAATTTTACTGAAATCTATCCAGTAGTTTGCCGTAATGCGCGCACAACTGCAGACCTGTATCATTTCATTTATATAGATATCGATGAATTTACTTGTATTGATTACAAAATTCAATTATAATTTATTCAAATGATTAACTTTACGCCTCCAAACAAGGCAAAGCCTGTATTTTGGAGACGTAATAATACATTATAATATAGGACGCCATCTAATAATTAAATTTTAAACTTGTTATTATGAGCGTAATACATAAATATTTATGAATTATCTATTTTATTCACTGTAACAAAGAAATATTGGTTGTACCATATAATACTCAATATATTTTTGATTAAAAGTAATGCCCCTGATCGAGAAGGTAAGAATAATAATTAACTGAGAAAAAAAATCAAATAAATAATAATAACATTTTGGGACAATTCACACAGCGCCATCTAGTCCCAAACTAAGTACCATAGCACTTGTGTTATGGGTACTAGACAACTGATATACTACTTATATACTTTTTTTTTGTAAATAAATACATGCTAATAAATTGCTACGTGGTAGGGCCTCAAGCCCGTCTGGATGGCGACCACCTTTGGTCTTAAGTATGCCGCCATAATAACCTTGTGTTGTGTTCCGGCATTAGTGACCCTAGTTCCTGTACCTTTATGGGACAGCAGCGTGTTCGCGATGCCACTGGCGTTGCATACACCTATAGGCGACGGTAACTGCTAAATCCTAAGCGGGCCGTCAGCCTGTCTGCTGTCAAAAAAAAAACATATTATCTTCGATCAATAATAGTACAATTATTGATCGAAGCATATTATACATAAACACCCAGACGCGAGACGGGAATCGAACCCATGACCTCCGCAAGCGTACCGAAGTGCGTTATCCGTTACCGTACCACCGAGGTCGTCGTAGAATTAACAGACTAGCATGATATGGCCATGAAATGCGAAGAAAAGGACGCCATATGACCCTTGTCGCTAGGCGCTGAAGTCTAGTAATGAGAGTGGTTAGACCAAACAAAAGATAGATGGCGTAAAAGATAATCATGTGACGAAAAAAGCGCACTCCCAGCGACATCTAGCAAAATTGATATAGAAACTACAGATTCAATAGAATAATGAATTCTTATTGAACCTTTTAAGGCAGCTATCTACAACAAATGAAATTTGTGCTTCAGGCTTTTTTAAATTGGGTATATTCAGCAAATTTATATACCAGACTAGAACAAATTACACTTCTCATCAAAAAATGGAATCACTCCTGAAGTTTGGTTTTGAATGAGTTTAATTTTTTTTTTACATGTAACCAGAAATATAAATAATGCCAGTTAATTGTGGATATTATAAGGTAAAGAGCCGATAGAAAAACCGAACTTACCCTATCTGGACCTCGATTACCATCATTAAATGAGTCACGTACCAGCGAAGGGTGTCTGGAGCCTCATGTGGTACCCTACGCACATTTTCTTGGAGAAAACTTCATTTTTATGCATGACAATGCCAGGGCTCATGCCGCAGGCATTGTAAATGAATACTTGAGCGAAGACGGTATTGCGGTTATAATAACTAAAATAACTATGGGATGGGTTGAAGAAATGAGTCAGAGCGAGAGATCCTGCTCCGGAGACGCTTGGCCAGCTTAAAACAGCTATACAAGAAGAGTGGAATAGCATCTCACAACACAAGATTGTGACGCTTATCCGTTCCATGAGGAATGCGGTTTCAGCAGAAGAAGGAATAAGAGCCTGGGGGAATACGAGATACTGAATAAACTGTTTTTAATATTTTTCTGTTTTACATTTTTTTTGTTTCTAATATTTAAAAATTTCTTCTTAAAGGGCAAAAACATACCTGTTGAACAAAACACAATAGCTAAAGAACTTTAATTTTAAATTGAGACATTAATATTCGTGAAATGATACCTTTTTTTTGGTCTCGGGGTAAAACCTCTCTTGACGGGTTCCCCGGCCCGGGGGGTCCGAGGGATATGTGGGACTCCGGGAAAGATGTTCGACCATCCGACTACCCACTAAAAACCCCGTTATTCTTCTATCGCCTACGCTCGGGCCCCCGGATATATGGCCTGCCAATCTCGTGGCCCGGGCCGGCGCCGGCCCGCCCTTTGCCTCAAGGCGGGCCTCTTCTAAAGTGTTGGCGCCAGGGGGTCAGGGTTTCGTCCATGAGGCTCCAGACACCCTTTGCTGGTACGTGACTCATTTAATGATGGTAACCGAGGTCCAGATACGGTAAGTTCGGTTTTTCTATCGGCTCTTATGTCTCCCCAAACCATCCATGAACCGCCACCATAACTAACTCTTTCTTCAATGCAGCACTGTGCAAAACGCTCTCTCTGTCTTCGATAGACCTTCTTTCTTCCGTCATTACCATACAGCATGATATTACTCTCGTCAGAAAAGAGAACTTTGCTCCATTAAAGGTATGACAAATTTAAGTGCTCAAGTGCAAAGTTGAGACGCGCTCTTTTGTGGTCTATCGTCAATTTTGGGCCATTAGATGGTTCATAAGGTTTCATACCACGCTCAACCAATTTTCTCCTTATGGTAGAATCACTTACAGTCAATCCTCGAACCTCACAAAGCCGCTGCTACAGTTGAATAGAGTTAAAGTGGCGATTTCTTAGGGAAACTGACACTGAACTGACCGGTCATCTTGCTCAAACGTGACTCGATATCTTCCAGATACTGGATGGTAAATAAATATTCTAGTCTCCCGATAACGTTAATACACTCTATATACAGAGAGGCATAGATACAATCGTGCAGCCACAGTACGCTAACTAAACCCTGTATCCAGCAACGCCACGACTTGGACGACTTATGTGTGCGAGGTATCCATATTTTTTTAAGAAAAGATCTCTTTGGTAGGATATCTCAGAGCTTGTTTAACAATCACGCTTAGGTCAGCTCAGAGCTCCCTTAAAAAGAACGATAAATTTATGCAAAAAAAAATGTCATTAAGTGCAGAAATTCCGACGGAATACACATGGAAAATAATCTCTACATTCATTTATTGAATAAAATTTCGGAAATTTAAATTCAAATTTGGAATTCTGGTACACCATTGTGTAGACTAAGCTGCCAGCTATGTATTGGCGTGTTTTTTTTAATGATATCAATCCTCGTTTTCATTTAAATTTAGACTATAACTAATTAGCAACCCATGTTGTTTAATTACTTTTAGAAGCTTTTTAGTAGATATTTTAAGCCACTTTCAGTACGTAGAAAGTATGTTGGAGAAAACTGCCTGAGCGGTGCAAACAATTGTGAGCTAAACCCATTAATCAAACCAATGAACTCTAAGTTGCTCGCTGAGATACCACTTAGCTGCTGTACCTTCTACTGTACTGTACCTACCGTCAGCTATAGAGGTTTGCGACGCTAAGCGTAACGCAAAGACGCTGTTGTCCCATAGGGGTACTGGAGTCTGGATTAGTTATTATAGCGGCATACTTACAGACCAAGGGTGATTGGCATCTAGACGGACATGGAGCGCTACCAGGTAGCCAGGGTTGTTTTGTCGTCCTTTACGGCAGGCCAACCCCAACTGCAGAAGTTAGTATACTTATTTCAGCCCTGCACAGAAAATAATATTTTATTACTAGCTGATCAGCCGAACGTTATTACAGGCGAGTAGAACCTAAATAACAGCCTAAGCTGAACCCTATTTCATATGATTGTCGATATAAATCTGAGGTCAACTTAAATTGGATATTTTTTCGAAACTTATCATTTTTGACAAAATCTATTCTTTTTTTCTAAAATAAAAATAGCCTAAGTTACTCCCTATTACATCAGCTATCTGCTAATGAAAGTCCAGTCAAAATCGGTGTAGCCATTTCAGAGATTAGCCGGAACAAACAGACAGACAGACAAAAATTTTAAAAATGTTGTTTTGATATATGTACCGTGTATACGTCCGAATTTACTTAGTAAAAAAGCGGTCATTTTAATATTATAAACAGACCCTCCCATTTTATTTATTTGTATAGATGTATAGATAATGCCAACAAAAAATAAAAAATCTGCCTTCACTGCTATCCAAAATGATAAAAGGAGGTGCGCAATATATCCCCGGTGAGTTACGTCGTGAATGTACTGTTATTGTGGCACTACAATGTGCTTCTGGACCCTTTTCCGTACCAATAGTTTTTTAAGCGAAATATTATACTTATGGACAGATGCCTCGTTATGTAAGAAATATTTATTAAAGGCTTATTCAAGTACTTTTTGTGTAATAAGGAAAATGCTAGAAATTATTGAAAGGTTTTACGCATGCTGCCTTAACTTTGTGTTATTTTCCGGCATTTACGTAAACGGTCTGTAGACGGTACTTCTGGCGTCGCAAATATCCGTAAGCGACAGTAGCTGGTTACTATTAAAAGGAACGTCAGCGTAACTGCTGTTTCAGAGAAATAAAAGCAATAGTAAAAAAATTACAGTGGATGGATACAGAAGAAGGAGTAAAAAAAGGAAAGATTGCATAAAACATGTGCGAAAAGAGTGTGAATCTTATACTAACCCCATATAATGTGGGATAAGGCATGAAGGAGAACTAATATTGGAGTATTTTTATTGAAGTGACTCAGTAGATAGTCGCTTGAATTGTAATTACTGTTTACTGCAGGTTTAGGACGTAATATCCAGATGGCGTTATATTCTTATACCAAACTAAGTCGTCGAATCTCACCATAGCATTCGTCCAACAGATATTATTTCTCACCCAATGTACATATTGTACCTTTGCAGGAAAACATTCGTGCAGGGGCGGAGAAAGAATACTAACATCTGCGGCCGGGGTCAGCCTGTCGTAAAAGGAAACAAAACAACCCACCCTAAAAACTGCCTAAGCGCTGCATCCCACTTTGGCTTATGGGCTTTGAAACTCGAGAACTCTAGATTGGTCTCCGAACATAATACCACTGAGCTATCAGGTACCTTAGAATATATTTAAAATACTAGTGCACTTATTTTTACTATCTGCCTATGTTGTTTGGGTCTAAAATTATTTCTCGATGTCAGGGTTAACACTGAAATCAGTGCTGTGTCGATTTATTTTGATGCAGCAATTCCCTGAGCTGTTGACCTCGCTTAGTGCTAATTGTTGCATTTTAGTAGAAATAATGTTTAAATGTTTACAGCTGTAAATCACCAAATAAATAATTCTTCTTTCTTTCTGTTACAATATAATAAAAACAAACAAATATACTAAAAAAGATAGCATGTGTCTCTACTTGGCACGAGCCTTGTCCCTAAGGGAACGGCCTCGCTCGCCTCGCTTTTCAAAGCGCGTTACACATACAAATGATCTTGTAACGTATATTTCCTCACGATGGTTTTTTTATTGCTGTAGGACAGCAGACAGGCTGACGGCTAACTTAGAACTTAGCAGTTACCGTCACCTATGGGTGTTTGCAGCGCCAGTGGCCGATGCCACAGCAGCGTGTTCTCGATAGAACACACTGCTGTCCCATAAGGGTACAGGAACTTGGGTCACTAATGCCGGAACACAATAAAAAGTTATTATGGCGGCATACTTACCAAAGGTGGTCGCCATCCAGATGGGGTTGGAGCCCTATGACGTGGCTAGGGTGGTTTTGTCGCCTTTTACGACAGGTCGACCCCGGCCGCAGAGGTCAGTATTATTTTTCCGGTCCTGCACGGATAAAAATAATGTATTGTCGTTTAGTGAGTGTAATGGATGTATTGTCAATTATAAAAAAATGGTGCGTATTCAACCTTCTTATGACATCGCTATCATGCTAATAGCGAGCTATTACATGACACAATAGAAGGGTTAAACATAATTATGCTTGATATTACAGCTCATTTGGTATAAGGGATGTGCATTTTTCAAAATGGCCGACATTTGAAGTCCTCTGCGTAGTGACTAACGTACGTCGGTACGCCTACAGAGGTCCCACATCTGGGTAATTATGTATTATATGTATTTATTTACAAAAAAAAACAATTATGTCGGTTGTTTAGTACCCATAACACAAGTGCCATGCAACTTAATTTGGAACTAAATTGACTATGTTTGAAATGAACCTATATTGTTATTTATTTTAACGGAAGCTCATTTTTAATATAAAATCTGGATAATTAATAATCGATATAATATCTGAATAATTCACTTAGCTCTATCTAGTTTTAAAATAAGTAGCATAGCACTTATGTTATGGGTGCTAGACACCATATATATACTACATGAATACTTTTCTTTTCTAAATAAATACATATTATACACTAGCCGATCACGCCCCCTCTGCTGGGCGATTACCAAAATAAAATCGAAATAAAATGAGAAAGGGTATCTTCGTAAAAAAAATTTTCAATTAAAAGTATCCTATGTTACTTCTAATACTTTCAAGAATATGTGTACAAAGTTTCATGATGATCGGTTAAGTAGTTAAGTTACGGTTAAGTTTTATCCGTACAGAGGTAGAGAAAGAATACTAACCTCTGTGGTCGGGGTCGGCCTGTCGTAAAAGGTGACAAAACAACCCAACCTCGCTACGTGGTAGGGCCTCAAGCCCGTCTGGATGGCGACCACCTTTGGTCTTAAGTATGCCGCCATAATAACCTTGTGTTGTGTTCCGGCATTAGTGACCCAAGTTCCTGTACCCTTATGGGACAGCAGCGTGATTGCGATGCCACTGGCGTTGCAAACACTTATAGGCGACGGTAACTGCTAAATTCTAAGCGGGCTGTCAGCCTGTCTGCTGTCCTACGCAATAAAAAAAAGTAGTTTTCGCGTGAAAGCGTAACAAACAAACTTACTTTCATATTTATAATATTAAGTATAATAACCCAGAAACAACCAAGACATGTTTTGTCATTGTGGTCGTCATATACTAATAGTCCGTAACGTCCAACTGCTAGATTTGGGGTACCCCTAGAGATAACAGACATTATACCTGCCACTCTTATCCACAGCGGATTAGCGATTACATACCAGTGATATCGGTATACAAGTATCTTCATAAATATGCAATGCATGTCCTCAGGAAATCACATTTGATACCTCTAAACTGGTGTCTGAATAATAACAGCTAGTAGTAAACTCCACGTAGCTAAAATCCTTTTTTATTGCTGTAGGACAGCAGACAGACTGACGGCCCACTTAGCATTTAGCAGTTACCGTCGCCTATGGGTATTTGCAACACTAGTGGCATTGCGAACACGCTGCTGTCCCATAAGGGGTACAGGAACTTGGCTCACTAATGCCGGAACACAACACAGTTACCGTCGCCTATGGGTGTTTGCAAGGTGGTCGCTAACCAGACGGGCTTGAGGCCCTACCATGTAGCTTTGAAAAAGATTAAGCCAGCGTGAATAATATATTAACTTCTTAACTCACATAGGCTAAAAAAGTTTTAATTTAAAACCACAAAGCTTTATATAGGTCTGGTATAAGCCTTTCTTACCAGGTGAAAAATCACCGAACAGCCAGAATATTTTTCACCTTTCATACTGGGGTGAAAGTTCGCGAGGTTACTATTACATAAAATACACTGGAAGTGACAAATAATTTTATTTTTATTGTTTATTTTAAGATTGAATTATCTGAGCTTTATATGCCGGTTGCAACCTAAACTTTCTCTTCTATATCCGGGATCTGCTTTTCTACATTTTCTTCTCTACTTCTCACGGTCTTCAGAATCCATGGTAGCGTGTATATTAGCATGAGCAGCATACTCTTGATGACATATATCCAGCTGCTTTTGGATCTACCTCTCCTGCTGAGACTCATCGGAAACCTGTACCACCGAAGGCAACTCTATCGCGGGTTTTCTACAATGTTAAGGATGTAAAAGCTGCGGTAGATGCGGGAGTTCCTAAAGCGGTCCTTAAGCGTCGGTCCACACACCCACTGCAGTATATTCATCTCCGAGACACGTTACTCCTGCCTGTGTCACTTTAGTTCACACCGCTTGCAATCATGATTAGTCGGGATAAAAAAACCGCCTTCAAAAAAAACTATTCCAAAACAAATTAATATGCACTAAAAAGTAAAAAATAATTGCATATTCTTCTATAACTTAATAATGAACTTACTTTTTCTACAATAAGTATTAGTAGTAGTATATTATTAGTAGTAGTAAGTATTATTAGTAGTAGTAATATAATGTAATGTAATGGAGTCGGTGTCAGCCAAGGTAGGTTTGTAACTACATACATAGTTATAGGTGAGATGTGCTTGTGTCGCTTGACGAAGATTTCTTAAAGTATTCTCGTATTATTATTGCTAGGTGTATTGTAGTGTTTCCTTGGCTGACACCGACTACAAAAATAACAATAATTGTAACTACATTATAATTATTATCCTAATATAGATCGTACCTACATTTTCTATAAACCAGCGCTGTTTCAGAACAATTTCGATGCAGCAAAATGCTGAATGGCCAACTTCGTTTGTTCCAACCAATTACGGCATTGATTTTATATTTAAGTTTTTATGTTGATTAGTATAGTTTTCTTTAGCAAGAAAATGTTTTCTTTCTTTAATTTTTATATGTATAGTAATTTCTTTGTTTATTTTCTATCTTCTTTAGTTTTAATGTTTTATAATGTTGGTTAAAGACTTTTAAAGTGCCCACAGGGTATTATAAAAAGGCTTTTGGCTATTAGTCCTCTTTAATTTCAAGGGCTGGATTGCGACGTCAAGGCACGCATTGCTGCCGCGTGGGCCAAATGGCGTGAGGTAACTGGTGTCATCTGTGACCCCAAGATGCCGGTAAAGTTGAAGGGACAGGTCTATAAGACCATCATTAGGCCTGTCCTTTTATACGGCTGTGAAGCGTGGCCGGTGTTAGAGCGACACAAGCAAGAGCTGCGTGTCACGGAGATGAATATGCTGCTGTGGATGTGTGGAGTGACGCGGAAGGACCGCGTTAGGAACTCCCGCATTCGCGGCAGTCTTCATGTCCGGGATATTGCGGATAAATTACAAGAGTGTCGGCTCCGTTGGTACGGCCACGTTTTACGGCAACCGGATGTTTACGTGGGAAACAAATGTCTGGCCATGCCGCCTCCGCCGGGCCCCGGCAGGAGGGGTAGACCCAAAAAGTGCTGGCTTGACGTCGTAAAGGGTGATATGCGTGCTAATGGGCTCACTACCAGGGATGCTGAAGACCATGCGAAGTGGAGAAGAAAAAGTCGGAAAGCGGACCCTGGGCGCCGAAGCGACAGTTTGAGCTGCAACCGGGATTCATCGCTAAGATGATGATGATGGAATTTCAAGGGCTGATGGGACAAGCCGTGATTTATCGTATATAGCTGGCATAGCATCATAGTTTCATGGGCTCTGCGTCGGTATCAGACTTATAGCATCTAAAAGCCTCCTGATATAGACGGCTATGTATGGCTTCTGTTGGATGGCGTGAATTGCGGTAGCTCATTTCTTCCTTTTCTTTTCTTATTTCACCTCTTCTTCTTACATAGGTTTCACTGACGCTTCAAAGCCCACTATACTGCCAACTATTCATAGACTAAGACTTTTGCGCGACATTTTATAAGGGTGCCCTTTCATGGTATGTATTTTCTTTTAAAAAAGGAATTCATAGGTCAAAATTTTAATTTTAAATGCTTAATGGCCATTTCACCCTCACCTGTAACTATTATTTGATGTGTACATAAAATCTCTTTCATATCAGGACGATGATAAAAGCTTTTGGTATAGAAAAGAACAAAGAAGACTTGAAAGTATGTGATATGTTAATAAATCATCATCATCATTTCAGCCGGAAGACGCCCACTGCTGGACAAAGGCCTCCCCCAAAGATCTCCACGATGATCGGTCCTGCGCTGCCCTCATCCAACCTATTCCGGCGATCTTGACCAGATCATCGGTCCATCTTGTGGGGGGCCTACCAACACTGCGTCTTCCGGTACGCGATCGCCATTCGAGGACTTTTCTGCCCCAACGGCCATCAGTCCTTCGAGCTATGTGCCCAGCCCACTGCCACTTCAGTTTTGCAATCATCCGGGCTATGTCGGTTACTTTGGTTCTCCTGTGAATCTCCTCATTTCTGATTCGATCTAGCAGGGAAACTTCGAGCATAGCCCTCTCTATTGCCCTCTGAGCGACCATGAGCTTTCTCATAAGGCCCATAGTTAGCGACCACGTCTGTGTTCCGTATGGTATCACTGGCAACACACATTGGTTAAAAACCTTCTTCTTGAGACACTGCGGTATTTGGGATGAAAAGATTTTACGGAGCTTCCCGAACGCTGCCCATCCGAGTTGGATTCGACGAGTGACCTCTGTCGCGAAATTGGACCTGCCTAACTGGATCGTTTGACCCAAGTAGACGTATTCGTCAACAATTTCGAGAGTACAGTTCCCAACTGTTACGGGGGTAGGTGCGACATGGACATTAGACATGATCTTCGTCTTGTCCATGTTCATTTTGAGACCTACTCCTTGGGAAGCTGTATTGAGGCCATCAAGCATATGGCTTAAGTCTTCCATGGTTTCAGCCATGATTACGATATCATCTGCGAATCTAAGGTGAGTGATGTACTCACCGTTAATGTTGATGCCCAGTCCGTTCCAGTCCAGAAGCTTGAAGACATCTTCCAACGCAGCGGTGAACAGCATCGGCGATATGACATCGCCTTGTCTGACTCCCCGCTGCAGTCGGATAGGCTTCGAGTTCTGATCCTGGAGACGGACTGGCATGGTGGCGTTTTCATACAAACACTTCAACGCTTTGATGTATCGATAATCAATGTGGCACCTCTGTACTAATGTTAATAAATATTAGATTTTAAAAGAGTTCTCGAAGATCTATTGGAGCGATATGGTATTTATAAAGTTTACAACTACGCTTAGCCAGTACAAAACCTGCGCTTTTGTTCTAGATCATTGCAACAATGATTTATGGAAGCCGCTCCCTGAACATTTCAATTAGAACTTTGACGAGTCACTCCACATTAGTACTATGTTGAGTTCAATAAGTATATTGTTTTATTTCAGAATAATGATATTTTTCGAAGTTAAAAGCTGGATAGTTTCAAATAACTTTGTAACTTTAAGTGTAATAAATCTTACTTCTACAATACGTGGACAGTTTCTTTAAGCTCTTATATGGCTTTTCGCGTTTGGAAAAGTTGATTTACTACTATATTAATGGAACTCTATGCAATTTTTTAAAAACTATAGGTTATAGCACCCATGTATAGCAATCGGAGACCAAACTAGGGGTTCCGGGTCTAATTTCAAGAGTGGCATGCAATGTTTAGGCAGTTTTTATACGTGCTTATTTTAACATAATTGCAATGTACCAACGGTGAGGGAAAATATTATAAAGATACTAGCTGACCCGGCAAACGTTGTTCTGCCATATAAATAATAAAATGTCAAAAAATTTTAAAAAAAATTTAGGGGTGGACTACCCCTAACATTTAGGGGGATGAAAAATAGATGTTGGCCGATTCTCATAGATACCGGATAAGCACAAAAAATTTCATCAAAATCGGTCAAGCCGTTTCGGAGGAGTATGGCAACGAAAACTGTGACACGAGAATTTTATATATTAGATTTACGCATACCGAGGTCACCCATCAATCCGCCTTGGACAAGCGTGGTGGGTATACAGTGCGTTCCCTATAGGGGGAAAGCCCAATTATTCTGTAAATAACCCTCTTCTTTTTTGTACGTAATCGGTTCTCAAGAACGTTCATCTTGCGTACTCTCAGAATTTGGAATGAGCTTCTGGCTGAGGTTTTCTCAGCGCGGTATAATATGGTGTTCAAAAGGCGTTATAAAATTTCTTCGAGTGTTGCAAACGTCGGTGGGCCGTTTGCCTGTTTGCTGAACTCTGTGTGTGTGTGTGTGTGTTATACGTAAACACTAACACTTGTGACGGGATTCAGGACCCCCGCAGACGTTTCAATGTACACTATGGCTCTTCAGAACTATGGTGACGGCTTTAGTTTTTAATGGCACGTTTACCCTTTACCCCAAAGTTATAGGAAACCCAGCGCTTCGTTTAATAGGGTGCACCAAGTTTGCCAAAGAATTTGGTATACCTTACAAACTGATTTATAATTAAGAATTGAATATAAATTACTATTTTTATCCGTGCAGCGGCGGAAAAAGCGTCCTGGATGGCGACAACCTATCGTCTTAAGTATACCACCATAATAACTTTATGCTGTGGGCCAGCGTTAGTCAGAGCTTAGAACAATAACTTAAACTAAAAATTAAACCGCCGAAAAAACTGAAAAGCAAATAATAATAAACCTTTTTGTTTTAACATTAATAACTAAGTTCTTAAACTAATGTAAGTATACCTAAGTAATTTTGAATCGGCGCCAGTGCCCTCACGTATGTGCCCATTCGGGTTGTTCTCTCGCTGACATTAGCTTCGCAAACGCTCGGCATTTTCCGGCGAAGGGGCATCACGCTGCGCCGCCGCCGCGCATCACGCTTTACGTAATTAATTAATTTGTTTGTTTGGCGCCGACTCAAAATTAATTAGGTATACTTACATTAGTTTAAGAACTTAGTTATTAAGGTTATTAATACCAAAAGGTTTATTATTTTTTGCTTTTAAGTTTTTCGGCGGTTTAGTTTTTATATATACATATATCTTTAGAACATACCGTGGTGAGATGAAATAAAAGAAATTATAAAGTATTTCCTATATTTGTGGTCTCTTCTTTGTGTGGTGTTATATTGTTTATTTTTCTTTTTAAAATTTACACAAATCTACTTTAGGGAATAATTTAGTACAATTTTGGAAAATTTTAATAATTTAATAACTTGAATAATTTTAACCCTACATTTCGAGTGGATTGTAGCTCTTGGGTCTCTGGGTTCCGGATCGGTCCGGATTCGAATCCTAACTCCAAAAGTTTCCAATTTTTATTTTTGTTATCGCTTCTTTGTGCAGTGTTATATTTAAGTTTACATTTTTCAAGGTTTCACTTCTGACACGTGAGAACTGCACACATGTTTTCATTTTATTGTTGTAAGACAGCAGACAGGCTAATGGCCCACTTATAATTTAGCAGTTACCATCGCCTATGGGTGTTTGCAACGCCAGAGTCATCGCGAACACGCTGCTGTCCCATAAGAGTACAGGAACTTGGGTCAGACGCCATAAATGGAAGCCCAATACTTGACCCGTTGCCTAACAAAAAGGCTTAATTCCAAACATTTAATTATACGACCCAACCGAAAATGTTTCGACCCTATTATTAAGATTTAAGATTTATTCGCATTAAGTTAATTATTCACTAATTAACACGTGATTTAGTTTCTCTAATTAGGATATAACCTTACAATTAAATGTTTTCATGCCAAAGTAATTTAAAATTTTATTGTCGGATTTTTATGGTAAATTTTCATTATATGTATCGTACAAATGAAATAATATTTTTTAGGTTATACTTTTTAAGGCGCGCTCATAAAACATATGAGAGTAAAATTTTTACGAGCTGTCAAATGGAGACATATGGAGTAATCTGATAGCTATCTCTGAAGTTTTTGTGAAAACTTGTAACTATATTCACAGTAGTTTCTGAAATATGCATAAATCTACAACACCTGATATTTGAAAGAAAGAAAGAAAGAATTTTATTTGTCAAAAAGTAACAACGCATAACAAGAACGCACACATAATTATAAAGAAGTACACAAACTGACTGTTACATTTTTAACAAACGAGGCTGACATCTCAGCATTATGCTGTGTCAGAGCTCCGACACAACGCTGGTTTTCAGTGTCCGCCTACCAACACCTATTACTTAATAGACCCAGCAGCATTATTACAATTTTTTGTGAGATAATTAAACTAACCTACACAAGTCTTTAGATCTGCTTTGAATTTCTCTGTTCGTCACATACCTCGTGAATTGAACGCTCGTTCGTCTCTATGTTAAAAGATAATAAAATAGTAAAAATTCATTGAAGGCTTCTTTGTAAAATGATAGTCTTGACACTACTGAGTAGTATAACTCCAAGCCGTCTGGATGGCGATACCCGTGCGGCCGAGGTCAGCCTGTCGTTAAAGACGACAAAAAACCCCAGCTACGTGGAAGTGGCCCAAGCCTGTCTAGATGACAACCTTTGGTCTATAAGTAGGCTGCCATAATAACCTTGTGTTATGTTCCAGCATTAGTGACCCAGGTTCCTGTACCCAATGGAACAGCAGCGTATTTGTGGTGCCCCCAGACGGTGCTAACTATTAAGTGAGCCGTTAGGTTACCTGTCATTCCTCAGCAATAAAAAAATCACACCTGATCTCTTAATTGCCGTCATAAGTGTGTTCTTCTGCTTATATTTGACCCGAGTTCCAGTTTTCCTACGCGAACAGTATTGGCGTACCGATAGTAACTTCTTCGCATTCGTTCTTAGTTCCATAGAAATCCGTGCAGGGGCGGAGAAAGAATACTAACCTCTGCGGCCGGGGTCGGCCTGTCGTAAAAGGCGACAAAACATCCCACCCTAGCTACGTGGTAAGGCCTCAAGCCCATCTGAATGGCGACTACCTTTAGTCTTAAGTATGCCGCCATAATAACCTTGTGTTGTGTTCCAGCATTAGTGACCCAGGTTCCTGCCACTGGCGTTGCAAACACCCATAGGCGACGGTAACTGCTAAATTCTAAGCGAACCGTCAGCCTGTCTGCTGTCCTACAACAATAAAAAAACAGTTATACCAATGTTTTAATAGTGTATACTAACAATTTGTACTACATATCGTCACATGCGTGATTATCACTTTTATGGGGCACGCCTTAAACAAACTATGACCAAATTAATTTGTCAGCAGTACCTTAATTGAGAACTATTTATGTAGAAAAGAACATAATGATCTTTGAAAGCCTGTTAAATACAAGCTACTTGTCAAATTGAAAATGCATGTATGAATTGGGAGAAACAATTTTGGAAATTAGTAGTTTTACTTGAGTACAATGAAGCCCTAATCAGCAGCTCATATTTTCACGGTGACTTTCAAGCTGCATCCAGCAACGAACGAGATTTTTTATAAAGACAAGTTTTTCCTCCCTGACTCCTCTTCTCTTGGCATCCATAATCATATAACGACTCTTGTGGCGTGGTTATTCAACGTCGGGCCACCTACGAGGTTGCAAGATCGATTCCCGTATAGAATCTTAAAATATATTTATGTATTACGAGTATATTTATTTGTTTTTAAAAGAAACGTAGCAATAACTGTTTTTATTCGTATTGTAAATAAAATACTAGACAACGAATCTAGTGGGGAATCCCCTTTATAGCGCGGTACTTTTATAATGGAATTTCCTGTTCCTCTTATGACAAATGTTTTCTCCCATATAACGCAGGGATTTCTCCCATATTTTTATACTCTGAAATTTATACATTTCATGTTATTTACTAATTATTAACTGTAGGTAGGGGATTACCTGTGACACGAGCGTTTTGCTGCTTTCTACCTTCTGGATGGCCCTGTATGAATTATCACAGTATATTAATATTGCCACATGGTGCGAATACTACGAAAGTACACCAGGATTTAACACTTAGATGATAATGAACATTACTGCAAGTTTTAATGCAATAATTTACTGCATTCTTATTGAATAAAACCATTCATTGGTGACCATGTGCGTTAATTGACAGTATGACAGTAAAGTCAGATATTTTTTTTAATTTCATTATTCAACTTTTTCACGTAATGTATTTTATTTAATTTCGTTCACAAAACAAGTTATAGTCAAAATAATAAGAAAATATTTTACGTAAATCATAAGTTTGTAAATATGGAAAAACATCTAAACTATAATTATATTTAATAAAATCGATCGAAGAATATGGTTAGCATTTTAGTTAATATGACGAAGAATGCAGTCCTTCTTTATTCAACTCTCTCTCTCTCTCTCTCTCTCTCTCTCTAATGTAACTAATCTAACTTTATGTTATTTTCCTATAACTTTTTCGTTTAAAAAAATTAAGTAAGAATTTAAATTAATAGATTTCATTGAATATTTTGAAAAATTAGTAATTTACTTAAATTTAAATATAACGTAGCGAGTTATGAGTATAACATAAATTAAGTCCCGTGTAAATTAAAATGATAAAAAAATTCTAAATCTTATTTACATGTTATAGAATTGAGTTTATATTATTCACCATATACAATGCTTACTGTCAAATCTTGCCTCACACAATTTCACATACACACCCATATAACCATAGAAAATAGAGACAATAAGAATAAAAGGAAGAGATGGTTGCTTGGAGGGGGTTTAACACTTTTTTGTTACGTAACGATTTCTAGCAGTTCACTGTACTGTAAGTCGCATAATAGAACTTCTATCCAAAAAATAATAAAACTATAATAGTTAGTAAAATTTCTCTATCCCATTCTAATAAAATGTTTGTTATTTTCCCTGTTAATCGGATGCAATTGTGGCGCCACCATGATTTAACGCATTATAACGGATACTTTTCTAACTCAGAGATAATTCTCTTTATTTCTATCCTCTATGCATATAGGAACGAAAATGGGTTTTTATCCGTGAGGGGCTGAGAAAGAATACTAACCTCTACGGCCGGGATCGGCCTGTCGTAAAAGGCGATAAAACAACTCGCCCTAGCTACGTGGTAGGGCCTCAAGCCCATCTGGATGGCGACCATATTTGGTCTTAAGTATGCCGCCATAATAACCTTTTATTACGTTCTGGCATTAATGACCCAAGTTCTTGTAACCTTATAGGACAGCGGCGTGTTCGTGATGCCACTGGTGTTGCAAACCCATAGGCGACGGTAACTGCGAAATTCTAAGCGGGCCGTCAGCCTGTTTGCTGTTCTACAGCAATAAAAAAAATATAAGAACGAAAATATGTGAAATTATTCTTCATATTTGCCCACACCATATATCTAGGGCTTGATTTAAGCATTCGCCCATTTTGCCCGGATTATTGTGGAACTACGGTCATAAATTGGGTCTAATTAATCTCGTAGGCGCAGTGGCGTGATGACGTCGCCACTTGGAAACGGTCCAGGCTCGGATCTATGCAATTAGGATTACCTGCATACGTGGTGTAGGGTGGCTATGATTCAACAATTGTAGTATACAGCAGATTGACGTGTAAGCGGCCTCACCTACGTTACAAACTGTAAATAGTTGATGGTGTCATGCTATTTATCAGTGGCATTGTTATGGTAGATACTAACATGGTAAAACCTGACCTTTTTTCCTATCCTAAGGAGGGTTTGAAATGTAAAATAAATAATATGGCACCCAGTTTCACTGTTGAACTCAGGTCTGTTTTTTTGAAGAAACGAAGAGCACATCTGCGTTGGTTATCTAAGAAAGATAAGCGGATAAAGTTGATTTTCTTCTTTTCATTCTTATCCAACATTATATGATGGCACACGGTGTCACGGAGATGAATATGCTGCGGTGAATGTGTGGAGTGACGTGGAAGGACCGCGTTACGAATTCCCGCATTCGCGGTAGTCTTCATGTCCGTGACATTGCGGATAAACTGCAGGAGTGTCGGCTCCGTTGGTACGGCCACGTTTTACGGCAACCGGATGCTTACGTGGGAAACAAATGTCTGGCCATGCCGCCTCCGCCAGGCCCCGACAGGAGGGGTAGACCCAAAAAGTGCTGGCTTGACGTCGTAAAGGGTGATATGCGTGCCAATGGGCTCACTACCAGGGATGCTGAAGACCGTGTTGGAGAAGAAAAAGTCGGAAAGCGGACCCCGGGCGCCGAAGCGAGAGTTTGGGCTGCAACTGGGATACAACGCAAAGATGATGATGATGATGATTATATGACGGCACAACATTTTCTCTACGTCCACTCTACTTTGTTGCCGTCGTATTTTACCATATCATCTTTTCATTGGTACATCCCTCCTTCTATATCCATCCATTCTCATCTCTATCATTTTCTTTGTCACCACATCCTCTTTGCATTTTATGGCCACACCACGCAAACCTGTTACTATCACTGGCGTTTCTTTCATACATCCATCACACCCATTTTCGTAATTCCACAGGCATGTTGGTGTTCGAATCTCTGCAGCATGCAACATCCTTCTACTCTTCCTTTTTGCGGCCCAGTATTTCCATCCATACAATATAACACAAAGTGGTATATACTGGACTCTGCAATTTTTTTTTTTATAGTGAGAGTTCAGCAGACAGGCAAACGGCTCACCCTGGCAGGTGGTCACCGTCGCCTATGGACGTCTGCAACACCAGAGGCATTACTAACGCGCTGCCGGCCTCGAAGAAATTTTATAACGCCTTTTTTGAAGAACCCCATATCGTACCGCGCTGAGAAAACCTCAAATTGAAAGAAATTGAGGGCGGATTCGAAAAAAGCGGCAAAACAAACCTAGCTAGGTAAAAGTCCAAGTCAGTTTTGACAGCAGCCACCCCTGGTTTATTAATATATCGTAGTAATAACCTTCTGATATGTTCAATTCAATTTAATTTATTCACGCTTATATATAACAATACATTATACATAGACTCTTTTGAGGTATAGCATACTCGTATATACATTGTCAATTTTTACTTGTTTAACATATCCAATTACC
This sequence comes from Malacosoma neustria, assembly GCA_963693495.1. Lineage (NCBI taxonomy): Eukaryota > Metazoa > Arthropoda > Insecta > Lepidoptera > Lasiocampidae > Malacosoma > Malacosoma neustria. The sequence goes on from OY856397.1 coordinate 5,436,662, forward strand.
ACTTATATTTCGAAATACAATTTATTGAATAAATAATCATTTCTCAGCCAGTTGTTAATTACATTATCAAAATTGTCATTAAAATAGTCAGTAATTGTATAATATGAGGTATTTTATATTTATTTATTTATTTCAGAAACAAGTCCCATACAATACAATACAATACAAATTTATTTTTATACACATTATTTAAAACACATTATTTAATTAACAAAATTAACAAAAACATCAGCCATAATAAGTCTTATTAATCAAAAATACATTTACTTTCATTTTGAAGGCATTTAAAAATTGAGCCGACTTTATATAAGTTGGAAGATGGTTATATATTCTAATACCCATACCAAAAATACTCTTGCTGAATGTAGTAGTCTGACATGTAGCACTGCATAATTTTGTGTTGTGTCGAATGCCTTTTAAAGTTGAAAAGCTATTTATATTTTTCCTAATAAATATTGCCGCTTCATAAATATTGAAGGAAATGTTAATATTCCGAGATTAAGGAAATATGGTTTACACGTATCTCTTGCTTGAAGTCCACATATGGAACGAACGCATTTCTTTTGGGCTCTAAACACACTTTCTCTATCCGCAGAGTTTCCCCAATAGAGAACACCGTATCTATGTGTGGAACCCGCAAAAGCATGATATGCATTGAGTAATACGTGTATACTTGCGACTTTTCTAAGCATATATAACACATATGCGAATTGGTTCAGCCTAATACAAATCTCAACAGAATGTGATCTCCATGTCATATTTGAGTCTATATTTATACCAAAAAACATTGTGGTTTCCACCTGATTAATATGTTCCTTTATAGTTTAATGCTCGTGGAATTTATTTACAATTTTTATTTTTAAAAATCATACAACACGTTTTTTCTAGACTTATTTTAAATTTATTTATATTTAGCCAATGTCACTTAAAGTTTTATTTATTTCATTTTCGTAGTCAATATTTATATTATTTCTTATTATGTTCAGTTCCCCTATTCAGACGACGTGTTAGCAATGCTTTTAGCATCACAAATATCCATAGGCGATGTTAACTGTTTATTTATACACTGGGCCGTCAGCCGGTCTGATGTTCTACAGAAACAAAAAATATGTATTTCTTATTTTACATTAAAAACGGAGTATCTGTAGAATTGTATATTGTAACTATGTATTCACATTGTCTCCCTACTCCCCGGAGATATTATGAAACCTGGCGTATGACGTAGATACGCTTCGCCGTTATATTCGCATCTATAACACATATTAATGTTAAATGGATTAACCTAGTCCTGATGCCAAGGTTTTATAGGTATAGTATAGTTAGATTTATTATATTAGATTATAGTGTAAAAATGCCTTACTGGCCTGCCTATGTACGGGAAATTTCATCTAGAATATACTCTTGTATGTACTCTTGTATGCTGACGCTCACCCTTGACTCTTTTTTTATTTATTTAAGTCAGAAGCTGAATCCATAATTTAGTAGAATCCGTGCAGGAGCGGAGAAAGAATACAGATCTCTGCGAACGGGGTCGGCATGTCGTAAAACGAGATAAAACAACCCACCCTACGTGGTAGGGCCTTAAGCCCGTCTGGATGGCGACCACCTTTGGTCTTAAGTATGCCACCATAGTAAATTTGTATTGTGTTCCGGCATTAGTGACCCGAATTCCCGTACCCTTATGGGACCGCAGCGTGTTTGCGATGCCACTGGCTTTGTAAACAGCCACAGGCGACGGTAACTGCTAAATTATAAGTGGGCTGTCAGCCTGTCTGCTATCCTTATTCCTATTTATGGCGGCATACTTAAGACCAAAGGTAGTCGCCATCCAGACGGGCTTGGGGCCCTACTACGTAGCTAGGATGGGTTGTTTTGTCGCCTTTTACGACAGGCCGACCCCGGCCGCAGAGGTCAGTATTCTTTCTCCTCCCCTGCACGGATGATATTTCATTATCAAAGCGCTAGATACCTGGTCCCATCCGACAGTGCGTACTCATCGGTCTGAGAGGCGCCCTTCACTACTTTTACTGAAAAGAAATATCCATTCATAAACTACATTTGTCTATTTAGTTATGTATAGTGTACATATGTGTGTGTGTGCTTTGGTTCAATTTAAGAGGGTATATAAATTAATATATTGAGACTACTAGCAAACTAATATACTACATATATATACTTTTATAAATAAATATATATTATACAACACAAGCGTACCGAAGTGCATTATCCATTATGCCACGGAACTGGTCAAATATATGTATATACCCATAACATCCCCTAGCTGGGTTCGAGCCCTTCCCCAAGAGCAGCGTCGAGCTCGTTCTTTGTTTTCTCGGCTATGGCTCTTCCGCGAATTTATTTATTCAAGCGCGAAGCATTAATTATTATCTATATGTAATTATTTCCGTCATAATGTCTCCTACTAAAACATTTGAATTGTGTATTATCTACATTTGGCTCTTTTGGACGACAAGGTCGGCCACTGTCCTAGAGCGAATAGTCAGTATCCCTCCGAAGCTTGTTTATTTATTTCTTCGGGTTATAAATGTATGAGATCAACGTACGATCAACATGACTAGACACTAGGTCCCTTTGAAACCTAGACTTTTAGTGCCAGAATTATATCCATGACAAATGTGTCTGCTCCGCAAATGGCTCTATAGAGTTTTGTGTATTAAGTTATAAAATTTTATTGCATATAAGCATATTGCAGTTGTAAAATTTATTTAAATTTTTTAGATTAAAATAATTTAATTTTATTAAGTTTTCTTGAACAATCTTTATCGCTATTTTCTTTATTGCTGCGGAATACGTTTATTGCTGTGTGATTATGAATGTTTGTGACACTAGCGACACCGCTATCACGCTGTCTTTGTAGGAGGACTGGAGCACTGAACACTTATGATGGAACACAACAGAACACAAGTCTCATTGCGGCATATTTAGAATCAAGGCGGGTTTGGAACCATCCAGCTAAGGTCGTTGGTCGCCTTTGCGACAAGCCGTCCCCGACCGTAGTAATCAGCATTCTTGATACGCATAGAGGAAAAATATTGAGATCTTAGTTAAAATTTTCACAATGCTATACACAAGTTGGGCAGTTTTTTCTCAAGAAAGAAAATATCCAGAAATCACCAGTTTGTACATATTAGCCGCTTCGGACAAGATTGGTGGCTATACAGTCCGTTATACCGGGTATACAGTCCGTAAGGCTAGACCCTAACATAGACAAGTTCGGGGTTGTTATTACGTACGCTGTGCAATGAGCATTGACACAAAAATATTGCATAATAATATCGATGTAAGCTCAAAACATTGCGGGGACATTTGAATGTACAACCCGTATGAGTGTCAAGAAAGCGGTACTTTCACGTCAATAACTTCATTCTGGTTTTATTGAAAGCCTCTTTTAACCGCAAAATGTCTGCGGTGCAAGAAAATGACTACCAACTACTTATAAGTTGTAATACCTATATAATGTGCACATAGGTTCCGTAGCTACGTAAAATGTTATCATATATACATACATACATATAATCACGCCTCTTTCCCGTAGGGATAGGCAGAGACCACTTCTTTCCACTTGCTACGATCCTTACATACTTGTTTCGCTTCGTCCACTTTCATTATTCCCTTCATACATGCCCTTCTGTTTAGGGTACTCTTGACCTGGCCTTTTTTCAAGACGTCCCTGATCTGATCTCGAAACGTCCGCCTAGGTCTACCCCTTCCAACACTTCCATTCACACTCGCCTTATACACTTTTTTCGTCAATCGTTCTTCATTCATTCTCTCAACATGGCCAAACCATCTCAGCATACCTTTCTTAATTTTTGTCACTACATCTTCTTTCAGACCACAACGTTTCTTTATCTCACTATTTCTTATCCTGTCACTCAGTTTAACTCCTATCATACTTCATAACGCTCTCATCTCAACTGCATTTATTCTGCTTTCATGTTTCTTCTGCCATACCCAACTTTCACTTCCGTACATGAGTGTCGGAACCAACACCCCCTCATGCACAGCCAGACGAGCCTTGTTAGACACCTTCCGACTGTTCATAAAGGAGTGCAAAACTCCATTCACCATGTTTCCTGCATTCACTCTTATTTCAATATCACTCTCATATTATATAGAAAATTAATAATGAAAAAGAGTTGCCTCATTGCTTGCCAAGTGCAGAAGCAAGAATGTTAAATATTTATTAGATATTTAGAAATCAAGACCCCAAACTTGCTACAACCTGTGCTATAGAATTCCTGACCCTCATCTTTCTAACAGAATTAGTAGCTCTACAACGAACTGGCGCGCGTATGCTCTAGCGGTGCTCGGAAAGTCTTCTGGCACAGCGCAAGAAAGAAATATTTTATTTCAGAACAGGCTACACACTTACAAAAATAGTTCCTTAAAAACAACAAACTGGGGTAAAGAAAAAAATCTATAAAAAATATTTGCGTCCCAAGATGTCCTTGTCCTAAAATAGAGTCAAGCTGAACTTTTACTGGTCAATAAGGCCAGCGCCGATCTTCCGTTTGAATCATATTTAAATGATTATACGTAGAGAATATGTATGTATATGCAAAATAAACTTTAATTTTGTTACGAATACGAAACGCAACAATACAATATTCCTTCAATAAGTATTTGGACCTCGTACCGCGCTTCGTCTAACCCACAGCTCATCATATTATCGAGCTAATAAAATACATTTTTTTAATTGTAATACACAAACTTTCTTCCACTTTGACTCTCTCTCTATATTTCATTTAAGGTAATTATATTATTTGTTTTGTTGTTTATGGTGTTTTTCAATCAATTTTATCAATTCAGTGCGAGTTACCTTTTACCGACTCGCTCATTCTTGCTTTTTGATTCAATAATAACTAGAAGTATATTTTAAGTTTGTTTAATACTTTACAATTAAAACTTCATTATTAGACGGCCGTTATAAGACCAGTCATATTGTATGGATCAAAGTGCTGGGCCTCAAAGGGGAAAGATGAAAGATTATTGCATGCAACAGAGATGAGAATATTGAGATGGATGAGCGGAATTACGAAAATAGATAAAATTAGAAATGAGTATATTAGGAGAAGTTTGAAAGTAGCCTGGTATGGCCATATAATGCGAAGAGAGGAGCGTCATTTAATAAGGAGTAACCTAAAAATAAGAGTAGATGGATTGTGTAAAAGATGATATGGTTAAAATAGGTGTGAATGTTCAGATGACGGCTAGTAGAGGAGATTGGAAGGAGAGAAGATGTTGTGCCGACCCCACATAGTTTGGGATAAGGGAAAGAAGAGTACTTTATAATTAGACTGATACTAATCAGATAAAGATTTATTATAATTAATATATGATAGTATTAAGTATTAAAAGTAAAATTAAATAATTAGTATGTGTTTGTTCGACTGTGTGTGCGTGGGAGTGAACTGCGTGTAAGAACGTGAACGTGTACGAATCCCAAAATAATCCTTTTAGGTTATGGTAACTACACAACTGATATTAATATATATTTTGAATAAAAGCGTTATAAAAGTCGTTGAAACTAGAACTGATCGTGAGAGCTTTAAACCGCTTATATGTTAATTAAAATTACTAGTCAAGATTCCTTCTTGAAGTAAGGAATCGTAATAATTCATTGTATATAACTATCCAGAAGCTTTTTATCGGATGTCTCATTGCCTGATCGTGTAATCTTTAGCAATTTTTTACTTGTCGAAAATGTTACATAATGAGCTTTTGATGGCCATGTAAGTAATGACTATGTCAGACTATCCTTAAACTTTTTGCGCCATAATTTTGTAAAGTTTTCTGACAGTCCATTTAATAGTAAGCAGTCGCCTATGGATGTGACGCTAGTCCCATAGGCGTACAGGAACCAGGGTCACTAATGCCGGACCATTTTTTTTTATTGCGTAAGACAGCAGACAGGCTGACAGCCCGCTTAGAATTTAGCAGTTACCGTCGCCTATAGGTGTATGCAACGCCAGTGGCATCGCGAACACGCTGCTGTCCCATAAGGGTACAGGAACTTGGGTCACTAATGCCGGAACACAACACAAGGTTATTATGGCGGCATATTTAAGACCAAAGGTGGTCACCAACCAGACGGGCTTGAGGCCCTACCACGTAGCTAGGATGGGTTGTTTTGTCGCCTTTTACGACAGGCCGACCCCGGCCACTGCTCGGATAAAACCATACTACAAGGTTATTATGATGGCATACTTATACAGTTAGGGCGGTTGATTTTGTCACCTTTTACGACATCCTAATCCCGGCTGCAGTTAGTATAGTTAGTAGTAATTATTTTTAAAGTTTTTAGTTGCAGTGAATTTTACCTTGTGTCAGAAATCATAACTAATATTATAAATGCGAACTAGATTATAAATGCTTTCACGCCTAAACCGCTGAATCAATTTTGATGAATTTCGGTATAATAGATTGGGCTTTGGAGAAGGACAAAGCTACTTTTTTGTGTTATGGGTACTAAAACACTGATATAATTATATACGTTTCTTTTGTGAATGTCACCAAGACGCGAGACGGGATTCAAACCCGTGATGTACGCATTTCCGTCTAATTATTTAGACGGAAATGCAGCTCTAGCATGCGGTAGCTCTACATTTATATGTAGAGCTACCTAACCTTAATCATGATAGACGGCAAGTGACCATTAGGTTACAGGATTGAGGGATTCAGTCATCAGTCGTATGTTAAATTAGCTAGAAGAAAGTGTTACACCTATTTTCTTATGCCTTTTTGACTGAGCCTGAAGGAGGAGAAGGCTTTTCCTATTACTGAGGAATATTGACTCGAATATGTGTGAAGAAATTTAGTTCTGTTTCCACTCTAAGGCTAGGTGAATAGAGTGCATGGAGCGGCGTGCACTCTTCAAGACCATATTTGTGGGACACGTGCGTTCCCCAATATCAACCCCCTTTGCCGAGGACCGCTGGGGCCGGATGTCACTCAGCTACCTTCAGCATCGTGTGGATCTGTGAGAATAGAAAAAATATCGGCACGCTCTCTACTTCCTCGCATGCTGCTACCCTACCCGAGCTACCTCTCAACCAACATTAGGAGCAAACAGCAGATAGGCTGGCCCACTTAAGATAAGCAGTTACGACAGTAAATAGGCGACAGCCTATTCATGTTTGTGACGCTAGGAGCTCCGCTTACAAGCTGATGTCCGCATAGAAGAACTGGAATCAATTTTTTAACTAAAGCACACAGCGTCATCTAGTCCTAGAGTTAACAGCAGAGCGCTTGGGTTATGGGTACTATACTTACTTACTTAATACTAATATACATAAAATGCCCATTTAATGAGCATTATTTATTCGCCATTTAATTTTAATTATATTTTTATAAAGGTACTAGCTGACCCGGCAAACGTTGTTCTGCCATATAAATAATAAAATGTCAAAAAATTAAAAAAAATTTTTTGGGGGTGGGTCACCCCTAACATTTAGGGGGATGAAAAATAGATGTTGGCCGATTCTCATAGATACCGGATAAGCACAAAAAATCACCTACTCAATTTAGTTATCTGCCTACTGCCTACCCCCTAAGAACGATGGCGTGATTATTTATAGCCTATGACCATTTCTAGGTTATCATCTATCACCATACCAAATTTCATCAAAATCCGTTCAGCCGTTTAGGCGTGAAAGAGGAACAGACAGAAAGACAGACAGACAGACAAACAGAGTTACTTTCGCATTTATAATATTAGTATGGATAGTATGGATTAGCTGACCTAGCAAACGTCGCTCCCCGTATAAAAAAAAATATTTTGGATAAGATTTCCGTAAAATCCGCTTTTATCTTCATCACGAAGTGGGTAGTTTTTCGTTTAAATATATATATATATAGAAAGATTGTTGGCAAACAGTTTGTATATTTTTCATTCGCATATTTGTTTGTTCAATCCATTTTCTATATTCACGATAGCATACAATACAATAAAGTGGTTGTTTGTTCTAAACAAACTTCAATACTTTTTAAAATATTTCATCAACAGGAAACCCTTCTATCGCCAAATAACGGTTGTAATATATCCTACGGAAACAAAGTTGTGTTGGAGAGAGGAATGGAACGAACTTCTGAGCATGTATTCAAAAAGAAAGACACTCTGAGCATATTGCGAGACTTGTGACACGGGGTGTATGTCTAACACCCCCCTCTTCCGATGCGCATCAACACATCTCGACTACTCTTCCTAGTCAGCTAAATCTTTTTCCGTCGCCTATGAATGTTTCTGATGCCAGATGTACCGCTAACACAGTACCGGCTGCGTACGGGTACCGATACCTGGGCCGCTCATGTGTGAGCACCACACAAGGTTATTATGGCGGAATATTTAGAGACCAAGGATTGTTGCCATCTAGATAAATTTGCAGATGAACCGAACACGTAGCTCGGGTGCTTTTGTCGCCTTTTACGACAGACCATCTCGGGCTACAAAGGGCAGCATTCTAACTTCGCCCATGTAAATAATAAATAATAATTTATATATGAGTAAATTTGACATGAACGTACCAATTTTGGATACTCGTTCTAGAAAAAATTGTTCAGGCCCGAACAGTTCAAGGTCTTTTAAAATGTTGTCAAGATTATGTATATTGCAAATGTATGAAATTCAGAAACTTCTTGGAGCTGGAGTCGGAAACACTTTAGAAACCTCTGTAAAAAATCGGTATTATTAAAATAAAAAACAACCCTTAAAAAACCAGTTTATTTGTGGGAAGCGAAAATTTATTACATTTTTAATACAATTTCTTCATCATGCATTAAAAGCGATTCATGCAATATTTTTGATATATTAATTTTTTTTCAACAACACAAATATAACAATGCCGGAAAACATTTTTAAACTTCATTCACTTTTAAAATACTTAATAATTAGTATTTCTTGACTTTAACAAATCATTCCAAAAACAAACAGAAGGTTTAACTCGACAAATTATAAAAGGAACAGACGTCTTAAGTTGATTCATACTTTTTAAAATGGTTGGATTTCAAGACCATATTCAAACATAAAACAAAAAAGTTTGTGTATACATAGACTAAAGTATTTTAGTGTAGGTGAATTTTCACTAAAGTATTTTATTTAAAATAAAATACTATTTTACATTCTTCAAATATTTTAACGTACAATATTTTCTTAATTATAAGTGTGGCACTTAAACTTTGTACAAATAATACTATTTTATGAATGAGCATGCATAATTTAACAAGTAATATAATTTCATTTAAAGCAAATGTTTTACTTGTAAAATTATTTTATTAAAGTAAGCTAGCATTTAACTATGAATTCAATTTTGGTGTGGTCATTCATTTTTACTGACTTATGATTAATATTTTCAGGGCCATGTCTATTTACTAATTTTCTAATTCAACATGAAATATTCAAGCATTTAAAATTTTGACAAAAGATATTTAAAGATCTGCATTTTTTTGAATAATATTAAAGCGTTAAATTCATTAACTTTTAGTAAAATTCACAAAATATAAACAATCTCTTAAGAAACATTACTTATAACTTGTACTGAAAGTTTTTTAAGTGACATAATACTAACTATTGTATTGGATTTATTTTATTATTCTCAATTTTATGACACTATAATTATCACAGTGTATGGTATTTGTTTGAAACAAAGATATTATTTTCTCATGTAAATAATGGAAGATAATTGCAGTGTATTTACAAATTAGACTAATATAAGCCGATGAGAAAAAAATATTACATGCTTACTCTGCTGAACTTTTTTATATTATTTCATGTTTTAATTTAAAAAGTAAAATAAACTAGTTTTACTAAATTATCTGTAACTTGACGCTGGCATTTTATTTGAAACAAAATCAAAGAAATCGATTTTAAGAACATATAACTTTACTTACAGGAATTTAGTTATTATTTTTCCCAATTATATAATTTAACACTATAACTCAATCTCTGACATTTTTATGTGTAGTGAAAATGTAGGTAAACAAATTTATATTTCCTATATATTTTATTTAAAATATATAAAATTATCTCTTCAGTCTATATTTATTTATTTTATATACTAAATATGGAATAGATTTTTTTCTACAGTCGTTGAGCAAAATAGTTTTATAATGTAACTATTTAAAAAATAATGAAAGAAAATATTAACAACAAAAAACATCTAAGTATTTTTATTGCCATTTAATACATATAAAATTTTGATAATAAATACTTTTATTTCAGTTCAATCCAGAATATTCCAAAGTAATTTTTTTTTTACAATTCTCGCTATTTATTTTACTATATACAAATTCAGTCGAACAATCATTACAATTAGGAACATAATATTATTTTACAATACCAAAGTGTGCAGTGTAATTTCCTAATAAAAAAATTAATTCAAGAGGATACAACAAATTTTAAATGTTTTGATTTTACTTGACAAATCACAACATAGTTATTCCCATTGTTTGAGGCATTTGTTAGAAATAGAAAAGTCTCTTGAGCCACACCAGGCTCTAAAAAAGAAGTAAAAGAAGAGTATATTATCCATATTATCTATCTGATAAATTAACTCAATAATCCATACTAATATTATAAATGCGAAAGTAACTGTCTGTCTGTCTGTCTGTTCCTCTTTCACGCCTAAACGGCTGAACGGATTTTGATGAAATTTGGTATGGTGATAGATGATAACCTAGAAATGGTTATAGGCTATAAATAATCACGCCATCGTTCTTAGGGGGTAGGCAGTAGGCAGATAACTAAATTGAGTTAGTGATTTTTTGTGCTTATCCGGTATCTATGAGAATCGGCCAACATCTATTTTTCATCCCCCTAAATGTTAGGGGTGACCCACACCCAAAAATTTTTTTTAATTTTTTGACATTTTATTATTTATATGGCAGAACAACGTTTGCCGGGTCAGCTAGTAATCATCATATTTCAATAAAGTTTTTTCTTTTTTTTTTCCTTGCAGGGGCGGAGTTAGAGTCCAGCTCGATAGTAGGGTTCTAGACCCATTTAGATGGAAACCACCCTTGGTCTCTAAACATGTAATACCAACCTTGTGTTGTGAACCTGTGTGTGACCTCCTTACTATTAAGTAGGCCATCAGCCTGCTGTTCCACAGGGAAAGATCCATTACACAAACAACCATAATTTATTGAAAATTTCACAATACAAGTACCGCATTATTAACTCGCGTAAACCACCGAAATTACACTACACACTTTCAAGGAAAGCATCCATTATTACGAAAATATCATCGCAAGTCACACGTGGGTGGCATGGGAAGGTCGGACGCCGTTACCTGTGAAAAATGACACCAATTAGTCTGAGTGATATTGAGACCAGCTACTTAGGGCGTGGGTCCGACTGCGAGCGGTTTAACGCCCCTCAAGTAATTTAATTATTATTAAATATGAGATTATACAACACAAAAATAAGAATAATTTATTTCGAAATACAAAATGTTTAACATAATTTTATGGTATCGAGGCCTTTTATGCATGAAATACTTGTCAGGAGATCCCACTCTCAATATTTGTATTAAAACGAAGGATCCGTCATCCGTCGCGAAACGCGACGGATTAGTCAGGCCGTGACCTCGACAGCGCCGCCCCTTTTCGCGGGTCTCTTCAAAGGTGGGAGAATTGACGAGCCCCGGCATTTTCTTTATCATGCAAGGGTGAGCTGGGCGCGCGGAACACCCACGCGCACTTCTCTCTCAGATACGTGCAGGCTATGACCCTTTCCAAGGGGGCTGCTCCCACGACCGATCACTGCGGCAGCCGGAGTTCTGTCGCCAACATCCGGCGACAAGCGTGCCTGTGTGAAAGAGAAGGGAGCCTAGCACGCTCTATCTCCCTCTCCGCTGTCTCCTTCACAGACATGACTGTCTCGCAGTAGAAGACGACGGCGTCCTATCCAGCTTGGCCCCCGACCATCGCTAATGATGGCTGGGAGCAAGAAGTTAAGACCAATGGTAGCGACGAGGTGTCGGCGCTCCAATGTCCATGCGGGGCGCACTTGGAGGGTATGGAGCGCCGTGTCCTCATCGCTGGCGTCATAGTGATGGCACTCTGTCGTTCGCTCCTTTTGAGCGATGCGACACAGGTACCGCTTCAAGCAGCCGTGTCCCGAGAGTAATCCTAAAGGACACCGTACGGTATCCTCTGATGGCTCTGACGGCCAGCGTGCGCTGCAGTTTTCGCAGCAGCGAAGCGCTTTTGGCTATCAGGTGCTCCACCCAAACGGGGGCCTCGTAACGGGCCATTAACCGTACGCTCCCTTCATATAGTTGGGAAGTTGAACCTACACCAAGTTTATCTATGCCAGAAACTGCAGATATTTTATATTATATATCATTAGGTATTGTATATCATAATAGTTTGATTATGGAACTGAGATATAGTTACTGTTATAGTAGATAGATAGTTTTTATGATATATAAATATATTGATATCCATTTAAAATAACCTTTAAACGCTAACATTGGGAACGCGTTCAAAAATATCTATTTAAAACACGTCCAAGGCTTTGTATAAAACTAAATTGTTTTTAAGATTAAATCTCTAATGGCCAATTCTTCTTGATAATAAAGTACCTGTTGTATATTATTATTTCTTTAATACCCTCGTAAGTGTAATCAAAAGGAGAATCAATTAATTCTGAGTTTCTTTTTAGTTTTACGATACATGCTTTATCAGCATTCGTTTATATGTAACATGTAAATGGCTATCATATAACTCTCTTCTCCAGTTCATTCTAAGCTTTGTTATTTATAATCCTAAGCTATATTATTTTCTGATATATCAACTCTATAGTGTTCGTGGTAATCAAGCAAGTATGAAAAAAATAAATATTTGAAGCTAGTTTATCAATTACATTTGAAATGTTTTTACAGCATTTTAAAATACTATTTTCTAGAAGCTTTTATAAATTTATCCAATTGAAATATTTGCACATATATAATGAAATAAGTGTTGAGGCCAATCGTATTTATGAGCATTTTTCTTATGAAGATTCTAAAGGAAACTATTTGAAGCAACACCAAAGTCGATATAATTATGTTCTAAATTATGCCAGATGAAGTGACTCTGAGCCAGTCATGTTTGAAACAGAACCTGGATGAATGGTTAAGAAAACTAATAACTAGAATGTAGCCATCTAGGACGTTCGATCGGGCTAGAGTGTTTCGTTCATTATACTTAATAAGACTCCATAGTCTTATTAAGTATAATGAACAAAACACTCTAGCCCGATCGAACGTCCACCCTTCGAAACATGTTTGTGACAAAATAAATTCAGCAGAGAAAAATTTAATGAATGAATGAAATGAATGAATGAATAACTCTTTATTACATACATACATATACATAAGTATATGTATGTATGTATGTAATAAAGATGAATTGGTCGCTTATGGGTGTTTGCAGCGCCAGTGGCATTGCGAACACGCTGCTGTCGCATAAGGGTACAGGAACTTGTGTCACTATTGGGGTAAACATTGGTCCTATCGAGATCGGATATCTCGGTGAGGTTTTTTGAGCATCATACTTGCGGATAGTGGATCGCTATCACAAACTCGCAAGTACCAACAGTGGCCGACGGGTGCTGTATCCAGCCAGCATCGTCAGCTTCGGACCGCATCTTCAGAGGAAGACATCGGTCAGGAAACCATCATCCAGTTCAAAGGTGTCCGGAGACACCTGCGCAGCAACGACGCCCCAATCCAAGGCGTGTCGTGTCACCGTGGGCGGAGCCAGTCCAAGTTGCAGGGAGCAACCGAGCTGAAGGAAGCCACGAGTGAAAATCAACCATACAGTCCACATCATCAGTCAAGTTATCAGTTTAGTGAGTGAAGTGTCAAACGTCAATCAAATTGACGTCAAGTGAAAAGTGCATTCTACTCTGGATTGCAGTGTATTATGTGAGTCAACAAAAACTGTGAGTATTTTTATTTGTCACTGTCAGGAATCACACAATTATCATTGGGACTTTAACTTTTAACATAGTTTGCTTAGAACTTTAAAAAATTAATGCATGTTCAGTTTAGACTTAGAATAATTCCTTAAAAGTGTTTAGACGAGGAACCTATGCCCAATTTTTCTTTGATCTATAAATGATATCTCAAACACTTAGAAAATTTTGAATAATTTATATTAAGAACTTTAAAAATTTATGAATGTTAAATTTAAACAGAATAATTCTTTATAAGAGTTCATCGGGTAACCTACGCTCAATGTTTATCTGAACAAATATTTCAAATACCTTTTTAAATTTTGAATAACTTGTGCTTAGTAACTATTGTTTAGAATATTACAACATACAAATATGCAGGCCCTCATAAATTTTCAAGTCGATTTATATTCTCGCATAAATAAGGCAAGAACTAATTTTAAAAAATCTCCTAAAGATCGCATTAGTAAACAAGTTTACATAGAGAATAGAATTGAGTCAATAGACCAATTATGGCTTGAATTTTTATCAGGCCACAAGGAGTTAATGAAAACTTGTGACCCTAAAGACTTACAAACCACGGATTATATTAAAAACGAAATTTATGATAAAACCGAAGAAATTTATTTGGACCACAAAGGCGAATTAAAGGAATATCTTAATCAATTTAGTCACAAGGATTCATCTCAACTCGATGTAGATAAATCCAATCCAATTCACAACATCAGCATGAAATTACCCAAAATACAAATCCCATCGTTTTCTGGTGAATATTCTCAATGGTTAACGTTTAAAGATTTATTCACTTCATTAGTTATAAAAAATCACACTTTGGACAATGTTCAAAGGTTACATTATTTAAAAGGGTATCTCACGGGAGATGCTGAGCAATCAATTAGACATATACCAATAGAAGGAGCTAATTTTAATAGATGTTGGGAATTGTTGAAGGAAAGATATAATAATAAAAAGTACATTTGTCATAACATTTTAAAAACATTATTCAGCCAAAAGAATATGACAATGGAATCAGCCGATAGCTTGAAATGTCTTGTAAATACTACTAACGATTGTTTAGCAACATTAATTAATTCAGGGATAGATGTAAAGTCTTGGGATGTATTAGTCATCCACATTCTAACTTTAAAATTAGACCCCGAAACACGCCGGCAATGGGAATTTCATGTGACATCAATCATTTCATCAGACGAGTTGCCCACCTATGATCAGTTTCAAGATTTTGTGAGTAAAAGATATAGAGCCATAGAATTCATTAATACAAAATCTAGTGTTACTAAAAATCAACATAACAAAATTAATACCTTTCATGTCAGCAGCACATCTTGTCCATTTTGTTCGGAAATTCACAAGTTAAGTGCATGCAATAATTTTCACAAGACCACAGTCGCTAATCGGCGTAACTTTGTTATGAAAAATAATATTTGTTTTAACTGTCTGGGAGCAAATCACTCTGTAAAAGAGTGCAAGTTAACTCGTTTTAAATGCAAGGAATGTAATCGAACCCATCACACTCTCCTTCACCCCACAACGGGTAACAGTAAAGCTGAAGGTGGTCAAAGCACTAATCAAAAAGAGGGCTCCACCTCGTCAGCTGATCCAACACCACTTGTTTCATGCTTTTCTTCTGAAAAGGTACAACAAGTGTTACTAGCTACAGCGTTAGTAAAGGCTCGGTCGAAGGATGGCACGGATTACATAATCCGAGCACTTCTCGATCAGGGTTCTCAAGGTTCATTTGTCACCGAAGCAACGGTACAATATCTAAGTCTAAAAAAAAAAAAAAAAAAAAAAAAAAAAAAAAAAAAAGTTGATGTTAATAAGTCGTGTTAGAAATTTATTGTATTAGCGCAAATTGTTATGTAAAAAAGGGAAAATTTTAATGTATTTATTGTGCCTGCCAAAGATTGTATTTATGTCACGGTGGGCGGTTATGAAGGACATTATGTCCTTGGTGGGCGGAATGTTGAAGTGTAAAAATTCATAAGATTAAATATAAGTTGTCGTATGTAGTTCTAACTTTTATAACTAGATGGCGTTGTTCGAAATTTGTAACTTGCTGAATCGCGCTATCTTTTCCCTGCATTCAATTTGTGTAAGCGAACGTGAATTTTTGTATGGATGGAGAAATTCAGAAATACACTGAATTATAACAGTCTACTTTTTGGTTTTTTTGTTCTCCAAGAAGTGACGTAAACATTGGTACCACGTAGCTAGGGTGGGTTGTTTTGTCGCCTTTTACGACAAGCCGACCCCGGCCGCAAAGGTTAGTATTCTTTCTCCACCTCTGCACGGATAAATAAATACCATTACATGAGAAAAAAAAACACATATACATATATTCAAGATCTCAAGAAGTAGTCAAAGACTGCTAGCATGCTTCCTCCAATTAGTAATAATAAACTTATCTTCTAAAAGTTGGTCGCCGAAGCATTATTTATCGTGGATATGATTTTAATATATTTATTCGTTTTATGATACCGAGTATACAATATCGATAGATTTACAATTTATATACATAGCTTTTGAGCAAATGTTCTTTATTAAATCAAAGTTCGGTCTCTTGAAGGCACCTATTTTCGAATGCAAAAATAAATCTTGCTTGTTCCGCACCGAGTGGTCTGCCGAAATCAGGTAATAAATCAATAACCGGTTTAAACAACTGGTACTTTACGGTTGAACCGATAAATTATTCAACTCTTTGAAGCATTGTACGTTAAGTTTAGGGAGGAGGCACGATTTAAAATTTTTGATCACATTTAATATTTATTTACGTTGTGACATTAAATCCTTCGTAGCTTCGTAGGTAAGCTCGTGTAATCACGATGAAAACAAAGTTTTCTTCTCGAATTTTTCAAAGCTACTTTCAAAAATTCAAGTAGTCAATAAATATCTATATTGTATCTAATTCTTCCGCTTTTACCTACGTGGGTAATGACGCAAACAGCGCCCACTAGTGTCATCCGGTACTCAACTAATTCGCGCTACAATACACAACGCTGACGACATCTAGTATTATCATATTTAAAAAGCTCAAAAACTGTTAGTAACTAAATACTATAAAATGGAATTTTCAATTCTAATCAAATGTAAAATTTTGTAACCAAAATGGAGGTTAGGTATTTTTCTTGTCTGTGTGTTCCCGGTAAATAGGCTTTATTTTCATTGGGAAATAAAGATACTACCTACTAAGTTGTAAATAAATTGGTAAATTGTTTTTTTTTAATTACAGATAACAGAGAGAGGGGAGCTTTGTGGTTCTCTTTTCTGGGTTAAAGAGGTCAGACGGCGACAAATCCTACTCCAAAATAAAATCGTAACTTCGAAGCGGTGAGGCCCGTCCTGGCTGAATGGTTGGAAAGGCGCCACGGCGCCCTGACCTTCCGCCTGACGCAGGTCCTCTCGGGGCACGGTTGCTTCGGGAGGTACCTGTGTCGCATAGGGCGGGAGATGACGTCAGGGTGCCACCACTGTGGCGCGGGCGACGAGGAGGACACGGTGAACCACACTGTCGCCGTGTGCCCTGCGTGGCGCGAGGAGCGCCGCGCCCTCGTCGCCCAAATCGGCGTGGACCTGTCGCTCCCGGCCCTGGTTCTGTCCATGGTCGGGGGCGATCTTGGATGGACGGCCGTCGCCTCCTTCTGCGAGGCAGTCATGTCCGCAAAGGAGGCGGCGGAGCGGGAGCGGGAGTCGACCACCACACTCCCCTCCCGCCAACGCAGGCCACGCCGGCGGCGCCGGAGGGCCAGTAACGACCTCCGGCCGCCGTAAAAAGCGGCCGCGGGCGGCCCCTCGGGGGAGGACCCGCCGCCCGCACTATTGCCGCGAGGGTGAGGGCTGCGTGCTGTTCCGCGGCCCCCTCAACTCCTAGAGTTGTTAGGAGAGCGCCGGGGGGACGAAACCCTGACCCCCTGGCGCCAACACTTTAGAAGGGGCCCGCCTCAAGACAAAGGGCGGGCCGGCGCCGGCCCGGGCCACGAGATCGGCAGGCCATATATCCGTGGGCCCGGGCGTAGGCGATAGGAGAACAGCGGGGTTTTTTAGTGGGTAGTCGGAAAAATCCCGGAGTCCCACATATCCCTCGGTCCCCCCGGGCCGGGGGAACCCGTCAAGAGAGGTTTTTCCCCGAGACCAAAAAAAAAAAAAAAAAAAAAAAAAAAAGACAACTGATATACTACTTATATACCTTTTTTTTGTAAATAAATACATATTATACATATCCGTCATTTTATCAGTGCAGGGGCGGAGAAAGAATACTAACCTCTGTGGCCGGGGTCGACCTATCGTAAAAGGCGACAAAACAACCCACCTTAGCTACGTGGTAGGGCCACAAGTCCGTCTGAATGGCGACCACCTTTGGTCTTAAGTATGCCGTCATAATAACCTTGTGTTGTGTTCCGGCATTAGTGACCAAAGTTCCTGTACCCTTATGGGACAGCAGCATGTACGCGATGCCACTGGCATTACAAACACTTATAGGCGACGGTAACTGCTAAATTCTAAGCGGGCTGTCAGCCTGTCTGCTGTCCTACGCAATAAAAAAAAAATAAACACCCAGACGCGAGACGGGAATCGAACCCGTGACCTCTGCAAGCGTACCGAAGTGTTATCTGTTACGCCACCAAGGTCGTCATGAAAATGATGACGATAGTATAGGTATTTTATATTGATATAATTAATATTCCAAGTAGTCAAACGCTCTGGGTAAGTCAGTTGTTCTATAAATACAATTAGATTTATGCGAGTTACCACTCTGAACCGCACAAAATGGATCGAATTTCAACGAACTTCTAAACACAAACACTTCCAATTCTAAATTATTACCTTAAGTTTCTGTTTGACTTGGTGACTTGGTGAAATTTCAGGGAAAAGCAATTTATATTCGATGCATTATTAAACTCTTCTGAACCCCTACTTTTTCTTACAGCATAGTATTTTACATTGTTCATGCAGTCAACCTTCGAACGGGTTAGGACCACCGTCATACTTCTGCTATTTTGGCTAGCAAGCGATAGTCTGTGGTGTCAGCTACAGTGGTACAACCACTAAATCATTGGTCACCTTTTAGAGCGACACCAACACGGTCATTGCTCTGCAACTCCTCTTGGAGTGTACACAGATATCTTAATCTGGCTTTAATTCCGGTTTAAAAGAAATCATTGGCAGTATTTTTTTATAAATAAGAAAAATAAAAAATTCTTCTTCTTTTTCTCCTTATCCCAAACTATGTAGGGTAGGCACAACATGTCCTCTCCTTCCACTCCCCTCTATTAGCTTTAGCTATTAGCTCCTTTATTATAGATGACGGTACATTCACAATTTTTTATACCATATCCTCTTTTACACAATCCATCCATCTTTTCTTTGGTCTTCCTCTCCCTTTGCATCCATACACTCTCATTTCTAGCATAACAGTCCTCTCTTCGCATTATATGACAATACCAGGCTAACCTATTACTTTTAATAATAATAATAAAAATAAATAATTATACTGGAATAATTTGCATAGCACTATCTAGTACTAGATAATAAATATACTACATAATATATATTTTTCTCTTGTAAATAAAAATAAACACATATTATACGCACATAAACGCTCAGACGCCAGACGGAAATCGAAGCCGTAATCTCTGAAAGTGTTTATTGCGTTAAACATGGTACATAAGTTGTCAATATAAAAATCACCACATGTTTCACCGACATTCGGCATCCAATGTTGTCTTAAAACTAAATCCAATAAAGTATGTCAAAATACTATTGTCAAGTAAATTATAATTAAGTAAAGTATAATTAATCTAAATACAAGGATAACTTAACTAATATTTACAAATATGTACAACCTACCTAGCTTAATGAAGCGAGGCTACCGGACTAACCTGGCGGGATGGATGAACTTCGCACTGCCGAGTACGGTGGCGGAGCAGGCGTCGCCGTAGGCTTAGATGTGTGAACTTGAGGGCCATAGCCTACATACAATTGATTATGAGAAATTAGACTCAATAGCATAACTATTAAGATTAAAATTGCAAAAACGCAGAGTTTCTTCTCTAGGTGAGATGGAAATTTAAATTATTTGCGGATATCACCTACTTGCAGGGCTGCCCAAACTCAATACTGAAATGATCATTTAAAAAAAACCTACATGCATATTCCGTCCAGAATTGAACGAAGACGGCCACGACGTGACCTGTCGTAAAAGACTACAAAAGGACCCCAGCTAGGTGGTAGGGTTCCAAGTCAGTCTGAACGGCGACCACCTTTGGTCTCTAAATATGATTCCAGGTACCTTACACGGACGACAGCGTAAGCGTTGCAAACAACCCTAGATGACGGTAACTGCTAACTATTAAGTGGACCGTAAGCCTGTTTACACAGGCCTGTTCCACAGTAATAAAAAAACACTTCCGATCCATCCATCCGTCCAGGCTTTTATTTGGGATATCTTTGTGACTCTTCTGTTATTCGTTCTAATAAGCTCAATGAAATTAATGTGGCTAAGCTTTATGATTTTCATTGAAACTTTTATAATCTGGTGTGATGTGTTTCCGTTGATGTCTGTAAACTAGCAAAAAGGGGTGATCCATTCGTCAATCCATCTATTATAATACAAATCCTTGGGTATGAGAGGGGGTAGCCCTTTTTTCTTCTGCCCTCTTTTCTGGTTTCAGCTATTATTGGAAAAGGAAACATGGTACAGCATCGCACTCACCCATAGAGCTATTCCTTAAATAAGGGTTTCCATAAGTAGCCGCGTATCGCAGGTCAACGCCAGGCTGTCCTTTATGGGCTGGTGCAGCATATACTGCCGTTTGTGGACCTGCTACAATTTTTAAAAATAAAACAACATTTCCTAGATTTAGATCTTAGTAGAAAATGGGGGCAATGGCTTATATAGTGTCTTGTGAATATTGAAACTCTCCATTTTTTTTTTCTAACGTAGGTTACCTTGGTTGCTACCCTACACTCAAAGGCATAGATTTTCTTCCAACAATATACGTTTAAGGCCTTCGGTAGTAATAGTATTATATAACAAAGTTATTTCTAATCATGAAATGTAAGATCTGTCTACTAAAGTTAAGGCCGAAGGAAACAGGAGTGAGGGAAGAGACGCGGAGAAAAACCCGTCCTATGGTGCTCTTGACCTATTCTTTTCAATAAGAGTATAAGCAAATATGTAAGAAAGCGAGTTTTTTGTTATGAACATACGTAAGTAACTATACGTTTATAAGAATATATATTTGTGTAATCTACAATTTTTTCTATCTAGATGTGTGTTTGTCATGTGCAACTAAAAAAGCGGCATTATCAGTTATTTATCTACGTCAGGCCATAATGGAAATTTATACAGAGTGTTAAAAACATTATCAATATCACCCAATTGCTTAATCTTGGTTGTGTCGAAGATTTGTGTTTTAAATGTGGAGTTGTCACGCCAATTGTAGTTGTTTTCACAACGCTTCTGATTATTTCTGCACCGTTTGTATTTGTTTTCTTATTATTTGTGGATGTTTTAATAGCATATTTGAGTATTTTTATAGCAGTAGCGATATCGGTTTAATTAGTATATTTACCATCTGGGCTAACAGGTAGCCCAAGATTGTTGATCGCATCAGTCTCTTCAGCTTTCGTTCGTTGTAGAGAGTTATTTTGTGATCCGTTTCCAGCTGACAAAGGCAGCGTCGACGCTGTATCGATGCTGCGTGTCAATGAGCCTTGGAGTGACCTGGTGGAAAATGATCTATGTGGAAAATACACACACCCACACAAGTGATATACGTTTAAATTCGCATTTATGTTGCGTACTCTCAGGATTTGGAATGAGCTTCCGGCTGAGATTTTCTTAGCGCGGTACGATATGGAGTTCTTCAAAAAAGGTGTTATAAAATAACTTCGAAGCCGGCAGCGCGTTGTTAATGCCTCTAATGTTGCAAATGTCCATAGGCAACAGTCACCATTTGCTAGAATGGGCCGTTTACCTGTCTGCTGAATTATATCTATAAAAATATACACAATAAAAATCTGAATCATCAGGCAAGTGACGATCTTGATTAAACCCTCAAGCTTCCACTGTTCAGTACCAATGGAGTATTGGAGGTATAAACATGGAGTATTGGAGGTATATACATGGAGCAAAATTATTGGTTTAGCAAGAAGGTAATTTCGGTTTGCACCAGTAGATTGCGTATATTTGTTTTGTTATTATTTTGTAAATGTTAGATTTATTTTACTTTAAGATTGGGTATTTGATGATTGCGGGGTCAAAAAGTTACGAGAAATATGGCAAAAGGTCATTGAACGAAATGGAAGGTATATTATTGTTTAAATTTTATTTTCTGCATAGAAAAGTAGTTTTATTTCATAATAAAATCTGCAATTACTTTCTTGCCAGACCAATAAATAGTACACGTTTACGTATGCCAATTCGTGATTTTTTTACGTCGACATAATTCGCTTAAAAATATAAATGGAATACATTTAGCACGTGGGTTTTTAAAAGCCCCAAAAATTTCCAAAAGAAAATGGGGTAGAAGATTCACTCAGGTATTGGAATGACCACGTTAAAAAGCCTCGTCTTCTTTAGTAAGCCACTTAACAACTTACATGGGGGACAAGTTTTTTTTATTTTTATTTTTTATTGCTGTAAGACAGCAGACAGGCTAACGGCCTGCTTAGGATTTAACAGTTACGGTCGCCTATATGTTCTTGCAATGCCAGTGGCATCGCGAACACGCTGCTGTCCCATATAAGGGTACAGGGACTTGGGTCACTAATGCCAGAACACAACACAAGGTTATTATGGCGGCATACTTAAGACCAAAGGTGGTCGCCATCCAGACGGGCTTGGGGCCCTACTACGTAGCTAAGGTGGGTTGTTTTGTCGCCTTTTACGACAGGCCGACCCTGGCCACAGGGGTTAGTATTCTTTCTCCGCCCCTGCACGGATAGAAGTGTTTAGTAATACTACCTTAGTCGAGTATGCACTTAATTCTACTACAAGATATGTCGCAGACCAAAATGGAAATGAGAAGTCAGAAAACAGACTTTATATACTTAAGTGATTTTTTTTTATTATGTTGTGTTTGGTTGGAAATCCCACCCAAATATTGCAAAACAGTTTACGGTTTCATATTCAGTTATTTTTAGGTAGTACGTACCTATTACCCTGGGGTACTTCCAAGGTCGGCGACTGCACTCTCAAGTGTGGGGGAGGAACGTACCCTTGAGGGTAATCATATATGTACCCCGACGGCGTCTGCAACAATATTTTCTTTTATAGCAACAGTTTGGTAAACTTTTTTCCTTAAATTTTTTATCTTGGGTAATTTTGTATTCAACTGAAATTTTCTGTCTTTTGTGAAGGTCTTTAGGTTATCAAATCATAGCAATTTATAAGGTTTGCAAAATTAAATTCTAAGTTAGTGATACAAACATTTTATTTTTTTATAGTACATTAAATATTTTTAATAAGCTGCTTATTGGCCATAAGGGTATCTTATAGTTGTCAATTAAAAGGCAACTTAAGATATATTAATGAGTCTGAAATCATACACGTTATTCTAACCGTAGTTACATTCCAATTTTTCCAAATCCCGTTTCCAATTTTTCACCGACGGTTATTTGAAAACCTTGAGGCCATCACTGCATCTACGACTGAGAATGCCTGCCCACACGACTAAATTCTATAGTAAGTCTTTTACGGTGCAAGCAGTAAGGTTGTGGAATGATCTACCACATTACATCCAAGTCGCTAAGACCGTAAATTCGTTCAATAATCTTGTTAAGGAGCACTATTTGAAGCTGTGAGCTGAATTCATTTTGTTTTGTTTATTATTTTGCATATTTTATGCTATGGCTGTGTGTGTACATAATATAGACTATAATTCTTTGAATAATTGAATATCTAATGTATTTTATTTTTCTGTTTATGAATATGTATGTAAATATGAATGTGTATGTGTGTATGTATGTATGTGTGTGTATGTATGTGTATATATATATATTTCTTATTGTTCTTATTGAATATTTATTTATATTATGTAATAGCATGCAAAATTACCTTCTTCCTTCTTAACTGTATGTTTCTATCCATCCAAAGGTTGTCTGGTAGAAATCGCTTTCAGCGATAAGACCGCCCATTGTGCTTTTTTAAAGATATGTATCACTTGATTTAATGTAATGTGTGCAATAAAGTATATTTTGATTTGATTTGATTTGATTTTCTATCTTTAGGTCCCTTGAGCCGGATATCAATCAGGGACTTCTTATATATTTAATTACTCGTGTGAAGTACATTATTACTCCTGTTTTTAATAGTGTACCTTTCATAAGTTTTAAGCATCTTGCTGAAGGTCTTACCTTAAAATACGGATCATTATACGCCGGATCGGAATAGTCGTTATTGTAACTAAAATCGTCGTGGCGTATCATAGGGAGGGGGACAGGCCCCGCCAGAGGAAGACCAGCCTGCAATTTGCTGTCAGAGCGATCGGAGCTAGTGTACTCCTAGAGGAAAAAAATTATAATTTACAACATGGTATCATCATCATCATTTCAGCCGGAAGACGCCCACTGCTGGACAAAGGCCTCCCCCAAAGATCTCCATGATGATCGGTCCTGCGCTGCCCTCATCCAACCTATTCCGGCGATCTTGACCAGATCATCGGTCCATCTTGTGGGGGGCCTACCAACACTGCGTCTTCCGGTACGCGGTCGCCATTCGAGGACTTTTCTGCCCCAACGGCCATCAGTCTTTCGAGCTATGTGCCCAGCCCACTGCCACTTCAGTTTTGCAATCATCCGGGCTATGTCGGTTACTTTGGTTCTCCTGCGAATCTCCTCATTTCTGATTCGATCTCGCAGGGAAACTCCGAGCATAGCCCTCTCCATTGCCCTCTGAGCGACCATGAGCTTTCTCATAAGGCCCATAGTTAGCGACCACGTCTGCGTTCCGTATGTCATCACTGGCAACACACATTGGTTAAAAACCTTCGTCTTGAGACACTGCGGTATTTGGGACGAAAAGATTTTACGGAGCTTCCCGAACAACATGGTATAATTTCAAGTAATAATAATCCAATGATTACCCAATGTATATCTGTATGTTTTTTTATAAACTCCTCCCTCCGTGCAGGGGCGGAGTAAGAATACTAGCCTCTGCGGCCGGGGTCAGCCTGTAGTAAAAGGCAACGAAACAATCCTAGCTACGTGGTGTTCCGGTATTAGTGACCCTGGTTCCAGTGTCGCAAACATCCATAGGAGACGGTATCTGCTTATTATAAAGTTATGAGCTGTTTTATTTATTATTTTTTTTTTCATCACAAGGTTATTATGTGCCGCCATAATAACCTTGTGATGAAAAAAAAAATAATAAAAAAAATACTTAAGACCAAAGGTGGTCGCCATCCAGACGGGCTTGAGGCCCTACCACGTAGCTAGGGTGGGTTGTTTTGTTGCCTTTTACGACAGGCCGACCCCGGCCACAGAGGTTAGTATTCTTTCTCCGCCCCTGCACGGATACAAGTAACTTCTTAATTTAATTAATATTTTACTACATCCTATATATTTATTACAGCGTCTGGTCAAGAAAAGGATCACATAATAGTGTCTGTATTATGAATTAAAAGTTTCACCATCGGCTAATACTGAACCACCAGCTCCAAAGTTGAAGCTTGACGTTAAGGAGGTTTAACACTTAAAGAAGAAGGTTGATAATATTTTGGAGGTGCAAGGCTTCCTGGCCTCCAATAGATTTGTGTGAGATGAAAGTTTTTCTTCGGAAGGCTTCTTGGTTGTAGTGTTCCATTTACAAAAATAGTGTGTAAATAAATGCTAACAAAAATATATAAATTAATGTGAATGAAATTAAAGCTGTATGAGCAAGATAGGCGATGTGCTTGTACGACGCTTACTGTTTTAGATAATCGCGGTGTTGCTACAATATTATTAGTATAACCAGGAGTACTCACCAATTCATAACTTCCATCACTTTGTGGTAACTGCAACTTAAGGTCACTGATATTGGAACTTCTGTCACTATCTTTAAACATGTCTCCGGTTGTCACTGTAACATCTGGCTTCTCGCTCATTTGTTGACTCTTTTGTCTCCTTCTTCTATGACATATTACTACTAGGATAACGAATGCCGAGAATATTATTATTCCTGACGTGACGCCTATTAGTATTGTGAAGAGGGGTAATGATTCTGTAAAAATAAAGAACCCTTAATTGTTTTTTGTAAAAGCTAAAGATAGCATGGTTTTGTTTGGTTGATAGATTTACTTTTGCGGTAAAGTTGTAATTCACAATATAAACGATTCATTATAACGTACGTCATTCATATATTTATATTCATCATGACATTTAGTACGTCTATATAAATAATATTTGCAACACACTGTTGAGGTACGTCATTTTTTACATTCATACGTCAAGCATGCACACGGCATATCGAAATCGTACATCGGTAAGATGTACATCGTCGTTATTTGAAGATTATGGCAATAATATGGCTTGTTCAATAAGTGGTAGTTAAATTATTAATTTAAGTATATTTTTAAATAATAACATATTTAATTGCCAAGTACTATGAAATAAAAGTCGGTGACGTACGCAATCAGCTGATTTATCTAGCGCTATCAATTCACTTTAAAAAGACGCTCAGCAGTATCTGATGTAAGCTATTCCTTTTATTGCGCTTATGATAATTGTTTTTCTGCTTGTTAAATATCTAAAGTAAATATTCAGATATACTTACTTAGAGGTTTCAGTATTATTCCAAGATTAGCACTACCAAGATCATTAGTAACACTACAGTTATACAGTCCATAATGTTTCGATTGACTGGATCTGATTACTAATGTTGATTTCACTGTACCATCAGGTAATTCTTTCAGTAAAGTTGCGTAGTCCTAAAATGTTATCGTGGTTACTCAAAAAAGTTACTTCACAAATAATTTATATGTTAAAAGATATAAATGCAATCAATAGGTTTATTTTATTAAACATAGTTTACAAAGAGGCTTCTTTTGTCCAAGAAATCTTGAAATGGAAATTTGAAAGTAATATCCTTATTTATGTCAAAAATTATTGACTATGCTACTTTTAAATCTGACAAATTCATGAACCACTAGAAAGGATTGTGTATCAATGAGAACTTCTTTTAAAGTACTTACAGGATCTTGTATGGCGCCGATTTCCTTTCCTTCAAAATACCACGTTATATCTTTATGTTTTGGTATAGATAGTGCAGCACATTCAATCTTCGCATTCTCACCTACTGAACCCAACTGAGTTTTGTTAGAAAATATCTTTGGTGGACCTAAAAAAAATATTACTGTAATTTATTTGCCTTATGTGAATGTAATCAAATAATTTCTTCAGCTAGTTTGTATAATATTTTCTAAATAATCTACGAAATACAAACATTCAAATCCTGATTTTGCAGCGTAAGTAAATTAAATTGTACCCAATTGGTAACACTCAAGAGGCAATGCAAAGCTTATGTAAAGAATTTTAATTTTGGCGTTAAAGTAATAGGACAAATCGCGGCGAGTATAGTATGATGTATACTGATGTTAATCAATTTATTTTCGAGGAGGCCAAAGGTTAAAGACGTGTACAAATTACCAAAATAATGAACGAAGTTTCTCGAAGGACCAATAATTTATTTTCTTAACGGGAGCTTACCATTTATAAACACTGTAGCTTCGCTTTCGATCTCAGGGTATCCATCTACTTTAGCTTTGCAGAGATATCGTCCAGCTGTCTCATTCTTCACAAAGACTTTTAATTTGGACTCTTTTCCCTTGACCTGCTAGAATAATTTCACGCTCATATAACGCTGTCAATTATTTGTAGAGGCTTAATGATATTATATTTATCACAACTAATTGAGTTTGCATGTGGGTTACATTCAGAAGACGATTTACACGCTTCTCACACAACAAATAAGAATGCAACTTCTTCTCAGTCGTTACGTTCTGAGAAAACCAGTCATGATCATTGTGTCTCTAGCAGGCCTATATGTGAAGCGCCTAACGATGTCATGCTATTCACTTCAATTAGAATTTCACGTTATTGTGAAGTTACTTTCGGGGTCCCAAGTAATTTTTATATGCTATTTGATACTCTGCTTTAAACATTGTTATGACTTTCTAGATTGTAGCTTTGAAGGCAGTCTGTAATACTAAACTTAGCATAATGGATTATTATATTATGGTGAGAATTTTAACAGTTTATTAAATTTTCATCATCTCATGCAAACAATAGTTAAATAATAACTCTTCAATATGAACTCATAAGCATCAAAACTCTTTGAAGCTTTGGAAGTAACCATAACTGCTTCGATAATGATGGTTATTGGGCGATATGATATTTGGCGTGATCTATAGTAAATTTCTCTATAAAATTCTTGAATAACCTCAACGTGTAATTCACTTACCCCAATCCGACCTGGTTCATGGTAGATCCACCTAATTTCTGGAGGAGGTTGTCCATCGACATCACATGCCATAGTTATAGTAGTATTTTCATTAGCTTCTACGTTTTCTGGTTTATTTATGAATGAAGGCGGATCTATAACACAAAAAATAACAGTTACTACACCACTACTACAGAAATAATAGGTGTATCATATTATTTTTCTAAGAATTCGTAAAAGACCACCTCTTCTAGTGTACAGACAGTAAAAGTAGGACACCGTTCGGTTTTTTCTTTCGAGGTTGGAATTTAGACAGCAGTCGTTAATGTTAAATTTTATGAATAATCTGTTGCTCACAATAATATTTATATGTAGGTAGATCCTGTGAAAGGAATCTTTTAAAAATTTGACAAGCATCATATTACGCTATATTATAATGATTGAGCACCAGCTCATAGCTACCTGTTAAACTTAAAACTGCAGCAGCAAAATTAGCAGCTGTGATTAAACGCGTAAGTTTGCGATGGTCCGATTCGAATCCCGTATCGAATCTGGATTTATGTATAATATGTATTTGTTTACAAAAGAAAAATATATAAGTATCATATTTTGCCACATAAAACAAGCTTAGGAGTAGATGGCGCTGTGTTGTCCCAGTATAGGAGTATTTATTCTAATTTATGATACTTACATGTCACATCTAGTGTGATATCCTTTTCGCTTTTTCCAACCGTGTTACTGACCTCGCATCTGACAACAGCTTTGTGGTGTTTTCTCGTTACGTTGAATATAATCTGAACCAAAGAATAAAGGTTTGTTAAATTACATCAATGCTATTATGTTTAAGGAGTATGGAAATATGTGAACATGGAATCAATGTTCAACGTCTGCTTTCAACATAATAATATAAAGTCTTAAAATAAATTTGTATTAGATACCTACAATAATAATAATTGGCCCTAAATCTACTCTCTTTTTGGATTGATCCCATACAGCAGAGAAAGATGAAATAGCAAAACAAACTTTCTAAATACTTTAGCCCTGATCAGAAACCTCGGCAGAGTAATTCGCTTCAGAATTTTGGAGATTAGGTGTGTATTTTCATTTATTAAAAAGCCTCGTACGCCTGTTGTCTTCTTTATGTCCTTACTCCACGTATTCTTCTTCTACTATCCTCTATTAGTTGTCATCTCAATTTTTTTTACCCTTTTACGCCATATAATATTTCCGATCCATCCGTTTTTTCTTTCATCAATACTGTAATAATGATTTATTTATCCATCAACTCTCATATCTTACAATGTCCTTTAAATTTGTTACAAAGTTGTAGTTTTATACGTCAAAAGGCATTTTCGTGTCTCATTTCGTGTTTCATGCAGAATTACCACAAATTTAATTCCTTTTCGCAATATATTTTATAAATAAGCCGGACCAAAACGAATTTCAGCATTCACGTCTGAATTAATGTATTAAAATTTTAATCCTGTAAGGCCAATTGAACCCAGACCTCATGACTGCACCGCGCGCAGTAACTTGTGAATTTTTTACGTGGGCGCACTTCATTCTTTATGCATCAGTTACTACCACAAAATACTGCAAGATACAAAAATTTAACTACATACTCGTAGTGTTAAAATGCGCAGTTGTGAGCGTGTGTCTATACCTACAAATGTAGTTTATGTATCGCTGTAATTCCTCGTCGGCCGGTTTATGTGAAGATGCGTTGCACTTTGTACAAATAAAATCAATGTAATCACTTTTGCGTACATAGGATATGCAAATAAATTTGCACCTTTTACAGTCGTGGTCATACGATACAGTCGTAATGATTCAAATGCGAATATTATGTTACCACGGCTCCAAATTTGAAAATACTTAAATTTTTTAAATAAATATATTCAAGTTTTTTTTTTGTATAATGTATAGTAGCATTAATTTTTCTTCATGAAAACGTTGTTCGTTATCATTAAATATTTCCTTTCGAAGTTTGCAATTCACTTTTAAGTAGGAAGTAAATAGAAGTCGCTTTTAAGGGCTATTCCAATGCATCTCATTATTTCTGAAGGTTGTTTGAAGCACTATGATAACTTGCTCAATTTATTTATTTCAATATTGCAATAACAATTTGAAACATTTTCACTAGTTTGAATGCGAAATAAAAATGAAATAGACCATCATAAACGAATATGCACGAATAAATGAGTACCTTAATATAGTACTACTCGAAATTTACATGATACGTAGTTCAACTGTAATTGTTATCACATGTCATCTCAGTATACTGATTTCTCCGTGCAAGGGTGGAGTAAGACGTGGTAACCCAGGCCCGATGACAACCACCCTTAGTCTTAAGTATGCCACACGGCGGTAATGGCTTACTGTTAAGTGGGCCGTCAGCCTGTCTGCTGTTCCTCAGCAATAAAAAAAGTGTCCTTTCATAAAATAATGTTTTTTTAATTTTATATATTGTTTTTGCAATATATATATATATATATATATATATATATATATATATATATATATATATATATATATATATATATATATATATATATATATATATATATATATATATATACTAAATAATCACATAGTACAAAAATTTTGAGTAATCAGCATCTCAAAGTTATACAAAGAACTCGCAATTTACATACTACGGCGCTCAAGTGTCAATGACCTCTCCATCGGTACCGCAAAAAACTGGTACAATGACCTAGTACGAGGCCGAGGACGGCGGTCATTGCATCTGTGCGAGCGAATACTACGCAATACTAATATAATTTACGCGGGAGTGACAGAGACAGGTAATAACAGGTTAACGTACGAAATTTGCACCATATGACTATTTTGTACGATTGAATTAGTGACCATATTTACCTTGGATTGAAATATTTTATGGTGAAAATTTGACATACAATTTTTTTGCAAAAATGAGTTCCTTAAATGATGTTTAGTGCGTAAAAAAATTTGGACGATTGGATATATATATATATATATATATATATATATATATATATATATATATATATATATATATATATATATATATATATATATATATATTTTTTTTTTTTTTTTTTTTTTTTTTAAGGCTGTAAAGTGTGCATGCGTGTCATATAAATTTTACCCTCACAATTTTTCCAAGGCATCAAAATAAGTATAACTATACTCACCATCTCATCAGTATAATCTCCAATGACTGGGTTGTTGTTCAGATACCATCTGTAAATCTGAGGTGGTGGGTTTGCGTCCACGGTACACCTGATCCTTGCTTCACTGCCTTCGGGTATCTTTTTGTTGGAAATTCCCGATAGGACGGTAATGTTTATTTTTGGCAAGTATTTCACCTAACGAATAATCACATCAGTCAACGAGTTGGTAACAAAATAATGGTTAAAATCAGTAAATAACCGTAGTAGAGCCTTGGGTCTTTATTGCATCCTCCTGCAACCTAAAATTCAACTTTGGTACCTGGGTTCCGCTTTTCAACGATTTCTTTTCTACTTCGCACGGTCTTCGGCATGCCTGATAGCCCACTGGCACGTATATCACCTTTTACGACGCCAGCACTTTTTGGGTCTACCCCTTTTACTTGGGGCCTGGTGCAGTTTGTATGGTGCACAGTAAGCGAGATAAGCGACCAAATGTGTGGTTACCAAATGGTAGTAGTTTTTTAACGTAGAAAAATCAAATTAATACAATTAACTCATTATTACTCATTAATCTCATTCTTTTTCATTCATTCAATATAGACGGTATATATGCTTACCTCAATATGGACGGTGGCCATCCTAGGCGCTCGGTCAGCGATGTTCTTCGCCTGACAAGTTATCGTCTGGTTGTGATGCACTTTGCCAGGGGTCAACCGCAACACCGATCTACATGTTAAACGTTGAGTATTCTGACAGTGTGTACATTTATAGGCTTCAAAGATTTATCACTATATACCATAAATAAACTTTCCACGACCGTGCCGGTAAACGTTGCCTAGTATACGTAATACAAGCGCTCTGCTGCTTACTTTGGCACTAGATGGCGTTGTGACGTGATGTTGAAATATATACGGACAGTTTTGTTGTGGCCTCATGATTGTAGCCTTTTACGACTCCCTAGGAAATTTATGGAATTTGTAGTTTGTATGAGTAGAGACTCATACAAACTACAAACCATATAGTCCTATTAGTAATCATTGATTTTTATGATTATCATGATTTTCGAAATTATAGGCGTTTATATGATAATTGACGTTCTACAATATAGTTTAAAGGTGAAATGGCGATGGGCAGGAAACGTGGCATAGTACAAAGACAAGCGATGGACCATAGCAGCGACACGATGGACAGGACCGAGTCGTAAAAGGTGGAACGGAAGACTAATCAAACGATAGTGCGTCGACATTATAGCTACAGCATGAATCCAGTGGATGAGTGAAGCTATAGATCGAGAAAAGTAGATAAATCTGTAGGAGGCCTATACCCAAATAGGGCTACCTATCCAAGAACAATACAAAACAAAGGATAGTGTATATACACTATCCATACAACTAAATATTATATATAATATTTAGTTGTATCTAATTCATAATAATCATACTTAATTTATAAATGTCTTTCACATTTGTATAAGTTTGTTTGTTACGCTTCCACGCGAAAACTACTTAACCGATCATCATGAAACTTTGTACACATATTCTTGGAGGTATTAGAAGTAACATAGGATACTTTTTATTGAAAAAAAAATTACGAAGATATTATATTCACATTTATAATATTAGTAGGGATTGATTTATTTCTATTATAATGATCTCATGGTAGAACAACGTTTGCCGGAAATTAAAAGGCCTTATTATTACATTATTATTATATGGCAATTGAACTAAATAACTCCAAGAAAATTCAGACCAGAAAAAATACCGGAATAGAACTGGAAAGTTCAAGGCGTGAAGCAAACAATGTTCAACCCACTTGACTAAATCATCGTCTGATCTAAGTTCGTAATCTAATACAAATAAATAAAATTGGAGGGTCTGTTTGTAATATTAAAATAACCGCTTTTTACTAAGTGCATTCGGACGTGTACACGGTACATATACAAAAACAACATTTTTTACAATTTTTGTCTGTCTGTCTGTCTGGCTGTTCCAGCTAATCTCTGAAATGGCTGCACCGATTTTGACGGGACTTTCACTGGCAGATAGCTGATGTATCAAGGAGTAACTTAGGCTATTTTTATTTTAGAAAAAAAAAATAGTTTTTGTTAAAAATGATAAGTTTCGGACATTTATGTTCCAATTTAAGTTGACTTCAGATTTATGTCATCAATCATATGAAATAGGGTTCAGCTTAGGCTGGACAATGTAGGTTGAATTTCCAATTTAAGTTAACCTCAGATTTATGTCATCAATCATATGAATTAGGGTTTAGCTTAGGCTGGACTTTGTAGGTTCGAACGTACGTATTCCGCCGGCGCATGGCGTAACAGTTGCATTCGATAATGCTGACTGTTTGCATATTTCATTAATATTTTAGGATTTATAGGGTTTATAATCCAAAATAAACCATAAAATATATCCAAAAAAATTCTGCCTAAAATCACTATTCCACGCGGATGGAGTCGCGGGCACAGCTAGTCTACAAATAAATAGATAAAGTGTTTAAATTCAAACCGCACCATTTAATAACAAAGTAGCAGACTTGTGTTATCGGTACTAGAAAACTAATATTATACTACTTACAAGTATATGCTTTATTTTGTACATACATACGTATTATACATAAATATTTAAACTCGGTAAAACTGAACCGTCCATCGCGATCAACTAGGAATAGTTATGCAAAAACATTTCTGAAAATATATTGGTAACATTACTTCTAAAAACATTTCGAGAACAATGAATCATTTTTCCAGCATCCCATACCAAGAGATGTACATGATTTATTAACATTCATTTGAAAGTAGAAATTGTTTTAGTTGCAAAAATAAGCAACGTTCTTTTTTGTGCTTAAGGGAATTGGGGAGGTCTACGCATCAATTTGAATATTTTATGCTAAATTTACTTTTAAATATAAGTATAATATTTTTGCTAGAGATGGATAGGCGATCAGTGAATAAAAAGGGCTAATGATCACGATTAATAACAGAATAGCTATGTTTCCGCAGGGCCCAGGCAGGGTAGACCCAAAAGCTTGTTTGCTTGACGTGGAAAAGGCGTGCGTGTCCAATGGACTTCCTACGCCGGTCGTAAAAGATCGTGCAAAGTGAAGAATATGAAGTCGAAAAACAGACAAACACTAGGAAGTTTGACAACTGTGATTTAATGCTAGAATAATGATGAGTACCGATAGAGAGATAGATAGTCCCAAGATATGGGAAGAGATGCAGAGGTAAACAGATAGAGAATATATCTAAATAATGTTTTCTGAAAGAACTCTTACAGTTTATAAGATAGAGTAGAAATATCCATTTCAGTCCAAGGCTAGCCTTTGTATGGACGGAGTAGGAGAATATTGATAGATAAAAAAGAAAAGGCATTAAAGCTTTATTTATTTAAGACAGATAATATCGCTGAACAGTGTTGTTCACTTTTCCATGTATTCTCCAAACAAACGTACAAAAAATAATTTGTTTAATATTTTCAAGACTTACCTTGTTTTGTACCTAAGACCATCAGACATGAGTTCCGTTTTGCTCTTCACGTGTTTCGTAATGACTGCCTGGTTGCCGTCCAACCACGTTATCTGATTATAGATGAAATTTTTATAATATCTCATAACGTCTTTAGGACGTCAGGACGTAATGTAGGCGTTGAGGATAGAAAGCAAAAGAGGTTGAGAAAATGTTAGGAATGAAAATGGATGGATATAGGATGGATAAACAGATTGTAGAAGAAGGATTGCGTAAAAGATGGTATGGAAAAAATGTGTGAATATTGAAATTACGAGTAACAGAGGATAATAAATGGCGGGCAGAGCGGCAGCTGTGGATAGGATAAGAACAGAAAGAATAAGCAACTGGATTAAGTCCTTCAATTAGATTCGGATCTCCTCCTAAAAGATGTTATACTTACTTTTTTTATTGTTGTAGGACAGCAGAGAGGCTAACGGCCCATTTAGAATTTGGCAGTTACCGTCACCTATGGATGTTTGCAACACCAGTGCCCTCACAAACATGCTGCTATCCCACAAGGGTACAGAAACTTGGGTCACTAATGGCGGAACTTAACACAAGGTTATTATGCCGGCATACTTAAGACCATGGTGGTCGCCATCCAGACGGCTCCTACCACGTAGCTAGGGTGGATTATTTTGTCGTCTATTACGACAGGCCGACCCTGGTCGCAGAAGTCAGTATTCTTTCTCCGCCCGTGCACGATTAACTGTGTTACTATGATTATTTAAGGCAGACGGGCATCTTTCAACAATTCTGTAGGTATGCTAGTTTCTTAAAATAATTTCCTTCAACTACGTGGCATTGTTATAATATATGAGAATTACTTGGTATTGTTAAATTTCTATTATTGGTATGTAGTAGATTACAGGCTTAATTTGGATGTGATAGAGTTTTGATTAGATTATTGACTTCATCGTGTTAGGTCTAATAGACCCTTTCAGAATACTCCTGGTTTTTACAGTGATTGTAGATACGAAGAGCTTTCTTCTTTTATATTCTACTCTATTTCTTCTTTTAAGAATAGCAGCTTGTGGTAAATTTCACTGGTGTAGTAAAAGCAGCATAAGTAGTAACGCTAGAAATTTATTTAATAGTATTTGTAGAAAATTGTCTCACCTCAGCAGCCGGTTTCCCGCCTACCGATTCACATTCAATATCTACAGGCTGATCTTCTGTGGCGTCGATGAAAGCACCCTGTATAATCCTAGGAGGCTCTGGGGCTACCAGCACCGTCAACTGTGCATATCGGGATCTTATTGGTGGTTCACCTAAAATTAAAATCAAGTAACAATTCCAAATAATTGTTTAGCCCAGACAGATTATAAGCGCTGGTAACGTCAAACGAGGTTTTTCTTCACTTTTATAGGCTCACAAAATCATGCTGCTCTTAAAAAACTAAATACAAAACATGTATTAACAAAAGTTCCCTTATTGTAAAATAAAACAAGGTACCTGGTATACCTCAGTGGTAGAACACTCGGAGACCTATCTAGAGGTACCGGGTTTGAATCTCACGGTGGCATGCTCCGCTTGTGCCACCGTTCACAATCATTTTGCATATTATGTCAAAGAAAATATCATGAGAAAACCTGCATAACGAGATCACCGCTATGTGTAACCCGTAAATCCACGTTAGACATGTGTGGCGGGGATACTGTCTCCCTTTATCGGGAGGCCCCAACCCAACAGTGGGATGCTATAGGCTATTATTATTAAAATAAAACACTCTGAGCTTTTTGGTCCTTCGAGCAGGACCGTTGTCAACCATATGCTGAGTTAAGGCTAATTTAGGATGATAAAAGTCAGACTTGTCTATTTAAGACATAAGCCTTTTTGCAAACATATTTATGCATACTGATACTGAGACCAGGTCGCGCTATTTATCATATAAAGAAAATTGTCATCATCATCATCTTAGCGTTGAATCCCGATTGCAACCCAAACTCTCGCTTCGGTGTCCGGGGTCCGCTTTCCTACTTTTTCTTCTCCAATTCGCACGATCTTCAGCATCCCTGGCAGTGAGGCCATTGGCACGCATATATAGTGGTATAACGGCAAGAAGAAGAAGATTAAAAGACCTTTTGACCTGAATGAATCTTACCATTAAGTCCAGAGCTGACTTGAC
This sequence comes from Malacosoma neustria, assembly GCA_963693495.1. Lineage (NCBI taxonomy): Eukaryota > Metazoa > Arthropoda > Insecta > Lepidoptera > Lasiocampidae > Malacosoma > Malacosoma neustria. The sequence continues at coordinate 5,473,856 of OY856397.1, forward strand.
ACTGGTAAAGTCCGTCGTCTTCTAACATAAGATCCCGTATATCTAATGAGTAGTCGCCTGTAACAAGAAACGTATTATTATAAAAGTACGCTAATTCCGTTGTAAGCTCCTTTCTTCTTCTTCTCTCCGTGCAGGGACAGAAGTAAGTAAAAATACCTGTTTTATCCGTGCAGGTGCGGAGAAAGAATACTAACCTCTGCGGCCGGGGTCGGCCTGTCGTAAAAGGCGACAAAACAACCCACCCTAGCTACGTGGTAGGGCCGCAAGCCTGTCTGGATGGCGACCACTTTTGGTCTTCTTAAGTATGCCGCCATAATAACCTTGTGTTGTGTTCCGGCATTAGTGACCCAAGTTCCTGTACCTTTATGGGACAGCAGCGTGTTCGCGATGCCACTGGCGTTGCATACACCTATAGGCGACGGTAACTGCTAAATCCTAAGCGGGCCGTCAGTCTGTCTGCTGTCCTACAGCAATAAAAAAAAATACCCATACGCCAGGGTCGAACTGTCGTAACAGGCGACCAAGCCCGTCTGGATGATAAACACCCTTGGTCTATAAGTATGCCGCCATAACAATCTTTTGTTGTGTTCCGGCATCGGTGATCCAGGTTCCTGTACCCCTATGGGACAGCAGCGTGTTGGCGGTGCCTAGTGTCTTACACATCCATGCGGTGGTAACTATTTACTAGTAAGTGGGCCGTTAGAATATCTGCTATTCATCACAATTAAACCTTCACGTTTAATGCATAAACATAACCTCATCTTGGTAATGCATATGAAACCTCACGAGGTACTGTTCCTAGCAAAAGACTGCGCTATATATTGCCACATTTAACACAACACCATCTTGTCCCAAACTAATAAGAATCGCACTTGTGTTATAGGTACTAGACATATACTTTTCTTTTATTAATACATTTATATTATACATATACAAAATCGGGACGAGAATCAAACCCTTAACTTCCGCAAGCAACATGCGTTAGCTGTTATGCCACGGAAGTCGACGTATACGTAAAATTATACAAAAACCCCTCCTAAAAGCATATTTTAGTACATCGCAATGATTGTATTTCATGAGCCAAATTTTATTCAACCTTGACGTTTATACCTAGTCAGGTCATAAGTATTGTCACACAGTAAAAACTTTTCTTTTAGAATGCTGGCCACAAAAAAGTTTATTGAATTAGAATTTCGAATTGTTCATGAAAATAAAAATGTATAACTTTTAGAATTTTACTCATTTTTAAATATGGAGTGGACGCTTAAAGAAGACCGTGTTGCAGTTATTGCGTTGCATCGTTGCGGTTACGCGCCAATTCAAATTTTTAACATACTGAAAAATTTGAATATTACCAAAAGATTCGTTTATCGTACCATCAAACGATACAATGAAGACTCTAGTGTAGATGACAGGTCAAGAAGTGGTCGCCCTCGGTCTGTTAGGACTCCAGCAGTGATAAAAGCTGTGAAGGCACGAATTCAAAGAAATCCCAAACGTAAGCAGAAACTGTTGGCCCTTCAGATGGGGTTAAGCAGAACCACGGTGAAAAGGGTGTTAAATGAAGACTTAGGGCTTCGGGCATATCGAAGAAAAACAGGACATCGTTTGAATGCTCGTCTAATGGACCTGAGACTGAAGAGATGCCGCGCTTTGTTGAAGCGGTACGCGGGAAAAAAATATCGGGAAATTCTTTTTTCGGATGAAAAAATGTTTACCGTAGAAGAGAGCTACAACAAACAAAATGATAAGGTGTACGCACACAGTAGTGAAGAAGCGAGCAACCGTATTTCGCATGTCCAACGAGGTCATTTTCCATCCTCGCTCATGGTATGGTTGGGAGTTTCTTATTGGGGCTTAACAGAGGTACATTTTTGTGAGAAAGGTGTAAAAACGAATGCTGTTGTGTATCAAAATACAGTCCTGACGAACCTTGTGGAACCTGTTTCTCATACCATGTTCAATAACAGGCACTGGGTATTCCAACAAGATTCGGTGCCAGCTCGTAGAGCGAAGAGCACACAAGACTGGCTGGCGGCGCGTGAAATCGACTTCATCCGGCACGAAGACTGGCCCTCCTCCAGTCCAGATTTGAATCCGTTAGATTACAAGATATGGCAACACTTGGAGGAAAAGGCGTGCTCAAAGCCTCATCCCAATTTGGAGTCACTCAAGACATCCTTGATTAAGGCAGCCGCCGATATTGACATGGACCTCGTTCGTGCTGCGATAGACAACTGGCCGCGCAGATTGAAGGCTTGTATTCAAAATCACGGAGGTCATTTTGAATAAACTTTAATGTCATAAGAATCTATGTTTTGTTAAGTTCATTTTGGTATATGAATGGTTACATAATTAATAAACTTGTTACAATTATTTTACATTAAACATGTGACAGAATTTATGACCTGACTAGGTATATACCACAGTATACACAAATCAGTGGTATTACCCTGTTTGGATATACAGTATTAGCTTTAACTTCAAAGCGATATAGGAAAGTAAATGTAATTAATGTACGTAATCATATTGCGACTAAAATAGTACTTGTTTATGTCTAGCGATGAAATTACAAGATCATAATGAGTTATACATTAAAATAATCGTACAGGGGCACAGTAATTAAACTGATCATTGCGACCGCAGGAGACCTGTCATAAAAAGCGAAAAATGAACCCTAGCTCGCAGGTAGGGCTCCAAGTTCATCCGGAATACTTCTATGCGGACAGCAGCGTATTCGCAGTGTCCCCGGTATCACAAATATCCATAGGTGGCCGTAACTACTTACTATTCCGCTGGTCTCTAAATATGCTATCATTATATCACTGATGTGGTGTTCCGACTTAAGTCACTCGTGGCCTTCCAGTGGAAGGGCCACGGATGGTAATGTCTTAGCGGCGTCCCTGGCGTCGGAATAATCCATAGTTACTACCGTCGTTACTGCAACCTGACAGCCCATTTAGTAAAGTGGGCTGCCAGCCTACATGTCGTTCCACGGTAGATTAATAACGAACCGCGATAGCCAATTGCATCCCGGAGGCGTAAATTTATATATATATATATATATATATATATATATATATATATATATATATATATATATATATATATATATATATATATATATATATATATATATAAATATAAAAATGTTAATTATATACCATATATTTATGTTGATATGAAAAATAAAGAAATCTGTAAGAGAACCAAAGCAACCGATAGAGCTCGCAAAATATGTAAGCTAAAGGCGTTGGAGTGTGTTGAAACGTGATCAGGAGTGAAGACCCCGTCTAGGCAAACTTAGCGTAGGACGCCCTACAGCGTGATAGAGCGATGACCTGCGCAAGGTTACCGGCCGGGTTGGGTGGAAAAAACAAGGGACCGGGATATGTGGCGCAAACTTAGGAAGGCCTACGTCCAACAGTGGACTACGATTGACTGATGACATGACATGATATGACATTCTTAGTTTATTTCACTGTTTATTCGCACACTGTGACACAACAATAAAATATTCCCAGCCAAACACGCGGTCATTGACACGTTGCGTAAAATCTAATAATATTTAATGACATAGATTTATCTATACATTACAAAGTGGCATGTTTATGTTTTATACTTCTATCTATAAGCACTTGATGTTTAAAGTAACAGCCCACGTGGAAAGTATAGCTACAAAAGCTCTGTGCAAGCTTTGGAAGTTCTACGCAAAATGTATTAATGCATTTTTAGGCAATTAAATAGACGTCACGCTACCTACCTCATTAAAAAGCGTGTACACCTTTTCAATTTACAATGAATTTTACCAACTACACTCAAATTCATTTTTTATTTAAAGTTCCTATTTGGAATATTATTTTAAAGTCAAATACGTTTAAAATATAAATAAAAATTACGGCTGCTTCATAACGTGTGACTGTTATCAGGAGAATAATTGGCAACCCCACAGCAACACGTCAAATTTTAATAAATATTTTAAGTTTTTTATCCAATTATAAATATTCAAGCTTTATCTCTGAATAAAATATGAATATCTAGACAAGATACTTATTTCTATATTAGAAATATACACATCAAAAAAGTCTAAGCAACATGCATGATATTACAAATTTAACATTTAAACTAATTAATTTCTAAGTCTTTACTCACTCAAAGTGCGTAGGTATGTAAACTTTTTTGTTATTAATAATAATAATAATTTCATCTACCGGACTCATTCCAAAATCATTACACACATCGCTCTCAGAGCTAGATCTTAATAAATATTCATACATCACTTTACAAAAATCTGTAATAATCGACACCTGTTCCATAGTGCGACGATTCCTTACATCCACTACTCAAACCCCTGCAACACTACACAATGAACCAACTCACTTGGCGTAAGCCCGTGCTAGGTTCACATTTACCAGCATTAGCTGAGAAAAAAAATCAAATAAACAATAATAATAATAATTTATTCTACAACAACAAAATATTGACAATATAAAATACAACATCAATTACAAGTTACAATTAATTAAGATAAAAATAGCAATAGATTATTGTACTTTAAATTAAATTAATTAAAATTAAATTAAACATTATGACTGTTATTGATGACATACTGGCTGGTTGTAAAAAAAATTCGATTATGTTATGTTTTTTTCATAAAATTAAATGAAAGGAAATTTGTTTGAATTTAAGTGCGTTTTTATTGCTACGTTTAGTATTGATTTTATAATTTTACCAACCATTTAAATAAAGTTAGCGACAAAATTGAGTTATTAGATATTCTTTACGTCATGGAGCGACATCATATGACGGCAAATGAAATGCAAAGAGCTGTAGGGATGTTGCAAGCGGGAAGTAATCAATCTCAGGTATCTCGGCATTTTGGCATTCATAGAAGTGTTATTTGTCGTCTTTGGCAGCGCTACAATAATACAAGGGAACCCGCTGAAACAGCATCCAGGCCGTAAAAGGAGTACAACCACTCGGCAGGACCGGTACATACAACTGATTGCAAGACGCCAGCCGAAGTTAACCGCTCGAGAGATAAGTTTGAGGCTATAAAATTCAAGTGGTATTGATGTAAGTCCCCAAACTGTGCGAAATCGACTGCATGAGTACGGCCTACGAGCTCGACGCCCAATTAGGTGCCCACCGATACGTCACGGGAATCGCGCTCGTCGAAATAAATGGTGTAGAGAACGCAGAACATGGACCCAGGAACAATGGGATAAAATTATGTTTTCCGATGAGTCGCGATTCGGGTTTAGGCCTGATATAAGAAGTGTACCGTCGGCCCGGAAATACTGAAAGACTCAGGTGCATTCAGGAAGTTAATCTATACAGCGGCTCATCCACTATCCTAAAATTTAAATTAGTACATGTTGCTTAGACTTTTTTGATGTGTGTATATAAGATGTGCAAATATTAATAATTATCATATTATTATCATATTCAATTTATATCTGAAATACGTAATATTATTTTAATTACTAAATCTAAAAAACATATAAAAATAAATGAATTCGAATAATATATTAACGTTGTAAGATAAATAGGTTGATAACGAGGGTAGTTTGGTTACAAAGTAAAGATCAGTTTGGGAAAAAGCCTGAGCTGACCTGAGATGTGGGGATTTGCTAAAAGTAAACCAATCTGGTACAATACAAACACGGATTAATAGCATGACCCTGTACCAGTTTTACGATTTTCCAGATTTTCCAATAGCGATGAAAATCTTGTAACAGGTGTCTAACCGTATTTTCATTGTATACAAAAAGTACAGAATACGTAAAATACAGAAACAGCACACGCGATTAATTTTACTACGAAATCGTGTTACTTTTTACGGGAATCGTTATGGATTGGTGCGATATTTTGCCTATGTTCTGTATTTTGTCAATATAGAACTTTAATTTAAATAAGAAAGAATCAACTACTCCGAATAACCGTCTGCTATGTAGTGGACAGATTATGTAGAAGATGATATAGTGAAAAATGGTGTGAATGATGAGATGACGGCTAACAGTGGAGAGTGGAAAGAGAGAACATGTTGTGTCGACTCCATATAATGTGGAATAAAGGCTGAAAAATTGTTTTGAGTAGCCAAGTGGTAGCATAATCGCTAATTTCAATGTCGTCTTTCTTTTATTAACTGCGAGTTAACAGAAAGTTTAATTTGCATGTCACCTTTTATTATGCGCGGCTTATTTTCAACATATGTCATTGATCAAATAAGAAAATAAATATATTTTATACAATGTACAACAATATAGAACTTTTATCATATAAATTACTAAATATTTGACAAAAATATGTAATTACAATTGAATATACTTTATTGTAAGGAGTAATACAAAAATATATACAACATGAAATTGTAGAATTTAGCGGCCTATTTAGCAATTTTTCCAGGCATTGTTATTCTGATTCTAGAACCTACCACCCGCTACCCACCACCTTGAAGTTCTTTAGAACATTTTATTATTCTGTATTTTTGCAATATACTGCATAGAAACTGCGTACAACCTAAATAGCCGCACCGTTCCCGTAATTTACCTAAATATTTCGTTGCCAGCACTGTGCCAAGTTGATTCTATTACTACGAAAAATTGTTACGATTTTGTAGGAGCTTTTCTATTTTCGATATTAGCCATTGAACTTATTTACATTTTTCTGTTTATACAGAAAATATATCCTCTTCTTTAGAATATAATTCACTTCCGTTGGACAGGGATATCAATTTTACAGAAGTGTTCCGACTTCAAAAAATAAACCGCGTACCGTAGATTCTTTAACAGAAGTTAAGAACTCAAGATGCTATCTATACCTAAATAAATAATAAATAAACTTTATCCGTGCAGGATTGGAGAAAGAATCTGCGGCTGGGATCAGCCTAGCTACGTGGTAGGGCCTCAAGCCCGTCTGGATGGCGACCACCTTTGGTCTTAAGTATGACACCATAATAACCTTGTGTTGTGTTCCGGCATTAATGACCCAAGTTCCTGTACTCTTATGGAATAGCAGCGTGTTCGTGATACCACTGGCGTTGCAAAACACCCATAGGCGACGGTAACTGCTAAATTCTAAGCGGGCCGTCAGCCTGTCTGCTGTCTTACAACAATAAAAAGAAATCTTAACCATCTAGTAGTCTGCTACTAAAGGGCTACTAGATAGCACCGGTTTATGTCCCAGATGAAATAAAACAGCAGAAAGAATAGTAAGCAGTTACCGTCACCCATGAATTTTGAGACGCCAGCGCCATCTCTTACGCTGCCGTTCGTATAACGGAAATGGAACCTGGGTCGGGTGCCAGAACACAATACAAGGTTATTATGGCAGCATATTAAGAAAACAGGGCTGTTTGCCAGCGAGGCGGGCTTGGAGCAGGGGTCAGTATTTACACATCGCCCTTAAACAGAGGAAATAGATGATAATACATGGTTACAGACTCAATATACAACTAGACCCGGGATGGAAGTCGAATTCGTAACCCTGACAAGCGTTCCAATATGCTAAAACCGCCACGGAGTTATTTTTAAATGGTAATAAGACCCCATAGGTATTAAATACTATGAGGAATGCAAAATCTCCAGCTCACAAACATTCTATCTCAACATCCGAAAGATTTCTAGAATACGCTGCTGACTTTCTGCGCATTTTTTCGTGTCGATTTTCTTCTAATCTCAAAATTGAAGCGATCGAAAACAAATTTTGATATCCGTGGACTGAACACTGAAATTATGTTCTTCAAATTCATAAGTATAATTTAATATTAAACTTTAAAGTGAACGAATAAGCCTTATATTCGTTTGTTCTAATTTAATAGTTTACACAGCGCGTATGTTTCTGAGTCATGGTCTGAAATGCGTGCGGATGACCGAGTGTTGTATATTTAAATTCGAAGCGGAAAGCTTCAGGCTTTTGTTCTTAAGGCCTGGAATACACATGCTACTAGAAAAGCATGCTTGTTAGTTACTAGGTAGTATGCTTATGTATAGCATGCTCTCAAAGTATATACATTTGCTCATGAGAGCACATACCTCAGAAGCATACTTATTGCTAGCATGCTTATTTCTAGCACGTGTGAGATACACATGCTCATATTCAGCATTCAAAATGGACGTTTCTTTGCGGAATTAATTAAATTCAGTTATATTATTACTTTCATAAATATAAACTGGAGCGTACATTCCATAAACACTCATAATTTCGGTAATGAAATATAAAACATACAACAATATATAAAAACCAACCAGAGGCATTACAAACACGCTGCCGGCCTCGAAGAAATTTTATAACGCCTTTTTGAAGAACCCCATATTATGGTATTGCGCTGAGGAAACCTCAGCCGGAAGCTCATTCCAGATCCTTAGGGTACGCAACATGAACGTTCTTGAGAACCGTTTCGTACAAGAAAGAAGAGGCTCCAAGAAATGGGGATGAACACCCAGCTGATGGCGGGCAGTGCAGCGGTAGAATGACGACGAGGGCACCATTCTAAATAGCTCTTCAGATTACTCCCCGTTGTACAGACGGTAGAATACGCAAAGAGACAAAATCTCTCCGGTGTCCAAGCGTGTCTAGACCGTCTGTGATCGTGATCGTCGACAATACGAACTGCGCGCCGTTGGATGGAGTCTAGGGGATTGAGCTGACAGGCAGGTGCTCCAGCCCATAAATGTGAGCAGCACTTCATATGCGGTCTGACTTGTGCTTTGTATAGCATAAGCCGTTGCCTTGAACTTAAATACTGCTTGGACCGGTTTAGCACACCCAGCTTTTTCTTTTTTTTTATTGCTGTAGGACAACAGACAGGCTGACGGCCCGCTTAAAATTCAGCAGTTACCGTCGCCTATAAGTGTTTGCAACGCCAGTGGCATCACGAAGACGCTGTTGTCCTATAAGAGTTTCAACCCATCTTTTTCGAGGCAAGCTTATTATATATATTATCTATATCTATATCTATAGGTATACTACTATTATAAAGAGGAAAGATTTGATTGTTTGTTTGTTCCGATAGGCTCCGAAACTACTGACCCGATTTAAAAAATTCTTTCATTGTTGGGAAGCTACACTATCCCCGGGTGACATAGGCTATATTATATTTTCAAAAAAATTAGGGATCCTTACTAAAACTCCAATAATGTAACCCAAAGTGTAAAAAAATTACCTAAAATATTATTTAAATCGCGTGCGTTGCGAAAACTATTGATGATAGAATAAAATAATGTACTACAACTTTGCAGAACACATCATTATTTACAAAAAGTGTCGCGACAGCATTAGTCTAACTATTATAGTTATGCCACAATAAGTGTTCTTTTATTTTAAAAATTTAATTGAAATGCCGCCCCTAGAAAAGGCTCTTTATTTGGATCTTGGTATTAATCCTTATCAAAATAAATTACTTCATATTCAAAACTGTTTCAATACCTTAACATAACTTTTTGAATTATTCAATTCGGATATTCCATTCGAAAGATATCACGAGTTTAAAAATGTAAGTATTAGAAAAATGTTGCGTGGTAGCCGTTCACCCTGTTCGGCTAGCTAGGCAGCACCTTATGCAATGTAGGCATACGTCACTGGGGTTTTTACAAAAATTAGAATACTTATTAAAAAATAACGAAAAATAAATAAAAAGTAATAGCAAAAAAAATAATTAAAATAAAAGCTCATAGAAATAATAATATTCAAACTTTCTTTATAATTTTATTTTTTTAGTAACCTGACGCAAATAGAAGGGTTTGCCCCTAGGGGCGCTCCTCTGTCCGAGGAGTGCACGGGTGTGCGTACCCGAGGTGCCCGAGCATCCGTCGCTTCACTCTCCTCTCCGTTCGAGGCGACGGAGTCCTACCTTTCTTTCCGTCTACCGCTTACATCCTTTCCAACTTAGCTGTCTGTTCGTGGCGTGGTCCTCGGTGGGATGGTTGCGAATGCTGATTGGGGTCCCGGGTTCTACCCTGGGACCTGATTTGGTAGTCGAAACCATGCCTATTTCGACTACGTCTGCACAGAGAGTGTTCCCGGGGCGGGAATTGCATCCTCGCTGTCGTTTGGTCTTGCTGGGCCGGCTACGACGTCAGGCGACTCTGCTTTTTCTGGAATGTCGTCTGGTAGTCGTACCCACGCCTGACTTGCACGCGACGGGGATGCGAGTCCCGTCCGGAATTGGCCGCGGACCTGTCGCTCCCGGCCCTGGTTCTGTCCATGGTCGGGGGCGATCCTGGATGGACGGCCGTCGCCTCCTTTTGCGAGGCAGTAGTATCTGCAAGGGAGGCGGCGGAACGGGAGCGGGAGTCCGCCACCGCACTCCCCTCCCGCCAACGTAGGCTGCGTCGTCGGCGCCGGAGGGCGGGCAACGATCTCCGGGCGCCGTAGAAAGCGGCCGCGGGCGGCCCCTCGGGGGAGGATCCGCCGCCCGCACTATTGCCGCGAGGGAGAAGGCCGCGTGCTGTTCCGCAGCCCCCCTCAACTCCTATATTTGTTACAAGAGAGCGCCGGGGGGACGAAACCCTGACCCCCTGGCGCCAGCACTTTAGAAGGGGCCCGCTTTAAGACAAAGCGTGGGCCGGCGCCGGCCCGGGCCACGAGATCGGCAGGCCATATATCCGTGGGCCCGGGCGTAGGCGATAGGAGAACAGCGGGGTTTTTTAGTGGGTAGTCGGATGGTCGAACATCTTTTCCGGAGTCCCTTATATCCCTCGGTCCCCCCGGGCCGGGGGAACCCGTCAAGAGAGGTTTTTCCCCGAGACCGAAAAAAATAGAGGGGTTTAATTTTTAATTTTTTGTTAAATACCCGTGCGAAGCTGGGACGGGCTGCTAGTACTTATATATAAACACTTTATTATTATGATGGCATATCCAGACGGGCTCGAAGCTCTACCACTAAGTTAAAGTTGTTTTGTCGCTTTTTACGACAGGCCACCCCCATCCACAACGGTCAGTATTTTTACTCCGGGGAAAGGAATACTGCACGGAGACAATTATAAAATTATTATATTTTCAACAGTCCTTGATAAATATGCAATTACAAATTAATGATTTTGAATGAGTTAAACATTCAAACATTTTCGAAATTGAAATTTAAATTTTGTTTATTATATTTATTATTTATTATATAATCGTTTTCGTATCAGAAGTCATTACAAGAGTTCATAACTATAATAAACAAAAACAAATTTATACAGTCTGTTAAACAACGATACGCAATTAATTATAATTTTAAGAGTTTTATCCCTACCTATACAAGAGGCCCGCTCTGACATAAAGAGTTCCACATACCCTTCGACTCCCCCGCGATCGAGGGAAGAAAAAGCTTTAGCGTTCATGCCAAGAATTAACTTGAAATGTGAGTATAGTATAGACAGGTTAAATTAATATAAAGCGGGAAAAACGTACCTTCCTCGTCGCTACCGACCATGGCGTATCGCTCGTACCCGCTCAGGTTCCGATGGGTGCCAAGGCCGAAGTCGTCCTTCGTCCACTGCAACGTACCGACTTTGTTCTCTACTCGACATGGCAAGGTTATGCGGGAGCCCACTATAGCACTCTGTAAAATAAACAAAAACAAAAAACGTGTGCATCTCGGGACGCCCAACAGAAGTGATAACTAAAACTAATCTAAGTTGAACTATTTAATATTGAAATTGTTTAACTTGAGATAAGTTTAGGTTATTACTTAAATTATATGTATATTAATATGATAAAATAAATCAAAAATAACTAAAGTTTACGAATTTTCAATTTTTCCAAAAACTGTTTCAAATTTATATTAAATTATTCCCTAATGTAGATTCTTTATAAAGAAAAAAAACTCAACTGTATTTCATTGTAATAAAGTCGCAATTCGAATAGATCTAGCGCTGTAGGTTAGAGTGAGAGAGGAGGATCCTCCCTACCGCTGCCGTATGCATGAGAGAAAGGGAAGTCAGACAGACTAACGCTGTAACGCGTTACGTAACGAAGCGGCTTACCCTCCCATAAGAAGTTATCACTTAAATAACATATAATATTTAATTTATATATCCCATAAGCATCAGGTATCTAGTAGTTAAATGGAATCATACTTGATGACTAATTACGGGTTTGAATTTCACTATGGTATTCACAGTTTAGACAGTGATTCTTACTAATATGCATACGAGTATATATTTCAATATAATTACCACATAGCTACAGTGAAATATCTACAAGGCCACTTACATGACAAATGAACCATCTTTGTTGTCAACAATATTTTATACAAAACAAAGCCACACAAATGACCCCCAATCAATAAATGAACAGAAGCTAGAAGCTAAATATAAATATTTATAAATTCAACTAAATGAATTTAAAAGAATTACAGTCAAAACAATAATTGTCGAACATGTGATTTTGGTCCCAGATAACGGCTTAACAGAAGTCGGACGTATTAAAAATGCCTATTCAAATAAACTAGAAATTTACAATTCAAATTTATACTACATTGTCGTCAGGAATCCGATATTATAATCAGGTTTTTCATGTTTATTAATACCTTTATAAATAAACTAGCTGATACCCGCGACTTTATACGTATTTGTGTTACAGCGCTTGCCCCACTTCTCAGCGACAAAAACACACAAATTATTGTTTCTCAAAACTTAAACAACTTCATATAAAATGATATCGCATTTTTTTAGATAAGGTTCAGGCGTGTTCTTCCTTCTTCCTGCCCTTATCCCAAACTATGTGGGGTAGGCACAACATGTTCTCTGCTTCCACTTTCCTCTATTAGCCGTCATCTGAATATTCACACCTTTTTTAAACATATCATCTTTTACGCAATCCATCCACCTTTTCTTTAGTCTACTCTCATTTCTAGCACCCTTGTTGTTACATGACGCCCCTCTCTTCGCATTATATGGCCTTACCAGGCTAACCTATTACTTTTCAGCTTCTCAATCACTGACGCTAATTTCAAACTTCCCCTAATATACTTATTTCTATTTTTATCCATTTTTGTAACTCCGCACATCCATCTCTGCTGCATCTCACCTATCATCTTTCCTCTTTGTGGCCCAGCACTCTGATCCATACAATATGACAGGTCTTATAACGGACTCATAAATTTTTCTTTAAATTTGAACGGCACTTGTGGATCGCAAATTGTCTAAGAAATTAAAAATAAATTTTATTGAAATCTATCCCGTATTTTGCCGTGATTCGCGCACAACTGCAGACACTATCATTTTATTTATATAGATAGCGTCTGGTGACTCAGTGGTTGAAGACCATTCTAGAGATCCTGGCTTCCAATGTTACGATGCACACCGCATAGTTTTTCTCAGCGAATGTGGATATCATAACAGTACATAAACACCCAGAATCGAGACGAGGAATTAAAGGGCTGGAGGGCGTCCTACAAAACATATGAGACGCGGTTTCCTCTCCATGTCTCGTTTGCTCTATCAACCATCGTTTCTGCAGACATAACCGGCCTACTGCTTTAGCTTGCAATTTTGCGATCTATGTTGGTCATTCTGATTTTCTTACGGAAGTCTTCGGCTCATGTGCATAAAACCAGTCTGCTGAGTTACTTGAAATTTGGGGACTAGTTCCGGCGTTTTCTACGTGTCGGCCCCATAAGTCTACAAGCATTGGGGGACGGTAATAACAGTCCATAATATCTCACTGCTGGGCTTACCCCTCTCCTTAGATGGAATCAATAGTATACGCCACGCTTGTCGAAGATGGTTAGGCAGGACCTCGGTATGCAGGTCACGATCTTTTTTTTTCCGGGTGAGAAAAGCTACATAAGCTGTGAAGTATATCGTGGGATTCGTTTCCGCGAGCTTTAGATTAGTCGAGGTTAATATCTAGCTACCAGGTACCTAGATATATCATAGAGTACGGGGATCTAAAACTCGCTCCATACAGGGGCAGAGTACGAATACTAACCTCTGCGGCCAGGATCAGCCCCAAACCCGTCTGGATGGTAACTGCCCCTGGTCTATAATTACGCCACCATAATAACCTTTTGTTGTGTTTCGGCATTGATAGCCCAAGTTCCTCTAGCGTTAAAATATCTATAAGTAGGCGGCAGTTATTGCTTATTATTGGGAGGGCCGTCAGTCGGTCTGCTGTACCTCAACAACAAAGCCGCGACGCTTCTAGGTTCAACGATTCGATATCTTCTTGATATATGCCAATATATACATACAAAATATAAAACTCAGTGTTTTAAAAGTAAAAATAGAACAGATACATTTTTTTAAATAACTATTAACTTCTTTAAACGTTACAACTTGTAACTAAAACGATTCGAAGTATTCCGAATGCATAATATATGAAGGTATCATTTCGCTAATCTTTGTATAAATATTCATAGAACATTATACGAGGGGTCGCTTAGTGTTGTATTAATAAACTATTTACAAGATTATTTTGTATATTAATCATCTTTAAATTAAGGGCATAGCGAACCAGATGGTTTTATGTCAAAAATGTTAATAAATAAATATTTAATGTGACAATTCACACGGCGACATCTAGTCCGGCAGTAAGACAACTATCAATTGTCATCTCAACATACACACCGTTTTGGGCATATCCATCTTTTCTTTAGTTTACCCCTTCAGTATCCATTCTCATTTTTCTTGTCACGTGGCATTCTTTTCACATCAATGGCCATACCGAGTCTACTACTTTTCAGCTTTTCAATCACTTTTTAACTTCATTCATTTTAATTACATTTAATAATTATCTAGTACCCATAACACAAATGCTATGCTACATAGTTTTTTAAACTTTTTGTTAAACTACGTTTGTTAAACTAAAAACAACTTATTTGGAAATAGCATGTTCTGGTCAAAGCCTATTGTGATCTTTACCAGTACAGTGTGTTATAAAAAAACCTTAAAGAAATTTAAAAAATGTATGTGTTGGCAATTTAATTTTTTTTATTGCTGTAGGACAGCAGACAGGCTGACGGCCGGTTAGAATTTAGCAGTTACCGTCGCCTATGGGTGTTTACAACGCCAGTGGCATCGCGAACACGCTGCTGTCCCATAAGGGTACAGGAACTTGGGTCACTAATGACGAAACTCAACACAAGGTTATCATGGCGGCATACTTAAGACCAAAGGTAGTCGCCATCCTGACGGGCTTGAGGCCCTACCACGTAGCTAGGGTGGGTTGTTTTGTCGGCTTTTATGACAGGCCGACCCTTCTTTCTCCACCCCTGCACTGCAGGGTTGCAATCCAAACTACCGCTTCAGTGCCCGGAGTCGGCTTTCTGACTTTTCTACTCCACTTCACACCGTCTTCACCATCCAGTAGTGAGTCCATTAGTACACATATCATCCTTTACGACGTCGAACCAGCACTTTCAAGGCCGAGCCTTCAATCCGGGCCCGGCGGAGGTAAAGTTTTATTAAATTAAAACCTTAGAAAAAAAATTTACCTGATCCTGTGGTTCCATAGCGAACCTCTGCTCCTGGTATCCCCTGCAACTGCCCATCAACACCGCAAACAGGAAACATATCCTCACATCCGGCCCACTCCATTTCCTGTATCCACCGATCACTGTTCGCGCATCCGTTGTATTTTCGTCCGCCCTGCGCACGCGCACTCCTATATACGGCGTTCCATTTTTGTAATCCCTTTTGTGTTCAGCCGCCATAGCAATTTATATTCGTGCATATTTGAAATTTGATTGTTTTTGTAACATTTATTCGGATTTTATCGGGAACGGTGCATAATTTGTTCTGTAACAAAAAAAATAATAAAATTAACATAAGATATAATATGAGTACACTTAGGTTAGATCTGGACTCTGAGATTAGCTGACCCCCTTGAGATATGGTGCTGTAGGAAGATATTGCGTTTCCCCTGGACAGCATATCGGATCAACGTATCCATATTGAAGCAGCTCACGATTAAAACTAGGCTTTCTACCAACTGCCTCTAAAGGATTCTTGAGTTCTTCGGCGATGTTGCCAGAAAAAGCGGTAACACTCTTGAAAAGTTGATAGTACCTGGCAAGAGACCTCGTGGCCTCGGTCCGATGCCCTGGTTCGACCAAATACGAATTAACCTAGACTTTACGGTCTTTACGGTAAAGGAAGGTGGCGAAGTATCATACACGGAAAAATAATGGGAGGAGACGGTCACGATCCTCAGATATGAGGATATCCCTCAAGGAGGGAAGTATACTCAGGATTAGTGAAGAAATTTTCTCCGTTCAGGTGCGGAGTAACGACATTAACCCATGTGGCATACAGCTGTTATAAAAGGCGACTAAACAACTCAAGCTAGATGGTAGGATTCCAAGGCCATCTGAATGGCAACCATTCCTGTTCTGTAAATATGCCGCCATAATACAAGGTTATAATGTTCCGGGATAGGTGACCCAGGTTCCAGCTTCCCTACACGGACGGCAGGGTATTAGCGGTATCTCTGGTGTCGTAAACATATCTATGCAACGGTAACTACTTATTATTAGGTCGTACCGTGTTAGGACCGTCAGCCTGTTTTTAGATATTAAAAATACTAAGGCTCGTTATCACTTCCATTTTGGCCATATACAAGAATACGGATGAAACTCTGATTCCTCAATTCCTACAGCACAATTATACTAGAACGATTTGAACTAGTCTGACAGGAAACACACAACAGCTGACTTGATATTTTGTTGTTGCAAACGCCAGTCTGCGTAACTTCAACTATAAAAAAATCTTAATGTAATTCTAATTTCTGATCTCTTATGCAATAATTTTTTTTTTATAACTGGATTATATGTATATCTCGACAGATACATTTGGAATATTTATAATAGACGGAATATTAAAATTCAGAAGATCCATAAAATAACTAATCTCTTATCAGTGATAAAAATCACGACATATATAATTTAATAACAAGTATAAAAAGTATGCACTGTTTAAGGAAGCTAAGCGATAGATTTTATCAACTATAAAATCGGACCGTTGAGTAATATACTCGTATATACTATTCATATCATACATTACATTTATATACTTTTATTTCATAAACCTATGTTTATAAAATAAAAGTATATAAATGTAAAAATGTGTGTATGATTACGAGATGTTTAAAACTATAAACCCGATCAACTTAAATTTGTTAGAACTTGTATTTTGTAACGGATTTTTTGCTTGATTTTTCCCAAAAAGCTTAATTCTTAATGAATAAAAAATAGAGTTTGCACTCTGAATAATTTTTATGGAAATAAGTCGAGGAAATATTTATAGCTTTTGCTTCGCTATCAATACAATATGAACCTTAATCCTAAATGCCGCAATCAGCAAAATGTTATGTTAACTTTGCAAAATTTATGACACAATTATTATAATTACAAATTAAATGTATTAAAATTTATTACTAAAACCAGTAATAAATTGTAGGAAAATAATTATTTTTAGATGACATGTTTAACATAAAATAAACCTACATATAATGATATGTCTAAAGAAAGAAAGAAATACAGGATGTGTGGAAGAGATTGCAACAGCCTTAAAGCCTCCACTATCAGGTGCCCTTGTTATATATACATATATAATATTACTTATGCAATGTAATCGTCAGATTCTAATTTGTGCGTGTTCAAGAGGATTTATCCCTAATTTGGCAGAAAAACTTTTGCCTTATTACTTATCAAGTGCATAACACAAGTGCTCTGCTTAGTTTAACAGTAGGTGGCGCTGTCACTATATATTTATTTTATTGTTGAATTAATATTAAATTAATAGTTTTTGATCTCCTTGAAAACAATGAAGTAACCTTATGATTATTATTCTACTCAAACGGGACTACAATTCATCAATTCTGTCAAAATGTATTATTAAGTCTAGTACTATGAAAAACACACGAGATAAGAATCTTTGCAATTTGATATCAAGACATTCTTTTAAATTATTAACATAAATTTTAAACTCAAATTGTTTCCAAGAGACGCCAGGGACTTAGCTTAGAGAGCTATAAAAACTGCTAGGAATTAAGTTAAAGTATGTTTTAACATAATTTATGATGGCGTTAAACAAAAAAGTTACGCTATAAATTATGTAAGCAATGATATTTTGAAAATCATATTACAAAACAATATAAATTATACAATGATTATCTGACCCGGCAAACGTTGTTCTGCCAAATAAATTAAAAAAATAAATGGTTTTCTTCAACATCTAATAAATAAATATTTTGTGACAATTTACGCAACGCCATCTAGTCCCAAACTAGTATCATAGCACTTGTGTTATGGGTACTAAACAACTGATATACTACTTATATACATTTTTTTTTGTAAATAAATACATATTATACATAAACACCCAAACGCGAGACGGGAATCGAACCCGTGACCTCCGCAAGCGTACCGAAGTGCATTATCGTTACGCCACAGAGATCGTTAATCCAATCTATCTTTATACCAAAATTCATCAAAATTCATCAAAATTTATCAAAATTTATCAAAATTCATCAAAATTCACTGTAACGTAGTCTGTTTTATCTTCGTACAGGAGCGGATTCCTTATACCGAACCCTGAAGCCAGGGGCAACCTGTCGTAAAAGACGACTAAATAACCCTAGCTAGGTGGTACAGTACTCTAAGTCCGTCTGGATGGACTATAAACTATGACTTCTTATTTTTTAGCATAAGTAGACCCAGGTTCCAGGTCTCCTACACGGATGGCATTATGATTTATAGGCGACGGTAACTGCTTACTATTAAGTGAGCTATCAGCCAGAACAATAAAAAACAATAGTTCTAGAACAATAAAAAAGGTAAAATTGTTTTGTATGCTTAAACGGATAGTGTCTGTCGCATCGCGATTTCACTCTGTCAAAGGGTTGCCACTAATGGATTTTTCGAAAAACAACGAACAAAATGTTTATTTTCGTTTCATACGATCGGTGACAATAACGTGGCGCACACATGTGCCGCCATGTGGGTTTGTTATCTGGCTATTACAGAAATATGATATTCTAGAAACGACTATTCGTGATTAAATTTACTGTTGCAAAACGTTTTGAGTACAAGGCTTTTTATTATCATCATCTTCACCATATAAGCGTTAATTTTTTTTATTCATGCAGGGGCGGAGAAAGAATACTGACCTCTGCGGCCGGGGTCAGCTTGTCGTAAAAGGCAATAAATCAACCCACCCTAGCTATGTGGTAGGGCCCCGAGCCGGTCTGGATGGCGACCACCTTTGGTCTTAAGTATGCCGCCATAATAACTCTGTGTTGTGTTCCGGCATTAGTGACCCAAGTTCCTGTACCCTTATGGAACAGCGTGTTCGCGATGCCACTGGCGTTGCAAACACCCATAGGCGAGGGTAACTGCTAAATTCTAAGTAGGCTGTCAGCCTGTTTGTTTTCCTACAGTAATAAAAAAATCCAATTGTAACCCAAACTTTCGCTTCGGTGCTAATGATCAATCTCGATCGGCCTGTCGTAACAATTGACTAAACAACCCAAACTAACATAGGTGGTAAGGCTACAATCTCATCTGTATGGCAACCACCCTTGATTTTGGAATGTGCCGCCATAATAACCTTGTGTTGTGTTCCGGCTTAAGTGATCAGGTTCCACTACGCGTATGGTAGCGTGTTTGCGATGCCTATTGCGTTGCAAACATCCATAGGTCGCAGTAACGGCTAACTACTAAGTGGGCCATTAGACTGTCTACTGGCCTACTGCATTAAAAAAACGTAATGTAATTTTTCGCCATATATTTTAAACACTAAAAATATACGCTCACTAAATTCTTTACACCTTGACGCATCCATCATTTATTATCCCAACCACTAACCCCATGTGGCCCATTGTTTTATTGTTTTTTTATAATACTTTAGTTAATTATATATGCCTTATAAAACACTGGGAGAATTGTATTCCCATAAAGATTTTATGGCTTTCTTATGATAAAACCGGATGAGTTTAATTATATTTTTATAATTACATGTAATTAATGTCACATCACAGTTTGTGGTAACGAAGAGAGTTACACTTCAAGACTAACTTAGACCTAGGTTTCAAACCTGTCACACGATGTAAACGTATTTGATATTTGGAAATGCATTTGACGTACAATTACGTACGACTGACGTACGATTTCATATGTGGGACTCCGGGAAAATGGTCGATCACCCTCTAAATAACATCGCTGTTCTTCTACCTTTTACCGCCTGAGCTAACAGATAAAGTAGCCCGCCGATCTCGTGGCCCAGGCCGGCGCCGGCTTTCCCCTTGTATCAGGACGCGCCTCTTAGAAAATTTTATTCCTTAACAAAAGAGCATTTATGTATACACCTGCATATTTGTGCATATTTGAGTGTCAAAATGGTGTATGTAATCTATTTTAAATTAATTCAAAATATACCTGAAGCCACATTATTACAAATAAAAATTATGTCCTCACTTCTCCTCCATGTAAACTTAACTGTAACAAATTTCACACTCCACCTGCACAACTTTAGTAAAAAGAAATCCATTATTTTACCACTAAATGGCTTTCGTAATCTATATCTCGCACTGTAGAAGTCCAATCGGATCACGCTAGATGGCGATAAAAAGATAATATTTTGTACTAAAAGGCTTTATTAACAGTTTTGTGATGGACATCAAAAATGAGAAAATACGATTAATTTTTACAGTTTTTCTTTGTTACAGGTGAAAATACAAATTTATCAATACACTTCATATATTTTATTCAATGTATGACTAAATACAGAGTAATAAACATTTCTATCAAAAAATGGAGCATGCTCTAATTCTGTGGTTATTATCATTGAATATAATTAGAGGCGTCACAGCATCGCAGAGCGGTTGCATCATCGTGTGTGGTCGTTTTGTTTCACACATGGTTCCGGGCTCAGAAATATTAGGGACAGCTCGTGTCAGTCACACTGCAGTTTCCAAGCCAGGATTTTGTAAAATTTCATAGTCAGAATTCTGTAAAATTTCACGATGATCGAGTTATCCGTTTTCTCCATGCAGGAGGGGAGTAAGTACACTAGGTAGGATCCCAAGCCCGTCTGGATCGCAACCACCCGTGGTCTATAAGTATGCCCCCTTGTGTTGTGTTTCTGCATTAGTAGCCCAGGTTTCAGAACCCCTATGCTTACAGTAGCGTGCTCGCGATGTCCTTAGCGTCGTCATCCTTAAGCGACGGTAACTGCTTACTGCTTACGGCCGTCAGCTTATCTACTATTGCTCAGCAAAAAAGTCACTTTTGATATATTTATCAAAATCAAATCAAATGAAATTATAATATATTTATCATATTTTTAAATAATCAAGAAGAACCGGTGTAATATATCCTCACACCAAAATCAAGTAGCGGATGACATGCATCATTTTAATAAGTTTAAAACTGTCCAAATATAAGTAAATCGATCGCTGATTAAGTGTTTCAATTTCAATGTAGTTAATACATCTTTTTACATTTCTAGATAGATTTAAGAAACATGAACTTTATCAACATCATCAAGCTTTCGTTTTTGGTGTCTGATTATTTATTCTCATCTTCGCACGCTCTTCAGTATCATCAGTGGTTTCATTATTGATAGGAAGCCAATAATAATGCCTTTTTGTAACTAGGAAATAATTTAAAAAAATTCTAATTTGATTGAGCCTACAACTACGATGGAGGTTTTACGTAATCACTGAATCTTGTAAGTTTATTAAGAAGAAAGAAATGAATTATTTAGGACACAAATATTAATACAAAGAACAATAGATACTTCTTCTAAATTGGACCTATGTTTACACATAAAAACCAGCACTGTTCTTACGAAATGCGGCCCATTGAGTGATTTTACAGAAAATCAACATTTGTGATTTGCAACTACGATAAAAAATATTTCAAGATTTTTTTATTGCTGTACGACAGCAGACAGGCTGACGGGCCACTTAGGATTTAGCAGTCACCATCACCGATGTTTGCAACGCCAGTGGCATCGCGAACACGCTGCTGTCCCTTAAGGGTACAGGAACTTGGGTCACTAATGCCAGAACACAACACAAGGTTATTATGGCGGCATACTTAAGACCAAAGGTGGTCGCCATCCAGATGGGCTTGAAGCCCTACCACGTAGCTAGAGTGGGTTGTTTTGTTGCCTTTTACGACAGGCCGACCCCGGCTACAGAGTATTCTTTCTCCGCCCCTACACGGATAAACTAAGAATTAGAAATACACTTGATAGCAAATGAAAGCCTCAAAATTTCATGTTTAAAATACCGTACATTTACTCAAACCACCCTCACAAGCTCTACCCCAAATGAATATTAGTGTAAAGGGAAATTCTATTTAAAGACATCCCAAAGAAAACGCAGTCCTCATTAGAGGGCGGCATTCTGTCGCGGCTGTTTCAGTTTTGTTTTACCATTCTCTTCTAAATTCGTTCGAGCGTTGAACTCTGCCGATATGCGTATAATTTGTTGCCGCTGATTCTATATTCTCTTTGTAAATGAAATGCATTTAGTGCATCAAATATTTTATTCGGATAATAAAAACAAGTCTCATAAATTCATAGATTAGACTCCCAAATGATTATGTATTATCTATACAAATAATTAAAATTGGAGGGTCTGTTTGTAATATTAAAACAACCGCTTTTTACTAAGTGCATTCGGACGTATACACGGTACATACACCAAAACAACATTTTTTAAAATGTTTGTCTGTCTGTCTGTCTGTTTGTTCCGGCTAATCTCTGAAATGGCAGCACCGATTTTGACGGGACTTTCACTAGCAGATAGCTGATGTATCAAGGAGTAACTTAGGGTATTTTTATTTTAGAAAAAAAAAATAGTTTTTGTTAAAATGACAAGTTTCGGATATTTTATATTCCAATTTAAGTTGACCTCAGATTTCTATTATCAATCATATGAAATAGAGTTCAGCTTAGGCTGGCTTTATAGGTTCGAATGTACGTATTCCGGAGGCGCATAGCGTAACAGTTGTATTCGATAATACCGACTGTTTGCATATTTCATTTATATTTTAGGGTTTATAGGGTTTGTAATCCAAATAAACCATAATATATATCCAATAAATGCTGCCCAAAGTTACTATTCCACGCGGACAGAGTCGCGGCCACAGCTAGTATGTAATAATAATGGTAACAGTTTTATTGTGAGGAGGTCTTTAATTTAGTCTCCTTAACCGCTGGTGGTTTGGATCTATAGACCCGGTGGTGGCAGAACACACATTTTGATATTTTTGAAAATATTTTACACTCATATATGAGTGCATATAGTAGGAGAGGTAAACCGAAGAAAAGATGGATGGACTGCGTAAAAAATGTTATGGCGAAAAAGGGTGTGAATGTTGAGATGAAGGCTAACAGAGTAGAGTGGAAAGAAATGGACTTATGGGTCAGCAGCGTGTTCGCGATGCCATTGGCGTTGCAAACACCCATAGAGGTAACTACTACTAAGCGGGCTGTCATCCTGTCTGCTGTCCAAGCAATGAAAAAAAGGACCGACGGGTGTTGGAGAAATTTGTCCTCGAGTGGAGACCGCACCTGGATGGACCGATGACCTGCGCAAGATTGCCGATCGGAGCTGGATCGAAAAATCAAGGGACCGGGGTTTGTGGCGATGGCAAAGGGCAATAATTGGCTGATGACATCGTGGAATGTGAGCATATGACCTCTAAATAGGTGTAAAAGTGCGAATAAGGTACCAGACACCTATGTCAATACTAGGTCACGAACAAAGGACATGATTCAAATTTCCGAAACTATAACGGTCACAGTTTACCACAAGGGTATCATTACTATGTTTGTCGACATAAATTACCCAATAAGCCCTCTATTTTAAATTCATAACGACTAAATTATAGCGAATACTTGTGCTCATATTTACATTGATTTGGACTGACAGTGAGATATAAAATAAATTAATATATAGGGACATCTCACACAACGCCATCTAGTCCCAAATTAACTAACATAGTTCTTATGTTATGTGTATCTGACAACTAATATAGTATGTACATACTTTTGTTTTTTTTAATGTTGTAGGATAACAGACAGACTGATAGCGCACTTAGAATTTAGCAGTTACTGTCGCCTGTGGGTGTTTGCAATGCCAAGGTTATCGCTAACATGGTATATAAAATCAAGAAATCATGTTCTGCCCGAACGGTGTATAAATAGTGATTGTAAACTTCTAAACGAATAAACAAATGTCAGTGTCAAACAAGTTTCATCGTTGACAGGAGGCGCGGAAGAATGAATGACAACGAGGGTCATTCATTCTCTTTGCGCTCTGCGATGTTAACTGTTGGCAAATCAATGCCACTTGCGTTGGAGCCAATAATAATGAAGAAGAAATAGATCCTAACTGCGAACACATACATATCGAAAAACCTTGTAATAATCGAAAAAACGAATTTATAAAACGATACAATATACATTGGAATATCTTATACACTCCCATTGCTGAACATTGATTACATAAACAATTATTTAAAAAATTACACCATTTATGATTCTTCAGTGCTGCTGACCCGGTAAAGTTGGTCTGCTATATAAATAAAAAAGTAGCGAACCGAATTGTGAATCTAAGCCTCGATACCACTTGAACACACAAAAAAATTCATGAAAATCGGTCTAGCCGTTTTAGTGGACTTCAGTTACATACACGCGCACAGAATAATTATATATATAAAGATTTATCAATGATTGTTAGAAGACGAGTTGTTAGAAATCTGAAAAATGTTACAATATGTATTTTTATAATTTAAATAATATTAGATTTTAGAACAGAATACACATGGGACCATTCAAATAGTGCCGTCTAGTTCTAAAATCAGCAGCAGAGCGCTTGTGTAATGAATACTATACAACTGATACATCACTTACAGTAGAATAAACCAACCGGTTAACATGAAAGAAAAACTATAATGATAAAAAATATAACGATAAAAAATGACTTCGCTTACAGTGTCTAGTGTAGTGACATTACAAAGGCGGAATCGAGTTGGTTTGTTTGTTACGCTTTCACGCCTAAACCGCTGAAACAATTTTGATGAATTTCGGTATAGTCATAGATTGGACCTTGAAGAAGGACATAGACTATTTTTTAAATTCATATGACAGAACAACGTTTGCCGGGTCAACTAGTTATAAAATATGTCCGGTTATAGTGACCGACATGATTCCTACAACTTCGACAGTGTTCAATATGGTCACGTGATGTCCAACGACGTTGTGCGTGCGTGGCACATATTTATTACATACAATAATTTTTATGTATTTTGATTTAATATGTTGTGTTTCTTTCTATTTAAATAAATACATACATACTCGTATATACCTAACAAAAATAAGAGGTTGTTTATTTTCTTTAATATGCTCTGTATGACGACCGCTTAGTATGACGTGTTTCTCATTTCCTTTCGATATTACGATACTAAAACATTGACTTACAGAAGTGAATTGAATTCATTTAAATTTTTTTTATTACTGAGATCAGCAGACAGGCAAACGGCCTACCCTATAGTATGTGGTTACAATCGCCTATAGACGTTTGCAATACTAGAGGCATTGCCAACGCACTGAGCTTCTAAGAGGAACTGAAAACTGGTTCAACTGAGCCGAAACACACATAAGGTAATTGTAGCGGCATATTTAGACCAGGGGTGGTGGCCATCCAGTCGGGCTTGGAGGCCTACCAGCCAGCTAGGGTTGTCTTGTTACCTTTTACGACACGCCGCCACCGGCAGTATTCTGACACCACCCCACACGAAGAGAAGAGGCGTGGTAAAAAAGTAACAACTACTATTTACTTCTATTGAGATAGTCAAATAATTACTTCGATAAGCCGAATTGAAGGTATTTTAATAATATTTCAAATAATAACGTCAAAGCTCTTTTACTATCGTATAAAAATTCAAAGTGAAGGAAGCAAGTGAAACCAAATCGACTATAGTTAATTAAGTGCATACGCTACATCCGCAGGAAGATGTTAATGTTAAATACGATCCGTTTGTCTTAATAGTTTAAGGAAACTCTTCGAATACCCATTAGTTTAATTGCGTTTCGGAATTTGTAATGACATCATCACCGGTATGGAAGAATAAGCTCAATATAACGCTACTTATAGATACAAACAAAGGTTACTCTTTCTTCTTTTTTTTCAACCTTTAACCACCCAATGCTGAGTGTAATTCTCTTCCAATGCACGCCATTTACAAACAAAGGTTACTAAATATCCCTAAAAGCAGGGCGTAACCAGACCGTAAAAAGAAGAAGGAAGAAGTTCCTGTCAAGAGAAGGGTTGACAACCGGTAGGCGGCAGATCCTAAAACTCTCCATGTAGAGGCGGAGTAAGAATACTAACTCCTGTGGCCGGGGTCGGCCTGTCGTAAAAAGCGACAAAAGAACCCACTCTAGCTACGTGGTAGGGCTCCAATCCCGTCTGGATGGCGACTATCTTTGGTCTTAAGTATACCGCCTAATAATTTTGTGTTGTGTCCCGGCATTAGTGACCCAGATTCTTGCACCCCTATGGGACAGCAGCGTGATAGCGGTGCTCCTAGCGTCGCAAACATCCAGAGGTGACGGTAACTGGCCGTCAGCCTGTCTGCTGTACCTCAGCAATAAAAAAACCGCCAAATCTATGTATATCTTCCTGTTCTCATTTCATATTATATGGGGACGGCACAACATGTTGTCTACCTCCACTCTCCTCTGTTAAGCCTCATCTCGTGATGTTTTGAGCTTGAAATTATAGCTTCAATGATTTGTTTATGCCACGTCAAATGTAGTAATGGATTTTATTTAATAGTACACTCTTAGAAACCGTGGACTTTATATTATTTCTTATAGTACTTTGAAATTCTAAAACTTCAAAAGATTTTTATTCAATCTTTATTTTGAGATCTTTATTTTAAGAGCTTTAAAAGATTTAAGTTCAAAGGGATTGTTAAATTTATTTTGAAGTTTATAAATTATCGCACAATGTTCTAATCAATCTAAGTAGATATTTAAATGTCAGGGTACGAAATTCTTCAAATGATCTCGTTTCTGATTTTCTTTGAAACTGGAATACCTAAAAGAACATGAAAAACTAAAGTCTATTTATTTTTTATTGTTCTGGAACAGTAAATAGGCTGATGACTCACTTAACAGTAAGCAGTTACCACCATATCGATGTTTGCGACACCAAGAGCACTGCTAACATGCTTCTGTCTGCGAAGGGGAATTGGAACCTGGATCACTTATGCTGAAACGCAACACTGGGCAACGCAAGAACGCAACGCAACACAACAAATTTATCCGTGCAGAGGCGGAGAAAGAATACTAATCTCTGTGGCCGGGGTCGGCCTGTCGTAAAAGGCGACAAAACAACCCACCCTAGCTACGTAGGGCCCCAAGCCGTTGTGTTCCGGCATTAGTGACCCAAGTTCCTGTACCCTTATGCGACAGCAGAGTGTTTACGATGCCACTGGCGTTGCAAACACCCATAGGCGACGGTAACTGCTGAATTCTAAGCGGGCCGTCAGCCTGTCTGCTGTCCTACAGCAATAAAAAAACAAGTTTATTATGGTAGCTTGGATGGAGCTGGGTACCTGGAGTGGTTGCCATACTGACGAGCTTGGAAGCCTACCACCGAGAATAATTATTTTGTCTATCTCGCACTAAAGTATCTCTCTGTCTGGTTTGTAATTCTTAACGTCACACTGAGTGACTCGGATTCTACTAGAGCAGAGGTCGGCATTCAGCAGCTCTAGTTTCAGAGATTAGCCGGAACAAACAGACAGACAGACAAAAATTGTAAATAATATTTTTTTGGTATATGTACCGTGTATACGTTCGAAAGCACTTAGTAAATAGTGGTTATTTTAATATTAGAAACAGACCTTTCAATTTTATTTATTTGTATATGTTGATAAAATGTTCGTTTTTTTTTTCATAAATTCAGAGGTGCTACTGGTGATGTACCCAATTAAAATTCACAAATGTTTCTCCATTTAATAATAAGTTTTTTATTAATATATTGTGTTTGCTATTATTATATATGTATTTATTTTTATATGTTTTTAATTTTTGTGATGCAATGATTTACTTTAATGCTGTTTTATATAATATTTCTTTTTTAATTATTGTTCTCGTACATACATAAGTTTGTACATTTATGTAAAATACCGTGACGTTATTCCAAGGGCTTAACGGAAGATCAGCGTTGGTTTTTAAGAACCAGCATGATGCTGAGTTAGGTCCTATTTAGGACAATATAACTGTAAGTTGCGGTATAATTTCTATGTACATTTATTGTATGAGTTGTCCTAATAAATAATTTTTCTTCCTTCTTTTTATTTCTTAATATCGTGAAAATTGAACTCGCGACCTCCACACTGATCTCCGAGTGTATAATACCTTTGGCACATGGGTAAAATGTTGGCAATAAATTTGCTTACTTGCACATGCACACGTAAGGAAAATGTCCGACAACAACGCTTCCGCTACAACGGAAGTTGAAAAACTTCAAACGGAATTTAATTCCATGTCTTCAATATTTCTATTATTGAGCTAGTATTTATCATTTTATTCTTTTATTATTATTTATTAGTATTTTCTGACGTAGTAACGTTTCCGTGGCGTAACGACTAACGTACGTCGGATTATCTGCGGAGGACATGGGTTCGATTCCCATCCGTTGCATCTAGGTATTTATCTATAACAATAATAAGAGTCCTATAGCGCCTCCATGCTGGGCTTGGGCCTCCTCCTAAAGGATACGGACAGTATACCCACCACGCGTATCCAAGGCGGATCGGCGGGTTACACATATCGGTAATTTCGGTACTGTTCCTCGCGATGTTATCCTTCATCATCAGTACATGGCAACTATTCTACAATATGTACATTAGGCGGGAAAAATATTTAAGCGGTACATGTCATCGTAGGATTTGAACCCGGCACTAGATTGGTCTTTGAGTGTACTACCACTGAATTATTATATCCTCCTATCATACCTTCTATCCGTGCAACGGCGGAGAAAGAATACTGACCTCTGCGGCCGGGGTCGGCTTGTCGTGCGACAAAGCAATCCACCATAGCTACGTGGTAGGGCCCCAAACCCGTCTGAGTGGCGACCACCTTTGGCCTTAAGTATGCTGCCATAACTTTGTGTTGTGTTCCGGCATTAGTGATCCAAGTCCCTGAACCCTTATGGGACAGCAGCATGTTCGCAATGCCACTGTCGTTGCAAACATAGGCGACGATAACTGCAAAATTCTAAGTGGGCCGTAAGCCTGTATACTGTATGTAAATAGAATATCAGTTGTCTAGTACCCATAATACAGGTGCAACTTACTTTGGGACTAGATGGCGCTGTGTGAACTATCTGAGCATCATGCATTTATATAGGTAATTCCACTGAGCAATAATTGGCTAGAACTATACGAGATACCTAGCAACTAATGACGTCATAAATATTAAAAAGTAGGCAAATGGACTCAGTGTGGCCTCTTTTAAAAATAGTTACGTATAAAAATTTTGTACTCTACTTTTTATTCTGCATATACTTTCAATTAATATAAATTTTTTAACAGTTTTATAAAATACTAGACGTTTACGCCCGCTTCGCTGGGCGAATAACAGGCAAAAGTAAATCGAGAAAAAATTAGAAAGGGTCGATAGAATCCAAAATAAATAGCCTATAACAAGAAGAAGAAAAAATCCGCGGCGAACGGTATAGTCCCATTCTGATATGTTCGGTAGTTTTGTTGCGATGGTGATGAATCTTTCTAGTCAAAGTTAAAAACAACCATAAATGTTTGACCTGTTAAAATCTTGCGCAATAATGCTCCATTGCTAGGTTCGCCGTTACTTTAGAGGGAATGAGCTAAACTCGCTACGGTTATTTGGCGAATTTGCGGGTTACACACACACTGAATGTGCCGATTTGATGATAACGTTTTCTTTCATCGATACGATGTAATTGTTATTTTTAAGCGAGATAAATAGAAAAATGACTAATATAAAAAAATTGTGTTGTAACTGACAGATTGTTAGATAAAAATATACAACTGACCTTATAAAATTAATACACAACACGTCCTTATTCTGTAAACACTCGAAAATTTATAGATTTTTCACAATCACTTATTGTTCAAATTTAAAAATTTAATTCGCTATCACGTTTTAAATTTCGAGCGCGAGCGGGCCGGGAGCGGTGTGTACGGCGACGTGACTAAACCCTAACGCACTGTATTCGTTTTATTTCGACTCAACTTTGTATATATTTAGAATACGCCCCCTTGAAAATGTGTTGCTCCCCGAATGTAGGGTCTGACACGTGGTCCATATCCGGCGGGAGTTCATGGAACTTTTAAGTCTAGTTTTTGGGTTGCACTCATTTAGTTCCTTTTAACAAAAACCTTCTTGTTTTGCTTAACTAAGCAAATACGTTCTAGACGATGACAAAGGGGAAAATCTCGTAAATAGATTAATCGTAATAATAAAAAACGTCAAATAGCAATTTTTACACTAAACGATACAAAAAATAAAGTGCCATTGGAAAGTACTGTTATATTTAATATTACAAAATTTTTCTTAATAATGTTCACCCCTGTTTCAGCCCCTTCAAATTTTATTTTCGCGACAAAAAGTAGCATATATCCTTTTCAAAGTTCCAATCTATCTGTATATCATCAAATTTTTTTCGGCGGTTTAGGCGTAAAGACGTATTAGTATCGATTAGTAATTAGTACAGTTGTCTAATAAGATCCTAACACCAAACATTATCTGGTGAGTTGAATGATTACACAGGCTAAATTAGTTCAACATTCGAGCGCGCTAGATGGCGCTGTACATTTTTGAATCGCGCTATAGTTTCATTAATGTCATTTACCTGGGGTCACTTATGTTTTAATAAACGAGTTTCATCTGCAGCGTTGAGTTTTATTTTAGTTGTTTGTTCGTTTTAATAATAGTTAAAGAGGTCGTTGTTGTCGTTTTCTTTGGTGGTCGATTTGGTAACATTCGGTCGTTGGTCATAGTAGTTGACAGTTGTTGTTGCATTCAATCTTCTAGTGATCGGATGCTATCGATAGTGCCATCGAAAATTGAGGAAAATTTAGAGTCGCTGACACAGTAATATATTGTTATAATACTAGTCGTTGCGCCCGCTCCGCGGAGCGAATAGCAGTAAATTGAAAAGAAATGAGAAAGGCTCAATAGAATCCAAACAATAAGTAGTCTAAAATCATCTAAGAAAAATTCCGCATCGAATAGTTACAGTGCCATTCCACTGTGTTCTGCAGTTAAATATAAATAGATTTATAAATTTTGATAAGATTAGAATGGTTCGAGTAGAGACGTATTTGACGATATTCATATAAAACAGCGTTATTTCCGGTTGGATGCATCCCGCGCAAATATTTGTTTGGGCGCGTAAAATGTAAATTTTCGAATATACATTTGGGCTTTAGAAGTCCAGTAGTCTGCCCCTTTATTTGTGTTTACAGAACAAACAGATTCTGGGACTATAAAATCTAACAATACTTCCGATTTTTTGCTTTAAAAACATTCTAATTAAAGCGTCAGTTTTCGAAACTATAATACCAATATACAAAGCTTTAAAAGTTCGTGTAGTATATGCAATTTAGACTGCCGTATACCTTCATATATACAGCATTCCTACGCTGCCTCAAATATCCACGTATATACTCGTATGTGAAGATGTCAATTTCAAGACACGAGCACCGCACGCAAACATAGTCACGGATATTGCGGTGTGAGAGATACCTAGATTTACCGAGCTTGTCAACTAAGAAACCACAGAACACTATATAGTTCATTTTTTCAACTATCCGTACAAGACGGAGTAACAATACTAACCAAGCCAAGTTCGTCCTGTCATAAAAGATGACATAACTGGGTAGTTTTGCCACCCTAGCTCGGCCCCAAGTCCGTCTGGATAGGAACCACCCTTGGTTTATAAGTATGCCGCTATAATACCCTGTGTTTAGTTTCAGTATCACTGGCCCAGGTTCCAGCATCCCTATGCGGACATTAGCGTGTTCGCGGTGCCTTCACCGTCGTAAACATCCATAAGTGACGGTAACTGCTTACAATGAAGTGAATCGTAAGCCTATCTGCTGTTCCACAGAAATTTAAAAAAAAAATAAGAGTCATATTGAATATTAAAAGTTACATTTTAAACAGAGTCGAAATGTTTGCCTTTTGTTCACAACCAAGTTTCTATTGACGGATGGAATGACATGACTGATAGCGATACGAACGTACTTGCTCTCACTTACTTTATTCTTTAAAAATATAAAATAGCTCCAAATCAAAATCACAGTGCTAATAATTTCAATAATAATATCGGGATAAGCTGTGAAAGTATTTGTGTC
The DNA here is from genome assembly GCA_963693495.1 of Malacosoma neustria. Classification (NCBI taxonomy): domain Eukaryota; kingdom Metazoa; phylum Arthropoda; class Insecta; order Lepidoptera; family Lasiocampidae; genus Malacosoma; species Malacosoma neustria. Next base: position 5,506,218 of record OY856397.1, read on the forward strand.
ATTATAAAAACAGTAAACTTACGAGTATTCGTATGTGAATTGTAAATTCCACGTTTAGTATAGCGATTATTCATCACGAAGGGTAGTTGAAGAAAAAAAATATTCGCGATTTAACATTTTATTTATTAAACTTTTATACACAAATATAGACTGTGTCTCAATATATATAAATATGGCTAAGTGCTCAGCTTGCGGAATATTTACTGCAGCGTCAGGTGCTAGTGTAGCTGCATGTTTCACATTCCTCACGTTCCACAAAGGCTGTGTAACAGTTTCAGATTTTACGTCACTCTCTAAAACTTCGGCTTGCCCAGAGTGCAAGAAGATGATACGAAAGAGTGACAATACTTCGACCCCAGTTAAGATTATTTGTTGGCACGACATTCCTCCACCTAACAGTGCGATTGCACGTTTTTTAGCACCTGTCTCTGACTGAACTCCCCCTAAGGAGGACTTTTTTTATTGCGTAGGACAGCAGACAGGCTGACAGCCCGCTTAGAATTTAGCAGTTACCGTCGCCTATAGGTGTTTGCAACGCCAGTGGCATCGTAAACACTCTGCTGTCGCATAAGGGTACAGGAACTTGGGCCACTAATGCCGGAACACAACGGCTTGGGGCCCTACCACCGGTGGTTTGTTTTGTCGCCTTTGACGACAGGCCGACCCCGGCCACAGAGGTTAGTATTCTTTCTCCGCCCCTGCACGGATAAATCTGAAACTTGCACCCCCTTAAAATTACAAAAATCAATTGGTGTTTATTGTTTACCTTTTTTACTATTTAATAGTATTATAAATATTTAAATATATAAAATACATATACAAATGTTCATATTTCATATCAACTAGAAACTACTTGTGTTATTCATATGAAAAAATTGTACTGCCATAAGTTATCACAATTGATTAGTCTTGCTCAGTTATTATATGTACTCATAAGGAATATTATTCCTAAAACCACAAATTTATGTGGGAATGAAGGTGGTAATGTGGATGAATGATCGATGCAAACGAGCAGATAGAGTGACTGGAACAGATTTTGTGAATGAACGGTAAAGGTGAGCGAGTGTATGACTGCGAGATTCAATTGGGCAAGCGTGCGGTGTAGATGTGTTTCTGTATTACAAAATTTTATTTTATTTTTAATAAACTTTTACTTTCTTTAACATCTTGTTTCCCTTCATACGATCCCACATTTTGGGGGCTCGCCCGGGATCAGAAGGAAAATTAAATTAATTAAAAGTAAAGTAATGAAAACGACGGACGGTGTGCTACGTGGTGTAACGAGGCGGTTACATTTCGTTCTGCAACGGTTGCAATTTTTGAAGGGCGGCCGAAATAAGGACGGGAACGAGTTTTTGCTGGCTTTTGAAGCAAGACGGTGGCTTTAGAGCAGCTAAGGACAGCACATCGGTAAGATGCCAACGGATATACAGACACAGGATGACGGAGCGGGTAACGAGGGTTTGAGTGGAGGCGCAGACGGCACGACACTCAAATTACGGATGCCAGACAAGACGACAACGACGACTGCCAAAACAGTTAAATCTCCAAGACCGACGTCACCAATAATACCGGTGATGACGAAGTACGAAGCTAGATAAGGCGGTAGCCTACAGTACATAGACGATCTGATCCAGAAGTTTAACGCTCAAGACAAGACGTATAGCATAACCAAATTTATTGAAGACGTAGACGAAAATGCGGTAATTTTTGGCTGGACGCCCTTACAAAAATTAATTGTGGGAAGGCGCAGCTTAACGGGTACCGCAGCGCTTTGGTTAAAAGCAGAGCGACCGTTTAAGTCGTGGGATGAGCTAAAATACGCGTTAAGTAAAGAATTCCCTGACACGGTAGACATTAAAGCGATACACGAGCTAATGGCGGCGTGCAAGAAGAAAAAAGACGAAAGTTGCCTAGATTACTTGCTTACGATGCGCGAGTTAGGCAAAAGAGGTAAAATGCCCGACTATGTTGCTATACAGTACATTGTTGACGGGATAGAAGACGTGGAGACGAACAAAATTATGTTATACGGTGTTACATCATATAGTGACCTGAAAGAGAACATTAAAATATACGAAACGATCAAGAGGAAGACGAAAACGATGCATTCTTCATCTCAATCCGATAAACGGAGAAACCGGCCGAAACCAGTTTACCACGGCTATAAAAAGAAGTGCTATAGCTGCGGAGAAGAAAATCATGTGTCCAGTATGTGTCCGCATAAAGAAAAAGGTACGAAATGCTTTAAATGTAACCGACTCGGACACATATCGGCACAGTGTGCATCATCTGTGCATCGTCATAATGGCGGCGCAAGCGGGAGCGGTTCGGCGAAATCGAACATGTGGGTGCAGTCGGACGTTCGTGCGAATGGACCGGATCAGGATATGAACGAGAGCGATGCGAAAGGCGAAAACTTCATGGCGGTTGACACATTCAACAAGACGGCGCGTGCGGCACCAGCTGTCAGTTGTGACAGAAGGGGCACTGACATTGACAGTTGTCATAATCGTGCAGATGGCGGCGACGGCAACGTAAACAAATCGGAACGAAAGCCGTTGAAGAAGGTTTCTGTGTACGGTCGAAGTGCTTACGCGTTAGTAGACTCCGGTAGTGATTTAAATCTTGTGTCGGAAGATTGTTACGCGTTGTTAGGCGTGCCAGACTACGCAAAGTGCGAATTATCACTGACGGGACTTGGTGCATCGAAAGTGATATCACCTGGACGGTTCACAACAAACATTGTTATTGACGGCGAGTGTTTTCAAGATGTAGTGCTACACATCGTGCCTAGAGACGTTATGCCTTTTGCTATAATTTTAGGCCAGGAGTTATTGCAAAATGTGACGGTTATTATGAATGGCAATCGTGTACTTTTATTGAAGCGCGATGAAAGTTGGCTTCATAACTTCTCGTGCGACGTGTTTGTTTCTGATGTTTTAGGTTACGTGGTGGATCCAACGATACGGAGAGAGGTCAAACAGCTAGTGGATACCTATCAACCGAACAAGACGTGTGAAGCCCCGATCCAGTTGAAGATTGTTTTACGAGATGACGTCCCAGTTGCTCAGCAACCTCGACGGCTGGCTATTGTTGAGCAAAAGGAGGTGGCTTTCCACCTCCTTTTGCTCAACAATAGCCAAAAACCTGTCTTTACAGGTTACCCAATGGTTACAAGATGGTGTCATTAGGGTAAGTTTTTCTGAGTATTCAAGCCCCCTAGTGCTGGTGAAGAAGAAAGATGGCAGTACCAGAATATGTGTGGATTATCGACGGATTAACGAAAAAATGGTGAAAGACGAGCATCCGTTACCAATAATAGATGACCACATTGACAGATTGGTGAATGCCAAGGTGTTCAGCACATTGCACTTGAAGAATGGATATTTTCACTTGAAGAGTGGATATTTTCACATGAAGACTCTATAAAATATACTGCATTTGTAACCCAAAATGGTCAATATGAGTTTTTGAGGGCACCATTTGGTCTATCGAATTGTCCAAAGGTGTTCACTCGGTTTATAAACATAATTTTTAAGACTTAGTAGCGAAAGGGTACATGCTTATTTTTATTGATGATATAATAATTATTTCAGAGGATGAATCACAAGGCGTACAACGACTTAAAATAGTGCTGACGAGAGCTTCACAGTATGGACTTGAAGTAAACTGGAGCAAAACACAGCTTATTCGACGAAGGGTGGAAATACCTCGGCCACATTGTGGAAGATGGAACAGTAAGGCCATCGCCAGACAAAACTGACTCAGTGGTAAGGTTTCTTCAACCTATAACTTTAAAGCAGCTCCATGGTTATATAGGATTGACTTCGTACTTCAGAAAGTTTGTACCTAACTATGCTGTGATTGCTCAACCATTGACCGATTTGCTTAAAAAGAATGTAAGTTTTGTATTTGATGACTGTCACAAAGCTGCATTTAATTAATTAAAGTCAAGGCTTGCTAGTAGTCCTGTACTGAAGATTTACAATCCTGATTTGCAAACAGAGTTGCACACCGATGCTTCAATGTTTGGGTATGCAGCTGTGCTGTTGCAAAAATGCCCTGATGATGGTAGCTTGCACCCAGTGCACTCACTATGTGAGCCGCAAGACGAACAACGCTGAGAAAAAGTATACTAGTTATGAGTTGGAGGCTCTGGCCATCATAGAAGGTGTAAAGAAATTTAGAACCTATTTGTATGGAATAAAGTTTAAAATCATTACAGATTGCAAGGCGTTCCAGATGACATTGCGGAAAAAAGATTTATCTACTCGTGTAGCAAGATGGGTACTTCTTCTGCAAGAGTATGATTATGAAATCTCACATAGATCAGGATCACAGATGAGACATATGGATGCATTAAGCCGAGCACTTTTCACCGGTGTGGTGACAAGGGAGCTGCATGAGAGACTAAGAAGAGCCCAGGAGTCTGATGAAGGGCTAAAGGCGATTCTGGAGATACTCAAAGAACGAGATTACCAAGATTATGGCATTGAAGATGGAATATTGCACAAAGGTACACTGATTGTGATCCCAAAGGACATGGAAAATGATATCCTAAAATCCTAAAGAGAGTACATGCTGTAGGTCATTTTCGAAAGAAAAAATGACAGAGTTGATAAACAAAGAATATTTTATCAAAGATTTATCAAGAAAAATAGATGAGTTTATTGCCACCTGTGTGCCATGCCTACTGGCTACAAGGAAGGCGGGAAAACCAGAAGGGTTCCTCCACAGCATTGAGAAAAACAATATCCCATTGTTCACCCTCCACCTGGATCATATTGGTCCAATGATGGAAACAAAGAAGCAGTACAATTATATACTGACTATAGTTGATGCATTTACTAAGTTTGTGTGGCTTTTTCCAGTAAAGGGGACAACAGCTAAGGAGACAATTGATAAGTTGAAGATATATCAACAATGTTTCGGTAACCCATCTAGATTCATCACAGATAGAGGAGCAGCATTCACGAGCAATGACTAGGATTTACTGTGAAGAGGAGAACATAGATCATATTTCTATAACCACAGGGGTACCGAGGGGTAATGGGCAGGTTGAAATTATTCATAGACTAAATGACTAGAATAATGACTCTTCTGTGACCATCTGCACCATATGAACATGTCCTACACTCGTCCGTGAACAATACGGAGGCCCATTGCTCTTCTGTCCAATTCAGGTGATCCTAGTACCCTAGTACCAGTCGCACACTGTCCACAAATCCGCCGAACACAACCGCTCGCAAGCGAACAAAGGCGCCCAATTATCGAGAATCGCTAATTTCTTTCAGTAGCAGTTACAGCTACAATCGGCTTGTGGTGTAATAGTAAGTAAGAGAGTAATAAATAAGTATTTGAACAGTAAAGACGTGTTTCAAGACGCTCCGGCGTCGATGCTTTATAGGCTTCTACCTGTACAAGAAGATCTCTCCCATGTGCCTCCTTAACTCTTAAGGAAAAAAAGGGAGGTCGAAAAGAGAAGAGTCATGCAGACACGAAGATTTCGCAGTAATCCCTCAATGAGAGCACTCGTTTCACCAAAAGAAACTTCGGAAAATAGGGCGAATGATGAGCCACTCAGGGAAAATGAAGATATTATTAACGTTAAGAAAGATAACCTGAAAACTGGTGAGAACTCAAAGAGCACGGCGATCGGAGAAGGAACGAATCGAATTGTGGAATTGGATCCGGCCATTGAGCAGACACGAAGATTTCGCAGTAATCCCTCAATGAGAGCACTCGTTTCACCAAAAGAAACTTCGGAAAATAGGGCGAATGATGAGCCACTCAAGGAAAATGAAGATATTATTAACGTTAAGAAAGATGACCTGAAAACTGGTGAGAACTCAAAGAGCACGGCGATCGGAGAAGGAACGAATCGAATTGTGGAATTGGATCCGGCCATTGAGCATATGGTTGCCAGACATCCTTTATTTTAAAGGACGTCCTCTTTTTCAGACCCTAAAATTGATTTTGTCGCCTAATTTAAAATATTTAATAGATGACAATACTTTGTCCTTTATTTTCATGGTGTCAAAACTACGATACTTAATATTAACCTTGATGCATTGTGTGAAGAGTTCTGTCTAATAAAGCCTCTTCTGACAAAAATTATAAAGGATAAGGAGTGTGAAAGTGTTCCTGAAAATTGGATTAAGATTCTAAAATCGACGGATAAAAAACAGAATCTGCTGAAAATAATACAATACGTATTTTCTACCCCAGTTTCTAACGCTCAAGCTTAAAGAGTATTTTCTTTGTGTAAGAATACGTGGACCGAAAACCGCAATAAGTTAGATATCAACTCTGTAAAAGCAGAACTACAAATAAAATCAAACTTCAACATGCCATGTAAAGAATTTTATCATTTCATTATAATACAATATATGTCTATTGGATTACTCCAAAATAATATACTCGTACCCAGGGCTGAAGCTAGAGTCGAATTTGAGGTAGGCCAGCATTGGTTAAAGGTAGGGCAGAAGTAAAAAAATTATCATAATTGATCTGCCCTCGAAGCACGGGCTCCTAAATCAATCACCATGTATATATGTATCTTTTGTGACAGACCATAAGCATGGATCTAAGAACTATTAAATACTCAATGATGAAGAACAAGCGAACAAGATGGTTGAACTTCCAGATTTGGATGTAGAGATCCACGTCTGAGTGAGAGTGAGGTAATAAATAATTGTTAGGTGTGGTGATACGAGTAAATAGACACGACCAAAAATACAATTTAGATCATATTGTTTCTGCAAACTTATTATAATAATTAATATAATAATAAAAAATATTTAAAACAGGTGAATTCTACGATTTGCCATGTTATTAAAAATGCGAAGAACGGAAAAGTTTAGATAACTATCACAATAATTTTTTTATCTCAAACTAAATACATTTACTTGAGATGTCTTAGACAGAATCAAAATATTCAGTTATTTTGTTTTAACTGTATATAAATTTATCTGGCTATATTATTATTTTTATTATAGGAATAAAACGTTCGTTGTTTTCCATACATTCAAAGGGGCTACTAGTGATATACCTAATTAAAATTCACAAATGTTTCTCCATTTAATAAAAACTTTTATTAATATATTGTGTTTGCTATTATTATATATGTATTTATTTTTATATGTTTTTAATTGCTGTGATGCAATCATTTAACGCTGGTAACTTTAAAGCTGGTTTAAATAATATTTGTTTTTTAATGATTGTTCGTACATATTTATGTTAAATTCCGTGACGTCGTTAAAAGAGCTTAACGGAAGATCAGCGTTGCTTTTTAAGAACCAGTATCATACTGAGTTAGGTTCTATTTAGGACAATATAACTGTAAGTTGTGGTATAATTTCTTTAATGTAAATTTACTGTATGAGTTGTCCTAATAAATAATTTCTTTCTTTCTATTGCCTTGGAACAGCAAAAGGGCTTACGGCCTAATAGTAAGCAGTTATCGTTGCCTACAGATATTTACGACGCCGGAACTGGAACGTGGGCACTTATACCGGAATACAACACAAGGTTATTATGACAGCATGTTTAGAGACCATGGGTAGTTGCCATCCAAACGGGCCCAAACACATAGCTAAGTTTGTCTTGTCACTTTTATAATAACTATAACCGTTGTTTTTGGCTAGGGTTGCAACGATACATCGGACACCCGATAAATATCGATATATCGATGACTAAAAATATAGATATTTATTGATATCGACGAAGCGCCGATATCTATCGATATACCGATATTATTAACAAATTTTTAGCCCCAAACTTAATCGCTAAACGTTTGAAATAACTAAAATTACACTACATATTAGAAAAGAAGAAATATTGATAAAATATAGATATATTAGCCTGCGAGACTGACATATCAATATCGATTTAGTTCGATATATATCGATATTTTAAAAAAAATTTCATCTCTAGTTTTGGCCGTGTTCGATTGCAGGGATCAATATTATTATTTACTTTAAATTTCCAGCGAATTCGTCGATACATAACCTTATGAAATAATAACGAAACATTATAGCGTCCATGTGTTTATTTCCCATGGTTGACTCAGCCATGTGGTTCTTTGAAATAATTGCACGAGTTGTTTAATTCATACGTATTATTAGATCGTTGGAATGAATTTTAAAAAATTATATCTCATTCGCCCGTTGTCTTGAAGGTTCACTTCTGGGAAGCACTATTGAGTATTATAAGTAGGTTCTATGTAAAAATTGAATATAACAGGATATATGGCTTGGTAACACCCTTATAATACCACAGAAAGCGTAGAGCTTAGCCATTCTCTCCCAGCGCCATGTTATGAAGCGGTAGTAAATGAATACTGTGACAATTCACATTGCAATCTAGTTTTTTTTATTGCTGTAGGACAGCAGACAGGCTGACGGCCCGCTTAGAATTTAGCAGTTACCGTCGCCTTGTTACGCTGCGGATATCATCCGTAATAAAGCCTAGAATCAGTCAGAAAAATTGTATATGTAAATATATGTCCACCCGAACACGCTGCATTGGGCTATAGGGCCTTGTTCAGGGGGGGGGGGGGGGGTTGCCAAGCCCAATTCGTGTTACATCATGGACGCAGATAGGCAGGTATACGAAGCCTCTCGTCAAGACGAATATAAAATAATAATATTGGTTTATCGGCTTCCTTACGATATTTTTGTTTTAATTTAGTACAGGACAATTATTACATATACAATTTTGTTTAACTAAAGTAATACATAAATTAAATATTATTCCACTTAAATATATGTATACCTAGAGGATATGATTTCTTTTGAAGTGAAACTTCTTTGCGCGCATGAGGGTAAATTTTTTACGGATGAAACGCAATATTAGCGTCACGAAGATGTGAAACGTTTTTTTTTTGCTTCAATAATACTAACCTTATTAATAATGGCTTAAGGCTTATTCTAAAATGTAATTTTTAAATGATTGATTTACTTATACATATATTTTCGAATTGCGACTTTATTACAATGAAATACACTTGAATTTTTTTTGCTCTAGTAATACCAACCTCAATCAATGGCTTAAGGATTATTAAAGTGTTCTATAATGTAATTTTAGAATGATTGCATTACATTACTTATACATATCTATTCAAATTGCGACTTTATTGCAAACAATAAAATACAGTTTAGATTTGTTTAATAGATATAAAATAACAATATTTCATAAATTCTCTTTTCCTAATTTATTAGAAGATTTAAAAATTAGTTTGTCAAAGAAGTTTCACTTCTGACATGTGTACTATGTACGCACGCACTTTTTTAAAATTCTATCATTTATTTAGACACTATACAATTAAACATATAATTTCATTGTAATAACAATGTGTGCTGTAGGCTGTAGCAACATTAATCTCAGTTCACCACTACATTACAATACATTCATATTAGTACACTTATAAGACAGAATTGCGTGTGCGCGCGCTCACGCGTTTGTGTTTGTGTTTGTGTGTGTGTGTGTGTGTGTGTGTGTGTGTGTGTGTGTGTGTGTGGTGTGTGTGTGTGTGTGTGTGTGTGTGTGTGTGTGTGTGTATGTGTATGGCTGCATTACACACGCCGAAGTTGTATCTGTATGTATACTCAAGGTGGTGAATTCGTTATGAATTAATTCTCGTTATAACTCCTTTTGTTTCCACATAATCAACTGAGTATAAGCATGTTATAATTATAATTTTGCACTGATAACGTGGGGCTGGCAGTCTCTTCAAAGAGACGCAAAAGGCTTTTTGAATACAGAACGCACTAGTTTATATTTTGTAAATTTCTATGTCGAAACTAGTAGTAATATTTGTCAGTAGACAGGACCTTTTGGGCTACGTATTGATAAATCATTAGTTTGTATTTTGAGTATATAATGCTATACATTTATGTGTAAGTTTTTAATTACTAACAATATTAATCTAATTATATACATTATGTGTAAATGAGTAACAATATTAGATCATTGCTATTGAAATCTCGCGAGCACGTCGACCGTCAACATGTGGACTGCATCACTTATATTATCATTACCATGACTGCTTAAGTGGCTTTTGTTTAGTGTTATCCAGATGAGAATATTTTATCCATACTTAATATTAATGTAAAAGTAACTGTTTATTTTTCATGCAATTTCCTCGGCTACTTTTTGTCGTGAAAATGAAAATAGAATGGGGTGAAATAGGGTTGAATGTAATTAATTTATGTTATTTTTTTATTTATATGGTAGAACAACGTTTGTATCCGATGTGTTTAGCTAGTAACTATAAAATATATGAGGAAAATAGGGATCCTTTGACGCACCATGACAACAAATCATGCCGGAACTGCGACTGTTCGACCCGGAATTTTTCGAAGATTGTTCTATGCTACTTATTACTTGGATACCATGAGGTGTGGGGGGTATAGGTCGTTAATTGAAACACGTATTGTCTGTACGACGACTTTAATTATACTGACTAAATCGACTTACACACTACACCACCGGGGTACAAGAAAAAAAAATGTAACCTAAACATTTTTTTTTTTTTAACAGTTATTATAATAAAATTGGTATTATATTAGTATGTACATAGTGACTTAATACTAGAATTCAATTAATGCTAAGCATATTAAACATTATTTTTAAACAACTTAGTTCTATTTTTATGCACAATTTCTATCTTATTGTTTTTCATAATTTTTACATTAGGTTCTAAATCTTCAATTACAGTATATGGGCCAATATATAATTTATCTAATTTTGTTGCAGGTTCATTTTTTAACAATATTAAATCATTTTTCTTATATAATACCTGTTTTTTATTTTTATCATAAGTACATTTTCTTATTTGTTTATTTTGTAACAAATTATTTCTAGCATCTTTGTGTGCAACTTGCAAACGATACCTTAATTCTAAACTATAATTATCTGGATTATACAAAGGTTCAATGTTTTTACTTATTCTACTCGGGATTTCACAAGGTTTCCCAAAAACTAACTCATATGGAGCGTATTTTGTAGAAGAATGTACAGTGTTATTAAAAGTAAAACACCAGAATGGAAGCCAGTGGCTCCAAGTTTCAGAAAATTGGTCACATTGTATTCTCAGATATGCACCTAAATGTTTGTGTGCATTCTCAAGAGATCCTATTGATTCATGGTGGTATGAAGTTGAATTTAATTTTTCAATTCCCAAAAGAGTACAGACTTCTGTCATTGTAGATGACATGAACTCTGTTCCTTTATCTGTAGCTATCTGTTTCGGTATTCCGAACCTTAAAATAAAATTGTTAACAAATGCTTTAGCTACGGTTACAGCTTCCTTATTTTGAAGTGGATACGCCTCTACGAATTTAGTTAATTCGCATTGTAATGTAAGTATATAACTATTATTATCTATATCTTTGTCCAGTGGACCAACTAAATCTAAGAAAACTTTTTCAAAAGCATACGAAGCTGTGGTTGTTATTACCATAGGCTCCTTAGTATTTCTTGAATACTTTGAAAATTGACATTTATCGCATTTACTTACAAATTCTCTAACATCTTTCTCCATTTCTGGCCAGTAATACTTTCTTTTTATGTTATTAATCATTCTGCGCACACCAGCATGACCACTTGTGGGCAGTAAATGATAGTCATTAATAATAAATCTTTTATCATTGTCGTCATTAATTCTTTCAACACCTCGCAAAATACAAATGCGTGGACCGGTCCACATTTCGTCATTTTTAATTTCGTCTACTAAATCTTTAATAAATAACGCGTTATTATTTCCTTTTATTATACATACTTTATCAACGTTTATGTTTTTACAAAACTGACTTAATTTCTTCACAAAAACGGCTCGCGTGTATTGCGCTTTGAAATTAAGGTTAATGTATAACGTTTTCTTACTTTGAGAAAATGCAAAACACTCGGTTTCTACATTTATATTATTTTGTTTCTTAAGTTTATTTATCTCCTTTCCTTCTATTAAAACCATCTCTACAGCGTCACTCGGTATCCGTAACAATTCCACAACTTTCGGGTGATCAGTCCGATTGTCCGTGTCATTGCTATTGATATGAGTTTCTGTATTATCTTCCACGTTGCTTATTTTTTTCTTTTGTGCTCTAGTCATTACTGTTAATAATATTGAGTTCATACACTTTAATTCGTCCGAGTTTGTTGGTAACCTAGATAATGCGTCAGCTACGCAATTATCTTTTCCTTTAATATAAGTGATATTAAAATCGTATTGTTCTAATGTTAATCTATGTTTTAGTAATCTACTTGACGGATCTTTCATTCCAAACAAATATATTAACGGTTTATGGTCAGTCATAATTGTAAATTTTTTACCTAAAAGATATGGCCTAAAATACTTTACTCCCCACACGATTGCAACTAATTCTTTTTCAATTGTTTGATAATTTCGTTCGGCTTTGTTTAAAGGTCGACTTGCATAAGCAATCGGTCGCATATCTTTATTGCAAAGTACTGCTCCAACGGCAATACCTGAAGCGTCAGTTTGCAAAATGAACTCATTTTTGTTCGAAAAATCTGGGTACTGTAAAACGGGTGGTGATATCAACTTTTTTTTTTAAAATTTGAAATGAATTTTCACACTCGTTGGACCAAACAAAAGGTACATTTTTACGACACAAGTTATTTAATGGGATAGTTATCTCAGCAAAATTTTGAATAAACTTTCTATAGTAGTTACAAAATGCAACAAAGCGTTTTACTTCATCTGTATTTTTAGGCTTAGGGTAATTCTCAACTATTTTAATTTTGTTTTTATCAGGCAAGATTCCTTTTGCTGATACTGTATGACCTAAATATAATAATTCTTGTTTTAAAAAATTACATTTATTGGGATTTAATTTTAAATTTACTTTTCTAAGTCTTTCAAAAACATCAGTTAAATTTTTATTGTGACTTTCTAAATTACGTCCAAAAATTACAAGGTCATCAAGGTAGATAAAACATTTCTCATAGTTTAATCCTGACATAGCTATAGTCATAGCTCTTGAAAAAGAACTAGGGCTGGTTTTAAGACCCATTGGCATTCTTTTCATCTGGTACTGTCCCGTATTAGTTGTAAATGCCGTAAGTTTCCTAGACTCTGGATTCAAGGTTACTTGGTAATATGACTGGCTAAGGTCTAAATGACTAAAATAAACTGCACCGGAAAGAGATTCTAAAATATCCGTTATATTAGGCAATGGGAATTTATCGTCTTGAATAATTTCATTTAATTTACGGTAATCAATAACTAATCTCCACTTTTTATTAACATCGTCGGACTTTTTTGGTACAAGTAAAATAGGACTTGACCATTCACTTTGAGTTTCTTCTATAATATCGTCTTTTAGCATTTGCTTAATTTGTTTATCTATTTCTGGTTTTTGACTATTTGGTAGTCTATACGGTTTCGTATAAATAGGATTCGTATTTGGTTTTAAATAAATGTTATGTTCGTATATATTGGTAGTAGTAAGTTTATCTCCTGGGAGATAAAATATATCGCTATACTTGGAACAAATAGCTTCTATAGTCGTCCGTTCCGTAGGGTGTAAATGGTCTATATTCAAGGTTGATAACAAAGTACTAGCTCGTTCTGCATTCGACTTACATGCAGTAAATTGACAGATTTGGTATTCATTTAACGAATGTACTTCTGGCTGAAAAGTTGGTATAGTAACTAACTCCTCACCGGTATTCAATATTTTAATCGGTATAACATTGTTAACAGGTTTAACTATTAAGGCTGCTAAATACAAATTTTCATTTAACTGTTTTGGTAAAACAACAATATCATGGTTCAATTTATTATTCTGTAATTGTATATAATGGATTGATTCACTTCTAGCAGGTACAGTCAGACAGCTATAAGAAATAGTTGGTGTCGTATAAAGTGGTATGGTACACTCGTGCACATTACGTAATTTTAATATATTATTTTCTAAGTCAATATGTGAATCATAATTTGATAAAAAGTCTAGCCCAAGTATTCCATCTGATTTACAGGGTAATTTATCAAACAAATAAAATTTATGATTAAAGCAAGTTCCATTTTGATCATATAAAGATAGATAAACAAAACCTTCAGATTGAGTTTTTCCCCCAATACCATTTATTTCGATGTTGTCTCTAAATAGTGGAATTTGTTCCGTTAATGCTTTCTTGGTAACTGCTGAAATTGATGCTCCGGTATCTACTAGCCATGAACATTTGTTATTATTTACATTAAAATGAGCATATCTAACATTTTCATTACAAGTCATAATATTAAAATATTTAACCCCGAAAAAACCGATTTTCATTTTCCAATTTTTCTTTTTGTTTTTCCGTATTGTCACATAATTGAACAGGGAACATCTTATGTTGTGAACTTCTACCACGATTTCCTCTACCACGATAAGATCTTGTCGAAGAATAATTATAATTATTTCCCCTGTTATTACTTGTTCCACGGTAATATCCACCACGGGAATTATTATTGAAATGTTGTTGTTTAAAATTATTATATTTATTAACTGTGTCATAATTAGCATATCCAAATGGTTTTAGGGAATTAAAACCATTCTTATAATAATTATTTCGACCTCCTGTGTTATTATATCTGTTATTTGACCTACCTCTCATGTTGAAAATATTGCTGGATGAAGAAGGTTGAGCCAACTCTTCGTCTTCAGCTGCTCGCACCGCATCTTTGAGGTCCAAATAGTTACGTGCTGAAATAATGGTACTTAATCGCCTATTTCTTAACCCATCAGAAAATCTTTTAATTGCAAGTTTTTCATTTATAGGTCTTAGTATTTCACATGCTTTTTCGTTACCGTCAGCTTGTGCGATAGTCAGGCCTACGAATAATTCTGATAATTTATTTCCATATTCACTGATAGACATATTATTTTGACTCAAGTTATTTATTTGAGAAAGAATAGAATTTGCAGATTTTTTTGTAAGCAAATAAGATTTCATGTCTTTTACGAGACTTTCTATATCATTATATTCACCTTTTAATTTTAACTTAGCAGATTTAGTAAGCCTAGTTTTTAATACGAAAGATATTAGTAACTTTATCTGATCTTTATTTTTTAAACAATCACTATACAATTCTACAGTGTCAATAATTTTTTCTGTTGTTTCCTCAGAACCATCCATTATAGGAATTAATGATGTTGCCGTTCTTATCTCAAAGTTTTCCATTTTGCAAAAATTATTATATTTTAAGCTAGATTCAGTATTATAAGTAAGAATTTTTGAGTAAGCTAATTCAATTTTTTCTCCTAATACTTCAAGTATAAGTTCATCTAATTCTAAAGAAATTTTATGCTCGGGAATAATACTTATAATATTTTCATAAGAAGAATATAGCTTTTTAGCCTTTAATATTTTTTCGTCTACAATAATTTTATATTGTTTTCTTTTAGAGCCCAATTTCCTTAAATATATTTGTATGTCAGTTAACTCACATAAAATTTGTTCTACATTTTCTTCCATAGATTTTTTAATGACGTTAAAATATACTCACTAATTATTAACTAAATTTAAAGTTCAATAGAAAATCAGTAACGGCACCTTGTTCTGGAATAAGTAGCGCACAAAACACAAACATAGCACTCTTAGTTTTATAGCTCACAGAAAAAGAATTAAAAAAATAATAAAAGCACTACACATCCTCAACTCCTTCTCCTTCGCCGTAGATCCTTTTGGACAGCCGCATACGCATTCTTCTGACAAACTCAGCATTAATTCTCTTATCTATCCATTTCTTCTGTCTGTCCAGTACTTTTTTAATAAGTACAACCAAAATGAAAAGTATGATTAATCCCAAGGCCGACAGCAGTAGGATGTTGTTTCTTTGGATATGAGTTTCTATAATAGTATTCTCTCCAATAATCACCTCCTTTATTTCTTGTTTATTGTTTCCGTTGCCCATTGTAATTTTTATAATATATAATTTTTCTGTCTTCAAACGACGTTGTCAGTTCAGTGGTTGGCGTCATTATATCATGTTTTTTAATTTTTATAATTCAAAAGTCTTAACTTCGTGCACTGAGGCACACAGGAATTCGCTGATCTCGCTTATTTATCCGTCGCGCCGTCGCGTCGCCCGGCACCTGGGCGAAACCCGATACCTAGGCGATAGCGCAAGGCAGGGTCGCCATGAGGTGTGGGGGGTATAGGTCGTTAATTGAAACACGTATTGTCTGTACGACGACTTTAATTATACTGACTAAATCGACTTACACACTACAACCATTTGCCATTTTTATTTTTTTCGATTTACCTTTTTTGTTATTCCATCAGCGAAGCGGACGGTAACGGCTAGTATAATAATAATTTGTAAATTTAATTATGCCGCCATAATAACCTTGTGCTGTGTTCCGGCATTAGTGACCCAAGTTCCTGTACCCTGATCTTGCCCTGGGACAGTAGCGTGTTCGCAATGCCACTGGCGTTGCAAACACCAGTGGTATCGCGAACACGCAGTCGCAGTCGTTGCAGTCAAAAATTCTTATAAGAAAATCAAAAACATATACATTTATTACCGTTGAATAAACCACTGAATAAAGCACTGAAAATATATTTGTGGAGTTTCACCGTTTCTTCTCTAGCCAGGGTATTTGAGGTTGGAAGATGACTGTCGCTCTTAAAATTTTTTTAGGCGTAACTAATCCTTTATAGCTTTTCGCTTAAATCAGGGCCTCAACGAAAGACAATTAGAAGTACAGCCATTTATCATAAGCATGTTCAATACAAAACGTGATTGGAATATGCGGCTTCTAAGATCTATTGTATGATTATTAAGCTAATATTTATACCAGTTTGAAGAAGACAAAGATAATTTGCCATTCTTGATTTTTTTCCATAACCCGTTTATGTTTCGTAATAGGGCGCATGCGTGGGTGAGCTTGCGCATACGTCGAATTTAAGCAACGGCGTATGGAAGACCGAATTATAGTGTCGGTTTGTAGACGTAGGTAAAGCTGTGGTATAATTAACAGCGATGGATATTGTTTGCATGTAAAATTGTTTTTTTTTAAACTAAGTTGTGAGTAAACAACTTAATACTACAACTAAATAGGTGCGATGTGTGAAGGTGAAGACGCATTGAGACACTATAAATACTGTAAATTATCTAAAGATTTGATTCTCAGTCAGAATAAAGCTGAGCCGAAAAGCGTTATTCTGCCGTATCAATTAAAAAGGCTTATGTCCTTCTCCAAGGTCCAATCTATCTCTATACCGAAGTTTATCAAAATAGCTTCAGCGGTTTAGGTGAAAATGTAACAGACAAACAGAGTTACTTTCACATTTACAATATTAGTGTGTATGTGTTTATAGGAAAAAATAATTAAAACATCATTAGTGAAAGGCTTCGTTGGCTATCACTGGAGTTTTTTGAATTTGAGTAGTTAAAACTTCGATCAACAGCCGGGGTCGGCCTGTCGTAAAAGGCGACAAAACAACCCACCCTAGCTACGTATTAGGGCCTCAAGCCCATCTAGATGGCCACCACCTTTGGTCTTAAGTATGCCGTCATAATATCCTTGTGTTGTGTTCCGGCACTAGTGACCCAAGTTCCTGTACCTTTATGGGACAGCAGAGTGCACGCGATGCCACTAGCGTTGCAAACACCCATAGGCGACGGTAACTGCTAAATTCTAAGCGGGAAAAAAACAAATATTACCAAACTATGTAATCATGATTAGAAGTAAATGAAATACACAATGGAAGTCCTAGATATAGAAAAAAACTAAAAATATATTTATAAAATTTGCTCTGTGAAAAATCAAATCCAAAATGTCTCGATTAAGAGGACTGAAAAAAATATCTAATCATTACAGCAAATAGTCCATCATATTATGTACAAATAATAGAACTAGTTATGTACACAGGAGGGTAGTTTGAATATTTAGACCGATAACATGTGTTCTTAGATTTGTTCGAGTTTTAAAATTAAATACAGTACAATATAAGTAATATTTCAATGTGAAAGTGTACAAAATAACATAATAAATAACATCAAGTGTTGTTTTGAGTTTCAGTAAAATCTAAATATCGTTTTCAATATGCCTTCTGAAAGATGTGGCACGTGCAGGAAATTCATGTCATCTACAGAAGACCTTAGATGTGGATCATGTGGATTTCTCCAACATAGGGTTTGTGTGGCCCTTCCTGCTAAAGGAAAAGTGCCACCTGCTTGGCGTTGCCAGGCTTGTAAGGCATCAGAAAACACACCTAGTAAGATGGCTTCAAAAATAATTGTCAATGAAGTTAAGGATCTTTCCATTAAAGATGTGATGGATGAAATTCGGGCCATGCGCCTCGACTTCTTGGAATTTAAAAAGGAAATTACTGATCTGAGAGTTGAGGTGCAATCTTTCAATGACCGCATGGGACGACTTGAAACTCGATTGGATGAGTTGGAGATAGCTGTGTCCATGCAAAATGGAGCACAGGCTATGGTGGAGAAAAATACAAATCGTATAAGGGCAGAAATAAATAAAAGAGATCAGGACCTTCTGGCAGATGACCTGGAAATCCGAAACATTCCAGAGGCAAGCGATGAAAATCCCTCGCATCTGATAGTGTCTATAGCCAATAAGTTGGGTGTCAGTATAGATACCGGCGACATCGGATACGTGGAACGAGTTGGCAGCCACTCTCATAACCTGGATTTGCGCAAGGAGGGGGTAAAAGAACCACGACCTAGAGTTATCGTGGTGCGTATGGTGCGTCGTAGTGTCCGTAACGAATTGTTATTAAAAGCTCGAGCACATCGGTCTATGAATACTGGAGTTTTTGGATTTCCTGGAGAACCGAACCGCATCTACATAAACGAAAGACTGACTACAACTAATAGAAAGTTATTTGGTTTGGCACGACATGTTGGCCGTCAAAATGGATGGCAGTTTATTTGGATCTCCAGGGGTCGAGTGCTTTGTAGGCGCAAACCGGGGGAAGCGGTGCTCAGGATCCAAAGTGTGCAGGACATAAATGATAATATAGGACCTTGTGAATGACTCCCATGTTGTAAACACCTGTTAGCACTTGTAAACTTGCTTATGTTTATATATATTATATTAACTAAATTAATTATTAACTTTATAATATTATACTAAGTAAATTATATTAAGCTACATGTTTTATAAACTATTATATACTCTGTAAGGTATTTATTTTGGTACTAGATGGTGCTCTATGAAGTGTCCCAAACTGTACTAAATTGTCCAAATCTCATGTTTATAATTCAAATTTCTATATTATTATATGAAGGTTCATTTAAAGAATGTACGACTTACAAGTAATATTGTGTCTCATGTTAATTTATATCTGCTACTTAAATAACTTAATGTACCTATTACAATATTGTTATTTTTCCATCATATAGTCTAATATCAAATAATTTTGCTAAAATAATCTATTTACCCTTTTTTTTAAGTTTCGTACTGTATTAATTTTAAAACCAAATAATTTTATCAAAATCTAAAGGGTCAACTATGATCTTAGTTAAGGCTCCCACTGAAAACCAGCGTCAAGTCGAAATTAGATTGGTTTCAACTTGGCATTATGCTGAGTGAGCGGGCCTCATTGGATACAGAAGTGACAGATATTGGCAAAAAAATAAAAATAATAATAGATATCCCCTAACTTATTGTATATACCGATAACGATATAATGTTTTTCTTTGTTTTTATTTTATATAGATTTTTGTATGTATTTGTCATTTTTATACCAATAAAATATATTTTCTTTCTTTCTTTCTTTCTGTTAAATAAGGTTTATAATACATATTTTGACTAAATCCATACTAATGTTATAAATGTGAAAGTAAATCTGTCTGTCTGTTTGTTTGTTACGTTTTCTTTATCGCTAAAATGACGCTTGAAGGGAATAAAATAGGGGTGAATGTAATTAAGTTCTGTTTTTTAAATTTATTTAGCAGAACAACGTTTGTCGGGTCAGCTAGCTGAATATATAATAAAATTTTTGATTCCGCGCCTTCTTTGCTCACATTTTTTCTCTTGTCGCCTTCTTTGAGACCCAATCTTATTACGGGCGTAATTACGAATTCAACCTATTTAATTTCAGTACAATTTTAAATAAAGATTAAACAAAACGCCCTGTAATTACAAGGTAAATCGTAACAATAGTCTATTCTGGTAACCTATGGCGTAATTCTAGCAGGCACTTCCTTCCCGTCCGAGCCGGAGGCGCACGCGCATTCATATCCCTCCGCCAGGGCGTCGGGCAGTAGAGATACATCGGGGTGGTTTATGTGGGTTACACTGTTACGGGTATACTCTGGTACGATTCCCGTCCCTAGCCTGGGTATTACGGTATATTACGTATCTACGATGCCATTCACGGACCCAGAGTATACAGTATTACAAGTGAATTCCAGGCAGAGGGAGATTGGACTGTATGATAGAGAGATGAAGAGGAGTGGTTGGCGATATCTTGCCAGGTTTGGTTCAGGTGGGGCTGATGTGGCGCGTCGGTTCACACCGCTCGCCACCACAGAAAATACCATTAGGCGTGTACACCACCCTTGGCTGTCTGAGGAAGCTCATCTGAGGGCTTACGACAGTCAGTCAGTACGTCGTCTACCGCACGCCAGGACGGAAGGTTGGCGCACGCTTCGTGAACGGCCGCGCCCCCGCCAATAAACCGACAATCGCGAAAGCCGTTAAATCCTATGGTAACGTAGTTTCTGTTTGTACTTTCGAATTCTATTCTTCTAAATGTCTATATAGAATCTAAATGTAACTTATTAACAATACAGAGCATCTTTACAAATCCCGTTGTTTAATTTCTATTTTTAGTGTTATTGTTTTTTCTTTTTTCCCTAATGTGGGTTGGGACTCTTAAAGCGCCCACAAGGGGACGAAAGCTAATTTACCCATAGTACACATTTATAAATGGGCCATAGACTTTGGCTTGGGCTTATAGGATATAAAGGCCCATAACACGCTTAGGTACTTTTTTATTTTGGTCTCTGGGAAAAACCCTATTCTTAACGAGTTCCCCCGACTCGAGGGGTATGTGGGGCTACGGGAATGATGTTTGGCTATCCGATTACCCCCTAAAAATCCCCACTGCTCTCCTATCGCCTATACCCGGGCTGATCTTGAGGCCTGGGCCGGCCTTCGTGTCGGGGCGGGCCTCTTCTATGTTTATATCGCCAAGGGGTCAGGGTTGCGTCTCCCTGGTGCTCTCCTTTGTGAGTTCTAAGGAGTTGAGGGAGGCCGCGAAACAACATGCAGTCCACCTTCACGGCAATTGTGAGGGTGGTGGATCCTCCCCCGAGGGGCCGTTCGCTGCCGCTTTCTACTTAATTTTATAGGTGCCTATGTTATGAGTGCTTATACTCCGCTGCAACATATTTAGAAACCAGAGATGCTTGCCATCCAGACGACCCTCAAACAGATGGGTCACTATTCTTACTGCCTGCACGGAGAATATTTATTTCCGTGACTCGACGGTCGTAATATAGCGAAAATCAATTAAAGTTTTCATAATACATTTGATGAACTGCCAACTCGTATATTTTTAACGATTCTTCAGTAGACTTTATAATTACTCATCAACGTGCGAAAACATTCTCAAAAGTAGTCTCTAATTTTCTTTAAGATTTTTTTTTCTATATTTAAAAGAAGTTACCACGACTGAGCGAGCAGCGTATTTACTTTGAATGGGAAATAGTTGCGAAAGTAACTAGGTTACCCCCAAATCAAGGTTCATCTTGGACCTGGACCACTCTGCAAACATTCAAGACTATACTACCGATACTTAGATTTTTACTCTTCCTAGCTTGGGTTACTCTTTCATGAGTATGATGAGTTCATTGTTAGGAGAATATAGTTGACCCGGCAAACGTTACTCTGCCATATGAATTTTAAAAGGCTACCTGCAAGGTCCAATCTATGACTATACTGAAATTCATCAAAATTGGTTGAGCAGCTTAGGCGTGAAAGCGTAACACACAAACAAACACTTTCGCATTTACAATATTAGTTAGGATGTTTAAAATATAAAAACATTTTTTTAATGGCTGGAGTTCAGTAGACAGGCAATAATAGCAAGTAGTCATCTGCCGAAGTTCGCAAAACCAGGAGCATAGCCAATACGCTCTTAACTTCGAAGAAATTGAATATATTTTTTTTTTTTGCTGTAGGACAGAAGACAGGCTGACGGCTCACTTAGAATTTAGCAGTGACCGTCGCTTATGAGTGTTTGCAACGCCAGTGGTATCTCCAAAACGCTACTGTGTTAAGAGTACAGAAACTTGGGTCGCTAATGCCGGAAACAACACAAAGTTATTATAGCGGCATGCTTAAGACCAAAGGTGGTCGCCATCCGTAGCTAGGGTGGGTTCTTTTGTCGCCTTTTACGACAGGGCGACCCCGGCCGCAGAGATCAGTATTATTTCTCCGTAGAGGAGCGGAATAAGAATATTGACCTCAACGTCCGGGGGCGGCCTGTCGTAAAAAGCCAAAACTAGGTCGCCTAATATGCCACCAAAATAACCTTGTGTGTGTTTTAGCATAAGTGATCCAGGTTCCAGTTCATCTTTGAGGCTGGTAGCTCTTTGGTAATGTCCCTGGTGTTACTAATGTTTACAGGCAACAGTGACTATATACTACCGGGTGGGTCGTTTACCTGTCTGCTGATCTCGGCTACTCGAAAAATAAATCATATAGCTAATTAAAAAAAAATTGAGTTGTAATCGACTGACAAAAAGAGTTGACGTGATCCCTAAAGACTTGATTAAGCAATCAACACGGGGTCAAAAAAAGTTCCTGTTCCCATTTAATTCCATCCATTCCACATTCATCTTTCGGTTAAAACAAATGAAAAGTTTATTTTACAGTTACATACGGTGAATTAAATGCCTAACGGACAGTGTCCAAAAGGGATTTTAAATACTTGTGTATAACCAGAACTGTTTATGCAATTTTAAACTTTGTGAAAAGGTCTGAAAGTTCAGATTACGTCATGTAATTTGTAGATGCAAACCGTGTTCTGTTAATTCTAAAGGGAGTTTTCGTTCGGACTGTCGTGAGGTGCATTTCATTCTAGTGATGAGAATCGAATTTGTTTCGATATATATAGCCCGCTTATTACGGTATTCGATTATCACGATAGCCTGATCCGCTTTTTTTAATGCTGAAAAATAGCAGATAAGCTGGCGGCCCACTTAATAATAAGTAGTCGCCTATGGATATTTGCTGGCTATATAGACACATCGCGAACACGCTGGTGTCCCATGGGGGTACAGGAATTTGGGTCTCTAATACGGGAGCACAACACAAGGTTATTATGGTGGCATATTAATAGACCAAGGGTAGTTGGTGTTGGTTTTTTTATCGCCTTTTACGTAAGGTCGACTCCGGCCGCAGAAGTAAGTATTGTTACTCCGCCCCTGCTCGGAGAAGAGCCGGCTGCTTAGGAAGTCTTCCCATCATGTACCTACTCTAGAGGAAGACCCAAGGCTTCCATGAGCTGTTATTACAGACTTGCTTTAGCGCACAGACCAGTTCATATGGGATACGAATTTCAGATGAAATGTAGGCACATATCTCCTGACATAACTGAATCGTATTCCAGCCCTATATGAGAACCTGACATTTTGTACAAACGTACATTTTACGACATTTACTTAATATTTGATGACAAATATTTCGACTATCGTGACAAGATGACACAGCAGCTACTAATTTAAATTGTATATTACAATATCGATAAATACTGTTTTACGGTAAATCCCATCCCTATTTATGTAACTATGCAAAAACGAATACTAAGTGCACGTTGCAGTGCGGACAAATTTAGCTCGAGACGGCGTGAAATGGACAAAAAGCACGAGTTGCATCCCTTTTATCAAGGAAATTTGCAGACTGGTTAAAAATACATTTATAAACCGACTTGGTTTATTTAATGCCTCGTTTTGTTTTCTTCAAGCAAAACTGAAGAACTCGAAGTATGAGCAAAACTTATCTTTTTGTCTTCACTTTGGTTGGTTAGGGCCGAGAAAGTGTTTGTCGCAGAGCAATGACCAAAAGTCAATCCTGCGACCCACCAAAAGGACTCTAGGTGACGATCGGAGTTTTTGGTGTAGCCACGACCACCTTAACTATCCTTTGCAAACCAGATAATTGGTCGCAGTAGTGGGGTGGAGAATCCTCACATAGCCTCGTCAATTTCCCCCCGGAATTCCTACGTGGCAGTGTTAACAAATAGCTGCTCAGTAAATGCAAAGTGTATTTAGCTTAGAGGATTAACACCAGTAAATTCAAGGTTTTCTCAACCCTAATGTCATAGAACCAATACAAGTCCTTGATTGAGGCAAGACCATGGCAACTGCTACTTGCAGTGTACAGGCGAAATTGGTCGGTTGCCCAATTACGAAACACAGTAAGGGACAATTTTTTCAAATAGATGTTTTAGTTTTTTCGTTCAATTGGAGTCTTGGGAACACAATTCAATTCAAAATCATATTTTTTTTAAATGTTTTTTTTTTTCAGTTTCTGTTTTTTCGAATTGGGCAGCCGTGCTAGCCCGCATAATGCAAGTTTGTCGCGCAGCCGTTACAGGTCTTTCCTTAAATTTCAAATCTTCAAATATTAAGTTATTTAAAAAAATACGGTTAATTTGCTTTTATATAAATGCACCATTCATTCAATCATTTACTAATATTTAATTATCTAGCATGAGTTATAATCTCCACGTAAACAACACAGATTTTTTAGTTCATATTAATGTATACAGTGAACTATCAATAAGTCCCGTTTGAAATACTTGTCAATACCACAGTTAACAACGGGACGTAGGTCGCAGGTATACCCACTAAGACCCTAGTGTTGTTCTTCTGCCCGACGCGACGCCCGGGGGGAGGGATATGATTTCGTCCCCTCCCGCTCAGGCCGGATGGAGCGGCCATGGGACGTAGACTGACTTTTCCTGTGTGTTCAGCCAGTTATGTAACGTAGCTATACTAAAAAAAGACACCGAAGTTTTGTACCAAATATGCAATAATAATAAAATCAGTCATAAATTTAATAACGAACTTCCGTTATAAAGTTTTAGCAAAAATAACTCAACCATTATAATAGAAAGTGATGATACATTTACGAGGTTAAGATAAAAGCAATAAAAATGACGAACCCAAGTGTTTTAAAGCACTTAAAAGTTTCGAAGCTGACACGTACAACAAAAACTAGCAAAAAAAATGTAAATGGCATATTGTAAAATAGTGATACGGACCCAGCATGTAAGTATTTGCCAAGATGGAATACTTTGGTCTTTCTATACTCCGGATGCCGAGCAGGAACAATTTCGGCCATTGATCTGTTATTGTTATGACCGAGGTCATTGCTCTGTGCGAGCAAAGCGGCATTATATTTACGCGGGAGTGGCAGAGACAGATAATAACAGGTCAATGGCCGAAATTCTTTCTGCTCGGCATCCGGAGTATACATAGCCAAATCTTCTTCTTGTCCTTATTCCACATTATATGGATCCTGCACAACATGTTTTCTCCTTCCACTCACTTCTGTTACCCGTAATCACAACATTCACTCCATTTCCTTGGTCTACTGCTCATTCTGTATCGTTTCTAGTATTTTTCTTGTCACATAGCATTCTTGCCTTCGCATTATATGGCTAAATTATGCTAGTCTATTACATTATTGCTTTTTAGTCCTTGGCGATATACTTTCAAACTTCTTCGGAAATGCCAATTTCTAATTAATATTCCTGATCCCCATACGAAACCTTATTATGGAACATGGGTCGCAAATAGTTCCTAAGACCTTTTTTCACATCTCTGACAATCTCAACATTGTTCTAGATTTGAGTTACCGGAAATTGAATCAAGTCTCTTCATCACAAAATGGTGAGAACAATATTATAGTATTGATTAAGAAGTAGTGATGTACCTACTTAATCAATTCAAAACCTGTTAATGCCCAATATATTATAAATAAATAGATCATTTTTGGCATTGATTTCTCAACGTCAAATAGCATTCCGAAATCGAAGATTGACAAAAAATATATAGCTAAAATTATTTTCTACAGACTTTGACTTTCTTCGGCAGCTAGATGTCACTAGCATCGCAGTCAGTCCTCTTATGATACCGAAAACTCGTGTAAACAACTCTATGGAATTTTAAATTCCAATTTTAATAACATTCTTTATGTCAACGAACTCGAATTTATGATAATTAAAAAATTTAAATAAATATGCAAATATTCCATTACTTGTGCTTGTACTAAATATATATTATATTGATTCAAAATCAATGTATGTATATTCATTAATGCAGCAGAACATGTCTTGTATGCGTATTGTTTCGTGCAATGACACTCTCCGCGCAGGGGCGGAAAAAGAATAATGTTCCCTTTTTTTGTTATTAGGTAGGTGGAAAATGCTTAATGCACATCCCGCCGCCTGGGCTGGTGTTGGGTTTGGCAGGCCTCTTTTGTGTCAGCCGGGGTGTGTGTGTCTTCCCCTGGCCGCCTCTGGACTCTTACAGAGGTGAGAGGGGCGCCCGAAATACTACGCGCCCCTCCTCCGGCCCGCAAACCTGTGGCTTCCCCTTGCCGGGCAGGCCGCGTGGCCGGGAAGAATACTGACCTGCCGGGCGGTCTGTCGTAAAAGGTGACAAAACAACCCTAGCTAAGGCTCGAAGACTCGATGGCAACCACCCCTGTTCTGTTCCAGTTTCCCTAAACATGGTATAGATGGTATCGCATATGGATGTTTGCGACGCTACAGCTAGAATACAAGGTTATGGCGGCATACTTATAGACCAAAGGTGGTTGCTATCCAGACGGGGTTCGAGTCCAATGTAGTTGTTTTGTCGCCTTTTATGATAGATCGATCCCAGCTGCAGGGTTAGGATTCTTACCCCGCCCCTGAGCGCACCACTTTGGGTCATACTCTCCATTTCTTCTGTTCTGGGGGACTTTTTATTAGTCGGATATTATGTGCTGTTAATATTTGGAAATTTTTGAGGCATTCTTAGACAAATTTTATGCACTATTATTTTAAATGTTATACGTAAATTTACATTTAAATGTTAGGTATATTATAACTTATTTTTGAATTTAAAAATCAATTTGGATTAGTGGTTTTAGATTATCAAATAAAATTTACTATTTCCTTGAATAATGTTGTAAATTGTTATTCGTTTTTTATTTATTTTTTTATAATTTATATTATTTAAAGATCCGGACAGTAAATAAATAATAAAACTTAAATTTTTTAGATAATAATCATCTAATTTGGAGTGTAACGATCTCCACCAAAACCTCAGAGTCCCAAATCTCCATGTCTGTATATCCAATGAAGAAAACCAATTATTGGGTTGAAGATTGTCTGAAAAGGATGAAGAGGAATAAAGAATGTTTGGATTCGACGAGTAGAATTTATGCATGCAAGCCCTAGAAGAGCAGAAAAGACCTATATCTATGGCCGACGAAAAGTATCTGGGAGTATTGACGACTCATTTTTAACGATATTGTCTAAAACATAGTACATGAAAATCAGCCATAAGAATTTACGTGAAGTAAGTCATGTTTTTATGTACCTTGATCACCTGATACCTGGAAATTGGCTGTTTGACCAAGCTAGCAGGTAGGCATGTGATCGTAGTACATACTAATACTACACAATCGTCCACATTTTGTCCGTCAGAAAATACGTGACGTCTGGTGGCCCTGGGATCTTGCTCTATTATATATTAAAATAGATAGTTTTGTATATATGTATATATATATATATATATATATATATATATATATATATATATATATATATATATATATATATATATATATATATATATATATATATATATATATATATATATATATATATATATATATATACATATTTTATTAGGTTAATAGTTTTAAAGATATTATGATCATTTAGCTGTCACTAAAAAAAACTTCATTTAATTTTCTACATTCCTTTTATGAACTGCAAATTATTAAGCGATGCATAAAGTGTCGGTCACCAATCACCGACATAGCGTCGAACAGGTTAAGTAATTTAATGAATAAGTAATTTATATTTTATTGAAATAAAAAACCTGACTAATTTATAAGTCAATATGAGTACGCCCCCTGGGCAGAACACGGTGAGCTCAATAATAATTATTTTCTATGTAAGATCAATGTATTTTTATATAAAACTAATGTTGTTTACAAATACACATTTCTTTATTTGCATACATTTATTATAAATATTTAAAGTATTAATATGACGGCGTTTACGTCAAACATCAGGTTGACAGGACTGTTAATGTCAACCTAGCGAAGCGTCATTGTCGATGGCAGTGCGGGCAGCCATCTTGGACATTTTTGAACGGGACGGCGCCCGCGCACCACGCTTGTGACGAATCGCTCAGAATCTGCGCCATCACGCTGTTTTCAAGACTTAAATACGTTAATATTGTGTAGTAGTGATTGCTAATTACCTAATTACATCTTGATTTATGTGAATAGTGATTAAAATACGTTTATTGTGATATAAAGTTATTTATTTCCATTTCGGCGGCCACGTGACCACATATTTAGAAAAAAAAGAATAAGATGAGCTCGGGTGGAGAACCTACAGGCCTTCCTGCCTTTTCATCAGAAGTGGGATGTGACGCCCAAGCTGAGGGCCAGCGGGTCAAAACGGATGCCGAGAAATTACTTAACAGCATGGAGACGCTTTTATCTCGGGTTCTCGCCGCTCAACAGTGCTTTGTCAAAAGGATGACCTGATACGTCGCGAGTTAAACGCCCACAATATCACCACTCGCACTCAATTATTCCGAATACTGGGAGGGGTATCTCTCAAGCGTCGGTCGGATGGTGGAGAAATCAACGAACCTGAGATCAAGCGCTATCGTCCCTCTGAAAGGTTCTCAGAAATACCAAGCTCATCACGCGCTTCGGAGAACATTACTTCTGTGACATGCTACACGTGTGGACAAAAGGGGCATGTGACAACTAACTGCCCCGACAAGAAGAACGGAAGCAAGGCTGCGGTCAAGGAGGTTCATCTTTGCGAGCACCGCCCTTCCAGGGGTACTTTAGAAACATCATCCGGTGAGCTTGTCCCTTTTTTATTTGATAGTGGATCGTCTTGTTCGCTTTTAAAGGAAAGTTTTCGCGATAGGGCGCCTTCAAATTAGCCGCAAAGTGTCACGCTGCAGCAGCGCGGCTGCAGCGCTACAACGCGGAACAAATCCAGGAGAGTTCTTCGCCCTTTGCAAGCCCCATTGTCCTCGTTAAAAAGAAGGACAATACAGATAGATTATGTGTCGATTACAGGGAGCTGAATTCCAATACCGTGCCCGAACGCTATCCCTTGCCCCGTATAGAGGAACAAATTGATCAGCTTGTTGGCGCCAATTTCTTCTCCTCTTTAAATATGGCTGCTGGGTTACACCAGATTCCTGTTCATCCCGATTCAGTGCAGGAAACAGCTTTTGTCACCAATAAGGGCCAATATGAATATCTTGCTATGCCTTTTGGCTTGCGAAATGCACCTTCGGTCTTTCAGATATGTATCACAAAAGCCATTAGTCATTTAAAGAATAAACCATTAATCTACATGGATGACGTATTATGCCACTCTGTAGGCATCTCTAAGGGTCTGCAGCGTCTTGACGATGTATTGGCCGCATTGTCAGAAGCTGACTTTTCATTAAACCTTAAAAAATGTAAATTCATGAAGCAAAGGATTTAGGCTATTCAGTGCAATCTGGTGTGATCAGACCCAATTCGCGGAAAATCCAAGCGTTGGTAGATGCTCCTGAATCGAAGTCAGCTACGAATGTTCGTCAATTCCTGGGATTAGCGTCTTATTTCCGTAAATTTATTCCCGATTTCACCCGGGTTGTGGGTCCCTTATATCCACTTACAAAATTAAAATGACGAGTTACATACATGGACTACTGAACATGAAAGAATACGCAAAAGGTTAATACACATTCTTACGTCTGAACCCGTACTTACCATATTTGACCGGGAACTCCCTATAGAGTTACATACAGACGCTAGCTCGGACGGTTACGGAGCGATCCTTTTACAAAAGAAAGACAACCTTCCCCACGTTGTAGAATACTTTAGCCGTCGAACGTCAGATACAGACTCTCGCTACCACTCTTATGAGCTAGAGACGTTAGCAGTCGTTAGAGCGGTAGAACATTTCAGACACTATCTTTATGGTAGGAGTTTTGTAGTTGTTACGGACTGCAACTCATTAAAGGCGTCAAAGTCTAAGAAGGACTTAACCCCCCGTGTATATCGTTGGTGGACGCTTCCAATCGAACTCTTAAATATTCCCACGAGAATTTACGCGCAGTACCCTGGGGACATGACGGATTAATCCAAATCGCGTCTAGCCTTTTAAATGAAGTCGAGGCCGAGACGGCGTCTGATGATGTAGAGAAAACTTTGTGCTCAAATAATGATAACGAGTCATTAGATCGTCTCGACACCTTGACCGTATGCTCGGACCTGCTTCGGCTGACTCACGCACTCTCACTGCAAGCTCAGACACCCTGAGCGCACACTCAGACCCTGAAACATGGGAAGTCCTTCATGAAGTTGTAGTGCACACGGAACAGGACAATTCACTATGATAAGCTGGTATAGTAGAAACATTCCTATAACATTCCTATAATCATGATAAATTGTTTAAATGGTTGATCCTGGGCGAAGAAGCGTCGTCTCTACTATTCCAGGGTGAGTAGTTAAAGGGCACGCTTCACTCGTCACAGAAAGTAGACGAAATGTGTCGTCCGAGTCACTGTCTGGTTGACTTGTCACATTGATCTATATAGCGTCATCTGACGAAATGTGTCGTCCGAGTCAGGTCGAGAGGGCTGACTTGTCCTGGATGATCGCTTGGTACTTGTGAGACGAATTGTGTCGTCCGGGTCACATCCTTTGTGAGGATTGACTTGTCTAGATGTTTACATTGATCTATATAGCGTCATCTGACGAAAAGGGTCGTCTGAGTCAGTTCGAGAGGGCTGACTTGTCCTGGATGATCGCTTGGTACTTGTGAGACGAATTGTGTCGTCCGGGTCACATCCTTTGTGAGGATTGACTTGTCTAGATGTTTACATTGATCTATATAGCGTCATCTGACGAAAAGGGTCGTCTGAGTCAGTTCGAGAGGGCTGACTTGTCCTGGATGATCGCTTGGTACTTGTAAGACAAATTGTGTCGTCCGGGTCACATCCTTTGTGAGGATTGACTTGTCTAGATGTTTACATTGATCTATATAGCGTCCGGTTGACTTGTATAGCGTCATCTGACGAAATTTGTCGTCCAAGTCAGGTCGAGAGGGCCGACTTGTCCTGGATGATCGCTTGAGTCACTGTCCGGTTGACTTGTCCAGGATGATCGCTTGGTATTTGTGAGACGAATTGTGTCGTCCAGGTCACATCCTTTGTGAGGATTGGCTTGTCTAAAGGACGAAAGAGTGATGTCTTAGCTAAATTGTAGCCTAAATTGGTATCTAATGCTGTTGTCGACTGGTCTTACTAAAGTGTAATCCGAGTCACACCTCGTGGTTGGCTAAAAGATACACTTGTCTGGTTAGTCCAAGTCGTTAAGTGATTTTAATGTTAGTGTACTGGTGAAAATGATTAAGTCAGGATGAGCGAACGGACTATGCAGTTATCGTAACTTGTTTCAGAATAAATCGCCCGGGGACGGTCGCAAGTCAGTCCGGCCGTGACGGCGTTTACGTCAAACATCAGGTTGACAGGACTGTTAATATCAACCTAGCGAAGCGTCATTGTCGATGGCAGTGCGGGCAGCCATCTTGGACATTTTTGAACGGGACGGCGCCCGCGCACCACGCTTGTGACGAATCGCTCAGAATCTGCGCCATCACGCTGTTTTCAAGACTTAAATACGTTGATATTGTGTAGTAGTGATTGCTAATTACCTAATTACATCTTGATTTATGTGAATAGTGATTAAAATACGTTTATTGTGATATAAAGTTATTTATTTCCATTTCGGCGGCCACGTGACCACATATTTAGAAAAAAAGGAATAAGATGAGCTCGGGTGGAGAACCTACAGGCCTTCCTGCCTTTTCAAATATACACACATATATATGTTTATATATATGGTAAACGTATTTAACAATTATTATACAATTACTAGCTTTTTGTACGGCAAACATTTTAATGCCATATTATTTTTTATTTAACATAGTGAACCGAATTATGAATCTAAATTATTCTTGAATGCATACAAACAATAATTTCATCAACATTGACCCAGCCGTTTAGGAGTTCAATCACATACACAGGCAAAAGAATTATAATATATATAAAGATATAAGATCTAAAGGTATAATGCTAACACTGAGTTGTAAAAACCAACGCTAATCGCCCAGAGGCGGATGGAGCACTTCATCCGAATCAGGGCGGTCTGCACCCTCAGCTATTATTATTTAAGGCGGTAGTTGACTCACACCATTTTACGGCATCCCGAACATGAGCAATATTAGGGATGGAAGATGGAACCTGGGACAGGTTTTTAATAGTGTGGAATCGTCGTGGGTCCCAAGCGAGGCTGCAGTCCTAGTCTAGTGTGCAAGGGTATTATGCCCCCAGAAAATAACTTTTGCTCGGTGGTAGCGCCCCAAGCCCGTCTGGATGGCAACCAACTTATGTCTAAAACCTTGTGTTGTGTTCCGTCATTAGTGACCCAGGTTCTTGTACCTACGCGTACAACAGCATATTCGCGGTGCTCCTGACGTCGTAAACATCCATAGGCGACGGTACCGCTTACTGACTTTCTTTGCCGTTCGTTGCTGATGCTCAGTATAAACAAAAACTGTCTCCCAGAGACATCTAAAACTGTGTCACAGAACATAAATAATAACTATAAAAAAAAAATACCTATAGTTGGTAGATATTTATCAACACAAACAATAGAGCACCCTTCTTTAAAAAAACCCACTATTTCATAAATCACAGGAATATCAATTTGTCAACATTTTTTTTATGAAGCGCTGACTGGGCAATGTAACCAGATATCCCCACGATACATATCTACATGACGATCATACAGTAATTAAAACTAATTGGTTGCCAGCGTATCTGTTATTTATGCTTCAAATAAGGGATTTATGGTCTAAGTGTTTAAAGAGAAGCGGGTGTATAAGCGTAGCGAGTTTTTTCAGTTACATACTCAGAAAGATTAGAGAAGTCTACGCTACATATATGTATTTAGTTTCTTTAGTCTTTACTATTCGTGCAGGGGCGGAGAAAGAATACTAACCTCTGCGGCCGGGGTCGGCCTGTCGTAAAAGGCGACAAAACAATCCACCGTAGCTACATGGTAGGGCCTCAAGTCCGTCTGGATGGCGACCACCTTTGGTCTTAAGTATGCCGCCATAATAGCATTGTGTTGTGTTCCATTAGTGACCCAAGTTCCCTTATGGGACAGCAGCGTGTTCGCGATGCCACTGGCGTTCCAAACACGCATAAGCGACGGTAATTGTTAAATTCTAAGCGGGTGTCAGCCTGTCTGCTGTACTACAGCAATAAAAAAATAGTTACAAATAATATTTCTTAGTTTCTAAATTAAATTTGTGTGCAATAAAAAAATCCATACTATTACATGTTATAAATGTGTAAGTAACTCGAATTTCAGGATAAAGATAGATTGGACCTTGGAGAAGGAAATAGGCTACTTTTTATCTATATGGCAGATCAATGCTTGATGGGTCTGCTAGTACTATACATAACTTATACAGGGTTACTGACAAACCTGTCCAAATTTTGTTAATTATAAAACAGAATTAATTAAATGTTTAGCAATTATAAAATTTGGTGAGCCACAAAAAAACAGCATTGAAATCATTTGGTCGGCATACAAAGATTTTGTTTGCAATTAAAAAATCAGGCAGCAATCCTGGTTCCGCAAATAATTTTGATACTTGTCAAAAATTAAATCATAAATAGGCAGCTTACAATAACATTAGTTTGCATAATAAACATTCAGTCCGCAAAATAACTATTTGATCAGCAAGATTTCATGATTGATCAGCAGAGAATACATGTCTATATGCAGTGTGTTTGATTGGTATGCATATTTAAAACATGGTGAGCAAAACTAATTGGATTGCGTTTTTGTTGAAAAATCGGCAATGTACGTTAAAGTACAATTATAAGAATTTTTGTTTATATTTAATTTTAAAACTCATTATATAAGAAGTTGCTTTTTTAATTTCGATCTCAATTATAATTTTATTATAAGAATAAATATATAGCTTAAGTACTTAGGTACCTACTTAATGTTTTATATTTTTTGATTTATCTCAATTACATTTTATAAGAATAAAAAAATCTTTTATTAATTTACACTTCTATAAATAATACATACCCAAACAGAGAGTAAATAAATTAAATAATCTTTGTAAGGAATGCACCCATTTTGCGCATGACAAGTAAACTGTAAAGTATCTTTGTTACTTTTATAAGCAGCTCAAAATTAATTTTTTGCTTACCCTCTGAGTGCTTACCAAAATTTTATTAAACAGGAGCAGCTCATAGCAGCGTACATAATTAATATGCTCATAAAATATGCTGTATGTACAAAAATAATTACAGTCATCCAGAATGACATAAATTGCTGACTGATTTTGGAATGTTTGCTGGCCAGTGGCCATGAGTTACTGATCAATTAGCTATTTCTGCTCACAAAAATACGAATACAATGCTAACCATAACATGACCGTAAAATTTTAAGATGCGACATGATGAACTTAGCTTTACAGAATAAGGAAATATAAGTATGAAATATAATTTGGAAACTATTGCGCGATGTAAAACAATAGTGCTGCCATCTAGTATCAAATGATACAAAACTATTTGAATGGAATTTATATATTTTTTCCTCATTTTTTTTTTATTGTTGAAAAACAGCAGACAAATTGACGGCCCACTTAACAGTTAGCAATTACCGTCGCCTATAGGTGTTTGCAACGCCTGGGGCACCGCTAACACGCTGCGATCCGCATAGTAGTACTGGAACCTGGTCACAAATGCTCGAACACAACACAATGTTATTATGGCGGATTATTTAAAAACTATGGTTGCCATCCAAACGGGATTAGAGCCCTACCTATAGCCTTGGTCGTTTAGTCGCATTTCATAACAGGCTGACCCCTGTTTCAGAGGTCAGTTGCATGGTTAGAATATATTTTGTGTGAAGAAATGAATAAAAATTATATTAATTGTAAATCGCTCTCGCTATCACTTATACAACAATCCCCATAGAACTTAGACAAACGATACAAAAACCCAAATTACTCAAGAGACAGTACTTAAAACTTTATCAGAACTTGTTTTAAAATCTTATAACTAATTCGGGCCAGTGGATTAATTGACAAACTACTTTGATGTCAAAGAATTTTAATTAAATTCGAAGATTACAGTTAATGATTATATTATTTTTATTTTTTATTTTTATTTATTTGGGAAACAAACAATTACAATACATCACAATAAAAAGAAAACATAAAAATTAACAAATCAGTAAAGTTTCCACTTATAGGTAATACACATAACTGCATCATCCAATAGAATAATAAATAGTGATGTCATAAAATTAAAATTACAAAATACGATATAATAAATAAAATAAAAATAAAAAATATTATGGGATTTTTTTAGTACGAAACATACAAATTATTTAGAATTATAAATATTGATTTTTATAAATATTTTTTTTTTATAATTCTTTTAGTATGTTATGCAGGGCCAATATAGTAACAAGTCTAATGCGGCCGCAGCTTGCCCCTCGGAGGAGGATCCACCGCCCGCACTGTTACGCGTTCCACATTGTTGTGCTGTTCCGCGGCTCCCCTAAACTCCTTGAGTCGATTCAAGAGAGCGCCGAGGGAACGAAACCCTGAAACCCTGGTGCCAACATTTTAGAAGAGGCCCGCCCTGAGCAAAAGCCAAAGAGCGGGCTGGCATCGGCCCGCGCCACGAGATCGGCAGGCCACATATCCATGGGCCCGGTCGTAAGCGATAGGAGAACAGCGCGGTTTTTAGTGGGTAGTCGGATGTCCGAACATCTTTCTCGGAGTCCCCCATATCTCTCGGTCCCCCCGGGCCATGGGAACCCGTCAAGAGAGGGTTCTTCTCCAAGACCAAAAAAAAAGTTGCAAGTTTAATTAGAAATAAAAATACTGTGACTATTACACAGCGCCATCTAGTCTCAAAGCATGAAGCAAGCTTGTTATCACTAATATACAACTACTTTTTAAACGCATTATATTACACATTAGAAAAAAAGAAGCAAATATTTTATTTGGGATTTAATAACACTTATAACTGTATTTATTAAGTTTATAATACTTTCAATATGTCCCAAACTTGGATCCAAGCGCAGGATTATGGCAGCTAACTGTAACCGGCGCTGTTCTGCTTGGCACCATAAGATGAAACTTACAGACGGCTCACATCGCGACGTGACCATTTACCACATTGATATCTTTACACAACATCCTAACTTTTTGATAAATTTCGGTATAGTCTGAGATTGGACCTTGAAGAAGGACGTAGGCTACTTTCTTTTTAATTTTATTAAGAAAAACGTTTGCCGAGTCAACTCAGCATTCCTATTGTACTGTAACAGGTGGCGCTGGTCAGGTCTATTAGGACAAATCAAATTATAACAAATGTAATAAATTCTTAAATGTATATCCAGTCACTTTGTTCCAGTGCAAAGTTAAAATTATAACATAGTTACACTCATTTGACTTGACATACACACACACACGCACGCACGCATACACAAACTCTAATTTATTTTACAAACGTATAATTAATATAATCGCTTTCTTTATATTAATGTGTTTAATTGTGTAGTCTCAAAATGATCTTAAATCTAAATGATTTTGATTCTGATAATATTTTTTGCGTGTGAGCTGTTGTGCCACAGAGATCGTCAAAAATGTGAATATAGGCGTATGCGACAAACAAGCAACAAAACCGCTTTTTTAACATTTTATTAACACTACCTTTGCCTGTTGTTGATATGTTTTCAACATATATTGTATTCACATACGTGTCACGTTCAAATTTTAATTAGCAACAATGTTCTAATGAGCAAATACTGTTGAATGGACAAAAGCAATGTTTTGGCCGTGAGGCTCACGGGGTTGAATCGAATAAGGTATCGTTAAAAGCAGGGACAAAGAAAGTATATCTTAACAACTAAACTTCAAATAAAAAAATTATGTGAACATGTTCATATCCTCTATAAGTACAAATATACCCAATATGAACGAATTTCAGAACCTTACCTTATGCCCCAGCAACAAAAAGGTTCCTTCTTCTACGTATATGTCAAGATAAGATGGATGCCGTACTCTTTTTCCTTTTTCGATGGTATGAAAGAGGAGTATACATAGTATACATGGGGGAGTATTAGTTTGTAATCTGTTGTTTACGTTTTTATTTAAAGCACATCCTTATTTGACTTTTTTTAAATTTTGTACTATACTTTTAGATTGTATTTTTATAAAAACAATTTTCACCATATTCTTTCTATAAAAAACATAATTTTTATCAATACAAAACATTGTAACGATATAAAATTATTTATTGTTTTATTTTTAAATATTTTTCCATTTATTCCTTTATTTTACAATTTTTTTTATAAAATAGTACCAATATATTACATTTGTTAAAATCAAGAAAGGCATCACAGGTGAGAACTTACGCAAACGACCTAAATAATTATACAAACAGTAAACCGTTAATACAGAGTTATTGGTTATTCGACGTACTCCCGTTAGGAGGTGATAGGGGTGACTATTTGTGGTAATTTAACCCCCATATGCATTATGCAAAAGTAAACCATTTTTGAGATATCAGGTTTTTTAGCTTTTTTCAAAATAAATCAGAAATGCAACATCAAAAATTTATATCAATTTCAATCTCATTTTTTATAAAAACGATTAAACACTGGTTATTTATCAATATCGAAACAACAATTATCGGTACAAATTTAAAAATGCAAGCATAACTGGATAGATTTCAATTAAATTTTGTTTTATTTCTTAGACACTAACTAACCTCATCACCCTTATCTAAAAAAACATTTATTTTTATTGCTGTGGGACAGCAGACAGGCTAACAGCCCGCTTAGAATTTAGCAGTTACCATCGCCTGTGGGTGTTTACAACGCCAGTGGCATCGCGAACACGCTGCTGTCCCATAAGGTTACATAAACTTGGGTCACTAATGCCGGAACACAACACAAGGTTATTATGGCGGCATACTTAAGACCAAAGGTGGTCGCCATCCATACGGGCTTGAGGCCCTACCACGTAGCTAGGGTGGGTTGTTTTGTCGCCTTCTACGACAGGCCGACCCCGGCCGCAGAGTTTAGTATTATTTCTCCGCCCCTGCACGGATAAAACCATATCACCCTTATCTAAAAAAAATATTGCGATACCTTCACTTAATATAAAGTTTTAAGAAACAACGATTTTTATAAGCACTACGTTTTCAGTGATGTGTGTTTTCTTGCCGCGGAGAAGTGGGGCAAGCGGTGTGGCGCGCATGCGTACGAAAACTTCTCATGTTTTTCGATTTACTTTTTCTCTTATCCGACCATCCAAAGAAAATGTTTACTAGAACTTATAAAGTAAATTTGCACCGCAATTTCACTACAAATTACAGTTATATCGTTCTAAATAAGAGCTAAATCAGCATGACGTTGATTCTTAAAAATCAACGCTGATCTTCCGTTGTCTTTTGAATGACGTCAGAATTACATCTAGATATATAAAAATTAAAAGTCCATCGAAAAGACCACACAGTAGGTTTTATCATGCAAATTCCACACACTCAACACGTGCAACATTGTTTTGCTTTGAATGCTATATCGAATTACAAGTCTAAACAAAAGTCAAACAGAATATAGATTAAATAACGCTTTGTTAACGCAAATTTATATCTCAGATGACGACACCTGTCTACAATAATTTGGGTTGTTTTGTCGCTTTTTATAGGCCACCCCCGGATGCAGGGGTCAACGTTCTTACTCCGAACCTGCACGGGGAGTAAAACTAAAATAAAATAGTATACATCTTATCTTATATCTTTAAACGAGCAATTCTTGTATATATATAATTGGAATCTCGGAATCGGCTCCAACAATTTTCATGAAATTTAGTATACGGGGGGTTTCGGGGACGATAAATCGATCTAGCTAGGAATCATTTCTAGAAAATGTCAAAAGGTGGCGTTTGAGTCGTCCCAATTTAAACTGAAAAATGACTCTTCCTGACATCTATCGGCGAATAATAATACTATTTTTTTTAAATTGCTTTAACGCCACAACAACACAAGCTATTCCAGCAGATGGAATTGTTAAGTAAAACGAAGTCAATGAGTGTTTGCTTTGAGGTTAGACTAAGAAAATCAATTGTCAATTTCCAAAAAACACAATTTATAAAAAAAAAATACCGAGCAAAGCTCGGTCATCCGGATCTTAAACATATTAGAGGAAGTGTGAAAGTAGCACGTGTTTGCAAAACTTAAAAGTAATAGGCGGGGTTAGGCCTTGTAATGAGAAGTGAAGAATGCCATATAACAAGGAAAATGATAGCATTTTTCTTGGTCCAGGGACGGAGTAATAATACTAACCCCTGCGGCCGAGGTCATTCTGTCGTAAAAGGCTATAAAACAACTCTAAATACGTGGTAGGGTCTCAAGCCCGTCTGGATGACAACCACACTGGGTCTATAAGTATACCTTCTGTTGTCTTCCATTAGGGGCCATTCAAGTATTACGTATATGCACTATAGGGCGGGATTCTTTTCTTTGCTTATTTTTGATGACATGGATGTCATCAGGGTCTAGTTGGTGATTACTATGTATATCAAATCGAACATGCAAAAAGTGTGGTCTTTATCATGCTTCCGTCAAGTCGTTAAATCAAATATCATTTATTGCCACACACAGCCTTTGGTCTTAAGTATTCCGCCATAATAACCTTGTGTTGTGTTCCGGCATTATTGACCCAAGTTCCTTTAACCTTATGGGACAGCAGTGTGTTTGCGATGCCACTGGCGTTGCAAGCACCTATAGGCGACGGTAACTGCTAAATCCTAAGCAGGCCATTAGCCTGTCTGCTGTTCTACAGCAATAAAAAAAAACACAGACATTATAGTCAATATACAGTATACATATTATACTAACAATATGGGTACATATCATATTTAATGTAACACAAGACGATTCTATGTGCGACAGGGATACCAACTCAGCGTACGCTGTGTTTTTAGCACATGCAGCACTGATTTCCTGTTGAGCCCTTCCATTTCAACATACTTCCATTTAAACAATTGGTTATGCAAACTGAATGACCGTCTGTATGTATGTATATCTTTCTTTTTATTATAGGTTTATAAGTTATGTTAAAAATGTGTAGTTTTTAATCTAATGTAGTTTACCTTAGCTTAATTTTTTTTGCAGTTTGTCACTGTGGGCAACGATACTGGTTTTACCATTAGTAATTTAAATTTGTATTTTACCTCTATTGTAATTTTTATGGTAAAATTGTTTGTAGCTCCTAATAAATTAAAAAAAAAAAAAAAAAAAAACATAACAGTTTTCTTTGTCGCACAAATTGTATTGAAGTCGATTTAACATATTATAAGAGATAAAAATAGCTATAATTAATATTGTAACACAATAATAAAAAAAACTCACATAAAACAGTATTATCAATTATTCAGAGAAAAAAAAACAAATATTACAAATTGATTAATTAAAGGAGCATTTTGTTAAGAAAAAAATTACATTTCAAGTCATTCAGACAAAACAAAATAAAACACAAACAAAACAATCGTCACATTGAGAAGATCCATAATATACTAAACACGCACACTGATATGAAAGTTAGGTGTATAGGAGTGACTGCTCGTCGTGCTAATGTACTGATGTGCATTATTCGAAAATTTGAACATTAAGATGAATAGCTCGATAAGAACGACGTAGACATTCCAAAATCGGAGGAAAGTGAGCAGACACACAACACTAAACAGCAAACATCCAATGTCATGGAAAACTTGGAATCATGGATTAGGGTTTCATTGAAGACTGATAATTAAAATTATACTCTATCCGTGCAGGGGTAGAGAAAGAATACTAACTTCTGCGGCCTGGGTCGGCCTGTCGTAAAATGCGACAAAACAACCCCGCCCCAAGTCCGTCTGGATAGCGATCACCTTTGGTCTTAAGTATGCTGCCATAACAACCTTCCTTGTCTTGTGTTCCAGCATTAGTGACCCAAGTTCCTGTACCCTTATGAGACAGCAGCGTGTTCGTGATGCCACTGACGTTGCAAACATCTGCATTCCTATAGCAAGAAATAAATTAATATGTATAAAAATTTAAAAGAAGTTTGTTTTGTTCGTAATATTACTTAAGATTTTATTTGTACCTTACTCTATGTTGAATACCGTATTAAGTTTGTTGAAATAAATATTATGTGCGTTAAAGTCCCTAAGCCTATTTTCTTATTTCTAGAATTGTAACTGTTCATGAATCAATAAAAAAACCAGAATACATTAAAATAAAAATTCATATACTAATGTTTACGTACGAGCGTGGAAGGAGAGAATATTTTGTGCCAACCCCATATAATGAGGAATCAGGACAGGAAGAATAAGATAAGGACATACATGGTGCGACTATTCATAATGATATATTAGAGATTATTCCAGTAATATCGTTCTTATACCGTTTTGTAATATCAATAGAATCGATACAATATCGATAAGTTTGTTTATTAACACATAATCAGATAACAGTGTTTTACGTATTCCCAGTATCTTGCGGTGTGTTTTTTAATCTTGTACTAATGTTTGTGGCATCTGATAAGGATTTATACGTCAAGACGGTTTGGATAAAATATTTTATTGGCCCTACATTATAACAGTACATTGATAACTTAAGAACCTGTAAACGACGTAAATCTGTATTATTTTCATGATCCCATTTTACTGGAAATAATTTCTTCTAGCAATCTGTTGACGCATTATTAAAATGCCTTTTAGTATGTATACTCATCTATATTGTTAGAAGTCTACTACTTTTTGAAGCTAAGTATAGCTTCAAAAAGTAGGAAGAAGGTAAGAAGTATCTTCTGGCACGTTTGGAAAAAAATCCATGAAAGTCCAGTCCATGAAAACTTCTAACTATATTCAGAGTAGTATGTATCTTAAATACGTATAATACGAGTAGAAAAAACACATGTGTTAATAAATATACGTGGGATAAATAAAAGCCCTGAGTCGGTGTTTAGACTTTTTATTTTACATATTTAGACTTAGAGATTAGACTTTTTATGTACATTCCGCCATCTTGTCCATTTATTTTTTATTTGTTGTTGTTGTTTTAATTCGCCAATCTGGCAGACAAAGGACTTGATCCATACAGCCTTGTCAATTGTATTCTTTATTTTTTATATTCTGTCACTCATATATCCGCTGTCATTCATCCTCTGTCTTGCCATATGTCATTTTCACAATCCCACATATATGTAGGGATAAAAATATATATTTATTGATAGATATGCATGTGTGCATGTGATTTTAAATTATATATCGCATGTTTAATCATAAACTGACCGATTACGATTTAGGTCTAAAGTGAGATAATATAACAGGCAGCATTGTATCGACGCCCTCTATCGGCCAAACTAAGATTTATTTCGATATCTCTTTCCCACACTGAGTTGCCGCTATTTAGTTATAAGTCAATATATGGGATAAGTAGTAAATGACAAAACGTTTTATGCGATTTCCCAAAAAACAGGTTTTTTGAGTTAGGTCAGTTTATGATTAAGCATGCGATATGGTGGTGAATGTGACTATTGTAAAAATTCGTGACTAAAGTGACTTTAATCCTAAAAAACTTTTTAACCGCATTTATAGATTTTTTTTTATTGATGCACAAAACAAATTACAACCAAAGAAATTATAAGTTTAGATATTCAACATAACAATCTGGATTGCAATTCAAAGCAGGTGCATACAGAAAAATTGTGACAACAAATGCCTAAAAACCTTGTGTGTATATATTGATACACACATAACACACATGCACTGACACATACTCACACACAAAGCACGCATACACACTCACACACATATAAGTTACTATCTAATTAAATCTAATGTATCATTAACTGGTCAAATATAAATTATTTAAGAATATGTTTTACTAATTTACAATATTTAAAAAAACTATTTTCAAATATATCAAGATCAGTGCTGTTACTTGCCAATTCATTATAATGTCGTGCCATTCTAACAATGGGATTAAAGTATGAGATGTTGTTTTTGTGAACTTCAAGTGCAAAAAGATTAGTGCAATGTGATCTACGCGCAATATATCTGGTATTAAAAGATATTTGTGAAATTAAATCACTTGAGTTTATAATATAATGTATAATTTTGTACAAATAGACTAAATCAAAGTATTTACGACGAATAGATAAAGATTCAGTTTTAAATTGGGCTAGTCTTTGTTCATAATTAAGATTATATCGACTGGTTTCAAACGGTGAGTTAATACCCTGAGACATTTTTTCTGCACTCTTTCAATGTCATCGATATGAACTTTATAATACGGAGACCATATTGGTGTAGCATAGTAGCCAAGAGACTCCTCACAAGTGAATAAAATAAGTGTAATACCGAATAAGGATTTTTGAAGTCTTTGCTTGATCTGAGAACGAAACCTAAAAGTTGATTAGCTTTAGAAGTATATATTGATAATGTGAACGGAATGAAAGTTTCTCATCAAAGATAATGCCTAAATCTTTAGCAACAACGGACCTATTTAAGACACAATTATTCAAAAAATAATTATTATTAATTCTATTTCGTTTATTTGTAAATGAGATAACAAGACATTTGCTATTATATAAAAACATATGATTAGCATTACACCATTTAACTAATGTATCTAAGTCTTGCTGTAAAAGGGAGCAGTCAGC
Source organism: Malacosoma neustria (assembly GCA_963693495.1). Lineage (NCBI taxonomy): Eukaryota > Metazoa > Arthropoda > Insecta > Lepidoptera > Lasiocampidae > Malacosoma > Malacosoma neustria. Next base: position 5,550,284 of record OY856397.1, read on the forward strand.
TGGACTTGAAATATTATGAAATATTTTTAAGTCATCCGCATATAACAAATGATTACATACTAAATATTCAGTTAAGTCGTTTATAAATATATTAAAAAGCAAGGGTCCGAGAACAGAGCCCTGTGGTACACCTGATGTTACTATGACAGGTGATGAGAGGTAGCCCTTCAGAGCCACCAACTGACTTCTCTTGTTGAGATAAGAAGAGATCCAACGAAATAGGTTCCCATGTATGCCATACAAGTCTAGTTTATGACATAGGAGACGATGATTGACCTTATCGAAAGCCTTGGAAAAGTCTGTATAGACAGAGTCAGTCTGGCCTCCAGCAGCAAAAGATTTAGAAAGAAAATCCTTATAAACTAGTAGGTTGCTTATAGTAGACCTGTTTCTTAAGAACCCGTGCTGCTTTTCAGAAATTACAGGTTTGAAATGATTATAAAGGTACGTGTGAACTAAAGATTCAAAAATTTTTGCAAAACATGATAAAATGCTTATAGGTCTATAATTCTCACATCTCGATTTATCACCACTTTTATGGATGGGTATGATATATGCGGTTTTCCATAGATTAGGAAAAACACCACTAGCAAGGGATTTGTTAAAAAGTTTACGTAAAGGAGAAGATAATTCATTTCTACACGTCTTAACAAAGTGGGGCGGTATTCGATCAGGTCCAGCACCTTTACTAATGTCAAGTAGTTTAAGTTTGAGAAAAACTTCGCCCTCATCAAGTACAATAGAAGATAATGTGTTACTTATGCGATCCCTAAAATACTTGTGCTCATCGAAAGAATAAGAAAAGTTGGCAGTTGTGTCTTTCTCATAAACAGAGTTAAAATATTGTGAGAAAAGCTCACTTATTCTCAATCCGCTAGTTGCAACCGCATCTCCGAACTTCATCACCTGAGGAAGAGATGTGTTAGATCCATGGACTCTTCTATTGTTTACAAAACTCCAAAAGCTTTTAATATTTGTATTAAGTGAGTTTTCAATAGAAGATACATATCTATTATAACAATCAACTGCTAATTTCTTACATCTTTTCCTGAGAAGTGAGAATGCGTCATAATCGCGTGGATTATTAATTTTTTTAAATAATTTGTGATACTTATTTTTCTCTTCATTGCATTTAATCAAAGACTTGCTGTACCAGATTGGATATCTATGATGTTTAACAATAGCAACCGGGGTATATTTATTGATTATGTCAAATAATGTATTGTAAAAGATTTCGCAACACACATTAATATCATTATGATTTAGAATTAGAGACCAGTCTATTAAATTTAATTCATACTTAACCTTATTTAAATTTAAGATTTGATGTTAATTGTCGGTATTTATAGGAGTATATTATTAAGAACTAAAATAATTTGAAAATTGTCATATAAATTATTAAGGCTTACGAACAGTTATACTATTTCTCATTACCTTAAGGTGTTCATTAAAATAAAGACAGGCCTTGTAAACGAGAAATACGAAATGAAACTGCTTATTAAGTCGTTGCTACCGTCGGCGAGTATAGTTATAGCCCACGGGTGCACTTATTACTTATTAATGTAGTATATCTTACAATTATATGATATTTATGATTAATTGCCATTTTTTACAGCATGCATGTTGGTCAGAATGAGTGCGAAGATTATCTCCACCTTTCCTTTGTAACATGTGTTGTTTTTTCTCTAAGATGGAGGTTGTTGGTCTCAGACGACGTACCGGCAACTTCGGGTGGAAAAGGTTTCCGACCCCGTGGGATTGCTTAACTTTGGCAGCGTGTTCAAGGACGTGACTATTGTGTGCTCATGTCGACTATTCTTGTTTTGATAATGCAACAGCATTATGAATATGTGATTACTGTTTTATGAAATCATAATAAATTATTATTATTATAAAAAGAAATTCTAATTTACTACCGTTTCGTAATGTTTATAACCGGGGGAGAAGAAACGGCAAAAGAAACTACCCCGCAACACGTCTATCTACGTATATTTGTGTGTGAGGTGTGAGATCATAGGCTATGGGTGAGCGGAAGGTGTCCCTGAACATAATTCGTCTGGCTGGAAATTATAAATTATAATATGTGTAAAGAAACTGTGTTCGTTTAATTTGTAATGAGCTATTCTGTCAGTAAAATAGTGTCCATATATGCATGTAGGGTAGAGCAAGGCAAGTTGTGCAATCGAAATATCTCGAAAACTATTCACTGCATACTACATACGCATAGTCTTCTTCTTCTCAGTCGAATACTCTTGACAGAGCAGTCGTGGTCACGCAAGACGCCCGGCAGCGCTTCACCACCACGCGCCATTAGTCCCTAGCTGAAGCCTGTCTTGCGCAGTCGTTTAGGGATGTGTGTGTCATCGACTTAATTTGGTCCGTCCATCGCAAAGGCGAACGCCCTCGCGATCTGCTGCCATTTACCCGGCCCTGCACAACGAGCCGCTCCACGGAGTCCCCCCCCGCGTCGCGTCACATTTCCAAAGAACTGGAGTATTCGGGATTGCACCACCGTTGACAGTCTCTCGCCGATGTTAAGCTCCTTCAACATGGAGACATTGGTGCGGTGCTGTGTCCAGGAGACATTAAGCAGTCTCCTCCAACACCACATTTCCAAGGCGTCAATACGCTGCCGCTCTCTTTCCTTTAACGTCCATACGCATAGTACATAACATCAAATAGTAGAAAGAAGGAGTCGCGGGAGGGAACTTCCTTGCGCGACCACAAGTAGCAACTAGTCGATCGAGGGAAGTGGAGTAAAATAATCGTAAACCGGAATATTTCTTATGTAATGGAATTAGAGTCAGATGTTATCTGTTTTCAATCAGGTAAGTTTTAAATTTCTTTAAGTTTATTGTACTTTTTACATGTGTAAAGGTTCTGGGTATAATTTCCGTTTTTTTCATACCCTCACTTTTGTTTTAAAATTTTGGATTGGGGTTAGCGATACAGATCATAGTTAATAGTCATAGCTAATAGTTTTTAGTTTTTTTTAGGAGGTAAACTTAAAGGCCCTAGAAAAGCAACCAAACCTAACAGAAGAAAGAGGAAAACTGCTGTCCTAATAAAAACCCCCGAAAAAAAATAAAAAAAAAACTACTAAAAAAGTTAAAAAGCCAAGGAAGAGTGTCTGCAAAAAATACTCCAGTACAATACTGCGAAGGTTATTTTGAAAGTTTATCTAGAGAAATATGGATCTAATGTCAAGTTTACAAGGAATGGGCACATACAAAATATACGCCAGCTACTACTGGTCTTCCTTCCGTTTTTGTCAATTGCGACAGTGACTACGAAGATCTTATTAATATTTTCTTAAATATAAGCTATATTGATTATTTTATAAATATTTAAGACTCATTATAAACAGAAATTAGCCAGCAGTCATCGTGTCTGCTGTCCTACAGCAATAAAAAATAAATAAATATTATACAGAAACAACCAGATTCGAGATGGGAATCTAGTCCTCGCAAGTACTCTGACATGCGAAAGCCGTTGTGCTACGGAGGTAGTCTAAAATCTAATTTATGCACCCAGAGAATTCTCGCCCCCAAACAGATCAAGATATTTCAATATCTATATATTCTTTCAAGAGAATGAAAGAGAGAGATGAATACAAACAAAGCGAACCTAAAAAGGTCTCGAATTGAAGAAACCACAAAAGTTTTATAATTTAGGCACTGATTTGCACACCTCGTTTCCTCCCAAAACGAAATCGTGGAAAGCGTGAATACAGGCGGTCTTTATCGCCAAATCTTCAATCTAAAAGCGCGCTAATAATCGGATTTCCTTTCAGCGCCCCCACAAGAAACTGCTTACGGCCGATGGCTTATTTTCCCCCAAGTCGCCGGATGGTCTTATTTTATATCGTTTGTGCAAAAACAAAATGTTGGCGGGCAGCGTTTGTAATGCAATTTGCATAGATACGCGCCCCGGCAGGCGGCCTTCAGGAATAACACCGCGGTTAGTGTACACACGGAACGGAAATATTGCAAGCAATCGAGAATAATAAGATCTAATAAAACTCATATTGTATCACTGGTGGGCTCGGACCACTAAGGAAAACGAAATTTTCTCCGTGTAGGGGCAGAGTAAGAATACTAACCCCTGCAACCGGGGTCCGCCTGTAGTAAAAGGTGACAAAACAACGTTAGTCTATAAGTATGCCGCCAATAAACTTGTGTCGTGTTTCGGCATTCGGCGACCCAGGTTCCTGTACCCCTATGGGACAGCAGCGTGTTCGCGGTGCCTCTAGTATCGCCTCTAGTATATAATATGTTATACTGAAGACGAGTTTCTTTGTATGGCAAAATATCGCTACGTGTGTATACGATATAAATACGATTCTCGTTATTTGCTATTTCCATTCCCGTACTACGTGTAAAATGGAAGACACGTGTCAAGTTTATACAGAAACAATGTGTTCTGCATAATTTAATATAGTGGATATCGAACACAGGGCCTCTGGGGTGTGAATATTGTAAATTTACAAGTGAATTTTTTTTAAATACAAGTAATTCTTCCAATTATAACATGTTTATTAATTTCTGCATTTTAACGTACAGTCAGTGAAGGAAAACTCGGGGAAACCTGCATAACAAGATCACTGGAAGCGGACGTTCTCAAACTACGTGACCTGTTTTTGTCAATTTTTTAAATAGGTTAAGTTTGACACACCAGGGTCACCGCTAATATGCTGCCATCGGCGTAGGGTGCAACCTGTGTCACTTATGCTAGAACACAACACAAGGTTATTATGAGACATGCTTAGAGACCAGGGATGGTTGCTATGCAGGTTCGGAGCCCTACCAGCTATTTATTTTGTCGCCTTCTACATGTCTTTCCCAGCCGGTTGCACGGATTCTCCCAGCCGGATTCAAATTATGGTCTATTCATTAAAAACCTTGTTATTTTTAACAGAGAGTCCCTGTATGGCGAGGCGCCATAGCTTGAAGGCGTCGCACTTTTCTCCTAAATGATACATATTACAACTTAATAGTTATGATATTATGAAACTCGTCGAACATAAATATAAGGCTTTAGAACCTTAGTATTACCACGGGTATAACGAATACATTATTATAGTTTATTTATATTATAGGTTGGTTTAAATATGTAGTCAAAACATGTTTTGCTTGTATTCATAATGCAAACTTCGAACTAATTTTTATTTCTTTCCAGGAAATTTATTGATTGATTGATTATTTATTTTCTGTTGAACCATTTCAATCCAACAATTATGTGAGTGAAAATATTGTACAAATTTTGAGTGATAAATTCTTATGTGAGGGTAACCCGCTTCGTTACATAACGCGTTACGGCCCCAGTCTATCTGGCTTCCCTTTCTCTCACGCATACGGCAGCGGTAGGCAGGCTCCTCCTCTCTCACTCTAATCCACAGCGCTAGATCTATTGGAATTGCGACTTTATTACAATGAAATACAAGCGAGTTTTTCTTTCTATTATAATAACGGATTCTTGACGAAAATGTAGTATAAATTTGAATTTTAAGTTTCTAGTTTATTTGAATAGACATTTTTTAATAAGTCCGACTTCTGTTAAGCCGTTACCTGGGCTCAAAATCACATGTTCGACAATTATCGTTTTGATTGTGATTCTTTTAAATTCATTTATTTGAATTTATAAATATTTATATTTAGCTTCTGTTCATTTATTGGTTGGGGGCCATTTGTGTGGCTTTGTTTTGTGGCCGTGTTGATATTCAAGTATAATTCCATTTAGGTACTAGGTACCTGATGCTTATATAATATTATATGTTATTGAAGTGATAACTTCTTATGGGAGGGTAAGCCGCTTCGTTACGTAACGCGTTACAGCGCTAGTCTGTCTGGCATCCCTTTCTCTCACGCATACGGGAGCGGCAGGCAGGCTCCTCCTCTCTCACTCTAACCCCAGCGCTAGATCTATTCAATTGTTACTTAATTACAATGAAATATAGCTGAGTTTTTTTTCTTTATAAAGAATGTAGGTACATTAGGGAATAATTTAATTTAATATAATTTTGAAACAGTTTTTGGAAATTCGTAAACTTTAGTTATTATTGAATTATTTTTGGTTTTGTTAATAAATGACCTTTCCTTACATTATCATATTAATATACATAAAATTTAAGTAATAACCTAAACTTATCTCAAGTTAAACAATTTAAATCTTAATAGTTCAACTTAGATTAGTTTAAGTTATCACGTCTGTCGGGCGTCCCGAGGCGCACACTTTTTTTTTAAATATTTGAACTTCAAATTACTTTCCTGGTATGTTTACTCAATTCCAAGCGTCAATATATGTATGTTTCATAAGTCCCGTATATTATAAATCTCGGACTATACACTTCAGTATTGTCATACAATAAAAAAATTATTTTCTCGGTGACTACGGCGGTTTTCATCAACGCCTGCCAGGGTGTTAAACTCATATTGCAAGTCCCCCTACTACCGGCAGTCGGGTTATGTTCCTGTACCATCCCCCCGTTCCTCTAACCCCGCTGTTCTTTTATCTCCTAATACTTTTTTATGAGATGGGAATGTTAAATGCATACACCACCGCTTGGGGATCGATGGTCATGCAGGCTCACCCTTTCCATCAGAGAGGCTCACTTCTATAATCTTCGACAGGAGGTGAGGTTTATGAACTCTGTTGATCTGATTATCCATCAAGGTATTATGATGGGGGCAATCCGGAACAACACGCGTATCTCCATTTCGGAATAGATGCGGGCGGTGAAATTTCTTCCGTAGAGCCACTCGGAGCTTCTGCAAGTATTACTTACTTTGGAATTACGAGAGATGGCACTTTACGAAATTTCATAATATATTTATTTATTATGCTTTTCCTAAACCGATCAAACCCATTTCCTTATTTGTTAAGATTCCAATGTAATTAAAACCGTACTAACGATGAAACTGTCAGCGCAATTCGTTTTACTGGTGTGAAAAATGTCGACCCGAAATCATTTAGCAAATATTTTAACTTTCACACTCAAATTACTGTGCCGTGCTTAGACAACAATTAAATCTTCAAGTTGCCCATTATTCTTTCCCACGAGCTAAGAGTTGCCAGGTATTTAAAAAACATTTTTGAAATGAAATAAGCTAGTTTAATTCCCTAACAAACTAATTACTATAAGTACCGGAGTAATCCGGTGCTTATAGTAATTAGTTTGTTATATAAAATTCATTATTATTTCCTACAACGATAACTTCCAATGCATCGGAACCGGAGCTTTAAAGCTATTTTCCGTAGCTTACATTTTGTTAGATACTTTAATATTAGACGGAAAATTAAAGTGATTCTTTTCAAATGGAAGCGAACAAAAATAGTCGCAATAAGTAGAAAAACAACGGTGCTAAAAGATTACTCTAATATACAGGGTGACTTTGACACACCCGTCCAAATTCACACAGAAGAATCTTTAGTAAAAGTTATGAGAAACATGTATTTTAGTTTAGTATCAATTAGTACAAAAATGTTGAGTAATCAGCATCACAAAGTCATTCAAAGAACTCGCAATTTACGTAATACGGCGCGAGAGTGCAATGACTAGTAAAAGGCCGAGGACGGCGGCATTGAACCGGGCGAGCGAATACGCACTACTCATTTACGCGGGTGTGACAGAGACAGGTAATAACAGGTTAACGACGCTGTTTGCACCATATGATTATTCTGTACGATTGAATTAATAATCCTATACGAAATATTTTATGGTGAAAATTCAACATATAATTTTATTTGCAAAAATGGGTTCCATAAATGATGTTTAGTGCGTAAAAAAAATTTGGACGGGTTTGTCAAAGTCACCCTGTATACGTTGGAGATTTAACTTGATTAACTACATGCTCGAGATCAGAATCCGCCATGTAGTTTTTTTAACCTCCCTTGAGTTAATTCAAACTCTCATTGACCGTGCCATAATTAATTTAATAGTGTGTTCAGTGTGCGTGAACATAGCTGGTGCCGTGCAACAGTTCCTCCGCGAGCGGACCTAAACCGAACCGAAGGGGTTGAATCAAGATCAGTGCGAATTTCTTTGCCCACTGCAAGGTATCGCGTCTCTCAACCACCGGTCTTCTTCCCCCCCGCTCTCATACAGGCCCCTGCTTCGAGCTATCCTTCTCATTCCTGTACGGTGCAATCTCGATCCGTGACCGTGATCGCACATATATATTTAACATTAAATTTGCAATTTTGGTATTGGCGTGGCTATAGGTTCAATACTAAATAGCATAATATGAATGAATGGAACTCTTTATTGTTCACCAACTAAAGTAATACATCAGCCACAAAAATATCTGTATAATACGAATACTTTTTCTTGTCTGGATGTTTCCGTTAAGTGCATTGTGAAAAAACCCTCAGGGCTTTTGCACAGGCTTGTTTAGGTTTTCGCCGTATTTAATTCTAAGCATTTAATTAGTGGGGTTTATTAAGTAACTAAAACTTTATTTTTTATATAAATTATACTCGTACCTATTTTCATATATTTGTTTTATACACTAAAAAAGGCCATTAAAATTAAATTTTTAAGTTTAGCAGATACAATAATTCAAAATTGATAATCTTATGCAGAAAACTGTTTAAAAATATTTCTAAAACTTTCCCGAGAGTCCGTAAGTTAATCCCGTAAGCTGGCAACCCAGGAGGGCTATTTAAATAATCACTTTAATCGATAAACCTCGCTCCACGGCTGCGACCTGGCTGTTCTAAACAATTACGACCGGTTGGCTCCAACTTAATGCTCTGTTTATTATTTCACGACAGTTTGAAGTCATGATCGATTTAATTCTAAATACATGGATATTTAACTGTCAGTGTTATTTTTTAATGCTGAGGAACACCAGATAGTAAGCAGTTACCGTGGCTTATGGATGTTTGCGATGCCAGGGATACCGGTAATATGCTGCCATACGCTTAGAAGATCTAAAACCTGATCACTTAAGCCGGAACAAAGCACAAGGTTATTATGGGGGCATATTTAGATCAGTGGTGGTTACTAATCAGACGAGTTTGGACCCCTATGCACTATGTAAAAATTCAATGTAGTTGTGATGAACTTCGGTGAATGTTGCTACTGGAGCACAGTATGGTTTTACTTTTGCTTAACGAATTCCTTGATGCATTTAATTGTGCCTAAATACATATAATACATATACATGTAATATACATATATAAAAAGAACTGAACATAGGCTATTTATTTTTTGGATTCCATTGATCTTTTCTTATTTTTTTAAAAATTTTTTTTCCTGTTGTTCTCCCAGCAGAGCGAGCGTGATCGACTAGTACATAATATTCCCAAGTAAGTGACATCTCTTAAAGTACTACTGTACATTGTGATATACTTGTGTTAAGGGTACTGGACAACTGAAACTTCTTTTGAAAAGCAATATATATAAAAGCAATATATATATTATACATAAATATCCAGACGAGGATCAAACCTGCCTCTGGATATCCATACTAATACATACAATACATAAAATTATACATAAGAAAGTAACTCTGTCTGTTACGTTTTCACACCTAAATAGCTAATCCAATTTTGATTAATTTCGGTATAGAGATAGATTGGACATTGGAGAAGGACAGGCTACTTTTTGTCGCGAAAATTAAACTTGAAGGGAATGAAATAGGGGTGAACATAATTAAATTCTGTCTATTTTTTAATTTATGTAACAGAAGAAGTGACTGCTTATTAAAGAATCATTGAATCCATACTAAGATACGATATATGGGTTGCCTGGAAGAAATCGCTTAAAGCGATAAGGCCGCCCATTGTCTCCAATATTTACAATATTCTCTTTAACTTGTATTATAATCATTAGGTTAAGTTGGTGACAATAAAGTATTATCTATCTATCTATCTAAGATACGATATAATTTTCTGGGGCAGATAAAATTAATATATTTTATCAACTGACATCGAAATTATATTTAAATTACAGAAACGCTGCACACGGTTAATGTTTGGACTAAAACTAACAGATAGTTGTAGAAATTATTTTATGAAGAATAATATTTTAACACTTACATTCCTATACATATTTGAATTGGCAGTATTTGTCAAAAGTAATCGGCAGCTATTTCCAAGCATGTCAGACGTCAAAGAAAGAAATCGACGATATAATGATCGTTTATCTGCGCACAGTTCAAATACTAAGTTGATGCAAGAAAGTGTATTTATTATGCATGGCACCTCGAATTTGTAATAAAATACCAGAACACTTTAAAGGTTTTAATATGATAACATTTAAAATAAAATTTAAAAAATTATTGACTAGTAAAACTTATTATAGAATAGACAATTTTCTAAAAGATAAATTTTGATTGTGTCTATTGATAATTTCAATTTAGGAAGGTTCCGAATAAATAAATGAGAGAAATATTATTACTATTATAAAAATACTTATGTGTTGTCTTTATTACTGTATACCATAACATTGTATTTAATTTTAACTCATGAACCAAGATTTTTTTTAATTATTATTGTTGATTGCTTTATTTGATTATTGTTATGTGTATTTGTTGGTAATGTGACTGGACATTTTTGTTTTATATAATTTTAAGACTGGAGATAAGACTATATATATAAAGATAAGATTTTAAGACTAAGTGACTGATGATTGATTATAATTATCTGAAAAATATTTGTACGCCTTTTGGGCAGAACAGTTAAGGACATTACCATTTATATGTAACATCTGTGCATTATTTGACTCTTGTTCAAACAAATAAATGAATTTGAATTTGAAGAATATCGTTTTATTATCGACAGCTGGTTAATTATAAAAATATCCATCTTTTCTTTGCTGTTTCATCTTTCGTACACGTTATATCTCAAATAACAATATATTAAACAGGTTTTAACTTTTTTAATAAAACCTTAACATAAATCAACTTGGAGGGCTTCCTTGTTTCTTCGTTGTTAATAAGATTCCGACATTCAAGTGCATTTGTGTAGCTTCTCTTCGATTTCATAAATAGGTCGGGAATTTCAGCGTATTGCCTCATGTTTATGAATTGTTCCTTTAACTGGCTTCCTTGTTTAACGAACTCCTCGCTGTACGCCTTAAAATTAAATATACCGTCCGTACCTGGTAGTTCAGTGGTATTACACTCTTTTTTTTTATTGCTGTGGGACAGCAGACAGGCTGACGGCCCGCTTAGAATTAAGCAGTTACTGTCGCCTATGGGTGTTTGCAACGTCAGTGGCATCGCGAACACGCTGCTGTCTCATAAGGGTACAGGAACTTGGCGGCATACTTAAGACCAAAGGTGATCGTCATCCAGACGGGCTTGAAGCTCTACCACGAAGGTAAGATGGGTTGTTTTGTCGCCTTTTGCGACAGACCGACCTCGGCCGCAGAGGTCAGTATTCTTTCTCCGCCCCTGCACGGATAAAACCTCGGAGACCAATCTAGAGGTCCTGGGTTCGAATCCCACGGTGGTATACACTGCTTAGGTAGTTTTTCTCGCCTATAGTATATATTATAGCGTACATACTGGCTGGCGACGAGATAGAGTGGGGATCCCGTGCAATGCTTCGATACGCCCCCCGCAGTTGACAAGGGGGACGCACGTCGCTAGTATTCCCCCTAAAAACCACCCCAATGTTCCTCTTCAACACGGTGCTCGAACAGGAGGGATTTGCTTTCGCGTGCGCCTCCCGACCGGCCGGACTCTCTTGTGTTGGCCAGGGTATATATGGCTTATCCCCCGCCTCTGGACTCTCAGAGGTGAGAACCCGCAGACCTGTGGCCTCCTCTTGTCGACTAGGCTGCCGGGACCTAAGGCGACTGGAGATTGGTGACGTTCCTCCCCCACTGTCGTCCCTGGCGGGAAGGGTCACTGCTACGTTCCCTTTCACGCTCCGTCTCCTCCTTTGTGGACATGACCACCTCGCAGAAGGAATCGGCGGTGTCCCAGGCCCGCTCGTGCCTGACCATCGCTGTCACTATGGTCGGAAGGGACAGGTCCAAACCCACTACGGGGACGAGGAAACAGGACTCCTCGTCTCACACTCTCGGTATGTCTAACCTAATAAATGTGCATAATTTTGACAGTATTATTATAGAAAGAAAAACCGAATAGCGCTTTTCTTTTCGTAATTATAACCCATGATAATCATTTATATAACTAATATTCCATTCAAATTAAGTAACCTTTAAAAAATTTTCGAAGTTTAATTTAAAAATACGTTCCATCATTACGACTGCATTGTCCAACGCTACCAAAACAAAATAACGTTCTAAAAATGTAACAAAAAAGCGTGCGACACACGAAACGTTTTAATAAAACATAATTGACTATTCCGGCATGAGACTGTCCAGCGGGACGAGCTATTTGACAACGAACATTTAAATTGGATGATGCAAAACGAAAACAGAAGCTGTGTGCCAAATGATTGTTTTTTGAAACGGTTATATAGTTATTTTTAGGTGTTCTAAACGGGACGCATTTAAAATGTTGAATTTTGAACTTGGAACGTTGTTAAATGCATAATAATTAATTTTTTATAGCTGGCGCTACTTTCAAACTTCTCCTATATATTCCTAACTATATATAAAATAATAAATAAAATTGTTTGTCTGTGTATAAATTGATTAGCTTAATTGGTATTTCCAATAATTAATTTAACCGAACTTTATTAATGTAAATTACAATTAAAATGCGTCCAGTCCAGTCATTTTGTGGTATGTCAATGAATCATTTGGTCTTCCGGTTCATAAAATATTGTTGATGCTGCTTCGTTTTATAAACTTTATATCCATGTAGGAACAGAGTAAGAATTACTCACCCATGCAGCCTGGGGTGGTTTGTCGTAAAAGCCGATAAAACAACCCTAGCTAGGGAGGCTCCAAACCACTCTAGATGGCAACTACATATAGTCTCTAAATATGCCGCCATAATAACCTTGTATTGTGTTCGGCATACGTGTCCTAGATTCTAGTTCCCCCACGGGAAACGTGTAAACGATGCCCATAGCGTTGCAAACATAGGCGGCGATAATTGTTCACCATTAAGTGGGCCGTCAGCTCGTCTGCTGTTCTACAGCAATAAAAAAGAGACGCATTCTTTAACTGGATAAAAACTCAATCTCACGGCTTTTTACAATTATAAAGTTTATGGACTAACGATCCCGGACCACAAAAAATATTTACAGCTCAGATATATTTGGACTTCCATAAACACGTTTCACGTTCCAGTACCACTACGTGGATAGCGTGTTAGCGGTGCACCTGGCGTTGCAAACACAGCCTGTTTGTTGGCCTACAGTAATAAAAAAAGACATGGAAATCATAAAAGGCCGTACAAGGCCACTATGGTAACCATAGAACTAGTTGTGTAGATGTTTATTCGAAGCAGCATCTAAACTCTCGTAGTGTGGTTCTAACGTAATTTAGTAGAGACATTATAATATATTTCTTAGGAAGGTCGCAATAGTGGACAAATGCATCTGCTTTTGATAACTTACGGAGGGAAAAAAGTATTATGTGGTTTTATTTTTTAACTGGAGGCGGCAATTAATCATTATAAAAGGATAGTTAAAAGGTTACTGATAAAAAAAATTGCGTGCGTACAAAGTACACATATCAGAAGTGAAACTTCTTTGGCAAACTAATTTTTGAATCTTCTAATAAATTTAGAAAAGAGAATATATGAAATATTATTTTATGTCTTATTAAACAAAACCCAACTGTATTTTATAGCAATATAGTCTCAATTCGAATAGATATTTAAAAGTAATGCAATGCAATCATTCTAAAATTACATTATAGAACACTTCAATAATCCTTAAGCCATTATTAATAAGGTTGGTATTACTAGAGCAAAAAATAATTTAAGTGTATTTCATTGTAATAATGTCGCAATTCGAATAGATTTGTATAAGTAATGCAATCATTTAAAAAAATATTATAGAATAAGCCTTAAGTCATTGTTAATAAGGTTAGTATTACTGGAGCAAAAAAAACGTCTCACATCTTCGTGACGCTAATATTGAGTTTAATCTGTAAAAATATTACCCTCATGCGCGCAAAGAAGTTTCACTTCAAAAAAACGAATCAGTCTGTCCTTATTAAAATATATAACAACAGGATTTTTTTGAGAAATACACAGGGACTACAACACACTACAAGGAACTAGTCCTAAAGTAATAAATCACTATGGATAGTATATCAACTAGATAAGTGAAACTCTATTGCTTTGCCCAACGGATAGTACAAGGATTCTCATAACATGTATTCATTTCTTAATTTATATTACAAATTTTTGTCCCAGAAATATTTGAGAATAATCAAAAAATTATACGCCATCTCTGGCCTGCAAACGTTTTCACAGCACGAAAAAAAAATTTCGCATTGAAGTAAAAATAAAAGAAGTACTGAACATTCACACCGTTTTTTTCTATATCATCTTTTACACAATCCATTCATCTTTTCTTTGGTCTATCTCTCGTCTTGTATCCATCCAGTCTTATTTCTAGCCTCCTTGTTACATGACGCTCTTTTCTTATTATATGGCTATACCAGGCTAACCTATTAATTTTCAGTGTAAAATATATCATATAAATGAGATATTTAATTACAAATCATAATACTTCAGTTTCCCATTGCATTGAAACCTGTCTTTAAAGACTTGACCAATAAAAAACAAGTACATATCACATGAACTTGTCCACTTGTCAAAAACGAGTTCATAGTCAGAGAAGAGCGGCAAGGGTAATACAGTTATAAAAACATTGGTCAATTAACGAGTCCCCGTCAATACAGCTGTCTTTTTAGATGATAAATGGACGTTCACGTAAAACAAACGTTACGTACAATCGTCATTTATTTGGTAATATTTTAAAAATAAAAATGCAGGACCCGGTCCGCTTGCTGATGAATTTCTTCAATATCGAAACAAAACACTGAAACTCTTTGCCTGTTGCCATTTGCCTGTTGCCATTTGCCTTACCAGCAAACTTTTTTGTTTTTCATTTTTAATTTATTTCTAATTCTATTTTTGAAATTTATATTCGAATTCATATGTCAATCTGTCACACATTGTTCATAAAATAATAATGAGAAATGTTTCTGTGTTTGAAAGTATCCGTCGTAATGCGTAAAATTAAGGTGGCGCCACAGTATCATCAACGTAATTTATTTGGTTATATTTACTTAATAATTTTGAGCTACGCTATTAGTCGAGGTTTTCAATACTGTAGCGTCACCAAACACCGTACTCACCAAACATAATAAATCTTTAACTCATCAAACTTCAATTCGTCTACAACAGCTACTTTCTTATCATACACAGTAGCTATACTAGCGCCATTCTAGTGTGTTTTTGAACTTAAATTTACAGCGAACTGGATGGACCCTTTTTCATCTTCTCTCCCGTAAGAGAAATTACTCTTTAACTCTACACTCCATGAAATATAAGAAAAAACTAAAATAGGTATTATAGTTTTGGAAATATATGTATAGAACTATTTGCATCAGTTATTTTCATCAATAACTTAAATTTAAACTAACATATACACAAGTTTTAATTGGGTCATGAGAATTTACAAAGAGCTAACTTTTTTTCAGTTATGAGTACTTTTATATTTGCTAACTTTTGCGTATAGGACACAGGGCTCTTACTTGACCATAAGAATAATGTAGAGTATATATATGTCGCTATATATTTTTTTATTGTTGAAGAACAGTAGCCAGGCTGATGGCCCACGTAATAGTAAGCAGTTACCGCAACACCGCGAACATGCTGCTGTCTCATAGACCTCTTATAGTCTCTAGGAACAAGGGTGGTTGCCACCCAGAAGGACTTGGGACCCTACCAAATAGCTATGTTTGGTATCTTTTTACGACAGGCCGACCCCGGCCAAGTGTTAGTAGTTACTTACTCCGCCCCTGCACGGAGAATAATTGCTTCTTTTATTTTTTAATGTAGCAACTGTCATCTGATAACAAGCTCCATGCAGCTTGTTTTCGCTCGTCAAAATGCCTGTGGGGTTCAGTGTTGGATTCCCATTCCGAGTATATGTATTTTTTTAAACTAAAATTACTACGTGAATTGTTTAGGAGAATTCACATAGCACCGTCATTTATTTATAATAATTATTTTCCGATTTCTCCTGATAATAACGTATAAACAAACACAAACAATAGTTACAGAAAGAGAATATATTTATAATATATCTTTATTCAAAATAAACTCAAAACCTTCTGAACACGTTTTTTTAACTAATAGAAAGAAAAACTATTTTATTAAGGAGTAACAGGCTATATTTTTACCCTATCAACGTCTAACTTGTAGATTTTATTTGTAAGTCTAGACGTTAATATCCAGGTACGCCTATACCATAAAACAATATTTATGCAGATATCAAATTACATAAATAACAATTTATGACTGTCAAATAAATTGCTTGATATATCTGCGTGGGTGTTCAATTCTAGTGGTCAATTAATTGGCGCCACTGGAATTAGAACTTTCAAATTCTAGAAGGTTTCAATTACAGCGTTCTTTCATTTCGAGGCAATGACTACGTTGTTTTGTTACGAGGTAAAATTTTATACGAGGCCGAAATGGGACGGCGCCAGTCGGGTTTGCGGTACTCATATCATACGGCGGAGTAGCCGGTGTTCCCACACCAAGATGGTTTTAGTCAGTATACCAGTGACGTGCATTTCTGAACCAAGCGCGCAATGCAATAGGGCGCATTGCACGGAGATTCCCATACCGTTTTTATCCGTGCGAGGGTGGAGAAAGAATAATAACCTCTGCGTCCGGGGTCGGCCTGTCGTAAAAAGTGACAAACAACCCACTCTACCTACGTGGTAGGGCCTCAAGCCCGTCTGGATGGCGACAACCTTAGGTCTTAAGTATGCCGCTATAATAACCTCATGTTGTGTTCCGGAATTAGTGACCCAAGTTCCTGTACCATTATGAGACAGCAGCGTGTTCGCGATGCCACTGGCGTTGCAAACACCCATAGGCGACGGTAACTGCTAAATTCTAAACAGGCCGTCAGCCTGTCTGCTGTCCTACAGCAATAAAAAAACCGCTTCGTTGTGCATTCCATATTATTTTACTCATCATCCGCTATTATATGATCCTTTTTGTTGTCCGGCACCCATTTAATGTCAAAATTATATAAAATAGACTTTTTTAATTGATTTAAATGAAATAAAGTTTTGTAATAGATTTCAGGTATAGCATAAGGAATGCTAAAAATAAGATTGGATACTGGAGGGATAGATTAAAAAAAACGTGTGTGTGTGTGTGTGTGTAGTCCCACATGGGGCAAAAGGAAAACTTCGGAAAAGTAGATTAAATTTCATATATTAGCGCATAATAACTACGATAAGCCTGAACAAATAGGAGACGAAGATTATAGGAAACACTGTATACTTGTATTCTATCTCATTCTCTCGCAGCCTAAATCCTATTTATGAATAAGTTTGTCTCTTTTTGTTGCCTTTTTCGTTTCATCGAATATCAAATCACAAAAGTGCTAAAGAACTCCAAAAATGGGTTGCATAAATCTCTTACTATATATAACGAAAGAGTGTCAATCATTATATTACGGTTAACAGAAGAGAAGAACAAGTTGTGTCACAAAGTGGGATGAATGCAGGAAGACGAAATTACACAAGTCCTAATGATTTTTTTATTTCTTTGAGATCGAAGAACACGGGCGTAGTAATGTGTGTGTGCTGATCCATTAATAGCGGGAAGAAGAAGATTCGTTAAAGCAGACTCATAATGACGGATAAAGAAGAAAATGATTCAGTAATAACGGACAACTTATTCTACTTTTTAGAGAGTTCTAAAGGCTATTGCATGTTCACTGACTGAAAATACTAGACCTATCAGTTTTGACGGGAGATTGGGGTAAGATGACTCTCGCTAAAATCAATAACCTTCATTAAAAGATATCAAATAGCTCAGACAACCATCACCTTAACCTAACCCGAAAGAGTATTAACTTACAAAAACCACAGCTTACCCACCCATATCGTTTCACATACGATATTAAAAAAGCCTTAAAAACCAAAAAAAGTCCATTGCACACCTGCCCTTACAGGCCTAACATATCAAACTTGTTTGAGATAAACAAAATTATATTTACATCTAAAATTTACAAAGTAATCTTTAAAACAAAGGAGTTAAAGACTATATTATAAATTGATTTTGAAATAACTAACTGTATCATTAAACTTGCTAATACACAATTTCGACCATCTTCAAAATATTTATACCTCTAAGGAGCAATAAAGTTAAATTTAAAACAAAAAGATAACGAATACTGTATTAATAAGCTAGTTTTACTATAATCAAATATAATAATTTCAAAATTATTAATTTTAACTCTATTTATATGTTTATAAGATCGAAGTTATAAAATGAATCTTTGTTTTATATGAAATCACCAACATTGAAACTCCGACAGGCTCTTGGAGGTTTCAATGTTATAATAATGAGTATAGAATCTTACCACAGCGTATGCCGAAACTCAACTATTTATAAATTCGCCAAAACCCTTCTATTTTATTATTAATACCTTTTATTTGGGAGATTATTTTAGTTTTCTGATCATTTGCTGTAATAAATTATACGAACTACTAGATAAGTGTTAGATAGCAATTTGTATTATAACAGAATAACTAGAACATATAGTAAACTAGAATAGATGGTATAAATATATTTCGTACGCTCGAAAAAAGCTAGTTTTGTGTACAGTCCCAAAAGTCTTGGGTCCCTAACAATCAACTTTCTAATGCTAAGATGTGTATAGTGGCGCCATCTTTTGATAAGTTTCCCAAACCATTATATAGGTTAAATTTAATACTTAACAAATTAAGTCTTTTTTTACTGAGCACAAATTTCACTTTATTTTATTATAATTTTACTTTATTTACTTAAACATATATTTAATAATTACATATATTATATTTATTACATTTTTAAAATATGAATTTATACAAACTTTGTAATCTCCTGCAAATTAAAAAATATTTGAAATAATATCTATTACTATATATAATTCCAATTTCATTTATTATATATAATAAAAATAATAAATGAACATTTTTATAAACATTACCTAACACTAAATAGTTAGTTGTTACTTGAATTATATATTAATTATGAATGAATTAATTAAAACTTACCCCAAGAGTCAAATTTTTTAACAATCCAAAATTCACTTATACACCAATTAAACAAAATAACACAATTAAAATACTACTACTTTAAAATACTTTTTAAAATATTTCACAATTAAAATCCTGACACAATAAAACCTCCTTGCAAGAAGTTCTATTATTTTAATTCCTGGCACAAAAAAACAAAACAGTTATTTTTAAAAAGTTTTCGTATCCCCGCGATCACTGTCAAACTCAAACGTCACAGATTATAAAAATAAAGCGTCCAACTTCGCGCCAAGTTGACACTGCACTAGCGAGAAAGAAGCACCGATAGTGTTGTAAGTCCATCGGTTAGAAGCCTGTTTGGTGAATACATTATGCAGTTGTTTGTTTATTCATTTATCTTGTAACATGACCAATATAATAACAATGTTTATAAAAATATGAAGGCCACAGAGTTTCTATTATATTTTTAAATATCGAAATAATCTGCGACTTTTTGTAGACTGTACTAAGGTTTAGTTTCGCATGATCTATATTTTCCATTATTATCAACGATCTATTTTAATTTGTGTTATACATAATTTTATTTTCTTTTGCTTTACCATCTATACTATGTATTAAGATTTTATAAGTTTGCATAGAAACTATTTTCTTTTAGTGTTTACTAATAATTTTAAATAATATTTCAGATTGCTAGGCCGTTTCTTTTTTATAATAAATATTATAATTATTTTTGCATTTATTTAATTGCTGTTTTCCTACAGCAGTCAGACAGTCGGACGGCCCACTTAAAATTTAGCAGTTAGCGTCGCTTATGGGTGTTTGCAACGCCAATGGCATCGCGAACACGCTGCTGTCCCATAAATGTACAGGAACTTGGGTCACTAATGCCGGAACACAACACAAGGTTATTATGGCGGCATACTTAAGACCAAAGGTGGTCGCCATCCAGACGGGCTTGAGGCCCTACCACGTAGCTAGGGTGGGTTGTTTTGTCGCCTTTTACGCCAGCCCGACCCCGGCCTCAGAGCTCAGTATTCTTTCTCCACCCATGCACGAATAGAATTGATATATAATAGATATTCAATGAAATCATGGATTCTAGTCAAAGGCTTGACTTAATATGTCTCTTAACCTTAACGAAATTAGTTGATATAATCTAATGAGTTGACATAATGAGTGAATCCAAGTCGATATACTGCGAAACTCATCAATATTCTATAGATATCACGAGTCTGGAGATTGAGTGGATCTAGATTGACTACTTTGAATCTATTTTAGTTTGCGTATTTATAAATTTGAGACTATAAATATGTTTTGATATCATCTTAACTATTTTGTTTGGATGGAAATGTTTCATTAAATTAAGACAAATCGCAGAAATGTCACTATCGGTGCTATGGCCACGTTTAATGGTAATTGCTACTTACGCGGGGAACAAATGTCTAGCCCTGCCACCTCTTCCGGGTTCTGACAGGATGGGTAGATCCAAGAAGTGCTAGCTTGACGTCGTAAAGGGATATGTGTTTCAAAAGACTGACAACCAAGGATAAAGTTCTGAAAGCAGGCCCTGGACACAGAAGCGGAAGTTTGGATGAAGTCTGTTCATCTTCATAATGAACAAGGAGATGTCCGTCGCTGGATTACACACTAAAACCCTTAGTCCGTGAGTCCGAGCGGGACCGTGCAGCGGACAGCAGCATGTTCGCGCTGCCCCTAGCCTCACATACATCTATAGGCAACTGCTTCTTATTAATCGGGCCGTCAGCCTGTCTTTGTTCCTCAACTATAATATTTTTTTTTGTAGCTAGAGTTCAGCAGAAAGACAGACGGCTCACCCTGGCATGTGATCACCGTCGCTTATGGACATTTGCAGCACCAGAGGCATTACCAACGCTGTGCCGGCCTCGAAGAAATTTTATAACGTCTTTTTTGAAGAACCCCATATCGTACCGTGCTGAGAAAACCTCAGCTGGAAGCTCATTAAAGATCCTGAAAGTATGCAACATGAACGTTCTAGAGAACCGTTTCGTACGAGAAAGAAGAGGCTCCAGGAAATGGCGATGAACACCCAGCCGATGGCGGGCTAGAAAGACGACGAGGGCACCATTCTGAATAATTCTTCAGAACACTCCCCGTTGTACAGACGGTAGAATACGCAGAGACGCAAAATCTCTCCGAAGTCCAAGCGTATCTAGACCGTCTGTGAGTATGAGATCGCCGACAACACGAGCTGCTCGCCGTTGGATGATAATAAAAAAATTGTATCCAAAATATAAAAGCTTCAATATAAATTAAATTGCAATAAATGGAAGAAAGAATAAAGAACTTAAAGTAGTAACAACTTAACGGGATATTATCTGAAACATATTGACAACAAAGTGAGAAAATGGCGTTTTGTGTCGCAGAAAATATACTAAAAGCGTTACATGAGTAGAGCACTCGACAGTTCTCAAGAAAAAACTCGAGATTTTCTTTTGTGTGGCAACCCGAGTGAAACAATGGGGTCCGTGTGAAATTCCACGAGTTTCATACTTTGTTTCGCGCCTTTTTTGTCGAGGGTGAACAAAGACAAGGTCGCGTTATGAACTAAATTTTCTTTATTGTGTAACGGTTAGTACACGCTTTTGTTTAAACGAATGTCATTTATTCTATTTATTGCTGTAGGACAGCAGACAGGCTGACGGCCCACTTAAAATATATCATTACCGTCGCCTACGTGTGTTTGCAACGCCGGTGGCATCGCGAACGCACTGCTGTCCAATCAGGGTACAGGAACTTGGGTCACTAATGCCGGAACACAACACAAGGTTATTATGGTAGCATACATAAGACAAAAGGTGGTTACCATCATGGCCTGGGCCCTACCACGTAGCTAGGGTTGGTTGTTTTGTCGCCTTTTACGCCAGGCCGACCCCGGCCTCAGAGCTCAGTATTTATATTCGTAACGAAACTAAAGTTTATTTTTACATATATATTATCTAGGTATAGTTTGCTGTGACGTCACTGAAATAAGGTTCAAGCGGAAGATCAACGCTGGCGATATTGACCAGCAAATGCTGAGCTTGGCTCTATTTTAGGACAAGCACAAGACATTTTGGGTCGCACATATTTTTATTGTCTTTTTTCTTAACTAGCACACCCTTAACTCCGTCCGCGAGGAATAGTGACTTTGTTTATTTTGGATTACAAACCCTATAAATCCTGAAATATAAATAAATGAAATATACAAACAGTGTTATCGAATGCAACTATTACGCCAAGCGCCTCCGGAATACGTGCGTTCGAACCTACAAACTCCAGCCTAAGCTAAGCCCTATTTCATATGATTAATAATATAAATCTAAGGTCAACTTAAATTGGAAAATAAAAATTTCCGAAAATGATAATTTTTAACTAAAAGACCTTTTTTTTCTAAATCTCCTTACTCCTTGTTACATCAGATATCTGCCAGCCGTGGAGTGGAAGGAGCGCCTCGCGCACCCCAGCGCGGGCCTCGCCACCATCGATGCGGTGAGGCCCGTCCTGGCCGAATGGCTGGAAAGGCGCCACGGCGCCCTGACCTTCCGCCTGAGACAGGTCCTCTCGGGGCACGGTTGCTTCGGGAGGTACCTGTGTCGCATAGGGCGGGAGACGACGTCGGGGTGCCACCTCTGTGGCGCGGGCGACGAGGAGGACACGGTGGAGCACACTGTCACCGTGTGCCCTGCGTGGCACGAGGAGCGCCGCGCCCTCGTCGCCCAAATCGGCGCGGACTTGTCGCTCCCGGCCCTGGTTCTGTCCATGGTCGGGGGCGATCCTGGATGGACGGCCGTCGCCTCCTTCTGCGAGGCAGTCATGTCTGCGAAGGAGGTGGCGGAGCGGGAGCGGGAGTTGACCACCACACTCCCCTCCCGCCAACGCAGGCGACGTCGGCGGCGCCGGAGGGCAACTAACGACCTCCGGCCGCCGTAAAAGCGGCCGCGGGCGGCCCCTCGGGGGAGGACCCGCCGCCCGCACTATTGGCGCAAGGGTGAGGACTGCGTGCTGTTCCGCGGCCCCCCTCAACTCCTAGAGTTATTACAGGAGAGCGCCAGGGGGATGAAAGCCTGATCCCCTGGCGCCAACACTTAAGAAGGGGCCCGCCTTAAGACAAAGGGCGGGCCGGCGCCGGCCCGGGCCACGAGATCGGCAGGCCATATATCCGTAGGCCCGGGCGTAGGCGATAGGAGAACAGCGGGGTTTTTTACTGGGTAGTCGGATGTTCGAACATCTTTCCCGGAGTCCCACATACCCCTCGGTCCCCCCGGGCCGGGGGAACCCGTCAAGAGAGGTTTTCCCCGAGACAAAAAAAAAGATATCTGCCAGTTAAAGTTCCGTCAAAATCGGTCCAGCCATTTCAGAGATTAGCCGGAACAAACAGACAGACAGATAGAGAGACAAAAATTGTAAAAATGTTTTGGTATATACCGTGTATAGAGCCAAATGCACTTAGTAAAAGCGGTTATTTTAATATTACAAACAGACACACAAATTTTATTTATTTGTATAGAAGAAAGTATATAAAATATGTAATTTATCAAACTAGATGGCGCTGGTAGCGATGAATTGTAGATAGGGTATTCACTGGAATCATAATTGAAATTAAGAACACACAAAGAATCTACATTATTGTATTGACTTGGAAATTTTATAACCAGTCTTGGCCATCTGTTGCTTGTTCGAGATTGGCTTACTTTTTAAACAGGTAATGCTAGATAATATGTATAACAGTTATAGAGTAGCCGATTACGAAGTTTTAAGTGTAAATTTCAATATAAAAAATTACCATAAAAAAGCAATTTTCTGTATTTCTGTATTATATTATATCTTCTTATTTTTGTATACCTTTTATCGGCAAACGGTCCAATCTATCTTATCTATTTTTCTCTCCAATTGTCTTTTGAAAAATCAACATCATCCCAGCGTTAAATCCTGGTTGCAACCCAAACTTTCATTTCGGTGCCCGGGGTGCATAAATCTTTTATGTTTCGAAAAATGACTACTAGTGTTAGATTCAAGTCATAAAATAGCATATAAACACAATCGTATAATACAAGCGTAAAAAATCGAAAGCAGAAATCAATTTTCATATAAAATAAAATTATGATGGCAACTTTTGAGAGATGCGGGTCAGTGATGCTAAGTGTTTTATTCCTTGTTATTACATCGTTGATAGTTATTTTGTGCACAGCTGAAAACAAAGCTTTCTAACTGTATAAAAAATTGCGTTATAAAGTGTTCTATAACCTTATAAACATTGTTTTTTTTTTTCATATAATGGACAAACAAACAGTATTTATATGAGGATTAGTAAATTGTCTTATTTAATATGTTAGTACTAATATAAACCCAACAACATTTGTCACAGGTTACACAAAAAAAGTTTAACATGACTATGAACTAGCAACAAAAAATAATTATTTGGATGGAAATAGAATACTATATATTACACATTATATTTATACATTGATTCAGAGTGAGATACTCAGTGCGTTGTAGCTATGAAAGGTTCAGTTATTTGTCTTGGAGACACTTCAACACACTTCTTTTATAAATAATGGGACTCGTCGCTGCTATATCAATGGAGTCAAAAAGGAAATTATAAGAATTTACTATTCGATAAAGTGGCGATAGTTTTCCAGCAGTAGTTCGAGTGTGCGTGGTCATGAAAAGACGACAAGGTCCTCGAAAATGCGTCCTGTTATGGATCCTATAACATAATTTGTTAACAATGGGTATGCAATCATATCTATTATGACAAAGGTCGTACAATAACATAGCCGAGAGATGTAATCGTCTATATTCTAGTGTAATCAAATTAAAATTTTTAAATACCTATAAATTATCATATTACGATAGGCGATTATGAAAACATTTGTATTGTACACAACGAAGAAACTTCTTTTGGACTGATTCTAAAGCATCATTATATTTTTGGTAGAAGGGGTTCCATATTGGGACAGCGTAAT
This sequence comes from Malacosoma neustria, assembly GCA_963693495.1. Classification (NCBI taxonomy): domain Eukaryota; kingdom Metazoa; phylum Arthropoda; class Insecta; order Lepidoptera; family Lasiocampidae; genus Malacosoma; species Malacosoma neustria. Next base: position 5,575,427 of record OY856397.1, read on the forward strand.
CTAATTGAGAACGAATCAAGGCTTTATATAGGTAAATGTATGTTGATGGTCGGGTAAAATTTACGCTAGAACGCATAACAAATCCGTACATTTTAAAGCATTTACTAATAATATTATCTATATGCAAGTCTAAATGTAGTTTATTATCAAGAAAAATTCCCAAATCTTTTATAAAATTCACGTTTTCAAGTGGTGTATTACAAAGTTTGTATTTGAATTTACTTAAATTCTTCTTTTTATTAAAATTAATAATTGTAAATTTATTTATATTTAGATCAAGTTTGTTGTTTAAACGGTAAGAATAAAGATGATTATGATCTTCTAGAACTTTAATGTGATCTTCATCACTTTCTATAATACGATACATTTTGAGATCATCAGCATATAATAGGAATTCACAGTGTTTTATACTCTTGATTATATCATTTATAAACAATATAAGCAGTAATGGCCCAAGAATTGATCCTTGCGGCACACCAGATGCGATTGATACGAATTGAGACTCATAGCCATTGAATACGACTTTTTGTGTACGTTCTGTTATTTAAGACTTAAACATTTCGTTAATAATAATAGGAATAAATAGACATAATGAGATATTAAAATTTTAATATATCTATTTTAATATTAATACAGCAGTTGATATGTAAAAAAATAAATAACATGTAAACTAATAATTATATGTCATGTTGGCAAAAACATGTGGACATAATTTTGTAATTCTACCAACTGCGTAACACTGTTTTTGGGACAAATAAAGTGATTTATTTGTTATCTTTTAACAACAATCCCCAACGAAATTACTAGACCTAGCTAATAAATATTAATATGTATGTCCAAGTTAGTGATTATGATTATATATTAACGCTTGAAATGCAACCTTTAAGTGACATTGAGTGAAAGTGATTTGAAGTTCAAATATTTAGAAAAAAAAAATATGCGGGGCAGTCTTTGGGGACTGCCGATAGAAGTAAAAACTAAGTAACTTGTGAATTGTATCGTCGAGCTATTAGATTATTATTTAGGGTTTATAAAGAAGTATTTATGATCAAGGATTAAAGTTTAAATTGGTCATTAACACTTCTTTACAAACCAAAAATTGTTCACCCAAAAAGTGCTGAACGCGCCTAAAAAAGTTTTCACTTCAAAAATTCAATTGTATTTTATTGTAATAAAGTCGCAATTCAAATAGATATGTATAATTAATGCAAAACAATCATTTAAAAGTTACATTATAAAATAAAACTTAAGGCATTATTAATAAGGTTGGTATAACTGGAGCAAAACTACCTTCTTACGTCTTACGAATTTTCGATCAGGTCACGTGTCCTGATGCGAATTTAACATTTTTTACCCATCACAAAAAGTGCACAATGCCGCTAAAGAAGTTTTCACCTAATTGTGGGATTAAAATGATTCTACATAAAATAAATAATCATTTCAATTCAACAATTTGATGAGTTTTTATATTTTTATTCTAGATATTTGAACTTCAAATCACTTTCCTAGAAAGTTCACTCAATGTAACTTAGTAAAGGTTGCCTTTCTAGCGTCGATACTGAACAGTTAGCGCTGAAAGACAATCCACCCAGACCTAGCTTTGATCAGGCCCTGATCAAAAGCTAGGTCTGGGTGGAACATGCAAGGTATACTCCCAATGTTACTCATAAACTGGGACCACATCTCAATCCGGGCTAAAGCTATGAGCAGCCGAAGAAAATAATTATTACCATAAAGTCGTGCATGAGATTTGTCTTTAGATAAACGTTATTTCGTACTATCTGTGCAATCCAAACAGCCGTGTGATTGTTACAAACTACCGGCACAAAATATAAAAACAGAAGTAACAAACTATATACAATTTATCTAGTAGATAGCTTTGGTTACTATCGGCCGCAACTCTAAAACGTGTTGTTATAATTATTGTCATGTCATGTTCCGGCATCAATGGACACAATCCAGTTCCCTTATACGTGATCGGTAACGTGTTGGTAGATCCCCTGGCGTCGCAAACATAAATAAACGAAGCAAACTACTTAATATTAAGGAGACTCTGTTGGCCTGTGTGCCTTTCCACAGAACTAAAAAACAAAAAAATTAACAAAAAAAACCGCCTTAAAAAAGCTATTCCATAATAAATTAATATGCACTAAAAAGTAAAAAATAATTGCATATTCTTCTATAACTTAATAATCAACTTACTTTTTCTACTCATCAATATGTAGGTACGAGCTATATTACGATAATATAATGTATTTACAATTATTGTTATTATTGGAGTCGGTGTCAGCCAAGGTAGTTTTGTAACAACATACATAGTTATAGGTGAGATGTGCTTGTGTCGCACGCGCGACTTGACGAAGATTTCTTAAAGTATTCTCGTATTATTATTGCTAGGTATATTGTAGTGTTTCCTTGGCTTTATAGCCTGTTTTTATATGGTAATAAAGCTCATCAATAATACGCAAAAGTTTCTACCACCCACTCGGCTACCACCGTTTCACATATAATACACCTTAAGTAATGTAATTAGAATCCTTGTGTCATGTTGCAATGCAGCAACAAACGTAAGCGCATTGCAATTTGATTACAGACAGATATTCTGCCACGGATCTTACTGTAAGCTGTTAAGAAGTTCCATTGATCGTCATATTCGACTACGACAATTACTTGACCATAACGACGTTACGGTTGGTAACTCAAATTTCCGGAGAGCCTATAAAAGATTCGGCTGAGTATCGCTAATCTGCTCCTAAGAATTGAAGAGTTCCGTTACTTTGTCATAGATCCATAATCAGAACCTAACCAAACTCTCATCAAACTACCCTTGAAGTACATTATTTCCAATATTAAATGAATCGTCGAAATCGGTTAGTGTGATATTGAGTTATTCGTCCATTTGTCGCGCACATAATTAATGCAAATTTAAGACATATAGTTTTCTCATGGATGCCATTGTCAGAACTGGTCCAAATGGGACCACACGGAAAGCACCAGTTTTCATATAAAAAAGAATCATCAAAATCGGTTAGGCCAGTCGAAAGTTCTGAGGTAACAAACATAAAAAAATACAGACGAATTGATAACTTCCTCCTTTTTTGAAGTCGGTTAAAAACTATTGCTTCCCTAAAGAAGCATTTCTTGATATAATAACTATACGACTTCTAATGACGACCTCCTGGCGTAACGGCTAACACACGTCGGTACGCATGCGGAGGCACGGGTTCTATTCTATAGTAAGTATTTATTTACAAAAGAAAAGTATATGTGGTATATTAGTTGTCTAGTACCCATAATAAAAGTGCTATGCAACTAAGTTTGGGACTAGATGACGTTGTATGAAATGTAAAAACAAAAAAAGTGCAATATATAAGAAAATACCTAAGTTTCTACAGCTGTTATTCATCAATTAAACTACTTTTTTATGGATTTTATGTGTGTTTTATAAACACGCGCTTATAATTGAGAAGACATCAATAATTAATACATATTTGGTAAAATTTAATCAAAATTATTTGTTAAACCAACGTCACATTATCTCGCCAATAAAAACAATAGGAGCAATCTATTACGCTCCTAAGCCGATATAAAAGGCGAGTATGTCTATAATACTCCTTCAACTTGCCAAAACGCAGCTAAAAAATCTCAAGATCAAGACTAAACAAAAATAAGGTTTGGAAAGCTATGCGAATATGACCTACAGGTCATATTGCAATATGAAGAACTGATTCCAAATTCAAAAAGTTGATCCATTTTAGTGCATGTATGAAATTTCGTTTCTGTATTATATACATTTTGTGCAGTCGATCCCGTCCATGGAATTTATCATCAAGCCTTGTTTTTACACCTGTCTCATCAGGGGACCAGTTTCGGCGGATGTGCCGAGCGTTCACCCAGTATGAACAAGACGGATATAGTAAGCGTGCCGGTAGAGCGAGATGTATAATAAAAAGTTTGTTATATTAAACGGAGATAGAAGACGTCGCGTGGCGCGGGAGCGGGATAGATAATAGTTTTATAATCCAGTTATAAGAAATTGTCTTCGAAGGTTTCTGAACGCGGAGGCTTGTCGATCTTGCCATTTCTCGATGCAATTTTATATCATTAAAATTATATAAATGGAAGTAAAATAAATAACTGGTATTGATTGATTTTGTGAATGATTTAATATTTTCACGTTATAATTTACTCATTATTACATCTACATACATATCGACGCTTGAAAGGCAATTTACTAAGCGAATTTGAGGGAATTTTTTTTTATTTTTGGAAAATAATTTGAAGTGCAAATATTTAGAAAAAAATTCCTTTCGATTGAAATGATCCAATAGAAGAATAATAAAGTAAGATTCTTTCTAAATATTGGATCTTCAAATCACTTTCCTGGAAAGTTTACTCAAAGTCGCTTAGTTGCCTTTCAAGCGTCGATATATACCCTAAATATACCCTCTTCAATTTACATCCAGCTATCCGTGCAGGGGCGAAGAAAGAATATTGACCATTGAATACATGGTAGGGCGTCAAACCTGTCTGGATAGCATCTTAAGTATGCCACCAATAACTTTGTGTTGTGTTCCGGTTAAGTGATCCAAGTTCCTGTACTCTTATGAGATAGCAGCGTTCGCGATGCCATTGGCGTTGCAAATACTCATGGCAAATTATTAATAATATTAATACAATTGCTAAATTCTAAGAGGGTGGTCAGCCTGTCTGCTGTAATAAAAAAAAACAATAAAAAAAATATAAGCTACTTAAAGCATAGAATAGAAAAGGAACATAATTTATTGCACGTACATGATTAGTTTAGGACTAAATTAGTAAATTAATTAGTATGCTATCTACAATAGGCGATATCATCGTTTATAGCGATTAAGGTGTACTCCTTATGGTAATACTAGTATATATAGTAATAATTACTATGATAATCACATCAATTCATCATCAATCAAAATAATTTTTTAATGCTGTAGGACAGCAGACAGGCTAACGGCCCGCTTAGAATTTAGCAGTTACCATCGCCTATGGATGTTTGCAATACCAGTGACATCGCGAACACGCTGCTGTCCCGTAAAGGTACAGGAACTTAGGTCACTAATGCCGGAACACAACACAAGGTTATTATGGCGGCATACTTAAGACCAAAGGTGGTCGCCATCCAGACGGGCTTGAGGCCCTACCACGTAGCTAGGGTGGGTTGTTTAGTCGCCTTTTACGACAGGCTGACCCCGGCCGCAGAGGTTAGTATTCTTTCTCCGCCCCTGCACGGATAATTTATATCAATATAAAATTGTATCTGTTTAGGCCGTTAATATTATTAAAAACTTCGCTCTATAAACTCGTAATACGTAGTCATGTGAGAACGCCTTATGTGCCATCTCCCTCACACCTGTACATTCTATGACACTACCCTGATACCCGTTTTTCACCAAGACATGGCGTGCTGCCGTGACGTATGTGTTCAGCGTGTGTTAAACCGTTAAAAAATATTGACATTGTCCCTGTGCGCGCGCCTTTTAAGAATAGTTTCTGGTTGTTTTCGGATTAATAACATTACTGTTATTGTGTACAATCCGCTAATAATTAAAGAATATAAAGACCCCCCCGAGTTCGATGAGTCCCTTCAATTCCCGTCCTCTATCAATAGGGAGTTTTCGCATGACGACAGAGTTCCATAAAATTTACCTTTTTTGGTCTCGGGGAAAAACCCTCTCTTGACGGGTTCCCCCGACCCAGGGGAACCGACGGATATGTGGGACTCCGGGAAAGATGTACGGCCATCCGACTAACCACTAAAAAACCCCGCTTTCTCCTATCGCCTACGCCCGAGCCTACGGATATGTGGCCTGCCGATCTCATGGCCCGGGCCGGTGCCGGCCCGCCCTTTGTCCCTGAACCGACGCCCAATCACTTGTTGAATTCAAGAAGCTACTAGGTTCTTCTACGTCTTCTTATTAATTTTTTTTATTACCGAGAAATAGCAAACAGGCTGACAACCTGTATAATATACAACACTTAATAGCAAGCAGGTGTCGTTGCCTATGGATGTTTGGGCACCACAAACACACTGCCGTCCGCGTAAGGGAACTGAAACCTGAGTCACTTATGCCAAAACAGAACACAAGGTTGTTTATGCACATATATACAGACCAAGGGTGGTTGCCATCTGGGCCTGGAGCCCTACCATTTAGCAATATTATAAATGATTATCGTAACATTGATAGTGGGATAAAGAAATATATAATGCTTATAAAACTCCTTTATGTTTAATTTTGTCATTTCAACTACATCGACCTGTTCGACCGGTGCAAATTTACAATCAAGTTTTAAGTGTGGCAGTCTTATATTGTTATAGTGAAAGTTATTTGACGATAAATACTTAAAATTACCAGGCATCATTGTCTTTTAGAAAGTAACGCAACTTGCTTGATCCTTGCATTATTGTAGCACAACAGACAGGCTAACGGCCCACTTAGTAGTTAGCACTTACCGTCGCTTATGGATATTTGCAACGCAGGAGCACCGTTAACATGCTTCCATGCGCGTAGTGGTACTGGAATTTGGTCACTTATGCCAGTACATCAAGGTTATTATGGCGGTAAAATTGTCATCTGGACAGGGTTGGAGCCCTACCACCTAGCCTGGGTTGTTTAGTCACTAACACCACAAAATGTCTCCAAGCTCCTTGAAGATATTTTGTACCTTGCGCTGGTGGTTTCAGAAGTGCAACTAACGTGCAACAGTTCCTCTGTTAGCACAAGCCTTAATGAACCAAGAAAGGATGAAGTTAAGCTCATTGCAAATATATCCAACCACAATGCCAATATATATATATATATATATATATATATATATATATATATATATATATATATATATATATATATATATATATATATATATATATATATATATAAACGCCATCAAGTCCCAAACTAGGTCCTGTGAGCTTAGCAAGTATACCAACCAAGCGTGCGTTAGCCGGTACTCCAGGAGATCGCCATAATACTGTACTTGTACTTAACATTTCATTATATCCTGGCATTCATCATCTGCCACTTCACAAAACTTTATATCATACATCACACATTCTTTATGTATTCATTATGTAATATTGACTTCTAATAATAATAATCTTTATTTGTAAGAAACATGGTGAATACATAGGTGATTTATTCAAATTTATAAATCTACAACATGTTTCGCCATTTCTGGCATACAAATTTGTTTACAAAGCTAAAAAAATATAAAAAATCTTAATATTAATATTATTTTATATAGGTTACATATTTTTGTAGTACGATTTAGTAAATTTAAGATTGCACCGTAAAACGACTTTTACAGTAACATATTGATTATTTATTCAGAGCATGTTTCCGTTACAGATTATCGTTTAGTATTTATTTTTGAATCTATATGTTTAACTTATAATTGTTTTTTGTCCTGGAGAAAGCCTTCGCCTTTCGAAGATTTTTTTTTTATATTTGGAACAGTTTATGGTTGTGTATTCTGACAGCAAAGTTCAAAACTAGATTATACAATTTTTTTATTGCTGTCGGACAGCAGACAGGCTGAGGGCCTACTTAGAATTTAGCAGTTACCATCGCCTATGGGTGTTTGCAACGACAGTGGCATCGCGAATACGCGGCTCTCATAAGGGTACAGGATCTTGGGTCGCTAATGCCGGAACACAACACAAGGTTATTATGGCGGCATAATTAAGACCAAAGGTGGTCGCCATCCAGACGGGCTTGAGGCCCTCCCATGTAGCTGGGCTGGGTTGTTTTGTCGTCTTTTACGACAGGCCGACCTCGGCTGCAGAGGCAATTTTTTTTAAACAAAATATCAATATAAATTAAAACCCGGTTGACAGGTTAAAAATTGCAGATACGCGACTGGTCCTAAGACGGAGGTAGTCCTCGATTCTGGAGAAGGTGTAACCCATGCGGTGCCCATATTTTTTTATTGCTGAGGAACAGCAGATAGGCTGACGGCCCACTTAATAGTAAGGAGTTACCATCTATAGATGTATGCAACGCTAGGAGCACCGCGAACATGCTGTCCCATAGGGTACAGGAACCTGTTTCACTAATACCAGAACATAGTACAAGGTTATTAGGGCGGCATACTTAAGACCAAGGGCGGTTGCGGACCAAGAGGTTTGTATTGTTCCTCCGTCCCTGCACAGAGAAATATGAGAGATTTGTAATGCCCTACAGCATAACGAGTGGTATATAAGTGGTTGTGGTCAGCAGAGATGTCACCAGGTACTCCAGGTGAGGATATTCAAAACTTTAATAAACTAAACACTAAGTAAACTAAAAACTAAAACGCAACCCACCTAAACTCGAAATAATGTTATGCTCCCTTCCCTTCAACTATGTAAACCTCCGTATGTAGTACATATTTAGAAATATTTTTTAAAAGCATTAAATTAAAACTACCGGGTTTGCGATGTTGTGCAGTAATATTATTAATATTCTATTATTATTATTTAAATGTTAAATATTTTTCGCCATGCAGGGGCGGAATTAAAATACTGACCCCCTGCGGCTGGGGTCAGCCTGTCGTAAAAACGACAAAACAATCCTAGCTAGGTGGTCCGGCCCCAAGCCTGTCTGAATGCTGGATCTCCGCCATGAGATCTTGAGGTGAGGACTCTTGCAGGCTTATATTTCTGGCGCAAGGAAGCCCTTCTGCGAGGCGAACGGCCCACAAATACCGTGCAATATCCGCTAAGAGTCACACACAAGCCTGTCGCGAACCTGCGCGGCAAGTAGTGCGTAAGGGCATTTTTCCACCTTCGGAAACAAAAAATAAATAAAAAGGCCTGTCGGGATATCAGCCACTCTTGGTATGAGTACCGCCATAATATATTTGTATTGTGTTCCAGAATTAGTGACCCAGGTTTCAGTACTTATGGATAGCATGTTCATGTTTACGATGCTCCAAGCGTCGCAAATATCCCTAAGCGACGACTTCTTACTGTTAAATGAGCTGTCAGCTTGTCTGTTGTTCCTCAAGAATTAAAAAAATTATATAATTTTATGTACATACATATATATGTGTGTACATACAATGTGCATATAATTATTTCCTTTCCACTTATTAAATTTTGTAGTAAAAAAACCAAGTACAAAATGCTTATTAAACCAGTTCTATAGAAATATCTAAAACCCTGAAATAGGACCATTGGAATGTGGGTAAATAATAACCCTCTGTGTAATGCACCCATGTATACATTTCGGAAATTCATCCAGGATTATGTTGTATTTAAACATCTTTGAGTTTACGTGCCTTTGACAGTTCGGGGCGTGCTTTAGTTGCTTATTACAGTATAAACATGGTGAGGATATTCTGTCGGAGTAATGTTTGAAGGCCCAAATAGGACTGTCCATTTATAACATGTATCGATATTAACTGACCCGGCAAAGGTTGTTCTGTCATATAAATTAAAAAAATTACATTTTGAATAGGATTTCCGAAAAATATATTATTAGTTGTGGGCCGGCCATATCTGTCGTAGAACCAATAACCAATAGGGTTAACGAGTTCTTAAGTGGAAACCGTGACTGCAAACGTAGCGTAGGACGCCCAGCGGCGAGGTGGGGCGACGATCTGCTTAAAATAGCTGGCAAGGACTGGACGCAACGAGCCGAAGATAGGGCTATGTGGCATGCCTTAGGAGAGAATTACGTCCAGCAGTGGACTTCAATAGGCTGACGATGATGATGACGATATTAATGAGTTAATAATGACGTTATCATGAAAAGAGTAATTATGCTAAATTGTAGAGCATTGAATTCCGAGGAAAAACCTGTCTTTAGACAGTATGATGACAATATGGAATTCCGTTGAACTATAAAAAAATAAAAACAACTTTACATGTATTTTAGATGGGAAATCTTCAAATTTGAAAAAAAACTACTTACTTAGAAATAAAATTAAAAGCTTTGCTTTGGACAGGAGTTTCTCAGTATAGAATGAAATTTTGCTGAGGGAACAAAAAAAATTGTCGTTTAAAACGGATCAGCTTTATATATATGTAATAATTTGTTTTTATTGAAACAAAAAACCAGTTGTTGCTCTGTAAAGAGAAATTTATTTTTTAAGAAACAAAATCATACACTAATTACAAACATAACTTACTTCTACACTTAATATTAAGTACACACTACTACTATTTAAGTATTTACTAACCTGTTAAGAGAAACAACATTAAAAGCTATTTGTTTCCAATAAGATTTTACATTTATATAGGTATAATTCTTAAATATTAATGTGTTACTGTACATTTCTCATAGAATGCATGTAGTGCAGAGCTGCCACCATTGATAATACTTTGACGTAAAACATAATGCGCGGGAAATTTAATTGAAGTCAAAAGAGCTTTTTTTTTAATGCTGTAGGTCAGCAGACAGGCTGACGGCCCGCTTAGAATTTAGCAGTTACCGTCGCCTATAGGTGTTTGTAACGCCAGTGGCATCGCGAACACGCTGCTGTCCAATAAGGGTACAGGAACTTGGGTCACTAATGCCGGAACACACAAGGTTATAATGGCGGCATACTTAAGACTAAAGGTGGTCAGGTCAGGCCATCCTGACGGGCTTGAGGCCCTACCACGTAGCTAGGGGTGGGTTGTTTTGTCGCCTTTTACGACAGGCCGACCCCGGCCGCAGAGGTTAGTATTCTTTCTCCGCCCCTGCACGGATAAAAATATATACAGGGTGACTTTGACAAACCCGTCCAAATTCACACAGAAGAATCTTTAGTAAAAGTTATGAGAAACATGTATTTTAGTTTTGTATCACATAATACAAAAATATTGAGTAATCTCAGCATCACAAAGTCATTCAAAGAACTCGCAATTTACATAATACGGCGCTAGAGTGTCAATGATCTCTCCATCTGATCTAGTAAAAGGCCGAGGACGACGGCATTGCACCAGGCGAGCGAATACGCACTACTCATTTACGCGGAAGAGACAGAGACAAATAATAACAGGTTAACGTTTGCAAAAATGGGTTCCTTAAATGATGTTTAGTGCGTAAAAAAAATTTGGACGGGTTTGTCAAAGTCACGCTGTATAGCTATACTTGTAATGTAACAATTGAGATGTTTCTTAAGCGTTTCTTACTACATTGGAAGTATGAAAGTTTACTTAAAGTATACTTAGTTTATTTAAAGTATAAACAGACGTAAGGAGTACTATTGTAGTACTATTGTTGAGCATCAGCAGACAGGCTGACGGCGCACTTAATAGTAACCAGTTACCGTCGCCTATGGAGGTCAGCAACGTCAGGGGCCCGCAAACACGCTGCTGTCCTTAAAGAGGTTCTGGAACCTAGGTCACTAATGCTGGAACACAACGCAAGGTTATTAGGCCCCGGTTGGTCCCAGAAGACTCCTGAGACTTTTGGAAGAGCTCAAAGCGGACCCGGCGCGCCACCTCCTCCTTACGGAGCTGGTGGCGGAGCTTCTCTTTGTACTTTGCGAGCTCTTTTTCTTCCACCCGGGCTGCTTGGAGTTCCCTTTGATCTCTTCTGATTCCCACGTACTGTGCCGTGAATGCGGGGCGTACGCTCCCCGCTTCGGCGGCACGCCTTTTGTGACGGCCGCGTCCGCGGAAACCTCCTCCTCCGAATCGGAGGCTCCGGGGTCACCTCCACCCACGGAGCTCTCCCCAGTTCCCCTCCTGCTCTTGCCTAGAACGGATCTCGGAATAACGCAAGAGGGAGTGCCTACACGAGTGTCCGTGCCACTCGGAATTGTCCGGAAGGACACCTCTGAGCGGACCGAGCCACTGATGTCACATTTAAAATCGAAATCGTTAAGTAGTGTTAGAATTTACGTTTGTTTTTACAAGCTTTATGTTAGCTTCACCTGTATGTTTGTTTGTTTGTATGTTTGTAACCGACACCCTTGGGTGCGATTTTGACCCACTTTAAACGGCCAGATTTCGTTCAAACTTTGTAGATATATCGAGGACCGATGACAATGCATTAATAATAGTTTGTATCATTATCCTTACCAGGATCCTCAGGATTAATGAATTTTCGGTTCTCACCCGATCAACGAAGTTAAGAAGATTCGGGCGCGGTCAGTACTTGGATGGATTTTTGTTCTTTTTTATTCTTTTTTATATGTTTTATGATAACTTGACCTGTATGTAATGGAATTTTTCTTACTTTGAACAATAAAATCAAAATTCTGCCGAAACGCCATCTGGAGCATAATAAATAACATTGACAACAAATAAATTATATTATCACGCTTTTATTGTACAGTTAAAGAAACTAAAAAGTTAAAAATAAATTATTGTTTAAAAAAACACGCTTTTATAAAAAATCAAACTAAAAGGTAAAAAATAATTTTCAATAAATTTAAATTAAGGTTTGTAGGATTAACAAAAAAATGAATTTTATTGTAAAAAATCGTGGGGTACTTTTTAAGATATTTTCAAAATAACAATTGACAACAAGCACCCCACACTTTTTTACAATAATATTCATTTTTTTGTTAATCCCACTATCCTTAATTTAAATTTAATGAATTTTTTTTTTTACCTTTTAGTTTGATTTTTTATAAAAGCGTGTTTTTTAGTTTTTATTTTATTTATTAGTCGGATTTTTTCTACTACATTTAAAAATGAAGATTCTATATTTTGAAAAAAATTATTGCATTTGTCAATTTTTTTTTGTAAAAATATAGAAGCAATATACATATCGTATTGCTTATAGCAAAACATTTTACAAGTATATTTGATTTATCGATGTTAAATGGACATCCCTATTTCTAAATATATAGGTATAACTTTGGGAGTTAGAAATCGGTTTTTCGGGTTGGTCTTGCTTAAGAATAAAAATATAGCTAATTAGTTTCCGAGTCACTTTCCAATCGAAATAAAATAAAAATAAATATGATATAAATAAATGAAAAATGAGATTTGAGAGAAACGGGCTATAAGCACAATACAAGAAAATAGGCAGGTCAACACGCCAGTTTTTGTGTTATGTGAGAAAATAAGAAAAAAAAATCATTTATAATTTATTAAAATCATTTTTCGCCAATTTTTTTTATCTTCATTTTCGTAGATGACGTGAAATAGTTGGACGACAAAATTAAAATGGCTGCCATTCCGAGAGGGGTGAGGTGGGAGAAGAGGGAGTGGAATATTTACCGATAAAAAAAACCCAAAAACAACCCCCTAAAATATTTCCTATACGAGACGAAACACCTTGTATACCTGATATACTACTTACTTATATATTTTTCTTTTGCAAATAAATATATATTACAGCCCAAACTCGGGACAGAAGGACCGCAAAAGCCGTTGAGCTTCGAAAGTCGTCAAATATCGTATTTCTCTCTAAAATCACACAAAATAGCTCTAATTCCTCGAATATTCCAGAATTACTCGCAAACTGAATGAGGGCATACTATTACCGTTTGTTAATATGACAAGGAGTATTTGGTGACTGGAAATCGATACAGCAGCACCGAGTCAAGGGTTGATATGTTCAGGATGCACTGAGAGTTTCTAGTTACTTTTGGCTGGGCTTACGATTTCTTATTTGCTCAACTTTGCATTAGCATACTTTGCATTAGCAAACTTTGCATAACTAAAAGGTAAAAAATAATTTTCAATAAATTTAAATTAAGGTTTGTAGGATTAACAAAAAAATGAATTTTATTGTAAAAAATCGTGGGGTACTTTTTAAGATATTTTCAAAATAACAATTGACAACAAGCACCCCACACTTTTTTACAATAATATTCATTTTTTTGTTAATCCCACTATCCTTAATTTAAATTTAATGAATTTTTTTTTACCTTTTAGTTTGATTTTTTATAAAAGCGTGTTTTTTAGTTTTTATTTTATTTATTAGTCGGATTTTTTCTACTACATTTAAAAATGAAGATTCTATATTTTGAAAAAAATTATTGCATTTGTCAATTTTTTTTTGTAAAAATATAGAAGCAATATACATATCGTATATATAAAAATGAAATAAAAAAAAAAATACATTTTCATTATACAAAAACTTAGAATTAATTTCAATAAAATTAAGTAAATCTAATTTGATTATAAATAACTCCACTACCCAATATTCTATTTAAACAAAAATAATACCTATGTCTAAAACGTATATATAACTATTTAAAACTAAAAACCTTAAAAAATGTAATAAAATAACTAAAATATATTATTAAAAGGAGTCCCTTTAGGCAAGGTTCCGAAGACACTGGCAGCGTTCCCCCTTTGAATAGCTAGACTAATTTTTTGTCCGAGGTAGCTGCCAGCTCTTCGATCTCCTGTGATGTCGACTAACCTCTTTGCTATTTCCTAATAGCAAAGAGGTATAAGTATAGTATTTCCTAATATCATATCGTATTGCTTATAGCAAAACATTTTACAAGTATATTTGATTTATTAAAATTATTATTATTATTTATTAAAATTAGTAATTTATTAAAATTACTTATATGCTTTTCATCCCAATACAGGGTACACAGATGGAGTCACTGGGCTTAAGTATTACAACGATTTTCGTTCGCTATTTTTTTTAAAGACGCTGGTTCAGGCAAATTTTGGCGCTCTGTCGTCATGCGAAAACCCCCTATTGATAGAGGACGGGAATTGAAAGGACTCACCGAACTTAAGGGTCTTCTTTCTTGTACTGCCGTTGTCCACCTTTACGTTCTTGTATTTTACGTGTTGTACACAATTACAATAATAACACTGATCCGAAAATAACTAGAAGCCATTCTTCAATTATATGAAGGGACGCGCTTGGTAGGGCCTCAAGCCCGTCTGGATGGCGATCACCGTTGGTCTTAAGTATGTCGCCATAATGAGTTCCTGTACCCTTATGGGACAGCAGCGGGTTCACGATACCACTGGCATTGCAAATACCCATAGGCGACGGTAACTGCTAAATTCTAGCCCTACAGCATTAAAAAATTAGCATTTCACATTGAAATTAGGGCACGATTTAATATATCTTCATGAATTTATGGTTATTTGGTATAATGGTTTATTCTTGAGTAAACAACATCATCCGAGTGTCGGTTTGGGTGTGCAGGGTGGCACTTTTGCCGGGTTGTTTTTACGGTATCTGTGCACAATTCACATTCGATAATTACATCACGAGAGCTTCTAAATAGGAAATTCGCAGTGCCGAGCGTCTTCGAATGCTCTTGGTCCGGTATTCCATTGTGCTTGAATGCAGACACAGGCATTTATTTATTTCACTATTATTACAAAATATATATAATAATATATTTTGTAATAATAGTAAAAAATAGAGACAGGAATCTTAAAGTAATTAATAAATTACTTTACTACAATTTTTCAAGTATGAAACTCAGACTTAATAAAGTCTGAGTTTCATACTTGAAAAATTGTCTCTGCTTCTATGATTTCTCTGTTTCTGTGATTGACAAAACCAGCGCGCACATTTTTAGTCATGAGGTAATACGTAATGTATCCCTAATACCCCGAAATGAGCTTAAAAGCTCCCAGTATGCGCCTAAAATAATTTTAGCTAAGCGATCCCGTTCGGATGGTTCCAGTATCTTTACGAGGGGGCGGTCTCCTTTACTTATGAATCTCGACCGCGGCTATTGGCATATTTTATTAAGCTATCCCATAGGATGGCAGGGAGTGTTCCTCTTAATTAAATTAATAGAATGTTCTAGAAATTATTATGTGACTTGAGAACAATAAACATATATACTGGGATGATTTACAGCGCCATCTTGTCTCATAATGTACTCTTGTGTTCTGGGTACGACTAATATACTTACATAGTTTTCTTGGGTAATTATTATACGAGTACATAAACATCCAGACGATAACTTTCATACGTTGGTCTTAAGTATGCAGCCATAATAACCTTGTGTGGTGGTCAGGCATTAGTGACCCAAGTTCCTGTAACCTTGTGGGACAGCAGCGTGTTCGCGATGCCATTGACGTTGAAAACACCCATAGGCAACGGTGACTGCTAAATTCTAAGCGGGCCGTCAGCCTGTCTGCTGTCATACAGCAATAAAAAAAGCGACTTTATTCTGATCTGGCATACTCTCTTTTCTTATACTTTATATTTTTCATTTGTTTATATTAAACAAAGACCAGAAAATGAAAGTCAGAAAAGGAAGTACAATTCTGCATTTGACTGTAAATTTAAATAGGTTACATTAAACTTTAGGTGCCGACCGAAATCTGAATTTTTATGTATAATATATATTAATTTAGAAAAGAAAATTATATTAGTATAAGACGACCTCGTGGCGTAATAGATAACACACTTCGGTACGCTTGCGGAGGTCACGGGTTCAATTCCCGTCTCGCGTCTGGGTTTTAAAATATAATATGTATTTATTTACAAACAAAAAAAAAGTATATAAGTAGTATATCAGTTATTAAGTACACAAGTTTTATTTATTTTTATTTAATTTATTTATCAAATTCACAGTTATTACATTGGCTTAGTAAAAAAAAAAACACATTGTACAATGCCATCGAAACTTAAGTCTACGCACGTTGTTCAAATGAATAATTAAAATTAGGTTACAAATTCTCTAAAAAGTATTTTTAAGTGAGATTTTAATATTTTTTGGGTTTTATTATCTCTTATATTTTTTGGTAAATCGTTTAATAATCTTGGAACTAAGTAGATATTTGTGCGCTTGCCGTACATATTCTTCGCGCCGTTAGTAGCAAACCGGTTTAGAGCAGCGGCCCTATACAGCGTGCTCCATTTTAGTTTCAATTTTTTTATTAAAAAAGTTTTCCCTGAGTGCTATGCTACTTAGTTTAGGAGTAGATGGCGCTTTATGAATTGTCACAAAATATTTATTTATTTATCAATTATCCATATCTAAAACTATGCAAACCCCCCCCCCCTCAATCGATTGACTTAAAACTTAGCATAGTCACACATTTAGCATATGCTCACTAAGAACGGATTTTACGAAAATCCCATCCAAAATTAAATTATAATATTTTTTTATTGCTGTAGGACAGCAGACAGGCTGAGAGCCCACTTAGAATTTAGCAGTTACCGTCGCCTATAGGTGTTTGCAATGCCAGTGGTATCGCGAACACGCTGCTATTAAGATACAGGAACTTGAGTCACTAATGCCGGAACACAACACAAAGTTATTATACATACTTAAGATCAAAGGTGGTCACCATCCAGATAGGCTTGGGGCCCTACCACGTAGAAAATGTATATGGCAGAACAACATTTGCCGGATGTATTGTACCCGACTATACGAATAAAACTTAGTACCAGTAAGCAGTATTAGAATTTATTAACCGACGAAAAACGGAGGAGGTTATCAATTCGACGTGTATATTTTTTTTATTTTTTTTATATATGACCACGCAAAACTTTTTACTGAGTGGTCCGATTTAAAAAAATCCTTTTTTATTGGAAAGGGTCCCAAGGTGGTCCCATATAAATTTGGGAAAAAAATTCCAACACTAAGTGTACGAAAACAGAGAATGATTGATTGTTCACTCACTGATTATATCGATGACCACTCGTAACTTTTGACAGAATTGATTTATTTAAACATGTAGTAATTAGTAGATTATAGCCACATAAAA
This sequence comes from Malacosoma neustria, assembly GCA_963693495.1. Taxonomy (NCBI): domain Eukaryota; kingdom Metazoa; phylum Arthropoda; class Insecta; order Lepidoptera; family Lasiocampidae; genus Malacosoma; species Malacosoma neustria. Next base: position 5,593,041 of record OY856397.1, read on the forward strand.
TTATGAAACAAAAACTTTTTAACAAAAAAATATTTATTTATTTTTAATAAGACAGACTTACAGGCTAATATAAATTCTAGGATGTATATATAATCTAACATTTTTAAAAACAATTACAGATTACAAGTTTTAACAATTAGTTTTTTACCACAATTCATAAATACAGAAAAAAAAAACAATATATCCCAACAGTACATAACCATATATGATATCCTGATCATAACCCCAGAACAACCTAAATTGAATGTCGACAGATAATTATCTGGCATGGGGTTGGTTCCCACGACCGTCTACCCGTACGACGCGCAATCTTACGCTCGATTAAGGAAAATGAGAACGTTTTTGATATAACGTATTGTTTATTTATTTTTTTGTTGTTGCTAGACAGCGGGCTAACAGCCCGCTTAGAATTTAGCAGTTACCGTCGCCTATAGGTGTTTGTAACGCCAGTGGCATCGCGAACACGCTGCTGTCCCATAAGGATACAGGAACTTGGGTCACTAATGCCGAAACACAAAGTTATTATGGCAACATACTTAAGACCAAAGGTGAGCCGTGTGACCCCGGCCAGTGAAAAGAATAGGGTCACCCCAGGTCATTCCAAGGGAGTCGTAAAAGGCGACTGATGGACTACTCCTTTGCCAGCTTGCATGCGGCAAAGGAAGTGCACCTCTCGGTTTTCCTCTAGGGGTTGGGAGGTCAGACGGCAGTCGCTCCCGTAAAAACCAAAACCTAGCCAAACAACATGGTCGTAACAAGAAAGGGAATTGTCACGGATAGGGCGTCGCCGCATAACGACGCGCAGGAACTTCGCCCGACTCCTGTGACAAGTGGACTAGGGCTGCCGTGCCGTGGGCGAGCACGGCTAAAGACACTAGCCCCATCCAAAAGGAAACTCCGCTTCGCAACTTGGAATATTGGCACGCTGACTGGACGCGCGAGAGAGTTGGCCGATGTACTCTCCAGGCGGAGGGTGGCCGTGGCGTTCCTGCAGGAGACTCGGTGGAAGGCCAGCAGATCCCGGTTCATTGGGAATGGCTACAAACTGATCTACACGGGTGCACCTGGTGGGGAAAATGGGGTCGCCATAGTGCTCTCGGAGGAGCTCCAGGACGACATTTTAGAGGTGAAGCGCTGTAGCGATCGGCTTATGGTTGTGAGGGTGCTTGTTGGTGGGGTAGTCACCCACTTGATAAGCGCCTACGCGCCACAGGCCGGTTGTAGCGACGCCGACAAGATAGCGTTTTGGAACCTACTCGGAGAAGTGCTTCGTGGGATTCCATTGTCACATGGGATCGTTTTGGGCGGTGATCTAAACGGTCATGTGGGTGATGAATGTGGGGAATTTGAGCGTGTTCACGGTGGATTTGGGTATGGTAACCGCAACGCGGAAGGGGAGGATATCCTCAATACGTGTGCGGCTGCCGACCTTGCCATCGTGAACACGTATTTCAAAAAGAGACCCGAGCATCTCATCACCTACAAGAGCGGGAGGAATGCTACCCAAATCGACTTCCTACTCACTAGGAGACACCACATCAGCAAAGTAGCCAACTGCAAGGTCATACCCGGTGAGAGTCTCACTGCACAACACCGTCTTCTTGTCATGGACCTCTGCGTGAAGCCCAAAGGCAAACGTGTCGATCGCCTTCAGCGTCGAATCAGGTGGTGGCTGCTCGATGAAGTCAAGTCCCAGGAGCTCGCCTCTTCCATCGGCGACAAGTGCGCCGGTGGTGAGGGCGAACCGGTTCAAGCTTACTGGGACAGGATTCAGGCGGCTATCCTTGGGTCGGCGAGGGAGGTGCTTGGTGTGTCTAAGGGTGGTCGCAAATGTGACAAGGAGACTTGGTGGTGGAACGACACAGTCCAGAGGGAGACTAGAGCGAAGAAAGCCCTCTTTAAGAAGTGGCAAGCGTCCAGATCTCCTGAAGATCGCGACGCATATAGGTCTGCCAAGCGCGCCACTAAGAGAGCTGTAGCCAGAGCCAGACGAGACCACTTACAACCACTATACGACAAGTTAGAATCGTCTGAGGGGCAGAAGCTCATTTATAAGTTGGCGCGCTCCAGGGTCAAAGCGGCACAGGATATTTCCAAGTGCCGCTGTGTAAAAGACCCTGTGGGCAACCTGCTATGCGAGGACCTCGCGGTGAAGGAGAGATGGCGCTCATATTTCCACGAGCTGCTGAACACGCAGCACAAAGAGGTGCAGCCGCCAGATCTTCCTCCGAATCAAGGACTAGTGCCACTGGTAACGCCTGCAGAGGTCCAGAATTGTCTTCGCCGCATGAAGAATCGGAAAGCTGTTGGATCCGATGGAGTCCCCATCGAAGCATGGAAGGCGATGGGCTCTCGTGGTGTGGGCATCTTAACCGACCTCTTTAACCGGACACTCCTCACCGGTACGATCCCGAGCCAATGGAGACTGAGTATCATTACTCCAGTCTTCAAAGGCAAGGGGTCGGTGCAGGAGTGCGGTAATTACAGGGGGATTAAGGTCATGTCCCACACCATGAAGCTCCTCGAGAGGGTTATCGACTCTCGGATTCGGCAGGAGTGCACTGTCCCGGGATGTCAGTATGGGTTTCGCCCTGGTCATGGGACTATGGATCCGGTTTTTGCCCTAAGGACTGTCGCGGAGAAATACAGGATGAAGAATACGCCTCTGCATTGCCTGTTTCTTGACTTGCAGAAGGCCTTCGACTGTATTCCTCGCGCGATAATCTGGTGGGCATTGCGATCTAAAAGGGTTCCAGAGGCCTATATTGACATCATCCAAGACATGTACCGTGACTCCGATTCTGTAGTTCGGACCGCTGTTGGCGACACAAAACCTTTCGCCATCACCGTCGGGGTGCACCAAGGATCCGTCCTTAGTCCGTTTCTGTTTAGCGTGGTATTAGACGTATTGTCAGACAGCATCAGAAACTCACATGAGCAGCCCCCGTGGCTGCTTATGTATGCTGATGATATCGCGCTGGCAGACTCGGACAGGGGTAGGCTGGTGCGACGTGTGAAGGCGTGGAAGGAGTCGCTTGAGAACGGTGGTCTGAAGCTCAATGTGGCGAAGACCGAGTACTTGGCCTGTAACTCCACAGATCCCACACCCGTACGCATAGGCGGCGACACGGTCGAGCGCACGCACCAAGTGAAATACCTGGGATTTGTGTTTCATGCGTCTGGTGACATCGATTGTGACGTCAAGGCACGCATTGCTGCCGCGTGGGCCAAATGGCGTGAGGTAACTGGTGTCATTTGTGACCCCAAGATGCCGGTAAAGTTGAAGGGACAGGTCTATAAGACCATCATTAGGCCTGTCCTTTTATACGGATGTGAAGCGTGGCCGGTGCTAGAGCGACACAGGCAAGAACTGCGTGTCACGGAGATGAATATGCTGCGGTGGATGTGTGGAGTGACGCGTAAGGACCGCGTTAGGAACTCCCGCATTCGCGGCAGTCTTCATGTCCGTGACATTGCGGATAAACTGCAGGAGTGTCGGCTCCGTTGGTACGGCCACGTTTTACGGCAACCGGATGATTACGTGGGAAACAAATGTCTGGCCATGCCGCCTCCGCTGGGCCCCGGCAGGAGGGGTAGACCCAAAAAGTGCTGGCTTGACGTCGTAAGGGGTGATATGCGTGCCAATGGGCTCAATACCAGGGATGCTGAAGACCGTGCGAAGTGGAGTAGAAAAAGTCGGAAAGCGGACCCCGGGCACCGAAACGAAAGTTTAGGATGCAACCGGGATAACGCTTAGATGATGATGATGATGATGATGACTTAAGACCAAAGGTGGTTGCCATCCAGACGGACTTGGGGCCTTACCATGTAGGGTGGGTTGTTTTGTCGCCTTTTACGACAGGCCGATCCCGGCCGCAGAGGTTTGTATTCTTTCTCTGCCCCTCCACGGATAAAAATTATTAAATATTACATTATAATTTAATATACGAAAAGTATATTCTTGTTTATAAGTATACTAGCTGACCCGGTAAACGTTGTTTTGCCATATAAATTTAAAAAAATTACGTTTTGGATAGGATTTCCGTAAAATCCGTCAATTCTTAGTTAGCGTCTACATCGCAAAATGACTAAATATGCTAAATTTCAAGTCAATCGGGTGTATAGTTTTAGAGATTTCGTGATGAGTGGTATTGCGCTTGTATATGAATGAATGAATGAATTTCCTAACTTACTTGCCTGTAAAAAATCGCTTTAAGCGATAATGCCACCCATTGTTATACAGTGTTAAGAATATTTAGACAATAAAGAGTTTTCATACATTCATTCTTGTGTAATGCAATGTTCCCCTTCCAATTTCCTATTTGGAGAAATCAGCATAAAAGATCGCCAATTTACTTCGGTCGGGGAGGTTTGATAATATGTGTAGAAATATTATAAAAATTAATAAATGTACTGGGACGACTCACAGAGCGCCACCAAAATAATAGCACTTGTGTTATGGGCAGTAAAACACTAGAGATATTTTTTTTTAATAAATAAATACATATTTTCAAATTATTTTTTTTATTCCAAATAAGTTCCTAGATAGACAGATTTTTAAAAGTCAAATATGTATATTTAACGTTATAATGTGTAATATAAATTTATAATGTGAACTAAGGTTACCACTGCTTCTCGACATGTTAATTGTTACAAGAAGAAGAAGCGGCAACGAACTTTCCAGCAACGTCTAATTTTAATATGTATTGTATATATTATACATTTACATTATTAATAAATTGTTATATTATAGATAAGCCTTAGCTTACAAGTATCTTCTTGTTCTTCCTGCCCTTATCCCACATTGTATGGGATCTCCTCAACATGTTCTCTCCTTCCAGTCCCCTTGTTAGCCGTCATCAAGGTAACAAATATAAAATTAATAAAAAAAATGCTTGGAGCTTTATTTTCAATAAATTCGTTAATCGGGTAATAGACCTTCTTTAATAAGAAATTTTAGAGGACTTATATTTGGTATTTTATATATCCCTTGCCACTGTCAACGTGCCAGTCTACTTGAGCCGACTGGTATTGCAAGAGACGATGGCAAGAGACCAGACGGTATGAGTTTGATTCCATGGAAGATAGGCCGGGTGCTGGTATGGGATGCAACCTGTTCAGACACGCTGGCCCCTTCCCATCTACATGGAACCAACAACGGAGCTGGTGCGGCTTGTGAAGCGGCTGAAAAAGCTAAAGCATGAAAATACAGAGGTCTAGGCTCCGAATATGAATTTGTCCAATTCGGTGTCGAGACCCTTTGTCCGTGGGGTCCTAGCGCTATAAAGCTTTTTAAGGAAATAACAAAGAGGTTAGTCGACATCACAGGAGACCGAAGCGCTGGCAGCTACCTCGGACAAAGAATTAGTCTAGCTATTCAAAGGGTGAACGCTGCCAGTATCTTCGGAACCTTGCCTAAAGGGACTCCTTTTAATAATATATTTTAGTTATTTTATTATATTTTTTAAGGTTTTTAGTTTTAGGTTCATTGTACTAGTATTATTTCATATTATGTACATAATAATTAATAAATTTATAAATAAATAGTTATAACTTAGTATACGTATACCTTTCACATATTTTATACAAGTCATCTTTCACATAAACAAGCAGACGCGAGACGAGAATTGAACCTATAACCTCTGCAAGCATACCCAAGTTCATTCAACAGTGGATACTGCGTTAGATGTTAAGAGAAAGCCTTAAAAATAAAACCTTCAAAACTTGTAATTAGACCACGCAAAGATACGTGCGGGCATCGAATCCAAGTCTGAGTGTGTGTGATTAACTAAATTACTCGTTTCCTGCATCAAGCCCAAATTATGGGTCTTAGATAAATGTTTCAACCATTGTGACACTGATGAGTTTGTTTTAGAGTTTTAATTTGATTTTTTTAAAGATATCATTGACGATCAAATGTTAAGTTTTGATACAAATACTTCCTGGCCTCCAGTATATCTGTTTTATGAAGGAAGAGTTCTTCCTCAAATGGCTTCTTGGTAGTCGTATTCTCAACAAATGACATGTTCTGTAGTTTCAAGATTCCATAATTTTATTTCTGAACATACGCTATTATGTAAAAATGCTGAGTAAACACGATAAAATATATACGTAAAAGTGTAAGCGAGACAGCAGATGTGCCGTTACACGTCGCTCGGCGTTAGAGTTGGATCTAGCCTCTAGCGGCTCCCTGCGTTCGCCGCATTCGTCGCGCGCGCCTGTTCAAGTGGAAACGTACGGAGGTGTTACAAGGTCATTTTCAAGTATGATTTTTTATAGTTGGTGTTCAGCAGGTGAAGGGTCCATCTGATAGCAGATAGTATCTGTCCCCTATGGACGTTTGCAATACTAAGAGCATTGTCAACGCGCCACCGATGTCAAAGAAAAGGAAATTAAACCAGGGTCACCAGTGCTGGAACACAACACTAGGTTATTACGGCGATATATTAAGGGACTAGGGGTGGTTGTCATCTTGGAGCCCTACTAGCTACTACTAATTACTAACTAGTTACTTGCTGGGGTTATTTTGTCATTTTATATGACAGGCCGCTTCGACGACACGGGTTAGTATTCTCACTGTACCCGGAAATACTTTTTTTCCGTTGGCTTGTCGTAAAAGGCCATAAAACAACCCACTCTAGCTAGGGTCACAAGCCTGTCTGGATGGCAACCACCCTTGGTCTTAAGTATGCCGCCATAATAACATCCCATGGGGGTACAGGAGCACTTTCCTGTTCGCGGTGTCACTAGCGTCGCAAACATCTATAGGTGACGAAACTGCTTACTGTTAAGTGGACCGTCAGCCTGTCTGCTGTTCCTCAGCAGCAAAAAAAGAGAGAATTACAAAAGGAGAGAACTAAACTATTTTTAACTATACTGTTTAAATATGAAGGAGATTTCGTCTTTATTAATTTAGTTAATCATTTATAATTTCCTCTGTACAGGGACGGAGAAAAATACTAACCCGTGCGGCTGGGGGCGGTCCGTCGTAAAAGGCGACAAAACACCCTAGATCTCCAAGTCTATCTAGATTCAACCACCCTGGTTTCTAATTATTCCGCCATAAAACCTTGTGTTGTATTTATAAATTACCAGGTTCCAGTTCCTCTACACAGACGGCAGTGTGTTAGCGAGGCATCTCATCGTAAATATCTAGATGCGACGGCAACTGCTTACTATTTAAGTGTGCCATCAGGTTCCTTTTCATCAGCAATAAAAATATGTATAACTAGTTCTGCCCGCGACTCCGTCCGCGTGGAATAGTGACTTTAGGCAGCATTTTTTGGATATATGAGGTCAAATTTTTTTTTTTTTTTTTTATTGCTTGAGTTCAGCAGACAGGCAAACGGCCCACCCTGGCAGGTGGTCACCGTCGCCTATGGACGTTTGCAGCACCAGAGGCACCACCAACGCGCTGCCGGTCTCGAAGAAATTTTATAACGCCTTTTTTGAAGAACCCCATATCATACCGCGCTGAGAAAACCTCAGCCGGAAGCTCATTCCAGATCCTGAGAGTACGCAACATGAACGTTCTGGAGAACCGTTTCGTACAGGAAGGAAGAGGCTCCAAGAAATGGGGATGAACACCCAGCCGATGGCGGGCAGTGCGGTGGTAGAAAGACGACGAGGGCATCATCCTAAATAGTTCTTCAGAACACTCCCCGTTGTACAGACGGTAGAATACGCAAAGAGATGCAAAGTCTCTCCGAAGTCCAAGCGTGTCTAAACCGTCTGTGAGCATGGGATCGCCGACAACACGAACTGCGCGCCGTTGGATCGAGTCTAGGGGATTGAGCTGACAGGCCGGTGCTCCAGCCCATAAATATGAGCAGTACTCCATATGCGGTCTGACCTGTGCTTTATATAGCACAAGCCGTTGCCTTGGACTGAAGTACTGCTTGGACCGGTTTAGCACACCTAGCTTTTTGGAGGCAAGCTTAGCTTTACCCTCCAATTGTCCCCTAAACTGCACATCATTCGTGATGTCGACACCAAGGATCCCAATACTACTTGCGATGGAAAGAGAGGTTCCTTGAAACTGTGGCGCAGGTGCGAACGGGGTTTTCTTGGCAGAGAATACGCAGACCTGCGTCTTCGAGGGGTTATTAAATTGGAAATTCAACCTACTAAGTCCAGCCTATGCTGAACCCTATTTCATATGATTGATGATATAAATCTGAGGTCAACTTAATTTGGATTATAAAATTTCCGAAACTTTTTAACAAAAACTATTTTTTTTTAAATAAAAATAGCCTAAGTTACTCCTTGGTACATCAGCTATCTGCCAGTGAAGGTCCCGTCAAAATTGGTGCAGCGATTTCAGAGATTAGCCGGAACAAACAGACAGACAGTCAGACAAACCGACAGACAGACAGACAGACAAAAATTGTAAAAAAGTTGTTTTGGTATATGTACCGTGTATACGTCCGAATGCACTTAGTAAAAAGCGGTTATTTTAATATTACAAACAGACCCTCCAATTTTATTTGTATGTATAGATATAATTTTAATACTATTACCCTCATTATCTACAGTGAATATTCATAAAGCCTAATTTGCAAATATAAATAAATGATTCCACATTTGAAATGTATTCCATTCGCCTTAAAACCTCCATAAAGTTTCCATATCGTATGAAAAAGGTAATTCACCGTATTACCAAAAAATATTTTAACATATAGAAATTAAATTTCATACGATCGTGCAACGGCAACATGTACATGTAGTTTCAGATACATTCGTAGCACGTGTGTGTATGTATGAACATATTTTTTTTATTGCTGTAGGACAGCAGACAGGTGACGGCCCGCTTAGAATTTAGCAGTTACCGTCACCTATGGGTGTGTGCAACGCCAGTGGCATCGCGAACACGCTGCTGTCCCATACAGGTACAGGAACTTGGGTCACTAATGCCGGAACACAACACAAAGTTATTATGGCGGCATACTTAAGACCAAAGGTGTTCGTCATCCAGACGAATTTGAAGCCCTACCATGAAGGCCGACCCCGGCCACAGAGCTCAGTATTATTTTCGCCGCCTCTGCACGGATATAATTGGTTAACGTGCATACTTTAAGTCCAATAGGAAAAAGAAGTTCCAGAACTTCACCCGTCATTTAGCAGATTGAGTCTGGCAGGTCTAGGCAAACGTAGCATAGGACGCCCCCCAGTCTGATAGACCGATCCACGGATGGTTTCCGGCCGGGGCTGGATGGCAAAAGTAAGGGACCGGATTTAAAGAATGATTGACGATTTAGCAGCGGACACCCATATGCCCATATGTCCCATAAGGGAAAAAGATGCACAAAAATAACCTTGTCAAATCTCAACTAGCTAAATCTATTTTTTTTTTGTTTGGAAGGCTATAATTATGAAAGAAGATATCTATGATAATACTTTAAATGTGAAAGTAACTCTGTCTGTTTGATACATAAGCCGCTGATCCAACTTGGATTTTCGGTATACAGATATATTAGACCTTGGAGCAGGACACAGGCTACATTTTGTCGCGAAAATGAAATTTAAAGGTGCTGAAATAGGGGTGAACGTTAATAAGTTCTGTTTTTGGCAACGTTTACAGGGTCAGTTACTCTTATTTATATAGGTTAAGCAGTATCAATCTCTTTTATATATTTGAAAACGAATAGTTAATATATCGAGTCGTAGGTATAAAATGAAATATGTTACATGAGCTTTACTTCTGTAAACTTTTTGTGGTACAAAAAGGTAATTCCCGTATTACTAACTTCGAGGATCGTATTCGTGAAACGGATCCATTTTTAAATTCAAATTAACTTCAGTTATCGTACTGGAAATTTTATGAGGTTCTTTCCTTCCTTTAAGTGGGACAGTGATTTCCATCTGAATTGGCAACAGCTTGGAGATATTTGGGAGGTGATACGAGGAACGCTGATTTCAAATTCTCAAAGGATAATATAACGGTTTGCTGAGCTGTTTGTATTACTTTTGGATAAAAATAGTAATAGCTCGCAGTGTAACTTGACTCCCGAGTCCGGACCGAGAACGAGACGGATAAGCTATCAAAGAACCGTCTTTGATAGCTTATCCGTGCAGAGGCGGAGAAAGAATACTAACCTCTTCGGCCGGTGTCGGCCTGTCGTAAAAGGCGACAAAATAACCCACCCTAGCTATGTGGTAGGGCCTCAAGCCCGTCTGGATGGCGACCAATTTTGGTCTGTATGGTGCCATAATAACCTGGTGTTGTGTTCCGGCATTAGTGACCCAAGTTCCTGTACTCTTATGGGTCAGCAGCGTGTTCATGATGCTATTGGCGTTGCAAACACCCATAGACGACGGTAACTGCTAAATTTTAAGCGGGCCATCAGCCTGCCTGCTGTCCTACAGCAATAAAAAAAGCTTACTATGATGCTATTCTTGCTTACTTGACTCGCCATCAGAGGCGAAGTAAGAATACCAACCCTAGCGGCCAGGAGCGGCCTAGCACCAAATAACCTCAGCTCTAAGCGCTAGATTGCAACCACCTCCAGTCTCTAAATATATCACCTAAACAACATAGGTTTTTTTTATTACTGTAGGACAGCAGACAGGCTGACGGCCCGCTTAGAATGTATCTGTTACCGTCGCCTATGGATGTTTGCAACGCCGGTGGCATCGCGAACACGCTGCTGTCGCATAAGGGTACAGGTACTTGGGTCACTAATGCCGGAACACAACACAAGGTTATTATGGCGAAATACTTAAGACCAAACGTGGTCATCCAGACGGGCTTCGAGCCCTACCACGTAGCTAGGGTGGGTTGTTTTGTCGCCTTTTACGACAGGCTGACCCCGACCGCAGAGGTTAGTATTCTTTCACCGCCTATGCACGAATAGATGCATTCGCCGCCTCTGCATTGAGTCGTGTTTCAGCTTATCTGACTCATGTTTCAGTTACTGCTTATTATTAAGTAGGTGGTCAGCCTGTTTGTCAATTCCTGCTTATAATCTGACCAAAAACCATGGTCTACACGTCACAAGAAACAATAGTATGTGGAAATAATACTCTTGCAGAAAATATATTTGCCAGACGTTGCCTTGTGTTTCAGAGCTCTTGGCGCCACTTCATCCCCTAATTTGAAAATCGTTTTGAACTCGGTTATTTTATAATCTATTTCTCTTCAAGACATTTTAATTTTAAAAAAATGTTTGATAATAATTGTTTCTTTGTGGCATTGCTAGAAGATATATACGCGTGTTTATCTTTTAAAAATCTTATTATGTTTAAGCTATCTTTGAAAACCCTTGGACTCGAAGATATCGCCAGTCCAGTTAGGTGAATTTTTTCTTGGCAGATATATTAGTAATGCTGTGATATTTGTATTCATGCGACACGTAGTTAGTACCTACTCTTCATTATCTAACGCCATGTGATTTGTATTTTTAGAATCCGCCTTTTTAGGTGGATATAGTTGATTTTCACTGAACGCTTGGGGGCTCACGCCTGAGTTATGTAGGAGTCCCGTGCATCCTCATAGTTGACTTCAATATTTTTTTTAAAGATATTTTTAAACAGAATATTTTTTATAAAAATTTTTTTTAATATTTTTGTGACAATTCACACAGCGCCATCTAGTCCCAAACTAAGTAGCATAGCACTTGTGTTATGGGTACTAGACAACTGATATACTACTTATATACTTTTTTTTTGTAAATAAATACATATTATACATAAACACCCAGACGCGAGACGGGAATCGAACCCGTGACCTCCGCAAGCGTACCGAAGTGCGTTATCCGTTACGCCACCAAGGTCGTGGGCATATTATACCCACTGAAACCATTCTAACGTTCTTCTACTAAAAAACACCCAAGGGACTTAGTAAGGAAAGTAGTAAGGGCTTAGTGCAACAAAAAAATGTAATTGAAAAATACACATTGGAGAGAGTAAAGAAATGAAATACAGTGCATATATGGTTGGATTATAATTATTTTAAGTAAATTTCCAGTATTTCCTTCAATTCTTCTATAAGGAAATTTCATAGGCTTATTTAAATATTCTGACACACGCAGTATATGAAAAAGGCTTTAGATTCGATCTCCGCACGCGAAATTCAATTTATACTTCATTTCCCATAAAATGTCTATGCCAAATTTATTTTGTACCATTAGCATATTAAAACGCCTCTTACTGGTGTTGCTGGGTAATCGAATTTCGGGGTTGTCCCGATTTTGAGGTCTACTAGCGCGTCTTGAACCGAAATTTGTATATGTGTGTGTGCGGGTGTAAAGATATGTTAGCTTCTCCAAAATGACGCAAGCAGAGTAATTTAGAGAACTCTATGAGATTTTTTAAATTAATAAAACATTCCAAAAGCAATGTCTCGCAGTTTTTAGTTTTTCTACGCTCATTCAAAGTCTATACAAAGTTCTGAACTTCTTTATCCAGCCTTTTTATCTCAGTTGTGATTTACAATTCGAAGTTAGGTGTTGTCACAGTAAAATATTCAGCAAATTCAAATTATATTTATATGTATTTTTCGTTAAAATAATTGAAATAAAAATTACAACCTGCTAGAGTATACCAAGTGTTTTACGTATGCTTCACGGCATTGACGGAACCCACATTAGCGACATCCACATATAAGCCCCACAACTTAAAAATACACTATACAAAAAAAGAAAAATAATAAATAATATATGGATTAGATTGATTACTTTTGGTTGGAAACTATCCCTAAATACTGGCTGCATTACCGCGTTGTATGGCAATATTGATTCTATGCCCTAAATACACTAAATACAAACCTGCTTTTTGATCACGTGAGACCTCTGTCATGCGTGTTGACAGGTCCTAATAAAGTCATTTATATTTCTTGAATTTTGTATATTCTTTCTTTATCTTTCCTGGTAACACAACGTCTTACCTAAGTACGGTCAGTAAAGAAATCGTAAAAAAGTTACGACATATTAATGTCGGATGAACAAAGGTCGCAAGTTTATTAAAGGTAAACTGAATTGGATGGCACGAATTTTTTTATTATGGTAACGACCAGGCTTTGTTACACATTTCAGCGCCACGTTTGACCATTCCTCCTCCTTTTTAGCAGCCCAAAAACATTGATGCTGTATTATACCATGCTGTATTATTATTATACTCTATTGTACCACTGCTGGAAGTAGGCTTCGCCAGGTACGTGTCTTAAAACCCTATGTCTTTATCATCTCACCCAGCGCTCATGTAGGTCGTCGACCTGAAGAGACTTAAATACTGATGTTGAGATCTGTATAAACTGTTGCAACATTTCGGCAGCCCAATTTTAAAACACAGTAAGAGACAAATTATACGTGGTAATATACGTCAATTTTCTACTTGGTAGGGCCCCAAGCCCGTCTGAATAGCGACCACCTTTGGTCTTAAGTATACCGCCACAATAACTTCGTGTTGCGTTCCAACATTAGTGACACAAGTTCCTGTACCCTTTTTTATTGCTGTAGGACAGCCTGTTCGTGCCACTGGCCTTGCAAACATCCATAGGCGATGGTAACTGGCAAATTCTAAGTAGACCGTTAACCTGTCTGCTGTCCTACAGCAAAAAAAGTAATATTTCAGAATCGATTTTTTAGTTTCTTTATTCAAGTGGAGTCTTATTAACATTATCCAATCCATTTTTTATTTATTTTTATCTGCTAATATATTTTGAAATTGGGCAGCTGTTTGCTTTTACTACTTATCCGGCTCGAAGGATCTAAGTTTTGATATATTTAGGATTAGGATACAGCAATAAAGGCTTATTTTATTTTTATTTTTTAGTATATATTTGAGCACGCCATTACTTTAGTATTTCCACCTTCTTCTTCTTTCTGCCCTTATCCCAAACTATGTGGGGTTGGCACACGTTCTCTTCTTCCACTCTCCTCTATTGGTCGTCATCTGAACATTCACACCTTTTATGCCAAATTCTTTACTCCTGCCAAAGAAAATATACATTGCTTTAAAAACATTCCAGGTAGAAGACAATACTTTGATAAAACGTACAAATGTAGGGACAGCTCCGAACAAGCGAATCTATGTTTGTCGTGTTACATAGTCGTTTGTTTGTTGCTCCGATAGAGCGAAGTTGGCGATGTCTGTTTTTAACAGCCGCCGTTTGCACAGTGTACCCGTCGACGGTGCGAACGCGTGTTCTTTGACTTTTTGTACAAAAGAATACACAGGGCAGAGGTTACATTTTACAAACATGATTTCTACCTACGACTTTATTAACTGCTTTACAGTAGTGTTAGATAGATTGTCTTGTCAAATCCGTCAAAATCATCAAAATTTTAGTGGAAATTTATTTATTATGATATAAAATTCACAAAAGAAAAAGAAGTAAAATCTAAATAAAAATGGCGTACTTTTACCCTGATGACTGCGAGCAATTTGCAGTGTGTTCGATGTTTGTGGCCCCTTGTCCAGCAACGTGCTGTGAAGATCCACCTATGTGTTATTCCTGCTTGCCACGATGCCCTTCGCTGAAGGTTATGTATTATTGTGAAAAAGCAGCGAATTTCAAGGTCTCTCACTTGCCAAGAGGAAGATTGCTGTGAGCCACCACCAAAATATATGTAGATGGACGCATTGTGCGCAAGCTGCCAGTATCTGCATTCAAGCGCAACGGAATGCAGGACTGAGAGCATTCGAAGACACTCGGCACTGCGAATTTCCTATTTAGAAGCCCTTGTGACGTAGTTGTCCAATGTGAATTGCGCACGGACCCCGTAAAAGTCGGCGACCCGACAAAAGTGCCAACCTGCACACCCAAACCGACACTCGGATGTTTTTTACTCAAGAAGAAACCAATAAAAGTGTCGCTTGAGGATACATTAGATGATTGACAACGAAATTTCGTGTCCGACTTTAAATGTGAAGCAAGAAAGATAATTTAAATAAAAAGGATGACAGATTTTTCCCTAAAAAGGGGTTATTGTCAGGCAGGCGGTCGGTTGTAAAAACTAAGCCACAACTATTACATGTAATATGTTGTGCCGACCCCATATAATGTGGGATAAGGGCAGGAGGAAGAAAAAGACTATTAATTGCATATTTTACACGATTAGTTAAGTGTTTGTAACTTAATCAGTGTAATAAAGACGATCTCCGTGGTGCAGTGGCTGACGCATTTCGGTGCACTTGCGGAGGTCATGGGTTCGAATGGCGTCTGGCGTCTGGGTGTTTATTTATAATATGTATTTATATACAAAAGAAATGTGTATATGTAGTTTATTAGTTATCTAATACCAATAACACAAGTTCTATTTTCTTTGGGATAAGACGGCGCTCTGTGTATGGTCCCATGTACATTTATTTATTATTTATTTAAATGTAACTTTGAGGGTTTCAGTTTGAGGAATTAAAATAACGATTAATCAAAACCACAATCTAATAAAGAAACGCAATAATATATTGTTTTCTTTTTTCAAAATTTTGCCAGTTGGTAGAACCCCAAGCCCGTTTGGATGGGAACCACCCCTGGTCTGTAAGTATGCCGCCATAATAACCTTGTTCCAGCATTAGTGACTCCAGTTCCAGTACCCTTATGCCGACGTGAGCGTGTAGGCGATGGCTCTAGCGTCGCAAACATTATAGGTGACCCACTATTAAGTGGGTCGTCGGCATAGTTGCCGACCGTCAGCAATAAAAAAATAAAAGTATTTATATTACTAAATTCGGAAAGAAATTTCTACTAAATCACTACTACTAATAATATATTACTTATACTAATGCGTACAACAATATTTTTAAGATTGTTATTAAAACGCTTATTGCCAATGTGGCGAGATCAAATGACCGTATCGACCGGCTCTTGATTGTTTGAATTAGCAATGATGAAGTAGGTCAGAGCAAATTAATCACTTAAGCATCTACTAATGCCACATAGAGCAATGACATCAGCGTATTTATCTCATTACTGATGCTGCAGGCAATGTATTATAGAAGTATAATGAACAATAGGGCAAATTTTGGTGTTAATTAAATAATTATTAATCGATTTCATTAAGTCCTGGTATTAGAGTAAAATGATTCCTTTTTTTTGCAGAGTAGCCTTCTTTTAAGCATTTCCATTATGTTGCTTTATAAACTGTTATTATACTTCGAAGAAAGTTGATTATGTCAGTACTCTTTAATGGATTTCCCTTTTTTGGTCAACGAGACACGTTGAAATGCAAAATAAAAACAAGTAGAGATACATTTGAATACATTTTATTTTTACAATCATTCGTCTAACAGCTCGAAGTGAAATAAATGATGGTTTAGAAAAACTAAAAGACAGGCTTTTTATAATAAATTAAACTAAAAAGGAAGAAATAATTATTTAATATATAATAAGAATAAAATTACTGACGAGAAAAAGAAGACGATATCAATCGGTAATCGTGCGTGTTTGAAATTCAATATTTTTTAAATGAAATATTAATTCACTGAGTCCGAAAAAAGCATTGTGAGCATTAAAAGCATATGCTGAGTTGGCCACCCTAGTACACCGTACTCATAATGCGATAATAAATCTTTATTGGAATGTAATATTTATAATTATAAAATTTCTTTATTTGTGTATATAATATTTAAATTGTGTAAAACAATAAACAGAGTTTATGATGCTTAAATCCACAGAGATAGAACTCATGTTTTCGTGTAAGAGTGGCGTAAGAATACTAACCCCTACGACCAGGGTAGGCCCGTCGTACAAGGCGACAAAACACATCTATCTACGTGGTAGGACCGGAAGCCCATCTGTATGGCGACCACCCTTGGTCTTAGGTATGCCGCCATAATAACCTTGTGTTGTGTTCCAGCATTAGTGACCAAGGTTCCTGTACCCCTATGCGAATAGCATCGTATTCGCGTTGCCCCTAGCGTCGCAGACATCCATAAGTGACGGTAACTGCTTACTATTAACTGAGCTGTCAGTGTGTTTACTGTTTTTAAGCACTAAAAAATATAATTTATACGAGTAGTTGGGTTCGTATGAGCTACAAATTTAATACATACATACATATAATCACGCCTCTTTCCCGTAGGGGTAGGCAGAAACCACTTCTTTCCACTTGCTACGATTCTTACATACTTGTTTCCCTTCGTCCACTTTCATTATTCCCTTCATACATGCTCTTCGGTTTAGGGTACTCTTGACCTGGCCTTTTTTCAAGACGTCCCTGATCTGGTCTCGAAACGTTCGCCTAGGTTTACCCCTTCCAACACTTCCATTCACACTCGCCTTATACACTTTTTTTGTCAATCAATAATGTGGAAATTAATCGTTTAATCAAATTTAATGTGGTAAAAAATATTAAAATAAATAAGACATGACCCCTCTGTAACTAAATAATCTGCGGAAAATCTTCTATTTTGTACACAGTTTTAGAGCCGTTTGTTAACAAAAGTCTTTTGTGAAAGAACGGCTAGGTTTAACGGTTCCAAGGTACAAATGGAGTTTTACGGTTCGAAAGTGTTTTAAGTGAACAAACTATGAGGGAAAATTATTTTGTAAAGCTTTTAATATTAGCCTTTAGTTTCAAGTGGTTAAAGAATTAACTATATTTTATATAATTATTTTGATAATATTTATATCTAATATATAAAATTCTCGTGTCACAGTTTTCGTTGCCATACTCCTCCGAAACGGCTTGACCGATTCTCATGAAATTTTGTGAGCATATTGAGTAGGTCTGAGAATCGGCCAACATCTATTTTTCATCCCCCTAAATGTTAGGGGTGACCCACCCCCAAATTTTTTTTTTAATTTTTTGACATTTTAAAATCATATAATTTACTAGGGTTGTAAATAAGACCTTTATGTAGCAACTCCATCTGGTAGCTAAAGCAACCACGTCGGAGGTTGTGGTATAGGTTTTACTTCTGTATGCAACTATCTCCCATCCCAGGAGGTGCAGTCGGCATTTTCCTCGCCAGACATGTTATATGTAACAACCCACAGCCTCCCACTGCTAGGCTCCTATCACCCCCTAGAGAGAACGGATGGTATACCCGCCACGCTTGTCCAAGGCGGATTAGCGGGTTACACATACCATTTATCTTAGTATGTAGGTCGTCCGTACATGGCATATGGTTATATGCCGTAGTATTATAGCCGGTCACGCCCGCTCCGCTGGGCGAATAACAGACATAAGTTAATCGAAAAAAAAAAGAATCTATGGAATCTATGTAAAGTTAATTATAGGTAATGTGTTCTCATTATTTTTTTGTCACTGTATATTTACATGTTAATTAGCCGATCACGCCCGCTCCGTTGCGTACAGGCACAACAGGCAAAAGTAAATCGAAAAAATTGGGAAAGAGTCAATGGAATCTAAAAAAACTACGAACCATCTATAACCATCTACGAAAAATTCCGCGTTGAATGGTAGTAGTCCCATCCCGATATGTTCAGTAGTTTTGTTGTGATGATGCATCAAAGGAACCCCATTTTCCGTATATATGTATAAATATACTAGGGTGCATGCCACTATGGGGTTTGAACCTACGACCTCCAAATTGATCTTTGAGTGTAATAACCACTTAGCTTCCAAGTACTCAGGATATGGTATACTTATTATATTTTTACCGTGTGATAAGTACACTATCAGTTCCTTTTAGGGAGACTCAGCTGTTAGACGTAACGGCCAGTCATCATCATCCTGGCGTTAAATCCAGTTTGCAATCTAAACTGTCGCTTCACTTTGCATGGTCTTCAGCATCCCTGGTAGTGAGACCATTGGCAGGCGTCACTCTCTACCACTTCAAGACTGCACTTTTAGGGCTTACTCCTCCTGCCAGGGCCTGGCGGAGGCGGTGTGGCCAGATATTTGTTCCCCACGCAAACGCAACGGGCAGTAATTTAGGGTTGTCGCTTGTGTGTTTATCATGAAGAGCCTTACCCCCACTGCAGCGCAAAATCCTTCATAAAATTACGCCAAACGTTCAATACTCTACTACTAATATAAATGAAATCAGACAAGCTATTTCAAGATATACAAAACTGAAAGCTAAAAATATTTTCTGCATGCACTTTGTTAAGGACTATGCATACTGCTTCAGATTTCATCGTTAGTCAACATGTGCCATACTATAAAGAGAAAATATTTGTTCAATAATTTTTCCAAAATAGCAAGAAAAAAATAGTAAATTGGATTAAATAAATAATTTGTATAATGTGACCATTCACACAGCGCCACCTAGTCTGGTAAAATAAGTAGCACAGTAAGTCACACAAGTGTTGTGGATACTCGTCAACTAATATACTACTCATACACTTTGGTAAATAAATATATATTATACATATACATTTAGACTCGGAACGGGAATCGAACTGGTAATTCCCGTAGGTGTTCCAACATGCGATAGGAGTTGCGCCACGAACGATTGCCGCACTCCAGATTGCCGAGAGTTACATCCACCGTAGGGAAACGTTATTTGAGATGGCGGTGGTCGGCATCCGCCATTTCCTGGCACCTTGGATTTCAGTGACAGAAAAGCTTGCTTGTTTTCTAGTGGGTATGTGCCCCACATGCGCCTTTTTTATTGCTGAAGGACAGCAGACAGGACTCCTTGGAATTTAGCAGTTACCATCGCCTATGGGTGTTCGCAACGGGTGTTCGTTTTTTGTCGCCTTTTACGACAGGCTTTGCATCCATGTCCGTGCAGGGACGGAGAAAGAATACTAAACTCTGTGGCCGGGATCGGCCTGTCGTAAAGGCGCCAAAACAACCCACCCTAGCGATGTGGTATGGCCCCAAGCTCGTCTGGATGGCGACCACCTTTGATATTAAGTATGCCGTCATAATAACTTTGTGTTGTATTCCAGCATTAGTGACCCAAGTTCCTGTACCCTTATGGGACAGTAGCGTGTTTTACTGGCATTACAAATACCCATAGGCGACGGTAACAGCTAAATTCTAAGTGGACCGTCAGCCTGTCTGTTATCCTACAGTATTAAAAAAATATGGCTGCATATTTATAAAATATGCTGGATGGTTGCCATCCATACGAAATTGAAGCCCTAACACCTTGCTGCACCTTACCTTTTACGATAGGCCTGTTTCCGGCCACAGGGGTCATTATTTTTATTCCGCCCCAGCATTGAGAAAAACGGAGAAATAACTGATATACTACATAAATACTTTTTAAGCGACTTAATGAGTGAAATCCGTTGCTCCGCGAAGGACGGTCTTCGATTTCGACCGTTGACAACAAAATATATTGAAAAAGTGTGTACAGTCCTTAACGTTGAGTCTAAAACTGTTCTCAGTAGACGTATTGAGTTTGAACGAGGCTAATGGATGGCTTTGGAGAGAACTATATTTGTAAATGTTCGCTGCAGATACCTGTAACGGAAAATCAGGCTGTATCTCGTTACTGATTTTAATGAGGGGAAAAATCTGAACATTGTATGAAATATACGTTAAAAATATATGCCTTGTATAAAAATAAATTTCTTTCAAATGGTTCATTAATTTTCATGCTTTTTATATTTCAAAGTATCTTGTGTGCATTTCTAAGTTTTTCTTTTGACCAAAAGGGCATTATAAAATGGATCTAGATACACTTGATTGTCACTGAGATGCCTGTTAACTCTTCGTGAAAAACCAATATGCGTACCTATGAGTTAACAAGCGTAATCCAGTCACCTTAAGCGTCATTGAAAATATGTTATATAGATTTGAGAACTGAGATTACAACATTAGATAAAACGCACGCAGATAGATACGTCTACGTGCGTGTGTGTGTTTTTTTGATCTGGTCTGGCGGTCTACTTAATAGTAAACAGTTGCGTCGCTCGAACACACATTCGCATTAGGATACGAACCTAGGCCACTAAAGCTGGATCACAAGACAAGTTTATTATGGCAGTATACTTATAGTCTATATACGGCCATCCAGACGGGCTTGACCCTATTCTAGCTAGGGTTGTTTTATCACATTTTATGACAGGCCGGCGCTAGACCGCAGAAATCAGTCTTTCTCCGCCTTTGCACGGTGAAAAGTAGTGTGTGTGTGTGTGTGTGTGTGTGTGTGTATTTGTGTGCATGTGTGACTATAATTTACTCTCCTTTATGAATAAAATTTTCTGTGTAATTTCTCAATTTGGATTTTATTTCGAATTTATTTATATTTACTTTAATATATTTTATTACATAAATATTTTACAATTAGTAAATGTTGATAACTAGTTTTTCATTCTGTTAACCCCTTAACACTTTTGTGTGAACTTCACGAAGTAATTTAACCCTGAGTATGCCTCGCTTAATCTTTGAAGAAAGGGTCTCGTACCAAATTAATCTGCCAACGAACCTCGAACTCTGAAAAAGGGTTTCCTAGGCGACATTTGTTATCTAGATTTATTTATTGCCTTTTTCCACATTTCAGTCAAAAACATTATAGAAAATGTTTGTACGCTGACTATTTATTTAATGTAAAGTTAAAACATGTGGGCATAACTAGCGCCGTTTAATCAAACATGTGACACATGTCATGCCACTTGTCTTGTCTTGAATTAATCTATAATATATATATATATATATATATATATATATATATATATATATATATATATATATATATATATATATATATATATATATATATATATATATATATATATATATATATATATATACCTAGTCAGGTCATAAGTATTGTCACACAGTAAAAACTTTTCTTTTAGAATGCTGGCCACAAAAAAGTTTATTGAATTAAAATTTCGAATTGTTCATGAAAATAAAAATGTATAACTTTTAGAATTTTACTCATTTTTAAATGTGGAGTGGACGCTTAAAGAAGACCGTGTTGCAGTTATTGCGTTGCATCGTTGCGGTTACGCGCCAATTCAAATTTTTAACATACTGAAAAATTTGAATATTACCAAAAGATTCGTTTTATCGTACCATCAAACGATACAATGAAGACTCTAGTGTAGATGACAGGTCAAGAAGTGGTCGCCCTCGGTCTGTTAGGACTCCAGCAGTGATAAAAGCTGTGAAGGCACGAATTCAAAGAAATCCCAAACGTAAGCAGAAACTGTTGGCCCTTCAGATGGGGTTAAGCAGAACCACGGTGAAAATGGTGTTAAATGAAGACTTAGGGCTTCGGGCATATCGAAGAAAAATAGGACATCGTTTGAATGCTCGTCTAATGGACCTGAGACTGAAGAGATGCCGCGCTTTGTTGAAGCGGTACGCGGGAATAAAATATCGGGAAATTCTTTTTTCGGATGAAAAAATGTTTACCGTAGAAGAGAGCTACAACAAACAAAATGATAAGGTGTACGCACACAGTAGTGAAGAAGCGAGCAACCGTATTCCGCGTGTCCAACGAGGTCATTTTCCATCCTCGCTCATGGTATGGTTGGGAGTTTCTTATTGGGGCTTAACAGAGGTACATTTTTGTGAGAAAGGTGTAAAAACGAATGCTGTTGTGTATCAAAATACAGTCCTGACGAACCTTGTGGAACCTGCTTCTCATACCATGTTCAATAACAGGCACTGGGTATTCCAACAAGATTCGGCGCCAGCTCATAGAGCGAAGAGCACACAAGACTGGCTGGCGGCGCGTGAAATCGACTTCATCCGGCACGAAGACTGGCCCTCCTCCAGTCCAGATTTGAATCCGTTAGATTACAAGATATGGCAACACTTGGAGGAAAAGGCGTGCTCAAAGCCTCATCCCAATTTGGAGTCACTCAAGACATCCTTGATTAAGGCAGCCGCCGATATTGACATGGACCTTGTTCGTGCTGCGATAGACAACTGGCCGCGCAGATTGAAGGCTTGTATTCAAAATCACGGAGGTCATTTTGAATAAACTTTAATGTCATAAGAATCTATGTTTTATTAAGTTCATTTTGGTATATGAATGGTTACATAATTAATAAACTTGTTACAATTATTTTACATTAAACATGTGACAGAATTTATGACCTGACTAGGTATATATATATATATATATATATATATATATATATATATATATATATATATATATATATATATATATATATATATATATATATATATATATATATATATATATATATATATATATATATATATATATAGGGTGACTTTGACAAACCCGTCCAAATTTTTTTACGCACTAAATATCATTTAAGGAACCCATTTTTGCAAAAAAAATTGTATGTCAAATTTTCACCATAAAATATTTCATATAGGATCATTAATTCAATCGTACAGAATAATCATATGGTGCAAACAGCATACGTTAAACTGTTATTACCTGTCTCTGTCACACCCGCGTAAATGAGTAGTGCGTATTCGCTCGCCCGGTGCAATGCCGGCGTCCTCGGCCTTTTACTAGGTCAGATGGAGAGGTCATTGACACTCTAGCGCCGTATTATGTAAATTGCGAGTTCTTTGAATGCCTTTGTGATGCTGATTACTCAACATTTTTGTACTATGTGATACAAAACTAAAATACACGTTTCTCATAACTTTTACTAAAGATTCTTCTGTGTGAATTTGGACGGATTTGTCAAAGTCACCCTGTATATATACCACCCTGTATATATACCCTGTATATATTCCACGCATAACTTTTGACAGAGTAGTCCGATTTAAAATTTTTTTTTTTGTTGAAAAGGGTATTTATACCCCAAAGTTGGTCAAACATAAATTTGAGAAAAAAATGCCAACCCTAAGGGTACGAAAACAGAGAATGATTGTTTACTCACTCACTGATTATATCTGTGGCTATGCATAACTTTTTAGAGAATTGATTTATTTAAGCATGTAGTAATTAGTATAGATTATGGCCGTAAAAATTATAAAATAAAACTTTTACTGAAAAGCAAAAAATAATAACACTTTTTATTTTAAAAAAAAAATATCTAGAAAGTTTAATGGCAATCTAAGTACAGATAACAGATTTTAAAACGTTAGATTAAAAGTTAAGATTTCTCGTTACATTATTTATGTTCGGGATAAATTTCAAAAGTACTGGATCGATTGTGATAAATTTTGTAACTATCTGTAATTTGGTTTAACTTAAAAGATATGACAGTTTTTATCTCAACCTCAATATTTGTTGTTGCAAATTAAATGTTTATTATACGACAATAGTGTGTATTAATTGTTTCTATAAATTCTTAATAGATGGCAGTGTGAGTGATGGCAATTCATTGATACAACTCTAACATATGGTAGATGGCGTTATGTTTTGTTTTCTATATAATACATTATATAGAAAACATATTATTATTCTTATTTGATCCGTGCAGGGGCGGAGAAAGAATACTAACCTCTGCGGCCGGGGTCGGCCTGTCGTAAAAGGCGATAAAACAACCCACCCTAGGCTACATGGTAGGGCCCGAAGCTTGTGTGGATGGCGACCACCTTTGGTCTTAAGTATGCCGCCAAAATAACCTTTTGTTGTGTTCCGGCATTAGTGACCCAAGTTCCTGTGACCTTATGCGACAGCAGCGTGTTCGCGATGCCACCGGAGTTGCAAACACCCATAGGCGACGGTAACTGATAAATTCTAAACGGGCCGTGAGCCTGTCTGCTGTCCTAAAGCAATAAAAAAAATCATGAATATTTTTTTTAAATGTGTCATAGTAATGGATGGTTTTTTTAATCCTGAGGAGTAGCAGACAGGTTGGCGGCAGTTACAGTCACGTATAGATGTCTGCGACGACCCTATGGTCACCGCAAACGTACTGATGTACGCATAGGGATAGTGAAACTTGAGTTACTATTGTCAACACAACACAAGGTTATTATTTCGGCATAATTATGATCAAAGGTGGTGGTCGCCATCCAGACGGGCTGGGGACCCTATCATATAGTAGTGGGTTTTTTTGTCGCCTTTTACGACAGGCTTTGCATCTATGTCCGCGCAGGGACGGAGAAAGAATACTAAACTCTGCGGCCGGGATCGGCCTGTCGTAAAAGGCGCCAAAACAACCCACCCTAGCGATGTGGTAGAGCACCAAGCTCGTCTGGATGGCGACCACCTTTGATATTAAGTATGCCGTCATAATAACTTTGTGTTGTATTCCAACATTAGTGACCCAAGTTCCTGTACCCTTATGGGACAGCAGCGTGTTCGCAATGCCACTGGCATTACAAATACCCATAGGCGACGGTAACAGCTAAATTTCTAGGCGGCCCACTTAGAATTTTCTAAGTGGGCCGTCAGCCTGTCTGTTATCCTACAGCATTAAAAAAATATGGCTGCATATTTAGAAAATATGCTGGGTGGTTGTCATCCATACGAAATTGAAGCCCTAACTCCGCCACTGCGCAGTACTGGGTAAATTGGGACGAAATAAAAAAAATTCTATTAAATAAACTGAGCTAAATTTTCCCACGTGGGTTGCACCCGCAATGTCTAGAAATTAATAGAATAAAGTTTATTTGCAAAATATACAGTAACCTACATACACATTTTTCCCTTGCTTCTGAGCTAGAGCAAAGTCTGAATGCGAGCGAGCGAGTGCGTGCGTCGCGTGGGTATGAGGTCATGTGTGCGTGTGTATGTGTGTGTTCTATAAAGCGATCGTACAACAGTTTCAGTTTTAAAGTAATCTAAAGTAAGCAGCAATTCCTTTACGTTAATTTTTTTAAGTAGATTAAATTATAAATAAAATGTTATATCTTTTTTATTGCTGTAGGACAACAGATCGGTTGACGGCCTATTTAGAATTTATTGGCAGTTACCGTCGCAAGCAGTTTTCATCGCCAGGGGCATCGCAAAGACGCTGATGTCCATGTAGTGGTACTAGAACCTGATCACTTATGTCGGAACGCAACACGAGATTATTATGGCGATATACTTAGGTGTTAGCCATCCAAACGGGCTTAACTTTACTACAGGGCGACCCCAGCTACAAAGGATAGTACTCAATCCGCTCTTGCAGTGCTGCGTTATCTAGTTTACATACCGTCACGAGTTTTGAGCGCTCTGCGAAACCAATACGGTGCCAGCGCTAGCCATCTCACCCGTCGCACCCCGCTCCCCCCGCCAAAGGACCTAAAAAATGACAACTGTGCATTCAAAGCCAGCGCTTAAAACTCGTGACTGTATGTATACAATCATATTTATATCTACAAAATTGGGACGAAATTAAAAAGTTAATATTAAATAAATAAACTAATCTATATTTTGGCCAGTTGTTGCATTCTCACTGCCTAGAGATTTGTTATAACTATTAATAACAGCGATAACTTGAAAATAATATTAAGAAAATAAACTATTAATAAAAGAAGCCATTTCGTGCTAGAACTGAGTCTCATTACTGTGTCTAGTGCATAAATAAGGCAAGATGGCCGTAACGATACACTAGGTTATAATTAGCTTCCACGTGCAAGCTGTATTTTGATAAAATTTATTGCTCCCTCGTGAACTTGCTGGCTTAGTAGCTTAACGGAATTCTGAATAAGGTTTTACAAGGTTTAACTTACGCCACGGAGATGAATATGCTGCGGTGGCGAGACGCGGAAGGATTGCATTAAAAACTCCGCGGCATCCTTTATGTAGGTGAGGTTTTTTTTTGATATGAGACAGCAGACAGGCTACTTACTTAACAGTAAGCAGTTACCGTTGAGATCCTTTAGATACTGTGGGCTAAAGTTGAAAAAAGATAAAAAGAAATCTTCCAAAATTGGCGAAGACATCTCTGAACTTCAAAGCAGTCTAATTCAACAAAGTCAATGATTTTTTTTAAAACAGTAGAGGTTTTACAAACTTTTTTATCCGTGCAGGGGCGGAGAAAGAATACTCACCTTTGCGGCTGGGGTCAGCCTGTTGTAAAAGGCGATAAAACTACCCACTCTAGCTACGTGGTAGAGCCTCAAGCCCGTCTGGATGGCGACCACCTTTGGTCTTAAGTATGCCGCCATAATAACCTTGTGTTGTGTTCCGACATTAGTGACCCAAGTTCCTGTACCCTTATGGGACAGCAGCGTGTTCGCGATACCACTGGCGTTACAAACACCCATAGCCGACGGTAACTGCTAAATTCTAAGCGGGCCGTCAGCCTGTCTGCTGTCATACAGCAATAAAAAAACACGATTTAAGAAAATGTGCATACAGACCAGGAATATTTTACACTCACCCATAGACCGCAGCCTAATTATGTAGCCACAAAATTTATTTACTAATGTAAATAAATTTTTTTTAATAAATTTTTGTTTAATAACAAAAAATTAAATTCAATCGTTCGAAATAAGGGAGAACGGACCTCAGGTATCGAAGCTGACGTTTTAAGAGCCGGGATTTAACGTCATAATCATGTCAAACCATATCAAAACTATTATCTACATATATTAAATGTCTATAAATATAAAAAGTTTTTTAATATAACTCACCTGGCAATATACCTTGTAGCCAATTTTGGGACAAAGTATGAAATTCCAACGGGCAGTACCTAGTTATATATAAAAGTTAATAAAATTTGTAAGGCTTTCACTTAGTGTTTCCATATAGAGATAAAATAACTCTATAATATATGTTAAATAAGTAGTTTATCAGATACGTAAATTCAGTCAACACTAATAATATAAATAAATATATTGAGACATTTCATACAACGCCATCTAGTCCCAAACTAAGTTGCATAGCACTTGTATTATGGGTACTAGACAACTGATATACTACATAATATTTTTTTTGTAAATAAATACATATTATGCATATACCCCAAGACGCTGGGGGGGAATCGAACCCGTGACCTCCGCAAGCGTACCGACGTGCGTTAGCCGTTACGCCAGGAGGTCGTCAGTAATAACAATGGGTCAACAATATGGTAAATATAATGATTTACCTCCCCCTCTCCTTGATAAAATATCCTTTTTAACTTTCAAAAACAAATATAAAATGAATCTTCTTGTATTACAGAAATCGTCCATTCAATAGTCTTCGCTTAGAATTTAGTAGTTAACGTCACCTATGACTGTTTGCGACGCCAGTAGCATCGCCAACACGCCACTGTCCCATAAGGTCGCTAATGGTGAAACACAATACAAAGTTACTATAATTGCATACTTAAAACCAAACGTGGTCGCCATCCAGACGACAGGCCGAGCCCGGCCGCAGAGGTCAGTATTCTTTCTCCGCCCCATCACGGAAATAAAACTAAAAGAAAAATTCATGGCTCATAGGAAACTGATTTTAATTTCGGTTGTGAGTTTCCATTTATTTAACCACATTTTGCTTCACTCTCTGTTTGACTTTTGATAAAATTTTAACGTTACAAACATGTATAAGCGATGTCAGTATTTTCCAGCAAGCAATTCGCCGCTGTCTGGTGTCTTGGTGGCTAGTTTCAGACCAGGTAGTGGGTTTAAGACATTTAAAATATTTTATGGATTTTAAGCGTAATTAAATGGAGAATATACCCTATAATTAATTTGATATAATCAAGTTATAGATATAATAACATAATAACAGTACCTAAATTAAGAAACAGGATCAAATAAAGGCTTTTTTATCTTTATTTTATTTATTTATACCCTATAATTATCCCTAAAACATTTATAAATATACTGTGACAATTTACCCAGCGCCATCTAGTTCGAATTTAAGTAGCACTGTGTTATAGGTACTAGACAACTGATATACTTTATTGTTGTAAATAGATAAACATTATACATAAACATCCAGATGCAGGCCATGAATCGAATTCGTAACCTCAACATCAACAAAGTGTAGGCGGTCGTCTTAATCAAAACCGTGATAGCTTCGTTGTATTTCGATCGCAATTACAATTGGCTACAAAGTGCTTTTAAATAATAATAGGAAAATATTTTTCGAAATTATTCTATTTATTCTGGCTTCGTCTCGTTTCCTGGCAACACCATTTCCTAGCGAATTGGTACAACAAAATATCCGACATATTTTCTCGGTAAAGAAATGTTGTGGTACTGTGACATTTTGCAGGAATTTTTTTTTATTGCTGTAGGACAGCAGACAGGCTAACGGCCTGCTTAGGATTTAGCAGTTACCGTCGCCTATAGGCGCTTGCAACGCCAGTGGCATAGCGACCACGCTGCTGTCCCAAAAGGGTACAGGAACTTGGGTCACTAATGCCGGAACACAACACAAGGTTATTATGGCGGCATACTTAAGACCAAAGGTGGTCGCCATCCAGACAGGCTTGGGGCCCTACCACGTAGCTAGGGTGGGTTGTTTTGTCGGCTTTTACGACAGGCCGACCCCGGCCACAGGGGTTAGTATTCTTTCTCCGCCCCTGCACGGATATATGCTGCCTTCAAAGCATTCAGGTAGCTCTTATCACTTTCTAATCATCTTTCTACTGACTTTTGAATTAGGTAGATTTGCCTAACTTCTTCTTTTTCTTCCTGCCCTTATCCCAAACTATGTAGCGTCGGTAAAACATGTTATCTCCTTCCACTATCATCTATTAGTCGTCATCTAAACATTCACATCGTTTTTTGCTTTATGTGTTTTGGACAATTAATGGGAATTGTCTAAAATTATTAACCATTCGATTTTAATTTATTTTTTGAAAATTTAGAGCATTTTGAGAAACTAGTTTCAATATTTTGAAGATTGGCTCAACAGTTATTTAAAAAAAATGTTTAAATGTTTTCAATTTTAAAGGTAAGTGACGTCATCACACGGCACAATGGACTGTGCCGTTGCCTCACTAGAAATAATTTAAAAAACTGAAAGCTGTCAACACGATGCCATCCATCTCATATCTGTCAAAGTTTATACGAAAAAAAGATAAGTCGCAGGAAAAATTATTATTTTTGACATTTATAAATTTGACACATGACAGATTATCAATACTTGCCACTTACTTTTTATTTTCGAAGGCAACGATACAAACTATACAGTAAAATTTGAAGGGCAGAGAAGGTCAAACATATTTTATCAAAAATATCAATAAAATGTGAATATTTTTCATAATTATTTAGTTCGTAATGATCAGTAACCTTATTCCTCTAAATGGTTTCTCAATTACAACATTAAAAAAAATGAACAATGCCCATTCGTATTTTCTTTTTTCTACTCCTTCTTTTGTATCCTAACTTTCAATTGTAGCATTTTCTTTGTTACATGATATTCTTCTCTTTGAATTATAGGGCTACACCAGGCTAGTATATTACTTTTCAGCTTCTCAATCATGGCTGGCGCGGCGCTACTTTCAAATTTGCCCTGATATATACATTTCTAATTTTCTCCATTTTTGTAACTCCACTCATTCATCTCAACGTTCACATCTCCGCATGTTTTTCCTTTTTGTGCCTCCCCGATCCATACAATATGATAGGTCTTATTAAATTCTTATATTCTATATCGAATCTTACAATACAATTCCAAATAAAAACTATTAAAGGAAAACTTTACAGAGCCTGTTCATAATTTATCATTGGCTTGAAAATTTGTTCTGAAGATCTAGGTGGAGCTTCAGCTAGGGGTGGTAGTCTACCGTAGGCGGTATCTACGATTGTAATAAATTTACCCCATAACGTTACCAGAAGAAAGAATCTGAAAGTATATGGATCTAAGTGTAGGAGTGGACCTAAAAGCTTGCAATTGAATGAAATAGAAGAAGACAATGTTGATTCAAATGATTGGGATAAAACTAATGACGAATCTCCTACTTCTGGGCTCGTTCTCTTTAAAAAGAATAGATATTATACCCACCACACTTGTATAAGACAAACAGACGTTTTCATGTATCGACTAAGGCATCGGAGGTAACGGGTTCGGTTCCCGTCTCGCATCTGGGTGTTTATGTATAATATTTGTTTATAAAAGAAAAGCATATGTAGTATATTAGTTAACTAGTACCCATAACAAGTGTTATGCTACTTACTTTGCGACTAGATGGCGCTGTGTGATTTGTCCCAGCAATTATTTCGGTATGCAGGTTTCCTCACTTGTTCCTTCACAGTCTAGACGTTGTAGTTTTGTTGTAATATGTATATTGCCTGCAAAAATTGTCTAAGGGATGTATCCTGCAGAATCAAACTCTTTATGTTAGTCGCGGGGGGTATAACCACGTACCTACAATTATATCTGATATATTTATTTATCGTCAATATAGTTTCAATCCAGCAGGGAGTGCCAAAAAAATACATACGTATAATTAAAAATATATACGCAAATAGCACAGCGCAAATAAAATTAGAATCAACAGGTGAAGAGTTCCCAATAGCCAGAGGTGTAAGGCAGGGAGATCCGCTATCGCCAAAACTTTTCTCAGCAGTCTTG
The DNA here is from genome assembly GCA_963693495.1 of Malacosoma neustria. NCBI lineage: Eukaryota > Metazoa > Arthropoda > Insecta > Lepidoptera > Lasiocampidae > Malacosoma > Malacosoma neustria. Next base: position 5,624,241 of record OY856397.1, read on the forward strand.
GAAAGCATATTCAGAGATCTTGAGTGGGACAATTTCGGCATTAATATCAACGGTAGACAACTTAGCCACTTCTGATTCGCTGATGACTTAGTCCTAATAGCTGATAACGCGAATACTCTTCAACATATGCTACAACAGCTGACTGAGGCAAGCAGAGTGGTTGGTCTTACTATAAATAAATCAAAAACAAAAGTAATGACAAACAGGGAAGAAATATTCATAAAAGTAGACAATGAAGATATTGAATATGTTAAAAACTATACATACTTAGGGCAATTAATATATTTTAGAGACCGGACAGACATAGAAATAGAAAGCAGAGTGGCCTGTGCTTGGAAAAGATACTGGTCCCTAAAAGAGGTATTTAAAAGCAAACACTTTCCTATCACAGCCAAGAAAAAAGTGTTTAATTCTTGCATCTTGCCATGTCTTACATATGGGTGCCAAACATGGGCACTGACTCAAAAACATCTCTTCAAACTAAGATCGTGTCAAAGAGGAATTGAAAGGAGTATGTTGGGCGTGACGCTAAAAGACCGCAAAAGAGCAGCAGACATTAGATCTACAACAAAGGTGGAAGACGTACTAAAGAAAATAAGACTGTTAAAATGGCGATGGACAGGACACATGACAAGGGAAAGCAGAATGAAATGGACTAAAATTATAACAGAATGGCAACCACGTGATGTCAAAAGAAAAAGAGGCAGACAAGCTAAAAGATGGACAGATGATATCAAGATGATTGGAGGGACAATCTGGTCTAGAAAAGCTACCAATAGAGACGAATGGAAGCAGCTGGAAGAGGCCTATGTGTCACTGGACACGCTGATCACTGAACCGGGAAACCCGATGTATTAGATAGATCTAAGTTAAAACAATTTGCTACTGTGTGTGTAAAATTAATGTTCAGTATCAGCAATAAAGGCTATTAAAAAAAATATAGTTTCAAAACCACTGCCACTATATTTAATCAAATGAATTGATCAAACAATATTTGTATGCGTAATTTGATCGCATAAATTAGTGATTTCAACAGTATATGGATAAAATCGATAACATATTAATTTCAAGTTAATACACCTGGTTAGGCGCCTCTTCCTATACTTTTTTCCCTGCCTACCCGCAAGTTAGTTTAGATGCTGCGGCGACTGAGGGTGAACGCGAATGAAACTAAAATTTTACAATTAAAATTTTATTCCTACCCTAAATGAAAATGTAAGAACATTGTTTCAAACTGGCTACAAAAACTTAATTATGATGACACTGAAAACCTAATCAAACCAATGACATGATATTTTTCATAATATTTTATTTCCCAGTATATAAAATACTCTTCTTATTTGTATAGTATTGTACATACATTTATGTAATGTATTCATACACAACATTTAATTTCTCTCTCATGTACACACCCACACCGCACGGATTATGCAACGGAAATTTTTGCCTCGGCCTCCAAGACACAGATATTTTTCTAGTTTGGGGGCAGTGGCTGATGTTTTTGTTTTATGGCTGTTATAACTATACATAATTTTATTTGATGACCTTAATATTGTTTGGTTGTAACTTGATTGTCAACTTAATGTATATAGTTATAAGTATTGTTATGAAATAAATTATTATTATTATTAAACTACTCGACCATCGCCGCGCCGCCCTCTTCTTGGCTAACGCCCGCGCCTACAACCGACGAGTCTTGGTTAAACCCGCACGAATTTTTATATGTTTGTGAATCGTTGATTATAAAAGTCTACACTCCAAACCGCAGAACCAGCCATGGAAGGTAGCAGATCGCAGAACCTCAGGTGAGTAGCCGCTCTTTCAGACATGCTGGGTACTTCCGTCACCTTTCCTTTCCACGTTAATTATTAAACCCACACTACCTTTGCTTCCCGCACCGCGGCTATCATCTTTCGAGACCTAAGCCGCAACATTCCAGTATACGATCCTTCAGCCTCGCCAACAACTATGTATCTATTTAGGGTACACTATATTTATTATTTCAACGAAATATTTATGTTGACTTAAGAGGAAAGGTGTTTTCGTTCATCTTGACAAACACACTTCTCTGAATTTTTAATTGACAAGGTATATTATAATATTGAAGATTATTTAGAACGGAACGAAACGGTTCTCTAGAATGTTCATGCTGCGTACTCTCAAGATCTGGAATGAGCTTCCGGCTGAGGTTTTCTCAGCGCGGTACGATATGGGGTTCTTCAAAAAAGGCGTTATAAAATTTCTTCGAGGCCGGCAGCGCGTTGGTAATGCCTCTGGTGCTGCAAACGTCCATAGGCGACGGTGAACACCTGCTAGGGTGGACCGTATGCCTGTCTCCTGGACCCTAGCTATAAAAAAAATTTAATTGATAAATTTAAATTATTTTTGACCTATTTTTATATAATATATTACTAACCGTTCACGGCCGCTCCACTGGGCGAATACCAGGCAAAAGTTAATCGAAAAAAAATGGGAAAGAGTCAATGGAATCCAAAAAATAAACATATAACCATTTACGTAAAATTTCGCATCGAATAATTCCAGCCCCTTCCGATATGTTTAGTAGTTTTGTTGTGATGGTGCGTCAAAAGAACCCCATTTTCCTTATATGTATGGATTCAATAAATGACATAGACATACTGTATGATAAGTTTTATAGACATTTCTTTTCAAATATTCATGTAATTTGATTGTAAATATAAGAATGAAATAATTGTATAATGATGAATGTACACCCAGATATATTGTTGCATTCTGAAAGGCTGGATATGGCGTCCTTATCATAATATTGTTATCGATTTTTATAACCCATATTTCGCAAATAAATGAATGTGAATTTGATGCGGTAGATGCACCTTGGATTACACTTTGGATATATTACCCTTAATCACCTATTCAGATCTCTGCAGAACTATGAAATTGAGTTGAGTTTCTCCGTGCTGGAGTGGAGTAAGAAGCTAGGTGGTAGTGGTAGCCCGTCTGGCTGGCAACCACCTTTGATCTTCAAATATGCCAACATAACAATCTTGTGTTGTGTTTTGGTACGAATGGCCGCATTCTAGTTCCCTTTGCGGACGGCACCGTGTTAGCGATGCCCTTAGTGCCGTTTACATTCTATGGTAACTGCTTAATATTATGTGAGTTGTCTGCCTGTCTGCTGCCCCATAGCAATAAAAAAATCAACGAATTGTTTGTGTTAGATTAATAGGAAATATGTTGTCTTAAATTCACTTCTTTGATTAAGAGGCTTTGGTTGAAGAGTCTCGATTCATCTACCTTAATCTGGGTATACAACCCTCTATCATCTATTCAAATATCTAAAGAACTCTCTTAAAAAGATTGAGTTGGTTTCAAAAAAGTTAAAGAAAACTATTTAATTTGGCCCTTCATACAGAAATTAGAGAAGTAGAATTTGATTTCCATCCAGAGTCTTGGTGTTTATGTGTAATTATTTGCAATGGAGGGTTATTATATAAGTGATATGTCGGTTTTGTACCCATGGCACATGTACACTCTGCTGCTTACTTTAACTATATATGTGTATATACATGTGTGTGTATGTATGTATATGTATGTATGTATATATATGTATGTGTATGTATAAGTATTTATCTAATGTTATACTAGACTGCAAGAATTAAATTAATTTTAAATTTATAACTATATACTTCCATGTATGTACTTAAAACATTTTGTTACTCTAATCAAATTTGCAAAAAGGGAAAAAACTAATCATCAATTTCTACAATAAATAAATATTAAAATTTAATAAAATTAGTATTAAAAAGTGCTTGAATTCTTAAGAGTGCTGTATTTATTATTGTCATTAGTTTATTCTGTATGTAACTTATTATTTCTATAATATTTATAATACACAATTACATACCATATTAAATGGTATTGTATATTATAATTTAATATCATATACATTTCTTTGCCTTAATTATATTATTGATATATTAATATATTATATTTTTGATATATTAATTTTATATTCAAATAAGATGGAATTTAAAGAAAAATATTTCACATAATAATTATAAAGACTAAATCATAAAGTTAGCATAAAATCCTAACCATTATTTATTAATTGCAACAGTATATGGAGTATGCTATCATGCTTTTTCGTAGTGCTTATTTTGTTAGTTTTTTTTCTGTTTGATTGTGTTTTTTTTTATTCTTGTATCTTTTAATTTAATAGTAAAAAACACTCTTAATTAATTTGTAAAGAGAATAATAATTTTAACACTTGGGTCAACTAAGGTTAGAGTAGAATAGAGGTTGGCACTGAAAATCAGCGCTGTGTCGAAATTTCGATATGGCATAATGCTGAGTGCAAACCTTATTGGTGGAGGGACGGTGAATATTGGCGGAAACATGTACTCTATTTAGTAACTTTTATACTTGCTTGTGTTTTATAATAATTTTTCTGTATTCGTCATTCTTGATCACCAATAAAATATCTTTCTTTCTTTCTTTCCTTCTTTCTAGAAGTTGTACTTGTGGGGAACTAATTTCTAGCCATGCCGCCTCCGCCGGTATCCGAAAGGAGGGGTAGATCCAAAAAGTGCTGTCGTAAAGTCTGATATGCGTGCCAAAGTACTACCAGGAATGTCGAAGACCGTACGAAGTAGAGCAGAAAAAGTCGGAAAGTAGACCATAGATACCGAAGCGGAAGATTAGGTTGCTACTAGAATTTAACGCTAGAATTATGCTTATATGGAAGTTCTTCTCAGATAAGATCATAAATTTAACCAAAAATGACGAAGCATTCTCTATAACTCATCTAATGAGACGGATGTATTCGGCTGAAATTAATTCAGTTGAATATCAAGAAGTTATGCGATAACGCTTATATGCCATTTCCAGTGTACCCTATGACACCTTTACCTCTTTCTTGACAGTAAATGTCGTTGTAGCAGTGACGTATGGTGTGTAAAATGATTGGAAGTATGACATTGCCTCTACACGCACGTATTCTTATAAATATAAGTGGAAACTTTACTGATTTGTTAATTTTTATGTTTTCTTTATATTGTGATGTATTGTAATTGTTTGTTTCCCAAATAAATAAAAAAAAAATAGTTCTTTTTCCTACCCTAATCCTACTCTCTTCTGTTAGCCTTTATCTCAATATTCATACTTTTTTTAACCATATCTTCTTTTACGCAGTCCATATTTTTTTGATCTATGTGTCCTCTTGTATCCATCTAATCTTATTTCTATAATTTTCCTTGCTATATGACATTTGTTCATTTTTTTATTGCTGTAGGACAACAGAAAGGCTGACGGCCCGCTTACAATTTAACAGTTACCGTCGCCTATGGGTGTTAAGGGTACTAGTACAGAAACTTGGGTCACTAATGCCGGAACACAGCACTAGGTTATTATGGCGGCATACTTTAGACCAAAAGTGGTCGCCATCCAGATGGGCTTGGGGCCGTACCACGTAGCTAGGGTGGGTTGTTTTGTCGACTTTTACGACAGGCCGACCCCGGCCGCAGAGGTTAGTATTCTTTCTCCGCCACTGCACAGATAATGTGGATTACTATTTATGGTCATACCACGCTAGTCTGTTACTTTATAATTTTGCAACTACCGGCGCTACCTCATACTTCCTCTAATATACACATTTCTAATGTTATCCATTTTCGTAACTACACATATCTATCTCAGCATTCGTGTCCCTGCCTCATGTAACATCCTTTCATCCTTCCCCTTTGTGGCTCAGTGTCCGATCCATACAATACGAGAGGCCTTATTACGGATCTATAAATTTTATATAAACCTTTGAGTTTAAGCGGCATTCGTAGGTCACAAATTATTCCTGAAACCTATTGCCATTTCATCTATCCTGTATTCACTCTTTTTTCACATCTCGATCTATCTTCCTGCCGTTCTGGATTAATGATCCGAGGTATCGGAAATTGAAGCAAGTTGTCAGCGCTTTGACTCCTAAAGTAATGGGGATAAAGTTAGAATAGTTAGATAGTATATTATTTTGAGATTATACACTAATTTAAGTCCAAATTTTTGGGTGATTTTGAATAGGTAACTTGGAGGAAAAAGATCGTATAATATATTGTTTTGCATTAATTGCATAAATCACCTTACATATATTTTCAATTGAAAGTCTCCTAGTGCTTTTTAAGGTATTTTTACATACATACATACATATAATCACGCCTCTTTCCCGTAGGGGTAGGCAGAGACCACTTCTTTCCACTTGCTACGATCCTTACATACTTGTTTCGCTTCGTCCACTTTAATTATTCCCTTCATACATGCCCTTCGGTTTAGGGTAATCTTGACCTGGCCTTTTTTCAAGACGTCCCTGATCTGGTCTCGAAACGTCCGCCTAGGTCTACCCCTTCCAACACTTCCAATTACACTCGCCTTATACACTTTTTTCGTCAATCGTTCTTCATTCATTCACTCAACATGGTCAAACCATCTCAGCATATCTTTCTCAATTTTTGTCACTACATCTTCTTTCAGACCACAACGTTTCCTTATCTCACTATTTCTTATCCTGTCACCTAGTTTTTAAGGTATTTTTCGGTATCGCGAGAAGAAAAACAACACGTAAAACTTTTAAAGAACACGTAAAACTTTTTCAGGCCTACTTTTTAGATCCAAAAATTTTATGTGCTCAAATCTAGAATGGCTACAGCAGAACGCATGAAAGCACTATTAATCGCAAGTAGTTAATCAAGATGGCAATTAGGATGATGCATGTACGATCGGCGCTGCACATCATAGTTCATAACTTGTATCGCCTCCATTGACAGTCAGATGGCACTAATCTCCGTGAATTGCCTACAACAGTGTACAGTGCTGTACAAAAAACGGGGCTATATAATTTTTAACTCACTTTTATTAGGTTAACCTGTATATTTGTTTGTAGATTTCTTTGCTTGTTTGTTTGTAACCGACTCCGTTGAACTCAATTTTGACCCACTTCGAAGTGTCAGATGTACTTTAAACGTTGTAGACTTATTAAGGACCTATAACAATACAATAATTCGATAAGATTATCTCATCGTCTTGATTAGGATCGCCAGGATTTAAAAAATGGTGACGTATTATACATTACGCGTGATAAAATTTTTAAAGCTAATTTGAATTAGAATAGAAATATAACATAGTTAAAATAAAGAACACTTTTAGTGAAAAATTTAACTAAAAATAAATATAGTTAAAAAAACACGCTTTAATGACAAATCGAACTAAAAAGTGACAAATAATTCTTATACTAAAATAAAATAATGTAAGAAAATTATTAATATTATTGCGTGCGTGCTTTTATTGTACACACACATCAAAAAAGTCTAAGCAACATGTACTAATTTAAATTTTAGGATGGTGGATGAGCCGCTGTATGGATGAACTTCCTGAATGCACCTGAGCCTTTCAGTATTTCCGGGCCGATGGTACACTCGCACCCTTCTTGTATCAGGCCTAAACCCGAATCGCGACTCATCGGAAAACATAATTTTATCCCATTGTTCCTGGGTCCATGTTCTGCGCTTTCTACACCATTCATTTCGACGAGCGCGATTCCCGTGACGTATCGGTGGGCACCTAATTGGGCGTTGAGCTCATAGGCCGTACTCATGCAGTCAATTTCGCACAGTTTGGGGACTTACATCAACACCACTTGAATTTTGTAGCCTCAAACTTATCTCTCGAGCGGTTAACATCGGTTAGCGTCTTGCAGTTGTATGTACCGGTCTTGCCAAATGGTTGTACTCCTTTTATGGCCTGGATGCTGTTCAGCGGGTTCCCTTGTATTATTGTAGCGCTGCCAAAGACGATAAATAACACTTCTATGAATGCCAAAATGCCGAGATACCTGAGATTGATTACTTCCCGCTTGCAACATCCCTACATCTCTTTGCATTTCATTTGCCGTCAAATGACGTCGCTCCATGACGTAAATAATATCTAACAATTCAATTTTGTCGCTAACTTTATTTAAATGGCAGGTAAAATTATAAAATCAAGACCAAACGTAGCAATAAAAACGCACTTAAATTCAAACAAATTCCCTTTCATTTAATTTTATGAAAAAAACAAAACATAATCGAATTTTTTTTACAACCAGCCAGTATGTCATCAATAACAAAAAAGTTTACATACCTACGTACTTTGAGTGAGTAAAGACTTAGAAATTAATTAGTATAAATGGTAAATTTGTAATATCATGCATGTTGCTTAGCCTTTTTTGATGTGTATATTATAGCGGGGGTTGCTCGATAAATCAGTTCTCGAAAATATTCGATCGGAAAAATAGTACAAAACTTACGAAAGATATGGTACAAAGCGCCCCACGCTTTTTTCCCAGTAATTATAATTATTTTATTCCTGTGTTAAGAAATGTTTTCACGTTTTAGTTCAATTTATTATTGCTGTGGAGCAGTCAGACTAACCTTACCTAACGTAAGCATTTACCTTCGCTTATTACAGCGGCACAGCTAACATGCTGCGTCTGTAAAGAGGAACTGGAACCTTCACTTATTCTAAAACACAACACATGGCGGCATATTTAGGATGGTTGCTATCCAGTCGGGCTTGTAGCCTTACCACTAAGCTAGAGTTGTTTGGTCCGTATTCTTACTCCGGAGAAAGCACGCCCTCTTTATTTTATCTTTCATAGCCTTTATAGCCAGCAATATAACAAGAATTAGTTTTAAATAGCTGACTGTTTACTTGTCTACTATGTTTTTGCTAAAGCTGCATTTTAGTGAATTTCCTACAGATTACCAAATCTTTAGATTTCCTGAATATCTATTGCCTTAATATCAACATTTTTTTTCTATTTTTTTGTATTTTCAAAAACTTGTCCCTTCGTATAGTTTTCTGTAACCTAGTATTGCCCTTCCAGTGTTATTTTTAAAATAGCTCAAGGATTATTGGTGCCTTAACAATTTCCACCTTTCACAATTTGAAAACAAAATAATGGTGTTAATAAATACACCTGTATAAAAATGAGAACTTTTAAGGCCTTTCGTTTTTTTTAAATAAATGTACTTAGAGAAAATTTGTGAAGATGGCCGGCTACCACGTAACTACAAAAAAATTATATAACATGTCTATGGTAGATAGAGGGGAGATAGATCTAATAAATTTATATTATTCTTTTCCTTATAATTCTCGGGCATTAAATGTAATAATTATAATTACTAATTAAAACAGTATATAATTTTGCCAGTGAGTGTATGGGAGCCGTACCAACAATATCGATTTGATGCATTACCTGCATTATCCATCGTACTATACACGTATATACGTATACAGCTTCTACACAATTATTGACGATGTGAATTGCATTAAGTTATTAAGGTTAGTATTGAGTTTTATGTTGCAATGAAGGTAAAAGTAGACTGACACTTAAGTATCGATTATATTTCTTATAGAGGTCCCATGGAATCAAAAACCTGGTTTGTATTAGGGCAACGGATAAGTAAATAAGTATGGCAATCAACGCAGTAATGCAGCCAGCATTTTGGGAATGTTTTCGGCCAAAAGCGATTTGGAATCGATATATTTTAAATTTTCTTGTTCTTGTATTATTTTTTTAGTATAATCTATTTTTAATATTTTCTTATCCGATGTATATGTATATAAGGGGTTAAAGTATGAAATTGCCGATTTGTACTGAAAAATTTAAACTTATTTTTTTCTAAGATATAACATATTTGTTTAATAAAAATATTTATCCTCATTATTTATACATTGTTGCCATCTAAGCGGTACTTCATTTATGCCTTTACAATAGAACTCTAGGAATCTAGATTCGACAAACTGTGTGAAAGCACTTTGTACTGCCTCCTGGGAAGAAACTTTTTCTCACGTAAAAAATTGTCCAAATCACGAATAAAATGATATTCCGTTGAAGCAAGGTCTGGCGAGTACGGTGCATGACGTATGGTTTCTAACCGCAACTCTATATAGAGTTACAACAGCTTTTCGTGCATGTTAGTGGTGTCACTTAATGGCCCCAGCGGAAGATCAGCGCTGGTAAATTCCATCAGCAAATAATGCTGTGCTGGGACCAATTTGGGACAAATATATAGTATATAATTATAAATTGTAAATAATAACTTTAAGTCCTAAATAAATATATTTTCTTTCTTTCTTTATCATTCTATATCATATATTATCGTATCATGTCAAAATTTCACTCGAAAATCTCACATCATGAAGGTTTTATGTCAATTCAAAGTATATCTAATATATAAAATTCTCGTGTCACAGTTTTCGTTGCCATACTCCTCCGAAACGGCTTGACCGATTCTCATGAAATTTTGTGAGCATATTGAGTAGGTCTGAGAATCGGCCAACATCTATTTTTCATACCCCTAAATGATAAGGGTGACCCACCCCCAAATTATTTTTTTAATTTTTTGACATTTTATTATTTATATGACAGAACAACGTTTGCCGGGTCAGCTAGTATTATATACTACACAATGACAATTTCATACTTTAACCCCTATTATAAATAATGTTTTGCTAATGATTTTATTGCAAACTAGCGGCCCGGCTTCGTACATTTACTTTTTAATAGAAAGATAGAAATACTTTTAAAGCTATCACAAAATACTTAACAAAAATAAACTCCTTTGCAAAATTTTTTTTGGTAATTATTGGTAATAATTTAGTTCTGAAGAGGTTTTAATAGCCAAACTATGTTAATGGCACTTAAAAAAGAGTCTGGGTATGGAAAAAAGTTAGTTCCAAAGCTTTTGTTTTTAGAAATAATAATCCCTTTTTCAGTTTGTAACTTTTTACTTACTTTTCGCGGGTTTGCGGTTAAAGGGTTATCAGGCAACTCGAACTAACTTCTCGTTATTTTTAGTACAATAATTTACGTTTGTTGCATAATCCCGCCTTATTATACTAAAACTGATATATTTGTGTCTATTGTAATGACAGAAAAAACAATAAGAGCTAGTAAAATTGTAGCGCTGCTGAAAGTAGTGTGTAGCCAATGTTTTGTCTCGCAGCGGTCAAACGTGAGTCGCTCAACCGTCCAAAGAACCTGGACTCGATACCAAGAGACAGGTTCCGTTCAGAGAAGACAAGGTTCTGGGAGAAAACGTTGCACACAACCACGAGACGACCGCTTTTTAGTGAGTCAGGCGCTGAGGAATCGCAAATGCAGTTACATGGACCTCAAACAAAACCTTGAAGAAGTACGAGGAGCACAATTTAGCCAGCCTATGGACTGGGAGGAGCAGACTTTTAGCGGCTGCAATACGTAATTGACGACCAGCACGGCCCCCAAGTTACTGAGCCCATGAGCACTGAATTGCTCGATTACTACCCTAGGTAACTAGAGTAGCGTACTCTTCTCCGATGAGGCTCGAATTTGTCTGCATGGTGCGTCAGCGAGTCTTACAAAGACCAGGGCAACGCTATGCCGACGTGTCTGTAATGAAATGGTATCCCAGAAATGGAAAAAAATGAGAAGATGACCTACCAAAAGGTTGGTGACGACAGAGACAATTGTAAAAAACTAGTGAAGGCCTATATCAAAAGACAACCTGACTAACTGGTTGCTCAATAATGTATAATAATATTTAGCATTTTTTTCCGTTTCTGGACATCAGATTGTAAACGTCACAGTTGTGCGGTTCCTAATAATATTGTTTAAAAATAAATAATTTCACCTACTAATATTAAAACATCACGAAATATAATCAAAAGTGCTGATAAATCTGTGGAATTTTAAATTAAATGTTAATTTTGGGCATTAATCACATTAAGCGCCAGGTAGACCACTAGATTGAGGTTAGATTTTGCGCTAATAGTGTCAACTGTCAAAAAGTCAGATAACATATGCCTTAGAGTTGATAAGCTACAAAAAATAAAAACTACTCGTTACGTTTCAATATTCAAAGATTAATTCTATATACCTCAGTGTTGCCAAAACAAAAATTATGTCTAACTCTTCACAAACAGTTGTTATGTTCACACAATTGTTCTGTCAATGCCCAAGTTTGGCATCCGTGTAGTAAATATGGTAGAATATATATATATATATATATATATATATATATATATATATATATATATATATATATATTTAAACCTAGTCAGGTCATAAATTCTGTCACATGTTTAATGTAAAATAATTGTAACAAGTTTATTCATTATGTAACCATTCGTATACCAAAATGAACTTAACAAAACATAGATTCTTATGACATTAAAGTTTATTCAAAATGACCTCCGTGATTTTGAATACAAGCCTTCAATCTGCGCGGCCAGTCGTCTATCGCAGCACGAACGAGGTCCATGTCAATATCGGCGGCTGCCTTAATCAAGGATGTCTTGAGTGACTCCAAATTGGGATGAGGCTTTGAGCACGCCTTTTCCTCCAAGTGTTGCCATATCTTGTAATCTAACGGATTCAAATCTGGACTGGAGGAGGGCCAGTCTTCGTGCCGGATGAAGTCGATTTCACGCGCCGCCAGCCAGTCTTGTGTGCTCTTCGCTCTATGAGCTGGCGCCGAATCTTGTTGGAATACCCAGTGCCTGTTATTGAACATGGTATGAGAAACAGGTTCCACAAAGTTCGTCAGGACTGTATTTTGATACACAACAGCATTCGTTTTTACACCTTTCTCACAAAAATGTACCTCTGTTAAGCCCCAATAAGAAACTCCCAACCATACCATGAGCGAGGATGGAAAATGACCTCGTTGGACACGCGGAATACGGTTGCTCGCTTCTTCACTACTGTGTGCGTACACCTTATCATTTTGTTTGTTGTAGCTCTCTTCTACGGTAAACATTTTTTCATCCGAAAAAAGAATTTCCCGATATTTTTTTCCCGCGTACCACTTCAACAAAGCGCGGCATCTCTTCAGTCTCAGGTCCATTAGACGAGCATTCAAACGATGTCCTGTTTTTCTTCGATATGCCCGAAGCCCTAAGTCTTCATTTAACACCCTTTTCACCGTGGTTCTGCTTAACCCCATCTGAAGGGCCAACAATTTCTGCTTACGTTTGGGATTTCTTTGAATTCGTGCCTTCACAGCTTTTATCACTGCTGGAGTCCTAACAGACCGAGGGCGACCACTTCTTGACCTGTCATCTACACTAGAGTCTTCATTATATCGTTTGATGGTACGATAAATGAATCTTTTGGCTATATTCAAATTTTTCAGTATGTTAAAAATTTGAATTGGCGCGTAACCGCAACGATGCAACGCAATAACTGCAACACGGTCTTCTTTAAGCGTCCACTCCATATTTAAAAAATGAGTAAAATTCTAAAAGTATACATTTTTATTTTCATGAACAATTCGAGATTCGAATTCAATAAACTTTTTTGTGGCCAGCATTCTAAAAGAAAAGTTTTTACTGTGTGACAATACTTATGACCTGACTAGGTATATATATATATATATATATATATATATATATATATATGCGTGCCAATGGGCTCACTACCAGGGATGCTGAAGATCGCGCGAAGTGGAGTAGAAAAAGTCGGAAAGCGGACCCCGGGCACCGAAATGAAAGTTTGGGTGGCAACCGGGACTAACGCTAGGATGATGATGATGATATATATATATATATATATATATATATATATATATATTATTCGCCAGGGCGAATAATAGGAAAAAGTAAATGGAAGGAATATAAGACAGGGTCAATTGAATTCAAAACGTAAGCCTAGAACAATCTACAAAATATTATGCGTCTAATAGTGACTATTCGAATAATTCACATTCCTATCCCGATATGTTCAGTAGTTATGAAGTGATGGTGTGTCAAAGGAACCCTATTTTCCTTATACATGTAAAGATAGAATATATATAAAGATGATTTATATAAAGATGATTTACACATTCTAATGAAATTAAACTTCTTCCTCCTGCTATTATACCACATTATATGGGGTCGGCCCAACATGTTCTCTCCTTCCATTCTCCTCTATTAGCCGTCATCCCAACATTCACACCCTTCTTTTGCCATGTCATATTTACCCAATTCATCCGAATCAAACATCAAATCATTACGTTATGAAATTTTTCAACTAATGATTTTTTCCCACTTGCCTTATTCTTTCTCGATACACATCACTTTCTTTGGACGTATAAAAATCACATACATACATACATTGCTGGGAGAGCAAATTTCTTTTGTAAGGTCAAGAAAGGGCGGGAATAAATAGAAACAATATAAGTTTATAAATCGGAAGAATGTTCGCACTTGACTGCCATCGACCCGGATCAACAGCCGGTGTGATAAGGGTTTGAGGTGCCGATCCCCGAAACAATTGATAAGGTATTATTAGGTCTTTACATCGTTACTATTTAATAGGTTCTCTTTGCAGTCGAGAATTCCGTAGACGCAAGTTGTCGAAAAAATTGAAAAGCGGGCTTAATACGTGTGTGTACTATTCCGCTGTTGGAGCTGGCCGATACAAGGAAGCCCACTAGTGTTGTCACTCATTTATCGAGTGGTCCAACAACAATCAAGTGGCGTGTGAAATATGGATCCGAAAATCAAAGTACCTAATTTCACGGGATTCATACGATGTACGGTCTCGCCGCCTATATACACAGGTGTGGGATCTGGATAGAGTTGTAGGCCAAGAACACCGCTTTCAATTAAAGCGGATTTTTTTACAACCGGATTGGACGTCATGAAAGGTTCAGTTGCCACCGCACACAATGAAGAGCACCGTGACCTTCAATGATATTTCCTTTTTTCCATTATGTGTTTTTTCTGAAAAGAATATGAACGCTACCACGTTAGCGTTCATATCAGAATTAAAGAAGAATTTTCTATTGTTTTCTCGATTATAGGGTCGCAAAGACGAAGAGTAAAATTTTAAAGAATAGGGTGTCAGATACTTGTAATCATCAAAACAATTTAATTTATATCCATTTATTTTATTAGCTATGTTTATAAAAATAGGGTGTCCAAAAAGGTTTCTTAGAAATTGGTCAATTGTCTATCCATACCGCTCCTTCAGGTTTTCCATCGTAAATAGTGATATGAGTGGAGAAGAAAAAGTCGGAATGCGTGCTTTGAGCACCAAAGCGGAATTGTCAAATAAGTTAACTTGAAAGAAAGAAACATTTTTGAAGTGAAACTTCTTTGCGCGCATGAGGGTAAAAGCTTTACGGATGAAACGCAATATTAGCGTCACGAAGATGTGAAACTTTTTTTTTGCTCCAGTAATACTAACCTCATTAATAATAGCTTAAGGCTTATTCTATAATGTAATTTTTAAATGATCGCATTACTTATAAACATCTATTCGAATTGCAACTTTATTACAATGAAATACATTTTATTTTTTTGCTCTAGTAATAATGGCTTAAGGATTATTGAAGTGTTCTTGTAATTTTAGAATGATTGCATTGCATTTCTTATACATATCTATTCGAATTGCGACTTTATTGTAATAAAATACAACTGAGTTTTGTTTAATAAGATATGAAATAACGTATGCACTTTTTATTGCTGTGATAGCATCCTATCACAGCAATGCATACGCCGAAAATACCAATGTAAAAATAATGACTATATACGTATACATACTTTTACAAGGAAATACTATTACACTAAATTAAATATAACAAATTACACTAATGAGGGTTACAATTCAGTTTGATGCTACATCAGAATCACTCACACGTAACACGGGTTTACAGTTGCGACCACCATAAAAAACATAATACCAATGTTATTCTCTAAAACCTAAAAAAATTACCATATCTACAACATGGGAACTCGACGTCCCTTTACAAAAGTTACACGAGCAACACGAAACTGTCCTTCCATGCGCCGTTAGCCTATGAAGTTCGTACATTTCGCTTCGCGTCCAAAGCTTTCCCAAGTAAAAGTTACAAAACGTATACGAGTCAAATTTAATTACGGCATTACATTTCGGGAATGCGAAGTTACTAATGGAAATATAAAAAAGCTTTTCTGAATTATACTTATTTATTATATTTTATGTAAGCTATGCTTTGGTAATGAGTTCACCTTTTTATCCGTACAGGGGCGGAGAAAGATACTAACCTCTGCGGCCGGGGTCGGCCCGTCGTTAAAGGCGACAAAACAACCCTACCCTAAACAACTAGCTATGTGGTAGGGCTTCAAACTCGTCTGGATGCCGACCACCATTGGTCTTAAGTATGCCGCCATAATAACCTTGTGTTGTGTTCTGGCATTAGTGACTCAAGTTCCTGTACTCTTAAGGTACGCGTCCATTGGCCCGCGCCGGACGCACCGCACGCACGACACGCAACGGATTGAACGGATTTGCCGATCATAAATGCCGGCGTTCGGTGCGGGCGGCACGGATAGTGGACGCAGCACTATGTTAACTCATACAAAGCAAAAAAATCCGTTGCGTACGGTGCGTCCGGCGCGGGCCAATGGACGCGTACCTTTATGGGACAGCAGCGTGTTCGCGATGCCACTGGCGTTGCAAACACTCAGAGGCGACGGTAACTGCTAAATTCTAAGCTTGTCGTCAGCCTGCTATCCTACAGCAATAAAAAAATAATGTTTATAAAATATGTGAAATGTATATTTATATATCTCATATATAAATATAATATGTATACATGGTTATTGGTAATTCGACGTATTCCCGTTAGGAGGTGATAGGGGTGACCATTTGTGATATAATTTTAACCCCTATAATATGCATTATGCAAAGGTGAACCATTTTTGAATTATCATGTTTGTTTTAGCTTTTTTTCAAAATAAGTCAAAAATGCAACATCAAAAATTTATTTAAAAAATGTACCAATTTAAATCTCATTTTCGGAGTTTACTCCTTAAGAATCGATTTTCATATATATGGCGCCCGGTATGAGAAAAATGTGAGGAGTAAAATCTACTGATGAATGACCTCGTTACGTTTTTGGTGCGCACCATAGCAACTTTCTAATTTAGGACACATTCAAGCTCCGGCGAGCGCTACGTACGGACGTGTCTACGTTCCGTCCCCTTCCGACGCGCGACGCACGACCGAACGCTGCCGACCACTTGTATCAAGATGACGCGCGACGCACGCTCGAACGACCTTGTGTCGTCTTATTGGTATAATATTTGGAATTTACTCCATAAGAAACGATTTTCTTATTTTTATATAATCAACACAATAATAGTTTTTATATATGTATATTATTTTCATTAATTTGTTAATTTATCCTTTCACGTGGTATTAATCTTTTTTCAGTTAAATAAACTCTTTTTGCGTATGTTTAGACAATCGTACCTAAGGAGTAAACTCCAGTTGTGCGTCGGAGCTGACATTTTAGTTTGTTTCTTCTGATTTATAAAATCGATTAAACACTCAGGTGGATCCGATACTCAAAGACCAAGTCTAAGAGCTAGAATCTGCTTGGATTTACCCGTTAAAATTATCCAAGTTATTAAGTTTGATGTTTACAAATATTTCCAAAAATGTATTCTAAATTTATATAAATTAAAAACAGAAAGGGAAAAGTTTTTGGATTTATGCAAGTCAGGATTCGAACCCGGACCGATCCGAAACCAAGAGACCCAACCAATATGAGCTACAATCCGCTCGAAGTTTTGAGGTGAAATTATTGGAGTATTGAAGTTAACTAATGTTTACGAAATTCAAATTTATCCAAACACTTTCAAAGTATATTAAATTATTCCCAAAATAGATCATTTAAAAAGAAAAATAAAAACAAAACTCAACAGTCATTGTAATAAAGTCGCAATTCGAATAGATATGATTTCAAATAAAGTATTTCTTTCTTCTATATGCAGTAATGATGTAGTTAGATGCAATAATGAGATAGTAATGCAATGCAATCACTTAAAAATTACATTATAGAATAAATCTTAAGACATTATTAATAAGTTGGTATTACTGGAGCAAAATAATACTGTCACTTTTTCCGTTTCATCGAGATTCAGATCACAACGATGCTAAAAAAGTTTTCACTTCAAAAAAATGTTACGAAACTTGGCTTACAGATTATTTTAAAATCATAACCGTTTTCTTAGCTCTCCAACAATGCATAATAACTAGGAACTTATTTGAAAAAAATCTGAAAAATTAATGATCACAAAAGAAGCAGGCAGAAATTAGTATTCGAACTAAACTTGAGGTTAAAGTTCTATTGCTTCGCAAAGGAGGCGGCGGAGCGGGAGCGGGAGTCAACCACCACACTCCCCTCCCGCCAACGCAGGCCACGTCGGCGGCGCCGGAGGGCAACTAACGACCTCCGGCCGCCGTAAAAAGCAGCCGCGGGCGGTCCCTCGGGGGAGGACCCGCCGCCCGCACTATTGCCGCAAGAGTGAGGGCTGCGTGCTGTTCCGCGGCCCTCCTCAACTCCAAGAGTTATTACAGGAGAGCGCTAGGGGGACGAAAGCCTGACCCCCTGGCGCCAACACTTAAGAAGAGGCCCGCCTAAAGACAAAGGGCGGGCCGGCGCCGGCCCGGGCCACGAGATCGGCAGGCCATATATCCTTAGGCCCGGGCATAGGCGATAGGAGAACAGCGGGGTTTTTAGTGGGTAATCAGATGGCCGAACATCTTTCCCGGAGTCCCACATATCCCTCGGTCCCCCCGGGCCAGGGGAACCCGTCAAGAGAGGGATATTTAATTTACAAGAACCCCTCTCTAGATGAAGGCCTCCTTCTTTTTAATATTCATCATACTCCGTTCAATTCTTCGTTGACATGTGAATACTTATATAATTTTATACGTTTGTAGTTTGAGAAGCAAAAGTTTATTTATATTCAATGAGGCCCAGTGGGAGCCACTGCTATTTGAAGAGTTAGTCGCCACTTTACGCGATTTCCCAGCACCCTGAGCAATAGAAAGGAGTTTTTAATGGGTATACGGCCCAAGCCCCTAAACAGAGGGATCGTGCTGAATCGTGGTCTGTTTAATTCTATTTTTACAAATTAAGCCGTTATAATATATTAGAGTTTCATATCAGAATTCTTTAGCAAACACTTTAAAAGTCAAATATGGCAAAGCATTTGTGGACAATGGGCCAACGTAGCCGCCGGCCCGTATCCGAACCCAACTGAACGCTGGCAAACGACGCTCATAAAACCAAATAAGCACGCTGTTACGCTTACTGTATACACATTTGGACAATGAAAAGTAGACACATTTTTATCATTCATTTTTGATGATGAAGTAGACGAGGCAACCTAGTTTCATGACTTGTTCACACATCGCCGCCTGCGAACGTTCACAACACTAGAGGTATGGCTAACACGCTAGCTTCGAAGCAATTTAGTTAGATTTTTTAAACATCACCTTATGTGCATAACCTTGGGTTGTGTTCTGACATTAGTGACCCAGGTTCCTGTACCCCTGTGGGATAACAGCGTGTTTGCGGTGCCCTTAGCATCTCAAACATCCATGTGCAAGGGTAACTGCTTACCATTAAGTGGGCTGTCAACCTGCGATAGAAAATTTTTGTTAGCAAATCATTGCAAACCGAAACATGCGCAACAACGATTCCTTAGACAACATTTGTGTATTGAATTGATGAGACACGAGTAAGTGTGAATCAACAACCAACTAACGAGCAGTGAAACATGAGCAGTAAGCCTGAGTTCCTCCAAAGAGTAATCTTAATAGTAATGGAGTGTAAGAGGAAGATGGAAAAGTATTTAGTGAGCATAAAGGTGACATTGGAAACTCGCTTTAGAGATTTACCACAAACATACAACTGACACTCACACCCAGACTGAAAAAAAAACTATTTGCATGATATAAATATATTGTTCTTCATGGAGTTTGAATCCACGATGAAGCATACTATAGACAATACCTTCATACTATAGGAGAAGTTTGGCATCGATTATTATTATTAAATGAAACAACCGTTTCCGTTGTGTTCCGGTTCACTGGCGAGAGGCGCGGGGCTAGCGGCCTACGCGTTTACATATACTACACTGTGCCTTATTATTGATTATTTTACTTTTACTGCGTATTCTCAGGATCTGGAATAAGCTTCCGGATGAGGTTTACTCAGCGCGGTACGATATGGATTTCTTCAAAAAAGCGTTATAAAATTTCTTCGAGGCCGGCAGCGCGTTGGTATTGCCTCTGGTGCTGCAAACGTCCATAGGTGACGGTGACCACCTACCAGAGTGGGCCCTCTGCCTGTCTGCAGTATATACGTGCAGTATACTGCAGAATAACGTTTGACGGGTCAGCAAGTGTTATTATTTTTCTATCAGACATTGTTCTTGTCCAAAAGTGTACCAAAGGCCTAGCGTTATAGTTATTGGTAGTATGGAAGTAATCATAAAAGATTATAGCCCCCAAGCCCACAATACCTATTCTACTTGGGATAACACTTACCAATTGTGGCTTATACTCGTACCTAAGGAATGTGTTAATCTCTGAATAATAACAAAATCATCATTTTCTTAGCGTCGGTTCGGTGCCTTTTTGGTGTACTCTTGTAAACTAGAAATGTTTATTTAACTTTGGAAGGCCTAACCTTTTAGTTTGGAACTAATTTTAAAACTAAATTAGGACTAGAATAATATGCAGAATTCTAGATGTAATCTAGGTCGAGGCTGATTTTAATTTTATTAAATTAATTCAAATTTAATTTGCAAGAAGCCTGATGTTTTTCTCCGGGTGGAGTAAGAATATAAACCCCTGCGGTCGGGGTCGGCCAGTCGTAAAAGGCGACAAGACTACCCGCGGTACTTGGTACGGCCCCAAGCCCATCTGGATGGCAAGTTAGCAACCACCCTTGGTCTATAAGTATGTCGCCATAATAACCTTGTATTGTATTCCGGAATTACTGACCCTGGTTCCAGTACCCCTATAGGATAGCAGCGTTCGTGTTCGCGGTGCCCCTTCGTCACAAACATCAATAGGTGACGGTAACTGCTATTTATGAGGGCCGTCAGGGCTAGAATCAGCCCTCCCTCTAGAGGGAAACAGTTTACCTACCAACTACCAACTGCCTAAATAGTGCATACCATCGTGAGTTTTGAACCCGTCACGCTAGTCTCCGAGTGTGTTATTTAAGCTAACTTAGGTAGTTTTAATACACACACATATATATATATATATATATATATATATATATATATATATATATATATATATATTTGATGTTTGGACAGAATTTGTCGATGTAAACAAATACCACGGAAGATTCTGGCACTAAACATGCATTAGTTACTAAAATAGCAAAGAAAAAACTTGTGTGTGTATGTACTTTACGCACATAAGAAGTTCTACTTGTTTGTAACTGTAAAGATTAATAAATAAAATAATACATACCGATACTTATCCTCATATTTAAAAATGCACATAAGAAGTTTTTTA
Source organism: Malacosoma neustria (assembly GCA_963693495.1). Lineage (NCBI taxonomy): Eukaryota > Metazoa > Arthropoda > Insecta > Lepidoptera > Lasiocampidae > Malacosoma > Malacosoma neustria. The sequence goes on from OY856397.1 coordinate 5,645,587, forward strand.
AGGTAAAAATCATCAATTTTATCACGGATTTTTACAATGGCCTATCATTCACTACCATATATAATTTAAAATTAGATACACATATATATGTTTGACACACAAAATCAGATACACTCACATTTATCGTTTTGAATTATCATAAGAAAACCTATATTTTTCTTATTAAGTTTTTATTACAAATATTTTACATGCACAAATCATAATGTATAAATAAAGGAATTTCCTATATTATACTAAAATAAATATTCGTTGTTGTATATTACATAAGTATCAATAAGTTATTATAGTAGTATTATAGTATGCACCAGGTTAAAGATAGGGTGTCATTGGAGCTACGAACATTGTTAAATTAATTTAATTCTCTCACAAAAAATTGAAATAATGCTGCTGGGTCTATTAGGTAATAGGTGTTGGTAGGTGGACACTGAAAACCAGCGCTGTGACCGACACAGCATAATGCTGAGATGTCAGCCTCGTTTGTTAAAAATGTAACAGTCAGTCTGTGTACTTATTTATATGTGTGCGGTCTTGTTATGCGTTGTTACTTTTTAACAAATAAAATTCTTTCTTTCTTTTCTTTCTTGTTTTGTTGATTAATTTTAAAACACATGTTGTTGATTAATGAATATTAGAGAAATACTTTGAAGATAGTTATGAGTTTTCACGGAAATTTGACAGACAGTTATCAGCTTAATTCAACATGTCGATGTGCGTAGGTATCGTAAATATTTTACTCTCATATACTTTTCCAAATGTTCCAAAAGAAGTTCAAAAAAGAAATAAATGACACTCGGTAATCGTGACACTTGTAAAATCCGTGGGAAAGTCTATACCAATTACTGGATCATTGAAACCATTCATCGGTTAAAAACGATCGAGGTATAAATTATTTCATTTTCAGTGATTTCATTATGATTAAATTAAACAGCATTACGTGAAACCATGACCGATGTAATACACATTGTAACAAACAAGGTTATTGTGTTGTGTTAGTGGTTTTGGTTTAATTCTTAAAAGCAAGCGGAGAACTATTGATCATATTAATTATTAATATGTCTTTGATAACCGTTTTTATCGAGAAAGAATACTAATCTCTGTGGCCGGGATCGGCCTGTCGTAAAAGGCGACAAAACAACCCACCCTAGCTGGTAGGGCCTCAAGTCCGTCTGGATGGCGACCACCTTTGTAAGCCGCCATTAAGTATGCCGCCATAATAACCTTGTGTTGTGTTCCGGCATTATTGATCCAAGTTCCTGTACCCTTATGGGCAGCAGCGTGTTCACGATGCCATTGGCAATGCAAACACCCGTAGGCGACGGTAACTGCTAAATTGTAAGCGGGCCGTCAGCCTGTCTGCTGTTCTAAAGCATTAAAAAATATATATTATAATTTATCAAATAATAGTCGTCGAATTTCCTGAACTTTGGAAATAAAACAACATTTCAGACCTTTAAACTATATATATATATATATATATATATATATATATATATATATATGTGGGAGAAAGTTTTATATTAATGGCAAGTTTTTAAGAAAAAAAACACCGAGAGAGATGTCAAAAAGAGGTCATGTCAGATTACGAATTAAGTTGTATTGTGTGTAACAAAAATAAAAGAATTGTTGCTAAATCTACATATCTTTACTTTATTGGAGTCCCACAACTAATTTGGGGGCTCGTCCGGGATCCAGAGAAGTATAAGTGATGAAGAATTAGCAATATTTACGAAGAAATTCATTCGAAATACCGACGCGTCATCGTGTTGATGTGCTGTTTTACCGACAATAAGCCGCTTAAAAATGCTGTGAGACGTGTTTGTAATGTCAAAACAATGTTTATATAAGATTGAATGAAGATAAAATTTATTTTGATGATTACTGGACTATACGATTAAAGATGTTATAAGGATGCTGATACGATTTGAAGAAGATTTTACAACTTAGGAAGACGACTTTTTTCAACGATTTAAAGATTATTTTTTCTGATTGAAGTTACAAGATGCCACCAAAGAAAAATAAAGATGTTGAAGACCGTGAACGGGAATGGCGTGATGCTGATGACTCCCCTTGTATTTCGTTTAGAGACGTGGAGAAATCAATGACGTCTTTCAGCGGAGATGATGATTACCCAATTTCAACTTGGTTTGAAGAATTTGAAGACACGGCAGAGTTGATGAGCTGGAGTGAAATTCAGAAATTGATTTACGCGAAAAGACTGCTTAGTGGAACTGCAAAATTGTTTTTACGATCGCTAGGACGTGTAAAAGATTATAGAAATCTAAAGAACGAACTTGATGAAGAGTTTGGATTAAAATTGAATAGTGCTGCCATACACAAGAAGCTTAGTTCACGAAAAATTAATAAAGATGAAACCTTACAACAATACTTTCTGCATATGAAAGAATGTGCACTCCATGGCAAAATTGAAGACGCAGCGCTCATGGAATATGTCATCGATGGTATAACTGACAGTGAATCTAATAAATCTATTTTGTATGGAGCATCAAACCTTAAAGAATTCAGAAAGAAACTTGATATTTACCAACATATCAAAGAAAAAGTTCAACAAAAACCTAATACGTCCACTCAACCCTTCAAGAATAAAAATGGAAAGAGATGTTTCAAATGTGGAGACCTAGATCATCAAGCTCCTGTCTGTAGAAAAGGAATAAAATGCTTTAAATGCAATGAATTTGGACACAAAAGTACCGATTGTTCTAGCAAGGCTAATAAAACTCTAAATATTCAAAATAATACGAGCACAAATTTTGATAAAGAAGGCAAAGAAGTAAAATCACCATACAAGAAGATAAAAATAAATGATATTGAAATAATAGCATTGATTGATACTGGAAGTGATGTGAATTTAATAAATCTAACTGAAGCTGGAAAGATTATGACAGAAAATTCTAAATACAACGAAAAAGTAAAAATACAACTAACTGGAATAGCTGGAAAAGAACTTAGTACTGAAGGAATACTGAATGCTAAAGTCATGATTGACGATTACTATGCTGATATTAAATTTCACGTTGTGAAAGACAATGATATACCTGTCAATGTTATCCTTGGAAATCCTATACTTAACGATTTTGAAGTTAATTTCACTGCTGATGGTGTTTTTCTTGAGAAAATTACTTACCTGACTCTACTTGCTGAAGAGGCTGACACTGTTTGCTGTGACAATGGTCCTGGAAATAAAGAAAATATAAAGAAGATTAAAAAGATGATAGAAGAATACAAACCTGAAGTTAAAAAGAAGAGTAATATTGAAATGAAAATAATACTTAGTGATGAAGAGCCCATCCATCAAAGCCCTCGTCGATTGTCGCCACTGGAAAGCAAAGTTGTCAGCGAACAAATAAAAGATTGGCTGGAACAAAAGATTATACAACCTAGTAAATCAGAATTTTCCAGTCCTGTGGTGCTGGCAAAGAAGAAAAACGGAACTTACCGATTGTGCATAGATTATAGAAAGCTAAATAAAAAGATTATGAAAGACCGATTTCCCTTACCCCTTATTGAAGACCAGCTTGATAGGTTGAAGGGTGCCAAGATTTTCACGACTTTAGACCTACAAAACGGATTTATGCACGTGAATGTCCAAGAGGAAAGTAGAAAATTTACATCATTTGTAACACCTCAAGGTCAGTACGAATTTTTGAAAATGCCGTTTGGTTTGTGTACAGCGCCATCGGTGTTCCAAAGATTTGTGAACAATATTTTCCAAGACCTTATCGCTGAAGGTATTGTGTTATCATACTTAGACGACTTGATCTTGCCATCTAAGACAGTAGAAGAAGGATTTAGAAAGTTGGAAATAGTGTTTAGAAGAGCTGGAGAGTATGGTTTACTATTTAACTGGGAAAAATGTCACTTTATAAAAACGGAGATACAATATTTGGGATACATAGTTAAAGACAATGAACTACGACCCTCACATGAGAAGATTCTGGCAGTATCAAGATTCAAGTCACCTAATAACATTAAGTCCTTACAGTCATTTTTGGGCTTATCAGGTTATTTCAGAAAATTTATTAAGAATTATTCCTTAATCGCAAGACCGCTTACTAACTTACTAAAGAAAGATGCTGAGTTTTACTTTGATGAAGAGTGCGAGATTGCTTTTAATGAATTGAAAAGAATACTGTGTAACTCACCAGTCCTACGTATTTATGATCCAGAGCTAGTTACAGAACTACATACAGACGCCAGTGCTGAAGGTTATGGAGCTGTTTTGCTACAAAAGAATCCAAAAGATAATCAGATGCACCCGGTTTATTATATGAGTAAAAAAACGACACCAGCTGAAAGAAATTATCACAGCTACTACCTAGAAATTCTAGCAATCGCCGAAGCTGTTAAGAAGTTCCGTGTGTATCTGCTGGGCATTCGTTTCAAAATTGTAACAGATTGCTCCGCTTTAACTAAAACATTACAAAAGAAAGATTTACCTCCACGGGTTGCTCGCTGGGCTCTACTCCTGGAAGAGTATGACTACGAAATAGAACATAGATCAGGGTCAAGACCTAAACACGCTGACGCATTAAGTCGAAACCCAGTTTGTATGATACTTACCGAAGCCGCCGCCCGCCTGAAGAAAGCACAAGACGAAGACTCCCATATAAACTTATTAAAGAAAATGCTAGAAAAAGAACGCTATCAAGACTATATTATAGAAAGAGGAATAGTATGTAAAGAAAAAAATGGTACGAGACTTATTGTGGTCCCAAAAAGAATGCAGAACGAAGTTATAAGAAAGAAACATGAGTATGGACATTTTGGTATTAAAAAGACTGAAGAGCTTGTAAGTAGAGAATATTACATAGAAAATCTGAAAGAAAAGATTCGAAAGATTATAGACAATTGTGTAGAGTGTATTTTGATTGCGCAAAAGAAAGGAAGAAAAGAAGGATACTTACATCCGCTCGATAAAGGTGATGTCCCACTGTCAACGTATCATATCGATCATCTTGGTCCGTTGACATCTACTAATAAAAACTATAAGTACATTTTAACTGTAGTGGATGGCTTCACCAAGTTCACCTGGATCTACCCTACGAAGTCTTTGTCTACAGAAGAGACATTGAACAAGTTGAGGATCCAACAACAGACTTTTGGATCGCCTCAACGAATTATTTCCGATCGTAACGCTGCATTTACCTCAAAAGATTTTCAAGACTATTGTCAGCAGGAAGGTATAACCCATTATACGATTACGACTGGTCAACCACGTGGGAACGGACAGGTAGAAAGAATCCACCAAGTAATTATAAGCGTCTTAGGCAAGTTAAGCGCTGACAATCCTACAAAATGGTATAAACGAGTTTCCGGGGTTCAACGCTGTCTTAATAGTACTTATCAAAGAAGTGTCGGTATGACGCCTTTTGAGTTACTTTTTGGTACAAAGATGAAAGATCAAAGTGATGAAATTATGAAGTACATAGAAGAGGAAGAGATACAGAATTATAATGAGAAAAGAGATGAACTAAGAATAAAGGCCATAGAGAGCATAAAGAAAATTCAAGAGGAAAACGTCCGAAATTATAATAGAAAGAGAAAGGCGGCTACCGAATACAAAGTTGGTGACCTGGTCGCAATTAAACGTACCCAATTCACACAAGGGAGCAAACTTTATCCAAAATTCGTAGGACCCTATGAAGTGGTAGCCAAAAAGAACCATGAACGATACGCTGTTAAGAGAGTTGGTGAATGTGATGGCCCTATTAATACCACCAGCTCGGCTGATCATATGAAGCCATGGGTCGATGTGGAAGAAGAAGTTTGTTCATCTGGTACAGATGAATAACCAGGATGGCCATGTGGGAGAAAGTTTTATATTAATGGCAAGTTTTTAAGAAAAAAAACACCGAGAGAGATGTCAAAAAGAGGTCATGTCAGATTACGAATTAAGTTGTATTGTGTGTAACAAAAATAAAAGAATTGTTGCTAAATCTACATATCTTTACTTTATTGGAGTCCCACATATATATATATATATATATATATATATATATATATATTTTATTTTTTTTTTTTTTTTTCATTTATTGGACGAACAGTATTTATATGAGGATTAGTAAATTGTCTTATTTAATATGTTAGTACTAATATAAACCCAACAACATTTAATATCTTAAGAATAGTATGATATTATTTTATAAAAGTTAATAGGTTTTCTGCATTTTAATATTGCTAAAAATTCATTTCTGTGCGTCATAAATTAAGGTTGGTATTATGCAAGAGTACTTCTATGTTTAGAGCTTTAGAGAGATCCATCTTCTTATTTACTCTCTCATTAACACATTTAACATTTTTAGTGGTACGATGTTCCTTGGTTCTATGACCGCCAGCGCACAATTCGAAAGCTTATAAATTAGACCAAACGATACAATCATTTCAACACACACTAATCATTGAAATTAAATATTGGATACTAGTTTAAGCTCATTTAGTAATTATGTGATCTTCAATAATTGTTCAAAATCATATTCAAACAATACCAAATTAAAACAGTAAATACGATCTAATCGATAGCAATAATAGGCTTCCTTCTTTCAATGGTCTTATCTTGATTTCATTCAAAACCTTTTTTTTATAGCTAGAGTTCAGCAGACAGGCAAATGGTCCACCCTGGCAGGTGGTCACCGTCGCCTATGGCCGTTTGCACCACGTTAATACCAGAGGCACCAACGCGCAGCCGGCCTCGAAGAAACTTTTTAACGCCTTTTTTGAAAAACCCCATATCGTACCGCGCTAAACGCTATTCCACATACTCTTCTGATCTCGAGATTCGTTTCCAAGTGAAGTAAAAGAACATAAAAATTCACTCTCTGGGTTGTTGCCCTTTATCGAGGTGGAAATAAATAAATAAATCTATATTATACATGAACCCCAGATCAGGAAATCAAGGGTTCCAAAGTGCGAAATCCATAGAGTAGGCGTAAGCCATAGAGGTCCAACGTAGTAAGGGTCCATATTTCATGGTATGCGACACATAACGTCATTATAATGAACGACCTCAAATATTCAAGGAACATTATTCGGAAACCCAACGTGGCATGGCCATCATAACAACATCGGTGGTGTGCAGGTGGCTACGGGGAAGAATGCTCTATTGTTGCATGGCGCAGTTGAGTGTATCTCTACCCTAAGAGCGAGATGTAAAGGAGTACGGTCAACAAAAACATTAAATAATAAATATAAAATGCCTTAAATTTTAATACTATTCCCAGTCCTAAAAAGGTTCTAGCAATGTTGCATTGCAGCCCTGTGGGAGCGGGGTCGATCAGCCGTGGCAGCGTGCTCGGGGAAGCGCCTCCTATGATGTGCGTCCCTGTCCACGGCTCGACCGCTGGATGGGGAGCAAGCAAGAGCAAACCATGAAAGGCTAGAACTTTAGGCGTCATCTCGACTTCACTGGTGAAGCAGATTCTATTCTAATCTACTACTGTTTCAGAATATGTAGCTGGGGAAGAAGAAATAACAAAAGAAACTCCCTCACAACATGTCTTTCTATGTGTGTGTAGTGTCTGACGTGTGAGTTCATAGGCGGCAGAAAGTATCCCAAAACCTATTTCGTCGGGCTGGGCTAGCGGCGAAGAAAGAGCACCGTTTGGATTTATATTTACTCTGAAAGAAGTCAGTTTTGTAAACTTTTCATCCGTGCAGAGGCGGAGAAAGAATACTAACCTCTGCGGCCGGTGTCAGCCTGTCGTAAAATGTGACAAAACAACCCACCCTAGATACGTGGTAGGACCTCAAGCCCGTCTGGATGGCGACCACCCTTGGTTTTAAGTATGCCGCCATAATAACCTTGAGTTGTGTTCCGGCATTAGTGACCCAAATTCCTGTACCCTAATGGGACAGCCGGGTGTAATTTTTTTTTCAAAGACCATTTGTTGCAACACATAACTTTTGCTATTGATTGTTTGATAAATAATATACATACTAGGACAAATCCCATAACGACATCTAGTCCTAAATAAGTAGCACTTATGCTATCAGTACTAGACAACTGATATATTACTTACACACTTTTCCTTTGTAAATAAATACATAATAAACACCCAAACGCTAGTCGGGAATCGAACCCGTAAGCATACCAAAGTGCGTTATCCACTACGCCACGGAGGTCGTCAAATGTGACTTCCTCTGTGTGAATTGAGTACACAAACACTCGGTCACTTGTGTAGCCACTGAGTTGGCTGTGTCGTTTGGTTCAACTATTTTAAGTGTCTCAACTGCGCTCTGGTGGTGAACGAAATGAAAGCAGTGTGTCAAGGCATCAGTCAGATTTTAAATCTATTGTGTAATAAACACAGCGCTACCTAATCCCAAAGTATGCTGCAGAGCATATGTGATACTAGCTGTGCCCCCAACTCCGTCCGCGTGGAATAGTGACTATGGGCAGAATTTTTTGGATATATCTTATGGTTTATTTTGGATTACAAACCATATAAACCCTAAAATATTGTATAAATGAAATATGCAAACAGTCAGTATTATCGAGTGCAACTGTTATGCTATCCACTTCCGGGATACGTACGTTCGAACCTACAAAGTCCAGCCTAAGCTGAACCCTATTTCATATGATTGATGATATAAATCTGAGGTCAACTTAAATTGGAATAAAAATTTCCGAAACTTATCATTTTTAACAAAAACAATTTTTTTTTCTGAAATAAAAATAGCCTAAGTTACTCCTTGATACATCAACTATTTGCCAGTGAAAGTCCCGTCAAAATCAGTGCAGTCATTTCAGAGATTAGCCGAAACAAACAGACAGATAGACAGACAAAAATTGTAAATATTTTGTTTTGGGTATATGTACCGTGTATACATCCGAATGCACTTAGTAAAAATCAGTTATTTTAATATTAAAAACAGACCCTCCAATTTTATTTATTTGTATAGATGGAAAGAAAGAAAGAAATTATTTGGTGATTTACAGCTATAAACATTTAAACTTTATTTATACTAAACTGCGACAATTAGCACCAACGAAATCAACAGCTCAGTAAATTGCTGCATCAAAAGAAATCGACACAGCACTGAATTTCAGTGTCAACCCTGACAGTGAGAAATAATTTATGACCTAAACAACATAGACACATTGTAAAACTAAATACATAACATACACTAATGTTCATTACATAGATCCGTGAATAATCAGTGAACATACATACAGCATATGGGTAATTGACAACTTTTTATTCGTGCAGATACAATGGCCTTTGCAGCCGGGATAAGCTTGTTGTAAAGGCCGGTAAGGCTCTAATTCCGGCTAAATGGCAACAACCTTTTTTTAAATATGCCGCCATAATAATCTCATGTTGTGTTTCAGTATTAGTGACTCAGGTTCCATTACGCGGATTGCAACGTTTTAGCGGTGCCCCTGGCGTCGCATGCGTCCGTAGGGGATGGTAACTAAGTGGACCGTCTGCCGGTCTGCTGTTCAGCAAAAAAAAAAAAAATAACTTGCATATTATATTTATATACTTTTCTTTTGTAAATAAATAAATACTTCATCATAACAAAACACCTAGACTCAAAACTCAGTCGTAAATAGATAGTCAAGTATTTATATATTCAATATGAAATAAATATATAAAACATATTTAAAAAAAATATAACTAATTGTTGTGCAAACTGTACACACTGTAATATGGAATAAAAACTAGTGACAGTAAGAAAAGTGGGAGCTTTTCCTGTATTTTCAGCAAGACGTTTCCCGAGAGTTTAATCATGCGCGAGATAAGCGAGGCCTGATAGGGTTGGCAGACATTTCACACATGAAACTAGCCAAGGGGGAGCTTCAATAAATTTTAATTATTTTCAATAAAATTTGTCGACTTTCATACATCTTATTATATACATTTCGAGGTAGATAGCTATGTGGTATCGCACTCGACCAATCTTGAAGTCCCAAGTCATGTCACGACACCATTTAGGCAATGTGCAAACCTATATTACTTGTTGACCCCGTAAACACTGTTCTGTCATAGAATTTCAATAGAATTTAAGTAAAACCCGTTCTTCGTAAGCATCTACATCGCAAAACGAGTAGCCATGCTAAATTTCTAGTCGATCGTCGTCGTTTTAGAGATCAAAGAGAGAAGAAATACCACGCATCACGAGATCTTTCAATCTATATATATCCAGTTGACTTGACATAGCATAGTTACAATGTAGATTGTCGCTCCCGGCCCTGGTTCTGTCCATGGTCGGGGGCGATCCTGGATGGACGGCCGTCGCCTCCTTCTGCGAGGCAGTCATGTCCGCAAAGGAGGCGGCGGAGCGGGAGCGGGAGTCGACCACCACACTCCCCTCCCGCCAACGCAGGCCACGCCGGCGGCGCCGGAGGGCAAGTAACGACCTCCGGCCGCCGTAAAAAGCGGCCGCGGGCGGCCCTTCGGGGGAGGACCCGCCGCCCGCACTATTGCCGCGAGGGTGAGGGCTGCGTGCTGTTCCGCGGCCCCCCTCAACTCCTAGAGTTGTTAGGAGAGCGCCGGGGGGACGAAACCCTGACCCCCTGGCGCCAACACTTTAGAATGGGCCCGCCTCAAGACAAAGGGCGGGCCGGCGCCGGCCCGGGCCACGAGATCGGCAGGCCATATATCCGTGGGCCCGGGCGTAGGCGATAGGAGAACAGCGGGGTTTTTTAGTGGGTAGTCGGATGGCCAATCATCTTTCCCGGAGTCCCACATATCCCTCGGTCCCCCCGGGCCGGGGGAACCCGTCAAGAGAGGTTTTTCCCCGAGACCAAAAAAAAAAAAAAAAAGTTACAATGTAGATGCTCACTATGAACAAATGATACGGAAATATATAATTTTGCAGCAGCAGTACTATGTTTGCCAAATCATCTAGAATAATATGATTGCCACGTACTGTCCGTTTCGAATCCAGCAGTGCGACATTATTGGGTATTGTTGAATATTTCGACTATAATTGAAATTTTATTTTTTCCATCCGTACTATAATTATGATGGCTAATATTCGTACAGCCCTATATTTCGGATGTACTTGGAACCCATTCCGGCCCTTTTGTGTCCCGTACCAATTCAATTTAGTGATAAGGGACATAGAGGTCTTTTATCGATGGAAGCAGGCACAAATAAAGTAGCCATCGATAGATGTAACTGCTCGATTCTGAGATGTAAGAGACAGATATTGAAGGAATGATGCCATGGCAAGTGACCAGCTTTTGCCATTTTTTATATTAATTCATATAATTTACATCTCTGTTCACCAAAGATTGCCTTTTCCTATTTCTTTTTTAATATCCCTTTCTCCGTGCAGGGGTGGTGTAAAAATACAGTCGGCCTGTCATAGACAGACAAAACATTGACACGAAACGTGGTAGGCCCCAAGCCCGTCTGGATGGCAACCACCCTTGGTCTAAAAGTACGTCGCTATATATATGAAAATGTCAGGTGTGAAGTGTGAAAAGGCATTGACACAAAGAAATTTTACACTGTGTACATTGAATCATACTTTGCTGGTCGTAGCTTCGAATAATAATAATAATAAATATTTTGTGACAATTCGTCCCAAACTAAGTAGCACTTGCGTTATAGGCCCTAGACAACTGATATACTACTTATATACTTTTTTTGTAAATAAATACATATTATACATAAACACCCAGACGCGAGACGGGAATCGAACCCGTGACCTCCGAAAGCGTACCGAATTGCGTTAGCCGTTACGCCACCAAGGTCATCATGAATGAATGAAACTGCGTTAAATTTTATTTATTTATTTCACCTGAAAATAACTTGTAAAACGAATATTCAGGTACGTATTTATTCGACGATATCAAAGAACATTAATCTGTTTTATAAAATGAAATCCAATTTGGAAAGTGTTAAAACTGTATTAATACATGAAAATTCAATTTAATTTAAACATGTTTTATGAAATTCATATTTTATTTATTATAATTTGATGACACGGCTCAGTAACTACACAGATGGTCTGGTATGGACGTGTTTGTAGGTTCGTTTACAAGTTAAGTTCAGTATTCTCCGTACAGGAGCGAATGGCAACCATCCCTGGTCTATATAAGTATGCTATCATAATAACCTTGTGTTGTTTACCGGCATTAGTGACTCAGGTTCTCATATGCGAACAGCAGTATATTCGCAATGCCTCTGGCGTCGCAAATATTTCTGACAGTATACTACAGACATAGATTTCTATTATGTGGGCCGTCAGCCTGTTTGCTATTTTACAGAAATATAAAAAGAGTATTGGTGATTCAATTTTATTTTTACCGAGTCTGATACCGCTGAATATAAACCCTTGCATTAGAACTGTTATCTAAGCGTTTACACCAGCTTAGATCGACTTCGACCCAATTTTTTTAGTGGAGCCCCATAAATCCCCTATCAAAAACGAATGTAGTTTATATTAATTACGTTTCTGATTTTAAATTAATCAGTGAATTGTGTGAAAGCGCTAATTAATCGAACAAACAAGCGGTTAGTGAATTCATATCAGATTTGTTTTGTTAATTATTTTAATTGCTAACACTGGTTACAATTTATCTTGTTATTTAAATTAACGTGACGAAACTTATTAGTATTTCTATTTAAAATATTATTACGAACGCACGTTTTTATAAGTGATAATTTTAATCAGTATTAAACATTAATTGTTATAAAAGTTTGTATTTCAAATCTAATATTGTGATGATTATAGATTTAAAATTAATAATTACTTAAGATAGGGCGCTTTTAAATACAAAATGATAAATGGTAAATGAAGCTAAAATGAAATTGAACAATACGGAATTTAATTATACGAGTATCTCAACAACAGACACAGATTTAGAATATACAACGGAAAACTATTTCTTAAACGAAACAGAAAAAGTATATCTGGGAAGTGATTTGACAAGAGATGAAAGTGAATCTATATATCTATTTATAGGTTTTGGACCATGTGCAGTACTCGCAGTTGTTATTGTATCATACATATCAAGATTGCCCAAAATTCCCGATCATTTATACAATGCGTTGGCTACTGAACACTTGTGCACTGAGTACCTACATTTATTTGCACTCGTTCTGTACAATTCAAAGATGAAGCTATGGGTTTTAAAGGATGTTCTAGAAGAAATTTATGTAACTTTTGATACTGTTATACCATTTTCTACCTTCTGTTTAGCTGGTATAGCATATTTGAAATTATTTCTCTTTCCAAACGGTGAGCAGTTGTATACGAAAAAAGAGATCGCTGTATTCACGACTACTGCTTTAACCATGATTGAGTTGTATCAATTATTCTTCATAAATATTAATGAGATATTTACTGATGATGAGGAGGAGGAAATGATGCGATTTGATGCAGCATTGAAATTGACTTCAATATTTTTAATAATGTCTGTACCAATAGCCATTACTGGCTTAATATTACTAACATTAATTCGATTAAATTCTTCATTGCCTAAAATGAAGGCATTATTTTTTTCGATTCATCTTTTAATATTTATTTTAAATGACGTAATATTAGTGCTGTTTAATCTACCTATACACGGCGAAGTGAGTCGGGTTTGGTATGTTTTACTGCCATCAAGAATTATTGTTGAAGGAGTTTGGTATATATTTTGTAATGATAAACTTGCAGGATTTTTAGAGTATTAATATAGCTTTAATTATATAATTTTTGATTATATGCTCATTTACATAAATTTGTTTTTTTTATTCAGATTTCCTTCCCCATCTGTGCCGTGTGACCCCGGCCAGTGAAAAGAATAGGGTCACCCCAAGTCATTCCAAGGGATTTGTAAAAGGCGACTGATGGACTACTCCTTTGCCAGCTTGCATGCGGCAAAGGAAGTGCACCTCTCGGTTTTTCCTCTATGGGTTGGGAGGTCGGACGGCAGTCGCTCCCGTAAAAACCAAAACTAGCCAAATAGAGGAGACTAAAGCGAAGAAAGCCCTCTATAAGAAGTGGCAAGCGTCCAGATCTCCTGAAGATCGCGACGCATGCAGAGCTGCCAAGCGCGCTACCAAGAAAGCTGTAGCCAGAGCCAAACGAGACCACTTACAACCACTTTACGATAAGTTGGAATCGTCTGAGGGGCAGAAGCTCATATATAAGTTGGCGCGCTCCAGGGTCAAAGCGGCACAGGATATCTCCAAGTGCCGCTGCGTAAAAGACCCCGGGGGCAACCTGTTATTTGAGGATCTCGCGGTGAAGGAGAGATGGCGCTCGTATTTCCACGAGCTGCTGAACAAGCAGCATAAAGAGGTGCAGCCGCGCGATCTTCCTCCAAATCAAGGATTAGTGCCACCGGTAACGCCTGTAGAAGTCTAAAATTGTCTTCGCCGCATGAAAAATCGGAAAGCTGCCGGAGCCGATGGAGTCCCCATCGAAGCCTGGAAGGCGATGGGCTCTCGTGGTGTGGGCATCTTAACAAACCTTTTTAACCGGATATTCCTCACCGGTATGATCCCGAACCAATGGAAGCTGAGTGTCATTACTCCAGTCTTCAAAGGCAAGGGATCGGTGCAGGAGTGTGGTAACTACCGCGGTATAAAGGTCATGTCCCACACCATGAAGCTCTTCGAGAGGGTTATCGACTCTTGGATTCGGCAGGAGTGCACTGTCTCGGAATGTCAATATGGGTTTCGCCCTGGTCATGGGACCATGGACCCAGTTTTTGCCCTAAGGACTGTAGCGGAGAAATACAGGACGAAGAATACGCCTCTGCACTGCCTGTTTCTTGACTTGCAGAAGGCCTTCGACTGTATTCTTCGCGCGATAATCTGGTGGGCATTGAGATCTAAAAGGGTTCCAGAGGCCTATATTGACATCATCCAAGACATGTACCGTGACTCCGATTCCGTAGTTCCGACCGCTGTTGGCGACACAAAACCTTTCCCCATCACTGTCGGGGTACACCAAGGATCCGTCCTTAGTCCGTTTCTGTTTAGCGTGGTATTAGACGTACTGTCAGACAGCATCAGAAACTCACATGAGCAGCCCCCGTGGCTCCTCATGTATGCTGATGATATCGCGCTGGCAGATTCGGACAGGGGTAGGCTAGTGCGACGTGTGATGACGTGGAAGGAGTCGCTTGGGAACGGTGGTCTGAAGCTCAATGTGGCGAAGACCGAGTACTTGGCCTGTAACTCCACAGATCCTACACCCGTACGCATAGGCGGCGACACGGTCGAGCGCACGGACCAAAATACCTGGGATCTGTGTTTCACGCGTCTGGTGACATAGATTGCGACGTCAAGACTCGCATTGCTGCCGCGTTGGCCAAATGGCGTGAGGTAACTGGTGTCATTTGTGACCCCAAGGTGCCGGTAAAGTTGAAGGGACAGGTCTATAAGACCATCATTAGGCCTGTTCTTTTAAACGGCTGTGAAGCGTAGCCGGTGTTGGAGCGACACAAGCAGGAACTGCATATCACGGAGATGAACATGCTGCGGTGGATGTGTGGAGTGACGCGGAAGGACCGCGTTAGGAACTCCCGCATTCGCGGTAGTCTTCATGTCCGTGACATTGCGGATAAACTGCAGGAGTGTCGGCTCCGTTGGTACGGTCACGTTTTACGGCAACCGGATGCTTACGTGGGAAACAAATGTCTGGCCATGCCGCCTCCGCCGGGCCCCGGCAGGAGGGGTAGGCCCAAAAAGTGCTGGCTTGACGTCGTAAAGGGTGATATGCGTGCCAATGGGCTCACTACCAGGGATGCTGAAGACCGTACGAAGTGGAGTAGAAAAAGTCGGAAAGCGGACCCCGGGCACCAAAACGCAAGTTTAGGTTGCAACCGGGATGAACGCTGAGGTGATGATGATGATGATTTTCTTCTCCATATGTTAGTTATTATACAGGATGACTTTGACAAACCCGTCCAAATTTTTTTTTACGCAATAAACATCATTCAAGGAATCCATTTTTGCAAAAAATTGTATGTCAAAAAAATATTTCATTCCAAGGAAAATATGATCATTAATTCAATCGTACAGAATAGTCATATGGTGCAAACTCCGTACGTTAACCTGTTATTACCTGTCTCTGTCACTCCCGCGTAAATGAGTAGTGCGTATTCGCTCGCCCTGTGCAATGACCGCCGTCCTCGCTTGAATTTAAAATATTAGTTAGGATACTAGGTTATATATTACTAGGTTATGACTTGTCCTTACGTTTTGTAACACGGTCAACCACGGTCTCTTAAAGCATATAGTTAGATCTAAGTAGGTTGATATAAAAGAAGATTTGAGTAAGGCTTCTTTGCCTACGTTTTTTTATTGCTTTAGGAAAGCAGACAGGCTGACGGCCGACTTAGTACTTAGCACTTACCGTTGCCTATAAAGAAGTTTGCGACGGCGCCAAGGGTACAGCTAACACGTTGCCATCCGCATAGTCGTACTGCAATCTGGTCACTTTTCGAAACACATTTTTTTATCATTAGTTTCTAATATGATTAAACGTAGACAAGACTTAGTATTCAAACAATATGTCAGACTTATTTCCAAACCTTGTCTGACATTACAGACAGTATTTCGTTCCAAAATTATACTGCATTATTTGCAAGATAATTTTAGTTACATCACTTCTTACATTCTTAAATAATAAAATTCCAAGAATGGTAAAATTTACTTCAATAAGTTACCTACAAGTCATCACACACACACTTTCATTGTAATTTATTTAATTCATCTCACAGAGTGACGTCACGGTAGGCACAACACTACTAGTGTCTCTCTCTGTAAAACTTTTGTTTACAAAATAAAAATATACCGTATTTAATATTCATATTAAAGTTATCATATTAAACAGAATCTAAATTAGTTCTGTGAGTGTTCGTGTTTGCATATAATTTAAATTTACATTTGAAATAGAGCATGTAAAATTAAATACTTTTTGGACTTGTACCGCAAAATTAATACTACATATTTGGGATTAATTTTACCAAATTAAATTAATTAAATAGTAATTAATTTACTCCTATTAATATGACAAAGTGTGTAGCGTGCGGTAAATTTCTTCGTTAAATTGGGACTGTAATGTGTATGAGTTGCCCTTACATTTATCATAAAATTGTGTGGCTATCACGGATAGCGCAACTGCCCCCAGCAACTGGGTCTGTCCCGAATGCAAGAAGTTAAGGAGGGGCGACAATTCAAATACACCATGAAATGTGGCAGTGAAATGGAGTCCGCGTCAACTACAACTTTAACTTCATGTGCTGAGTTATTCTCTTCTCATGAGATACAAATATGTACATAATAATGAAATTAAAGCTTTGAGACATGATATAGCCACATATATGTCGAAGTTACGTAGTTTTCGGCAGGATATGCTAGATTTTAAGACATCCATAATATTCAGCTGCTTGAGGGTCAGCAACGCATTGATAAACTTGAACAACGTGAGCTAAGCTCTGGTGTTGGGGAGGTATCGGCACTAAAAAGGACTGTGGCACAGTTAAAACTCGAGTTGAACGACCGCGACCAGATATAGGCTGTCTTCCCGAAGAAAAGGGGGAAAATGTTGTACATCATATTACTGTTTTGGCAATGAACTTGGGAGTGTCATTGGATGAGCGGGACATAGTTTTTGCTGAACGTATTGGGCTTTCACTCAAAATCTCGTGAACCTTAATCACCAAAAATATATTTCACTTTCACTAATGAATTATATTTCTTACACTGTCCATTTTTTTAGTATTCCACCTTCTTTTATATTATTCTGTTGCTAGTTTCCCTATCCCATCGACAACGGTCTCCTTAAAATATTTATTATAACAGGAACGGAAGAAATAATGCCGCTGTTTAATATCTATAGCAAAATTATGATATTATAACATTAAATTAAAAATATAAACATAAAATTATTTGGGCATTAATTATTATATTATTTATATTAGTATTAATTTTGGTTATTGCGTTTTTAAACATTTACAAACTTCCGGTTAGGTTATGTTAAGTAAACCCACATTTAGGTTATTTAAAAATGGCATTATATAGGTATATTAAGAAATGTCAATACCAGAATGATATTATTATTCTTGAATCTAACACAAAGCTTCAAACCTCATCAATAAAATTTCATTCCATACTTACAAAAGAGCCAAATCTAATTCAGATAAATAAACACCCAATAATGTCACTTAAATCTTGAGAAAACTTTACTTTGGGCCCAAAGTTTTCCAGTTCGTGACTTCTTCGGCAAAGTTTCGCTTGAAGTTTCCAGTCCTTGAAACTGGACTAAGAACACGCATTAGTTTGAAAGTTATTGCTTTGATTTAATTTACGTGTTTATACAAGTGCCCGGTAGCCCAAAACTGATTTCATTCGGCAGAGATGGGGTTATTGAAATAGATAAAAATCGGTTATATAAAGAGATCTTTGAAAGCAGCAACTGAAAGACTGAGCGTGTTACATATATTACGTGTTTTTTTATTCCTGTGGAACAGTAGGGAGGCTGACAGCCCACTTAATATTGTGGTACGTTATACTATAAATGTTTGTGATATCAAGAGCACCGCTAACATGCTGCCATCCGCGTAGGGGAACTTTAACCTGGGTAGGACGGCATTTTTAAAGAACAGGGGTGGTTGCCATCTAGAGAGCCTTATCACCAAGCTAGAGTTGTATTGTTGCCTTTTACGATAGGCCAACCCCGGCTATAGGGGTCAATATTCTTACTTACTAAGATTAGGAAAAGCATATTTCTGGTTCATAGGTACTGCAACTGTCTACCGCTCCACTACTCGCCATCAGCTGGGCATTCATCCACATTCAGGAATAAGCTCCCAACTGAGTTATTTTTACCGTGTTACGGCATTAGGTATATTAATAAAGCGCCATAAAATTCGTACCCGGTAGCATGTTGACTACGCCTTTGGTGCTGCTGCTCATTAAGTGGGCTGTCAGCCTGTTGGTTCATTGCAATAAAAAAATTATTTGCCATGATTTTGGATGTTTGCACAGTTTTATTGTATCCAGCTCACGCCCTTGGCAGTACTGGCTTAGACTTTACAACACACTAATTGATTGAGATAAATCAATCAAATATTCAAATATCCAAATTGTCACTTTTATAGCACATTATTGTATTAATCAATCTTAACGATTTGTAGGACACGCCTAGAGACAGCTATATGGCTTTGTGGCTTGGAGAACAATCTTTGACCTTATTTGTCAACACCTACGCAAATTCTACGAGTCGTTTTTTTATGAAATATGTAAGCATAAAGTGGATATGGCCAGTCCCCTTCTGCCAACGCTTGGATGACGGCACTAGAGGGCGTCTAATGATCTCCGACCGTAAACAGCGGGCAGCGGCCCCTCCGCCGCTCGTATCATTGCCGTAAGGATGAACGCCGTGTGTTATTCCACGCGCCCCCCTTAGTCCTGAATTGACGTAGAACAGCGCCGAGCAGACGAAAATCTGACGAAAAGCTCCGCCCTAACACAAGGAGCGGGCCGGTACCGGTTTGGGCCATGTTTATCCAAGCAGTAGGCGATGGAAGGACAGCAGGATTTTTAATTGGGTAGTTGGGCACTCGGAGTTTTTCCTCGAAAAAAAAAGGTAATAAATTGGTATAGTGCAAAGTATATTCTGGTTTTATGGTTAAGTAAACAATAAAGATCGTTTTATGGGTGCAAGATATGGCTGGTTCATATGGATGGATTGCGTAAAATATAACATGGCAAAAAAGTAGTGAGTATCGAGATGATAGCTGACATTGGAAGGAGATCTATTCTGGTAATCCCACATAAAGTGGGGGTAAGTGCAAGAACAAGACAGCTAGTTAGATAGCTAGATGTGATGGTCATGGAAAAAATTTAGAGCGCTAAAAATGTATAACAAATACAAGATAATAAATAAAATATACTATATATCCAAATTGTGACAGAACCAAACGGTGGGTCAACTCTACAACCCCAACTCAAAAAGGAAACATGAGTTTGTTTCAAATAATCATTCTTCAAGTGCCTCTTCAGTCCTGAATGTTGGCCATTAGTTTTTGAATTCGTTATTAATAGCGAAACGGAACAGTTTTCAAATCATGTCCCCCATAAACCAACGCTTAAAACTGCGCTCGCGCAACGCCGATTGCGGCGCCGCTGAGTCGCCGTTGGGCTATGTTAGCATGTTGTAAACGAACCGTTAACCTCAAACGGAAGCTCGCATTTTGCCGTATATAATAATGTAATATGCAAAACCTGGTCTTGAGGTACCAGTTTCTTAATGTCTTGTCTTCCGAATTCTTTGAATTTTCAGGTCTTTTTTAAAAATACTATTTTGTAAGTTGGTATATAAAGCAAAAAAGGAACATCCGCGTAAAGGCCAATGGACTGTCTATGAAGGATTCTGACCGTGAAGACCGTACGAAGTGGAGTAGAAAAAGTCGGAAAGCGGGCACCGAAATGGAAGTTTGGATTGCAACCGGGATTAATAACGCTGGGTTGATGATGATGATCCGCGTAGGATTATTGGAACCTGGGTCACATATAACACAACACAAGGTTATTATGGCATGTTTATGGACCAGTGGTGACTGCCATTGAGACGGACTTGGACCTCACCACCTAGACCAAATAAATTGTGACAAGTATCCGCAAAATTCAAACGGGAGACGTACAATTTTCATATGTATATTTTTGGAAAATATCTAAAGTATAATCTGATTTGTACGTTATGATGCAGCAGCACCCCGAATGAACACGAGGCCTAGACGCAAGCGAGCATGGCAAAGTACAATTGAAAATAAAGCAAGACATTCAAAATAAAGTTATTCACAACGTCTCCGGGCGTATTCAATCGTAAAAATGTGCATTCGTGCGATAAAATACAATTTGTTGAGAGATGCTACGTTATTCATACAAGTCAGTTAGTTCATGTACAGAGAATACTGAGAAGTTTTTATAGGAATTTTTCTGCATAACAGCAGACACGCTGACGGCCGACTTAATAATCAAGACTAAATAATTTACCGTTGCCTATGAACGCTAGCGGCGCCAGAGTCATCCCTTACACGATGCCGACAACTAGGAATCACAATACAAGATCATTATGGCGTCAGATTTAAAGATTATAAGTGATTGCCATACAGATGAGCTTGGAGACTATTCAATATATCTGGTGAAGGTAATCCTTGCGTTCTATGCAACGATAGCGCTAACTAACGTTCCTTTTCCTACGCGGTAGGGCCTTAAGCCCGTCTGGATGGCAACCACCTTTGGTCTTAAGTATGCCGCCATAATAACCTTGTGTTGTGTTCCGGCATTAGTGACCCAAGTTCCTGTACCCTTATGGGACAGTAGCGTATTCGCAATGCCACTGGTGTTGCAAATACCTATAGGCGATGGTAACTGCTAAATTCTAAGCAGGCCGTCAGCCTGTCTGCTAACTTACAGCAATTGAAAAAACCGACCATTGTTTTATTTATTTATTTATAATCATTTGTTATGCTTACAGACAATGCCAAAGCGTATTACAATAATTAACTACACATAAAAACTTAAAAATAAGATGGAAACGTGAAGAAATACGATAATATAATTATTTTATATGAAATATATCTACTTCAGGATGCTGAGCAATAAGGGCGTTGAGTAATCTTGCGATGGGCGCGAAGCGAGCAATTTTGCTTCTGACTAGAGGAGTCACGAATAAGGTTAGGGACACATTTGTCTGACGTGTTGTGTCGTGACGCGTCATAAGCATATCGGTTTCATACATTTAGGACAGACGACAGAACGCGTCACGACATACAAATGTGTCCCTAACGATATTAAATGTATGAAACCGATATGCTTCTGACGCGTCACGACACGACACGTCAGACAAATGTGTCCCTAACATAAAGGGTGCGTGCACAGGCGCTGCGCTTGATCAGGAATATATAATGAGTGTATACAACGTGATAAAACGCTTGTGTTATCTATTTTATTATTTAGTAACATATAGTATTGAACGTTGCATAATTACGCATAAGCTCTAGAGTGTTGAGACCCGTCATTCCCGCGACAAATAAGGGCAAAACCGATACAGCTTTTGATGTCATTGTTTAAATAAGCACCTCATCGTTGTAAAGGATAGGGATAGCAAACTGCAGGTTTTTGATGAGGCATATGAAACACGTCTACCCCATGTTACTATTGCTACCTGGTGCATGAAACCGCTGGAATTGGAGGAGGTGTGGGTAACTTAAGTCCAAAGACTGCTATGTTATACACCCTGGTTTTGCCAATAAGCTACCGTATATATGGGATCACAAATGTAGAAGAATGTGCTTTGTAGCGCAACGAGCCCTGGTATCGCATATCACGGATTTGATTCACGTTCTAAGTCTGGGTGCTTATTATTAATAAGTATTTAATTACAAAATACATAAGTGGTACACTAGTTGTCTAGTACCCATAGCGCGCCGTACTCATTTGAATTGCCCCAATATATTTATTATTTATCATACAGTATATGTAATATAGAATTCTAACCATACCATCGCAGATGTATCATCAAAAAATTATAAAATGACGTTCTTTATGTCTTGTTCGTTCATCCGTTCATTTGTTTACTTTCACATTCTTTTTAAACTTTAAATATATACAACGAAATTTCAACATTAATCATACGAATGAAATTTAACAACAAATAAACATGTTTATAAAATAATAACAACAAGTAAAGATATAAAATGAACTCGTTGATAAAGAAATGATCAGTTCTGTTTGTAATATTGTTTTAGTGCGTAATAGACGCTCGATGAAAGCAGGACGTTAATTAGTGAATTATTTTATGGATATATAATTATATAAGGTATGTTTAACTGTATTTTTAACGATTTTTTTACGTCACGTAGTAAAAATACTAGCCTTTGCAGTTGGGTTCGGCCTGTCGTAAAAAGCGACAAAACCCCACACTGGATAGCAACCACTATCCAGTCTATAAGTATGCCGCCATAATAAACTTGTGTTGTGTTTAGACATAATAGCACAGGTTCCTGTACCCCTATGAAATAGTAGCGTGTTCGCGGTGATCCTATCTTCGGGAATGTTCATAGTCGACGATAACAGTTTATTGTTAAGTGGACTGCCTGCCTGTCTGCTGTTCTTCACCAATAAAAATATTGCGTGCGTACAAAGTACACGTGTCAGAAGTGAAACTTCTTTGGCAAGCTAATTTTTAAATCTTCTAATAAATTTAGAAAAGAGAATTTGTGAAATATTATTTTATATCTTACTAGCTGACCCGGCAAACGTTGTTCTGCCATATAAATAATTAACGCCCCCGCAACCCCTCTTGGGGGTGGAATTTCGTAAAATCCGTTCTTAGCCGACCTCTACTCGGTGAAAAGAATATTCCTACCAAATTTCAAGTCTTTAGCTCTAATGGTTCCAAAGATATCGTGATGAGTGACTATATACGTGGAAATCACTTCAATAATCCTTGTCATTATTAATAAGGTTGGTATTATTAGAGCAAAAAAAAATTAAATGTATTTCATTGTAATAAAGTCGCAATTCGAATATATATGTAGGTATAAGTAACGCAATTATTTAAAAAATACATTAGAGAACACTTCAATAATCGCTAAGCCATTATTAATAATAGAGTAAGAGCCCGTGAACCCCAGACCTTAGTTATTTTATAAAAGCTGAAAGTTTGTCAGCGCGTGCTCCCAACACAGGTAAGAACGATGGACCATTATGAAGTTTGGGTTACCGTGGCTTTGGCAGGTAAACGGTACTAAAGGTGTGTAAAATACCGATTTAAATTCATCAAATAATAAAGTGCAATTTTTTGGTATTACCTTCAGAATATTATTAAAAATCACGTTATTCATTGCCAGACACTTAACATCGTAGCAACCGCTTGCCAGATATCCTTAATGTTCATGAAATTTTAATTTTACTTACGTTATAGTATAAAAGCTGATTTTTATATATAATACTTGGGTAATAAGTAAATGATGTTTTCTCACTAGCCAGACATTTGTGATAGTTCCAACCACCCACCACGATTATCAAAAATTGGAGGGCTATACAAACCTGTGATCTCGGTTTACGGTATCCCCACGATGTTCTCCATCAATGTTGGCAATTGTCTTATGAACTGCAAATTTAGCGAGAAGAACTACATAAACAATGTATGTCAGGACTCGTAATGCCACTCACCTACCTCGTACCTTTATTAAAAAAGTATATCAAATATAAATGTTTGAAATTACCAACTAATTTGCATTGTATACTTATAGAAGCAAACAAAAATATTTGTAAGAGAAATAGAAGGCATGAGACTTCAAGTTACACTTCTTTTTTCAGATGGAGTTAAAAGCTGCTCTAGTATTCTCAATAATTACCACAATCTATGCAAGTCCTGCTATATATAGAAAGAATGTGGTAAAAGAGAGAATTGCAGAACACACCTGCAGCAATTTATTGTATTTTAACAACTGTTACTATGCAATGGAAGTACTGAAGAATATAAGCGGAATACCAGCGGATTTAAGCATACATTGGAAGACTGGGAGCATATATTTTACTCTAATAAATGAAGAAATGAAAATGTCATTACAAATACTACGACCGAGCGGTGAATTCGAGAGCATCAAAGTAGCAGGTCTCGGGCAATCAACTACAGTAGATAACCTAAATGATATTACGTATTTAGCAACAGATAATGGAGTATACAAGTATAAAGAGGACGGATCTGTAGAACTGTATACAGCTTTAGGAGAAGATGTTATGTATGTAGCTGTAACTAATGATGGTGGAACTATGTACATAGCAACATGGCCACAAAATCGTGTACATAAAATCACAAATAGCGGTCAAAAGCAGGAAACATTTCCTGCAATACCCAACGGACATGGTTTAACTGTTGACACTAGAAACAATATATACTTTGTCGCAACAAAGACGACATATATATTAAAGAACAAATTAACAGTTCCGATTAAATTAAAAGGGTTACCAACTGATAAAATGACAGGAGTATTTGTTAGCAGATCTGATGAAGTATTTGCAATGGATGAAAATAGTAATTTATATGTAATCGATGCAAATAATGATAGTGCAAGGCATTTAGGTTCATTTAATGTCGCTGGAGTAAATACATTTGCGATGGATTCGAGTAATAATGTGCTAATTGGTGTCAAAGGTGCTATATTGAAGTTTAACGGATATGAGAAAAATCCTTGTGCAGAAAAGAAAGAGTAATTTTTATATTACAAATATTATGTAACTAACAGCTAAAATTACTGGATTAAAATATTTAATTTTATTTTTCTGATGTGAGTTGTTATTAACAAAAACTTTCCTATTTTCTCGTTCTTGATTGTTTCTTATATTCTCTTCTGCTGCACTCAGAAAGATTATGTACAATTTTTACTTTCTATTTTTAAAAGTTACACCGATAGGTGAAAGGCTAATTGTTTTAAGCGACATTTTGGGCAATATTGACTTGTATACATACACGGAATCATTTTTTGTGCAAATCTTTAGATAGCTCCCCTGTAAAGTTTACAAAAAGACGATTAATACAATTAGTCTTTCACTCCTGGATATGATCAAAATCTGTATATTTTTTCACTTACCGGGCCAATGCGATCAATGAAATTGAATATTTTTCTATCTGTGTTAATATTAAAAAAATATAAAAAGATTTGTTTGTTTGAGCTGTATATATTCAAAAACTACTGACACATTTTTTTAAAGTAGCTCTTTTCTTCACTTTTTAGCTACCAGAATTAACATTGGGGCTAGTCCATAATTTTTTAGGGTGCCGTACATCATTCCCAGATTAGATCACATATCCGTCGCTCCTTTATCAATAAAGCTAGCTACATCTGTTCTCTATTTTTGTACTACTTTAATTAAAAAAGGAGGAGCATATTAAAGTCTGCACTGCATACTTTAGTCTCCAAAATTAAAGCATCCCATGTAGCCTACAAAAGAAGAGAAGAATAAGTACGTTTTTTTTTTTTTTTTTTTTTATTGCGTAGGACAGCAGACAGGCTGACAGCCCGCTTAGAATTTAGCAGTTACCGTCGCCTATAGGTGTTTGCAACGCCAGTCGCATCGCGAACACGCTGCTGTCCCATAAGGGTACGTACAACTAACAGAAGACTTTCATCTTCAGGCAAAGTGTAATCTTTAACAAATATAGACAAAATGTTGCTATTTGCAACCTTATCCTCCTGCAATGATATAGTCGTATCAACAATGACAGAAAAAAATAATAATAAACATTTAATATTCCTTCTCAGATACAAGAAAAAAGGTAAGCGACATAGCAGGCGACGTAAACACAAGAAACGACATAGTACTACATCTACTACCGAAGCTAATTATGAAGAAGAAGAATAATGCATTGTAGTTTTGTATATTTTTAAAATAGTCAAGTTTTGTTTAAATTTGAAAGGTTTAGCGCCATCTATTACTTTACTATAAATCTAAATTGTCAACATATTGTATATCGTATGTACGTAGTTTAAGTAAAGTCATTGTAGCTAAACGTCTAATAGATGGCGCTTATTACTATTTAGCTATGTTATAGTTTTAGTTCAACTACAAATAATAAGTAATTTATTTAGAAGTACTATGTGTTGTGTTTTAAATACAGAAACAATATACGTACTATGACTATGATAAAAAAATATTTCTCATCAGCAATGCATTAAAAACCATTGCTTATTAACCAGTTGCCATATTTAAAATTCAATTTTAGTTTGGTAATATAAATAATTATCCAACATATTTAAATTTATGTGATTAAGCTCATGTCTCATATGTTTAAAGTATATTTCTATTAATTTATTGTTTATATTTTTAGTATTACCCAAATGGTCTTGAATAAAATATAACAAATAATACATTTGTAGTTTGGTTTTATAAACCGAATACTTCAAAAAATTTCAAGCATTTCTTCAATTCTGCAGAATTTATTGATATCAATTTATAAATAACTTGATTACTTTTAGTAATTTTTTTCTTTATGGTGGAAACACCATGTATTTGAGCATGCAAAACAATCTGGATTTCTACCAATCTACCAAGTTCATTCATTAAAGTCGATTTGTCAAATTGTTTGAAGGCTACGGCTCACAGATCACAGCGCTAGGAGTAATAGTGTTCTGTGGATCACAGTCATATGCGTCCGCGATGTGTCAGTGAGTGATCGCTTCATTGTGCCGGGATTTATGTCGTAAATGTTGTGCTATTATGTGATAATGAGTAAACACCCAGTCGACTTCATTATTATTAAGTGATGTCAGTGTTTTTTAATTATTTGTAGAGTGTAAAAACGTTGTTTTCATTTGTATGTCATCGGCTAGTCCAATATGGCGGCACCACGTCCAAAATCACAACAGAAAAATATATCGTCAATATTTTCGAAGCTACAAGGAGCTTTCTCCGATGCTGTGTGTCCCACAAAACTGGCGACAGATAAACGGACTTTGGATAAAACTTGGAAGTTAATGGATAAAGTTGTTAAATTGTGTCAACATCATAAAATGAACTTGAAAAATAGTCCGCCGTTTATATTAGATATATTACCGGACACATATCAGAGGTTACGTATAATTTACTCTAAATACGAGGACAATATGCAGGCGTTGAATAATAATGAACATTTTAATATATTCATTATAAATTTGATTCGAAAATGTAAACAAGCAATAAAGTTATTCAAGGAAGGAAAAGAGAAGATGTTCGATGAGAATTCGCACTATAGGCGTAATTTGACGAAGCTTAGTCTAGTTTTTAGTCACATGCTGAGTGAACTGAAAGCCATGTTCCCCAATGGCACCTTCGCTGGGGATCAGTTCCGCATCACGAAGAGCGACGCGGCTGAGTTTTGGCGGTCCAACTTCGGTAACAGGTATGTTTTATTCATTACCAGACTCGGCAAACGTTGTTCTGCCTCTTGCCCTTATCCCACATTACATGGGGTTGGCACATGTTACATGTTGTACTAGTTGTGGCTTAGTTTATACAATGGGCCGTCTGCCTGACGTTAACTCCTTTTTGGGGAAAAAATTGAAAGTAGGACATGAAATTTCATTGTCAATCATCTAATATATCCTCAAGTGACACTTTTATTGGTTTCTTCTTGAGTAAACAATATTCAGTCCTCCATTGTTAGTTTGGGTGTGCAGGGTGGCACTTTTGCCGGGTCACTTACTTACGGGGTCTGTGCACAATTCATATTCTACAACCATATCACAAGGGCTTATAAATAGGTAATTTGCAGTGCTGAGCGTCATCGTATGCTCTTTGTCCTGCATTCTGTTATGCTTGAATGCTGACATAGACAGCTTGCACATAATGTGTCCATCTTCATATATTTTGGAACTCATGGTTTCTTTTCACAATAATACATAACCTTCGGGGAAGGACATTGTGGCAAGCAGGGATAGAACGTAGATGGATCTTCACAGCACATTGTTGGACAAAGGACCAATAACATCGGACATACTGCAAATTGCTTGCAGTCTTCAGTGTAAAAGCACACCATTTTTATTTAGATTGTACTTCTTTATCTTTTGTAAATTTTTAATCATAATAAATAAATTAGAATTTTGATAATTTTGATGGATTTGACATATAAATTAATAAAAAATAACTTAAACATTCACCCCTTCAAGTTTCATTTTTGCTACAAAATGTAGCCCATTTCTCCAAAATCTAATCTATCTATACTAAAGTTCATTGAAATTGGTACAGCAGTTTAGGTGTGATAATGTAACAGCTAGTTACTTTCATATTTATAATATCAGTATGGATTATAGAATTAAAATAATACATTACTGTTTAGTAAAGAAATAGTAGCAGTCTGTGTAATCTAAATAATGATGGCAGGCCTACCCCTATGGGACAGCAGCTTGGTAGCCATGCCCCTAGCGTTGCAAACATCCATAGGCGATGATAACTGTTACTATTAAGTGAGCAGTCAGCGAGTCTGCTGTTCCTCAACAATAAAAAAGTTCTTGGCATTCACTATATAAACTGTCTGGTTAACGCCCAGAAATAACATTTATTAACATATGTACACATTTTAATGTTAACACTGTATCAACACTAGCCTATTTATCAGCTTTTGGATTGTCAAAGTATATCAACTGCTAGCCTATGGCCGTATACAGAAAGAAAGCTCGTAGCCGGCACCAATCCACCAGGGCTTATCGGCGCCGGTCAATTCTGGCAACAGTTGCATAAAGCAAATAGATTGAAGCAGAGAGAGCAAAATGTCTATTTATCAGCTTTTTGATTGCCAACGCTTATCATCCACCTCTAGCCTATTAATCAGCTTTTAGCTAAGGATTATTTATAAATACCTTGAATGTATGTTATGAATGTTAGTTTAAAAGGCCTTTTTATATAAAATATATGCAAAATAAAGTATAAATATCAATAAAATTACATTCCTTTGAAACAAAAGGAAAAAGGAGAACACAATGACCAGTATTGGGAGTAAATGCCTGCGCAACTAAGCCAGTACTTGGAAAGGGGAAGACTCAAAAACTACCTGTCTATAAAGTGTTAATACATAATCCCAGTTGAACCATCACCAATGATGTGAATGTTGAAATGACTAACAAAAGAAGGGGATAACACATTATGTTGACTCCATATAATGTGGGATAAGGGCAGGAAGAAAAAGAATCCCAGTTGTGCTTTTAACTTTTCTTCCAGACGCCAGTTTGCTCCTGTGTAACTTGAATATAATAACAGCCAATAGTGTTCCCCTGCTGGGGTCAGGCCTCCCCCTAGAGAGAACGTATAGTATACCCACCATGCTACTCCAGGGCGGATTGACGGGTAACACTTGGTAACCTGCATACAGAGACCATCAGTCTGTATGCAGGTTTCCTCCAATGTTTTCCTCCATATTAAGTTTGTAAATTAAATAAAACACTTCTAAATTAAACCTTGTATTTGCTATGTAGCATTTTGACAATATGTGGGGTACCCACATTAATTGACTTTACTTAAAAGGGGACTAAACAACCTAGCTATGTTGTAGGGCCCGGAAGTCCGTCTAGATGGCAACCACCTTTGGCCTTAATTATGCTGCCATTTCTGTGCCTTATGGGACAGCAGTGTATTTGCGATGCCACTGGTGTTGCAAACACTTATAGGCGATGGTAACTGCTAAAGTCTAACCGTGCCGTTAGCCTGTCTGCTGTTCTACAGCAATAATAAAAACTGCCTAAGTGATGTATGCAAATGTGTGAATAAAGAATAAA
Source organism: Malacosoma neustria (assembly GCA_963693495.1). Lineage (NCBI taxonomy): Eukaryota > Metazoa > Arthropoda > Insecta > Lepidoptera > Lasiocampidae > Malacosoma > Malacosoma neustria. The sequence continues at coordinate 5,675,819 of OY856397.1, forward strand.
GAAAGAAATTCATACTCAGGACCGCTAGATTTGTCTCCGAGTGTTATAGCACTAAGGTACCCAAACTATTAGTAAACGAAAATATTTATTTATTAATTCAATGATGATAACAGTCAAAAACATCTTATTGCTGGCCTGAGACTTTGCTGTAGTACCTTCTAGACATACACACAGTATACCCACTGAACTCATCTAATGTAGTTTGCCAGGTAATTTATTTTATTGCTGAGCAACAATAAAAGGGCTTATGGCCCACTTAATAGTAAGCAGTTACTATGGATATTTGCGATGCTAGGGGGACCGTAAACACCCTGCTATCACATAGGGTACAGAACCTGGATCACTAATGCTGGAACTATATTATGGCGGCATGCTTATAGATCAAGGATGGTTATCATCCAGACGGGCTAGGAGTGCAGGCCAACCCCTATGTATATATCTAATATATCTATAAATACTGGTGATCTTAGTATGCAGATTCCTTAACAATATTTTCCTTAGCTGTAGTAATTTGGCTTATATGTACTTCTTGAAAAACTGGCTGAGCAGTTTGTTATTTGTAAACATTCTCTAGGTTGATCCCAGATTGTTGTACCATTTGGCCACCTCATAGCTATATAGAAAGGTTGAGAAGAATATAACAAACATGGTATTTTGTAAAATCACAAGCTATAAGCTTTCTGTATAAGTTACATTAAAGAATATTTCAAATTGTACACTCTTATGAAGTTTTATTATTTGAACAGAGGAGCGTCATGTAACATTGCAGATGCTAGAAATAAGAGTGGATGGATACAAGAGGAGTGGTAGATGTGTTTAAATAAGGTGTGAATGTTCAGATGACAGCTAATAGGAAGAGTGGAAGGAGAGAACATGTTGTGCCGACCACACATAGTTTGGGATAAGAGCAGGAAGAAGGAGATTTAAAGACCAAAGGTGGTTGACATCTGGACTTGGAAACCTAGCAAAGTACATCTTTAAAATTGTTATATATATATCTGAGTTTTTCCCACAGTTTGTTGTTGGAGAGGTTTTGGGGCCTCAAGTTAAAACTTTTTTCCCTGTTGTAAACTCAGTGGGCAACGACCCCCCGGTAACGCGATTCGAGCTGCTGAAGCGCACATCGATGTTGGTGTGGCATCACCGCACAGTGCTACGTTGGCTCATTTGGCTTGGTTATCTATGGCCATCAGTGGTTTGTGTTGGCCTATCTGTGGCCTGATGATCTCGCAGCCTCAATTGCCCATCGCCCAGGTCCGACGACCATTCTATTAAGTCCCTTGGGGACTTATATTTGTGGATTTTAAGCAAATGTTTATTTTGTTAATTATTGACTGACAAAAAATTACCAAGGTGTATAACACTAATATATTAAGTGTTATAGAGGGTTAAGCAAATTTAAATATCTTGAACCTGTTTTTAATTTATTCATATAACCCTTCTTTTACATAAATATCATTTTAATTAACCAACCTGTTTGAACCCTAGCTTCCTCTAGTTTTATAAATTTTAATTAACATGATTATGTTCTTTAAATTGTATTAAATATCTCTATACAGTCAAAACATGTTATAGCAAAATGTAAGGGATTTTTGTAAAATTGACAGGTCCATACAACCCATGATGTTTTCAACTGGAACCTTTGATGTTGATCAATATAAACAGTATATTGTTGAATCATGACATTAGGAAACGATCCTTTGCCACATTCAGACTGTGTCAAGTATCTAAGTTTCTATTTGAACTGATGCCTCATGTAGATATACAACAGAAAACACAAAAGGGATCAGGTCAATTATAAATTCCACAACCTATATTAGTTGATGGGAAGACATTCAGTTCTGTCAGTTGATAACAAACTTCTCATCTACACCTCTATACATAAGTATACTTATCTAGACATATAAATAAATATATAAATGTATTGAGACATTTCACACAACACCATTTAGTCCCAAAGTAAGTTGCATAGCACTTGTATTATGGGTACTAGACAATTGATATACTTTTTTTTTTAAATAAATCCATATTATACATAAACATCCAGACGCTGGATGTGTATTAGCCTTTACGCCAGGAGGTCCTGGTATAGAACTATGGGGTGTTGCAAGAGTAACATTATCTGTGCATAACATGGCATTCTGAGAGTGATAGTAAACACTCACTGGTTTACAAAGAATTATGAAATTCATCTTCTTGCCCTTATGTGGGGTCGGGACAACATGTTCTCTCCTTCAACTCTCCTCTATTAGTCTTCATCTGAACATGCACCCCTTTTTTCCATATCATCTTTTACACCATCCATATTTTCTTTAATCTACCTCTCCTTTTGTCTCCATCCACTGTCATTTCTAACATTTTCCTTGTTACATGGCATTCTTCTCTTTGAAATATATGACCGTACCAGGCTAGCCTATTACTTTTCAGCTTCTTAAACTTTCCCTGATATATTCAGCTCTAATTTTATCAATTTTTGTAACTTCACTCATCCATCTCAACATTTGCATCTCTGCTGCATGCATCCTTTCATCCTTCCCTTTTGTGGCACAGCATTACATTTGCATACAATATCACAATAAAATACATCATTACCTCAAAATGCCTACAGTTGTCGTCTTTTGGCGCATCCAAATCCGCTTGTAGCTAAGTTGCTAGATCCGACAACTGTGGTCAAAATACTCAAAAGGGACCACATAATTTTTTGAGTAGGAGGGACTGTAAAGATGCACAATATGTTAAGTGTGTGCATTTTTATTTATAATGGTTATAAGATATTTATAGCTATAATATCTGATAAAATAGTGCAGATTTACACTTAACAACCTTATATTGTTTCACATGTATCTGGTTTCTACAGAATCTGGAAAGCTTAACATTCTCTTTAAATTTATATTCTTTTAATCTGATATCTGCTTTAAAATAGTTTCTACTTGAGAAGTAAAAAATAATTTAAAAAAATCTATAAAGATTACTATCATTGATTATGATTATGATAAAAATGATATTGATTCTGTTGGTATAATCAAGATTTTGTAATCTTCAAGCAATGCACATACCATTTCTGCATAGCATTGATAAGAATATTATACGATTTTTATCACATTTCCTGTTACAGTTAGCCACGTTTTAAATCCGGTAAACGGTAACGGTTGAAATACGCGTTACGTAACATTTTTTTAACCCTACAGAACGGTCGCGTAGAGATTCTCTCACGAATTTTTTGTAAAGTTTTTTTTTTGCTCAAAATTTCAAAAATTTCACTTCAGTTTTTTTTTACCTTCACAAAATTGCTTGATTGCTTTACAAGAAGTGAAATAAACCTAAAGATCACGCTTTAATGATAAACCGAACTAAAAAATAATTCCTAATATAGGAATTTATTCCTATTATACATATATTATTTTAATAGTGAACGAAAAATATTACTATTATTGTGAAAAAACACGGCGCTCCATAAATCTATTCTCGAAAATACTCGATCATAAATATGACTATTCCAAAAAAGGCACAAAGCACACCACGCTTTTTTTTTCACAATAATATTTATATATTTCGTTCTTTATTTTCCTATTCCTATATTAGGAATTATTTTTTACTTTTTAGTTCGATTTTTTTTAAACTGCATATAAGCTATTTTTATATATCTATAAGGGGGAGCGTTCAAGTATTACGTAACACAATTTTTGGAGATTTTTAATCCCCCCATGTATCGCACCGTAACGTTTTTCTGTATATTTTTTTTTGCTTTATATTTTGGGGTTTTGAGAATCTCTACGCGTTCAGAAGGGTTAAAAAAACACTATTACGTAACGCAAAGCCCAGTAGAACTCGTTGACTATGAAATGATTACCTACTATCTTCGATTAAGCTCGAGCTACTTCTATTTTTTTTTTATGAAGAAGACCATTTTCATTAGGCCTTTAGCACTCACAAAGGAGATTACCTCATTGTCTCAGCTGATTTCTGTCTTTTTTTATTGCTGCAGGATAGTAGACAGGCTGATGGCCCATTTAGAATTTAGTCTTTCCGTCGCCGAACCGTCGCGTATGGGTGTTTGCAACGCCGGTACAAGAACTTGGGTAACTAATCCCGGAACACAACACAAGGTTATTATGGCGGCATACTTAAGACCAAAGGTGGTAGCTATCCAGAAGGGCTTGGGGCTCTACCACATAGCTAGGGTGGGCTGTTTTGTCGCCTTTTACGACAGGCCGACCACGGCCGTAGAGGTCAGTATTTCTCCGCCCCTACACAGATAAAAACGATCTTGTGAACAAAGAATTATTTTTTACCTAATAAAATGCTTTATCATATATTATTCTGGTAATTTCCTCTCTATTTATCGAAATTAAATATATTGATTCAAAGAAATATGAATGATTTTATCATTTGTTTGTAATCGTTCTTAATCTTATCCATTTGATAATGTTATCGATGAATCGATCATTGTATTTTCGATGCACTAAATGTTCTTTCTTTTGATGACGTAGGACTACTTGTAGTAGTAATGGAAGGTAGAATAGAAAAAGAAAAATGTCATATGGGGGAGAAGTTGAAAAGTGTCCAGGCGTACGTAGTTTTAATTACAGTGTAAACTATCTAACGACACTCAACGGACTGTGCATTTTTCAGCGTTATGAAGGGTGATCGTTAAATGAAGAGAAATATATTATAAAAGATATATTATTTTACTATTCTATAATAATATGTATGTACTTACAAATATAGTAACATACACATTTTACACACGAACATTATTATTCATACAAATAACAACACTTATTGCGTGCAGTCTGTTATCTTCGTCTGATGTTTTTCGCTGCTACAATATTTTAATTGGATTTTCTTATGTATTTTACTCATATCTTGAGATACTGCTGGATCGACTTGATTATATAAAAAAGTAATTTTCTAATAGTTTCGCCAATTGCTCGGTTGATGTTTGGCGGAGGGAGGGACAAGATCGCCTGTTTCATCTTCTTCACCTACTTCTGTTGTTCTTCAGTGTGATTTATAATGTCTTATTTTTGTCGTTAAATATAGGCAGCGTAACGATATATAGTGTATTATTGTATAGAAAACAAGGTAAACCAACCTAAGTCAAGCTATTTCGACATTTTAAGGAGTTTGTCGTTAAATCGTGTGACGATATAAAGACTTTACACTGTATATTTGAAAAACCCGCCGTGTATGCTATGAATGTAGCTGTAGATAACGAACCGAAGTGAAGTGGTTTTTTGTGCTATTATTTTATTAAGCCAATGTAATAACTGTGAATTTGATAAATAAATTTAAAAAAAAAGTATGCTGCGTTAAAAATTCTCTATCCCAATCTAATTACTACTATAGAAATTCCTCTAAAATTAACGCTGGTGATATTGTGGCGTCACCTTAATTTAACGGTATTTTGACGAACACTTCAAACTGAGATGATGATTTCCCTTCTAGCCTCCATTGTACGTTAACGATGCCGGTCACGAACCGAGATTGCACTGTACAAGGATCAAGGATAGCTCGAGAACATTGGACTGTATGAGAGGGGAGAGATATGCGATACCTTACAGTGGGCAAAGAAATTCATATTGACCTTGAGTCCACGCCTTCCTGGTTCGGTTAAGGTCCGCTCGCGGAGGTTAAGCTCCGCACGCTGAACACACAATCTTACGGCACGGCCAATGAGAGTTAGTAAGGAGTAACTGAAGCCAAGTGTGCACGGCGCAGAGAATGGTCTTCAGGGAGGTCGAACGTCGACCGTCCCGCGCGTTTCGTTTAGATCCTCGCGCAGTACGCGATATTACTTTCGTTCCATCATCGCTTTTACCATTCACCTCACCGAGAGTGAGGGTAGATAACAAAAATCAGCAGGCAACATTTCAATACCCTTTATACAAGGATGGAACAGTACGTAATATATGTTCTAATCTGAAATGAACTGCACTGTACAATGTAATATCACTCATTCACTCTCAATCTTTGCTAGCATAGCGAAACTATTTGGAATTTCATTCTTATGTTCCATTTCTGAATCTATCAATTTTATGTTCCATTTTTAAAACTTGGTTTTCGAATTAATTAATCAATCTGCCACACATTATCACAACCAGTTCTTCAGTTGTAAGTTCTTTTGACCAATACCTCCGTACACTCCAACAATTTAATGTAATAATAGTATGAATTCGATAACGCGTACAATCAAATCGATCATCATCGTGTATTGTTCACTGTCTAGACAGGAAATATTTTAAGCATTTGAATGTTAAAACAAAAGGAAGCTATTTTTTATTTTGGAAAACCCATGCTATAATGCGCGTTGATCATAATGGTATATTATCCATACTAATATTATAAATGCGAAAGTAACTCTGTCTGTCTGTCTGTCTGTCTGTCTGTTCCTCTTTCACGCCTAAACGGCTGAACGGATTTTGATGAAATTTGGTATGGTGATAGATGATAACCTAGAAATGGTCATAGGCTATAAATAATCACGCCATCGTTCTTAGGGGGTAGGCAGTAGGCAGATAACTAAATTGAGTTAGTGATTTTTTGTGCTTATCCGGTATCTATGAGAATCGGCCAACATCTATTTTTCATCCTCCTAAATGTTAGGGGTGACCCACCCCCAAAAAATTTTTTTTAATTTTTTGACATTTTATTATTTATATGGCAGAACAACGTTTGCCGGGTCAGCTAGTATACCTATAAATAGAATGATCTATAAGATTACCGTGGGCCCCCGGTCTCTTACACATGATGAGATGAGCGCGCGGAATACTGACGCACTAAATAAAGCAAGTGCCATGTTATGGCATGACAAAAGAAGCCCTGTAGATTTCGCCCGTTGGCTTTCTTTTAATGCCCGTGAATAGCAGACAGGCGGATGGCCCACTTAATTAGTAGTAAGCTGTTATGGTCGTCCGTGTATGTTTGCGAAGCGAGCGTCACCGCGAACACGCTGTCTCTGCATTAGGGTCCTGAAACCTGGGCCTGTAATTAACAACGTACCTTAATTACAAATAATTGATTGATCATTTTATAGCAGAAGAGAAAAGAAGAAACATCTTGAGGATTATTGGGAACAGAATGTAAAGGAAAATGCGCTTTGTAAAGAGGACTGGAAGATGCTCCATCGACAAGAGTTCGCTTGTATAAATATTAGTCTAAAAATAACCAATAAAAATTTGGTAGAAAAAACATCGTCGCGTAATATCCCCCTCTGATACAAAACGCACAATAAATACCTATTCGACGAAACGCTACGTAGATTAGATACTTATGTATAGTAAATTCATTCAAGTCGGCGCTATTCATGAAAACGATATCGATCACTTTAATCGTACAACGCGCAATCTTATCTCGGCGTTATGAAGTCATGCAATTCTTTTTAAATTTGATAGGGAGCTTCCATTAAGGTGGATTTATATTTGTCTGACGTGTCGTGTCGTGTCGTGACGCGTCAGAAGCATATCGGTTTATACATTTAGGACAGACGACAGAACGCGTCACGACATATAAATGTGTCCCTAACCATATTAAATGTATGAAACCGATATGTTTCTGACGCTTCACGACCCGACACGTCAGACAAATATAAGTCCACCTTTAATTACGTGAGGGGATCATGGGGGGGGGGAGTGTCAAACTTAACCTCACCTGGGAGAGGAGTGGTCTTGGCAAATATCACATAATTTATTTTTTGCAAATAATAATGTAAAATTGTGAGATAATCATATGAAATTAATGTAAAACATGTTTCTAGACTAAAATATGGCGAAATCTGATACAATGAAAAATCATGAAAATGTGGTCCATACCAATAGTCACTCTTGAGACCGTGCACGAGTCTCCATGGACTGAATTGACATGAATGAATATTATCAATTAATTTTGGTAGTTCCTATTTTAAGTATTGTTAAACTAGTTGACCCGGCAAACGTTGTTCTGCCAAATGAATTTAAAAAGAAAGTTGCCTATGTCCTTACGTTTTGTAGAATATAGGTTACGATGTTACAATTTTCATACATTATTTTAGTTACACTAAAACAATACTTTAAAGACGTGCAAAATTATGTTAAAATATGAAAAATTATTATATTTATTAGTAGGTACATATATTTTAAGGTTTTTCTAATAAGGTTTATCTAATACACAATTGATGGATCTGTAAAAATACACTGACGGACTCATAAACTACATCAAAGTAATAGACGACTTTGAAATAAATATTTTAACCAAGTATGTATGCAAACTTTCTATACAGATTTAAATTGAAATCTCTAGTTTGGTTCGTAAACTTTAAAACAGCGTAGGGTCATATCCTTAAGTTTAAGTACAAACTTAAGGATATGACCCTACGCTACTACTACCTTAAGTACACAAGTACTGGAAAGGACCTTAAGACTTTTTTGTAGAAAAAAACAGAAATTTAAGGAAAATTGGTTTAATTAAACAATTGGTTTTAACAATAGACACAAACTTTATGCAAGGGTTTATTTATGTTTTAATAAGGTGTATTACCTCCACGTGACCTTAGTACGGATTCTAATCGGTTCCGCATAGATTTTATTAGGGTTATTAAAAGATCTTGCGGAATATTGTCCCATTCTTCTGAAAGTACTGTTCTTAGTGCTGCCACTGTCGTGGGCAAAGGGTTTCAAGATCTCTGTTATGTAGCGATGTGCAGTCAAACCCTCTCTATTACCGTTTTGACGGACCATGTCTATGAACACATGTTCTGTTCGCCCGTTCATCGATATGTCACCCCAGACCATACACGAACCGCCTCCAAAAGGAACACACTCCTCAATGCGACTTTGAGCATATCGCTCCCCACGTCGACGATAGACTCTTCTGCGACCATCTGCACCATATAAACATGTCCTACACTCGTCCGTGAACAATACGGAGGCCCATTGCTCTTCGGTCCATTTCAGGTGATCACGCGCAAATCTTAAGCGAGCTTGTCTGTGAGCTACAGACAACTTTGGACCATTTGCTGGTCTAAAAAGGGTTATATCCGCTTCCTTTTTTAACCTTCTTCTTATTCGTGCACTCACGTTTACTCCACGCACTTCATTAAACTCTGTTTTGATGTTAACTGACGTGAGGAAACGATTTCGCAGGGAAGTTGTAACAATAAATCTGTCATCACGACCGGTGGTTGCTCGAGTCCTGCCTATACCACGTCTCCTTCTGCAAGAACCTGTCTCCACAAACCTTCTGTACATTCTAGAAACCGTAGACTGCACCAATGCTACAATTTGAGCCGCTTGTTCGGACGAAGTATCCATATTATGGTTCAAAAACTCTCGATGAGTTAAAAAACTAACCCAACAATTCTGCTGGTAACAATAATTCAAATGACAAAAGAATAAAAAATCAATGAGAATCAATTTAAAACTTTGCTATTAATAACACGCAAATCTGATACTACGAGTAAATTTTCTTTTCCCGGCTATATTCATTTGTTTTACTGCAGTTCTATTTTTAAATTTTCCTTTTTTTTTGAGATTAAGAGCCAGTCTCTCCATATTTATATAATTTAATCTAAAAAGTTTGCATACTTATTAAATAAATCATTTCAAAGTAATCCTGAACTTTGATGCAGTTTATGAGTCCGTCAGTTTATACAAAGTTCGATTTACGCTGCCGGATGTTGTATAAACTAACCACTGCTCGCAGTTTTACGCAGAAGCTCTTCTGTTACACTTATTTTTAGTAACAGTCTTTTATCAGTTAGAACTCCTAAAAAACATTTTCTATAACGACAAAGGTAGCTTTTTGAAGTTATAGCAAATTCCTATGTTGTTAGTTTAACAGAATAATCCTTAATTACTTATATGCATTTCTATTAATTATCAAAGTTCTGTTTATAATTTATTAGTATTCTCATAAAAGGAACAACACCGGACGACAGGTGTTGTTTCGCAACCTTTGTTACTCGCATAAAGAGTTCGAAATGTGCAAACGCCTCGAAGTTAATTGAAACGCTCATTAAGTATGCAAGCAAAAGCGCTTTGTTTGAATTTATTAAAAATTAAACCGTTTTCCATTTAAGTGAAATAATGCAGCGAGTTGTAAAACGTTTTTGTGCACAAGCCTTTGGCAGGATTCAGTGTGAACAATTGGCCACAAAATATGAATAGTACAGAAGTGTCGACCTTGTTTAGTCACTAAAACAACGAATTGGAAACGAGATTTAGACTTATGGAATCTATACGTGATACATATTATACTAAATATTTACTACATTAATAAATAAATATACTCAGACAATTCAGAAAGAGCCATCTAGTCTTAAAGTAAGTAGCATAGCAGTTCTAGATAACTTATACTACATATATACATTCTAGACCTCCGTTTTCACATACGGTCTAGACACGCTTGGCCTTCCGAGAGAATGCGTCTGCGTATTCTCTACCGTCTGTACAACGGGTAGTGTTCTGAGGAACTGTTAGACTAGTACCTTCGTCGTATTTCTACCACAGCACTGCTCGCCGACGGCTGGACGTTCATCCAATTTCCTGGAGCCTCTTCTCTCTTGTACGATATGGTCCTTAAGAACGTTCATGTTGCATACTCTTCTATTTGGAATGAACTTCCGACTAAGGTTTTCCGAATGCAGTATCATATGGGTTTCTTTTTTTAAGGCGTTATAGAACTTCATAGAGGTCGACAGCGCGTTGGCCATGCCTCTGGTGTTGCAAACGTCCGTTGGTGACTGTGACCACCTGCTATCGGAGGGGCCGTTTGCCTGTCTGCTGAACTCCAGATAAAAAAAAATCATTGCAGTTGCCAGTACGGCTAGCTTGGTGACAAAGCAAGTGAACAAAAACTTTTACGAGTATATGGTAATATATTTTTCCGATCTTTTGGTATGGCCATATAATGCGAAGAGAAGAATGTCATGTAACAAGGAAAATGCTTGAAATAAGACTGAAAGGATTGAGATATTGCGTATGTACGTACGTCAATGCGCAAAACAGTGGGTGCGCCCGCCCTCCAAAAGAAAATATGGTGGGATTGTGTAAAAGATGATATGGTAAAAAAAGGTGTGAATGTTAAGATTATATATCAGGAAAAATGCAGTAACTTAAACGATGCAAATTCAATGGTGACAAGTATTAAAATAAGTCTGCACTTGATATACATATACTTCTGTTCTCTAGGTATTTTATGATATAAGCCTTTGTCGAAATTTTATGTAATTGTCTGAACGGTGATTCGACGCTCGATGTTTTTTTTTTATTGTTTCTATGATTATATTTGTTGACACTTTAAACTTTAACTTTCAACTTGATTTTTAACCAAAAAATTGTTTACAGTATTTTTTATATAATTGATATTGTGAACATTATCTTATAATTTCATGGCGCTATCGGTACTAGATAACTAATATACTACATATATTCATTTGTAAATAAATATCCTAGATCAATGTCTTAGTTATCCTGAGTTATACGTCAACTACCCTCAAATCCCTGCAAAAGCGAGATATTATTTTAATAAAATATATTTTACGGACCCTCCATTTGGAGGGTGTATAACTTGTATGACAACCTCTCGAGGCTAAATCTGAAACCCCTTGACCCGTTATGGGTGGGTATTTTTAAGGTTATTTATACATGTCAACCGTTGTCACAGTGCAAACGGCGTCAAAGCTATGCCCTTTTAAACCGTTTCCCTCAATTTAGTGACCTCGTACGTCTAATTTAGGATACCGGATAACGTTTTATATACGCGTATTACCAATCATGAGTTTAGTTCCGTTAAAATTTGATGTACTTCCGTGAAATGTTAAACAAGTTTAAAAATACATTTTACCTGTATCGTAGGGCCAGGAAGACCACAAATAACAGTTTGCAGAAACATCTTGTCGCCAAAGACTAAACCGGCAGTGTCGTCAAAGAGTAGTTTTGATTTTTTGTTGTTGTGGTAGAGCTTTACTATTGTAAAGAATTATTAAGCTAATTATTTAATCTACTAAAATATATATTTTAACATAATCGATTATAATTGGATGGGATTTAGCATTTTGTAATATTAAACATGAGTTTTCAGCATCGAAGCCTTGGTAAATATTAACTTTACGATTATACCATTATCATTGAACGGCAATTCTTGTTATATGAACACTCCCACTAAGGCTTTTGAGGGTCTAAGTTCATCCTATCGCAAACGACTATGGCATTTCTTTCAAGGTTAGGGTAGTTGCTTTTGAGGAATTTAGTCGAATCTATGCCATCTCTTTCACAAATAGGCAGCTAATCAAACGACGCATCCATGTTTCTCCCTGGTAACAGGACTTAACAGAGTACTTCGGGTACAAAATGAAACAGGAATAGAGCGCTTGTGAGAAAGAAAAGGAAAATATTATACAGGATTGGTAAAACAAACAATCTCTTACAAAAGATTGTATTGCAAACAAATAATTTCATAACAACAAATTCCGGAGTTTTTTCCTCTTCCGTCTAAGGATTAATATCTTTATTGGAACGAAATTGTTTATCTCGTGTTCGGCTTGGAAATGAGCAGGAAAAGTGTTCAATGAACTCTTTTCCTCAATCTATACAAATAAATAAAATTGGAAGGTCTGTTTGTAATATTAAAATAACCGCTTTTTACTAAGTGCATTAGGACGTATACACGGTACATATACCAAAACATTTTTTTAAATTTTTGTCTGTCTGTCTGTCTGTCTGTTTGTTCCGGCTAATCTGTGAAATGGCTGCACCGATTTTGACGGGACTTTCACTGGCAGATAGCTGATGTATCAAGGAGTAACTTAGGCTATTTTTATTTTAGAAAAAAAAAATAGTTTTTGTTAAAAATGATAAGTTTCGGAAATTTTATATACCAATTTAAGTTGACCTCAGATTTATATGATCGATCATATGAAATAGGGTTCAGCTTAGGCTGGACTTAGTAGGTTGAATTTCCAATTTAAATTGATCTCATATATCCAAAAAATGCTACCTAAAGTCACTATTCCACGCGGACGGAGTCGCGGGCACAGCTAGTTCTAATATAGAGTAATATATTATGGATAGATCGATCCAAATGATGGATTATTATAAAAGACGAAACATAACCGCGCGCTGGCAGGTGAAGCTATCGATGGGTCGTCGTGATGCCCCGCCGCTCACAGTCCTGCGTGCTCCGGAGGGCAACTCCACGCCACCGGGGGTAGTCGCCACCTAGTTTATGCCGGGGTAAAAAGGGCCGCTTTGACGCCGTAACCTCTCCTGCACAAGGGGTAAAAGCAACCACGAGAAGCGCACTGGCACTATTGGTCGAGACTGATCTGAGCGGACGTATTTTTAAAATTTTCCTCCTGTAAAATATTTATTTCTTGTTTTTTTTTTTTAATTATGTCAGTTTAGGTGGTAACCTAAACTGTAGTAAGCTAACTGTAGTGTAGCTTCACGGTAGTGAAGCATATTTTTTAAAAATCGAAATCAACTTCTGATTGCTAAAAATATATTAAGCCACTCCTTCAGTGGAGGATTCCGTGATGAAATCGTCGGTCGTTTGAATGTTTTATGACAGATTGATGGCTCATAAGGGACGTGAGTCAATAGTGTCTGTTATATAAAGTCACAACAGTAATTCTATCACTTAGGTGCGGTGCTCTTATGGGTCCCTCCTGACTCGTCAATCTTCATGTGTATCGCTCGTACATCCCTGTATATCGCTCACACTCGCCGGTGGGCATTGTGTCTTGACAGTGACATCTTGACAACTATAATGAAACAGCATAGGTGTGCTGTTAATGGACTCCATAGACTATATCACATATAATAAACTAGGGGATCGGGAAAGGCGACTAAAGAATACTCCTTTTTTTCATTTATTGGACAAACAAACAGTATTTGTAAATTTTCTTATTTTATATGTTAATAATAATTAATATAAACTCAACAACATTTGTCACAGGTTACACAAAAAAAAGTTTAACATGAATAAGAACTAGCAACAAAAATATTGATTTGGATTTGACAAAAAAAAATATCATTTGAATATTTAATAAAAACTATAAAGAATAAATATTATGTTTATAATCTGTTTAATAGTTTCCAGGTATTAAACATATCCCATGTTCGGTTTCTGTAAGAAATCCTCTTTGTTTGTGTCGTCTACATGGACAACACAGTCATAGAGCTCTTTGCTCTTTGGTGTATGTATTTGTCTCTCAACTTTTGGGATGGCTAATGTTCTCAAGACTATAATCCAGTGCACAATTTTCTTTTATATGTGCTTCTTCCAAATATTTCAACAGTTGCTCCTTTCAGGGTTTCAGAGCGGGTTTTTCGACTTAACAAACCGCTCGTCACTAAGAGTATAAAATATATGGAGCAAACAATGGACGTAGCGTATTAAATGACAACCAAATTATTTGTGTCGCTTTCTTTAAAAAAAATACTAGTTTTTACTCTTCAGCTAATGCCTTGGAAATAACGCGAGTCAAAAAGCATGTTAATAAAGTGTTGAACGCGCCAAAAATTTTCATTCCAAAAGTATACGAATGAGATTGTCAAACGCTCACGATGAATCCATACTTTGTCGCTGTGAAGTATTTATAAACTTCAAGAGGACATAAAAACGCTGATCAATTAATTCACATCAAGTCTGTTTCTGAGTAGTTTGCAATGCAACTTTTTAGTGTCGCCAAACCAGTTGAGTGGGCTATTAGCAGCGACAGCGTTTTATGTCGTAAGGCTGTCTGCATACTACGCCACATTTATTTTCAATAATCGGACATCTCTTCTTATTGTCCTTATCTCAAACTATGTGTAATCGGCACAACATCTTCTCTCCTTCCACTCTCCTCTATTAGTCGTCGTCTCAACATTCGCACCTTTTTTCGTCATATATCATCTTAACGCAATCAATCCATCTATTCTTTGGACTCCTCCTTTTGTATCAATCTACTCTCATTTCTAGCATTTTTCTTATCACATGGCATTCTTCTTTACGCATTATATAACGATACCATGCGAATTTGTTACTTTTCAGGTTCTCAATAACTGGCGCTACTATCAGCCTTCCTTTGATAGATGTATTCTTTTCTAATTTTGTCCATTTTCGTAACTCCACGTATTCATCTCAACATTCGCATCTCCGTAGCATGCAATATCCTTTTATTTTTCCTTTTTGTGGCCCAGCATTCCGACCCATAGATCATCAGATATTATAAAGTATATTAATAAAATTGATAATAAGAATCAATATCTCTGGTGGTGAGTTATTTGGGTTTAACATGTGACATTTGTTACAACAGTCTAATTTCTCACAGCTTCTGCTTGTGTCACTCAAAGCCAGGCTTATGTGATTAGCACGGCCTTAGCTGATAGCATAGCTTGAAGAGAACGACATAAACACCTAGGTCTACTCCAAGGTTTTACTCCCGAATAATTATGTTAAAAATGGAATTATTATAGACCGATTCCTTCAGCTTTGGTTGTTCCTTCAATTCACTCATGCTTCTGGCACATGTGACAGGAATGAGTGCCTCGTTGTCATCATAGTTATTATTAGAGCGTTAGTACAAATCCCATCTAAACTTGCGATATATATATACTTAAGATGGCCGCTTTTTATTTTATTTATTTCAAGCGGAAGAGAGGTGTTTTTATTGCTGTGGAACAGCAGACAGGTTTACTAGTAAGCAATTCATCCAGACGGGCTTGGAGCTCTACCACTTAGCTAAGGTTGTTTTGTCGCTTTTTCCGGTCGATCCCGGTCGCAAGGGTCCATCCAGTATTCACACTCCGCTCCTGCACGGAGAAATAAATCAGTATTTAGGGATGGTGCATAATGTTTTTTTTTTTTTGGGGTTACGTTTTAGTATACAGGATGACTGATAAACCCGTCCAAATTCACACACAAGAATCTTTAGTAACAGTTATGAGAAACATATATTTTAGTTTTGTATCACATAGTACAAAAATGTTGAGTAATCAACATCACAAAGTCATTCAAAGAACTCGCAATAATACGGCGCTAGAGTGTCAATGACCTCTCCATCTGACCTAGTAAGCGGGCGAGGACGGTGGTCATTGCACCGGGCGAGCGAATACGCACTACTCATTTACGCGGGAGAGACAGACAGGTAATAACAGGTTAACGTACGAAGGTTGCACCATAGGACTATTCTGTACGACTGAATTAATGATCATATATGAAATATTTTATTTTGAAAATTTTACATACAATTTTTTTGCAATAATGGGTTCATTAAATGATGTTTAGTGCATAAAAAAATTTGGACGGGTTTGTCAAAGTCACCCTGTATAAATTTATTAGTATTATTTTTGTCCTTAAATTATTTATTTCTTCTTTTGTTTTTCTTCTTTCTTAGAGGCGAGTTGTCAATTATATACATGCGATAGATATTGCCGCCAAGTATGTAGAATACCTATTAAAAATTAGCTATATCTACCAACACTTCTCACATTGTGTTTAAGAATCGTATCAGAGCGGTCATTAGACGGCATTTTTAAATTTTATATGGTCACTTGTAAACGTACTAGTTGCTCGTTATTGTTGACTTGTATGTTTGTTTTTGTTTTCGTAATGGTGTGTTTGTTGGTTTGACCGTCAATGTTATTCTAGTTTTAATAGGGTTTTTAGCAGGGTTACATGATATGTGATCACGAAAAGAAAAATTTTAAGTTATATAAATATTAAAATTATGAAAGAAAAAGTCCATACTACTTATATTCGGTGCGAAATTAATTAATCTGAGACCATCCAAAGGTTCAATCGAATCCACAAATCGTGCAGCAGGCAGATTTTCTCGCCTAATGTGCATATTCTAACATAATTACACGTAACGTCATGTCATGGGTGTTTTTTTCTTCTGAGCCTGTCCTGATCTGAAAGAAGAAAGAAAGAAAGAAAACAAGTTTATTTTTAGGACAAACATACACAAGTGGAACAAACACGTTTACACATACAAAGATAAAAACTACCACTAAGTAATAAGACAAGATATACATATTTATCTAAGTCCTAAAAATTGGATCAGGCTCAGCAAAATGTCGATCTGTTAGACCAACGCTGATCTTCCGCTTGATCTCTGAGTTCAATAGTACTTTAAATATATTATTAAACTAGCTGACTTGGCAAACGTTGCCATATAAAATAAATATAAAATAAAATAAATTCATCAAAATTGGTTCAGCGGCTTAGGCATAAAAATGTAACAGACAGACAGAGTTACTTGCACATTTATAATAATACTAGCTGTGCCCGCGACTCCGTCCGCGTGGAATAATGACTTTGGGCAGAATTTTTTGGATATATGTTTTGGTTTATTTTGGATTACAAACCCTATAAACCCTAAAATATAAATAAATGAAAAATGCAAACAGTCAGTGTTATCGAATGCAACTACGCCATGCGCCTCCGGAATTCGTTTTTTTTTCCTGAAAATGATCTACCATTTGGTAACTCATTTGAAATTAGAATCTAGCCTTATACGTAGACTAATTAGTAATATAAATTTAACTTAATTTGCTAAGTAGACTTTACTAAGAATGTGTCCATTAACACTTTTCTTAGTGTCTCTATTAAGTTTGTTCTTGTGTTCTTTGTAGTAGTACCTAATTCACTAAATTACACTAGCACTGCACTAAACTAACTCAAAAGGTTTTTTCCTTCTTAGTCTTCTCACTAGGTCCGTGGTGTCGAGGAGTTGGATGGCCTCGACGTTCACATGGTGATAAAGCCTTTGTTCATGAGCTTCGGCGTACTTTTTAATAACGTTGGCAACGAGTTCCACTTTAAAGTCCCGATGGAGGTCGTCATTTCTAATATACCAGGGTGCATTGACAATACCCCTGAGTACTTTGTTTTGGAAACGTTGAATTATTTGAATATTGCTTTCTTTGGTACAGCCCCACAGCTGTATACCGTAAGTCCATATGGGCATGAGAACTTGTTTATATAATAGTATTTTGTTGTGTACTGACAGCGTGGAATGCTTCCCTAGCAGCCAGTACATTTTCTTGTAGCAAAGCACTAATTCATTGCGTTTCTTTTTGACATGGGCCTTCCAGCGAAGCTTTGCGTCTAGTGTTATGCCTAGCTATTTAGCTTTGTTTTCATATGGTATCACTTGGCCGTTTACGTACCGGATGATAATTGAATCTCTTATTTGCAAAATCTATATGAACCGATTTAGATTTATTAAGTTTCACTCGCCATTTTTTCGTCCAATCGTTTATGATATTGATGGCTACTTGCACCTTTTCTACTGCTTCTTCTTGAGTTACTCCAGTTGCCATTATAGCTGTGTCATCAACAAATGTTGCAATGGTACTGTTTTCTAGCTCTGGAATATCAGAGGTATACAATAGGTACAGGACCGGACCAAGTACACTTCCTTGTGGTACTCCAGCTTTAATTTCCTTAATCTCTGAGAATGCACCTTCTTGTCTTACTCTGAAGGTTCTTTGGGTAAGATAAGACTCTAAAATATCTGCAAAATGTTTAGGAAACATATTTCTTATCTTATGTAAAAGTCCAGCGTGCCCAAACCTTATCAAATGCTTGTGCTACGTCTAAGAAAATTCGTGCGTTCGGAATTCGTGTGTTCGAACTTAAATAGTCCAGCCTAAGCTGAACCCTATTTCATATGATTGATGATATAAATCTGAGGTCAACTTGAATTGGAAAATAAAATTTCCGAAACATAATTTTTAAAAAAACTATTTATTTTTCTAAAATAAAAATAGCTTTAGTTACTTCTTGTTACATCAGCTATCTGCCAGTGAAAGTCCCGTTAAAATCGGTGCAGCCATTTCAGAGATTAGCCGGAACAAACAGACAGACAGACAAAAAATTTAAAAAATGTTGTTTTGGTATATGTACCGTGTATACGTCTGAATGCACTCAGTAAAAAGCGCTTATTATAATACTACAAACATACACTCCAAATTTTATTTATTTGTACAGATTATTAGTATGGATATATTAGAATGGATTTTAAACCAACGTGTTCAATACGCCAAGTAATCAACATGGCGTTCTTATGGGGGAAAGTAAATATACTATCAATTAATATGTCGTATTTAGATGCCATGTGCCAGTTTATTTTAATTTTTATTTTGAAAAAGGGGCATGAGCCACTGACGTAACTCGGCAGTTAACCCGTCCTGTCCACCGGATGTTTCGAGCGGCGGATGCATCTCCTGCACTACTTTCCGATGGGATTCTGTTTTTATACACAATTTTATGCTTATTCGCGAATTTTAATTTAGAAAGTAATTCGTTTTATATAGGTATAAAGAAAATGTGTCTATTATGTGTGTTATTATTTGATGACATTTTAAAAGTGGTATGTGTGAGTAGTCTTACTCATTTTTTACTACATTAGCGGATTAGATACTTGGTGAATGGTTTTATTGTTAAAATAAGTAGAGGTATTTATATCCGCGCAGGGTTTGTCACAGTATATTTATGTATATTCTTATCGTAATATTGGCGGTGTATATTGCACCTCCCTACAGCACATTATTTTTATAATGCTGTAGATAAGTAGATTGACAAAAGCTCAACCCATAAGCAAGTGGTCATCGTCGCCTAGGGATGTTTATAACAAACACCATGGGTATTAAGAAAGAAAGAAAGAATTTTATTTGTCAAAAAGTAACAACGCATAACAAGATCGCACACATATAAATAAGTACATAAACTGAGTGTTACATTTTAACAAACGAGGCTGACATCTCAGCATAATGCTGTGTCGGAGCTCCGACACAGCGCTGGTTTTCAGTGTCCGCCTACCAACACTATTACCTAATAGACCCAGCAGCATTATTACAATTATTCGTGAGATAATTAAACTAATATAACAATGTTCGCAGCTGCAATGACACCCTATCTTTAATCTGGTGCACACTGCTGAATACCAGATGAAAATTCTAATCTCTAATACATTTGTTTAAATTTAATAATATGTATACACTAAATGAAAGTTAAGATGAATCCATTAAAACTAATAACTTATTACTTATGTATATACACAACAAAGAATATTATATTTAAGTATAATACAATATAGGAAGTTCCCTTATTTATACATTATGACATGTGCATGTAAAATATCTGAAATAAAAACTTAATAAGAAAAATATAGGTTATTTCTTATGATAATTCAAAACGGTTTAAAAAATATTATATGAGAATAATTATTAGGTACGGATATATTTTTTTATTGCTGTAGGACAGCAGACATGCTGATGGCCCGTTTAAAATTTAGCAGTTACCGTCGTCTATGGGTGTTTGCGACGCCAGTGGCATCGTGAACACGCTGCTGTCGCATAAGGGTACAGGTACTTGGGTCACTAATGCTGGAACACAACACAAGGTTATTATGGCGGCATACTTAAGACCAAATGTGGTCGGCATCCAGACGGACTTGGGGCCCTACCACGTAGCTAGGGTGGGTTGTTTTGTCGCCTTTTACGACAGGCCGACCCCGGCCGCAGAGGTTAGTATTCTTTCTCCGCCCCTGCACGGATAAAAATATTGGATACGGATTGATAATGTGTCAAAATGACCTAACATTAATTTCTTGTATGACCTAACATTATTTTCAATTAATTGCAATATTTACTGGTAAATGCTGTTAGTATAAGAAAGCAATTCGTCATGTACACAGACGCGGAAAGGATTAAACCATTAAAACCTTATTAAAAAAGCGTTTGATAACAATCAAACGCTCAAAGAAGTTAACAAACTTCTCCAAACTCGATTAATTTAATTATGAAACAACAGTATAGAGTTGTTAGAAATTTTTAATCTAGAAGGTATTTGATAGCCTATCTCACAAGATAAATAGGGACTGTGTGCTCTATGTGGCCGTGCGAAAGGACATGAATATATGATGGAAGGATTGTATGAGGAATTTGCAGCAAGCTCCATGTATACGAGTTTGTATGATGCCTCGGCCACGGGTTGCAAGCGTGTCCGCCGACGGTGACCTCTAGAAAGAAAATCTAGTTTTAAAAGGAAATAGGAAAATATACAAAGTGTAGGAGAAACGATCTACATTGCACGGTCACATATTACTTAATATAATGACAGTCCATACTAGTTACGAGTATATTCGTGCTATTCGGTGCGAAATTAATTTATCTGAGACCATCCAAAGGTTTGATCGAATCCGCGAATCGTGCAGGAGCCAGATTTTCTCGCCTAATGTGCATATTCTAACATAATTACACGTAACGATGGTAAAAGAAAACAAGAGAAAACTTGCATATCGAGATCGATGTTGTTTCGGTAGAGTATCCAAGCTCAACAGTGAGACGTTATGGACTGTTATTGTTGATGCCTTTTTTTTTTTTTTTTACGGGGTGGGGAAATCCTCATGGACTACCTCCGCCTGGGGAAAGGCGGAGGGGCATGCCGGACTCCTACCGGCTAAAACCACCACCCCGGTGTCACCTCACACGTGCGCGCGGGGCCGCAGGAATCCAGATTCTTCCGCAGCCCCACACTAGTGCTGGCCCGGTCTGTCCGGGCCTCGTCTCCTGCACGGGGTAGTGAGGTGTTTAACTACCCCGTGCATCGCCTCAGAGGCGCGCGCCGACACCCGCACGCGCCTCCGCCTCGGGTCCATCGAATAGGGGGCGGGGACTTCCCCAAGTCCCTCGCCCCTGGACCCATTCATGGGGGCCGGAAAAGGGCGTTATCCGCCCTTCCCCTGCGCCCGGTGCGCCTTCTGCGGCCGGGGAAGGGAGTCGAGATCTCCCTCTCCCGTTCCGCAGTTTCCTTCTGCGACATCACGTCCTCGCAGAAGGACACCACTGCGTCCCACGACTCTGCGCTACCGACCATCCTCCGCACTACGGCCGGCAGCGACAGATCTCCTCCTACTTCATTTGTGAGGACACGGCGCTGCTCCTCCCAAGCTACACACTCGGCGAGTGTGTGTTGCGCCGTGTCCTCCCCGCCGTGGACGCAGTGATGGCACCGAGCGTCCGGCTCCCTGTCTATGCGGCACAGGTACTTGCCGAAGCAGCCGTGCCCCGACAGCACCTGCGTCACCCTAAACGACAGGGAGCCGTGCCTTCTCCCGAGCCAGTCGTCGAGTACTGGCCGGATCGCCTCGACGGTAGCGAGGCCGGCGGTAGGGCGCAGAAGCCTTTGCCGCCATTATTGTTGATGCCTGTGTCTTCCCATATATCTTAATGCAATATAACCAATATATGTACATATACTATTTAAATTAAATTGAATGCCATCTATATAATGACATAAAAAAAAGTGTAAGTAACCAGCGATTTATGGCTAAAAGCGTTGGTTAAGTTTTCTATCTGAACGTTCATTTTTTCTATGTCAACAGTCAAAGAATAATACAAACGGGCAATAACACTAATAATTAAGAACAGTAACCAACAATAACAATAGCGTATCGTGTAATGGTGTGTAGGTGCCACGATGATAAGCTAGTGTACAATATCTGTATTATTTCCTGACTCCAGAACTAGTTGACACTCTCTCATAAGTCAGGTTTTTTTAATTGCTGTAGGACAGCAGACAGGCTGACGGCCCACTTAGAATTTAACAGTTAGCGTCGTCTATAAGTGTTTCCAACGCATCGCTAATACGCTGCTATTCGCGTAGTGATACTAGAACCTGGTCACTTATGCCGGAACACAACACAAGGTTATTATGGCGGCATACTTATACACCAGGGTTGGTTGCTATCCAGACGGGCTTGGGGCCCTACCACGTAGCTAGTGTTGTTTTGACGCCTTTAACGACAGGCCGACCACGGCAGCAGAGGTTAGTATTACTCCGCCCCTACTCGGAGTAAAGTAAACAAAGGAATTGAATACACCATGGAAGAAACTAGGGTAGGCCTATGTTGAAAGGACAATCTGACCTGGTTGCTGAATAATTTCATTCAGTATATAATATAATATTTAGCATATAAATGTGTTCATTAGGTCAGTGAATAAATGCTTTTTGAAATTGGACAGTATAGTTTTTTCTGAATATACACTGCCTGCCACTTGAATAAGGAATCACATTTTTTTAACTTTAATTAAGTATATCTCCTAAACTAAAGTTCAGAAAAAAATAACTTTTTGCATAACCAAAATTCAAGATGTTGGCTTTAGTTTCCTGAATAAATAAAAAATATACATATTTTTATTATACTAAAATTATGCATTTATTTAAAGACATGTATTTCTGTGGTACTATTTCGTGTGTCACTTGAATAAGGAATTCTTTTAATATTAATCAGGAAGGCTATAATTTGAATTTCTTTCAATATAAACAGCTAGAGAATTTTTAATTTGATAGTTTTTAAATAGTTTTTATTCAAAATGGGACGTGGTAAGGCTCTGTAATAACTCTGAAAAAGAAAAAATTCTGATTTTGAAATCTCAGGGTCAGAATTTGGTCCAAATAGCCAAAAACATTAATAGAGGAAAGACAGTTGTGTACAATTATTTAAATAACGTGAAATATATGGAAAAAACATGAAAGGACGGAAGAAAATGGCAACAGCTCCAAAAGAAAGACGAAAAATTCTTAGAATTGCATCAAATTCTGCTATGTCGGTATCAAAAATACGTGAAAAAGTGGAGTCAGTGCCAGTCTAAGAACAGTGCACCGTATTTTAAAGTCGTGCCCATACATAGTCCGACGAAAACTGAAAAAAAAAACCACCACTTCAGTTGCAAACGTCTACAGTTTGCCAAAAATATAATGACATGGTCCGACAAATGGTTTAAAGTTGTATTTTCCGATGAAAAAAAGTTTAATATTGACGGTCCCGATGGGTATAACTATTACTTACATGACCTAAATAAGGAGAAATTATTTTTGAGTCGCAGACACAGTCGAGAGGGCGGAATAATGGTATGGGGTGCCATTTCGTATTATGGTACCATAGAATTGGTTTTTGTATCCCACAAAATGACTGCAACGACTTACAAAAACATTCTGGAGGAAGCATTTCCAAAATTTAATGATTTCTTTGGACCCATACCTTGGACGTACCAACACGACAACGCTCCGATTCATACCGCCAGAACCGTAAAACAATGGATTAATCAACAAGGTGTTCAACTTTTGGATTGACCCCCATATTCACCAGACCTGAATCCAATGGAAAATGTCTGGGGTTGGCTTGCAAGAAAAGTTTATGAAGGAGCAAAACAATTTAAGACGATAAAATCCTTAAAGGATGCAATAACGGAAGCATGGAGTTTAATTTCGCTAAATTACTTAGAGTCATTACAAGTCGATGCCAAATCTCATTTTTGAGGTTTTTTCTAAAAACGGTGGCTACTCATTACTAATTGAATGCTAGAAGATAATAACTTTATTATTATCACGCAAAATTTAAAAAAAAATTACAGTTTGCTTAGTTTTAAAATATTCCTTATTCAAGTGACACACGAAAAAGTACCACAGAAATACATGTCTTTAAATAAATGCATAATTTTAGTATAACAAAATATGTACAATTTTTTATTTCTTCAGGAAACTAAAGCCAACACCTTGAAATTTGATTGTGCAAAAAAATATTTTTTTCTGAACTTTAGTTTAGGAGATATACTTAATTAAAGTTAAAAAAATGTGATTCCTTATTCAAGTGGCAGGCAGTGTATATTACATCAGCGATTTTTTCCTGTAAATTTTATAAAATGTTGCTTAAAAACATGTATTGTTTACTTTTTGCATTTCTTCGCCTCTCGATAATTTTTCATGTTTCAAATGGTTTCATCCAAAGCTTTTTGATATTTGGAGCTCTGTGTCCGTCATTTAGTGCGAAATGGGCAAGTAGGGTGTGTCGGTGCTCGCTAGAGATATATATAAAAGGTATACATAGCTGTGCCGATATATAATCAACTGCGTGTATGTGTGTGAAGGCGTAAAATAAGTGTGTTTTTAAACCAGCTTTGGTTTTAAAATGCTTGAAATTATTATTACTTGCACGTTATATTGTCCTTAAGTCTTTTTTTTTAATTAAGTGGGCAGAGAGTAGTAAAATATAGTCATGTCCTTACAAAATAAGATAAACATGTTCCTGTATATTTTAATACCAACTATGTATATTATTAAGCTAGAAATTAAGATACCATGTGTGATCCCTGACTCTATTTTGTGCCAGGAGGAAGAGATATAATTTAAAAAAAATTAAAATTTAGCGCGAATATGTTCTCTATGATAGAGAGTATATATTGAATAGATAAATAGTATTATTACTATCTAATCTAATTCCCATCCGTATATAAGTAGAGAACAATTCGTATCAACTGACAGTTCTTTTATTTTATTTAATCTATGACAATATAGCGATCTGAATTACGATGCCATAATATTATTATCTGAACGTGGGCGTCCCTTTAGGTCGTTTTATTTTATGCACATCCGTAATATTGAGATAATAAAAATATCCAAGCCTATGTCTCAGTCGTCTACATTTGCGAGCTTTGAATATAAGAAAAATTAGTCTCCCGTCTCTTTTGTTTAATTATGTATAATTTTTAATTTTCCAAACAAATTTTCAGTTCGTTTTTTTGTTTTTTCGCGGTATTTTCAAGGCTAGCGGTGTTTTGAAAATACACCTTTTTGGTTATTGTAAGCGAAATGCTTGGAGGATCGCTATAGGGTAATATGGAACTCATATGCAATGCGCCCATGCACTCTCATGGCTAGCAAGTAAACCCATTAAAAATACTTAAGTGGTGCTCTAGTCTGGACAAAAGTACGAAAACATAGTTAAAATATTAAAAAAAAATTGAAGTCAACTACCGTGTGGCACGTACAAACTAAAAGATAGTCCCAATTACGTGTGTGATCAAGCGCCTGAAACTGTGCAGCATCTGCCACTCGAATGTGTGAGGCACAACAGATGCGACCTGGAGCTACTGGCTCCAAACTCGTGGAAAACACTAATGCTGAATTAATGGCAAATAAGCAGTCCAGGACGCATATGGAACGGTTCTGCCTTAAGTAAATTAGAGCTGCAAGAAAGAAAACAAGGTAAATGTTAATAATAGGTCTTTACCTATGAAATTGTCGTTCTGCAGTACTGGCCATTTCAAATCAAAATAATTTTTGTTTGGATGAGAATTCTAATTTCAAATTAATTTTATTTTCAAAACATGGAGTTCTTTTTCCAAACGTAGTCATTTGTTTATTGATTAGTGTTACATTTTCATCGCATTTCAATCTTTTTTGTCATCATGGATACGTTAAAAATTCGAGTAATTATGGAATATGAGTACCGTCGTGGCAGCAACGCGGCACAAGCGGCACGCAACATCAACGACGTTTACGGAGCTAACACTACAAACCAACGCACCACCTGTTATTGGTTTGCTCGATTCCGTTCTGGGAATTTCGATCTATAAAATTAACCTCGCGGTCGTCCGAAGACTGGTCGACGATGACGAATTAAAGGCGATTGTGGAAGCTGATGATACACAATCTACGGCTGAATTAGCAGCAGCTTTCGACGTTAGCGTCAAAACAATATTGGTCCATTTGCGTAAAATTGGCAAGGTAAAAAAGCTTGACAAATGGGTGCCCCACGAACTCAATGATCGCCAGCGCGAAGTACGTGTCGAGACTACTTCGATTAATACAAATAAAAAATACATGAAAAAAATTCGTCTAAATTTTTTCATAAAAAAACGGCAATTACATAGGTAAAGACCTTACATGTATGTATAAATAAATATACAATACAATAGAATAAAAATAGTTAAACAATAAAATATGTAAGAAGAAAAAATTATTAATTTCAAACATAAGTTAACGGCTGTTTAAACTTAAAATGTAAAAATAAATTGCATTAAATATGATAAATAAAATAAAAATAAAACCTTAAAACATAAATACAAGAGAAATGTAAATTAATAAAATTAATTCAATAAAAAAAGAAAGAAAAAACCATTGAAAGAAAAGCTTTGGGTCATCACTTACATGTTTTTTTTACCGGATAACAAGTTAACTCATTTGTCTCTCGCAATATAATAAAATTGAGTTAAGCCATCCTTATTTACTGTAGAACGTAATAACTTTTCCATTATTACGTTTTTTCTTTAGATTTATTAAGATGTTGGTCACGTGGTCCCTGGCTAGAAATAAACAAATTCATCGATTTCTCAGTGTATTGTAAATGTAGAAATATGTATAACTTGTATATTTATTTTATATACAGTTTACATTTAGTACTTCGATTTTTTAAATGAATATAACATATTTGCTTATAGAGATATAACGTTAAACTTATTATTAAAAATTAGGCTAATTCAACGCAGTTTACCTTAAACACTTTCATCCGTTCAGGGGCGAATAAAGAATACTGATCTCGCCGGCCGGGGTCGGTCTGTCGTAAAAGGATGGCGACCACCTTTGGTCTTAAGTATGCCGCCATATTAACTTTGTGTTGATTTTCGGCATTAATGACCCAAGTTCCTGTAACCTTATGGGAAAAAAGTGTGTTCGCGATGCTACTGGCGTTGCAAATACTCATAGGCGATGGTAACTGCTAATTTCTATGTGGACCGGTCAGCCTGTCTGCTGTCCTACAGCAATAAAAAAAAATACAATTAGAGTCCGCATTAAATAGTTTGAAGGTAGTTTCAAACTGTTTGTTTATTAAAGCCACGGATATATGGGCATAAGAGGAGCGATTATTATGAAGGTATTCTTATCAACAGTCCACCGAAGTTGCTTAACAATAGGTAAACTGTACAAATGTAAGATTGGGCAAAAGTGACGTTAATTTTCTCGTCAGTAATTTTATTCTTATGTTAAAAATTATTTTTACTTTTTAGTTTAACTATAAAAGCGTGTTTAGTTTTTTTTTTCGTAGTCTATATTTTATTTGTATATATCACGTAACAATAACCTGCATTTTAACAAATAAAGACTTATGTTTACAATATATTTTTTAAATATATTTCCCTGTACTAGATGATTCTATCTCTAACTGTATCGAAAGGCCTTAAACATACACCCAGACCAAAATAAACTATTTGTGTCATTTAAATATTTTGTCCTCCAGGAGTAGTGCATCTGTACGAGGCGTGGCATTATATCAATATTGTCAATCAATTCCTCTTAAGACTGCGCCAGCGCCGGCTGTAAAAAAAGCTGGTTGAGCACTAAAAAAATCGCTTTTTTGTAAAAAAAAAATGGCATGCGAAAATCGAGTCAAATAGTTGATAATGTAAATAAATAGAGTCGACTATAATATGTTGTATAATTTAATTTTCCTTTAGCTTTATCCCTTTAGAATATCAGGCTTCAATTTATCGCCTTTCGTTTAAGCCAAACTAATTACCTACCCAAATCCAAAGTTAACTAAACTTGTGTAATATAAACGTTTGAATTCCTAATAAAGTATTGTGTGTAAGAAGCCGCAATAATACACGTGTAAATAAATAACATACAGTAAATGTAATTTCAAAGGAAACACGTCATAAAATAGTGTTGACCTAGTTTACAACTCGTGTTGTCAGAAGCCTATACTCTAAAGCTTGTTCGAAATGCTTTAGTTGTGTAACTTATCCCCCCCCCCCCCCCCACGAACGCGTGGGGGGGGGGGAACGAGTGGGTCGCTCGTTAAGATCGGGGAGTGTGAACAACGTACATTTCTAGCCAAATGTATTAGGCCAGTTAAGTATATTACATGACTTGTGTAGCGCAACGGATTTGCCACGTCCGTGACGGTCACGGATTTCATCCCCTGAGTCAATGATTTTTATTTATTCGAGCAAGACGCATCACGTTTAAATACAGTCACGTTGCCCACCTAGACTGGCGAACACAATGGCCAGATCGTGCGTCTATGGCGTAACTGAGTAAGACACAGCAGTAAACAAACGGTAAAAAACGCATCAAAAGATGAGTGGGATGCCATGTCTGCTGCAGAGTGATTACAATATAACACAAATGGTCAGTTATATTGTTTCTCTTGCAGCCGAGTTTTCAAGAATAAATTGGGTTTTGCAAGTCATTCTCGTGCCCATGCCAGAAAATTATACCAGGGGTCGCCATTGACGGATGCGTCTGGGATATCATCAAATTTTATATGCAGAATGTCCTAAAGCGTTGCTGCGATGATAAAAATCAAGGCTGGAGCCACTAAACATTCATCATTATCATCTTCATCTTCGCGTTGAATCCCGGCCCAAACTTTCGCTTCGGCGCCCGGGGTCCGCTTTCCGACTTTTTCTTCTCCACTTCGCACGGTCTTCAGCATCCCTGGTAGTGAGCCCATTGGCACGCATATCACCCTTTACGACGTCAAGCCCGTTTTGGGTCTAACCCTCCTGCCGGGGCCCGGCGGAGGCAGCATGGCCAGACATTTGTTTCCCACGTAAGCATCCGAGCCGACACTCCTGCAATTTATCCGCAATGTCACGGATATGAAGACTGCCGCGAATGCGGGAGTTCCTAACGCGATCCTTCCGCGTCACTCCACACATCCACCGCAGCATATTCATCTCCGTGACACGCAGTTCTTGCTTGTGTCGCTCCAACACCGGCCATGCTTCACAGCCGTATAAAAGGACAGGCCTAATGATGGTCTTATAAACCTGTCCCTTCAACTTTACCGGCATCTTTTTTCTTTTTTTTTCTTTTCTTTTTTGTTTGTATGATTTGAGAGGGCACTAGTTTCCAAGACACAGACTAATGTCTAGTTTGGAGACTAGGGTTCATTGACTTAATATAATAAGGTGTTACAATAAAGATTTATTATTATTATCTTGGAGTCACAAATGACACCAGTTACCTCACGCCATTTGGCCCACGCGGCAGCAATGCGTGCCTTGACGTCGCAATCGATGTCACCAGACGCATGAAACACAGATCCCAGGTATTTCACTTGGTCCGTGCGCTCGACAGTGTCGCCGCCTATGCGTACGGGTGGGATCTGTGGAGTTACAGGCCAAGTACTCGGTCTTCGCCACACTGAGCTTCAGACCACCGTTTTCAAGCGAATCCTTCCGAATCCGAGCCACTAAACATTGTTTCTCCTTTATTTTTATGTAGATGTAAACTGCAAAAAAATCCGCCCCAAATATGCGTATTCCAGTAAATGACAAGTTGTATTACAGAAACTTCTACTTTGTTGCAGTTTTCTTTTACATTCAGTCGCAATACCTAACGAGGACTCTGTTGACCTTTTTAACACAATATCCAAGTATTATCAATACTCTGTCAGATTGGAACTCACGGTTTACTATGTTAAATAACATTTTATTGCTTTAGGTACTAAATGTCATTTACTAATGTAGGAAAGAAAGGAAAACATTTTAAGGTACATAATTTCAAACTGAATTATATGTTTCCTTGCGATGTGTTCCTTTAGTTCTTTGAGGACGCCAATGTGCTTTAAACGTGCGTGGCTAGGATATTGTTCGTTTTCTTTTAACGTCCACTAGTTGCCTGGTTCAGACCAAGGATGTCTAGCCGTTCTTAATAAATCCCGCCTAAGTGCGAAACAAACTTCCAAAGGCGTGTACTACTTTTGAATGTCATCAAGACTTGTGAGTCTTGAAGACACCATAGATCGGATTCACGACAAATTCCAAAAAACATCTCCATTTTATAATTTCCACAAAGTGATTACACGTTGATTGATGATAATGGATAAGCCAATTTGAATACAGGGTGTGTAGGCTTTGTATACCAGCCATCGTTTATTCTATCAATTAAATTGATGGTTTTCTTATCGAATTACATATTACAGCTTCGTTTTGTGTTGGATTCATAAGGTATTGCTTTTTTAATATCTAGTATTTTTTTTGTAAGTTGTGACATTCACTTTTAGACATTTTCTTCTTCACTACACTTCACGTCACTGTTTTCGGCATCCCTGATAGTGAGTGTATTAATACCTACACACCCTTTAAAACTTCAATGTCACTTTTGCGTGTATCCCTCATGTTAGGGCCAGGCGTAGGTGACATAGAAACATTTTTTCTTCACGTATATAGCCAGTTGTGGTATCAACGAAGGCGATTCTCCTGTAGTTTATCCGCAACGGCACTACGATGAGGTAGCCGTGAATGCCGGAGTACCTAACGCGAGCCTTGCGCTTCAATTCACATATCCACTGCAGCATATTCATCTCCATGATGATCATAACATCATAATGTAACACATTGATCAAAGTTTCCAGACTAAGTAAGAAAAACACAAAATTTTCGCAAAAGGCGTTTTCATTCATCGACATAATTTCCATTTAAGGCGATACAATCGGCCCAACGCTTCTCTATCTTCTCGATACCATGTTTATAGAACGCTTAATCTTTGCTCGCAAAATAGGCCTAAGTTGCGGCAATCCTTGTTGGTGCTAAATATTTTTCCCCGGAGCATCCTTTTCGACCTGAAAATCATACATACAAGATCCATTCACGCAATTTGACCATCTTAGCCATTGATTTGTGACATGGTGCATTGTATTGGTGGAACAGTGGTTTTGTCTATGCCATGTGGGGCAGTTTGTTCTTTATTTCTTCGCTCAATTGGTCCAATGACGCTGTATAGTATTCAAAATTGATCCTTTTTCCTTTCTCAAGATAGTCGATAAACAAAATACCATGCGCATCCCAGAATACTGATGCCATAACCTTGCCAGCCGATTGTTGTGTCTTTGGTCGCTTTGGAATGCTTCCACCTACCTCAACCCACTCAGCTGACGAGCTCTTTTACTTTGGGGTGTAATAATTTATCCAGGTTTTATTCATGGTCACACATCGACGCAAAAAATTCGCTTTGTTATGGTTGAAAACCTTCAGACAGGCCTCCGAATCGTCGATTTCGTTGTTGTTTTTGTTCCAGTTTTGACAAACGTGGCACCCAGTTTGAGTTGAGCTTTTTAATACCCAAATTGTCGTGTAAAATAGTAAGCACGCTGCTATATGTGATAACTTTGTAACCTCAGCCATCTCCCTGACTTTCATTTTATGGTCGGTGAAAACAATTCTGCGGATGTTTTTGACGTTTTCTTCGTTAACAGCCGTATTTAGGTGACCAGCGTTGATCGTCATTGACATCGCTACAACCACGTTTATATTCATTATACCATTCACAAATGGTTGATTTCCCTGGAGCAGAGTCCGAATAATGTTTTTCAAGCCACTCTTTCGCACCTTTCGCATTTTTATCGTTCACAAAAAAATGCTTGATCAACACACGAAATTCTTTTCTTATCCATCTTTTGACCAAGACACCAAAGTTGCTTGCTTGACACAAACAACAATAACTTGAGAACACGTGGTCCAGTTGTCATGAAACTTTGACACATACCTTATAAAGGATGGCGCTATCGAATGCTATAATAGATTTTGCATGTGTATGCCATCTATATGTCAGTCCGGGAACTTTGATCAATGTAGTATGTATTGTAGGTCGATAAATCTGTGATGAAGTCAAGATTTCCTTTTTGTTCTTGTAGATTAAGACTAATCGTTTCCTATAAAAGTTATCCTAGTTTATTGTGCTAACTCCCGGTTCATGTGAAGAAAATGTCACGTGTAATCATCGATATCCACCCGTTTCGACAAGTAACAGTAATGAAGGGCCTAACTTAGGAACTACATAGATGAGAGAGAAGCGAATGAATGAGAGTGCTTGAATGTATTATATTAGAATGATGACATTCATCTTGTATTGTTATATAATACAAGCGTAGTCTTTCAAGGTCCGGGGGCATGTTGGCGCCTGATCTATTTGCATGAAGACGCGCAGTTAAGCTAACTGCTATACAATATGTAAAGGCGTTCGAATATTTATAATAAGTGAACAACGTTTGGTCATGTATCTACCTTCATGACATTACTTGTAAAAAATCTTTTAACGACAATACAGCAAGCTTATCACGTATCCCGAAATTTCATTTATTATTCCCGAAGTTCTCAACATTTGGTATGGAATAATAAACTTTATTAATCATTTTAAATTCAAATTACGTGGCTATGCTGGCAGGAGTATCTTATTCAATATTTTCCACTGATATTAAATTTATTTTGCTGTGCTGATGGTTTTACACGTGTAAATGAAATGTAGTGAAATGCAGTTTTAATTTAATTGTCAAGCAATTTTAGTTGATGTTCACGAATAATATCTAATTGTGTTTAATTTGTTTCAGGTATGGACTGTCGATTCTGCAGAATACGAATTGCAGGGTATGATTTTTTTTAAATCAACCTATTAGGAACTGTCTATATCGCCTCGCTGCTGGACTCGTGTCTCTACCAGAGATAACTGACAGTATGCCCTCCACGCTTATCCATTGTAGATTGATGGGATACATTCGCCGTTGAACTCGTGAAAGTTTCCTTCCAATGTTTATTTCACCGAAATCTAACACGTAATTTTATCCGTGCAGGGGCGGAGAAAGAATACTAACCTCTGCGGCCGGGGTCGGCCTGCCGTAAAAGCCGACAAAACAACCCACCCTAGCTACGTGGTAGGGCCTCAAGCCCGTCTGGATGGCGATCACCTTAGGTCTTAAGTATGCCGCCATAATAACCTTGTGTTGTGTTCCGGCATTAGTGATCCAAGTTCCTGTACCCTTATGGGACAGCAGCGTGTTCGCGATGCCACTGGCATTGCAAACACCCATAGGCGACGGTAACTGCTAAATTCTAAGCGGGCCGTCAGCCTGTCTGCTGTCCTACAGAAATAAAAAAAAAACGTACCCCCAAGACGGGATTAAGTGTGATAACTACTAAGCCATATTATTTAGACCTTTCTGATAACCGAAAGACCTACTTAGAAAGTATTTCTAAGTAGATATCTCGTGACTCTAGATGAGAGGGTTTGGAAGAGTCTTAAAAAGATATTTGAAAGTTTAACTCTGATTTATTGTGAAAATGTTCTGCGAACCTGTATCTAATTACATTGTTTCATGTATTGTACCAAAATTATAGTCGTTTACAATATGTATTGATTCTTTTTCAATACAGTACCAGTACGTCAAATCCATGTTATGTAATACCAAGAAGTTAACTGGATAGATAGATTGGAAACAATATTGCATAAATAGATTTGTGAGTCGCAGAAGTTCAACATGATTCCGCATCTCGACAATCTAATGTTATTAAACCAGATCCATTAAGCTGATCGAAGACGATAAATTTTGCATTTTACATGTTTTGTGCCTTTGTGTTGGTATTTTAAATTAAATCGAAAAGAGAACGTGTATCTTCTTCATAGCAGCGTTTTGTCTCAACGTCACTGAGGCTACTTTTAAGCTTAATCTGATTTCCTCACAAAAATCTAACAGATTTAACAATATATTTTGCATAATTAATTGTATTTTTATTTTGATCGGATAAATGTATTACTGCAGCCTGAGATACTTCTATAACTTTCGTAATGACGGGAGACTGTCTGTCTTAACGACGTAACACCGACATCAGGCTTGGCATTCTCGAGCGGAGGTCATTGGTACTCGAGAAAAACATCTCATGTGGGATACAAACTCGGCTTGATTACTGTTTGGAGTATGAATCCAAAAATATCCGTTACGGCTGGAAGTGGTTCATTTTCGACTTCGCTGGAGAACTCTAGTAGATAGTTCATCGTTTGTACAGGGCTTAAAAGTCGCGAACATAATAATATCGATATAGTATCGTGATCGGATAAATGTCAAGTGTTGTTTGTATACTTATTGACATTTGAGATACCCCGTTGGGTCCATTCGCCTGGAAAATGGAGGGCCTTGAGTGCCGAAGGTTTTAAAGTTTTAACCGAGTCGTTCGTGTTATATAAAGATAAAGTGAATTACATCTGCCGTATCTTTTGTACAAACAAGTTAAGTTAAGTTTAAGAAAAGCATAACAAATTATTTGACGGAAACAATTCCGTCAAATAATTTGTTATGCTTTTCTTAAAAAGTAGTAATTATGATAATTTTTTTATTGAAATTGAAATTAATTTGACTATTATTTTTAGATTGATTAAAACCAAAAAACAGATGTCTTACTGAAAATCATTCTAATAAACAAAAATTCATATAACTGAATGAATTTGTTAAATTGATGTGTAAATAAACACATTAATCAAAAGTTTCCGGAAGAAAAACACAAAATGTTCGCAAAATTCGCTTTCATTCATCGACATAATTTCCATCTAAGGCGATTCAATCGGTCCTACGCTTCTCTAACTTCTCGATACCGTGTTTATAGAACGATTGATCTTGCTTGCAATATAGGCCTCAATTTCGGCAATGACTTCCTCGTAGATGGTAGATAAATCTTTTTCCCCGGAGCAACCTATTCAGGTCTGCGTACAGCCAGTAGCCACTGGGAGCCAAATCTGGCGAATACGGGGTGTGGGGCAGCAATTCGAAGAACAAATCGAAGTGCAATCAGCAATTTGACCATCGTAGCCATTGATTTATGACATGGTGCATTGTCTTGGTGGAACAGTGGTTTTTTTTCTTTGCCATGGTGGGCCATTTGTTCTTTATTTCTTTGCTCAATTGGTCCACTAACGCTGTATAGTATTCAGAATTGATCCTTTTTCTTTCTCAAGATAGTCGATAAACAAAATACCATGCGCATCCCAGAATACTGATGCCATAACCTTGCCAGCCGATTGTTGTGTCTGGTCCACCTACCTCAACCCACTCAAGTAACGAGCGCTTTGACTCTAGAGTGTATCCAGGTTTCATCCATGATCACATACCGACGCAAGAAATCCGCTTTCTATGGTGAAAGACTTCAGATAGGCCTTCGAATCGTCGCTTCGTTGTTGTTTTTGATTCGGTGTTACAAACGCGGCACCCAGTTTGAGTTGAGCTTTTTCATACCTATGCATTGCATATGTGGCGCCATCTGTCAGTCTGTCATATGTCAGTCTGGGAACTTTTTGATCAATGTAGTACAATTTTTCGAAAAAAAAACAATGTTGTTGTTTGTGTTATGTTCAATTATTATTTTCTTTTCAGCTATGGTCAGTATCTTAACGTTAAATCCCGGTTTCAATTCAAACTTTCGTTTCGGGATTTGAAGTCTGCTGTCCAACTTTTTTCTTCACTTCGCACGGCATCTCTGGTAGTGAGTCCATTAGCACGCATATCACCGTTTACAACGTCAAGACTCTTTGGTACATCATCGGCTATTATGTACAACCTAACCCATATATACCTTAACTAACTAAAACCTGGAAGTCTGTCGATAGATGTTTTCACAAGACATATATTTTTACACGATCAGCTGCGATGTCCATTGCCGGCATTGTTTGGTCGGCGTTTGGGACGGAGGTACTCAGTGCGGCCTGTTACATATCCTAATGTTTTTCTTTGGAAATTCTTGTTATTTGAATGTTTGCAAATTGCTCTTTAGATTATAATAATATATAAGTTATCATGTTTTTTCCTACGATATCTTAGAATGAGTTTGTTTACTCGTAGATATCATTATAGCGTAGTATTTTCTTAAGGTTATCATTGTTTTGAAATGTGTTTCCTGTCGTTGTCAAAATAATTGTTGATTGTTTAAACTTTGATATCCGTATGGAAATCTCTGTGTAGTTATGACGTCGTTCTTCTTTCTTTTAAAAGATTCTTTAAATATGTAACTAGCATAAATACATACACACAAATACCTAGTCAGGTCATAAATTCTGTCACATGTTTAATGTAAAATAATTGTAACAAGTTTATTAATTATGTAACCATTCATATGAATGGTTACATAATTAATTATGTAACCTTATTATTATCTTATTATAACCTTATTATTAATTATGTAACCTTATATTCCAAAATTATGTAAATTTGGTATATACGAAAAAACTGGTATATACCAAAATGAACTTAACAAAACATAGATTCTTATGACATTAAAGTTTATTCAAAATGACCTCCGTGATTTTGAATACAAGCCTTCAATCTGCGCGGCCAGTTGTCTATCGCAGCACGAACGAGGTCCATGTCAATATCGGCGGCTGCCTTAATCAAGGATGTCTTGAGTGACTCCAAATTGGGATGAGGCTTTGAGCACGCCTTTTCCTCCAAGTGTTGCCATATCTTGTAATCTAACGGATTCAAATCTGGACTGGAGGAGGGCCAGTCTTCGTGCCGGATGAAGTCGATTTCACGCGCCGCCAGCCAGTCTTGTGTGCTCTTCGCTCTATGAGCTGGCGCCGAATCTTGTTGGAATACCCAGTGCCTGTTATTGAACATGGTATGAGAAACAGGTTCCACAAGGTTCGTCAGGACTGTATTTTGATACACAACAGCATTCGTTTTTACACCTTTCTCACAAAAATGTACCTCTGTTAAGCCCCAATAAGAAACTCCCAACCATACCATGAGCGAGGATGGAAAATGACCTCGTTGGACACGCGGAATACGGTTGCTCGCTTCTTCACTACTGTGTGCGTACACCTTATCATTTTGTTTGTTGTAGCTCTCTTCTACGGTAAACATTTTTTCATCCGAAAAAAGAATTTCCCGATATTTTTTTCCCGCGTACCGCTTCAACAAAGCGCGGCATCTCTTCAGTCTCAGGTCCATTAGACGAGCATTCAAACGATGTCCTGTTTTTCTTCGATATGCCCGAAGCCCTAAGTCTTCATTTAACACCCTTTTCACCGTGGTTCTGCTTAACCCCATCTGAAGGGCCAACAGTTTCTGCTTACGTTTGGGATTTCTTTGAATTCGTGCCTTCACAGCTTTTATCACTGCTGGAGTCCTAACAGACCGAGGGCGACCACTTCTTGACCTGTCATCTACACTAGAGTCTTCATTGTATCGTTTGATGGTACGATAAACGAATCTTTTAGTAATATTCAAATTTTTCAGTATGTTAAAAATTTGAATTGGCGCGTAACTGCAACGATGCAACGCAATAACTGCAACACGGTCTTCTTTAAGCGTCCACTCCATATTTAAAAATGAGTAAAATTCTAAAAGTTATACATTTTTATTTTCATGAACAATTCGAAATTCGAATTCAATAAACTTTTTTGTGGCCAGCATTCTAAAAGAAAAGTTTTTACTGTGTGACAATACTTATGACCTGACTAGGTATATATATATATATATATATATATATATATATATATATATATATATATATATATATATATATATATATATATATATATATATATATAAGTCATAAAAGACGGCTCATGTCCTACTCCCTCTAACACGCACGCGACACAGGAAAGGCACCATTCGGTTTTATTTTTGTGAATAGAAACTCAGACGGAAATTGCTCCAGTTAAAGCCAAAGCTTGCCATATAATTAGGCTATGAACCAGAAATGGTAATGTCACGGATAGGGCGTCGTTGCGAACGACAGGTTGCTGATTTTGGTGTGGTATTTATTTATATAATAATTTTAATGCCTTATAAGTTGCATTCTACCGTATTTTGGAGCCTAAGATTTTGCAATGCAATATCTGTTATAGTTTAACAACTATAACAGATTAGGAACTACACAGTAACCTATGTAGTTCTATACTGAGAGCGTGAGACTGCAAACTCAAGTAGAATAATTCAATGTTATGTATTATTTATATGGGTAAGATTATTCTGTATTTACTGTCCTGCACACAAAGGTTTTCTAGCTACGAATTGAGGGTTTTGTACGCGTTATAGTATTTGTCTGATAGTACTTTGGCAATGCTTCGAATGTTGCAACAATATTTGTAGATGCAAGGCTGCAAAAGCGGTCCTGTGACAGCCGCGGGCAAAATTTACACGTCCTCAGTTTCTGACGCTTCAGGCTTACGATGGACTTCTAGCGCTGTGCATCTCTTAGCCAACAATGGGCGCGTACGGGCGCATTGCAAGGAAAAGGGACTACACCGATTATTGGCCTTGCCCCAAGCGGTGAGCTAAAAGAATTTCCTCCTCGAAAAAGATATCCCTGTTCTTATACTAGCTTTATTTATAATACGAGCTTCCAAAGGTACTAATAATACACAGTTCGACGGCCTCGGTAAGCGAACTCTCGTATTGTATACTAACTTTTCCATTATGTAAAACTCGGAAAAAGTTTCGGGAAAATGTCTAAACATTTCGTTGAAACCCGAAACATGTATTGATAGTTCGTTGACTTCGAAACAGTTTTCAAACAACATTATGCTTCGTGTAATTTTGAACTAAGAAAGGCCTTCTCAAGAAGGTTTATTAAAAAAAAATCTTCGTAATCTAGTACAAGTAAGTAATCTATTAAAGGGTATAATTTATAATACATCTAGTTTTTTTATCCTCGTAGGGGCGTAGAAAGAATACTAACCTCTGCGGCCGGGGTCGGCCTGTCGTAAAAGGTGACAAAATAACCCACCCTAGCTACGTGCTAGGGCCCCAAGTCCGTCTGGATGGCGACCACCTTTGGTCTTAAGTATGCCGCCATAATAATCTTGTGTCCCGGCATTGGTGACCCAAGTTCCTGTACCCTTATGGGACACGAGCGTGTTTGCGATACCACTGGCGTTACAAACACCAAGCGGGCCGTCAGCCTGTCTACTGTCCTACAGCAACAAAAAAAACTATTCTTTCACTCTACGTGTAGTTAACCTTTTTAAGGTATGTAGTTTCCGAATCGATTCACTTCCAGGATTTTTCACGAAGCTTAGTGTGTATGAGTGGGAACACTGATTTCTGTAACACATATTTCCTAACTAGCTCCGAAATTAGGGGTTTGAGCTTTTTACCTGGCAAAATTATTGTTTAATACAGTTTTATTTTTTTATTATTTTGCCAACACACCCGACATGGTACCTATTCTTTCATTTTCAGAACTATCAAGAATCGTAGTTGACCAGTTTGTATACTTTATTGTGCTCGTATTGCTATTGAATTTTTGATTGTTTTAATTATTTTAGCGTCTACTAATCTTGATTTTTATATCTGTTGTGTACCGCCTTGTACAATTACTTTAAATATTCCTAATAAGGTTGTCTGGGAGAGATCGCTATTTAGTGAAAGACCGCCGTTTGTTCACTATGTTTTACTATTTTCTTTTTCTTCTAGAATATATCTATTTTCTCTAAAAAAATTCTGTGTAGTGAACAGTAAACAATTATCTATCTTATTGTTATATATATATATATATATATATATATATATATATATATATATATTATACTTTAACCCTGTATTTCATCTTCTTCTTCCTTCTTCCTCCTGCCTTTATCCCACATTATATGGGGTCGACACAACATGTTACATGTTGTAATAGTTGTGGCTTACTTTTTACAACCGACCGCCCGCCTGACGTTAACCCCTTTTTGGGGAAATATCTGCCATCCTTTTTATTTAAATTAATTTTCTCATTTCACATTGAAAGTAGGACATGAAATTTCGTTGTCAATCATCTAATATTCATAAACTTCATATAATTTAATAATCATCTCAACTGTAGATAGTTTAAGCATTAATATTGCTAGTGACTATTGGTTAAATGTATCAGAAATTTGTATTTTATTGTGTTCAGGATTAAGTCGAGATTTGCTTGAACACAATCTCCTTCCCTATGTTCCAATAACACCATCTTCACCGAAGACTTTTCAACCTTATACGTAAATATGCCGAATGTTTGGTTTGAGCGACCGCAACCAACTAATACAGCAATGGTCTGCATAGTTGTTGATTTTCTTTTTTGGTGGTATGTATTATATAACACTTTTTTCTAGCTCGTATAAAGCCAGTAAAGGGGATCGAGCAATGTCGTATTGGAACATTGTATTTTACGAGTATTTTAATCCTGATCTCCGGGCCTTTTTTTGCGTATCTATCAATGTAATCTTAATCCCTTTCAGATAAGGTGGATATTCCGTCAATTCTTTTTATTGAAGATCGCTTCTTCACCTCGAGTTGGAGTGGATAATTTGTGACCTCATTGCGGGTACTTTCACATATTTCGTATTCATTATATGCCAGAGGATATTGAAGCTTTCGCTTTTATTTGTTCTAATTTATTAACGCGTGTGATTCATTCTTGATTTTCCTATTGAATTAGGCGTAAGAAGTCTCACTAAGACCTTCGGCGCAAATTCAAAATTACCTGAAGGTCGAAATTATCACGAAAATGTTTCTGTTTGGGGTCATGTTTAGTAATTGTAATTCAGACAAGAATAGAATTTAGAAAAACTATTCCATTTTTTTTTTGTAATATGGAACTAAACGGTCTATCTACCCACTTTCGCAGATATTGGGAATCTCTATCCGGCTTCG
Organism: Malacosoma neustria; assembly: GCA_963693495.1. Taxonomy (NCBI): domain Eukaryota; kingdom Metazoa; phylum Arthropoda; class Insecta; order Lepidoptera; family Lasiocampidae; genus Malacosoma; species Malacosoma neustria. The sequence continues at coordinate 5,717,019 of OY856397.1, forward strand.
ACTTGATGTGTGATTACTCCCCACTAAGGTGGTGTGGGGCACCAGATCAAACACACCTATGTTAGAGGTAGAGCATCACGGCTGCCTTTCGTTGACCAGTCCTCCGTGTGGAGGTTCAGTCTTTTGGGTGTGTCAGTATCAGTACCTGGCACTGTCCAACTGCAAGCTAAATGCGTAGAAAGATCCGACAAAACACTGCCTTAACAAATATGTGTGTGTCCACTTCATTTCACTTCATTCATCCATTTCATTCCATCAGATCTTTTTGAAGTTTCACAAAGGAAATTTCTGTCATCCCCCTCGTATGTTTTCTTCGACCAAACCTTGAAATCGCCTGAGAAAAAAATACATAAATTTTCCCATGCCTGTAATAAAACTGAACTACGCATCCGAGCCCGCTGATGATAGGTATAAATAAATATAGAGGCGGCGTACAGAGCAGGAAACAACAAAATCCGTCTATCGTATCTCCTCGCCCTTGGCGTGCGATATTCGTTGTTTATCACGCGTTTTGTGAATGGATAACGTGAATGGATAATCCACTGTTATCTATCTCATAATTAATGCATTCTGTAATCATATTTACGTATCCTTAGTCCTCGAGATGGAAATGCTTGATGCCCACCATGTAGCTTGGGGGCTGGCGGCGGGGTAGTTTAGGTCTCCCGTGCGCCCCACAGTGGACAATAATGCACGTCGCTGGTATACCCGCTACCCTCTCCTCTACTGCCCGAAGTCCAGGGGGTAGATAGAATATCCTTTCGCGTGCCTCCCGCGGTATTGGATCGGATCTATGTGAAAGGAGACAGATGAATTACTAAATTAGTTAGCTCACTTGCAGCGAAAAAGGTCGCCGGCAGTTTCTTTTTTTTTCGGGGTTAAGCAAAACTTAAATACATTTAATTAATCTTCATCACATTTCTCCACGCAGGGGCGGGGTAATATAACGACACATGCGGCCTGAGGCGGCCTGTCGTAAAAGGCGACAAAACAACCCACCCTAGCTAGGTGTTTGGGCTTCAAGCCCACCTGGATGAAAACCAGATCTGGTATTTAAATATGCCGCCGTAATAACCTTGTGTTGTGTTCCGACGTTCCAGATATCCTACACGGGTGGCAGCTTGTTAGCCATGAGCCTGACATCAGTCAGCTTGTCTTTCAGCGATAGTAAAATGCTTTTTCCTTAGTTTTCTCTTGTCTAGGAATATTCCTTTTTGTTCCGAATATTTCCGTGCAGGTGCGGAGAAAGAATACTAACCTCTGTGGCTGAAGTCGGCCTGTCGTAAAAGGCGACAAAACAACCCACTCTAGCTACGTGGTAGGGCTCCAAGACCGTCTGGATGGCGACCGCCTTTGGTATTAAGTATGCCGCCATAATAACATTGTGTTGTGTTCCGGCATTAGTGACCCAAGTTCCTGTACCCTTATGGGACAGCAGCGTGTTCGCGATGCCACTGGCGTTGCAAACACCCATAGGCGACGGTAACTGCTAAATTCTAAGCGGGCCGTCAGCCTGTCTGCTGTCCTACAGCATTAAAAAAATTTCAAGTCCGCGTTCATATAGAACGAAGTTTACATTTTCACAGTATATAATACTGTGAAAATATCTAGCCCTGCGACCTAATTAAGTGTAGGCATAAAAAAACATCTACAAACGCAAGTATTCAATTGTATTTAAGGGAAGTAACATATCTGTCGTATTAGGTAATTCAAATATAAACTGCGCAACCGATATAAACGTCAGATGATAAAAATAAACATGGATCCGTCCAGTCCGTCGTGTCGTGCGCGATATAAAGACTATTTATATTATTGTATCAATGAATTGGTCGTCGGCGCGCGTACATTTTGCTTTTGTGTGTGGGGGGTGTCTTGAAAACGGGCAAAAGCATATGGGTATAAACTTTACCCATATGCTTTGAAACAGCAGAGAAACTGACGGTCCATTTAATAGTGAGCAGTTACCTATTGATGTTTGCGACGCAAGCGGCATCGCTAACACACTGCAGTCCGCCTTAGCAGTGGTCGGCAACCGTGTACGAGGCATGCCTTTTAAGTTTTATCGTTTGAAGAAAAAAACACAACTAGAACCTTATAGTACTTCTTATTGTTTTTCAAAGTATTCATCACGTAGCTTAATACACTTTTCCATTCGCTCAAACCAGTCATTAGGTCTTTATTTTATTTTTTATTTGTATTAATTGAAGTAATCACCCATGCAATCAATGCATCTTTGCCAATGCAGTGGCAGTTTATTAATGCCCTTCTTAAAGAAATCAGCTGGACGGGAGGCAACAAACTTCTTCAAAGGCATTTTGTACTGCCTCTCGGGTATTGAATTTCTGCCCGCCAAGAAGTTATCTAAATTCTGGAAAAAGTAGTAGTCTGTAGGCGCAAGGTCTGGTGAGTAGGGCGGATAATGGAGAACTTCCAACCCCAGTTCTTGCAACTTGGAGACCGTCTGCTATGCAGCATGAAGTCTCGCGTTGTCGTGCAGGAGTAGCGGAGACGAGCGATTGACCAATGCTGGTTGGAGATGTGCCAGCTTCTCCATCATTGTGTTCAGTTCTTCACATTACACATCTGCAGTAATGCTCACCCCGTTTGGTAAGAAGCTGTGATGAATCACACCGGCGCTAGACCACCAAACAGTGACCATCACTTTTCTGGGGGTAAGTTTTCGTTTAGGGCATTGTTTAAGTGCTGAACCAGGATTCAACCAACTTGCTGAGCGCTTGCGGTTATCAGAATCCATTTTTCATCGCAGGTAACAATGCGGTTCAAAATTCCTTCATTTGTGTGTCTGTTGAGCAGTGCAAGGCACGTCTCAACGCGTCCTTCGCGCTGGCGATAATTGAGTTCGTGGGGCACCCATTTGTCAAGCTTTTTTACCTTGCCAATTTGACGCAAGTGGACCAATATTGTTTTGACGCTAACGTCAAAAGCTGCTGCTAATTCAACCCTAGATTGTGTATCATCAGCTTCCACAATCGCCTTTAATTCGTCATTGTCGACCAAAGTCTTCGGACGACCGCGAGGTTCATTTTTCAGGTCGAAATTCCCAGAACGGAAGCGAGCAAACCAATAACAGGTGGTGCGTTGGTTTGTAGTGTTAGCTCCGTAAACGTCGTTGATGTTGCGTGCCGCTTGTGCCGCGTTGCTGCCACGACGGTACTCATATTCCATAATTACTCGAATTTTTAACATATCCATGACGACAAAAAAGATTGAAATGCGATGAAAATGTAACACTAATCAATAAACAAATAACTACTTTTGGAAAAAGAATTCCATGTTTTTAAAATAAAATTAATTTGACATTAGAATTCTTAGCCAAACAAAAATTATTTTGATTTGAAATGGCCAGTACTGCAGAACGGCAATTTCATAGGTAAAGACCTATTTATTATAACATTTATTTCACTCTAAAGTGGGGGTGTTCAAAATGGCTGACTTGAAAGCGTCGACTGCTTCTTCACCGGACTGGAACCTTTGACCACGAAGACTTTTCTTAATTTTAAGTAATGTAAAGAAATCGTTAGGGCTTAGGTCATGAATTTATGAAGGATGGTCAAGAATTTCTACCTTTTCCTGCTTCAAATACTCAATCGTTTGACGAGCGCTGTGTGAGCTTGCGTTGTCGTGATACAGGATGATGCGTCGCTTTGAGTTAAATTTTTGAAGTCTGACGATGGCTTGTGGTAAACAAACTGTGGTTAATCTGCGTTAATCGTTCTGCGATCTTCAAGTGCAATAGTCGCAACATGACCGGTTTTTCCTACGAAAGTGGCCACCATCTTCTTTGAAGTGCTTCGAGAACGAACAACTTTAGTCGGCTTTGGCTCGTCTTGAAAAACCCAGATTGTAGATTGTTGTTTGGAATCAGGACCGTAGGCATAGATCCAATATTCGTCACCACTGATGACTCTCCTCGGTTGAACCTTTGCAGAGTTTTCTTACACCATCTGACGCGGGCTGCCTTGTGATCGTCGGAAAGCAGATGCGGTATCCAACGGCAAACTAGCTTTCTCACACCAAGCGCTTCATGAAAGATCTTATGAATGGTTGTCCCTGAGATGCCTAATAGAGCCTCTATCTTTCTATACGTCACATGACGATCTTCGAGAATTAGTTGTCTCACAGCAATGATCTTCAGTGAAGGCGGATTTTGGGCGTCCTTCGCGAGATTTGTCACTAACACTAGTATGTCCACGCTGGAATTCTAAACACTAGCGTTCGACAGTCCACAGACATGGAGCTTCATCACTGAACACAGATGTTCTAAAGTTCTAAAGTTGTAGAAAATTATTGCACGAACATTTTCGTACGTGACCTGACAGATTCCAATCGACGCCGTGACTAAACAATAGCATTAATCCTAATATGTACTTTCAACTGTTTTGAGATTCAAATTTTAAACATATTCAAATATAGAACAGTTCCAAATTCAAAATTGCCGGAAAATATGTATACGACAGAACTTAAAAGGCATGCCTAGTAATACAAAAGAGCCACATATGTATATATAATACACAATTGAAATTAAATCAAAGAGCCATTTTTAACATACTACATAGCCGCTATATACACAGCCGAGGAGTCAAAGAGCTGCATGCGAGTCTCGAGCCGCCGGTTGCCGGTCACTGGCGCAGGGAAACATGTGTTCATGTTACGTTCTGTAATGCAAATAATATCTATTTCATTAATATCATTATTGTCGTATGACTCTAAAGCTAATTCTATTTGTGCCGATTTCGAAAGTAACCCATTAACATTCTGATGAAGGATCCTAAGCCTGTTATGAACGAAAACATTCTAATTTAGTTTCTCCGAGATCACTTGTTTGTGTAGCTTTATCTTGAACGAAATCATGTACATATTTTATTTTGTATTGTAAAATATGTCTAAGAGTTAGTTGATGTACACATTTTGGCAAATAGACTGCGATACGGCATATCGACAGAGAAACCCATGTCAATATATTGAGCACTCGCTGTGCCCGCGACTCCGTCCGCGTGGAATAGTGACTGGGCAGCATATTTTGGATAAATATTATGGTTTATTTTAGATTACAAACCCTATAAACCTTAAAATATAAATAAATGAAATATGCAAACAGTCAGTGTTATCGAATGCAACTGTTACGCCATGCGCCTCCGGAATACGTGCGTTCAAACCTAAGCTAAACCCTATTTCATATATGATTGATGACCTACAATGTCCAGCCTATGCTGAACTCTATTTCATCTGATTTTTGATATAAATCTGAGGTCAACTTAAATTGGAATATTAAATTTTCGAAACTTATCATTTTTAACAAAAACTATTTTTTTTTTCTATAATAAAAATAGCCTAAGTTACTCCTTGTTACATCAGCTATCTGCCAGTGAAAGTCCCATCAAAATCGGTACAGCCATTTCAGAGATTAGCCGGAACAAACAGACAGACAGACAAAAATTGTAAAAAAATTTGTTTTGGTATATGTACCGTGTATATATATACGTCCGAATGCACTTAGTAAAAAGCGGTTATTTTAATATTACAAACAGACACTCCAATTTTATTTATTTGTATAGATTACAGAATTTAGAGCAACATACATATGTCTCAATTTGTAATTTTGTACAGGCTCTTGTAAATATTTATTAGATGGAACTTACATTTGTATATTTAGTTTTCTACAATAATTGATTAACGCAAATTTTGAAAATATAAGGCGATCTGTCGTGAACTCCAATAAGAACTATGATAGTTAAAGTATTTTTACGTTAAATTGGGGATTTCGCAAACTTCAGGGTATTGAAACATCTTGACTTGTAGCCCCCAGGCTTCCAAAAGGACGTAACTAGATATTTATCTCAAACTATTTTTTTTTCGTTCAGGGGCGGAGAAAGAATACTAACCTCTGCGGCTGGGGTCGGTCTGTGGTAAAAGGCGACAAAACAACCCACCCTAGCTACGTGGTAGGGCCTCAAGCCCGTCTGGATGGCGATCACCTTTGGTCTTAAGTATGCCGCCATAATAACCTTGTGATGTGTTCCGGCATTAGTGACCCAAGTTCCTGTACCCTTATGGGACAGCAGCGTGTTCGCGTTGCCACTGGCGTTGCAAACACCCATAGGTGACGGTAACTGCTAAATTCTAAGCGGGCCGTCAGCCTGTCTACTGTCCTACAGCATTAAAAAAATACACCCTTGAAGTAATATTCGTTATAATGTACGCACACATACGCAGATCCCGCTGTATGAATGAAACGTAACGATCCACACCTCAGACAGACATGTCATGATGTGTTATAATTATGCGTACATAACATACGACACGAGTTATAACAGACGATTTTGTCTTATAGTGTTCTCGTCTTCATTGAGTTTGGCGCGGGTTTCTTTTCATTGATTATTGGCGAACTCAATGAATGGCGTAGCTGCTTTCGCACGTCTGAGGGGATCGCGGGGTTTTTATGTATAAACATTTAATTGTATTTATCATCATCATCATCCCAGCGTTATATCCCGATTGCAACCCATACTTTCGTTTCGTTGCCCAGGGTCCGCTTTCCGACTTTTTCTTCTCCACTTCGCACGGTCTTCAGCATCCCTGGTAGTGAGCCCATTGGCACGCATATCACCCTTTACGACGTCAAGCCAGCACTTTTTAGGTCTACCCCTCCTGCCGGGGCCCGGCGGAGGCAGCATGGCCAGACATTTGTTTCCCACTTAAGCATCCGATTGCTGTAAAACGTGGCCGTACCAGCGGAGCTGACACTCCTGTAATCTATCTGCGATGTCACGGACATGAAGACTGCTGCGAATGCGGGAGTTCCTAACGCGGTCCTTCTGCGTTACTCCACACATCCATCGCAGTATATTTATCTCCGTGACACGCAGTCCTTGCTTGTGTCGCTCTAACACCTTTAATTTAATTATATTTATATATATTAATAGCTGACCTGGCAAACGTTGTTCTGAGATAAAAAAAAAGTAGCCTATGTTCTCTAAAGTCCAATCTATCTCTATACCGAAATTCATGAAAATTGTGTTTTTATTTATTGCTCTTAGAAAAACTTGGTACTGTGGTTTAGGCGTGAACATGATGTAACAGACATAGATAGACAGAGTTACGTTCACATTTATAATATTAGTATATCTTTTTATTGCTGTAGGACAGAAGACAGGCTGACGGCCCACTTAGAATTTAGCAATTACCGTCGCATATGGATGTTTCCAATGCCAGTGGCATCGCGAACACGCTGCTGCCCCATAAGGGTACCATAACTTGGGTCACTAATGCCGGAACACAACACAAAAGTTATTATGGCGGCATGCCTAAGACCAAAGGTGGTCGCCGTCCAGACGGGCTTGGCGCCCCACCACGTAGCTAGGGTGGGTTGTTTTGTCGCCTTTTACGACAGGCCGACCTCGGCGCAGAGGTCAGTATTCTTACTCCGGCACCTGCACGGGTAAGAAGTATAGAAGTAGTATGGTTATAAGTTGTTAATTGATAGTCCGGTTGGGGCTATATGAGAAAATAAAGGGACCGGGGATTTGTGGCGCAAACTCGGACAGGCCAGCAGCGGACAATGAACGGCTGCCGACGACGACGGAGTAGTCTAGTATCTATTTTTCATAACACAAGCGCTCTGCTGCTTGCTTGCTATGGCTCTTATGTTATGAAAACTATAGACAACTGATATAAGTAGTATTCGTTTACTTTTCTGTAAATCAATACACATTACGCACACATCCAGACGGAACGGGAATCGAACCCGTGACGTCAAATGAAATATTGAACGGTTGTAAATAAAACTCAGTCACAATGCATTCATTCATATCACATATCCATTTTATAATGAGCAGCATGCTTGTTATTATGACCACACCGTGGCGTAGCGGTTAACGCACGTCTATTTACAAAATAAAAGTATAGCAGTCGCCTAGTACCCATAACATAAGTGCTATGCTACTTGTTTTGGGACTATATGGCGTTGTGTGTATATTTATTTATTTACGTATTATACATCCCAGAGCACCAAAACGTAGAGACATCACAGGATCTGCGACAAAAATCATTCATCGACATTATGTAAAAACATTTTTTCCTATTGCTAAGGAGTAAGAGACAGGCTGGCGGCCTAGTAAGCAGTTACCGTCGCCTGTGGATGTTTGCATCGCTAGGGGCACCGCAAACACGCTGCTGTCCTATAGGGTAGGGTACCTGGGTCACTAATGCCGAAACACAATACAAGGTTATTATGGCGGCATACTTATAGACCAAGGATGGTTGCCATCCAGACGGGCTTGGGGCACCCTACCTACCACTTAGCAAATATCAAAACTACGTATGCAACGCTACTCATCTGTGCAAGTACCGTCCCGTAAAAGAAAAAAAACAAACGAGATTCTATATTAATTCGTAGTATATTCAACTTTTCATAGTATTTCACTTATTACTTTGTTTACGTTGGCCGAAACAAAATAAAAGTTTAATAAATTTATTACTCAACGTATCGAACTCTGACTGATCGATCTGGGCGGATTGCTTGTTGTTTTGACCAACAGGGAAAACTTGTTATTATGGTAAATAATGTAAATTAGTTACCAAGACTTTCCACTTCATTTCTTCACAACAGCCTCACGAGCCTGACTCGCCAAATTAGCATATTTACCGTTCACTGTAGTCCTTTTCCGTAGGTAATCTATTAATAGAATTCCCTCGCTATCCCAGAAGATAAATACTTTCCCACCTTGATTTTCTTCGGCGGTCTTTCTCCTTTTTTAATCCCTTGCATAGACTCTTGTTTGGAGTCCGGATCATACTGTCGAATCCACGTTTCATCCACGGTTACGATACGATCACATATTTCGTAAATTTTATTGTCAGCAAGCACCAGAAAATCCTTAAAGCTCTCAATGTTTGATAACGGGTTGTTTTTATACTACCACTGAGTCCCACAATTAGTAACGATATAATTAGTCATCGTTAAGTACCTTAGGTTGCGAACTTATCAGTCGCCCCTCTTAACTATGCAACCACCTAAACGAACAGTCTAGAAACTGCTCGATATTGTTCTCGATTGTTAATAAATTACTACTGAATTGTATCGCAATTCTCTCTTGGCTACAGACTATCTACTTAAATATATTTTAGGTAATGTTTCCCTCAATAGGAATACCTGTCAGTGTGGGTGTCCTTCATTGTTTTTGACATGTCACTCCCTCTTCGTTTTGTTTTCACAAACAACAAGGGAATTGTTTTAATTTGTAAATGTTAAATACCAACTCATACGACACGTAAAACGTACATGTCGTATGAGTTGGTATTTAACATTTGCACCCCGTGCAGGGGCAGAGTAAGAATGCTGACTTTTGCGGCCTGTTGTAAAATATGACAAAACAACTCTAGCTGAGTGATGAATATCTCTGAATAGCAACCATCCCTGGTTTTTAAAACATGCCGCCATAATGACCTTGTGTTCCAGTATTAGTAAACCAGGTTCCAGATGCTCTTCGAGGTCGGCAACGTATTGGCAATGCCTCTGGTCTTACAAATGTCAAGTGTACGTACGTATAATACGGTGACCACTTACTTTTGAATTACCTGTCTGCCGATCTCAGCTACAAAAAATGTAAGCAGACTTATGCGTCTGTCCGTGATTTTAATTATTATGTAAGAAAAATAGTTATATTAACCTATAAACAGTTTTTCTGATCTAAGTGAACATGTCCTTCAATTATGAGTTTGTGAAAAAGCCCTACAATACAGGTTTGAATCATATATTTATTCTAGAAAAATACTATTCGTTATCATTAATGATTTAAGATTAATGTAATTTGAAGCGCTTCTGTTCCAAATCGAATCAGAAAAATATTCACAATTTGATGCATTTTAATTTGAATTTGGAACTGATTTTTTTTTGCGCACAATATGTTCGTAGTCTGACTTATTTTTAACGCCCATTCATTGACTGAATCATCCAATTGAAGGCGGGCTTCATCAGGATTTTATTTTTGTTTTCCGTTTCCTGTTTCGGTCGAAATCCTTTAACGTCTCGATTTAAACAAAAATATGTATATAACATTTGTTTAATTAACTCTAGTAAACGTATTTGTGATTGAATGCTACTTACACTTATTTTTTATTTATTATTTAACCTTATCTATACTACTATTATAAAGAGGAAAGATTTGATTGTTTGTTTGTTTGTTTGTTTGTTTGTTTGTTTGTTTGTTTGTTTGTTTGTTTGTTTGTTTGCTTTGAATAGGCTCCGAAACTACTGACCCGATTTAAAAAATTCTTTCATTGTTGGGAAGCTACACTATCCCCGGGTAACATAGGCTATATTATATTTTCAAAAAAATTAAGGATCCTTACTAAAACTCAAATAATGTAACCCAAAGTGTAAAAAAATTACCTAAAATATTATTTAAATCGCGTGCGTTGCGAAAACTATTGATGATAGAATAAAATAATGTTCTACAACTTTGCAGAACACATAATTATTTACAAAAAGTGTCGCGACAGCATATGTCTAACTATTATAGTTATGCCACAATAAGTGTTCTTTTATTTTAAAAATTTAATTGAAATGCCGCCCCTAGAAAAGACTCTTTATTTGGATCTTGGTATTAATCCTTATCAAAATAAATTACTTCATATTCAAAACTGTTTCAATACCTTTATATAACTTTTTGAATTATTCAATTCGGATATTCCATTCGAAAGATATCACGAGTTTAAAAATGTAAGTATTAGAAAAATGTTGCGTGGTAGCCGCTCACCCTGTTCGGCTAGCTAGGCAGCACCTTATGCAATGTAGGCGTGCGTCACTGGGGTTTTTACAAAAATTAGAATACTTATTAAAAAATAACGAAAAATAAATAAAAAGTAATAACAAAAAAAAATCATTAAAATAAAAGCTCATAGAAATAATAATATTCAAACTTTCTTTATAATTTTATTTTTTTAATAACCTGACGCAAATAGAAGGGTTTGCCCTCAGGGGCGCTCCTCTGTCCGAGGAGTGCGGGTGTGCGTACCCGAAGTGCCCGAGCATCCGTCACTTCACTCCCTTCTCCGTTCGAGGCGACAGAGTCCTACCTTTCTTTCCGTCTACCTCTTACATCCTTTCCAACTTAGCTCTCTGTTCGTGGCGTGGTCCCCGGTGGGATGATTGCGAATACTGATTGGGGTCCCAGGTTCTACCCTGGGACCTGATTTGGTAGTCGAAACCATGCCTATTTCGACTGCGCCTGCACAGAGTGTTCCCGGGGCGGGAATTGCATCCTCGCTGTCGGTTGGTCTTGCTGGGCCGGCTACGACGTCAGGCGACTCTGCTTTTTCTGGAGTGTCGTCTGGTAGTCGTACCCACGCCTGACTAGCACGCGACGGGGATGCGAGTCCCGTCCGGAATTGGCCGCGGACCTGTCACTCCCGGCCCTGGTTCTGTCCATGGTCGGGGGCGATCCTGGATGGACGGCCGTCGCCTCCTTTTGCGAGGCAGTAGTGTCTGCAAGGGAGGCGGCGGAACGGGAGCGGGAGTCCGCCACCGCACTCCCCTCCCGCCAACGTAGGCCGCGTCGTCGGCGCCGGAGGGCGGGCAACGATCTCCGGCCGACGTAGAAAACGGCCGCGGGCGGCCCCTCGGAGGAGGATCCGCCGCCCGCACTATTGCCGCGAGGGAGAAGGCCGCGTGCTGTTCCACAGTCCCCCTCAACTCCTAGCGTTGTTACAAGAGAGCGCCGGGGGGACGAAACCCTGACCCCCTGGCGCCAGCACTTTAGAAGTGGCCCGCTTTAAGACAAAGCGTGGGCCGGCGCTGGCCCGGGCCACGAGATTGGCAGGCCATATATCCGTGGGCCCGGGCGTAGACGATAGGAGAACAGCGGGGTTTTTTTAGTGGGTCGAACATCTTTTCCGGAGTCCCTTATATCCCTCGGTCCCCCCGGGCCGGGATAACCCGTCAAGAGAGGTTTTTCCCCGAGACCGAAAAAAAATAGAAGGGTTTAATTTTTATTTTTTTGTTAAATACCCGTGCGAAGCTGGGACGGGCTGCTAGTTACTTCATAATTTAGACAACACTCCTTTTTCACCACCACCGTAACTCTCGCTCCTGGCATTCACGTTATACCATACATGTAATGGTTCCCAAGAATGTTCATGTTGCGTACTCTCCGGATTTGGGATGAACTTTCGGCTAAAATTTTCCCATCGCATTGCAATATGAAGTTTTCTCTAAAAGGCTTTGTAAAATTTCTTAGAGGCCGGCAGCACGTCGGCAATACCTCTGGTGTTGCAGACTTCCATAGGCGACGATGACCATCTGCTATCGGATGGGCCATAGAAATCCCCTAGAGTTTAAACGCTTGAAGCGGCCTTACCAGTGATGACAGCAATGTCATACCCAGTCCCGACTTACCACTTTTCACCCGGGACACCCCCTTTCTAGGTGCACGAGCCGGGGCGTCGCAGAGCAATGACCATGTCGATCCTATGATTCCTATGGTTCTGGGTGGCGACTGGGGTTTTAGTGGGTATGCCGTCGCGGCTACCACTGGCTATCATTTGTTCGCCAGTCTGAGTGGCCATAGTTACATTAGGACTGAGAACCCCACATAACCGCGTTGGCTTCCTCCGGAGCTGCGACGCGGTACTGGTAAATTTCAGTTTCCTCTGTATAGAAAAAAAAGTAAATAAACATATAAGTTCTCCAACTGACAAATTACTCTTCAAACTACATTCGTCATTTAGCACGCCCCTAACCTTGTTCGCAGCGGTGCCAATAGCTTGATACTATTTTAGTTTAGTGGGTCATTATACGTAGTGGCCATACGGTTTATATTTGGCGAACATTTCGTTCATACAACGTCGTCGGACAGTCAATGAGATTCTTTATTTCATTTATCTACGTATGTTCTCTTGATGGTGGATTCATGTGAAGGCAAATAAATGTAAATTCGATTGTTAGTTTTAATTCATGCAGGCCTCCCAAAGACAGCCTCACACACATTCAAATCTCTCGCCGTTCCCATCCAGCCAGGATGTGCGGCGTTTTGCTGGTCTTCGACAGATGGTGCTGGATGGCGCCGATGCCGAGACGTTAACTGCTTACTATTAAGTGGACCGTCAGAATGCCTGCTGTTCCTCAACAATAAAAAAGAAATTCGCGACGTGAAAGGAACTCTTGACCATCACAAACGTTCCGACGTACGAAATCCGTGTTGCGCCACGACAGTTAAATAAAAAGACGGCTAAATTAATTAATTATTGGGTTTGGTTTGCTAATCGATGGACGTTCCTTAAAAAAAAAAGAAAAATCGACCGGTCATGATCGCGTTCACTGTGTACGTCATCTGGCTGACTGCCTGCTTTCCGACACGCATCCGCCAGCGTTTCCGTTGTGTCGATGACTAAGGAACGATCCGGTCGAGTTTAGTACAGTACCATCGACAGGATTTGTTTCATCTTTATTTTCCGTATTGTACAGTCCGTACAACGGAAAACATTCTGAGTAGCTATTTAGAATGGCGCCTTCGTCGTCTTTTTACCGTGGGGTGGGCATTCACCGCCATTACCTGAAGTCTTTTTTGTTGCTGCGGACAGCAGACAAGCTGACGGCCCAGTATTAACTGGGCCGTCAGCTTGTCTACTATTAAGTAAGCAGTTTAAGCTGCTGTCCGCATAGGGTCATGGAACCTAGGTTAATGGTGCCGGAACGCAACAAAAAGTTGCTATGGCGGCATACTTATAGACCAAGGGTGGTTGCCATCCAGGTGGCTATGGGGCCTTCCACGTAGCTAGGGCTTATATTTCCAGTACGAAACGGTTCGTTACGCACTCAAAAACTTATGGTTCGCACTCTCCTGATTTTGGATGAGTTGTAAGCCTTAAGATTTTGCATTGTAGTACGGTAAGCGGTAATTCAAATAAAAGCATGGCAGTGTGTTAGCAATACCTCTGATGATGCAAACGTGCATACGCGAGGGTGATCACTGGTCACTGGACTATGTTTGCATGTTTCTTTTTTATTGCTGTGGGATAGCAGACAGGCTGACGGCCCGCATAGAATTTAGCAGTTACCATCGCCTATGGGTGTTTGGAACGCCAGTGGCATCGCGAACACGCTGCTGCCCCATAAGGGTACAGGAACTCGGGTCACTAATGCCGGAACACAACACAAAGTTATTATGGCGGCATATTTAAGACTAAAGGTGGTCGCCATCCAGACGGGCTTGGGGCCTTCCACGCAGCTACTGTGGATTGTTTGTTTTTCGCCTTTTACGACAGGCTGACCCCGACCACAGAAGTCAGTATTCTTTCCCCGCCCCTGCACGGCGGAGCTTCAGCTATAAAAAATATTTATCCTTACAAAATTCAATTATCATCAGTCGTTTCGTGCGGCTATGACTGTCTTTATGTTTTTATTACATTTATCGGATATCCTCATTTCGGATCGTACCCATAAAAGAAACGTACAAACACGTATTGTACGTGTTTATGTACAAATACTCGTATAGCACATGATTGCATGAAGTCTTCACGCCATATAAAATTCAACATCGATGCATGTTGCATCACCTTTGTAACATACAACAATGCACAATTGCAAAATTCAGTTCCTTCATTAAAACGTCTATGATTTCGTAATGATATACTCGTTTTGTATTATGAATCAACTATAGAGTCTTTAGTCTAATAGAACTTCTTTCAGATAATTCTGCGTGATATTTATATATTTTGCATAAACACGATATCACGATATATATTGGAACCCAAAGTATGAAATTGATTTTCTAGTACGTTAAACCCTTCCTATAGTTAAATCCTATACTGTAATAGATCCGAGCGTTGCAATGACTGCTAGATAAATAAAAGCGAAGGGGGAATAATAAATTAACCTATTGTTCGTCTATCATTTCCTATGAACGTCACATAAAAAAGTAGACATATTTTCATTTATTTCTGGCTAGGATGCACACGCCCATAGATCAATCAAAATATGTAATATAACGTAGAATTACAAAGTTTACATCATCATCGTCTACCAATAGTTGTCCACTGCTGGAGTTTGCGCCACACATCCTGTGCCTGTCCGATCCAGCATCTACTAGGGTAACACACAGGCTAGGCGGCGACTTCCAATACATTTTCCGAAACCCGGTCTCCACTAGCACCCGTATGCCATTGGTCCCACGACAGACATGACCAACCCACTGCCACTGCAGTTTGTATATTTGGCGAGCTATGTCAGCCAGTTTCATTTTATTACCCATGTCCTCAGAGAGAAACAACATGTTCGATCCATAGTCCGCTGAGCGACTTGAAATCTGTGAACAAGTTCCACCATCAGTGCTTACGTCGTAGCTCCGTAGATCAATACTGGTAAAGAGATGAGGGAAAGATTAGTTATTTACCACTGTATAAAACATTTTACGAGTGATGAAACTGCAAACCACAGCTCTCTTTTCTCTCCAGCGATGATAGCCACTTTTTTTTTTTTTGGGCACCTTTTTTCGAGTTTAAGTAAATCAAACGGCAGTTGCCCTTGAAAGAATCTAATTTCGCCTCATATTTGATATACCTTTTTGAACAAGAATTAGAGTTGGTTGGAGGTATGAATATTGCACTTGTTACTGAATATTGTACTTGTACTCGTGGTCCGAAATGAAAGCAATTAATCAAATTAAAAAGTAAAAAATAATTCTTAACATAAGAATAAAATTATTGACGAGAAAATTAATGTCACTGTTCTAAAAAGTGATGCGTCATAATTTTTTACTAGTTTCATTCCGAAATGCAGAGTTAGTTTAAAAATATCGCACACTTTAGAGAACAGTGAAATTAATTTTATTCATAATTTAAGAATTATTCTTTACTTTTTAGTTGGACTAACCATAAAAACGTGTTTTTTTAGTTTTTTTTTTAAATATTGTATAGTTTATTTATTGTCGATTCCTAATCTTCCGGCAGAAGGAAAAGAAAGCATTAATCCTGATGATCCTGATAAGGACTATGGTACAAAATTATTAAATTTTTGCATTTTCATCAGGTCTTGACAAGTGTGTAAAATTTTAATTTTTTTGATCGTTCAATGTGGGTAAAAATTGAGTTCGAAAATTCCGTTACATAGATATACATATGAGTACAGGTCAAGTTAATACTAGTAAAAGCGTGGTAAAAGACGAATATTTCATTTTTACGTTATAATTATGCGAAAGAAATCACCCATACCAACGGTCTTGTTATTTTTGGCATGTGTGTTTTTATATTTATAAATACTTTAAGAAGTATCCAGGTTAATTAATTAATCAATGAATAAACAATATTATTTTGGCATTAAAACGTTAAGAAGGGAGGCTGATTGATTAATTAATTGTTGATCGGAAATTCTCCGTCAATATGCACCTTCGTGTGGGTAAATATTTAATTGGCACAACGAGAGGTTTCTGCTTGTAATTTCGTTATCTTCTAAATGTTTCGTTATGTGTAAGCTGAAGTGGTAGTGGGCTGGTTATATGGCGTTGTATGGAGGAGCAAACGAGTCTTCAAGTGAATATACCGCATCACATCAAAAATACCAAGGTGTGCAATCCAAATGCGCTGATGATCTTACAAATAGGTTAAGGCTGATTGAGAAATGTACGTTATAAGGATATAAGGATGTATAACGGAAACTTGGAAAGGCCTACGATGTATTTAGTATTGGTTGTTTACAAAAAGTTCGAGGCCAAGGTCCGCTTTTGCATATTGTCACAGCAGAAATCTAATTTCATCTGCACCTTTTGTTCTGTCAATAAGCAAAAGGGGTAGGTTTTATATTTTAGCAGTCTTGACTAAAGTTTGACTGATATTAAATCGTGTATCTTCTCCTGGCTGCTTGGAAAATAACCAATCCGTTTGTTGCCTTCAAAGAATTTGTATTATTTCGTCTCGTGATAGCGTCTGACAGTACACCACGAGCTCTAAGGGAAGCGCTTTGCATGCAGTCAGTATTAAATGCTTAAGATGGTGACGAATCTTCAAATTATACGTTCAATTTTCAAAGAGATTTTGCTTAAGCTGTCATAGAAAAATAATTTGATTCTATGTAAATTGTCTGGAATAATCTATTTGTTATTTTTATTAATTACTTACAAGGCAGTCCTATATCCAATGCTAAACATACGATCTTTTTTTTCTGACACCACATTGAAATGCACGCAGGCGAATGCGAAGCCGCTTCTAGTTGGATATAAAATTAAAATATATAAAACACTCACTGGGGAGTTCGTTTCGCCGTTCCTTCTCTACCCAACGTTTTGTACTAGAAACGGTAGTAGATTCTTGACATTCAATAAGTGATATGTATGTAAGATCGTA
Organism: Malacosoma neustria; assembly: GCA_963693495.1. NCBI lineage: Eukaryota > Metazoa > Arthropoda > Insecta > Lepidoptera > Lasiocampidae > Malacosoma > Malacosoma neustria. The sequence continues at coordinate 5,734,374 of OY856397.1, forward strand.
TATTGAAACTAGCTGACCCGGAAAACGTTGTTCTGCCATATAAATAATAAAATGTCAAAAAATTAAAAATTAATTTAGGGGTGGACTACCCCTAACATTTAGGGGGGTGAAAAATAGATGTTAGCCGATTCTCATAGATACCGGATAAGCACAAAAAATTTCATCAAAATCGGTCAAGCCGTTTCGGCGGAGTATGGCAACGAAAACTGTGACCGAGAATTTTATATATTAGATAAACGAATTTGATTTAATAATGACGTCCGTTGGATTACCTTAAATTACGTAAACGATTGTTTACCGTTGCGAGTCGCTTGTTAAATTTAGCAAATTACGATATACCGTGATCCATTATGTTATATTCGCTGTTGCCTTCCCTTCTTTTGTTGGTTAACTAACCGTAGCATATCTTATTCTTATTTTAACTGTGCATCATGGTTGAAATTATATTAAAATTGTAATAAAAACCTAAATACATACCAAGAAAATAATTTTTTTGTTATATCCGTATTGTAACCTAAACACGATATGCCAACTTTATGCAATATCCTATATCGCCCTGGGTGTAATAAATTGAAATAGATAATACCAGGACAGTAGTGGTGTGTTAACTCCTCACCGGTCAGCAGCAACGTTTGGGTATGAAAAGACAAGTTAACTCGCCACCGGTCAGCAAAGTGTTATAAGGTACATGATAGCTTAGTGGTTTAATAGGTAGTTTTTCTCGCCTAGTGTGCATTTCCATCTTTTTCTGTTTCTCTTTAAAGGAAGAGAGAAACAGAAAAAGATAGAGGAGTACCTACTTTACCCTATAGGGGTCCATGAAACTAAACTTAAATTAAATAACGCTTACTACCAACTAAAACTACTAACAATGATGTACTTATATAAAATTGAAAATAAAAAGGCATGTTATTATAACGTGCATTATCATCATTATCAGCCTTTTGAAGTGCACTGCTAGGTTTAAGTGTCTCCCAAGGCTTGCCACAAAGCCCTATCTTGGACTCGTTGTATCCAGCCCTTGCAGCCATATTTCGCAACTGTATAATGTGCATACTATTACATCAGTGATTCTCAACCACTGTGCCGCGGCACTTTTGTGTGCCGCCAAATTTCAAGTGTGTCGCCAAATTTTGCAAATATATAATAATGTTAATATTATTAAATTATATCATTTAAAAAGAAAAATATTTTTAACATGAATATATATTTAAATCCACTAAAAATAAATTATTTTATTATTTGCTTTGCAACGGATACTTCTGTATTTGACTTAACTTTGAATGAAGAGGAAGAACTCATTTTGCTTTCCAATAATCGAGATTTAATTTTAAAACATTCTGAAGAATCAATTAATTCATTTTGGATTAACATCAGATGCGATTATCCAATGATAGCCAAAAAAGCTTTAAACATATTATTACAATTTTCCACATCTTATTTGTGTGAATTCGGATTTTCAGCATTAGCCAACATTAAAACTAAAAAAAGATCAAGATTGTTAAATGTAGAAGACGATATGAGAGTAGCATTGTCATTTTTACGACCAAATATAAATGAAATTATCAAAAAACATCAAGCTCAAATTTAGCATTAAAAATATTTTTATTATTAGCTTGTAATTAATCCCTTAATAAACGTTTAGTTATTATTGTAGTATATATTAGTTTATTTCGTATATCTAAAATCTTTGTCATAAACTATTTATGCAGTGTGTTGTAGTAAGTAAATAATTTTTATCTTTTTCGTTGTGTGCCGCCAAATTTTGAAATCGTTAAATATGTGCCGCAACAAAAAAAAGGTTGAGAATCACTGTATTACATAATTGCCACGTGCCGACGGTAAAGTACAACTTTACTTAATTTTACAATACACCCCCGATTCTGTTCGGGCATTTTTGTTTTATTTATATAGTTTAGAGCGTGTAAAGATTTAAAACAGATTAGGGTCGTAAGTATAAGGTTCAAACAAGCAATAACAATTAAATTTTGTAAATTGTGACTATTTAAATGTATTAATTAAATGTCCAATAAGCAATTTTTTTAATAGTTTTATATGTATTTTTTATAACCACGCCACGCCACACTCGGACCTACTCTGAGGCACACTTCGTTGCAAATCTTATGATTGCGTTGACGTGTATGTACCTCTTTACTGTGTTTTTCACTACGTCCTTACTAAATTCTTCCAAGATCTGTGGATTATATTAATCGTCTCGGACAAGCGGAGCAACCCGCCAGTGGCACGTTATATATAAACTGTTATTATTATTATATGGCTTCACTAGATTAATTCGTTAGACCGTGCATGGGGGGGGGGGGAGTCTGAATACTAACTCCAGCGGCCGGGGTCGGCCTGTCGTAAAAGGCAATAAAACAACCCTAGCTACGTGGGAAGGCCCAAGCCCGTCTGGGTGGCAAACGCCCTTGGTCTATAAGTATACCCCCATAATAACCTTGTGTGGTATTCCGGCATTAGAAACCTAGATACCAGTATCTTTATGCGGACATCAGTATGTTCGCAATGCCCCTAGCGTTGCAAACATGCATAGGCGACGGTAATTGCCTACTATAACCTGTCTGCTGTTAGTCAGCAATAAAATGTTTAAAAAAATATTATTACATTGAACCAATTACAGACATGTGTAATCATTAGTTTTCTACTGAAATCGAAATTATAAAAAAAATATCTAACGGACGAACATTAAATTTGTAGCACATTATGTCTCACAAAGTTTAAGAGTAGCTTCATTATCCAAACGCCATGTTCCCTTTATAATAATTTCGCCGAAATCCCGATAGCTCCGGGCCTCTTTCTCTTTTTACCAACGCCGCGCTGTACGCCTGCATTTATGTAAATATAAAATACTAGCAGCCCGTCCCAGCTTCGCACGGGTATTTAACAAAAAATTTAAAATTAACCCGTTCTATTTTTTTCGGTCTCGGGGAAAAACCTCTCTTGACGGGTTCCCCCGGTCCGGAGGGACCGAGGGATATAAGGGACTCCGGAAAAGATGTTCGACCATCCGACTACCCACTAAAAAACCCCGCTGTTCTCCTATCGCCTACGCCCGGGCCCACGAATATATGGCCTGCCGATCTCGTGGCCCGGGCTGGCGCCGGCCCACGCTTTGTCTTAAAGCGGGCCCCTTCTAAAGCGCTGGCGCCAGGGGGTCAGGGTTTCGTCCCCCCGGCGCTCTCTTGTAACAACTCTAGGAGTTGAGGGGGGCTGCGGAACAGCACGCGGCCTTCTCCTTCGCGGCAATAGTGCGGGCGGCGGATCCTCCCCCGCTTTCTACGGCGGCCGGAGATCGTTGCCCGCCCTCCGGCGCCGACGACGCGGCCTACGTTGGCGGGAGGGGAGTGTGGCGGGAGAGGGCGGGAGTTCCGCCGCCTCCCTTGCAGACACTACTGCCTCGCAAAAGGAGACGACGGCCGTCCATCCAGGATCGCCCCCGACCATGGACAGAACCAGGGCCGGGAGCGACAGGTCCGCGGCCAATTCCGGACGGGACTACCATCCCCGTCGCGTGCTAGTCAGGCGTGGGTACGAATACCAGACGACACTCCAGAAAAAGCAGAGCCGCCTGACATCGTAGCCTGCCCAGCAAGACCAATCGACAGCGAGGATGCAATTCCCACCCCGGGAACACTCTCTGTGCAGGCGCAGTCGAAATAGGCATGGTTTCGACTACCAAATCAGGTCCCAGGGTCTACCCTGGCGCTAGGCGCTGGCGCGTCCCGGGTTCTAACCCGGGACCCCAATCAGTATTCGCAACCATCCCACCGGGGACCACGCCACGAACAGAGAGCTAAGTTGGAAAGGATGTAAGAGGTAGACGGAAAGAAAGGTAGGACTCTGTCGCCTCGAACGGAGAGGGGAGTGAAGCGACGGATGCTCGGGCACCTCGGGTACGCACAACCGTGCACTCCTCGGACAGAGGAGCGCCCCTGAGGGCAAACCCTTCTATTTGCGTCAGGTTACTAAAAAAATAAAATTATAAAGAAAGTTTGAATATTGTTATTTCTATTTTAATGATTTTTTATTATTTCTATTTTAATGAGCTTTTATTTTAATGATTTTTTTGTTATTACTTTTTATTTATTTTTCGTTATTTTTTAATAAGTATTCAAAATTTTGTAAAAACCCCAGTGACGCACGCCTACATTGCATAAGGTGCTGCCTAGCTAGCCGAACAGAGTGAGCGGCTACCACGCAACATTTTTCTAATACTTACATTTTTAAACTCGTGATATCTTTCGAATGGAATATCCGAATTGAATAATTCAAAAAGTTATGTTAAGGTATTGAAACAGTTTTGAATATGAAGTAATTTATTTTGATAAGGATTAATACCAAGATCCAAATAAAGAACCTTTTCTAGGGGCGGCATTTCAATTAAATTTTTAAAATAAAAGAACACTTATTGTGGCATAACTATAATAGTTAGACATATGCTGTCGCGACACTTTTTGTAAATAATGATGTGTTCTGCAAAGTTGTAGTACATTATTTTATTCTATCATCAATCGTTTTCGCAACGCACGCGATTTAAATAATATTTTAAGTAATTTTTTTACACTTTGGGTTACATTATTGGAGTTTTAGTAAGGATCCCTAATTTTTTTGAAAATATAATATAGCCTATGTTACCCGGGGATAGTGTAGCTTCCCAACAATGAAAGAATTTTTTAAATCGGGTCAGTAGTTTCGGAGCCTATTCAAAGCAAACAAACAAACAAACAATCAAATCTTTCCTCTTTATAATAGTAGTATAGATTTCTTATATTTATTTATTTATAGGTACTGTACTTTTCAGTGCCTAATAGCACAGTGGGTATTTATTACACTTGGAGACCAATCTAGAGGTCCCGGGTTCGAATCCCACGGTGTCATGCACAAATTAGGCAGTTTTTCTTGCTTGATGTGTAAGAAAGAAAGAAAAAGTATTCATTTGATGATTTACAGGCTATAAACATTATTAAATACCAAATACCGCAGTGTCTCAAGACGAAGGTTTTTAACCAATGTGTTGCCAGTGATGACTTACGGAACGCAGACGTGGTCGCTAACTATGGGCCTTATGAGAAAGCTCATGGTCGCTCAGAGGGCAATGGAGAGAGAGGGCTATGCTCGGAGTTTCCCTGCGAGATCGAATCAGAAATGAGGAGATTTCCAGGAGAACCAAAGTCACCGACATAGCCCAGATGATTGCAAAACTGAAGTGGCAGTGGGCTGGGCACATAGCTCGAAGGACTGATGGCCGTTGGGGCAGAAAAGTCCTCAAATGGCGACCGCGTACTGAAAGACGCAATGTTGGTAGGCCCCCCACAAGATGGACCGATGATCTGGTCAAGATCGCCGGAATAGGTTGGATGAGGGCAGCGCAGGACCGATCATCGTGGACATCTTTGGGGGAAGCCTTTGTCCAGCAGTGGGCGTCTTCCGGCTGAAATGATGATGAAGATGATGAAACATTATTAAAATAAATTGCAACAATTAGCACCAAATGAGGTCAATAGCTCAGTGAATTGCTGCATCAAAGTAAAACGACACAGCACTGATTTTCAGTGTCAACCGGTGCGTATTATAGCATAATTGCCATGTACCGACGGTGACGGAAAACATCGTGAGGGGGAACCTTCATACCGAGATTATTGGTATACCTATGTGTAACCCGCCAATTCGCCTTGGATAATCGGGGCGGGTGTACTGTTCCCTCTGGGGAAGTCTTCTTCCTGCGCTTATCCCAAACTAAATGGGGTTTGCACAACATGTTCTCTACTTCCACTCTCTCAGCACACAGGCTGACGGCCCGCTTAGACATTAACAATTACCATCGTCTATGGGTGTTTGCAACACCAGTGGCATCGTGGACACGCTGCTGTCCCATGAGGGTACAGGAACTTGGGTTGCTAATACCGAAACACAACATAAAGTTATCATGGCGGCATACTTAAGACCAAAGGTGCGGAGGGCTATGAGGGACCAAGTATTTTTATTCAAATTACTCAATAATCACATGGATTCATTCCCCTTTCCTTATAAGTCAAGTATTCCTGAGGTGTCCCCGTTTAAATTCTAGGCAAGTGTCACTTTTTTCATTACCTTCAACAAAGTCAAATATTGCAAGAAACTCTCTTTTACACAGATCTTGTCTTGAATACAATAAATCTTACACCAGTGTAGACATTTTTTGCTCTAACATTGTAAATATAAATCTAAAATTATCGAATTATGCAACAAATGACTAACGTATTACGTATTAAGCTTAGATCTCTCAATTCTTTTTTTTAATGTATTTTATAATTTTAATTTATGTTAAGTATTACTATTATTCTATTGGATGATGCAATTATGTGTATTACTTTTAAGTGGAAACTTTACTGATTTGTTAATTTTTATATAATCTTTATATTGTGATTTATTGTAATTGTATGTTTCCCAAATAAATAAAAATAAAATAAAGATGGTCGCCATCCAAACGGGCTTGGGCTTGGGGCTCTACCACGTAGCTAGGGTGTGGGTTGTTTGGTCGCCTTTTACGACAGGCCGACCCCGGCCGCAGAGGTTAGTATACTTTCTCCTCCTCTGCATTCACACCCTTTTTTGCCATATCATCTTTTACGCAATTCATCCATATTTTCTTTGGTCTACCTCTACTCCTGTATCCATCCACTCTTATTTCTATCATTTTTCTTGTTATATAGCATTCTTCCCTTCGCATTACATGGCCAATCCACGCTAGTCTCCCGCTAGTAGTTCAGACAATAACAGATAACACTTCCCTAGAGGAAGTGTTATCTGTTATTGTCTTATTCTAGTCTAGTCTTGTTCTAGTATACATAAGCAAGCTTGCTTGTATATACTAGAGTATACACAAACAAGCAAGCTTGCTTGTGTATACTCTAAGGTTATTCTTTATTATTTACTAGCTGAACCGGCAAACGTTGTTCTGCCATATAAATAATAAAATGTCAAAAAATTAAAAAAAAATTTAGGGATGGACTACCCCTAACATTTAGGGGGATGAAAAATAGATTTTGGCCGATTCTCATAGATACCGGATAAGCACAAAAAATTTCATCAAAATCGGTCAAGCCGTTTCGGAGGAGTATGGCAACGAAAACTGTGACACGAGAATTTTATATATTAGATATTTATTTCTGAGTATGTACCTACTACATCAACCACCACCACCCTTACCCTACCCACCTAAGGCGACCACCTTTGGTCTTAAGTATGCCGCCATAATAACTTTGTGTTGTGTACTGGCATTAGGGACCCAAGTTCCTGTACTCTTATGGGACAGCTGCGTGTTCGCGATGCCACTGGCGATGCAAACACCCATAAGCGACGGTAACTACTAACTTCTAAGCCGTCAGCATGTCTGCTGCCCTACAGAAATAAAAAAAGGCAAAGTAAATAACTGTACAGGTAAAAAAAACATGATAGAGAAATATGCTAAAGAGCTTTGAAACTCATCAACAAAATATCCTTTGATCGTTCTATTCTGAAATACTTATTAAATATTACGTTGTTCCTTTGTTGCCGTAAAGCATTAAACTCAAAATAGGTTGTGTTGTATTTTTGTACTGAAATCAATTTTGTAGCCTATGATGATATGCATAACAAACATATTATAACTAGCTGTGCCCGCGACTCCGTCCGCGTGGTATAGTGACTTTGGGCAGAATTTTTAGGATATATCTTATGGTTTATTTTGGATTACAAACCCTATAAACCCTAAAATATAAATGAAATATGCAAACAGTCAGTATTGTCGAATGCAACTGTTAGGCCAAGCGCCTCCGGAATACGTACGTTCGAACCTACAAAGTCCAGCCTAAGCTAAACCGTATATGATCAATGACATAAATCTGAGGTCAACTTAAATTGATATATAAAATTTCCGAAACTTATAATTTTTAACATACACTATAACGTCCGAATGCACTTAGTAAAAAGGGATTATTTTAATATTACAAACAGACCCTCCAATTTTATTTATTTGTATAGATGTTTCAAATAATTAATATAAGTAAATAGATCTTTAAAATTTTTGCGCTTGTTTTGTTAAGATAATTTTTGATGTTATTTATATACAGCATTCCGCCGGTATGGTACGAGTTCCAGTTTCGAATCCCACGCTGGCATGTGCCGCTTAGACAGCTACCATTCGAATTATATGCATAAACACGACCTCGGTGACGTAACGGATAATGCACTTCGGTATGCTTGCGGAGGTCACGGGTTCGATTCCCGTCTCGCGTCTGGGTGTTTATGTATAATATGTATTTATTTACAAAAAAAAAGTATTTATGTAGTATATCAGTTGTCTAGGGCCCATAATACAAGTGCTACTTAATTTGGGACTAGTCCCAAACTAAGTAGCACTTAGCGTACCCAACTTGGCGTGGACCCATCTAGATGACGCTGTGTGAATTGTCACAAAATATTATTATTATTATTGCCTTGCGCCGACGCGACGGTGATGGAAAACATCGTGGGGAAACCTGCATACCGAAATCGCCGGTATGTGTAATCCGTAAATCCGCTTTGGACAAGCATAGCATAGTATACTATTCGTTCCATGTATGGGGATGATTGCACCACGCAGCAATTCCACGGAAAGCTTACGTAGCTCAGTCGCGTTCTCCGCCCTACCCTCTTGCAGTCGTTTTGCTGGCTTCCAGTGGAACATCACCATCTTAAGATCAAATCCGTGCAGGGGCGGAGAAAGAATACTAACCTCTGCGGTCGGGGTCTCGCGGTCTGTCGTAAAAGGCGACAAAACAACCTACCCTAGCTACGTGGTAGGGCCTCAAGATGACGACCACCTTTGGTCTTAAGTATGCCGCCATAATAACCTTGTGTTGTGTTCCGGCATTACATCCATAGGCGACAGTAATTGCTAAATTCTAAGTGGGCCGTTAGCCTGTCTGCTGTCCTACAACAATAAAAAAAATGTCGTTGCAGCCCAAACTTCGCTTCGGTGTCTGGTTTCCGCTTTTTAGACTTTTTCTTTTCCACTTTGCACGGTCTTCAGCATCCCTGGTAATGAGTCCATTGGCACGCATTATGACCCTTAACTGGGTCAAGCCAGCACTTTTTGATATAATACCCCTTCGACTGGGACCTGGCGGAGGCGGCATGCCTGGCTTGCAATTGCCACCTTATGCTTTATCTATGAGCTTCATAGAATCAGCTTTAAGTCATTCATTGCTCTGAGATTTCATTCCACTTGTAGAATAGTCATTAATGAGGTTGTGTTGTTGATAATTTTTCACATGAATAATAATTTATTACATGAAACATGATAGTGAAATAACAAGCTTACAAAGAACTACATGTTTCGCCATCAGATAATCGTACACAACAAAGTAAATATATTATACCCATCGAAGATCAGAACTAAGTAAGACCAATGCAATAAATCAATCAAAACCTTGAAACTAGAACTCGCAATACCAGTTTTCATGCGAGATCTAACTAACTGTGTCGTCCCATGTGCCGTTATTAGTCGCGAAGTGCAGTTCATGTCCCTCCCAGATGCTTTAAATGTCGCCTACAACTACTTTATATGTAGAAATATAATTTTTTAAATTAATTTTCAATATTCTTACTCCGCCCCTTCACGGAGAATGAAATCGTAATACATTAGAACCTCTCTAATTCGAAAACCTCCCTAACTCGAAAAAATATTGTATTCCCTAAGTTCCCTTCCTTTCAACCCGTACTATTAACTAGCAGTAACTTAAAGTACTTATTTTCTCTCTATAACTTAAGTAAATAAATTGAACCTCTATATCTTGAACATACCAGTAGCAATGTTTGATTTACAACTAGATTATTTGGAAACCGACTTTAAAATATACTAATAATGTACATTGCATTGTTTCTTGTAACTAGGATTTTCATTTATCTCACCTCTCAAAATTAATTCGACTTACACAGGTTCTATAACTGTATTTCCTCAACCAATATATTTCAAGTGTTGTTTTAACGAATATCCGATATCGATGGACGCGACAGCAATCTCGGTAATTGATTTGATAATTGAAAAGTTTATTTAGGACTGGTGTTTACTACTGTTATTTTACGATTATCTTTAAAAGGTGAGAAAATAAATAAAGGCCCCTTGCGGTGGATTTTAGGGGCTTCTTTTTGAATAATGAATTGAATATTATACATCGTTTTTTTATAGTTAAGTCGTTACCCTTATTAATTTCAGTTTGAAATACAATTACTAAATACGTATTCATAATACATTTCTAGCATTTTCTTCGTGCAGGGGCGGAGTGAGAATACTAATCCCTGCGGCCGACGTCGGTCTGTCGTAAAAGGCGACAAAAACAACAGACAGGTAATACCTACTTTGGGATTAGATAATGCTGTTTGAATTGTCATTTACACAAAGAACCCGATTCAAAGAAACACGTTTTCAGAATAATCCTCTACGTTTTCTCAATAGCCTGCATTGACGTATTTTGAATATAGAAAATAACTTAAAAATAGTTGCTCCCGTAGAAAAAATATTTCATACCATCCTTGCTCTCAAAGCGTAGGGAACTTCGCTGAGGTATGTAAACGTTCTTGTAAATTCCTCGCGTGCCGAGAAAGCTGACGTCTCGTCCTCGAGACCGTTTGAGATATTTAACAATAAGTTTTCTCACTAGATTTATCTTGTATAAGTCGAATATATTAATGGGTAACTGTTAGAATTATTTGCAGGTACATATATCTATTTAATCGAAAAAAGATTTTACGTCGTATTCTTTTATCAGTCTATGAAATAGTATGTATATAGAAATATCCTATGTATGCTTATTCTCTGTGATTGTGTTGTCTTCAAGGAAATGTGATCTTATAATTTATGCCTGTTATCATGCATAACAATGATTACTTAAATATAGAAGAACACGGTGTTTTTTTTTAAATATATTCTTGACCTTGGATATTCAGTTGCGTTGAGTTTAAGTGTTGCCGTACCGCCTTTGTCGTCTCTTTCAGCAGGGGTATACTCAGGTAGGTACGTAGTAGCCACTAGATACTTGGAAACCATCATAAAAATCACAGATTCACATTTTCCTTCGCCTAATATGCATATGCTACTTACCGTCGCTGATTGAAAACATCGTGAGGTGATCACCGTTATGTGTCCCCCCTATCCGTGTGAAGGTTGAGATGACGGCTAACAGAGATAAATGGAAGATAACAACATCTTGTGCCGATCTCACATATCGTGGAATATGGAAAGGAAGAAGAAGAATTCAATCAACGTCTATGGGGTCAAGTTAAATATAATAAAAACCATATAAATATACATGCGTAATTCGTTTTGTCACACAATTTTGTAAGTATAACACAGTTTGCTCAAGGATATTACGGTCGTAAAATTATCGCAACAAATATGTATTTTGTTGAGAAATTGAACGTTGTATTTACAAACCGGAAAAAAAAACAATACTTTTCAAGTTGTTTTGTAGTTATTGTAAATAAAATTGTTTGAGGGTAGCTTGTTATATATCTAGTGTTAGTTTTTGTACCTATGATTAGCTCTAAGGCGAAGTGCGTTGGGATTCCTCGTCCACGATTTGTTCCCAACTATCGTCAATGGTGTTCGGATTTGGTAGTACCCCTTTTGTCCTATTGAACAATGGACACACCGAATATAAACGTTGATGAAGAGTGTGAGGGAAGTGATTGCCACGTTGTTTCTGACGTGCCGCCATTCATAGTGCGCACGTGTGAGGCATAATCCAAAACAGAATATATATGCAACAAGCTTTCAATGCCTGTCATACCATTTAGTAGACTTCCAGGTAGGATATTATTCTTCGGCACTCGGTCTTTAAAAAAGTCATTAAAAGTACAATTTCCTTAATAAACATAAAACCAATTCAAACAACAAGTGCAGAACTTCAGTCGCTGTAATCAGAAGTAATAATTCACCTCTACAGGAACAGTGTAGGGAAGTTAGTGGAATAATTGTGACTTTTCATTTTGGTATTAAATACGCGCATTATTTCATAATACAAATTATGCAAACGCATAAAATGCGAGGCTCAAGACCAAGTAAAGCTGATATCGCTTTAGAACTTTGACTAGATTTTGAATTTTGAATGATAGGATGATAGTGTTGTGAGCATTTTCTTTTTCACTTGGGTTTGATTGGTTTATCAAAACACAAGAAACACTAATTATAAAAGTAAGGTTACAGGCTTTTCAATTAAGTTGAATTGAAGGGCATTAAATTTCCTAAAAAAGACTTAGATGTTTTTTAAGTAAGAATACTCTGGAACTGAATATACAAAAAAAATTCATGGCCAGTTCTGGTAGTTTCATATTATGAACACTTACTTTAATTTGTATTTTATTTATACGATTATTTTTCTTCGAGTTACATCCTGTTGAAAACCTCCCAAAAATTTTGTGATTTTATATCTTTTAAGTTTTGTGTATAGAATTTTCAATTTAATTAAATACAATACAAAGCCAATGTTTGGCATTGTGAAAAAGGCCGCATGTTGTTACAATAGCACCGTACCCCGGGCTCCGAGCTGTAATCTTAAACGAGTCCTTGTGTCCAATGAATATACATACACACAGAAGGACTCGTTTAAGCTTACAATATTCATGTACCTTATTATTTATTGATCATCCAATTCGTATATAAATATAATCAGTGCTGAGCATTTGACACACTGTTAGATTGTTCTGTTGCTCTGTGGCGCATTGATTTCGTAGGTAATCCGGGTAAGGGGAACACAGACAACGCAAATGTGTTTGTACGTAACAAACTTAGTCGTAACAAACGCAAGGGTTTTACGAAAGCAATTACGCTTATATTGTTCCGCATTTCGTATACTGAGTATATGTGTGAGTATATGTGCTTATGATGCTTTTTGATTTGGATTACATTATTTTTGATATATACACTACCGGTGTAAGAGGCCTCTACAATGCTCAGCAAAATCTGACGTTGAATTTTTTTTATTATTGCTGAGGTACAGCAGGCACGCTAACGGCCCATTTAAATAGTAAACAGTTACTGGAATCTGGGTCGCTAATTCAGGAACACAATACAAGGTTATTATGGCGGTATACTTATAGACTGAGGGTGGTTACCATCCAGGCGGGTTTGGGGCATTACCACGTAGCTAGGGTTGTTTTGTCGTCTTTTACGATAGACCGACCCCGGCCGCAGGGGTTAGTAGTAATCTTACTCGGTCTCTGCACGAAGAGAAATTCTGATTCTGACGAATACATTACCTTTAGGCTTTCATATGATAGTCAACCGCGATAACCACGAGAAGTAGATCTGAGCCCTGGAGGTCTTATGGGATCCCATATACCCCAATAAACGTAACTTGTAACGATCTGAGTCGATACACTATTGAGATAGATGCGCTGGCGCAGAGCTAACGGTAATAACAGCAGCTGTCATTAATTGATCAGAAGTGAAACGGTGTCGACGCTTAACGGAATTTAATGGTATTTAACTGTTTGCGTTTGCCAATATACGGTTGTTTGTTTATTTATTACTATTGTAATATATTGTGAACTTAAAAAATATCTACGGTTTAATACGATAAAGATGTATACATCTATACAAATAAATAAAATTGGAGGGTCTGTTTGTAATATTAAAATAGCCGCTTTTTACTAAGTGCATTAGGACGTATACACGGTACATATACCGAAACAACATTTTTTACAATTTTTGTCTGTCTGTTTGTTCCGGCTAATCTCTGAAATGGCTGCACCGATTTTGACGTGACTTTCACTGGCAGATAGCTGATGTATCAAGGAGTAACTTAGGCTATTTTTATTTTAGATAAAAAAATTAGTTTTTGTTAAAAATGATAAGTTTCGGAAATTTTATATACCAATTTAAGTTGACCTCAGATTTATATCATCGATCATATGAAATAGGGTTCAGCTTAGGCTGGACATTGTCGGTTGAATTTCCAATTTAAATTGATCTCAAATATCCAAAAAATGCTGCCTAAAGTCACTATTGCACGCGGACGGAGTCGCGGGCACAGCTAGAATTTTATAAATATGTGCGCGCCCTTTTATTAGGCTGGAAGCGGGATGGCAACGCCCCTTGTATACGATTATAAGAACATTTATAGATGACGTGGCTCGAAATTACCGAAAGCCTACTCCCACGCAATGCTCGCTATGGCGACCGGAGTTTTTTTCCGTATGACGCTAACTGAACTTTTCACAGCCACGTCGGCTAGTATAGCCCCTAGACATCCGACATGGTTCTAGTATGCGTCGAGTGTTTGAGCATGCACCAGTCTTCTCTTTCCCGCTCCCGCACCTCGCTTACGAAAGGGACGGGATACTACGCCGCTGGCGAGAAGCGTGGCTCGATTCTCGATACCCCCCCCCCCCCCCCCCTCTGCGGCTCACAGTCCACTACAAGTCACGCGCAGAAGTAGTGCCGCTTCCGATACGATCCAGTGCATTGACTTCCAGTGGCGGAAGAGTACTCCTTTTACTTTCCCGGTGAACCAGTACATGTAAAGTGGTTTATCGGGATAAAAAAAGAAGTTACTTGTGGGGGAAACGTGTACGTGTCGTTTACTTTAGAGACGCGAAGTCTCTTCTGCCAGGTCGTGCTTGATAAATTGCGGACAAGGCTGTTGTGCACTTTTCCTTAGGAGGTTAAGTGAATGTTGTCTCTATAGAAGCCTTAGCAGCAAAATACAAAAATTAGCTAAATCCAGTTAAATATTTTAGATGGACTGTAATGGCACCTCGTTGGCGAAGCTTTTAGATATATTTAAGATAAGGTGTATAGATATAAGATAAGGTTTATAAAAAAAATGTAATGTAAGTGACGCCTTTGTAGCGCGAGCCTTTGCCGGGTACAGTGTCCAAGTTAATTGGCAATTAGACTGTTAATGTTTATCCACGAGATTACATGGCGTAATGCGATGCACAGGTATTTTAAAATATGTTAGCCTCCTCCTTGAGTCGTGTATAGAGAATACAATCCCGAGCATATTTTTCGATCCCGGGATTACGGGATTCTTGATGCGTAATCCCGGGATCCCGGGGCCAACCCGGGATTAGACTATGTGGTTTCTAATTAAGCTCAAATTAAAAAAAAAAACGAGTAATTTCTAGAAAAATGTTTTATAATTTTATTCCACGAGACACAAATCAGCATATAGTAAGAAAATAAAAAAGACAAAACAAAGAGACTATACTTTGTATGTAAGAAATAACGAGACAAAAAAACTTATTTAGAATTTCGAAAATACAGTTGTAGAAATATCAATGCATCCAAGGTTTGACTTCCAAGCCTGCTGAGAAATCCCTTCTAAGTTCTACGACAAACATATTATTAGAGCTATGTAGTATGTATCGTAATGCAAACTAGACCTGTTTGTGGCAAATCCGAAAATCCCGAGATTAGCCAAGTACAGTCCCGGGATTTTCGGGGTCAGAAAATGGTCGGGATCCCGGAATTGTATTCTCTAGTCGTGTACCTCATTACTGAGGGTCGTGATTCCCCTTATGAGAACCCAGTTTCTCTTTTATAATGTTCCTCCGCCTGTGCCTGTCCTTGGCGTGGTGGAGTGCATCATAGAGCTTGGTGTTCAGTGTTGAGCGGATTTGGTCAGACCATCTCACCGGGCTGCGACCCACTGGCCTCCTGCCATCCACTTTGCCGGTAACCATCAGTTGCTCAAGGTTATGTCCTTCCTTCCTTCCGAGCAATGTGGCCAAAGAACTTCAGGACCCTTCGCAGGCAGGTAGTGGAGAGCCTGGTTTAGATGTTGAGATCCTGCAGGATAGACACGTTTGTACGGAATGCCGCCCACGGAATCTGAAGCATCCTCCGCCAACACCACATTTCGAAAGCGTCAATGCGATCACGGTCAGCCCTTCTCGGCGTCCATGTTTCCGAGCCGTAACTAAAGATTGAGAACACCAGAGATCTCACCAGTCTCATCTTTGTCTTCCGAGATATGCTACGGTCCCTCCATATACGCTACAGCTGAGTCATTGCGCTCTTGGCCATACCGATACGTCTCCTGATTTCTTTCTCACATGAGCCTGTGTTGCTGATGGTAGCCCCTAAGTAGATAAAGTCATCTACGCATTCAAGGGCTAGGGCACCTGTAAACTGGAGTGATTTGGCACGGTCTACCACCATAATCTTGGTTTTGGTATGGTTGATTTGGAGGCCCATTTCCATGCTGATTCCTTCCATTCTGCCAAGGAGGTTCGCCATTTCAGCCTCATTCGCCGCCAAGAGTGTTGTGTCGTCTGCGTAACGGAGATTTGTGATCCTAGTGCCTCCTACGGTGACGCCACCTTCCCAGTTTTCCAGAGTTCGCCTAATGATGTATTCTCCGTAGACGTTAAATAGGATAGGAGACAGAATGCAGCCCTGCCTTACACCTTTTTCAAACTTGAAGGGCTCAGATGTTGTCCTTTCAACTCTCACGGCACCCCTGTTGTTCTGGTAGTATGTTAGCATTGTCAAGTAAATATTATTAAGTTATGAGTCAACTGATAAAGGGCTTTGTTGAATGACTACTGTCGATTATTTTCAATAAAATATACATTTGCTCATAACGATCTGATGGCAACAAAAAGCGGACAACCTTACTCGTCTCCTCGATAGTAAAGGATACATTATTTATTTAGGGCTTGGGCTTCACACCCTATAGTCGCCATTTTCTTTTTTATTGCTGCGGATCAGCAGACAGCTTGATAGTTCACCCAATAACAAACATTTACCGTCGCTAATGTTATGGCTTGTTGTCGCTTGCGACTCCAGAGTCATGGTTAACTTGCTGTCGTCCGCGTAGGAGACCTGGAACCACAGCTTACCACCTAGCTAGGACATTCCCATTCCCACATTTTTTCGCATTATCCTGTACGTAATTCAAGCAATACTCCAATTTATATATACCTATCTAGTTTAATTCCTACCATTTTCCTTGTCACATGATATTCTTCCATTATATGTTCATACCATTATGTTTGTACCTTGCATGGGGATTGTTGTAGCAATCGCTGTCTAAAACTATAAAATCGCAGTATCTATGCTATTTGTTTTCTTGCCTTCCTGCTCGTTGAAAATGTGACTCGGAACGCAACTGATGACGACTAACAACGGGATTAATCTTGTGCGGAAGTTGTGCGCCGTAACTCAACAAGTAACCCAATGATCTGAAGCTAAGATTGAATACTAATAAATCCTACACCTTGCGTTTGTATAAATATTACATAACGCAAAATATGGTAATAAATAACCCGTTGTATTGTGTGCGAGACAGCGCAATACATTCTCACGGGAACATTAAACAATTCACTCAAAGAAAAAGAAATATTTTTTCAACAAAGTCTCTAGCGACACGACGTCTGCAAAATGGGGATTTAAGGTACACACACGTCTTGTGGGAAATATAGTGGCGTTTTCAATTGAAAATAACGGTAGGGGACGTTGTAACCGATATTCGAGTGTTTGAGTTTGACTGTCCTTTTTAATTTTGTTTTTTCTTGTTTCAGGTAAATATTATTGAGAAGGGAAATGCCTGATTGGTACTCTTGTCTAACTTCAGCTTAAATCTAATTTGTAAATTGGTATAGTATAATTTTTTCCTAGAGTAGTATCAGTAATTCAGTAAGTATGGTATAATTTTTTTTATTGCCCTGGAATAGGAATAGCATACGGTCCACTTAATAGTAATCACTTACCATCGCCTATGGATACGAGTATTTGCACCGCTTACACGCTGCTGTCCGGGTAGGGAAATTGGAACTTGAGTCATTTAAGCCGAAACACAATACATGGTTGTTATAGCGCCATATTTAGAGAACAGGGATGGAAATTCGAGCTTTTTTATAGCTGGAGTTCAGCAAACAGACAGACGGTCCATCTGGTAGCAGATGGTCACTGTTAACACGCAAGCACGTTTGCAACGCCACCGGTACCGTTAACACGCAAGCTTCTTCTATTAAAGCAATATTAAACAGTTCGCTCAACTATTAATCTGTAGAACCAACCCCCAATCGGAGTCCACATCTCAATTCGACGGATATAAGTGTCTCAAAATGTAAAAAGGTCTGCACACTCATTACCACTGACTCACGTAGCTCATTAGCGAAGGAAGTAAGACGATAAAACTTTGTATTCGACCCGAATGTTAAACCGATTACGATGTTAGGCAATTAACTGGATGCCACTGGATCCATTTACGTTGAAAGGAAGCGTTCGATAGTAAGCCAAATGAGCTGTCCTTCGTCGTCATCGTTGGTCGAATTTTTGAGACTTTAGAGGTAAAACTGGCCTTAAATATCTTAAGGTGGAGGTCTTCTTGTTAGGTTTATTCGTAACGAAAGTGAGGTCTAGATTCCGGTATTTCATGATTTATTTGGCAAAATATACATATATGCAACAATTGTGTATAAAAATAGATGCGAAGTAAATTAGATAAATTAATGTTAAACCAATG
This sequence comes from Malacosoma neustria, assembly GCA_963693495.1. Lineage (NCBI taxonomy): Eukaryota > Metazoa > Arthropoda > Insecta > Lepidoptera > Lasiocampidae > Malacosoma > Malacosoma neustria. The sequence goes on from OY856397.1 coordinate 5,752,868, forward strand.
TCTCGCGCCGTTTCTGAACCATATAAAAACTAACCTGCAAATTTTCAGTTAGCTCACAATTAAACTGAATATAAAAAAAATATTCAGAACGTATTTGAGGTATTATACAAATTATAATTAATTAGGTTAAGAATTTCAAGTTTCAATTTCAGTTGTTTATAAATATGACAGGAATAATAATAATAATATTTTGTGACAATTCACACAGCGTCATCTAGTCCCAAACTAAGTAGCACTTGTATTATGGGCCCTAGACAACTGATATACTACTTATATACTTTTTTGTAAATAAATACATATTATACATAAACACCCAGACGCGAGACGGGAATCGAACCCGTGACCTCCGCAAGCATACCGAAGTGCGTTATCCGTTACGCCACCGAGGTCGTCGTGTTATATATTCGAGTGTAGCTCCACTGTAAATATGGATTCGGAGGGGCTATCTCGGGATAAGTTAATGGTAACGTGGAGCTTGCGCATCATACCCTCTGTGAAAGTAGAGAGAAACCCGGTGTTCCTAAAACAGGTACATACGCCTTCTTGCGGCAAGTGCTAAGTAACGAATTGCTCGTAGGAACTTTTGAGACCGTCTCTGGCGTCAAGTCATTGAAAATCGACCTTCTGTATGCCCACTGGGTAACTCTATATACATGCTATCACCTTCAAGCAATAACACTTCACACAAAAGAAGTGGCTAAGATGCAAAATGGCTGCCAGTTTTCAGACTTGCTTGAAGAGATCATGTAATGAGAGGACTGTTCCCCAATGTTGTTTGGGAATATATAAAAGAGGTTTTACTCTCTATATTATACTTGTACTCTGTAATTAACACGTATATTAATTACCCTAAAACCTAAACTCTTATTTCCCTTAGGAAATAAGAAATCGAATGACCGTCGCCAACACCGGCTAGATGTAACCATTTTTGATCTACAATTTTGCTTCCAAATAACAACCGATAAATTTGAAAGCAAACATGTTATTCATTCATGCGTGCCCTTACTTACACGAAACTGTGTGCCTGTCACAATGCTACACACACTCGAGAACGTACAAGTGAATGTCTTCAAAGAACAAGACGTGACCCCTTGTATTATTCAAGTAAAGAATGTAACCGAAAAGGGAATTCGGATGGAGAAAAATCCATATATTCTTGAAACGTCTTAAACATGGCCCGTGTTGTTTTAGATTTTGATTTTGCTTGTCGTGAAATTCATGAAGATTTTTCTATGGCACCTGCCTTAATGCCTTTAAAAGTTAAGTAAATAAGACTCGATAAAATAATTCTGCTGATGGATAAGGCACACAGTTCTGGGTTCATAAAATCTATACGTTATATTTATTTTATTATTTATAAAAATAGTTTTGTCCCTAATAGTGACGTTTTGTGGCAACTGGCTACTTATATAGGGGGAACAAATGTGTAATGAACAAGCCATGGCGCTTCCGCCGGATACCGACATGAGGGGAGCCCCAAAAAGTGTTGGCTTGGCGTTGTAAAGGGTAATATGCATGCCAACGGACTCATTATCAGAAATGCCGGAGATCTTGCTAAAGGTACGCGTCCATTAGCCCGCGCCAGACGCACCGCACGCGACGGTTTTTTTTTGCTTTGTATGATTTCACATAGTGCTGCGTCCACTATCCGCGCCGCCCGCACCGAACGCCGGCATTTATGATCGCCAAATCCGTTCAATCAGTTGCATGCCGTGCGTGTGGTACGCCCGGTGCGGGCAAATAGACGCGTATCCTTAGTGGAAAAGAAGAAACGGAAAGCGAGTACCAAAGGCGAAGAGTCACAACCAATATTAACGCTAAGACAGTAATAGACGTAACTAAAAGCTTGTGTTGTCTTATGAAAACTTCAATTTCACGTTACGTCGTGAATACAAACTTTACTCCTTAACCGAAACTTTAATTAAATTTTATGTCTATACATATAATATCTATGTATATGTATATATATATATATATATATATATATATATATATATATATATATATATATATATATATATATATATATATATATATATATATATATATATATATATATATATATATCTGGGGTATATGGGCCGTACCAAAAATTTCAGAGCGCTCTCTAGACACGAAGTGGGAGAGGGTGAGGGTCAGATGGTAATTCTGACCTCTGTAGAAACCAACTTCAATCAAGTATATTCATGCCATCAAAAACAAAACTTGTAAAAAAACCAATCTCGCAACTCAGTTCTCCTACCGTAAGGCCAAGGCCCCACCGCAGGTGGCACGCTTAGCGGCAAGAGGTTAGCTTATCGCTTCGATGACTCATCCTAGTGAACCAACACAAGACACGTTATGTGCGCGGCCCCACCGTTTATTGGGTTATTAGTGGGTCGCTTGGAGCCAGTGTTCCCAACTACACTGTAATAGTGGTAAAAACACTGTAATTTCATGTAATTTACCACCCACTGTAAAAATATTCATATTACACTGTAATTCGTGACTGCAAATTCATCAGTATCTGTTGTAAACTTGCTCAGCGAAAAATAAAATAGTCAAATTTCTACAACAAATAATTACAGTTTTATTATCATTCAGGATCTGGCAACATTATCTCTGTTTTGATACAACATGAAAGGGGAATCCCCGTTATTTATGACATGATATTTGAAACGAAGTTCACTCGAAATACGGCTAAATTAAAAAATCATGGGTGTTGTTAAATTACAATAGAAATTACGATGTCCTTATTTTGTTACGTTACAAGTTACAACTTACAACAGTTGTTCGTTCAGCGTAACAGCTTTCACGTCATACGTATTAATACACGTTCATTTCAATTAAAGGAAACCTTTTGAGCGAGCAGGCTATCCGCAGGAATGGAATGTATTAATTTTCAACCGACAAAAATATGTAATTTTATATGTCTAAAAGTGAAGATGAAATTGTTATTTTATCGGATTGAATGTTTATTTTTATATCAATGTATAATATAAAAAATAAACATTCAATCAGAATTCTGTGTGTAATGTTAATTATAAGTTTTTTTCTAATTACAATTCAGTTATTCTTTAAATTTGTAACACTGTAATTTTTGCCACTGTTTTTTTATAAGAACCACACAATTTACCTAAAATCTACTGTATTTTTAACATACAAACACTGTAATTACATTATTAAAGTTGAGAACACTGCTTGGAGCCTCGATAGTCGCCTAGCGGTTAGCGACGTGAACGGTCGTGTTGGATTTTTGCATGGATTACTGGGATGCATCATGGGAGAATTAATAATAGCCTCTGTTTAAAGTTTAAAGATCAAAAGTATCTTGTGTCATACGTAAATAGTCAAAAAAATTATCGGGGTAGTTACGCAGTTTTTTGTATAAAATTACGAATTCGCCTTCTGGATCTCAACATGTTAATATCATGTACCCAACATGATCGATACCTTTGGTTAAGTGAATGAAATTTGAGGATGGTGCTTTCAGTAAGAAGCAATTTTTTAGATAATTTTGAGAGAAACATTTTAGCACAACAAAATATACGTCTAGAACCATACTTTAGATTACCAGACACGAGTTTTGTAGCCAAGCAGTATAGCCACTATGTATCGAAGCGTCTCAACAACTAAGCTTGCCTCTTAGCTAGCCTCTAAGCGTACTACCTGCGGTGGGGCCTTAGCCTAAAAAGTTGTGAGATCCATGTAATACCAAGTCGGTTACTTTATTAAGTCTCTACTTAAGGGACCTTCTGTCTTGTTATCACGTAATAATTAGCTAACCTAACATCTTATAGTGACCATATCAATATTAAAAATCATTTATGTTTTAAATAAAATAATAGATTGACTTGGCAATCGCATGTAAACATAAAGTATCTCACTTGAAAGTAATACACTAGCGTGGTTTGGCCGTGTAATGCGCAGAGAAGAATGCCATATAACAAGGAAATTGATAGAAATGAAAGTGGATGATACAGGAGTAGAGGTAGACCAAAATAAGAGATTGATGAATTGCGTAAAATATGATATAGCAAAAAAGGGTGTGAATGTTGGGGTGACGACTAACAGAGGAGAGTGCAAGGAGAGAACATGTTGTGCCGACCCCATATTATGTGGGATGAGTGCAGGAGGAAGAATATTAGGTATTTGAAATGTGTTTCAATTAAATGTTAAATAATCGCAATGACATGCAGCGCGAGTATCATTCGTTTGCGTGCCTTTCGTGCCCACGTTCGACCCATGCGACATGTGGAGTAATTAAATACTTCATCAACCGCTGAATGCAGGTACTGACGAGTAATTAATGAAGCGATGGAAACGATGGAAAACTTGTACTAGTTATCGTGTAAGGATGATTAAGTATTATGGACTCAAATCGCAACGTTCTCTATTGAGCGTTATTTAATCTATAGATAATCTTCCACAGAATTATTTAGTTTAAAAGAAATTAAAATTTTTATGTAGATATCTTTAAAATCAGTCGTATTATGTACACTTTTTGCAGTATTTACTTTTTTTTATTACTGTAGGACAGCAGACAGGCTGACAGCCCGCTTAGAATTTAGCAGTTACCGTCGCCTATGGGTGTTTGCAAAGCCAGTGCCATCGCGAACACGCTGCTGTCCCATAAGAGTACAGGAACTTGGGTCGCTAATGCCGGAACACAACGCAAAATTACTATGGCGGCATACTTAAGACCAAAGGTGGTCGCCATCCAGACGGGCTTTGAGGCCCTACCACGTAGCTAGGGTAGGTTAGTGTTTTGTCGCCTTTTACGACAGGCCGACCGCAGAGGTCTGTATTCTTCGCCCCTGCACGGATAAAAAAAATATTGACGTAGAATGCGTAAATCAAGTCATTAGCTGTCGTACACGACTCTGTAGGAAGACGATGGTAGATAGCATATTAACGATACAAACATCTACTACAGGCAACGGTAATTGCTTACTATTAAGTGAGAGTAGTGGTGAACGCACACTTATCCGAGCCGAACTTGTCGAACGAAACGAATTTTAGAATTCTGTATATGAAATCTCATGAAACCTCGCACACTTGCCCGCGTCGAATCGTCCGAATCATTCATATACAGAATTCTAAAATTCGTTTCGTTCGACTCTTTCGGCGCGTTCGGCTCGGACAAGTCGCATGCTTAATCATAAACTGACCTAACTCAAAAAACCTGTTTTTTGGGAAATCGCAAAAAACGTTTTGTCATTTACTTTACATATCCCATATATTGACTTATAACTAAATAGCGGTAACTCAGTGTGGGAAAGAGATATCGAAATAAATCTTAGTTTGGCCGATAGAGGGCGTCGATACAATGCTGCCCGTTATATTATCTCACTTTAGACCTAAATCGTAATCGGTCAGTTTATGATTAAGCATGCGAAGTGTGCGTTCACCATAAGAGTTAAAAGTCAAGAAAATACTTTGATGATTTATATTTTGAGGTGCATATATGATCCGCCGCTTGGTAACGAGCAGCGGGGTAGTGCAGTATTACGCGTGTTGCTCACTATCTCGGTGTTTATTTATTCATCTTAACCTTCAGGGCTGCAGGATGCGACCTAAGCCTGAGTTTTATGAAGACACCGTTCTCTTCCCCCCCCCCCCCCTCCCCTCCCTGTCACATTTACTGCCAAATGACATTGGATTCATCCACAAGTTGTTTATGTTTATATTCGAAATTTACAGAGCATCACTGCTGTAAATACAGATTATCCGTGTATCGTAAATTCACAGTTGTTTTCATATATGTCCGCTACCTACTTACGGCGGCTATCGAAATGGCCAATAAAATTTTATGTATCATGAAATAGCTTATCGGTTCCTCAGTTTTATCTCTTAGGCCCAGGTTACACAGCAACTGTTCGTGTCTTTGAAGTACAGTAATAGACAGAACTCTAGGGTTTCTTCTCTCACGTATTGCCGCCGTCCATCGCTGTTTCTTGTAACACTCGCGTGTGATACACAACTCAAACGATACGTATTCTGACAATATAACACGGAATGATGCACTGTTTTAAATTATTTATGAAAAGGCACGGGTGCGTAGGAATAATGTCAACCTTGCAATCGTCATACGTCACGGCTAGCTAGGGTTGCCAACCGTCCTGTTTTCCCAGGATATGTCCTAGTTTTTGTGGTGTCCTGGGATGTCCTGGATAGTTTTTAAGTAGCATCCTGTTTTTTTTAATATTCAAATACTTATTATTAAATAATATTTGTTGTTGTTATACTCTCCGTGCAGAGGCGGAGTAAGAATAACCTCTGTGGCTGGGGTCGACCTATCGTAAAAGGCGACATAACCACTCTGGTTACCTGGTAGGGTCACAAGCCCCTCTGGATGGCTACTATCCTTGGTTTATAAGTATGCCGCCATAATAATCTTGTGTATGTCTATGGGACAGCAGCGTGTTCGCGGTGCCCCTAGCGTCGCAAACATATATAGACGATAGTAACTGCTTACTCTTAAACTACGAATTAATATAAGTATTGCAACTCTATTATTGCGTCCTGTTTTTAAACTAAATTGTCCTGGTTTTTTCAACATCATATCCTAGTTTTTTTTTTAAATTTGGGGTTGGCAACCCTACGGCTAGCACGACATCTCTTGGCGAGAAATAGGCAACAGGAAAGTGTTATATACAATGAAAACGGCACATAAAGCTTTCTCGCATGACTACGTATTATATTCACGAATAACGGTCTATACACCCACTTTTTTCCATCGATGCCTCTCATTGAATGACCTTTATTTCTTACCCTTAAACGCACTGGAAAGAAAGAAACATGCCAAAACTATTATTAGATAGAAAATCCACGTTTAAAACGAATAAAAGTAATTTATATCCACTTTTTAACAGAGTGGTACAAACACGCACGAATGCTGCAACCGTGACAGTTGTCGGAGCTAGAGAGGGAGCGCGTGTACTGCTCTCGTGTAGGAATCGATTATCTTAACACTGTATTTCTTGTCTGCCGTCCCAGGTCCTCGAGTACCGAACAATTCCCTTCCTTTGTGTTCTGATAGCTGACGACCTCCGTGATGCTACGGCTCTAGACGTTCGTATATTTGAGACTTACGACGGGCTTATGTAAATTATCACAATATTTTTTTTATAAAACCATCAAAAACAAACTCTTTCATGTTGTCTCGATCCCATATCTATAATGTGGGCTAAGAGCAGGAAGAAGATTTTTTTAACTATCCAAGGCAATAATTCATTAGCTGCCTTTTGCGACTCTAGGCTATCCTGCCCCATAACTGTTTATGGGGCAGTTATTTTCTTATTTCTAACAGGCAACACGGCCGCAATATATGTAAAAAATTACCGCACTCATTAGCGTATTTTCAATCAGGAAATGGATATACTGTTTTTAAATTGTCGTTTTGATACCTGGAACAGGCTTCAAACATCCTCCTCTTCTCCCTCCAAAGCATATTTACTAAGCACCCCGCCGAATTAATTTCGTCTGTTCAACATTTTAAGGTATGGACTCGGTGCAATTGTAAAAGAATAAATAATAAAAGCTCATAACATCCCGCGGCATTTGCTCGGGCCTCCCCCTAATGGGAACGGATAGTATATTCACCACTCTTGTCCAATTAGAAAATAATAAACATAAACTGATGTGCGCACGCGCACACACGCATAACTCTACACACACGCGCGCGCGCACACACACCCACCCACACACGACGAGAGAGGTGTGTAAAATGCGTATCTAGTTAGTGAAGTAGATAATGTTTTAAATATGTGATATGAGTGGGGGACACTGATTTGCGAAACAGTTTTATTATACCTAGCTCTGATGTCAGGAGTTCACTTTTTTTTGTTTAATAGGTTTATTTATTGTTTATTTTTTTTTTATTATAATTGGTATCGGCGGGTGACACATACCGTTGATCTCTTTAAGCGGGGTTCAGGTGTTTTCCGTCACAGTCGGTACGTGGTAATTATTTTACACTATGCACATTAGGCGAAAAAAACTGCCTAAACGAAGTATATTAACGATGAGTCCGTCGTGATATCCCTGTAAATCATTGAATGATTCAAAAGTTACAACCTTCGATGTGTTCATTGATAATTTCCGGTTGCAGGAAAATCGTAGTGTGACCGTACCCTTACCGGGGTGGTCGTGATGTTAAATTCACTACGGGCCACTTGTTGATACAGTTAGATGCATCCGGCCGTTGGCTGGCCGATGGCCAAAGTGGTAACATGTGGTTGAAAGTGGTTCTCGTGCTGTATCAAGATATTCGCCACACGCGCTTCCGTCAGATGCTCTATGTTTTTATTCTTTTTTGTTGCTACGTCCGAGATACACGCGAAAACGAGTAAACGCGTAATACATCACGGATAACGACAAAACCAAAATTACGTGTGATTAGCTGTAATAGTATTAGAACCATAAACACTATTCACATTTGCAGCCGCCTGGCTTACGTTTTTGCCTTTATCAAAGTAAAACTGTAAAATATAGTGTATTTTCTCTTCGCTTGTGTCCATCTTTGGAGCGCGTTCAAACCAAACTGAATCAATCAATCACAAAACTGGCAGTGTAATTTTTAGTACGTAATATCATCTTTATAACACCACCTAGCATGACCCTACCGGACTTCTACAGCGTTAAGATACAGATTACTAATGCCATCTATTGGAAAAATAATACATTTATTTTTATTGCACCTTATATATGTAAGTATACTATGATATTAATCATATAAATACGAGTAGTATATGTGATTATCCACATAAGTTTAGTTTTATAAATCAACATAATTATGATACAAGCTGACCAGATAAGCGTTGTTCTGTCATATAAATTTAAAAACAGAACTTAATTACGTTCTCTCCTTTTAAGTTTCACTTTCGCGACAAAGACTTGAAGACTTTGCGCCTATGTCTTTCTCCAAGATACCATCTCTATACCGAAATTCATTAAAATTAGTTTAGCGCTTTAGGCGTGTTAATGTAACAGACAGACAGAGTTACTTTCACATTTATATTACTAGTATATATTATGTAGGGTATTGTGATGAATTAATATTGCCCATCCGTAGATTAGTGATAATTGAGAATTGTTGCTGTATTGAATGCCAAATGCGGCAATCTGAAGGCGATTGATTGTAAACGCATGAAATAAATTATAGACCTCTTTGATATGTACATAAATATTTGTATAACAAATATAAGTAAAGTCAACAGATATAATTAATGTTTGCTATTCTACGACTATGACGATATTAAAGCGTAGCTGAGTAAAGCCAGCTGACTACGTAGTGAAAGAAAACACCGTGAGGTACGTGTAACCCGTCAGCTTTGTATAAGCACGCCCGAGCCTAACAAGACGTTATGGCCTGTTATTGCATGATTTTTACGTACGTCTATTATGAAGCAAGCATAAACGAAAAAAAATTGTGGCTTAACGATCTGAAAAAATTAAATTAATAGTAATCCTGTCGGAATCTTAAGATGATCAAGTTTTAAACTCAATAAGCTCAAAACAAATGCTTATTTCTTTTTTAATTTATATAAATAAATTTTAATAATAAAAAGAATAATTTTACAAAACATTCAACTACACCCAATAAACCCGACAGGGTTTGTCTTGGATGCCACATTCTTTTTTTTTTTTTGGTGTCGGGGAAAAACCTCTCTTGACGGGTTCCCCCGGCCCGGGGGACCGAGGGATATGTGGGACTCCGGGAAAGATGTTTGGCCATCCGACTACCCACTAAAAAACCCCGCTGTTCTCCTATCGCCTACGCCCGGGCCCACGGATATATGGCCAGCCGATCTCGTGGCCCGGGCTGGCGCCAGCCCGCCCTTTGTCTTGAGGCGGGCCCCTTCTAAAGTGTTGGCGCCAGGGGGTCAGGATTTCGTCCTCCCGGCGCTCTCCTAACAACTCTAGGAGTTGAGGGGGGTCGCGGAACAGCACGCAGCCCTCACCCTCGCGGCAATGGTGCGGGCGGTGGATCCTCCCCCGAGGGGCCGCCCGCGGCCGCTTTTTACGGCGGCCAGAGGTCGTTATTTGACCTCCGGCGCCGCCGACGTGGCCTGCGTTGGCGGGAGGGGAGTGTGGTGGTGGACTCCCGCTCCCGCTCCGCCGCCTCCTTTGCGGACATGGCTGCCTCGCAGAAGGAGGCGACGGCCGTCCATCCAGGATCGCTCCCGACCATGGACAGAACCAGGGCCGGGAGCGACAGGTCCACGCCGATTTGGGCGACGAGGGCGCGGCGCTCCTCGCGCCAATCAGGGCACACGGCGACAGTGTGGTTCACCGTGTCCTCCTCGTCGCCCGCGCCACAGTGGTGGCACCCCGACGTCATCTCCCGCCCTATGCGACACAGGTACCTCCCAAAGCAACCGTGCCCCGAGAGGACCTGCGTCAGGCGGAAGGTCAGGGCGCCGTGGCGCCTTTCCAGCCATTCGGCCAGGACGGGCCTCACCGCTTCGATAGTGGCGAGGCCCGCGCTGGGGTGCGCGAGGCGGTCCTTCCACTCCACCATGAGCACCTTGTCGCGCAGCTCCGCCCGCTTTACCTCAACTTCGCGAGGCGCGGGGCGAGAGCCACGCTCGGCCGCGTCCCGGCGCCACTGGTATAATAGCGCCAGGACCCGGGCCTCGAGGTCCCATGGTGGGGATCCGGCCAGCAGGGAGGCCGCTTCGAAGGACTGGATGCCACATTCTATCTTAAGTAATTACAATTCTTAATAGATATGTATTATTCATTCGCATCCTAACTTTAATAAAGTACGTACCTACAATTTATTTATTCCTACCGTACATTCATACGAAATTTGTTGAATCACAACAAAACAGTATATGAGATCACTGTATCATGATGTATTTCATTAATCTATATAAATAAAATGATAGAGGTCTGCAGTAGTGCGCGCATCACGGCAAAACTACGTGGTAGATTTCAATTATATTTTCAAAGTTTTATTTCTGAGACACTTGGGATTTATCTAGGCCCGGCGGAGGCGGCATGGTCAGACATTTTTCCCGTTTCCCGCGTAAGTAGACGGTTGCCGTAAAACGTGGCCATACCAGCGAAGGCGACAATCCTGCAATTTATCCGCATTGTCACGGACATGAAGGTTGCCGCGAATGCGAGAGTACCTACCGGAGTCCTTCCGCGTTACTCCACACATCCACCGCAACATATTCATCTCCGTGACTCGCAGTGCCTGCTTGTGTCGCTCCAGGACTGGCCACGCTTCACATCCGTATAAAAGGACAGGCTTAATGATGGTCTTATAGACCTGTCCCTTGAATTTAACCGGTATTTTGGGGTCACAAATGACACCAGTCACCTCACGCAATTTGGCCCACGCGGCAGCTATGCGTGTCTTAACGTCGCAATCAATGTCCCCAGACGCGTTAATCGTGAATATCTATTATTATTATCACCTTTCTGTAAAGTCACCCGAGAGTATAACGAATGTCACCTCTACTCACTCATTTGCTTATTCGATAAAAATGTAGGCTTAGGTAACCGACGTAATAAAGCGGGTTTAGAATTTCGCACCCACTATCTAGAGGTGGGATGATATATCGATAAAATGATATACATAATATATATACAGTTTTAACAGTTAATGGAAAATATTATAGTTTGAGTTATAAACTTGAAATTTTTACTAATGGGTAGCTAATACGATGTAGAATAACTTTAAGTAATAAAAAATGTAGGTAAAGGGGGCGTCTTTTTGAGAAATTTTAGGATTGTTGTAAAAATTGATGAAAAAATAACAGATTTATACTAAAAAAACATGTTTATTTTCAATTGAGGGGAGGTTTTTTCCCACTTTTTCATTTTATGAGGACGCCTAATTACTTCTAATCATTATGGAATTAGTTTCACCGCGATAAATCATTTATTTCAAAAGTTACACCGTTTTGTTTACACCGGAGTCACAATTCCATAAAAAATTTAAAAATATTATTTCGATTTTTTTTATTATTTTTCCTTCGATAAAATTAAGCATAGATTCCCTCATTTCGATATGTGCACATTATGAAGAATCATCCTGTATATAAGCGCAAGAAGGCCTTCGCCAGAACTCTTAGATGCCGTGGGTGTCTATGAGACTGGAGGCGTAGGTAGTAATTATAATAATAATCGTAATTAACACTAATCACAGTGTATTACTAATGATTGAAACCAATTTAAAGCGATTCGTCGCAAACCCGGTGCGCTCCGCTACTATAGATGCCACGCTCCGCCAGAAAAACCAAATCTTAAATTTGACTTTGAAATATCAACGACACATACACGCGCCTCTTATTTTATTATTATTGTAAGAAAAATATATATATAATCAATTATGATGAAGGAAACCTTGAACACATATTCTTCCATTGTCCAAAGATATCGACCCCTATATACGACCTATTGCCAAAACAACAAAACAAATCCCGCGCCCATTAATGTAAACTTCCTCTTAACACTTGTGCTCTCTAAGCTAATATATGCATTCTCTAACTTTTTAATTACTAACATTAGTTAATAATAATAATTAGCAAATATTATTAGTATTTATACTTATAAGTATTTATACTTATAAGGCTACATATATAAATAATATACATTTAATACTAACTTGATCCTGTGTTGTCCTCAGGATCTCAGAATTCAATTTACCGACCATATTTCTCTAATACTATTGCTACATTTAACCTGTCACTTTTATTAATAACATAGACGTTATCGTAAAGTTATTTATCCGTGCAGGGGCGGAGAAAGAATACTAACCTCTGTGGCCGGGGTCGGCCTGTCGTAAAAGGCGACAAAACAACCCACCCTAGCTACGTGGTAGGGCCTCAAGCCCGTCTGGATAGCGACCACCTTTGGTCTTAAGTATGCCGCCATAATAACCTTGTGTTGTGTTCCGGCATTAGTGACCGAAGTTCCTGTACCCTTATGGGACGGCAGCGTGTTCGCGATGCCACTGGAATTGCAAACACCTATAGGCGACGGTAACTGCTAAATCCTAAGCGGGCCGTCAGCCTGTCTGCTGTCTGCTGAGCCATAAGTACAAAGAAAGAAGAAGATAATCAATTAAATTTATAACTTTATAAGAATGACATACGTTTATTTTACTTTCTTCTTCGTCGTGTTCTTCATTCCTGAAGGTCGTGCCCATCTTGATAAGCCTTTACGGAGACGCCGATGAACTGCCTCCACACCACTCTGTCCTCGGCCTGTTTCAGAGCTGCAGGCAAAGTGAGCCCCGTGATAGCCTTGATTTGATCCGACCATCGGGTTGGTGACCGTCCTCTGGGCCTTTTCCCCTCTATTTTGCTTAGATTTACTTTATGGACATGCAATATAACTTGAGTAATTAAAGAAATATGAAAATATTAATGTGAATAAAAAAATAATCATTTGAATTACGGTTAATCTATATTTATTGTATAATATAAAAAAGAAAAATGTATAAAATTAGAGAATGTAAACGAAGAAAAGATGAGATGCGCTCCTCCTCATACCTATAGGAAGAAAAACACATGCCCGCGGAAATCGCGGGATAAGCAGTCAGTGGGTTAAAGATCATAGTCAGATCTGCGTGCAAGGGCGGAGTAAGAATACTGACCTTTGCGGCCGGGGGCGGCCTATCGTAGAAGGCGACAAAACAATCCCAGCTTCGTGGTAGGGCTCCAAGCCCGTCTAGATTGCAACCACCACTGGTCTCCAAATATGCCGCCATAATAACCTCGTTTTTTCTTATTACTGTAGGACAGAAGTAAGTAACGGAATTTACCAGCAGTTAGCGTCGCCTATGGGTGTTTGTAACGCCAGTGGCATCACGAACACGCTGCTGTCGCATAAGGGTACAGGAACTTGTGTCACTAATGCCGGAATACAACACACGGTTATTATGGCGGCATACTTAAGACCAAAGGTGGTCGCCATCCAGACGGTCTTGGGGCCCTACCACGTAGATAGGGTGGGTTGTTTTGTCGCCTTTCACGACAGGCCGTCCCCGGTCGCAGAGGTTAGTTTTCTTTCTCCTCCCCTGCACGGATAGAAATAAAGTAGCTCGTGTTGTGTTCCGACTATAAGTGACTCGGGTTCCAGTTATCCTATGCAGACGGCAGCGTGTTAGCGGTACTCCTGACTTCGCAAACATGCATAGGAGACGGTAACTGAGTACTTTTAAGTGGGACGTCAGCCTGTCTACTGTTCTACATCAATAAACCTGACCAGGTTTAAATCAGTAGATACATTAAGAACGAACATATATTAGTCACGCAAACTAAATCACTATCCACGTTAATAGAATGTAAATAAGCAAGTTAATTAGCATTCAATGTAGTAGAACATCTGTGGCCCACATCCGGCGAGGCTTTGTAATATATTTAAAGGACTTCAAATGCATTCACCACTTAATTTGCGTCCGGCACCAATCAGCTAATAGGATGTATGTATACTTAAATGAGCCTATTAAGTTACGATCTACTTTAGCTATAGGCTGTTGGAGTTGCTATGGCGAGTAGAACTCACTTTACCGATACGTTTTTATTATAAGAAGTTATTTCAACTTCTTTAGCCTCCCCAAAGCATACGTGTTAGGTCAGGTCGGCAACCCGCACGCCCTTTTCTGGACCCCATGAATAGGTCCAAAGGCGAGGGACTTGGGGAAGTCCCCGTCTCCTATTTGATGGACCCGAGGCGGAGGCGCGCGCGGAAATCAGCGCACGCTTCTGAGGCGATGCACGGGGTAGTTGAACACCTCACTACCCCGTGCAGGAGACGAGGCCTGGACAGACCGGGCCAGCACTAGTGTGTGGCTGCGGAAGAATTTGGATTCCCGCGGCCCCGCGCGTACGTGTGAGGAGACACCGGGGTGGTTTTAGCCGGTAAGAGTCCGGCACGCCCCTCCGCCTTTCTCCAGGCGGAAGTAGTCCGTGAGGACTTCACCCGTAAAAAAAAAGGTTGGCAACCCGCGGCTCGCAAGCCGCATGCGGATCTTTGACTCCTCGGCTGACCACTGTGTTAGGCTAGTAAAATAGAGGTTTATGGTCCGAAGCCCTTATGGAGTTCGTCGCATTGTTCGTTCGATATTGGACTCTGGATCCGACTGGATCACCTTTGTTATATGGTTGGCCTAGATTTATTAGTAGAGAAAATTTCTACAGAACCTGTAAAGCTGCATACAGAAACGAGTTAAAATATTCTATAAGCTAATCCAGGCCATATTGTGTGTGTGTCACACGCAGTGAGTGAGTACGTGCGTGACTCTGTGTGTGAGAATTACGTAAAAGATAATATGGAAAAAAAATGTGTGATGACGGCTAACAGAGGAGAGTGGAAGGAGAGAACATGTGCCGACCTCGTGTTAGAAACACAACCGTGTTTCTGATACGTGGAGCAAAAAAGTCTTGTCACGACATCTCTGCCGGGTGTCGACAAGAAGAGTCAATCCGAAATCTGATGAAATGCTATCTTGACATCGTTATACTATGGACTCACAATCACTATGTAGAAAACTCCAAATATGAGTTGAAAATAATGAAACAAGCATTTTATTTTTTAAATTACTTGCTCCTCAACAAATCACTCCATTGATATATTGTTTCATTACACCCCGCAATATCTTTCTCCTCACTAATGCAAAGCCACCCTCAGCTGATTACTTGACTTGACCCACAAAGCTAGCTGTGTCGGGGGGTTATAAACAAAGTGTTTGTTTTTTATTATGTTGTGTAGGTGTTGCTACCGGTGTAAGCATTTCCGACAAGTGTGTTTTTGTACGGGAATAATGAACACCAATGTGTTTACAGGTGGGCAATTGTAAACTGGCTTTCTTATAAGTCTTAAAAACAAATACGGATATAAGAATCTTATGAGCTTCGTGCCGTGTGTGTTTGTGTGTGTCAGATAGTAATCCAGAGGGGTCCGATTTTTATGGGAGCATGCAGCATTGAAGCACTTTATTCTCACATTATGTGCATATTATAACATATTTACCAAAGATGAAGGAAAGCGCGGTGAGGAAAATTCATCATTGTGTGAGTAATGGTGAGTTCATCGCTGTGTCGTACCCGCCAATCCGAGTGTACGAGTGCATTGGCTAATTATTATTAACGATTTATGATAATGTATGTAAGGATCGTAGCAAGTGGAAAGAAGTGGTCTCTGCCTACCCCTACGGGAAAGAGGCGTGATTATATATATGTATGTATACTTTAATTACATATATTTTCATGAAATATATTAAAAATACATTATTTAATACAATTAAAAAACTGTGAGTAGCTGGCAACGAGGCCAAGGGCCCAAGCCACCGGTGATTAGGGATTATCCAAATAGAAACCTCATGACAATACGTGCCGTGCTCAGTAGAACCGCCTTCTGCATCCGACCCTTCACCCACTAACCCAGCGAGGCCATCTCTAGGTGCTTTTCGAGGCTTCTCGCTATAGCCTTTTGCCTTTCACTGGCACCATTATCGGTTATTATTATTGTAGTGAAAATCCTGTCCATTACTTTAATCCGTAGTCTTGAAAAATGTGACTAATGCTGTTTTTATTGCTGAGGAACAGCAGACAGGATGGAAGCCCACTTAATAGTAAGTAGCTAGCCCTAACGTGGTAGCCTTCTCATTAATTATGCCACTTTTTGGTGTGGTTTTTTTCATTTCATCTAATTTTCAGATCACAACGGTACTAAAGAAGTTTCACCATATAAATCCTTCTCGTCTTTCTAATACTTGTAGACAAATTTATAATTCACATCAACAAAGAACAATGAATCGTTATTTATAGATAAATGAGGAATATACAAGTGAAAAAAGAAAAAAAAACAGAAAAAATCTGATTGAAAGTGTCAGAAACTTGACCAGTGTCGAATTGATTGAAATTTAAAACTCACCATCATGATTAAATTGTGGCATAATAATGACTCATTCCCCAGTTGCAATACGAACCTTTTGTCACGATACGTTTGCATCACACATGGCATTGTTTGCTACGTACGCCCAATGGGTCGCGCCAACGCCTTATATGCGGAGCAGTCCTGACTTGAGCAATTTGAATTCGAACAACGCAGTGCCATGTTGGGTTAGTATTGCATCAATATTAGATTCAATCCTTCACGAGTAAGATCTTTACACGATTCAAACATAGTTAATTATCAAATATTTATTAATTTAATTCACATTAATAAATAATATAAAGCTGTTAGAAGAGAATTCAATTTCATAGTCGATGTAACTGAAATATTAGAAGATGTTGACGTTATAAGGGCGAATGGCACCATTTTGTAATCACTGAAACGAAATAAAAAGAGAATATTCCGATCCCCAATCGTGTTCGTTTCCAAACGATTACACCTCAAACGAATAGAGTGCAACGTTTTGAATAAGGAATAAGCTTTTCTTGTTTCACAAGACGTTTTAATACCCTCGCATTTCAAAGAACGGTTTGACTTGGTAGAGCCAAATAAAGTAAAAAATATTGGTTCTGATTGAATAATTTCGAAAACGAAACATTGTGTATGTATCAGGCATGACTTTGATAACAATTTTCTTTTAATACTTATACAAATTTTATGAGCTTAACAACTTTCCAACCCTCTGTTAATATTCACTCTGAGCCATACTGATTTTCTAATTTTTGGCTCACCTTTCTTAATTCATTATCATTGCTAAATCTATTGTTATTGCTAAAGTTATTAATATCTAACTAATCTCCAATATACATTGAACTTCTAATAAAAGTTTCAGAACTTCAATGACGAGAAGCTGCTTCATTCATTCATAATTGTGTCTGTTTTTATGCCATTGACAATACTTAGTTTATTTTTTTTTATCTAACACATATCGATGCAATTTTTTCGTAGTATCTGTCAATATATATTTATATGTACGTCTTAAGCCTTGATAATCCTATCACTTCATGTTTTTTATTTGATCTACATCTTATAATGAACCTGCCCAATCTCGTCCTTTTTTGTAACTTTTGAAAATACGTATTTCCACTTATCTTTCAGGATCTATATTTTGGGTCCGCATTAATCATTCGTCATCGTATCCGTAAAATCACGATGGCGTTAAAGTGATTCGAAAATAGATTTCAGTACGATATAAGGAAAAATCGAAGAGAATTATAAATAAGATTTTTCATTGAGAGAAATTGTTAAGTGAAAAGGTTTATTTTTAAAACCCGTTAAGGCGATTAAGCTCCTGTTGAATTTTTCTTTATCGACGACTGGTCGAGATTTTTAAAGAAAACTCTATTTATTTTATTGTATATTGGGTGTTTTCATTTATTTTATTTGGTATTTCAAAGTGCTTTTGTAAATGATTAAATATTAGAATCGGTTAAAATATTTTCAGATTACGTTTCTGACGGATACTTATCTACGAGGGTGGTCCGATAAATACTTAGCTTCATCGCCTGATGGAGCCACTGTCATAACAGAAATTTACTATCATATAGTGCGTTCTCTTAGATAGCTGCCGTCCAAATTTAAGCCGAATTGGATTCGTAGTTTTGTGTTGACCGCATGTGGAAGCGAGCGTGTCGGCGGATTTTAGAAAAATAGAATAAGAGCAATCTCAGTCGGTGATTTCTTGTTTTTGAAAGGGAAATCGCACAGCGAAATCAAAGGGCACTTGGATCCTGTGTACGGTGACTCTTCTCCTTCGATGGCGACCGTCAAAAATTAGGATAACAAGTTTTAACGTGGTCGCACGTCGGTTTTTGATGAGCCACACACAGGTGCCCCGAAAACGGCTACCACGGAGGATAAGGTGACAAAAATCCACGATTTTGTATTGGCAGACCCCAATTGAAGGTGCGCGAGATAGGTGAGACAGTAGGCATCTCAAAAGACCGCATGGGTCATATCCTACATGAAATATTGTACATGAGAAAGCTGTCGGTGCGAAAGGTGCCGCGTTTGCTCATCGAGACAACAAGTGCAACCGTAAGACCACTTCAGAGCAGTGTTTAAGCGCAATCCGAAGGAATTTTTGTGTCGTCTCGTAACTGGCGAATAGGCATTAAATCCACGGATATACGCCAGAGAACAAGGAACACTCGAAACAATGGACTTCACCCGACGAACGTGCTCCGAAGAAGGCAAAGACTGTCCTATCGGCCGGAAAGGTGACGGCCACCGTTTTCTGGGATTCGCAAGGTGTGATCTACATAGACTATATAAAGAAGGGCAAAACGGTCACAGGGCTCAACCGGTATTAGTGATCCAAGTTCCTGTACCCTTATGGGACAGCAGCGTGTTCGCGATGCCACTGGCGTTGCAAACACCCATAGGCGACGGTAACTGCTAAATTTTAAGTGGGCCGTCAGCCTGTCTGCTGTCCTACAGCAATAAAAAAATGTGTGGCGTTTTCACGCCTAAACCGCTGAACAATTTTGAACCGCTGAACCGCACGTCCTCTCGGGGCACGGTTGCTTCGGGAGGTACCTGTGTCGCATAGGGCGGGAGATGACGTCGGGGTGCCACCACTGTGGCGCGGGCGACGAGGAGGACACCGTGGATCACACTGTCGCCGTGTGCCCTGCGTGGCGCGAGGAGCGCCACGCCCTCGTCGCCCAAATCGGCGCGGACCCATCGCTCCCGGCCTTGGTTCTGTCCATGGTCGGGAGCGATCCTGGATGGACGGCTGTCGCCTCCTTCTGCGAGGCAGTCATGTCCGCAAAGGAGGCGGCGGAGCGGGAGCGGGAGTCGACCACCACACTCCCCTCCCGCCAACGCAGGCCACGCCGGCGGCGCCGGAGGGCAAGTAATGACCTCCGGCCGCCGTAAAAAGCGGCCGCGGGCGGCCCCTCGGGGGAAGATCCGCCGCCCGCACTATTGCCGCGAGGGAGAGGGCCGCGTGCTGTTCTGCGGCCCCCCTCAACTGTTGATTCAGAAGAGCGCCGGTGGACGAAATCCTGACCCCTGGCCCCCAATTTAGAAGGGCCTTAACAAAGGGCGGGCCGGCGCCGGCCCGGGCCACGAGATAGGCAGGCCATATATCCGTGGGTCCGGGCGTAGGCGATAGGAGAACAGCGGGGTTTTTTTTTAGTCGGTCGGGTGGTCAAACATGTTTCCCGGAGTCCCACATAACCCTCGGTCCCCCGGGCCGGGGATCCCGTCAAGAGAAGTTTTTCCCCGAGCCCAAAAAAAAGGACAATAGCTATAGCAAGGCTACTTTTTTAATTTATATGGCAGAAAATCGTTTGCCGGGTCAGCTAGTACGTAATAATTCGATAATGTAAACATTGCAATTGCAGAGATAAGGTAAAAGTTGGCTGTCAACTATAGCCGAAGCTCGGCCGTGTGCGTTTATACACTCATACCGAAGTCTTTAATGTGAATAAAATAATGGGGATTGTCTAAAATTTTTAACCATTCGATTTTAATTTATTTTTTGAAAATTTAGAGCATTTTGAGAAACTAATTTGAATGTTTTGAAGATTGGCTCAACAGTTATTTAAAAAAAATGTTCAAATATTTTCAATTTTAAAGGTAAGTGACGTCATCACACGACACAATAGACTGTGCCGTTGCCTCACTAGAAATAATTTAAAAAACTGAAAGCTGTCATCACGATGTCATCCATTTCATATCTGTCAAATTTCATCCGAAAAAGTCGCAGGAAAAATTATTATTTTTGACATTTATAAATTTGACACATGACAGATTATCACATACTTGCCACTTACTTTTTATTTTCTGAGGCAACGATACAAACTATACAGTGAAATTTGAAGGGCAGAGAAGGTCAATCATATTTTATCAAAAATGTCAATAAAATGTGAATATTTTTCATAATTAATTAGTCCGTGATGATCAGTAACCTTATTCCTCTAAATGATTTTTCAATTACAACATTTAAAAAAAATGAAGAATGCCCATTAACACGTAACCACGGAACCTTTCGCATCTTATAATCATCGTGTTTGATAATCTTCAGAAGAAATGGCAAAGTGAATTCCACCACAACATAAAATCAATGTCTAGAAAGAAAAGCGCTGACCTAGTTTTAAAAACTAACCCCGCCCTCGGGGTGTGGATGGGTGTTACGTGGGTCGCAAGGTAAATTTTAAAGTTTCTGTTCAAGATCTCGTCGACTGTTTGTACTTAATTCAAAATTCTAAACTTAATTTTTTATTCTATTTCAGAATAACGGAGACTTAAAGTTTTGTATATGTTACAGAGTTTGTGTTATGTTGCTTTAGAATTTGTTAGTTATCAAAGTGTATTAATTTGTGTTCATTATTTAGTCAGAGTTTAGTCAAGTATTATAATCACTTTTGAAGTTGATGACTTCGTAGAACAAGACTTTGAATAAATATTATATATTTCTCCGTGCAGGGGCGGAGTAAGAATACTAACTCCTGCCGCCGGGGTCGGCCTGTCGAATAGGCGACAAAACAACTCTAGCTACGTGGTAGGGCCACGCTAATCTGCGGGAGAATAAGATCGTCTCTTTTTTGTTCGGTATTCGTTATGTGTGTTGTGTCGTCCTTCGTATTCCCTACTTTTCTGAAGTTACACTTCGGCCCTGTGTGAATTGTGCACACACACACACACACACTTTAATTTTTTGTCGCTTCGATATCTTGATGCTGTAAGAGAAGTCTTCGAATGTTGTATTATAGCATTGATAAATTGAGCGAAACGTAAATCATACGGTTGAAAGCGCATCTCCACAATTGGAAGTGGTTCATTGCGGCCGGATAGCAAAGCAAGTAGTCGTGGTAGTGGTAAAACTTATAAACTTATTCAATATTTTCAACCGATCATTTGAACTTTATATTCGTACAATAAGTCGATGTTAATTACGATGGGATCTATACGATATATTCGCAATTTGGCGTCTAGTATTACCAATTATCGACCTATAGGAAAATTAATTCCAACGTAAGAACAACTAAATAAACTTGAGCGCCTCCAAAATCTTTGTATCAGTTTCATATTTGGTTTGCGTAAATATGACCATGTTTCAGAATTTCGTACAAAACTCAAGTGGTTACCTACCCATCTTCGCCGGAAAACTCATATCCTTTCACTCGTTTACAAATTTATCTTTTATCCAAACGCCCCTATTTACCTAAGGAATCAATTCGAGTTTCTTAACTCGTCTGGCCTCTGAAATTTGCGTACATCTACTGAACTATCTCTTAAAACTCCTGTTCATACTTCTTCTTTTTATAATAACTCCTTCATTGTTCATGCTATCAAACTTTGGAATGCACTGCCTATTGCTATATGACAAGCTAAGTCACTACCAACTTTTAAAAAATTGGTTAAAAATCACTACTTATCTTTAGTGTAACAAACAAACATATATTTATTTATGTATTCTACTAATATAGATATTTAAGTATGTTTATCTATTTATTTATTATATTTTATATGTATTATTGAATTTTATGTATATTATCTATTTATTATGTAAATAAAATATAATTATTATTTATTACCATACCTCCTTTCCACATCAATATAACACCAATAATATTCTATAGCCCGGGTTGCCTGGAAGAGATCGCTCTGTAGCGATAAGGCCGCCCATTGTAACATATTGATTGTGTAAATAAGTTTCATTGTTTTTGTAAAATTGGTTTACAATAAAGTGTTATTTATCTATAACGTCAGTTAATCCTTCTCTTTTAATTGCTGATGGTTATTTTACTCATGGCTGACAGATAAAAAAAAGAACCCAAAGTACACACTGCGCACACAAGAAGCCATTTTTATTACAGAGAGATGTTCCATAGACTACATAGTAGTGATGTTTATGTTGCCATTGGCATGATACCAATCAAAAATAAGAATAGGGCTACCATCACTCACCGAGGGGATCGGGAAAGGCGACTTATTTATCGATTATTCGTTTTACCAGTTTATTAATAGCGCGGAAGGGGGGGGGAGGGGGCACCGTTTAATGTTTATTGACATGCTCATATTCACACAATTGCACTGTACTTAACAAGTGGTAAACTCCAGAGGCCAAAGTTTAAACTTTGAATTCAACTAAGATAAACAATTCGATTTATTTATTTTTATTCCTGTTAAGTGAGTACACTTCTCCTAAACCGTCAGCCTGAAATTATCTTAAATAAGTCATGTACTATTAGGTCATTACATATGAAATTGACATTTTGTCAGACACAGCGAACTAAACGAAAATTGACTCACTACTTACTTGTGAGTGTTTGGTGGACTAGCGCCGGTGACGTTCACCACAGCTTTCTAAAATCTGGCCAAACGATTACGGCAGATATTTATTGTCAGCAACTGCAAACCATGAAGGAAGAACTATGCTAAACAACCGAGATTGGTCAATCGCTCTTGGCCACTGCTGCTTCACGACAATGCAAGACCACACACTGCACAACAAACAACCACTAAATTAGATGAGCTACAATTGGAATATCTGCGACATCCACCGTACTCCCCGGATCTTGCTCCAACAGATTACCCTTTTTTTCCGGAATTTGGACAACTTCTTACAAGGAAAAAAACTCAACTCCGATGCGACAGTCCAAACCGCCTTCAGGGAGTTTATTGATTCTCACCCCCATGGTTTTTTTTAGTAAAGGCATCAATGAACTGCCTATGAGATGGCAAAAGTTCATAGATAACAACGGTGCATACTTTGATTAATTAAATATATTTCACAAAAAAAAATTTACTATATTCCTCCCGTACAAAACGCCAATTTTATATGTAAGGACCTATAATATATTGAATCTTAGAAATCGCTATGACAATATTACGCGATTGGCCTGTTGGAACCAAACGAGGATCAAATATTAGTTATGGTGCAAATAGTTATAATTTAAAATAAATAATTAATAATCCTCCTATAAATTAAATAAATACTACTGTTCACTTCACAAGTCGCATAGCACCATTTAATACCAAAGAAAACAGCAGAACGCTTGTGTTATGGGTAATTGACAACTGCTAATTAGATACGTACCTTTTGAAATAAATATAATACATATGTATAGAAATACTCAAACAGGGGGACAAAATCGAACCCGTGACCTCAGCAGGCGTTCCGAAAATTTAAGTAATTATGTAACTAAAGGTGTTGGATTGTCTGTTCTAAAATTGTGTATAAGTAATGCACATAAATGTACTGTATGTTTATCATGCAGTTGATATCGATCTGAATCAAAGTGCAGGTTTGCGGCTTATTGGAGGCTTGAATTGATATGTACATTCGACTGTAGGACGTGTGGGGTGACCAGACTCCTATGTATAATAAATGTGCGCAGACGATTCAATGGGGGATGTGGAAAATGTATCTACTAGCTGATCCAACAAACGTTATTCTGCCATATATGTACATTAAAAAAAAGATTTTGCATATGTACATAACAATTATATATATAATATTATTTATTTGTTTCAGTCTGGATGGTCCGAATAAATCAAACAAATCTGTTTCTGTAAAAATAACAGTCATATATTACAATTCCTTTATACTAATTATATGTTATATTTATACGTATAATTATACGTTACCTGTAAAAATAACAGAAACGACAATTAAAGTTGATTACTCGTCTCTCATAACTCTTGCTTTTCTATCTATTAATTAAATTATTTAAATCAAATCTGTAACGTAATAACGTAAATATTGTTTACTTTTTTGTAGGCAAATGTCATGTGTCACACTTCTATGACACATGACATTAAGCGCGTTAAATCAAAAGGGATTATGTCCTGGTTACACAACCTAACCATAATACAATAACATTAAAGAGATGATATTCTCTTTACATCTCCCCTCCACGATATGAAAATTGCATAATTTTTCAATCAGCTTCAACTTCAAACATTGGAATTAGTTTTGTCACGTGGAATAGACTCGTGTCTTGATTTCTTTTTCCAGTTTTTATTTTATAAATTGAGTTTGAAATTTTTTCTTCTATTATATATGGGCCGATTCTTAGTTCTTCTAGCTTTTTCCTATTGAGTTTGTTTCCATTCTCTATGAATACCATATCTCCTTCGTTGAATTCATGGTGTCTTCTGTTTCTATTAAATAAACTTTCGTTATACTTATGTGATCTCTGTGTTCTTTCTAATGCTAATTTCTTATCTCTTATCCAGTCTTCTCCGTTTTTCTTTCTTTTTAACTCTTCTGGTATGTTACTGGTGTCTGTGCCATATAATAGATACTCTGGTGTAAATCCCGTTATTGTATGTTCTAGTATATTATACTTATTCACACATTCTCTCGCTATCGATGTCCATGCTCTATTCTTTTTCTCTTCGTTTATTTTACATCTTATTTTATTTACTAATGTCTGATTCAGTCTTTCATTCAGACCATTAGAAAATGGTGCATTTATTGCAGTAAAAATTAATTGCACTCCTTTATTTTTTAAATAATCTTTAAATTCTTTCGAATTTATTCCAGGATATTGGTCCGTTAAGATTGTTCCGATGTTTTCTATGTCTAACACAGTTTGAATTAGTTTTATAAAATCAGCGGCGTTTTGAGTTCTTGATGTTGAAATGAACGCATATCTCGTGAAATGATCAACAAGTAAATGAATATATTTTTTTGTTGATCTAGTGCTTCCAAATCCTCCAATTGTATCTATGGACATAATTTCGAAAGCTTTGGTCGCTGGTCCTAATTGTGACATTGAGCCGAATTTATGTTGCCCTCTTGACTTATTCTTAATACATATATAACATTCTTTACAAATTTTTTTTATATTCTTCACTAAATTTTTAGCAGTATAATATGGACATATTTTCATTTGTGTTTGTGTTATTCCTGTGTGACACCATTCCTTGTGTATTTTATTAATTAAATCAATACTGAATTTTTCTGATAATATGATTTTCTCTCTTTTCTTCACTTTTTTATAATATATTCCGTTTTTCTCTATTAATTTTTCTTTTTTATTCTGTAATAGTATATTATTCATCTGATCTAATTTTATTTCATCTATTTCAATAAAATTTACCGTTTTTAATAAATCCTCTTCTTCTGTATTTGATTCTAGAACAGGGTTTCTACTCAAGCAGTCCGCTTCTTTATTATCTTTACCTGGGACGTATATAATTTTAAAATCGTATTGAGATAGATAGTGACTTAGATCGCCCAATTCTTCGTCTGTTCGTGCTTTTATATTCATATTTTCCAGTGGTTTGTGGTCAGAGTATATTTCGAAGTATCTCCCTATCAGCCAGTGTTGCCAGTACTTTATTGCCTCTTTTATAGCTAAGCATTCAAGATAAATAGCTTTTTTTCTTTTTTGCGTTTCATTAAGTTTCTTTGAGAAGTAGGCCACAGGTTTTTCTTTTCCATCCTCTTGTGTTTGTTTTAGTATTGCGCCTATACCTTCAAGTGATGCATCTGTATATATCTTGATTGGAAGGTCTTTGTCGAATATCTCCAACACTGGTTGGGAACATAGCATTTCTTTTATCTTTCTGAAAGATTTTTCACAATCCTCTGTCCATATAAATTTTACATTTTTTTTTAATAGTTGATGTAATGGATCTAGTAATATTGAGCTCTTTTCTATATATTCATGGTAAAAATTTATTTTCCCCAGAAATTGTCTAATTTGCTTTTGTGTAGTAGGAATTGGGAAATTTTTTATTGACGTTATGTTGTCTTTCAACGGTTTAACCGTATTTTCTCCTATTACATGTCCTAAATATCTAACCGAACTAGCAGCGAATGTACACTTTTTAAATTTTAACCTGAGTCCTTCTTTTTTTATTGCATTTAATAATTTTTCAATATGATTTAGATGTTCTTCAAACGTCGGTGAGTGTATTAAGATATCGTCTATATAGTTCACTGAAAATTCAGTTAGTCCATATTTTCTTAATATGCTACTCAGAATTCGTTGAAATATAGCTGGAGACGTTTTTAAGCCAAACGGTAGACATGTCCATTGATAGTGACCATCTTGTGTTACAAATCCCGTCTTCCTCCTATCCTCAATTCTTAGTGGTATTGACCAAAAAGCTGAGTTAATGTCCAGTGTCGTAAAGTATTTACAATTTCTGGCTCTTATTATTATATCATCTATTAAAGGGAATGGTTGTGCCTGAGGGACAATGTTTTTATTTAAATCTCTAAAGTCTATGCACAGACGTGTCTTTCCTTCATTTTTCTTATATGCTAGTGTGACGGGTGCAGCAAAAGGACTATAAGATTCTTCGATTAAATTCTTCTCTAGTAAGTTGGCTATTTGTTTCTCTATTTCTTTTTTGTCTTTTATATTACATCTATAGGGTCTTTTACTGCAGTATTTCTCCACTATTAAGTCAATTCTAGCTTCATATTCGTTAACAGTCCCAATATCATACTTGTCTTTCGCAAACACTGATTTGTTTTTATCTATCAATTTTTCTATCTTCATTTTTTTATCTTTATCTAAATGTTCTATATTTGTTTGAAATTCTTCTGTTTCCACGTGTTCATTAAAATTAATTGAACAATTTGTAACTTCACTTAATGTTATCTCTGGTTTTTCTAACTTTTTCTCTATTTTCTGTGAGATTTCTAAATTTTCATTCAACCTCAACTTAAACATAGGAATTAAGTCTAATCCT
This sequence comes from Malacosoma neustria, assembly GCA_963693495.1. Lineage (NCBI taxonomy): Eukaryota > Metazoa > Arthropoda > Insecta > Lepidoptera > Lasiocampidae > Malacosoma > Malacosoma neustria. The sequence goes on from OY856397.1 coordinate 5,780,435, forward strand.
ATTATAAAATCTTCAAAATCCTCTCTTTCAACTACATATATATCTACTATTTTTTCTATATCAAATATTTTTATTCTTATTCTTACCAATCCATTTGTCTGATTCACACCATTGACAGACCTCAAGAATATCTTGTTTAAATCTTCTCTATTCTCTTTTATTTTTATCCATTTCGAGTTTATCAAGGATACTTGAGAACCTGGATCATATGTTCCCATTATCTCTATCTGATTCTCAACTAGTAGCTTAAGTCTGATCAATGGTGTGACTATTAGTTTTTTTTCTCTGTATTTAAATTTACTTCTATTACTGAATTGCTTCCTATAGCTTTAGGTTTCTCTTTTTTCTCTAGTTTAAACCAGCATTTTTCTTCTGGATGATATCTTATACCTTTACCCATGTTTTCACATGTCATACATGGTTTCTTTTCTTCATTTCTGAATTTATGTTCTGGTTTACCTTCTTTTTTAAATGTTTTCTTTTTATTTATTATCCCTTCAAGCTTCTGTAATTCATTTATTAAATCTTTTGTATTTTCTATTTCATCTCTGGCGATCTTCTCTCTAATAAATTCTGGCAACCCAAATGCAATTCTATCTATCATTGTATCAGCGTCCATGTCCTTATTTATTTCTAATAATAATCGTTCTTTCTTTATTGCATATTGTACTATTGAACCTTCTTTGTATTTAAAATAATGAGCATATGTCCTGCTACTCCATCCCTTACCTGAAAAGGTTTCTATTAATATCTGTTTCCACGTATTCCAATTGTTTTCATGTTCTCCTTTTATTACAGTAGAAGTATACCAATCTTGGCAAGTTGCATCTAAAAATATTCTTAATAATTCTATTTTAGTTTTATCTTTTTCTATTTTAAATCTTCCACACTCTTTTTCGAATATATGTAACCATTATCTAACATTAGATGTTTTATAATTAAATTTTTCTAATACAAATTTATCTACAATATGTTTTAAGTTTTTTTCTTCTTCGTGTTTTTCTGATTTTTCAATTAATTTTTCTAATATTTTTTCCAAGCTCGAGTTTTCTTTAATATTCTCTTGAAGTGTTTGTTTTAAATATTTCCCTCCAAACTGGATATTTCCTTCATCATCTAAATATATCTTTTCTAATTCTTTTGAAATTTTTATCCATATTTTTAACTCATCATGCCTTTTTCCTAATGAATTTTTTACCTTTTTGAAAGTCTCCGTCTTTGTCAACTCTTCATGATAATCTGCATACATGAGGTCATCTGGTATAACATATTTTTCCCCTTGTTCTGTGACAATTGAGGTTACAGCTACTACTGTAGTTTTACAGTCCTTTGGAGAAGCCACAGCTCTGAACTCGAATTGCAATTTCATTTTGTGACGAAAATTGTCGTTTTATAATATTATTTATTTGTTTCAGTCTGGATGGTCCGAATAAATCAAACAAATTTGTTTCTGTAAAAATAACAGTCATATATTACAATTCCTTTATACTAATTATATGTTATATTTATACGTATAATTATACGTTACCTGTAAAAATAACAGAAACGACAATTAAAGTTGATTACTCGTCTCTCATAACTCTTGCTTTTCTATCTATTAATTAAATTATTTAAATCAAATCTGTAACGTAATAACGTAAATATTGTTTACTTTTTTGTAGGCAAATGTCATGTGTCACACTTCTATGACACATGACATTAAGCGCGTTAAATCAAAAGGGATTATGTCCTGGTTACACAACCTAACCATAATACAATAACATTAAAGAGATGATATTCTCTTTACATATATAAGAAAAGAAAGAAGGTAAAAATAATTTATTTAAAACAAGTACATAACAGACACGTTAAAAAACATAATGAAAATAGTACCTAGTCAGGTCATAAATTCTGTCACATGTTTAATGTAAAATAATTGTAACAAGTTTATTAATTATGTAACCATTCATATACCAAAATGAACTTAACAAAACATAGATTCTTATGACATTAAAGGTTATTCAAAATGACCTCCGTGATTTTGAATACAAGCCTTCAATCTGCGTGGCCAGTTGTCTATCGCAGCACGAACGAGGTCCATGTCAATATCGGCGGCTGCCTTAATCAAGGATGTCTTGAGTGACTCCAAATTGGGATGAGGCTTTGAGCACGCCTTTTCCTCCAAGTGTGGCCATATCTTGTAATCTAACGGATTCAAATCTGGACTGGAGGAGGGCCAGTCTTCGTGCCGGATGAAGTCGATTTCACGCGCCGCCAGCCAGTCTTGTGTGCTCTTCGCTCTATGAGCTGGCGCCGAATCTTGTTGGAATACCCAGTGCCTGTTATTGAACATGATATGAGAAACAGGTTCCACAAGGTTCGTCAGGACTGTATTTTGATACACAACAGCATTCGTTTTTACACCTTTCTCACAAAAATGTACCTCTGTTAAGCCCCAATAAGAAACTCCCAACCATACCATGAGCGAGGATGGAAAATGACCTCGTTGGACACGCGGAATACGGTTGCTCGCTTCTTCACTACTGTGTGCGTACACCTTATCATTTTGTTTGTTGTAGCTCTCTTCTACGGTAAACATTTTTTTCATCCGAAAAAAGAATTTCCCGATATTTTTTTCCGCGTACCGCTTCAACAAAGCGCGGCATCTCTTCAGTCTCAGGTCCATTAGACGAGCATTCAAACGATGTCCTGTTTTTCTTCGATATGCCCGAAGCCCTAAGTCTTCATTTAACACCCTTTTCACCGTGGTTCTGCTTAACCCCATCTGAAGGGCCAACAGTTTCTGCTTACGTTTGGGATTTCTTTGAATTCGTGCCTTCACAGCTTTTATCACTGCTGGAGTCCTAACAGACCGAGGGCGACCACTTCTTGACCTGTCATCTACACTAGAGTCTTCATTGTATCGTTTGATGGTACGATAAACGAATCTTTTGGTAATATTCAAATTTTTCAGTATGTTAAAAATTTGAATTGGCGCGTAACCGCAACGATACAACGCAATAACTGCAACACGGTCTTCTTTAAGCGTCCACTCCATATTTAAAAATGAGTAAAATTCTAAAAGTTATACATTTTTATTTTCATGAACAATTCGAAATTCTAATTCAATAAACTTTTTTGTGGCCAGCATTCTAAAAGAAAAGTTTTTACTGTGTGACAATACTTATGACCTGACTAGGTATATACAACGATTGTATAGTCCTAAAATTGGACCTATTTCAGCATAATGGCTGTTCTTCCAATAGGCCCAAAGAGAGATGTCACGGACATCGACATATTATAGAGTTTGTTGCTGTGCTATAACGGCCTACTTAATAGTAAGCAGTTAGTTACATCATCGATGATGGATGTTAGCGGCGCCAGGGGCACTGCTAACACGCTGCCGTCCGCATAGGGGTACAGAAACCTGGCCACTTATCCCGGAACAGCACAAGGTTATTATGGCGGCATATTTAGAGACCATGGGTGGTTGCTATACACCTAGCTACGTTTGGTTTATTACATTTTACGAAAGACCGCCCTCGGTTGTAGTGGTCAGTATCTTTATTCCGCACGGAGAAATACATATGAATTTATATATTCATACTTTGAGAGTTCATATTGAGTTTGAACAACGGGTATAGTATTGACGCCAGTTGTACCCCATGTAGCCGGGAAGAAGGCTAGACGGCTTAGTCTGAGTGATTCTCTATTGGAAAGACTGTTAGCATTTTCATTTTTTATACGGTGAATGTGTAAGTTCTTCAGTCCATTAACTGTCTCCCATCATCATTATTTAATAAACCCTCGCTAATATAAAATCTTTGTCTGTACGGTGAGATGGGTACAGTACGAAATTCACCACACCCACCACACCCGTTGAATCACGCACACGTTACATAATACATGGGTAAATTTGAATGCGTTCGTGCAGATCGTATTAGTGAAACGACGAGGGGTCGCGCCCGTATTATCTGTATGTCACCTGCATACATACATAAAATATTACTTATCTCATATATATATACGAGTATGTATGTGAAAGGATACATTTGTATATCCTTTTTAATCGAATTACGAGAGTTACGGATTTGTTTATAAAGAAGTACTATATAAACACGCAAGTATATGAGACAAAAGTAATTTCTATTCCAAATCAAATGTCATTTATTCAGTAACAGTTACAAATTAAAACGTTAACTACTCGGCACCAAACTAGGCACACCCTGTATTTTGGGAATCGCTTTATATTAATTAGCAAATGAACTGAGAATATTTATTATAATCAAATTTTATATATAGACAAAAAAAGTATAAATTACCTACAATAAATTCTGCGTTAAATAAGGATACTTTTATTGATAATATTACGTATGAGAGATGCATTCCATCGTGAGAATCGAATTTTGAACTCTAGTTCGGGTGTGATACCACTTGGCTACCTCGTGAACAACTCCGTAGTCCTCGGTTATTCGATTTTAATATGATTATTTTATTACAGTTATGTTTTTTCTTTCTTTTTCTAGCACTCTAGTACCATGGAAGCATTTTCGCGAAGAGTTGAACAACGTGCATCCAATATCATCTGGGTTGGAGACGATGGCGCTGAAAACCACTATAGACCTCACGTGCAATGACTTCATCTCAAACTTCGAATTTGATGTGTTCACAAGGTGAGAATTACAGCCATATTGTTTTCAAGTCAAGATTTTATGTTTCTATAAGTATTCTATAAACTAAAATAAAGTAGATTTAAGGAAAATTAATAAATATGCAAGTTAAAAAAAATAGAAACTGATAGATTTTAATGGGGAAATTGGACCAGGGTGGGAGGTAACCGAATGGTGGAAGAGATGGGAAAAGAAAAAGAGGACCACAGTATAAAATATTGGAGGATGATTTAAAATTGCTTCAGGAATTATCTGGGAAAGTGAAGCTACGGGTAGGTGTAATTAGAAATATTTGAGAGAGGTCTATGGACACACTGGGATAGAAGAAAATACGGATACCACGACTCATTATCGGGACTCAACTAAACCATATCAGATTTTCACTACCACCAGCCACCAGTAAGTAGCACCAGGAAGATTAAAGACTATATAGACAGTAAATATTTTTGCGAACTACATGAGATGAGAGCAATTTTTGTAAAGGTGGTTTTACTTATACTGAGATTTCCATCTTAGAGTTTCAATTCTTTACGTGCTCAATAGTAGTTGAACACGTTAGCTCAGGATACCCTATAATATAATATAAGACGTTTACTTGCAAAACCCACTAAAACGTTTTTTTTTTTTTATAAAATGACGATATACCGTTTGAAAATAAACTAACATTATAGAATATCAACGTTTTATTGCACAAATGTCTCTATATTCTATAAATTCGAATACTATATTTAACCTTTTGTTTTGCATTTCGAATCAAATGCCACTCAATCAGCATGGGCTTTAGTTCGATTTAAGGGCGCCTTCAAATTAGCCGCAAAGTGTCGCGCTGCAGCAGCGCGGCTGTCGCTTGGTTCGAGTATCATAGTGTTGTATACACGATGGACTCAGACGAAGAAACATTGCTCTTAGTGTTATGATTTTTCTCGTCATATTTTTTTGCGAAAAATGCCTAAAGTGAAATCTAAATCAATTATAAATTTTGTAAATCAGAATTATGATTTATTAGCAACAGATGCAAAATAAAAATAAAAAATTTTTTTGGTCACATATTCTGTCTGTTTGATGATTATTTTTTATGTACAATTAATGCGATTATTTAAAAAAAAATAAACAACATTCTTGTGATTATATTATAGTAGTCTATTTTGGTTTTAAAAAAACCCTAAAGAAAACCGGTTTATTTTCAAAGTAATCAGTACATACCGGTGTTGAAAATCGTAATCGATTCACATCACTAGAACTGATGCGTTTGAGGATTCGCGCCGCTGCAGCCGCGCTGCTGCGGCGCGACACTGCAGCTAATTTGAAGGCGCCCTAAGAGTTTAAAAAATATTGTTATTGCGGATTTTGCAACTACACTTCTCATATTGTGTTGTTAAATGGACAGTAAAAAGTGTTCGATGTTTCAGGTTATTTCAACCGTGGAGCACGCTGCTTCGAAACTGGCAACTCCTTGCAGTAACGCATCCCGGTTACGTGGCATTTCTAACTTATGACGAGGTCAAGGCAAGGCTACAGAAGTACATACACAAAGCTGGCAGTTATGTTTTTAGGTAAGATAAAGGAATAGTTTAGATTTTGGCTAAAAGTTCATAGTGGAACTTTACCCGGCGGAAGATGCAGAGTTCTTGGAGCTAGTTAAATATCACGGCAATACTGGTTCCACAAGTTTCAAGTCGCTAGGTCGACTGTGAAGTTGTTTCTCTCAAATATATTTATTTCAGAATATCTTAATTTTGAATTAATTTATCAGTGAGAGACCCCAGGTAACTCCCAAATCTAAGGATTTTGGAGTAATATTGGGCCAGTCAGCCCTGAGACAGGTAGTTGAGCGACTCGACAAACGTTGTGTAAAGCGACCCCAGCCAGCAAAATTGAGAAAGCAAATAACCACGTGTGCATAGTATAAACTTGAGTAAAAACCAATTTCAAAGCTTCATTTTTATTTTGTTGAAAACCTTATTACAATAACAATTAATTCCTTATTGGATCAGACTGCTTCTTTATTTGAAGGCAGAAATGTATCCAATTTTATAGCAGTAATGTCCAAACGTCTTTATTTAAATAACGGCTGAATTATTTTTTATTTCTTCTTTACTATCTTACCCCAAATCTATAAATATCTGATATAAATTCTTTACTACTTGTTATTTATTATCACACATTTGTAGTTAAGTACTCAGAAAATATTATGGAAGGCCGAGTAAATATTTACTAAAACAGTCTGCACTATTCTTTCGAATTAAATCTCTTGCAAATTGTAATCATATCAGAACAGAACATAAAATCAGAACTGAATAATTAGAATCTATTATTTCAGGTTGTCATGTACGAGATTAGGTCAATGGGCGATTGGTTATGTCACAGTGGACGGAGAAATACTGCAAACGATACCACAAAATAAAAGTTTGGTTCAGGCGCTTCTAGACGGATACAGAGAAGGATTGTAAGTGACGTTATTTATACTTTAACACGGCTAAATATCTAATAAAGTTAAACTTTTAATCAAATTAGCTTTATCGTAAGCAACTGAATTCTATTGTATATTGCACGAGTCTATTGGTTTGAAGAATAATGTCATATCTTCAATGTCAGTACATGGACTAGATTTATTATCGTTCTTTGTACTTTTAGTACGTAATTTGATAAACTCTACATTTTGAAGTATTAGTAAATTGCTGTTTGAATTGAAATTCGGTCTTATGTCAATTTACCGATATTTAGTAGTCTAGGAAAGGCCATACATTCAATGTTACTCTTTGACGTACATATTTAACCCTCAATACACATTTATGTGATTAATAACGACACTACGAGTAAAGTAAACATTTTTTTTTAGCTACCTTTACCCTGACGGTCGCGATATCAACCCCGACCTGAGTAGTGCAATAATTTCGCCAGCGGAAGATCACATTACAGTGACTCAAGAGCAATATGAATTGTATTGTGAAATGGGTAAGATTTGAATAGATTTTTAATTTAAAAGTCAAATAAAACATTTCCAAAATATTTTTAGTGGTTTGTGTTCCTTAAAGTCTGAATTTTCGACCTGTGGATTGATTACTGGAATTTACTTCAATTTCAAACAAAGAAGATCATATTTGGACTCACTCTCTTTTTAAAAATGATAATTTAATTTTCAATGCAATGCAAATGATTTTTTTAAGAGTATTCCAGTTATCCTCTTTCCAACTCCTTGTAAAAACGAGATTTGATTTAAATTTCAGGAAGTACGTTCCAGTTGTGTAAAATATGCGCCGAAAATGACAAGGACATCAGGATAGAGCCCTGCGGCCATCTTTTGTGTACACCGTGCCTTACTGCTTGGCAGATTGTGAGTTGTTTTTTATTATTGCTGCTGTATTATTATTGCTGTATTGTAAAAATTAAATCACTACATATGCTTTTTTGTCGACATTAACTTGTCCTAGATCGTAATAATAATCATATTGGTCTGAGCAATGAATATTTTTAGTATTATGAAATAACTGATTAAAATACAATTATATTGCAGAATGTTTCATTTGTTGGTATTTTTTTATGTTTATGAATTTGACAAATCGATATATCTTATGGGGTAATGCAAGGATCGATTGTCGGACCACGAGTTTTTAGTACTTATAAGTTTAGTTCGTTTTTACACGAGCTGTATGAGTTTCAACCCGCTAATCCGCCTTGAACAAGTGTGGGGGATATACTGTCCCTCTAGGTGGAGCCCAGAGCCCAGTAGTGGAAACCTATGGGTTGTTATTTTTTATTTAAAAATGTATGTTCTTTTTAGGATTCGGATGGTCAAGGTTGTCCGTTCTGTCGTGCGGAAATAAAGGGCACAGAACAGGTTGTCGTTGACGCGTTCGTTCCGCCACGACCTCCGAACACCACTTCGGATTCCAAGTAAGTAATATGTATACTTTACAGGTGATATTCACTGATGAACTTTAGCCTAACAACTGTAATTATTCCATATAATTCAAATATTTATTTGCACCAAATTTATTCATTTTTTGGTCAATTTCCTGTTCATCATATAAAGTTTGTTTGTGCATGATCATTTGTGTATAATCATTGTTGAAGTAATTAAATAAATAAGATCTTAATTACAGCACTTAAAATTTAAAGGGTTTCTAACACTGCAAATAAGTGGTCACAATATTAATTTAAAAAATATATATAATCGTCACCGACATCCTAGCGTTCATCCCGGTTGCAACCCAAACTTCCATTTCGGTGCCCCAGGTCCGCTTTCCGACCATTATTTCTTCACTTCTCACGGTATTCGGCATCCTTGGTAATGAGTCTATTAGCACGCATATTACCCTTTACGACGTCAAGTCAGCAGCACCTTTTGGGTCTGTGCCTCCTGCCGGGGCCAGGCGGAGGCAGAATGACCAGGCATATCATTTCAGACATATCAAGGCGACACTCCTGCAATTTGTCCACAATGTCACGGGCATGTTATTATTACACCATATAATTTCGAATAAAATGTGACCAATATATGTTTTCGAGGAATTTTTGACAAGAAACTGAAGCGAATGGAAAAAACGGTACAATTTATTTTCAGTTTTTTTCTAAATTATTACATTCGATGTATCTTAAAGACACTATCCGTGCAGGGGCGGAGAAAGTATACTAACCTCTGTGGCCGGGGTCGGCCTGTCGTAAAAGACGATAAAACAGCCCACTCTAGCTACGTGGTAGGGCCCCGAGCTCGTCTGGATGGCGACCACCTTTGGTCTTAGTATGCCACCATAATAACTTTATGTTGTGTTCCGGCATTAGTGACCCAAGTTCCTGTACCCTTATGAGACAGCCGCGTGTTCGCTATGCCACTGGCGTTGCAAACACCCATAGGCACGGTAACCGCTAAATTCTAAGTGGGCCTGACGGCCGCTAGATTAGGCTGGCGACTGTCCGCTGTCCTAAAACAATAAAAAAACTGTGTTAACTAATTTTTCCTCAATTTTCAGACACGTGGGCACAAAGACTGTTATAAAAGCTGTCTCGTCGAATTCCTCAGGATCATCCGGATCTTCGGGATGTAACGGATCAAGTAAGTTATATTTTGTACACTCGGATACATGACAGTCTAATTGCATTACATCCGCGTCTCTGGAAACTTTTCTCGTCTAGTGTCCTTACTCTTTGAGAGAAGACCATAGACTTTAAGCTTTTTGGATAAGCGTGGTGGGTTGACACACTGACCATTCCAAAGGCGCCTGGTGATTATTAGTCCAATGCTCAGTTCGTTTCTCCACACAGGGGCGGAGTAAGAATACTAACCACTGTGGTTCAGGTCGGCCTGTCGTAAAAGGCGACAAAATAACTACCCTTGGTCTATAAGTATGCCACGCGAATACCTACAATCACCTTGTGTTCCGACATGTCCAAGTTCCTGTACACCTATGGGACAGTAACGTATTCGCACTGCTTCTAGTGTCGCAAACATCCACAGGCGGTAACTGTTTATTATACTACTACTACTTAATAAAAAAAATTTTGTATATTTTTCAGGTGTAGATTCATCTTCATCGAGCAACGCCAACGGCTGGTCATCTAGGAGTACCACTTTCAACGGTTTGACTGATGACATCGATGATGGAGAGGTAATTACTTCATTCATTCCTTTTTTCAATTGAGTTGAGCTGTAAGGAATCTCACCAAGACTTTCAGGCAACCTCACCCCCCAGTTGGTGTAACTTGTATAATGAGCGAAGCTGTGATAAATCATTCACAGCATATTATATACTGAAACTAAATTATTGAGGCAATAGTATCTCGTCTCTTACCATATACCTTCTTCTCTTCTTTTGCAAAGAGATATAAGGGAATCCATAGATGTAGTTAAATTATTATTATTATTTATTTCCTTCATCTCCTGTTTGTGAGTTAGCAAGAGTAATCCAGTTCCCTCCTGAGTCGGAAGCGTGAAAGCATATCTCATCCTCGGGCAGGAGATGAACACCGGGGTGGTTTTAGTGGTGCGTCCTCCCTCACGTAGTGGGATGTGCGTCAAGCATTTCTACCTCCCAGAAATGGGGTAAGGTAAGAAGTGGATAACATCTCTTATATAACCTTGAACGAATGGACGCCATCATTCAGTTATTCCTTGCCCAGGGGGTGGGAAGGACTCCCAAAAAAAACCATACATATTTAACCATATCTATTGTATCGTTTTTCACAAGAAAAACAATAAATAGGTCATGCAAGGTCTGGGTGTCATGGAGAGAAGAACTACCGAAATAAAATAAGCATGCGTTTTTTTTTTATCTTCACTTGTGTTGTCATCGAATAATCATTGAAATGGGCTCTCATTTTGCTTTTATTTTTGTTTTCAAGGGTTGATGTTTACATGACGATTATGCGTAGTAAATTAAGAAGTGTATTAAGAATGAAATTATAATAATAAATGAATGAACTGTGACTATTCAAACAGCGCCATCTAGTACCCAAGAAGTACCAGAGCGCTCGTGTTATGGGTACTAGACAGCTGATATTCTACATATATGCTTTTCACTTCTAAATAAATAAGTATAAACAAACAACACCGAAACTCGGGATGTGAATTGACCTGTGACCGTCGTAGGCGTTTCGACGTGCGAAAGTATTTCAACTACTTTCGTTATTTCTTATTATTTTGCTCCATTCGATAATGAAATTTGTTTTATTCAATGCGATTGAATTAATAAATTTCGTTAATTCATATGTATTGTAGTTTAGTACGTGGTAGCCGGGGAACAATACAATTCCCAGTGTACCTCTTGGATAGTATTTCTCGCTCTCTGTTAATCTTCTTCTTGTTCCTGCCCTTATACCACATTATATGGGATTGGTAGATAGATTAGATAATTATTTATTATCCCACCACACAATTTTACAGAAAAAAAAGATAGAATACTATAAGAAGAATAATAGTACAACATAGTGAACAAAGGGCGACCTTATCACTAAATAGCAATTTCTTCTAGACAACCTTATTAAAATAGTAAATTCAAAAAGAATTGTAAAAATCAGTAAATAGTAAGTCTAAAAAAAACTATGAGTATGGATATATAAATAAACTGACGGACTAATAAACTGCATCAAAGTTCAGGATTACTTTGAAATGATTTTTTTTAATAACTATGCAAACTTTTTAGATTAAATTATATAAATATGGAGAGACCTTAATGTCAAAAAAAGGAAAATTTAAAAATAGAACTGCAGTAAAACAAATGAATATAGACGGGAAAAGAAAATTTACTCGTAGTATCAGATTTGCGTGTTATTTATAGCAAAGTTTTAAATTGATTCTCATTGATTTTTTATTCTTTTGTCATTTGAATTATTGTTACCAGCAGAATTGTTGGGCTAGTTTTTTAACTCATCGAAAGTTTTTGAACCATAATATGGATACTTTGTCCGAACAAGCGGCTCAAATTGTAGCATTGGTGCGGGATGGCTAGGATCAACGAACGATTGGTAGAAATTTAAATTTAAACCAGTCTACGGTTTATAGAATATACAGGTTCTTACAGAAGGAGACGTGGTACAGGCAGGACTAGAGCAGCCACCGGTCGTGATGACCGATTTATTGTTACAACTTCCCTGCGAAATCGTTTCCTCGCTTCAGTTAACATCAAAACAGAGCTTAATGAAGTGTGTGGAGTAAACGTGAGTGCACGAACAATAAGAAGAAGGTTAAAGGAAGCGGATATCACCCCTTTTAGACCAGCAAATGGTCCAAAGTTGTCTGTAGCTCACAGACAAGCTCGCTTAAGATTTGCGCGTGATCACCTGAATTGGACAGAAGAGCAATGGGCCTCCTGAACAATAGTTCACGGACATGTTTATATGGTGCAGATGTTCGCAGTAGAGTCTATCGTTGACGTGGGGAGCGATATGCTCAAAGTTGCATTGAGGAGCGTGTTCCTTTTGGAGGCAGTTCGTGTATGGTCTGGGGTGGCATATCGATGAACGGGCGAACAGAACTTGTGTTCATAGACATGGTCCGTCAAAACGGTAATAGAGGGGGTTTGACTGCACATCGCTACATAACAGAGATCTTAGAAGATCACGTGGTGCCTTACATGGGATTCATAGGCGAAAATTTTACTTTAATGCAGGATAATGCCCGGCCGCACGCTGCTGCACAAGGTCGACAATATTGCGAAGAGGTTGGGATACGTACAATGAATTGGCCAGCACGCAGCCCGGATCTTAATCCCATTGAGCATGTTTGGGACAATTTAAAAAGAGCTGTATATGCGAGAAACCCTTTGCTCACGACAGTGGCAGCACTAAGAACAGCACGTTCAGTAGAATGTGACAATATTCCGCAAGATCTTTTAATAACCCTAATAAAATCTATGCGGAACCGATTACAATCCGTAATAAGGACACGTGGAGGTAATACACCTTATTAAAACATAAATAAACCCTTGCATAAAGTTTGTGTCTATTGCTAAAACCAATTTTCCTTAAATTTCTGTTTTTTCTTCAAAAAAATCTTATGGTCTTTTCCAGTACACAAACTTAAACTTAAGGATATGACCCTACGCTGTTTTAAAGTTCACGAACCAATCTAAAGGTTTCAATTTAAATCTGTATAGAAAGTTTGCATACTTGGTTAAAATATTTATTTCAAAGTCGTCTATTACTTTGATGCAGTTTATGAGTCCGTCAGTGTATATATTATATAATACTAGCCATTCCCGCCCACTTTGCTTCGTTGGTCGAATAACAGAAAAAAGTAAATATTAAATGCAAATAAATTTATTTTGTTATTAATACACTAACAAAAAAGTAAGCTTGATTTGAGTGAAACTACTCGGCGAAAGGAATGTTCCTATCAAATTTCAAGTCTCTACGCCTTATGGTTTCAGAGATAGGTGGAAATCTCTTATATTATTATTATATATTATATGGTCACTAACCATATTTTTAAAAATGATTTTGGTACAACACGTTCTCTTCTCCCACTCTCTTCTATTAGTCATCACTCATCACCTATATTCACACTCACCAACGTTCATATCGTTTCATCATCTCTACATGTAACTGGTCGTGATTTTATCATCGAGACCACTAGCTAGTGGAGAAATATAGAAAAATAGCTACATTAATAAAATAAAATAGTAGGCTGAAGTTTAAGATTTAAATATACAAAAAATTTAATTATAGACGGTTTATTTTAATTACTTTTTATTTCATGTTTTGATATTTCCAATTTTAATATCGATGATAATTCTAGTTTTGATTTTAGAATTCATTCTAATACGGTTTCAATTTTGAAATTGCACTTATATCACGGTAATAAACCTGACGATTTTGTGTAACGGTAAAATCTGACGCTTAGCACGGATAGACTGGCCGCGCGAGGAGCGCCCATATGCAAGCGGCCCAAACTTCCGTATAAAAGCTTCGCTTCAAAAATACATAAAAGTAGAACAAGTTCTTGACTATAAACTTGTGTCAGGAGATGGCACACAGGAGATATTAAAAAAAATAATTAAAAAACCCATCGTGTTGGTTCCCTTCCATACGTCTATTTTCTGATATTGTTTTAATGAATGCATGTGAACATCAACCCATCGACGTGCATGTGCTGCCATCTTTAAAGCGGCGTCATTGTTTCTTTCGCAGAGACACCAGAGGAAATCACCGCATGCTTAGTTTGCACGTGCGTAGCGGCGTTTAGCTTTTTATTGTGACGTGAATGAGTTTTTTTTTTATTTGTTGCTTCATCGGTGTTTTTTTTAATAATATTAATAAATCGAGAACATTCCAGTACTTTTAAGATGGATGATTTGAAACTTGTTTCTGAATGCGATATTCCAATCGAATTTATCAATTTGAAAATCGAACATTGAGATTCAATTTTTGAAGTGAAACTTCGTTATCGCCGTTGTGATTTGAAAATTCGATAAAACGAGTGAACTACACCAAAAAGAGACAAACATATTCATAAATAGCATTTAGCCTGCGAGAGAGTGGGATAGAATACAAGTATAAAGTGTTTCCTATGATCTTCGTTTCCTCTTTATTCGGCCTTTCGTAGCTTTTATACACTAATATATGAAATTTAATCTACTTTTCTGAAGTTTTTCTTCTGTCGTATGTGAATTGCACACAATATTTTTTCTTTTTTTTTCTCTTTTTTCTTCAATCGGTTTTAATGATTTTTATTGTATTGTTTAACAAGTTTCACATCATGTATTGGTCTATTATTTAGATTTTTTTATAATTTAATGAATTGATGTTGTAAAGCTTGGTGCCACATTGACTAAACGCACCCGCATCGCATACATGCATATATTTTATATATTATTTTTATTTTACGCTTGTTTCTTTTTTTTTTACAAACGATTGCGCTAGTATGTTAAATGTGGCATGAAGCCCCTGTATTTTTGTATTTTTTTATTTAAAAATATATGAAAAATATATATTTAGAAATGTTCTATGTGATTAAGAGACTATCCAGTTAATAACGTAATTAATTTAAATGTTTTAAGTTTTATTTAGTATTATTTTTTTTGTTTTCGAAAATATTGCTCGTTATTATGGAAATTTGATTTTTGTCCAATTTTATAAAACGTGAATGAATGAACACTCGGGAAGAGTCTTTTGTCTCAGTCATTATTATCCCAATTATGTCCAAACGTCCTAATCTTGATAACCCTGAAGACAAAACCCCGAGGAGTTTCTCAGTTGAATTTAGCCACGGTGAAACTAGTGAAAAAAAAAAAAGATTTTATTTAGATATTGCAATATTCACCTTATACTATGTCAACACATAAAAATAAGTATTATTAAGCTCTTACACCCGTGGGATAGCAGCGTTTTCGCTGTGCCCATAGCGTCGCAGACAAAACTGGGTCGTCAGCCTGTCTGCTGTTACTCAGCAAAAAAAAATTCATGTCAAATTATTATAATTATCAAATTAAGTGCGTTCATTTATAATGTTGTCAATCCGGTCATGTATTTTCGTGTTGATAATATAAAAAAACACTTTTTTTTTTTCACTGTACATTCAAACCCTAAAGGAAATCCTTGCGTCCATTCTTAGTAGGGCAGGTCCTTCTGGATGGCCACCACCCTTGGTCTTTTTTTTTTTTTTTTTTACTGCTGTAGGACAGCAAGCAGACTGGCTGACGGCCCGCTTAGAATTTAGCAGTTACCGTCGCCTATGGATGTTTGCAACGCCAGTGGCATCGCGAACACGCTGCTGTCCCATAAGGGTACAGGAACTTGGGTCACTAATGCCGGAATACAACACAAGGTTATTATGGCGGCATACTTAAGACCGAAGGTGGTCGCCATCCAGACGGGCTTGAGGCCCTACCACGTAGCTCGGGTGGGTTGTTTTGTCGGCTTTTACGACAGGCCGACCCCGGCCGCAGAGGTTAGTATTCTTTCTCCGCCCCCGCACGGATAAAAAGTGGTCTATAAGTATGCCGCCATAATAACTATGTGTTGTGTTCCGGCATTAGTGACCCACGTTCCAGTACCCCTGTGCGGACAGCAGCGTTTTTGCGGTGCGCCTAGCGTCGATAACTGCTTGCCATTAAGTGGGTCGTCAGCCTGTCTGGTGTTCCTCAGCAATAAAAATAGACCCCGTAAACCTTGGTGGGTCACCTTACATCAAGGAGTATTGATACAGATGGAAGATGATCTATCTACATACTACTGTGTAAATCATGTATGTTTAAAAACATAGTTTTACGAGTTGACGCTAAAACCAATTGCTCCTATAAAATTAAGTAAATTTATATAGTTGATCTAAACAAGGTTATATTAGGACCAAATTAGAGGCGTGTGATTAGTATTCGAATCGAATCGCATCTAATAGTGACATTCGAATCGAATGATTCGATTCGAATTCGTCTCGTATAATTCGAATGTGCGCAACATTCCTAGAATAAATGATTACGTATTATTATTAAAATATATTTAATGTAAGCTGTGTTTATTTTATAATATTGTGTTGATTAAACATAAAATATTTGTTTATGTTAATTATTTTGTATTATTTATTTTTCAGTATTTATGTAGCATTCTTTAAAAGTAAGGCCTTATTTTCCTTTAAGTAATGTTGTCGCATTCTTATTAATGTAAGCGTTTAATCTGGTCTGAGTCTCATATTTGAGAGTCTTAGGTCCGCTCTGAGTATGGGATTAGTTTCAGTACGTTTTCGTACATAGATTCTTTTGGTTGCTGAAAAACAGCAGACAGGCTGACGGACCACAAGAACACGCTGCTGTCCCATATGGGTACAGGTACCAGGGTCACTAATGCCGGAACACAACACAAGGTTATTATGGCGGGATACTTACAAACGAAGGATGGTTGCCATCCAGACGGGCTAGGGGTCCTACCACGTAGTTAGGGTGGGTTGTTTTGTCTCCTTTACCGGCAGGTCGACCGCGGCCGCAGGAGTTAGTATTCTTACTCTGCCCCTGCACGGAGAGCAAGAGAGAGTGATAAGCTGGAGCTCGGATCCGAAACGGATTGGCGGGTTTCATATACCTGTGTTGATGCTATTCTACGCCGTTGGAAGTATAATAAAACTATCTAAGAGGTGCATATTGTGAGAATCAAATATATGGCCGTTAGGTGGGTCTCCAAGTGTGATGCCACTCAGCTGTCACCTATTTCATAGATGTAACTTTATATATATTTCATTATTTGTGGTTTAATTAGTTATTCTTTCTTTCTTATACATGAGTTGATTTTTTCATGTTTTTAGTACTTAAAAATATTTTTAAGGACTGTTTGTCTCAATTTATTTATTTTTTTAATTGTAATTATTTTGTGTTATTATACGCTTGGGGATATGTGCTTTTTGTTGTTTTTTTTTTTATTGTTTGCATCATGCATGCATATTTAAACCTAATTTCAATGGAAGGTAGCATAAGATATCGATAGTTTAATAATCTCCATGGCGCAAGAAATGCGTACGTAGATCACGGGTTAGCAATCACGTAGCAATGGAAATGTTGGAAGGGGACGAACCTAGGCGGACGTTTCGAGACCAGATCAGGGACGTCTTCAAAAAAGGCCAAGTCAAGAGTACCCTAAACCGAAGGGCATGTATGAAGGGAATAATGAAAGTGGACGAAGCGAAACAAATATGTAAGGATCGTAGCAAGTGGAAAGAAGTGGTCTCTGCTTACCCCTACGGGAAAGAGGTGTGATTATATGTATGTATGTATCACGGGTTCGATTCCCGTTCTGGTTTATGTTTAATATGTATTTATTTACAAAGAATATAAATATTATATCAGTTGTCTAATTCTCATAACAAAAGAGCTCTATTTACTTTGGAATTAGATGGCACGTATGTCATTTAAACAATTGTTTTCATGAAGGAAGAGTTCTTTTTCGTGAATAAAATTTCATTCACATACTTCTACGAAATCTAACTAGATGCACGCCGAAGTCAAAGTAGCTAACTAGCTACTTCAGTATGGAGACGGCTTAGTGGATGTTATCAGAGAAACTAGCGGAAATCGTAGCCTTGAGTAAATTGAATATTTTTGATGAGGTGGAAATGCACATCCCACCTTGATTAACATTCCAAATCCTAAATTAATGTATAATGTATAGGTAGTGTGGGACTCCCCACAGTTTTTTTTTTAATTACTATAGGAAGCAAACAGACTGTAGGCCCACTTAGAATTTAGTAGTTACCGTCGATTATAGGTTTGCAAAGCCAGTGGCATCGCGAACACGCTGCTGTCCCATAAGCGTACAGGAACTTAGGTCACTAATGCCGGAACCAACACAAAGTTAAGATCAATGTGGTCGCCATCCAGATGGACTTGGGGCCCTACCACGTAGCCAGGGTGGGTTCTTTTGTCGGCTTTTACGACAGGCCGACTTCAGGCGCAGAGGTAAGTATTGTTTCTCCGCCCATGCATGGATAAAAAAGTTGACAAGTATACCGAAGGAAGGGTAGGAGCTTTTACGTGTGTTTCCAACATTGAATGGTAGTCGATTTCTTTGCCTTTCCTAGCGAATTCTGCATCAGATTAATTCCTCCCATAAAATATTTTATGACGTATATGAATCAAACAACTTCAATGCAGAAAAAAAATTGAACGAACAAATAATTATTTTGTAATCTAATATTCCACGTTTTCCATTTTGCCCATGTCCATTCCAGTAGTACTACGTGTATGACGAAATATTTCGTCGTACACAGTTACGTATTGATACTGCAATGGGCATGACAACATTTTTAGGCATGGAAATTTGAAACATCATACTACAAAATAAGTATTTAAATGTATTTATTAATTATTCTTTTTAAATAAAAAAATCATCAAGTTAAAGACCATTTCCTTTTATGGTGTGATGATATTGAGACATTTGCGGCCGGAGTCGGCCTGTCGTAAAAGGTGACAAAACAACGCACCCTAGCTACGTAGTAGAGCCCCAAGCCTGTCTGGATGGCGACCGTCTTTGGTCTTAAGTATGCCGCCATAATAACTTTGTGTTGTTCCGGCATTAGTGACCCAAGTTCCTGTACATTTATGAGACAACAACGTGTTCGCGATGCCCCTGGCGTTGCCAACACCCATAGGCGACGGTGACTGCTAAATTCTATGAGGGCCGTCAGCTTGTCTGCTGTCCTACAGCAATTAAAAACAAATAAATCCAGGCCAAAACAAAGTATTTGCAGATTAGTCGAATATTTTGTCCTCTGTAGGGATCTAACCCATGGAATTAGTCCTATTGAAAATTTCGTCCTCTTCTGTCCCATTTTATACCCTTTCTACTTCTCCTATTTAAATATCAGCAGAACCTTGGCGGCGGTTTCTGCTTTCAATTTTTTTTTAATGCTGTAGGACAGCAGACAATGGCATCGAGCCAGTGGCATCGCGAACACGCTGCTGTCCCATAAGGGTACAGGAACTTGGGTCACAAATGCCGGAACACAACACAAAGTTATTATAGCGGCATACTTTAGACCAAAGGTGGTCGCCATCCAGACGGGCTTGAGGCCCTACCACGTAGCTAGGGTGCGTTGTTTTGTCACCTTTTACGACAGGCCGACCTCGGCCACAGAGGTTAGTATTCTTTCTCCGCCCCTGCACGGATTAAGAAGACATGATAGGCCTACTTCAGCTTTAAAAAATGGTGAATAGTGACCGTAGTGCTAAACCAGCCAAACATGCATAGTCACCTACGCATAACTGCCGGTTAGGGGTATATTAAGTCTTACTTATTATTTTATTAGAATTAGTTCCTTGCCTAGGAATCCCTCGTCTCTGAGGAACTCCTATCCCAGACTGTATGGGGTCGGCACAACATGTTCTCTCCTTCCACTCTCCTCTATTGCCGGTCGTTACAACAATCTTACGTTGTTGTCATATATTTTTTTAATCATCTTTGGTATATTCCTCCCTTTTTCTGCCGCTTTCATTCCTAACATTATTCGTGTAACTTTTTCATACCATGCTAGCCTGTTATTAGTTTGTCTAGTAGCACTAGTCTTAAACTTCTAATATCCTTTAGTTTCTTTTAGTCCTTTATCTTTTTCGTATCTGCGAATAAATTACAAGAGTGTCGGCTCCGTTGGTACGGCCACGTTTTCGGCAACCGGATGCTTACGTGGGTAACAAATGTCTGGCCATGCCGCCTCCGCCGGGCCCCGGCAGGAGGGGTAGACCCAAAAAGTGCTGGCTTGACGTCGTAAAGGGTGATATGCGTGCCAATGGGCTCACTACCAGGGATGCTGAAGACCGTGCGAAGTGGAGAAGAAAAAGCCGGAAAGCGGACCCCGGGCGCCGAAGCGAGAGTTTGGGCTGCAACCGGGATACAACGCAAAGATGATGATGATCTTTTTCGTATCTACATACATCCATATCAGCAGTATGTATTCCAGCATTCCGATCCATACAATGCAACTTATAAATGTTGCCTTTAAAGAAGCTGCATTCTTCGGTCGCAAACTGTTCTTCAGAGCTGTCACAATTTAATTCATTCTGCATTCATTTATTTTTAATAACTCCCGAAGAAAAATCTGGCTTTCCTATTCTATGCTTACTTTGGCCTATCCAAAGTCAGTAATTCATTCACATTCTCTTTTAAGGAACGAGACGGAATTACCCTATTCTTGTTCAGAATTACGAAATTTAAAAAAAAAAGTGTTAAAATAATTGCTGGTTATCCTTATCTTCAGGACTGGGCGGAGTTCAACGCGGCAACGTCTACGATCGACGGCCTCCGTCCCTCCGTCCGTTCCCCAGCCGCCTCCCCGCGGCATTCCCCTCGAGCTTCCCGGAAAGCTCCCCAGCCTAATGAGAATGCTTACGGGGAACTGCGAGCACCGCCCTTACCACCGCGGAAGAGTCTGTCTCCAGCTGAACTGCCCATCGCAGCCGCTTCCAGTGTACAAGATATAGCCAGTGCAAGTGTTATTTTAGGTAATGGATAATTTTGCACATTATTAATAGGATGAAATAAAATACTTTTATTTTCTCCCATAATCTAAAAGAGAATACATGACAAGAGTCCAAACTAAGTAGATGCTCTGTCTATGGAACTCCTGACCTCTCCTCTCTTTTCGTTTATATAAAGAGAACTAGTAAAATATAAAATACATGCGCATGTGTTCATTGGTTAGAAACACATTTATGGTTTTTTATCACAAAAGTAAACTTATTTATTTTTCCAAATCTAAAATGTTTCTCACTGTTAACACTTCTTCAGTGTCGTGTTTACTTAAAAACAATCTTTGGCCGTCGTGTGTTGGCGTGTAGATGGCTGTTTGCAAACAAGGATGGGGTGTCAGATACATCTTTAGAACACAAGTTGTTTTCCCTACTTATAAAATATATAATAACGAAATTTATTAATTTTTCAACCAAATTATCTCAGCACCAAACTTTTTACGGTAGAACAGTGATCTGTTCTACCGTAAAAATGGTAATGGTCACATGAAGAAACTAGTATCAACTAGTTTCTTCATATGACCATTAGGTAACAAGATGTGTATACCACCAGTATTAAATACTTGGTTTGTGGTAGCCTGTGCGACATGTGTCATGCGTTGCTAACGATTATTTCTGAGAGAGAAAATCTAAGTCGTAAATTATGAAGTCGTACTACTAATTTATTTTTGTTATTTTTATATTGTTATATAATTATGTATTTTAATATGAATAAACATAGCCTATTTCATCATTCACGGGGCATGCGACATCCACTCCCACAGGTTAATAATGATTAATTCTTTGGTATAAAACAAAATCACTGTATGTGGTTCGCCCTCAACTGACTCGTGTCTTGACAGTGACATCTTGACAAGTATACATAGAAACGAGTCAGAGAAGGAATATTTTTTTATTGCTGTAGGACAGCAAACAGGTGTTTTCAACGCCAGTGGCATCGCGAACACGCTGCTGTCCCATAAGGGTACAGGAACTTGGGTCACTAATGCCGGAACACAACATAAAGTTATTGTGATGGCATGCTTAAGACCAAAAGTGGTTGCCATCCAGACGGGCTAGGGACCCTACCATGTAGCTAGGGTGGTTATAATGGCTGCATTATAGACCAGGTTAAATGCATACTGTGAAGTAAATGAATATGTTATTTTATTTATGAAAAATAAATTGAAACTTATAGAACCAAGAAGAAGGTCTTCTCTTGAGCCTGAACCGGATTCTAGACATCGCCTTATATCCGTAATAACTGGATCAACTGAAACAATTACCGGTATCATCGACACTAGACATGAGGTAATATCAATATTTTTTAATATATTTATAATAATTTTATGCTCTATCATTTAGTAGACTTATCAAATGTGTATTGTTAAAGGTTCCACCAGATCCAAGGGCCTTTGAAAAGCCACGTAGAGCGTGCACCCCACAGGCAAACAGTAGACCTCTGCCTGTCCCACCACCCGAACATACCGACACGACCCCTACCGACTCTAAAATTGATCAACGGCTAGTCCCTAATATAGATAATCGCTATGAACGGACAGACAGACATGTTCCCAGTCTACCCGAAAATCGATCTCATGATAGACCCATATTAATAGATAATAGACAAGATAGATATATAGATAATAAGCAGACACAAGATCGTCACGTGCCCACTTTACCTGACAACAGGCCGACAGATAGGCATGTTCCTAATTTACAAGAAAGACACGTAGAAAGGATAGAACGACCTGAAAGGCCAGAAAGGCAGGAACGTCTAGAACGGCCTGATAGGCATAATTCTGAAAGGCACGTGCCCAATGTCGAGAGGCTAGAACTTAAATTAATTGACAGGAACATAGATAGACATGTGCCTTCTGTCGATAGGGTGGAACGGAGTGCTTGTTTGGAGAAATTTAACTCAGTACCTGAAACTAGACTACCTCCTGAAAGGCCTGAGAAGTCTGAATTGACGAGGACTAATGAGAGTCGTGCCCCACCAAGACAGAGGTCGTTACCTACGACTTCGAGTACTAGTGTTGATCATCCCACTAAATCGACCACTATGCCGAAATTCCCATCAGATGATGTGAAAGATCCACCATACGAAAATGTTGCAGTTGAGAAAAATGAATTAGCGGTTGCACGTAAGTTTATTCAAACTGTATAAAAATCTAGTAGCTAAATTACAGACGAAGGAATAACTTTTATTCATAACAATCAAATTAAAAGTTTTTTAACGCAACTTAGGCAAAAAAGAAGTGTCATTGCAGACAAGCTCACCAAAAGTACTACGGGTGTAAATGATAAATAAAATGTATATTAATTGTTAATTTCATATTTGAATATCGAACATAACAAACTCTGATTTCAAAATATTAGAAAATTTGCGAATAATAAATCGGACAAATTCGAACTTTAGAAATTTTTCGAATTATTCGATTCGAATTGAATATTAATATTCGATTCGATTCGAACGATATTCGCACACCCCTAGCAAGTACGGTAGTAGAAGTTCCGCTTTATAGGAAAACGCGTTGTATAAACATCTCGTACAACGCGCTGGTAAAACGCGATATGTACAAATGATTCACGTTTAACTTTTCTCGTTGAATGGATTTTAAATTGAATATTAATTTAAATTTATAAAAACTCATTTGACACAATTTGCAAACCAACGAGAAATACATATATCAATATAAGAACTGTATATATCAATATATGAACGGCAGAAAGCGGAAGAACAACATTTTCTCTTTCTGCTGTCAATATATTTCACAGTACAGAAATATAACATGAGAAATTCCCGCGTTATATAGAGGACAACACGCTATGAAAAGGCGAGAATGAGAAATGTTTAGAAATTGATTGAATATTTTATTGATGTCAAAATTTATTTTTCAGCTAAAAAAATAAACCCCTTGACTCATGATAAACACGGCAGGAAATATGGGAATAACGTGTCATATGAAAATATAAATTTAGACTACATTGCTCGTTTAGTTAGCGAAGGTTATCCAAAGGAGATAGTTGTGCGAGCATTGGGCATTACGCGGAACGATTTAGAAATGGCCTGCGATATATTGCACGAGTTTGGATCTAAAATACCTAATAAGTGTTAAGTTTTGTGATTGATTTTGTTTTGGTAGCGTAAATTGGTCTTAACTGTACCTTCCTAATACCCACCCTTAAAAGGTTACGTAAATCCGTAAACATTTATTTATTGCATGAGAAAAAAAAATAAGAAATAAAATTATACACTTGTAAATATTTGGCTTTAAAAGAGAGAAAAATACAGCTTAAAAACAATATTACTTATAGTAAATAAATAATAAAATATCATGTGATATTTAAAAAAAAATATCATTATTCATATATTATTTGCTAATATAGGTGTATTTCAATATAAACTTCTTTACATTCATTTTTTTTTCAATGATTTGATTTTTTCCTGCTTTAAAAGTTGAGATTTAATAAATAAATAAAAATCATGTATAAGAGGTCAGCCAATTTTTACCCTACCAAAATACAACTAATTTCTCCCTAAAATATGTACTTTATAGAAATAATATTTTCATGTAAATAATTATATGATTATGAATACAACATTCATATTAAGTAATTTACCGCACATAATCACTATCAATACTGTCTGTATTTCAAATTCCAACGACTAATTATATTGAAGTATGTCCCACCAAGTTTAAACATTAAATTAATCACCTTGGCGACACGTACGTCAAACCGAACTTAAAAGTAATTTTGTAAAAATTTCTCAAATTGTATTAATAAGAAAAATAATTGTAATATAAAAAAAATCATAAATTATTGAATTTATTGAAAGTTCTTTAGGCACGCGTAAGTTGTACTGAGGAAAATTTTGGTATATACGAAAAATAATCATTTTGATGGAAAATTTCCTGTTTTTTTTTCAGAAAGTGTAATAATTATTGTTATAAATAAAGAATATTGAAAATTTAAGTAGATCTTTGCATAATCACTTTTTCGAGGTTAGTTATGTGAAATTTTAAATTTGGACATTTATTTTTCTCGTTGAATTTGACGTACATCTCGTCAAGTTGACCACGACGTACGCCAACATAACGTCACGTATTTATTGATAATTTTTGACGTATTTCAATATGCATACCTATTATTTGATTAAGAGTTTGGACTCTTAATTTAAAAAAATGCAGGAGTCGATGAAACCATTCATCCGTGCTCAAAAGAAATTCAGAATTGTCCTACGTGTGTATAATTCTTCGGATATTTTAAAATATTTCACTATTCATTTTTTATTAAATATTTCCTTATGTCTATCAATATTGCGTGCACATTTCATATATTGTATGATTTTTTAACATATTTAATTTAAAACATTTCAGTTATTAGGTACATAGTTATTTCAAGTGTTATTAAACGATTAAGACACATTTTAATTAATAATTTATTTTATTAGTTTTAATAGCTAATTCCAGTGTTTTTCTGATCAGTATTTTAGTATTCAGTTTATTTTTAATGTTATAAAGCTTTGTAAATAGATTTGTAAAATAAATATCGCTTATTTTCCTAAAATATAATGTAAGTTAGTGTTTCACATAGAATATATTTTTTCATATTTATGTCTATTATAATATTTAAATAGTGAGATATTCTTAAATACGACTTATGATTCTTGCAATATTTAAATTTTAGTGTAATAAACACTTAGTATGGTAATAAAAAAACTTTATGATAATTATTAATAAAAAATCTTTATTGAAAATTTTCATCATACGGATGTATTTGTACACCATTTTAATTGATGAGCTTATAGAAATTAAATTTCGATGTCTCATAACTGTTTCTTCGTATTTTTCTAATGAATTTTCAATGTTTTGATATTTTTAAAATCTTTTACATAATTTTTTAAAGAAAATTTGGATTTAAATGATTTCATTGGAGCTAAAGTTGTCTATGATGTTAACGAATCGATTATATTTGTTACGCAACGGTTAACGTACGTCAAAATACAGAATAATATGTTTTCCTGTTTCGAGTCTATGCGTTTATATATTATATGTATTTATTTCCAAAATAAAAATATGAAATTATATCAGTGGATACGAGCGCTTTTCTACTAATTTTGATACTAGATGACGTTATGTGCATTGTTACAATAATTTACATTATTTTTTTATGTCAATGTATACCAGTTTATTTAATACTGACCCGCCAAACGTTGTTCTGTCTTATAAATATTTTCTGATTATACCTCCTTCAAGTTTCATTATTGCCCCAAAAAGTAGCCTATGACCTTCTCCAAGATCCGATCTATCTGTATATCGAAATTGATCAAAATTTGTTCAGCGGTTTAGATGTGAAAACGTAACTGATCGACAAACAGAGTTATTTTCACATTTATAATATTAATATCTATAATAATATGCTTCTTCTAAACATATATGTCAAATTTTTGAAATTTAAGCATTGTATGTGTTTAAAAATATTTTAATTTATACTTCCAGTACATATTTTTTTTTTAATTTATTTATCAAATTCACAGTTATTACATTGGCTTAATAAAATAATAGCACAAAAAACCACTAAGGTTTGTACAATGCCATCGAAACTTACGCACGTTCAAATGACTGAGTAAATTTAGATTACAATTTCTCTAAAAAGTATTATAATATTATATATATTATAATCGTTACTTCCAATTAAACGATAAGCGTCTGTAATTATAGACTCTGACTAATATTTCTGACCTAGCAGGGCTTCTGCTATTACTTTGGTCAACTATGAATTTTTTTCTAATCATTATCACGCCGAAACAGAAATAGAAAAAATTGCGCCAATTTAGTCGTAACTATTCGGCGGAATTTTTCGTAGATGGCTTGGCTGGCTTTTAGGCTACTTTCTTTTTCGATTCCATTGACGCTGTTTCATTTTTTTAAATTACTTTTTCTGTTTCGCCAGACGGCTAGTATATAAAAAAAGGAACTGATAATTGTAAATATATACATATAGATGACTTTATCTCTGGAATCTACCTTTCCAATTAATAATTGATTGATATATTTAGTACCCACATCATCGTCACCTACGCATAACTGCCGGTTAGGGGTATATAAGGTCTTACTTATTATTTTATTAGAATTGGTTCCTTGCCTAGGAATCCCTCGTCTCAGAGGAACTCCTATCCCAGACTGTATGGGGTCGGCACAACATGTTCTCTCCTTCCACTCTCCTCTATTGCCGGTCGTTACAACAATCTTACGTTGTTGTCATTTTTTTTAATCATCTTTGGTATATTCTTCCCCTTTTCTGCCGCTTTCATTCCTAACATTATTCGTGTAACTTTTTCATACCATGCTAGCCTGTTATTAGTTTGTCTAGTAGCACTAGTCTTAAACTTCTAATATCCTTTAGTTTCTTTTAGTCCTTTATCTTTTTCGTATCTGCGAATAAATTACAAGAGTGTCGGCTCCGTTGGTACGGCCACGTTTTACGGCAACCGGATGCTTACGTGGGTAACAAATGTCTGGCCATGCCGCCTCCGCCGGGCCCTGGCAGGAGGGGTAGACCCAAAAAGTGCTGGCTTGACGTCGTAAGGGGTGATATGCGTGCTAATGGGCTCACTACCAGGAATGCTGAAGACCGTGCGAAGTGGAGTAGAAAAAGTCGGAAAGCGGACCCCGGGCACCGAAACGGAAGTTTGGGTTGCAACCGGGATGAACGCTGAGATGATGATAATGATGATGACATTTAGTACCCACAGTTATTCTTATTATTTTCTCAAATATAAAGTGCCTAATTCCTTACATCATTTAATGAAAATATATTTCGTATTTTATTGAAACAAAAATATTATTAACTTTGCTACTTCCCTATTTCACTGTAACCTAGTTATTATGACAACAGACTCAAATTTATATAGAATAACTTGATAATTATTAAATAAAACTTTCCCTGCTTATTAGTAGGTTTTAGTGTCGATATTAAATATTCGATTGTCTGTAGCAATAAATCCAGTAACACGTCAACTAGCGTTTTCGCCTGCACAGTACTGCTGCGGCTTGCCAAGCCACATGATAATTAGTACATCGCACGCTTTCTAGCCAGTTAATAATGAAAGAGGGTGATATACGCAGTAGCGTAGCGTGGGTATTAGCCGCCCGGGGCGGAAGAAAATTTTGCCGCCCTCTTACGTATTTCAATTTATAAAACAACTAGCTGACCCGGCAAACGTTGTTCTGCCATATAAATAATAAAATGTCAAAAAATTTAAAAAAAAAATTGGGGGTGGGTCACCCCTAACATTTAGGGTGATGAAAAATAGATGTTGGCCGATTCTCATAGATACCGGATAAGCACAAAAAATTTCATCAAAATCGGTCAAGCCGTTTCGGAGGAGTATGGCAACGAAAACTGTGACACGAGAATTTTATATATTAGATATACAATAATTGTAAAGAAATTTTCAGCACGAATAAATTACCGCTCATTTCAATCGGTCCGAATCGTAGGTGCGGTAAAAATATTTTCAATATATTATTACTATTTATTGTGAAATTTTGCCGCCCCCTAAAAAGTGCCGCCCCCCTACGCTACGCCACTGTATATACGAGATCGTGCGTGCAAAATGTTTATTATAGAAAAAGGTAATATGTGAGACTTGTTTTGATGCAATAGAGTTGTTATACTACTCAGGGGGGAACCCGGGGTTCAAGCGGTGCGGGTGCAAAGGCCTAGGGGCGCATACAAGCCGAGCCCTAGAAATTTCGATATTTCATCAAACTCGAACTCATTTAACATCAATGTCATTGCATCGTTTTGTACACTTTGTTACGTCGAATGCATGCACAAAATAGGCACCAATATTTTTTTTTTTTTTTTGGGAGAGTTGGGGCGCAAGCTGACGATTAATATGCTTAAAATGGCGCTGATACTACTGTTAGCTGCTACTGGAATTATGGACCGCTGTACGTGAAACTGTCAAACGTTTTTCCCATTATTTTCACAATTTGGATTGTCGTATTGCAAGTGTGTTTGACTGAAATTTAGTATATTAAATGTCTAGTCTTAATAAATTTTGTTTCTAATTAAGTTTTCATAATAATTAACTGTATTCATAATAGTTATTGTACATGATATAACATTTAGTATACATAATGTATACACATATGGTTTAAATACATATCCACCAATTAATTGGGTATTTTATTATAATGGATAATATCTAACAGGAGGTTGGGGTAACTTTGGACAGATCTTTTTAAAGACTTAATAACCCTTTCGCACTTGAGTGAAATATCTTTCCTTAACCTGTTAACCGAATATGACGAAATATTTCTTCTTACACGAAGTATTACTGCAATGGGCATGACGATATTTTTCGGCGTGGAAATTTGAAACATACTACGTAACCATACTACGAAATAATTATTTAATTTTTTTTTAATAAATAAAATCATCAAGTTATAGACCATTTCCTTTTATGGTATGATAATATTATTTATCCGTGCAGGGGCAGAGAAAGAATACTGACCGCTGCGGCCCGGCTCGGCCTGTCGTAAAAGGTGACAAAACAACCCACCCTAGCTACGTGGTAGAGCCCCAAGCCCGTCTGGATGGCGACCACCTTTGGTCTTAAATATGCCGCCATAATAACCTTCTGTTGTGTTCCGGTATTAATGACCCAAGATTATGTACCCTTAAGGGACAGCAGCGTGTTCGCGATGCCACTGGCGTTGCAAACAGCCATAGGCGACGGTAACTGATAAATTCTAGGTGGGCCGTCAGCTTGTCTGCTATCCTACAGCAATTAAAAAAACAATATGAAGAAAAGTCTATTGTGAAACTAGTTGAACGAAAGTTTATTCCCCGGTTAACAGGTTAAAATTCTTAATTGATTATCACCTGATCGATACTTTTGCTAGATGTCTTAATAAAACATATGTCCAAACGTATATTCTTGAACTTAGGTTCCAGAGATAGGTGGAAATCTCTTATATCCCGAAATTGGCAAATCAATGCCATTTGCGTTGGAGGCAATAATTTTAAAAAAGAAAAAAGAATATAAGTAAGACGAACGGACAATCGCCATACGGCTATTACACGTTATAATATTTTTATGTTCGCGCTTGTTTTGACAAGAACAGGAAGACAGGGACATCAGGTAAGAGGAAAAGAGACGGCATATAGCTCGTCACCTAGACCCATTGTAGCCAACCGGCGTTAACAATTATAATTTTTATTATTGGAACGAAGTTCCTTTATACGGCTACAGTAGAGTGAACTGGCAGAAGTAGTCACGTAATGAAAAAGCGTTAAACCCCTTCCAAGCGTCCACCCCTTCCTTTCTCTTACTGTCTCTATTTTCTATGGTTATATGGGTGCGTATGTGAAAGTGTGTGAGGCAAGATTTGACACTGAGCATTTTGTATGGTGAACAATACATATAACCTCAATTCTGTAACATGTAAATAACGTATATAATAAAAAAATGTTATCATTTTAATTTACACGGGACTTATTTTATATATAACTTCGCTATTTTATTCTTAATTTTGTATAAATTTTCTATTTGTCCCAAATATTCAATGAAATTTATAAACTTAAATCCTTACTTAATTTTTTTTTATCGAAAGGGTGGTAGAAAAATAACAAAGTATACAAATTAGAGAGAGAAAGTGAGAGAATTGAAATAAAGGAGGACTGCACTTTTCGGTGTGATAAAAATACAGTAATAAAATCAATAAAAATCTACATTTTAAAACAACGTTTTGAGATCAAAAAATATAGCGAAGAACTTTATTCCTTACGGGGGTCCCCCGACCGCACAATAATTTTTATTATATACATTTAAATTACCCCAATCCACTGCAAATTAATTTCTATAATATGTAATTTATATTTAATTTAATTTTAAAATATACAAAGAAGTACAATTATAGTTTAATAAGACAGTAATAAAGTATACTTCGAGTGGTTATGATGGTGTTATGAGTACAGTAGAAGTACCTCAGATAAGTATGATACAGCCAATAAACGTTGAAATAAAACTCACCACGTCAACGGTACATACTAATTAAGGTGACTAACTATTTTTTGTTCAAAAAGAGTACACTGCAAGTATTTTATAGGTGAAAAAAAAAGAAAAAAACGATAAAAACTTTATTTTCTTTTAAAAACATATTTTTCTTCGGAGTGGATTTTTTTTGCTAAATTAGGATGTTCGTCTAATAATGTAGCCACATCCGAACAACTTTCATTTTGCACATTAAATTTGACTGTTAAGACGGCAGATAATATTTTTACAGAAAGTTGCGACTTCTGACTGCTCTAAATAATCTAAAAAATGTTTTAGAAATACAAATGAGTATAAAATTATACAAATGAGTACTTTTGGAGTACAGGATTTGAAAAGAGTACGGTTTGCGAAAAAAGAGTCAAAACTCAGTACATGAGTAGAGTTGGTCACCTTAATACTAATAGAATTTCACGATGTCTTCCTTTACCGTCGGTACATGGCAATTTTGCAAATTCCGACGACCTTTTTCACTTCGCACGATCTTCGGCACCTCAAATAATTTATTGGCACGCATATCACACTTTACGACGTCATGCCAGCACTTTTTTGGTCAGCCGGGGCAAGTATATAAATTTTCAAAATATGCTTTATTACTGGCCTGTTACAGAACACTATCACACGACAAGTGATTTTTATATTATTCATAACTTTAGTAAAAACATCATATCAGTGGACAATATTTATAAGTAATTATTGAATTAAACATACTCGTTTAAAGGTCGTTTAATATAACAAAATGAAATTAAGTTAATTATTGTAAATGCGATTGTATAAAAAATAAAGAATATTTAAAAAAAACAGCTCTTTACAATAGAAAAATAAATATCGCAGGGCTTTATAAACCATTCCATGGAATCGAACACGACTAAAAGTCACTGTAACAACTGAAAACGGGTCGTCGCATTCTTAAAATATGTATTAGTTACTTATTACCCACCAAATAATTTAAGGTATCTTAGGTCTTCGGAGAACCGGCTGTTAAAAATACCTCATCACTTGTCTGATTTCTCGGGGAAGTCTTTCACTATTCAGGCCACCCGCCTTTGGAAATCACTGCCGGAAGATATCCGACTTTCTAAATCACTCCCGATCTTTAAAAGACTTGTAAGGGAATACTATCTGGAAAACTATTTGTAAGTGTTCATGTATGTTGTTTTCCTTTGCCTGCTTTTTGTCGTCGTTTCTATGTAATAGAACTGACAGGCTGTTTAAATTACTCCCCGGATTATATATTTGCTTATAAATATTATTTATGCACTGTATGTATGTATTTATTGTCTGTATTTATGTATTCGTTTTAAATGAATATGCAACGCTACCCCACTTTCAGCCCTCTCAAACTCTAATTCATCCTAAGGTTGCCTGGAAGAAATCGCTTCCAGCGATAAGGCCGCCGTTTGTACAATCTTTTGTTTGTTTTGTCCTATATTGTACCTAGTCAGGTCATAAATTCTGTCACATGTTTAATGTAAAATAATTGTAACAAGTTTATTAATTATGTAACCATTCATATACCAAAATGAACTTAACAAAACATAGATTCTTATGACATTAAAGTTTATTCAAAATGACCTCCGTGATTTTGAATACAAGCCTTCAATCTGCGCGGCCAGTTGTCTATCGCAGCACGAACGAGGTCCATGTCAATATCGGCGGCTGCCTTAATCAAGGATGTCTTGAGTGACTCCAAATTGGGATGAGGCTTTGAGCACGCCTTTTCCTCCAAGTGTTGCCATATCTTGTAATCTAACGGATTCAAATCTGGACTGGAGGAGGGCCAGTCTTCGTGCCGGATGAAGTCGATTTCACGCGCCGCCAGCCAGTCTTGTGTGCTCTTCGCTCTATGAGCTGGCGCCGAATCTTGTTGGAATACCCAGTGCCTGTTATTGAACATGGTATGAGAAACAGGTTCCACAAGGTTCGTCAGGACTGTATTTTGATACACAACAGCATTCGTTTTTACACCTTTCTCACAAAAATGTACCTCTGTTAAGCCCCAATAAGAAACTCCCAACCATACCATGAGCGAGGATGGAAAATGACCTCGTTGGACACGCGGAATACGGTTGCTCGCTTCTTCACTACTGTGTGCGTACACCTTATCATTTTGTTAGTTGTAGCTCTCTTCTACGGTAAACATTTTTTCATCCGAAAAAAGAATTTCCCGATATTTTTTTCCCGCGTACCGCTTCAACAAAGCGCGGCATCTCTTCAGTCTCAGGTCCATTAGACGAGCATTCAAACGATGTCCTGTTTTTCTTCGATATGCCCGAAGCCCTAAGTCTTCATTTAACACCCTTTTCACCGTGGTTCTGCTTAACCCCATCTGAAGGGCCAACAGTTTCTGCTTACGTTTGGGATTTCTTTGAATTCGTGCCTTCACAGCTTTTATCACTGCTGGAGTCCTAACAGACCGAGGGCGACCACTTCTTGATCTGTCATCTACACTAGAGTCTTCATTGTATCGTTTGATGGTACGATAAACGAATCTTTTGGTTATATTCAAATTTTTCAGTATGTTAAAAATTTGAATTGGCGCGTAACTGTAACGATGCAACGCAATAACTGCAAAATGGTCTTCTTTAAGCGTCCACTCCATATTTAAAAATGAGTAAAATTCTAAAAGTTATACATTTTTATTTTCATGAACAATTCGAAATTCGAATTCAATAAACTTTTTTGTGGCCAGCATTCTAAAAGAAAAGTTTTTACTGTGTGACAATACTTATGACCTGACTAGGTATATATTTTGTGTGTTGTGCAATAAAGTATATTCATTCATTCATTCATTCAAATAAATATGTATATGAAGTATACATAACGACGACTCTTACGGACTGAGCATTTTTCGGCGTTATAGAGAGTGGTCGTTAAATATAAAGAAATACTATTCTTTAATAATGTGTGTACTAATATATTTTTACACGAACAATTGCATACAAATAATAACACTTATTGCGTATAATATGTCTGTCCGTCTGATGTTTTTCGCTGCTCCAATAATTTAATTGGTTTTTTTTATATATTTTACTCATATCTTGAGATACTTCCTGATTAATCATATAAAAAGTATTTTTCTAATAGATTCGCTGCATCGAGTGCTTGGTGGAGGGACAGAATCGTCTGTTTCATCTTCTTTATCCACTTGTTATTCCTCAGTGTTTTTCACCGCCCTATATTTGTCGTTAAATATAGTGAGCGTGACGCTATATAGAGTCGATAGGAATAGAAGATAAGGTAACAACCAAAGTCAAGTAATTTCGATGTTTTAAGGAGTTTGTCGTTAAATCGAGTGACGTTATAAAGAGTTTGACACTTTATTTTATTTAACCTGTTTAAAAGTAATCTACATTCTAGTAATATCTGGAAAATACAAGCATATAGTTGCGTTCCAGTGCTTATAGTGAGTTCGATTCCATTCAGTCATCTACGTTTTATACTGAAACTGAATTTGTATAATAATTAACAAGTAATGGTGAAGCAAGATATCGTGTGAGCTTTTAGACTAGTGTCAACGGTCTGTTACCTTCAATTGTACACTAGGCGAAAAATTAATTCTAAACGTACGTTCTACGGTGTGAATCGAACCCAAGACGTGGTTTGCGTCTCCAGTGATATTGTAGGGTATATGAATGTGTTTTTAAATCTCCATAAAAGGACATGTGGAATATCTAAATGTTTTTAATAATGTATAGATAATTTGCGATTAAATTAATGAAATGTCAAATTATGTTGTTTAGTTATTTATTATTAAATATTATGTTTTGGTGGATTTGTATTAATTGGATATAAATTAATAGTTGAATTAAACCCATTTAATTCATTTATGTTTGTTTTATTGTTATTCGCGCTGGTGTTGGGTCTGCCTAGGCGAAGAGCTACTTAGTTACTCGTCCATATTTCGCGTGGGCCCACTGATGGTACACTCGTCGGAGTATTCAAAACACACACAGCTATTTAAGTATGACAGAACCAACGATCACCGTCAGGCCATAGACGTTATAATATTTTTAATTTAGTTGGACATGTTTTGACAAGGACGGGGAGCGTATATCAGGTAAGAGGAAAAGGGAGAGAGATATAGCATCGTCACCTAGACCCATTATATAATAGCCAAACAGCGTCAACAATTATATATATATATATATATATATATATATATATATATATATATATATATATATATATATATATATATATATATATATATATATATATATATATATATATATTATATATTACTGAATATTATCGAGTTTTAGGTTTTATCAAGTTGCACTGAGGGATCGTAATTATCGTAGAAGGATCGATATAACGGAACGTAATATCAGGGAGTGGACAAGAATTAAAACCATTGAGCAACTGTTCAGATTGGCGCTTGACAAGAGGAGATTCAAGGAGCTGACTGCCAACCTTCAGTGATGGAGAGGCACTTGAAGAGAGGGAGAGCGACTGAAGGATCACTTTTGAGTTATAAAATCAACAAACTGTGATACACACAGCGCCATCTAATAAGTAATCGCTTATGTTATGTGTGCTAGACAACTTATTGCTTTACCTATGTAAACAATACGCATTGGTACAGCGAAACAAACTGCGAGCATTGTTTTGGTTTTTATCCATCGATAACCCTTTTTCTAGTTCAAAATAAAAAATGTATACTATAAAACTTGCTAACCCGGTAAACTTTGTTCTGACTTCTTCTTCTTCACTTTTTAGTGAGCCTCTACTTCAAAATCAGATGTCAATCGGGTGTAGTTTTAGAAATCTCGTGATCAGTGGTATTTAGTGGTAAGTGGTATTTCGCTTATAACAGGTGTACCGGAAAGTCATTACCGGTTTTTCTAACAGATTTCGCTAGTTAAGTATACAATATGATTTGGCACATATGTCATTTTATTCTACAAAATTCATTTTATTCTAAAGCTTCAATGTTATATTTTGCAAAGATTTATGCCTCTTTGAAAATGTATTAAAAATGGGTATTGGTGGAAGAAAAATTTAAATTAAGGGTTATAATATGTATTTTTAATGATTTGGCATTGGCAAACCCCCCAAAACCTCAGTACCTGAGGTCGTTGGACGCCCTCCGACACTGCGGTAAAGTTCTGTGTTGGTGGGAAGAGCCTTCGCGGACCTAACCGCCTTGCAGAAGTAGGCGGAGCCTTTTATACATTCACGCTCTTTGTAGTTATTTCACGCAATCCATCTTTGCTGTTTACCTCTACTAGTGCGTATCTACATGATAATTCACATCAATAGTAAAACTTATAATTTGACGAAAGCAATCACGAATGGAATTGCAATGGCTAATCTAAATTAGAGTTTTATTATTTACTAGCGGCCCGCCCCAGCTTCGCACGGGTAGGTATTCAACAAAAAATTAAAAATTATATACACACACATAAACCCTTCTATTTGCGTCAGGTTACTAAAAAAAATAAAATTATAAAGAAAGTTTGAATATTATTATTTCTATGAACTTTTATTTTAATGATTTTTTTGTTAAGAATTAATTTTGATAAGGATTAATACCAAGATACAAATAAAGAGCCATTTCTAGGGGCGGCATTTCAATTAAATTTTTAAAATAAAAGAACACTTATTGTGGCATAACTATAATAGTTAAACATATGCTGTTGCGACATTTTTTGTAAATAATGATGTGTTCTGCAAAGTCGTAGTACATTATTTTATTCTATCATCAATAGTTTTTGCCGCGCACGCGATTTAAATAATATTTTAGGTAATTTTTTACACCTTGGGTTACATTATTGGAGTTTTAGTAAGGATCCCTAATTTTTTGAAAATATAATATAGCTTATATCACCCGGGAATAGTGTAGCTTCCCAACAGGGAAAGAATTTTTTAAATCGGGTCAGTAGTTTCGGAGCCTATTCAATGCAAACAAACAATCAAATCTTTCCTCTTTATAATAGTAGTATAGGATATACTTGTCATTGGATTTAAAATTAAAAACATAGAATAAAAAAATTTGTATAGAGTATGTATTTCACCTGATTGCTTTCATGTGTTTCCTACTAAAGGTTTGTACTTTTAACAATATTATCATTTATTTGATAGCATTCGAGTAAGGCGTATTGATGACGAAAATCTTTAGCGAGTTGAAGCAATACTCAAACAATGATTGTTAGTCTCTTATTATTTCAAATATTGAGAAATGGTGTCTTGTATTATGCACAACACTGTATTATAGCCATATTATGTAGGGGTCGGCACAACATATTCTTTCCCTCAGCTCTGCCATCTCAAAATTCACACTTTTGTTCGTCATATCATCATTAATTTTTAAATTTATTTTGAAGTTTTGGCATACTATTGAATTATTCAATGATTTGTAGTCAGTGTATCAATAATTAAATACTTCGGTTCACTATTGATTAACTATACCTTTCTATGAGGTTGAGAAGTTTCCATGGCAACGGTTTTCGCACATCGGAACGCTTTTTTTGTGATGAAAATGTTTATGCACCATGCTTAGGAGCTCGCGGCAGAGTAATATGGGACCACCGTGCACAGTTGACAAGAGAGACTCGTTAAATTTATCTTCCTCTACTGCCCATAGTCCTGACGAAGCTCACGGATGCTGAGTGTTTAAGTATAATTTTTATTTATTTACAATAGAAGTATATATCAGTTGTCTAATACCCATAATATAAGCGCTTCGGAAATTTGATACTAACCAGCGCTGTATGAATTTTCATAACATTTATTATTCTAGTTTAGATTCTAAAACATTGGCACAGCAATAAAAAATGGATTTATGCAGAATACGAATGATCACAATTTCAAAATGTACGGTTACTATAAATAATAAACTAAAAAGGTTTGCTTTCATATTAACAAAACTAGCCGCTCCCGCCCGCTTCGCTGGTCGAATAACAGAAAAAAGTAAACTAAAAAATATGACAATTTTCGTACGCATGCGCGCTACACCGCTTGCCTCATTTCTCCGGGGAAAAGAATCGTTGTTTCTTAAAACAAATAACTTTATAATAAATAAAGATATCGCAATAATTTTTGATAATAGCCAAATATTAAACCTAGAAAATTTTATTGAAATCTATCCAGTAGTTTTGCCGTGATGAGCGCACAACTGCAGACCTCTATAATTTTATTTATATATATATGTAAAGAGAATATCATCTCTTTAATGTTATTGTATTATGGTTAGGTTGTGTAACCAGGACATAATCCCTTTTGATTTA
The DNA here is from genome assembly GCA_963693495.1 of Malacosoma neustria. Lineage (NCBI taxonomy): Eukaryota > Metazoa > Arthropoda > Insecta > Lepidoptera > Lasiocampidae > Malacosoma > Malacosoma neustria. The sequence goes on from OY856397.1 coordinate 5,818,809, forward strand.
ACGCGCTTAATGTCATGTGTCATAGAAGTGTGACACATGACATTTGCCTACAAAAAAGTAAACAATATTTACGTTATTACGTTACAGATTTGATTTAAATAATTTAATTAATAGATAGAAAAGCAAGAGTTATGAGAGACGAGTAATCAACTTTAATTGTCGTTTCTGTTATTTTTACAGAAACAAATTTGTTTGATTTATTCGGACCATCCAGACTGAAACAAATAAATAATATTATAAAACGACAATTTTCGTCACAAAATGAAATTGCAATTCGAGTTCAGAGCTGTGGCTTCTCCAAAGGACTGTAAAACTACAGTAGTAGCTGTAACCTCAATTGTCACAGAACAAGGGGAAAAATATGTTATACCAGATGACCTCATGTATGCAGATTATCATGAAGAGTTGACAAAGACGGAGACTTTCAAAAAGGTAAAAAATTCATTAGGAAAAAGGCATGATGAGTTAAAAATATGGATAAAAATTTCAAAAGAATTAGAAAAGATATATTTAGATGATGAAGGAAATATCCAGTTTGGAGGGAAATATTTAAAACAAACACTTCAAGAGAATATTAAAGAAAACTCGAGCTTGGAAAAAATATTAGAAAAATTAATTGAAAAATCAGAAAAACACGAAGAAGAAAAAAACTTAAAACATATTGTAGATAAATTTGTATTAGAAAAATTTAATTATAAAACATCTAATGTTAGACAATGGTTACATATATTCGAAAAAGAGTGTGGAAGATTTAAAATAGAAAAAGATAAAACTAAAATAGAATTATTAAGAATATTTTTAGATGCAACTTGCCAAGATTGGTATACTTCTACTGTAATAAAAGGAGAACATGAAAACAATTGGAATACGTGGAAACAGATATTAATAGAAACCTTTTCAGGTAAGGGATGGAGTAGCAGGACATATGCTCATTATTTTAAATACAAAGAAGGTTCAATAGTACAATATGCAATAAAGAAAGAACGATTATTATTAGAAATAAATAAGGACATGGACGCTGATACAATGATAGATAGAATTGCATTTGGGTTGCCAGAATTTATTAGAGAGAAGATCGCCAGAGATGAAATAGAAAATACAAAAGATTTAATAAATGAATTACAGAACCTTGAAGGGATAATAAATAAAAAGAAAACATTTAAAAAAGAAGGTAAACCAGAACATAAATTCAGAAATGAAGAAAAGAAACCATGTATGACATGTGAAAACATGGGTAAAGGTATAAGATATCATCCAGAAGAAAAATGCTGGTTTAAACTAGAGAAAAAAGAGAAACCTAAAGCTATAGGAAGCAATTCAGTAATAGAAGTAAATTTAAATACAGAGAAAAAAAACTAATAGTCACACCATTGATCAGACTTAAGCTACTAGTTGAGAATCAGATAGAGATAATGGGAACATATGATCCAGGTTCTCAAGTATCCTTGATAAACTCGAAATGGATAAAAATAAAAGAGAATAGAGAAGATTTAAACAAGATATTCTTGAGGTCTGTCAATGGTGTGAATCAGACAAATGGATTGGTAAGAATAAGAATAAAAATATTTGATATAGAAAAAATAGTAGATATATATGTAGTTGAAAGAGAGGATTTTGAAGATTTTATAATAGGATTAGACTTAATTCCTATGTTTAAGTTGAGGTTGAATGAAAATTTAGAAATCTCACAGAAAATAGAGAAAAAGTTAGAAAAACCAGAGATAACATTAAGTGAAGTTACAAATTGTTCAATTAATTTTAATGAACACGTGGAAACAGAAGAATTTCAAACAAATATAGAACATTTAGATAAAGATAAAAAAATGAAGATAGAAAAATTGATAGATAAAAACAAATCAGTGTTTGCGAAAGACAAGTATGATATTGGGACTGTTAACGAATATGAAGCTAGAATTGACTTAATAGTGGAGAAATACTGCAGTAAAAGACCCTATAGATGTAATATAAAAGACAAAAAAGAAATAGAGAAACAAATAGCCAACTTACTAGAGAAGAATTTAATCGAAGAATCTTATAGTCCTTTTGCTGCACCCGTCACACTAGCATATAAGAAAAATGAAGGAAAGACACGTCTGTGCATAGACTTTAGAGATTTAAATAAAAACATTGTCCCTCAGGCACAACCATTCCCTTTAATAGATGATATAATAATAAGAGCCAGAAATTGTAAATACTTTACGACACTGGACATTAACTCAGCTTTTTGGTCAATACCACTAAGAATTGAGGATAGGAGGAAGACGGGATTTGTAACACAAGATGGTCACTATCAATGGACATGTCTACCGTTTGGCTTAAAAACGTCTCCAGCTATATTTCAACGAATTCTGAGTAGCATATTAAGAAAATATGGACTAACTGAATTTTCAGTGAACTATATAGACGATATCTTAATACACTCACCGACGTTTGAAGAACATCTAAATCATATTGAAAAATTATTAAATGCAATAAAAAAAGAAGGACTCAGGTTAAAATTTAAAAAGTGTACATTCGCTGCTAGTTCGGTTAGATATTTAGGACATGTAATAGGAGAAAATACGGTTAAACCGTTGAAAGACAACATAACGTCAATAAAAAATTTCCCAATTCCTACTACACAAAAGCAAATTAGACAATTTCTGGGGAAAATAAATTTTTACCATGAATATATAGAAAAGAGCTCAATATTACTAGATCCATTACATCAACTATTAAAAAAAAATGTAAAATTTATATGGACAGAGGATTGTGAAAAATCTTTCAGAAAGATAAAAGAAATGCTATGTTCCCAACCAGTGTTGGAGATATTCGACAAAGACCTTCCAATCAAGATATATACAGATGCATCACTTGAAGGTATAGGCGCAATACAAAAACAAACACAAGAGGATGGAAAAGAAAAACCTGTGGCCTACTTCTCAAAGAAACTTAATGAAACGCAAAAAAGAAAAAAAGCTATTTATCTTGAATGCTTAGCTATAAAAGAGGCAATAAAGTACTGGCAACACTGGCTGATAGGGAGATACTTCGAAATATACTCTGACCACAAACCACTGGAAAATATGAATATAAAAGCACGAACAGACGAAGAATTGGGCGATCTAAGTCACTATCTATCTCAATACGATTTTAAAATTATATACGTCCCAGGTAAAGATAATAAAGAAGCGGACTGCTTGAGTAGAAACCCTGTTCTAGAATCAAATACAGAAGAAGAGGATTTATTAAAAACGGTAAATTTTATTGAAATAGATGAAATAAAATTAGATCAGATGAATAATATACTATTACAGAATAAAAAAGAAAAATTAATAGAGAAAAACGGAATATATTATAAAAAAGTGAAGAAAAGAGAGAAAATCATATTATCAGAAAAATTCAGTATTGATTTAATTAATAAAATACACAAGGAATGGTGTCACACAGGAATAACACAAACACAAATGAAAATATGTCCATATTATACTGCTAAAAATTTAGTGAAGAATATAAAAAAAATTTGTAAAGAATGTTATATATGTATTAAGAATAAGTCAAGAGGGCAACATAAATTCGGCTCAATGTCACAATTAGGACCAGCGACCAAAGCTTTCGAAATTATGTCCATAGATACAATTGGAGGATTTGGAAGCACTAGATCAACAAAAAAATATATTCATTTACTTGTTGATCATTTCACGAGATATGCGTTCATTTCAACATCAAGAACTCAAAACGCCGCTGATTTTATAAAACTAATTCAAACTGTGTTAGACATAGAAAACATCGGAACAATCTTAACGGACCAATATCCTGGAATAAATTCGAAAGAATTTAAAGATTATTTAAAAAATAAAGGAGTGCAATTAATTTTTACTGCAATAAATGCACCATTTTCTAATGGTCTGAATGAAAGACTGAATCAGACATTAGTAAATAAAATAAGATGTAAAATAAACGAAGAGAAAAAGAATAGAGCATGGACATCGATAGCGAGAGAATGTGTGAATAAGTATAATATACTAGAACATACAATAACGGGATTTACACCAGAGTATCTATTATATGGCACAGACACCAGTAACATACCAGAAGAGTTAAAAAGAAAGAAAAACGGAGAAGACTGGATAAGAGATAAGAAATTAGCATTAGAAAGAACACAGAGATCACATAAGTATAACGAAAGTTTATTTAATAGAAACAGAAGACACCATGAATTCAACGAAGGAGATATGGTATTCATAGAGAATGGAAACAAACTCAATAGGAAAAAGCTAGAAGAACTAAGAATCGGCCCATATATAATAGAAGAAAAAATTTCAAACTCAATTTATAAAATAAAAACTGGAAAAAGAAATCAAGACACGAGTCTATTCCACGTGACAAAACTAATTCCAATGTTTGAAGTTGAAGCTGATTGAAAAATTATGCAATTTTCATATCGTGGAGGGGAGATGTAAAGAGAATATCATCTCTTTAATGTTATTGTATTATGGTTAGGTTGTGTAACCAGGACATAATCCCTTTTGATTTAACGCGCTTAATGTCATGTGTCATAGAAGTGTGACACATGACATTTGCCTACAAAAAAGTAAACAATATTTACGTTATTACGTTACAGATTTGATTTAAATAATTTAATTAATAGATAGAAAAGCAAGAGTTATGAGAGACGAGTAATCAACTTTAATTGTCGTTTCTGTTATTTTTACAGAAACAAATTTGTTTGATTTATTCGGACCATCCAGACTGAAACAAATAAATAATATTATATATATATATATATTACTTTTGAAGTTTAAATTCATACATAGCGGATAAATTGCAGAAGTGTCGTCTTCGCTGGTATGGCCACGTTTTACGGCAACCGGCTACTTATGTCGGGAACAAATGTCTGGCCATGCCGCCACCGCCGGGCCTCGGCAGGAGGGGTAGACCCAAAAAGTGCTGGCTTGACGTCGTAGGGGTTTATGTGCATGCCAATGGACTGACCACCAGAGATGCCGAAGATCGTGCCAAGTGGAGAAGAAAAAGTCGGAAAACGGACCCCGGGCGCCGCAGTAAGAGTTTGGGCTGCAACCGGGATTCAACGCTAAGATGATGATAATGACATTTGAAGTTTAAATTATTCTAGATACACTTATTCAATAAAATCTTGTTATCTTGATATTTTCAAACAAAAGTTTATTTACTTAATTACATTTTTGCAACTGCCTCTAATATTCTTTTTTTTTTAAACAAATCATTGTACATTGGTTGATTTATTCTCGTATTGTCCCTTAACTCTTAATACCATCTTCCTTCTCAGAATCATCCATTAACCTCCTATTAAACCTCCTAGTCATATACGGATCTGGGTCATCAACTTTATACTTATCAAATGTCCTCATAAAACTGTTCATAGCTGAAGAGAACGCTCTCCTGTAACTTGTGACCGGCATTTTCTCTTTCAACATGACGACCGGTTCAAAAGGTATCATTAAACCCGCTATGGATGCTATCACTGGAATGAATGGGGCTGGGATGTAGTACGAAATGATATCTAGTATCCCATTTACAATGCAAGTACCGATATTTCTCAACACAGCACTGACTTTAGGTGTTGAAAGAAACCTTTTAAACGGGTCTATTATAGTTTTAAATATTGTCGTTGGCACGACATTTAGGCTATGGTATCTAGGTTTATTAACTTTGATATCTTCTATTGATATTGTGTTGTCTTTGATTATCTTCGTAGTTGATTCAAATTGGTCATTTATCTCCGGTTGTTGGGGCTGAAATATAAAACAATTTAGTGCGTGATTTGACTATCGTTGAGTCGATCTGAGTCTAGTTGAGACGAGTCAGTCGTAAATTTTTTTACATTCAGAGGCGGGGTAAGAATCGTAACAGGCGATAAAAGAAGGTAGTAAGGCCCCGAGCCCGTCTGGATGGTGACCACCCTTGGTCTATAATTAGGCCTCATTAGCCTTGTTTGTCTTCCGGCATTAGTGACCCAGTTTCTTGTATCCCTATTGGACAGAAGTGTATTCGCGATACTCCTAGCATCACAAAAATCGATAGGCGACTGTAACTACTTACTATTATGTGGGCCGTCAGCCTGTCTCCTGTTCCTTAGCAATAAAAAAAAAACTATATTATAGTGACAAACTGAAGGTTTTCTTTAAATTCATCAGAAGAACTATAATTTTATTCTGCTGCGAACCATGGCTGGCGATAGCGTGGGAACGCGTCGCTGAGATGAATGGTGTACATAGGTAGAGTGGCTCAAAACGACCGCATTAGGAGCTTCCGTTTACCCTTTTGTACGTACCATGACAAATATAGGAGAAATACTTTGGGTTGGCCATATTATATGACGACCGGCTACTTGCTGAAGATACCTAGCAATAGTTCTGCATGAGGTACACTCAAACTTGCTTGCTTGACGTAACGGATAGCGGCAATGGACAGGCACAAACGAAAAAGCGGAGTTCTTCACTGAACCATTAGCTAAAGAGGATGAATATATTAAATGCAACTTACTAAACACGTGGTTATATAAAATAAAAAAAATCCAATAAAATACAATTTATATATAAACGTAAACATTTTATATTTGACTTTTTTGACGATAAGCTTATTTTGGATATGGCTATAAATAAATGCAATACAATAAATGTAAACGAGAAGTATAATAAAATAATATTTACACATGTTAGACTTTACTAGAGTTATTGTTTTGAAGCTGAGTTTATTTCTAATGTTGAATTTGTTTAAGTTACCAAATTCATCTCCTGCTGTCAATGAAATCTCGACATAATTACACCAGTGATATGGCTGAAACGCTTCCAAATCGATTAAAAAGAAATTCCTGAAAATTTTAAATTAATATTGAATTATATTTTTATTGAATTATATATAATTATATTATTTAATTTGCATCCGATTTATCTTCGGCTTACGTAAGTACGACCACATTACGGAATTTCCCAACAGACTCAAGTGGCTTCCAATACGCCTTCGTCGGAATGCACAATCATAATCTTTATTTGTTATAATGCAGGTCTGTTTACAAATGATGTCAGTTTACAAATTCTTTCTCTTCTATACAATGTTTTGTACAACCCTAAATTACCCTGTTATATAAAATCCCGTTTCCAATTCTTCACCGACGGTTATTTGAAAACCTTGAGGCCATCACTGCATCTACGACCTACGACTGAGAATGCCTGCCCACACGACAAAATTTTATAGTAAGTCTTTCACAGCGCAAGCGGTAAGGTTGTGGAATGATCTACCACATAATATCCAAGTCGCTAAGACCGTAAATTCATTCAATAATCTTATCAGAGAGCACTATTTGAAGCTGTGAACTGAATTCATTTTTTTTTTTGTTTATTATTTTGCATATTTTATGCTATAGCTGTGTGTATATAATATGACTATAATTCTTTGGATAATTGTATATCTAATGTATTTTATTTTATTTTTATGTTCTTGTATATGTATATATTTGAATGTGTGTGTATGTATATTTATATATATTTCTTATTATTGTTCTTATTGAATATTTGTATTACGTAATAGCATGCAAAATTACCTTTTTCCTTCTTAACTGTATTTCTATCAGGCTACCTTTTATTGCTGTAGGAGAGCAGACAGGCTGACGGCACGCTTAGAATTTAGCAGTTACCGTCGCCTATGGGTGTTTGCAACGCCAGTGGCATCGCGAACACGCTGCTGACCCATAAGGGTACAGGAACTTAGGTCACCAATGGCGGAACACAACACAAAGTTATTATAGCGGCATACTTAAGACCAAAGGTGGTCTTTCTCCTTCTTTAGTATTCTTTCTCCGCCCTTGCACGGATAGAAGCAAACCTAATGACGATAACAAATGATTAAAATCGCTGGATACTTGCAATGGCAATTCTAGTTATAACCCTTGGTAAAGTAATGATTTTCGTAGTGATAAATATTGGTATTGGTTGGTCATCATCATCATCATCATCTCAGCGTTCATCCCGGTCGCAACCCAAACTTCCGCTTCGGTGCCCGGGGTCCGCTTTCCGACTTTTTCTACTCCACTTCGCACGGTCTTCAGCATCCCTGGTAGTGAGCCCATTGGCACGCATATCGCCCTTTACAACGTCAAGCCAGCACTTTTTGGGTCTACCCCTCCTGCCGGGGCCCGGCGGAGGCGGCATGGCCAGACATTTGTTTCCCACGTAATCATCCGGTTGCCGCAAAACGTGGCCGTACCAACGGAGCCGACACTCCTACAAATGGTTGGTATTTATTGGTAATAACACGCAACACATCGCAAATACAATTTAATGGTTGACACACGTAAAAGAGTTGCAATCTTAGATACATGAATATTTTCTAAATATAAAATAATGCCTACTAATATAATTACATGTCGCAATTTGACAACTTCTGTGGCGTAAAGGCTAACCGCACTTCGGTATGCTTGCGGAGGTTACGGGTTTGATTCCCGTCTCGTGTTGCGTGTTTATACAGGGTGACTTTGACAAAACCGTCCAAATTCACACAGAAGAATCATTAGTAAAAGTTATGAGAAACATGTATTTTAATTTAGTATCACATAGTAAAAAAATGTTGAGTAATCAGCATCACAAAGTTATAAAAAAGAACTCGCAATTTACATACTACGGCGCGCAAGTGTCAATGACCTCTTTATCGGTACCGCAAAAAACTGGTACAATGACCTAGTACGAGGCCGAGGACAGCGGTCATTGCATCTATGCGAGCGAATACTACGCAATACTAATATAATTTACGCGGGAGTGACAGAGACAGGTAATAACAGGTTAACGTACGAAATTTGCACCATATGACTATTTTGTACGATTGAATTAGTGACCATATTTCCCTTGGAATGAAATATTTTATGGTGAAAATTTGACATACATTTTTTTTGCAAAAATGGGTTCCTTAAATGATGTTTAGTGCGTAAAAAAATTTGGACGGTTTTGTCAGTCACCCTGTATATAAAATGTTTTATTTACGAAAAAGGATTTATGTAGTATATTAGTTGTTTAGTACACATAACACAAATGCCATGCTATTTACTTTAGATTGCACTGTGTGTATTGTATCCGCCGGGCCCCAGAGGAGTAGACCCAAAAAGTGCTGGTCTGACGTCGTAAGGGACATGCATGCCAATGGGCTCACTATCAGGTATGCTGAAGACCGTGCGAAGTGGAATAGAAAAATTCAGAAAGCGGACCCCGGCTACCGGGCAGGTATTCTCATTGAACAAACAATGCACAAATTAATCAGTTTTTTCAACCATATCTTCAATTAATCATAGCTCTCTAAATGGAATAGTGGTTCATAGAAAATAATTTCATAGCATTGATAAGAATTTAATTAACTACAGTATATTCTTGCAATGAGGCTGCTTGCTTGCTTTCTTTTTTTACTCGTTGTTGTTTGGGCACAGGTAAGTGTGTTGTATATATTTATTATATAATAAGTAGATTAAATAGTTTAAACTCTTCTTCAAAATCTTTAATATTGTAAATTTTAATAGTTTTTTTTAATGCTATGGCGTACTCAATTCTATCTATCTACAAATACACTAAATAGAACACTCAAATACAATTGGCGTGGGCACCAAGGCCTTATAAATATACATGTTTTTTTCAGTGTAGGGGCGGAGAATAATGACCTCTGCGGCCGGATGTGCCTGTCGTAAAAGGCGGCAAAACAATCCTAGCTAGGTAGTGCTCGAAGCCTGTCTGGATAGCAACCACCCATGGTTTCTAAATATGGGACTTGGTGCTGTGTTACGGCATAAGTGACCCGGGTGCCAAATCCATTACGCGGACGGCAACGCGTTAGCAGCGCTTCTGGCGTTATAAACATCATTAGGCCACAGTAACCGTTATCTATTAAGTGGGCCGTCAGCCTGTGTCTGCCTAAGAAACTCACTTTAAATCTTTTATGTAAGTAATAATAAATAATTAACCTGAGTGTATAATTTCGACAATAGAACTTGGAACATGCAAAATCACATGGTCTTTTTGTTATTAGAACTCTTCGACATCAGCATGAACTTTCTGTTGCGCTAGTTAATTACTTTAGATTAGAGATAGAAGAATTAATCACAAGAGGGCGGCGTCGTCGATGTTAAATATGATTAATTCGATACAAGAAATTATACGATTGGAACGATATACACAGCGCCATCTATATGATTACGACTAGTCTTAAAGTAAGCAATAGACTGGTAAGCAACAGTGAAATCGGTGTGTGCAAAATAAATATTACTATTTGACTCTTCTTTTACTATGTACTACATACAGTTATAATATTTTAGTTGCCCTTAATTATAATACATTCACAGCATTAAATTTAGATTCTTTTCAGTATTTTATAGTTAAATTCGTTGTATATAAAAATTAATTACTTTTTCAGGTCCCATACGACTACATCCCTCTTGGCAGTGCTCGCCGCGTGGAGAACTCCCCGCATCCCTCTGATATTCATCTGAATTACGAGAAACTCTATCCAGCACGTCGTAAATGGGTTGATCAATAAATATATAAATATTACTCAATGGTACTTTGAGTTTTTTGTTACCATTTAAGGTCCAACGACCGCTGAACATCGCTTAGATTTTCAGGTTACGCCGCGAATATTCAAACAGTACGGTTAAGACCACACAATAAAATTCCAAATATCATTATAATACGAAAACTATTTATTTCTTTGTTCTTATGATTAACCAGTTCCCTCTACCCGGGAGGATGGAGGTATGTGGGACTCACTATAAGCCTCGGTGTTCTCCTATCGCCTACCGCCTGGACCAATGGATAAACTGGCCTGCCGATCTCGTGGCCCAAGCCGCACCTGCACACCTTGTGACTCTTCCACGATTTGCGTCGACAGCCAGGGCTTCATTCCTCGGCGCTCTCCCGGGTCAATTTAAGATTGGGGAGGGGGGGGGGCGTGAGAGACGCGTGCTCTCACCCTCGCAATGTTAATATTAAATATGCCCAGTGAAACGAGAACTAACAATATTAGTGCTAGATTTATTTTAAACTAGGTGTGCCCGCGACTCCGTCCGCGTGGAATAGTGACTTTGGGTAACATTTTTTGGATATATGAGATCAACTTAAATTGGAAATTTAACCTACTAAGACCAGCCTAAGCTGAACCCTATTTCATATGATTGATGATATAAATCTGAGGTCAACTTAAATTGGACTATACAATTTCCGAAACATCATTTTTAACAAAAACTATTTTATTTTTCTAAAATAAAAATAATGTTACTCTTTGATACATCAGCTATCTACCAGTGAAAGTCCCGTCAAAATCGGTGCAGCCGTTTCAGAGCTTAGCCGGAACAAACAGACAGACAGACAGACAAAAATTGTAAAAAATGTTTTTTTGGTATATGTACCGTGTATGTACGTCCGAATGAACTTAGTAAAAAGCGGTTATTTGAATATCACAAACAGACCCTCCAATTTTATTTATTTGTATAGCCTAAAGGTTGCTGTAATAATCGATGGCGTATAAAACGAGTTCAACGATTGCTGAAATAACCAACACGATGCATGATGCGATTCTTGTGTACTTCTTCAGTTGCAATGTTATTGAAGACTCTTCCTCGGATAGATACGTGTGTCGACGGAGACGTGGTATCGGCAAGAGAGCTTTCCATGGAGATTTCTGTAATAATAGCAACATAATTTAAAAAAAGCAATATTAATAATTTTCTCCGAGCAGGGGCGGAGTAAGAACACTTACCCTTGCAGCTGGGATTGGCCTGTCGTAAAAGGCGACCAAATAACCCACTAGCTACGTGGTAGTGGTCTGTAAGTAAACCGTCATAATAACCTTGTGTTGTATTCCGTCATTAGTGACCCAAATACCTGTACCCCTATGGGATAGCAGCGTGTTCGCGGTACTCCTAGCGTCACAAACATCCATAGGCGACGTTAGCTGCTTATTATTAAGTGAGCTGTCAGCCTGTCTGATGTTCTTCAGCAGTAAAACACCCTAAAAAATAATGGAACGTTAGCTCAGTTCGCATTGCACGCATCGTCATCTCCGCCATAGTCGTAGTCCCCAAATCACTCGAATACAATCTTGAGATGCTGAAAGCACTAACACGCACAATGTCTCATACAAGGCCACAATACTCAACACCTGCAGACTCTTATAACCTGTGCTTATAGATATTTTAACTTTTTAAGATAACCGAGTATAGAAAAATAATTGCCGATTATCTTTATTACATCAATCAAAAAGAAAGCAGTAAAAGATGGCTGAAATTTTGTTTGAAATTAGGTTTAACAGAGTTATATATTGCAATTATATGCGCTGTCTTGCAAAAAAAAAAATTCGCACTGACCTTGATTCCAGCCCACTCTATTTACAATTAAAAAAATGTGTCCCTAACAAGAATAATTTAAGAAACTTAAGCATTTACATAAACTCCTACTATATCATTCTTAGCTATTTTTTTTATCACATGCTCACTGTATATGTTATAAATAACATTCAAACCCGGGGCCGGATCGGAACCTGTGAAGTCACAACTTGAAAACGAAATCTGAATATCTGTACCTCGTTTGGTAGAAACTCTGAATTCAGTTCTTGAGGAATCATTTCTGACTGCAAATCAGCATCTTCCTGAAGAGTCTTTGTCTACCGTAAAAATGAAATTAATATGGTATTAGATTATATAAAAATATTAATATTTTTAAAATATTTCACAAACACATTTTACAGTTGACTAATGAAATGAAATAAGTAGATACTGAAATAGTTCACACTGTGTCATTTTTTTATTGCCTAAGAGGAAAAATCCTATTCTTAACTGGTAACTCCGACAAAGATGTTTAGTCATCCGACTATCGACTCCTATCGCGTACGCCAGGGCCTGCGGATATGTGGCCTGCCGATTTCGTGGCCCGGGCCGGTGTCAGCCCGCCCTTTGTGTCAGGGCGGGGCTCTTCTATGTTTGTAGCGCCAAGGGGTCATGGTTTCGTCCCCCAGGCGCTCTCCTTTGTCAGTTCTAAGGAGTTGAGGGGGGACGTGGCCCTCACCTTTGCGGCAATGGTGCAGGTGGCGGATCCTCTCCCGAGGGGCCACCCGCTCCCGCTTCCGCTCCGCCGCCTCCTTTGCGGACATAGTTGCCTCGCAGAAGGAAATGACGGCCGTCCATCCAAGATCGCCCCTAACCATTTTTTATTGCTGTGGGACAGTAGTGGCATCGCGAACACGCTGCTGTCCCATAAGGGTACAGGAACTTGGGTCACTAATGCCGGAACACAACACAAGGTTATTATGGCGGCATACTTAAGACCGAAGATGGTCGCCATCCAGACAGGCTTGGGGCCCTACTATCTAGCTAGGGTAGATTGTTTTGTCGCCTTTTACGACAGGCCGACCCCGGCTGCAATGCAGAGGTTAGTATTCTTTCTCCGCCCCCGCACGGATATAATATATCTTAATATCTTAAGATTGCATCATTATTTTATTAGATTTCATTTTTACTTTATCATTATTATACATATGACGACCTACTTACTGGCGTACGGCTAACGCACGTCGTTACGCTGCGGAGGACATGGGTTCGATTCCCGTTCAGCGTCTGGGTGTTTATATATGATATTTATTTATTTACAAAAGAAAAGTATATATGTAGTAAATATATCATTTATCTAGTATCCATAACACTAGTACTATGCAACTTAGTTTGAGACTATATGGCGTTGTGTGAAATGTCCTTATATATTAATTATTATTATATTACTACTATTTAAATAGCTAACTGACAGGGAAAACGATGTTCTGTTGAATAAAAAACATATTTGCGACTAAAAGTACCGGGTGTACCGGAAAGTGATTACCGGTTTTTTCGAAAAAAACTACGTAAGTTTCAAGATTTCTTTTTATAGCTAGAGTTCAGCAGACAGGCAGACGGCCCATCCTGGCAGGTGGTCACCGTAGCCTATGGACATTTTGCAACACCAGAGGCATTATCAAAGCGCTGCCGGCCTCGAAGAAATTTTATAACGCCTTTTTTGAAAAACCCCATATCGTACCGCGCTGAGAAAACCTCAGCCGGAAGCTCATTCCAGATCCTGAGAGTACGCAACATGAAAGTTCTAGAGAACTGTTTCGTACAAGAAAGAAGAAGTACCAAGAAATGGGGATGAACACCCACCGATGGCGGGCAGTGCGGTGGTAGAAAGACGACGAGGGCACCATTCTGAATAGTTCTTCAGAACACTCCCCGTTGTACAGATGGTAGAATACGCAGAGACACAGTCTCTCCGAAGTCCAAGCGTGTCTAGACCGTCTGTGAGTATGGGATCACCGACAACACGAACTGCGCGCCGTTGGTTCGAGTCGAGAAGATAATGGAAAAATGTATTTATTCAAAGTATTGGCCATTTGATCTATACATCTTGCCCATCCCTCAAGCAATTTATGGATACCATCCTAAAAAAACTGTTAGTCCTTTGTGCAAAACCACGAACTGCGCGCCGTTGGATCGAGTCGAGAAGATAATGGAAAAATGTATTTATTCAAAGTATTGGCCATTTGATCTATATACATCTTGCCCATCTCTCAAGCAATTTATGAATGCCATCCCAAAAAAACTGTTAGTCCTTTGTGCAAAACCAATCATTGAGCAATTTTCTAACTTCTTCGAAATTGGCGAAGTGCTGCTCTGCGCGTGTCCCATTGATGCTAAAAGTTGATAGTTGATAGATAGATTTTTATCCGTGCAGGGGCGGAGAAAGAATACTGACCTCTGTGGCCGGGGTTGGCCTGTCGTAAAAGACGACAAAACAACCCACCCTAGCTACGTGGTAGGGCCTCAAGCCCGTCTGGATGGCGACCACCTTTGGTCTTAAGTATGCCGCCATAGTAATTTTGCGTTGTGTTCCGGCATTAGCGACCCAAGTTCCTCTACTCTTATGGGACAGCAGCGTGTTCGCGATGGCACTGGTTTTGCAAACACCCATAGGCGACGGTAACTGCTAAATTCTAAGCGGGCTGTCAGCCTGTCTGCTGTCCTACGCAATAAAAAAAAAAGTCGGGCGGGGCAAGATGAGGAGAGTACGATGGGTGCGATAATATGTCCCATCCAAAAACATGGTTCGAATTGATCATTTGTTGTCGGTAGTGATCACTTATCTGTTTCCCCGTGTTTCAATAGTTCGCAATACACCACGCAACTCTGGTCCTACCAAACACAGAGCATTGTCTTGGCCACGGAATTCACTTTTCATTACATGTCACATAAGTAACATTTCACAGAAGATTTTTTGATTTTCCATTTGCCTGAACTTCAATTGATGTGGCTCTCATTTTCCCTCTTCTTTTGGATTTTCCCCATTGCTCGTGCTTAGGTTAGGTTTTCATCCAATAACTCCTGCAGTTTCATATTTTCAAACTTTTTCGGTCTACCAGAACGTTATCTTGCACATCAAAATCACCACTTTTGAATTTTTGAAACCATGCATGTTTTCAGACATGAAACTTGACATTTTCGAAGAGTTATAAATCTATGACAGTGTTATTTACGCAAAATATAACATATTATGTAGCTTGAAAGCTTGATGTCAGTAGAATAAAATAACATATGTGTCAAATCATACAATTGCATATTTAAACCTAGCAACATCTGTTAGAAAAACCGGTAATGACTTTCCGGTACACCTGGTAGTTATAGTCCTTCTCTAAGTCCTCTCTATCCCTATACCAAAATTCATCGAAATTGGTTCAGCGGCTTAGGCGTGAAAAAGTAAAATTCACATTTATAATATTAGTATGATTTCTTCTTCTTCTTCTTCTTAGTCGATTCACTCTTTACAGAGCGGTCGTGATCAACTGGTAGTACTATTAGAGGCAGATATTGTTCGCTGTATGATTTTACGCCACCTCTCGCGATTCAGAGACATTCTGGTGCACTCATGCAAAGGCCCGCCCACAACCGATTTGATCTGGTCGGTCCATCGCATGGGTGATCACCCATGCGATGGACCGACTTATGACTTATGTCAAGATCTTCCACGTGATCTGGTCCCCTCCACTTTGCCCTGGACAACGAGACGCTCTATGGAGTCATTGTTTCGCCTTGAAACGTGGCCGAAAAATTTGAGAATACGTGACTGGACCAAAGCGGAGAGATGCTGCTTAATGCGGAGTTCTTCACGGATGGAGGCATTGGTCCGAAATTCTGTCCATGATATTCCCAGCATTCGTCTCCAACACCACATTTCTAGTATGATTTAGGATTATACAAAACTTACCCCACTATGCCCGCAAACGACATTTAAAACTAAACAAAATGATATTATGCTCAGCATGATACAATGTTTTCTTTTACATATTATTTAAAAATTGCAATGGAAAAAATAAATATTTATGCATGATTTTATTGTAGTATTTTATAGTACATAGTATTTCTTAGATTAAAATTATAATAGAAAACTAGAGTAATATAAAATGAAGTGGTTTATTTTACTTACATGCTTCGTCTTTACATTTTGTTGTGCTCAGGTAATATTTTAATCCATAGAAAAATCATGTAAAAGTTATTAAAATGTCTACTTTTCATAACTTAGGGAACTTACGCATATTACGTGATAAAGTAAAGCATAAGTAAGCTTCCTGTTATCAAACGTGGTAATTTGAAGATCTAAAAACTTCCCCCTCCCTGAACGGGCCACGTAGTGTGGGTTCTTATGTTCCCTTAGGTAATATTAACAGATCATGACATCACCCGGTTGGAATTAGGGTCTCCCTATGTCAAAGTCATCGCAAAGCAATGACGGAGCCTGCGATGCCTCCACAGCCTTCAAGCTTTGGGTTGAATGGGTATGCCGATAGCCGTCACTGCCGAGACGAGTGGATGCAGAAGAACGAACGATCTAATAACTTCAGCGACTTCCCCCGGAGCTAGCGTGGTACCTGTAAATTGGGTTTCCTTGGAATATAAAGAATAGGTCCCTTTACAAAATAGAAATTATACCTGCCAAACATGTCGAAGTAGATGTTATCCACCCAATTATTTATGTTTATAAACATTTATTTTCCAAAAAAAAAATATATATTCACTTATAAAGAAATAACAAAAGAATATACTGCGTCTACCCTCAATTTAAAATACATATTACTGGTTTGTTTGTTCATTTAGAGCAAGAATCAGAAGTGTTACCAGAAATAATGCAATATAACTAAAGATTTTAGCCATTCCAGGTGCCTAAGCAGGTCAATTACAAAAAACTCAACCTTATTCTTTTTTAGAATCCTTCAAACAGAGCGAAACGTGGTGTCGAGGGTGCTCTTCATATTTTGACCAATCATTCGCAGCCCATATATGCTGACATCAAATCAGAAGTATCCAAGAATCACATTGAAAAGGTTAAGTTTATTATCATTAACTTAACAATGAATTTACTTTACTATGTTGTGAAACATCTATTTATCACGCCTTGCCAGTAAAATTAGCTGGTCTGCCGTCACGGCAAATGGTATGACTGTAAAATGGTATGACAGCTTACTGCGTACTATTTTTATTTTATTAACGAAATTCTACTCATCATTTATTGTTTTACTACATATTTTATTTATTAATTTAGTTTTAAAACATTATTTTGTAATAAAAACACGCAGTGGTAACAGCCTGACTTTGATTATATAATCTAAGCAGCCGGATTTGAGCCATCGACGTAAGCGTTGTTCCAATGACACATATTGCGACCGCCTTCCTAACCGCGTATTGATGAGTTTGAAATTATTGAACTTAATGATCACAACATTTATGTATCTAACATTGTTTATGATGAATAATACTTTATTTAAAATCTAACACTTCTTCGATAGTTCCTTCAATAAAATTCATACTTCTGTTCATTTATTATTAATTATAAGTTCTTATATTAACTTACTGGTCGTCCCGTGATCACCATTTTTTAATGATACTATTTAATTCAATAAGTCAGAGCAATGTACCCGGCATTTGAAGAGGCGTCGTTTGTAAGCTAGTATTATAGTAACCTATACGAGGCCTCTGCTGCTTACTTTGAAACTAAGCGTAAATATATGAATTGTCACAGTATCTTCTTCTTCTTGCCCTTATCCCACATTATATGGGGTCAGTACAACATATATTCTACTTCCACTCTCATCTATTAGCTGTTTTCATTTACACCCTTTTTCGTCATATCATCTTTTACGCAATTCATTAATATTATCCTTGGTCTACATCTCCTGTATCAATCTACTTTCATTTCTATAATTTTCCTTGTTAAAATGCATTATTCCTTTCACTTTACATGGCTGAACCACGCTGGTCTCTTACTTTTAAGTATTTCAAAATCTGCCGCTACTTTCACACTTCTTCTAATATATTTATTTCTAATTTTTTTCATTTTCGTAACTCCACACATCCATCTCAGCATTCGCATCTCAGCAGCCTGTAACATCCTTTTGAATAACCACAGTATATTACTAATATTTTGATATTGGACTTGTTCTGAACTATGTAGAAGAGCTTGCTCACTGTATAATTTTTACCATACTGCTCTAACTTTCGTCCGCACCATATTATTTAGTAAACTACCTACTTGCAGCCATGTGGTGCTAAACTTCGCACATCGCCAATCGAAATGGGCAGAGTATTAAAGGTAAACCTTTGATTATAAAAGGGGAATGACTTGAATAAACCAGTGTTGTAGACAACAATATTCTTCGGAAATGAATAAAGATTTAAAAAGCTCTCAAATTGAAATCTACATAAAACAGGTTTATTTGTATATTGAACAAACGAAGTAAGAGATGATTGAAATGTTCAGATGTATGAGATAGATTGAAGCAGAATTGGATTGCAAATGGATTTCAAAGTTAAACACGTAAAAATTATTTGTAAGCACGTGGAAATAATTTGCTAATTATTTTATAGGTGACGGCTCCAAGTGATGGGACATTTGTAAAGTCGCTGAGAAAATCGTTGCCGCTTACCAACAAATTGGATTTTGTAAGAAACATTAGCAGATTAACAACATTGATGACATTGCTGTTATCCGCCGTGTTTGAGTTTTACCCCTTATTAACCACGTTTTATAATAACATTTATAATTACATATATATGAATAAATAATTTCTTATTCAAGAATTTTATTTAATTTAAGGTCTTTGTCCAACCGCCTTTATACTAGACAATGACTAAGACATTTTCCTTCAGGATTGATTAAGACACCAGTTCTCATATTCCACGTAATTACTGGTAACTAATTCAAGCTCGAAGTTTGGGGCTGAAACGATATTGGAAGCTCCTTGCAATAGCTCTTCTGGCAAACTTTCTATTGATATTGAAATGAGATAATAAGATATATTATTTGTCCCTACTGTACTCAATTTCCTTCCAAATTTTGGATGCAAAAGTCAACTGAGTTATCAGCTAACTTCAAGTCTCTCAAGTTTCCGAGAAAAGTCGTTACTATATTCATAGCAGTTATTCAAATATTCATAAATCCAATGTATGTTTTATAATCAGTGGAGAAAAAAATTATTTATTCGTAACATATACACGTGTATGTTGTGATTTTAAATTATATATGGTGGTGAGTAGGATCTTGTACAAAATTGTGATAAAAGTGACATTTATCTTTAAAAAACATTTAAGTGCATTTATAAATTTAAGGTTAATTGTCAATATACATTACTCTTTTTTGTTTATATTATTAATTGTTTTATTTATCGTTCCTTTTACAAACAAAGCCATTTTTGTTCTATTGCGCCAAGAAATATAACTTATTACGTACGTACTTAAGTACACACACAAGGTATTTTTTGTGAACAAATTCGAGTGGGTCTAATAACTTAAGCGACCTTTTAACAATCGCTGTCGATGAATCGTCGAATTCAAAAGTTAGTAACAAGTAAATCAATTCAAAGTGAAATCCAAAATGGCCGCCATTATGGATTTCATTTTGAATTCAGAATTTATTGTCAGATCCAGAGCGTTCATGTCCCTTTCTCTAAATACGCTTAAAAAAGTGCTTCACTTTTCTTTTGTAGTTAGGTATATAGAGTTTAAACGTTTTTCCCACCTATTTTATATACAGTTACAAATTCTATTTCGAAACTAAAAATTCTATTTTTGAAACCTATTTCTTTTAATAGTAAAGTCTGTTGTTTATTGAAAGTATAAATAAAAAGTTTTTACTATTAAATAATTAAATTTACTTCATTAAATATTAACTAGAGTGTTATAATAACTGTTTTTATATAAATTTTAGGCTCCTGTTTATTTTAATCATTTCAGCATTCATTTTCACCAAGTGTTATTAAAACAGCAATTCAACATTCGACCTTATAGTTCTGTATTTTTGGTTGAAAGTAGCAAACAACAATATTTCTAGGTCAGCAATGATGACATCGATCCAAGTTAGAACCCACAAACAGACGGCAGCTGCTTGCTATATGGGGGTATATCGTGTAAATTGTGCAATGTAATGGAAAGAGGAACATTTAAGCATCGTAATAGTGTAACTTATCTTAGTAAATGTTTGATGAATGCTTCGGTAAAATATATATGTTATATAGATAACGATTTATTTATCACCAAAATTAGAAACTACAGCACAAGTGTAAAATAAATTGATGATGAACAATCAGTAGCCTTATCGCTTACAACGATCTCTTCCAAAAACATTACTCAAAAGGACTTTGGATAAAAAAGCATATCTAGAGAGAAGATGGCGAGAAAGTGGAAAGAATAATATACACACACACACATATATATATATATATATATATATATATATATATATATATATATATATATATATATATATATATATATATCTTCAAAAATATGGTCAAAGAACATTATCTCAATAAATAAATTGTTTGTCGCATATATGTGTATTAATGTAATTTTTATTGTTTGTCATTACTTATTATTTTTTTTTTTTATTTATTTGGTGAACAATAAAGAGTTTTCTATTCTATTCTATAGATAGATAGTCGGAGTATAATTAATATATTTGTATAATTTTATATTATATACTAAATTAATTCAAAAAAGGAAGCGTCAAGGAAAGATAACTATACGAAGTATTGTCCAGTAACTGCGCAAAGACGGATCCCAGGTCAGGTGAAAACTTTTACACAAAAGGGATTAAATACTTACTCGTACATTAAATTTTTGCCCTTCTGATGGCGACCACCTTCGGTCTTAAGTATGCCGCCATAATAGCTTTGTCTTATGGTCCGGCAGTAGTGTCCCAAGTTCCTGTACCCTTATAGCAGCGCGTTCGCGATGCCACTGGCGTTGCAAACACCTATAGGCAACTGCTGGATCCTAAGCGGTCCGTCAACCTGTCGGTTGTCCTAGTGCAATAAAAAATGTGCGTGATAGCTGAGCGGTTTGCATTCGGACACCAACCTTCACGGACTCGATTTCCACGATGATATGCACAGCTTCGGTTTTTTTATCGTTGAGAAACAGCAGGCAGGCTGGCGGCCACGTAATGTTTAGCAGTTACCGTCACCGTGTTTGCGACACTAGGGGTATCATAAACACACTGCCGCATAGGTGAACTGGGTCACTAACGACGGAACACAAAACATGGTTATTGTGGTGGCATAATTATAGTCCAAAAGTGGTTGCCATCTAGACGGGCTTGGGGCCCTACTACGTAGCATTTATTTTCTTTTCTAATATGCATTATTATAACGGTTAGCGATGCCGCTGGCATTGTAAAAACCCATAGGCGACGGTAACTGCTATATTCTAATGGAGCCGTCAGCCTGTCTGCTGTCCTACAGCCATAAAAAAAGTTTAACTGTAAAAAGTTGGGGGACAATAAAAACTAATTTATAGGCGAATGTTTAATATAAATCTTAAATTTATCCAGAAATTTACAGGAAAATTTCCAGCGAGACTGACTTCAATATAGTTAAACAATTTTAAAACATGTTAAGTGCGAATTGAAGCTGGTAACTTAATAATAACAAGGGAATAAGTTAAATATTAAAGCAAAGAGCGATTACTGCTAATAAATTCTTAATTACTACTTTATTCTAAAATAAAATCTTATATATTTAACAATTGAGGAATGTTTAAATGCGACAAGTATCTTGCAGGACTGTTAAACTTTATGCAGAGAATGGGAAAATATATTTTTTATACATACATATTATATGTATGCATGTGTATGTATGACACGTCAATTCAATTCCTTGTATTTAACAGTTTACTAATGAAAGCCTTTAAAGCTATTCTCTCTAGTTTCTATAAGAAAATTTCACAAAATATTAAGTTCACAAGTTTATTCGGATATACGACTGCCTTAAACGGATTCCTCGAACTGTTTGTTTTTTTGAGGTAAGTGGGTCCACGTAAAAACCAAACGTAGCCCAACCTATTCCATGTAGTTTTATCCTGATTATCTTGATAGATGAGTGTCACGAATGAACGAACCAACGCAAACGACGTGCTCTAGTTTCGCTCTGTAATACGCAACAAGACACTAAAGTCACCGAATCAGAATTATTAACACGAAAGATAGTACGTAGATATATTCATAAAAAAACAATAAATTATTGTTGACAAAAAATATTATTGTTTTGGTGAATTATACAAACGGTGAACATAGAACTGTTGTCTATGATGTTTTAAATACAGTTCTGTTTTTTTTCTTTTACCGATAACCCTGTATATGGTTTGTGTTAAAATGCCATAACATTACTTGTTTTCACTGGTTGATAATTGCATTTAAAACTATGTAGAGTAATTTATTAAATTATAATTCATTAACGATCTTTTGAAACACCTGCAGAAAGTAATTAATATTACATATATATGTATGTAACAAAGTTTGATTCTGGTTTTAAACCTTCTTAAGTATAACCATAATCTCACAAAAAATGTAAACAGCGATAATTAATTATAACAAATATATAGCAAAACATTCAATTATTTCATGTAATCTTTTTATTCTTTTACAGTGTTTGTTTTATATTACAATAAGTCATGAATTTTATTGAAAATATACTTAACTTTATTAAAGAAATAAATTGCTATTTTGTATTTATTATTAAAAATAAAAAGACAGAACGAAAATAATTGTTTATTTAGAACAAAAAATTAACTAAAATACACCATAGATCTAAAAACAAAAGTATCATGTGATTGTTCATGGCTGAATACCGGCTCAGTTAGATGTAGCTAACTAGGACCAGCGCTTTTTTTCTTTCTGGATCATGTGAGTGAAAGCATTGACAGGGAAACATTTCAATTAAGATATAAAAATTACAGATAAAAGATATACAAAGGGGGCAGGGGAAACAATATTATTATTTAAATTAAGAACAAAACACGAACGTTGGCTTAAGAAGAGTGCAAGCAGATTTCACAACATTTTTTACGCTCGTATTGTGTTTATTGTGGTTTTCAATGTCTCTGAATTAATTTTTGGCTACATTTGGGATTAAAGTTTTTGTGATTTTGTTTTTAGCATGCAGTTCCATGTTTTTCATGTATGAATTTACTTTTAATGCTACACAATGCAAGCACTGACAACGTTATGTTTATCAAATGATTCGAAATTAGTAAGACAGAATTACTCTTTACCTATTTTGTCATAATTAATGAATTGACATATATGATTAATCGTACCATAACTTATTAACTGTCAAAGTCTCCAAATTTATTTGTATGTTTATTAAACTAAAAAGTAGTCGTGAAAATCGTATCTAAGAACTCTGATTAATGACTAGAATGTGAAAACTATAATTTAATATTGTAATAAGTATGAATAACGAATTTATATTGTTTTTTTTAGTTGAAACCAGTTTTATTTTAAATACTTTAAGCACGACTTCATTTTAATGGTATAATTTATGCAAAAGCAGATAAATTTTACTCCACAATGTGATGTTTTTTTAAATCAATTTGGTTTTTAATATTATAGATTTAGAGTGCATATTTCTGTTTGATTATTTTTTCCTTTGATGTTTTGTATCTTCTTATTGTTAGTAGATGACAAATTAATGAATTTAAAACATCCGTTTACAAGTCCATGAAACCAAACATCACATAACTTATATATAACACTTATTAAAAAAAATTGCAACAAAATATTAAGAAAATTAGTGATTTATTAACTTTGGTAATTATTTTCATACAGCAATAATTTAATAAATTATAATTTACCATTTATAAGTAAATATTATGATTATGTTGTAATATTAATATGATTCGAGACAGACTATAAGATAATAAAATAATGAATATGACACAAATAAAGTCAGAGACTGTCCCGTACTACTCCGGATGAGTGGTGGCTTTAGTTGATGACCTCCTTGCGCACCTTGTGCCCGCGGAACGAGGCTTGAATCTTGGTTGCAGCCTTGTTCAAGTCAGGATCGGTGAGATCAATGTTCTCTACATCTTCCTGTGAAATAAAAAAATACTACTAAAAGTTTTTACTTAATTACTACTCTCCATGGAGAAGTGGAGTAAGAATACTGACCCTTGCGGCTGGGGTCAGCTTAGGGGGTAGGACCCCAAGCCCCTCTAGATAGCAACCAGCCCTGATCTATAAATCACCGCCATGATAACCTTGTGTTGTGTTCTGGCATTAGTGACCCAGGTTCCAGTTCTAAGCGGACAGCACAGTTTGCAATGCTCCTAGCTTTGCAAACTTCGATTGGCGACGGAAACTGCTTAGTATTAAGCGGGTCGTAAGCCCGTCTGCTCGTCCACAGCGATAAAAAAACGTTTAACCAATCTCATTTACAGATAATGCTAATGTCACATGAATTATGACAGCTCTGGTTTCAAAATGGCGGCTAAACTTCGAGCGAACGTTCTAATTTAACTTGTTGGTAACTTTTTTATGATTTCTATTGGACGCTTAGTGGTTAAAATTTGACTATAAATCATATTTTAGTCAAATAACAACAAAAATAATATATATAACAAACGAAAAAATACAAATTTTATTTATGTATGTGTATAAAGCGCATGTGAGTGTGTGCGATTTTTTTACTAATTTAACGAACTTTTAAACTTTCATAAAAAATTATATCTGTTTGCACTTGTTATCCATATAAACTTTAACTGTGCCAAATTTCTTTCTCCTTTGCCCGCGTAATTTTTATGAAACGAATTACAAAGTTTTTACAAAAAGGAACTATGCATTAAAGAATGGCTCCCATTAGAACTACTAATATCTAATATATAAAATTCTCGTGTCACAGTTTTCGTTGCCATACCCCTCCGAAACGGCTTGACCGATTTTGATGAAATTTTTTGTGCTTATCCGGTATCTACGAGAATCGGCCAACATCTGTTTTTCATCCCCCTAAATGTTAGGGGTGACCCACCCCCAAATTTTTTTTTAATTTTTTGACATTTTATTATTTATATGGCAGAACAACGTTTGCCGGGTCAGCTAGTAATTATTAAATCTTAAATAATCTACATAAAAGCAATGTTTAGTAGAAAAATAATTACATCATAATTATGATCATTACACAGCAGTTTAAATATTTGTTTTACTGCTACATATTCACTGCTACGATGAAGATGAGAAGAAACAAATGTTTAAACCAAATTTCCTACCTTATCCTGCTGTTCCTTATCTTTTTGCACCTGAGTTGCTTGAGTTTCCTTGCGAGCCTGGTGGCCCCTGAATGAAGCCTGGATTTTAGTTGCCGCGTTGCACAGATCTGTAATAAAATGGACAATTTAAATATGTATGTTTATCAGGGTATTTGTGGCTTACCCGGGCTGCACAAAGCACGAGGATCCATCTGGAACATGAGCAGGGGGCAAATACGCTACTTGCTTGGAGCCTTTACTGGGCACTTTGGAACCAACAACATGCTCATGAAGATGGGTCTAACCGCGACACCCATGTGCAGGTTGTGTGGGGAACATACAGAACGCATGGAACACCTACTGTGTACATGTGATGCATTGGCCAGGAGGCGAATGAATCTTTTGGGGGTAGGATATCCAACACCGGAAGAGTACAGGCTCCTATCTCCATACCTCATTGTTAGGCTCATGAAGCAAATCTTCAATGAGATTGGAGAGGAGTGATTGCTATCTAGGGGAACACAAAAGATCCCATTGGGTCGAAGTGTCCGAGATATTTCTCGGCCCCAAAAATAAGATAAGATACCCGGGCTGCCTCTGGACTCTAAAGGAAGTGAGAAGGGTGCGTGGATGGTCTTTAAATGGAAATTTTACTGATTTGTTAATTTTTATGTTATCTTTATATTGTGATTTATTGTAAGTTGTTGTTTCCCAAATAAATAAAAATAAAATAAAATAAAACATTGGGTGGCCGGTCTCCGCCTCTCAAGTCTCAAGCTTTCATTTTGTAACTTGATAATATTATCTTTCAACTTCAAATTATGATCATATAACCAAAATTTGACATTGTTTAAGGTCACAGAGACCTTTTCCGTGACAATTCCGCGTCAGTCCACACATCTACAGCAGCATATTACTCTCCATGACACGCAGTTCCTGCTTGTGTCGCTCTAGCACCCACCACGTTTCACAGTCGTATAGCAGAACAGGCCTAGTGATGGTCCTTTAGACCTGTCTCTTGAACTTAACTTAAAAAATTCAGTTCACGCCATTTTGCTCGCGCAGAAGCCATACCTTGATATCGCAATCATGAAATACATACAACAATAATAATTATTATAACAGAATTAATATAATCTTTAAACTTCTGAAAGTCCCTAAACTATAAGTAGTATATAAAGCATAATACCTTCGCTAATGTAGCTTCGGCGTTGGTCAATATGAATAAAACAAAAGCCCGGATTTATAACAGTGTTGGATGCAAATTCCCAGGGATTGGTGAATTGGCGAAACTATGCGGGACGTCAGTCCCATGTCAACCCGGATATAGGGTTGGACATCTGTTGGCGGACTTAATTCTGACGAGTATCGAAATTGTGTTGTCAACATTAAGCTGTTTAGAATATATAGTAATAATAATAATAAATCTTTATTGTAACACCTTATTATATTAAGTCAATGAACCCTAGTCTCCAAACTAGACATTAGTCTGTGTCTTGGAAACTAGTGCCCTCTCAAATCATACAAACAAAAAAGAAAAGAAAAAAAACACCAAGAAACAAAAGGATACAAAATCTTATATATATAAGGTTGTGTGTGTGTGTGTGTGTGTGTGTGTGTGTGTGTGTGTGTGTGTGTGTGTGTGTGTGTGCGTGCGTGCGTGCGTGCGCGCGCGCGCGCGTGTGTATATTCATCTTTGCATGCCAACTTTCATCGAAGACCTCCATGGCGTAATGACTATTGACGAAACGCATGAGGAGGTCATATCCGTAAATAAATAAGACCCCCGCATGCAACCATTGTTATATGATTTTTTCATTTTTTATAATATTCTTACATATTATATTGTTTTTAAAAAACAATTTTTACAATATATTGATATAAAAACAATACATATATATGAGTATAAAATATTGTAAAAAAAGTTATGTTCTGTCAGCATCGGGATACTACTAGCGGTTAAGGAGACAGATTCAGCAACCTAACAATGCGTGCCGTGTCCAAAGCTGGCTGTTAGCAATGAAACGCTTTTATTGTCGCCATAAACGTCGATATATTTTGTGACTCAAGGTTTGTTCTGCCAAGTGTTTTATATATTTTAAAAATAGACAATTGCCAGGTAAAAAATTACAAAACGTTATAAAATCGTTTGTTTTAGGTTATGCCGTACATTAACAAGAGTATTCAGCACCATCGACAGCGGGAAATGATCCGAGCGCTAAAACCTTCGATCACAAATAAAACCTATTCGTGATAAATCAAACGGGCGCCAGAATTTATCGACAGATCGAGTTAGGCGCCTTCATGAGCGTCTTAGACCGCTTGCGACATGCAATTGATTTGCAAACCATACGTCTCGTATTTCTCATTTCATTACCCAGTTTTAAATGTAATATAATTTTAAGTTTCACTTATGTCCTCTTTTAATTTATAATACCTGAAACCACGAAAAACGTTTTCACGCAAAAATATTACGGTAGTGTAGTGATACTACCCACCCCGACTGTTTTTTTTTACGTGTAGGAACCGAAAAAGAATACTAACCTCTGCGGTCGGGGTCGGCCAGTCGTAAAAAG
This sequence comes from Malacosoma neustria, assembly GCA_963693495.1. Classification (NCBI taxonomy): domain Eukaryota; kingdom Metazoa; phylum Arthropoda; class Insecta; order Lepidoptera; family Lasiocampidae; genus Malacosoma; species Malacosoma neustria. Next base: position 5,846,970 of record OY856397.1, read on the forward strand.
CGACAAAACAACCCACTCTAGTTACATGATAGAGCCCCAAGCCTGTCTGGATAGCGACCACCTTTGGTCTTAAGTATGTCGCCATAATAAATATGTGTTGTGTTCCTGCATTAGGGACCCAGTTTCTGTACCTTTACGGGATAGCAGCATGTTCGCGATGCCAATGGCGTTGCAAACACCTGTAACTGCTAAATTCTAAGCGGACCATCAGCCTGTCTGCTGTCCTATAGCAAAAAAAAAATAGCTGTAAATAGTTATGTGTTAATGTGATCCAAATAAATAATTTTTCGAAATTTTGAATTTTGAAAATTCTTTCACCATTAAAATGCTATAATATCCCTGAGTAATGTAAGTTATATTTATTATAGAAAAAATTAGGATCAAACAAAAAAAATACTCATGTCCTGCATAACGATACATTTACTCTACTTTTATCCTAAAAATATTTAAAAAGTAAATATCCACCCGTGCGAACCCGGGACGGGCCGTTAAATATGTAAACAAATCAGTCAAGCGTCAAAGGTTCTGACATGTGAAAACCTACTCCACGAAGGTCTTCAAAAGTCCTGCTGGTTTTTACCTAGTGCAGGGAACTACAAATAATAGGAATGACGATAATAGGTTTCAGAACAGTACACACACAATAATTACAAACATTTTTAACAGATAAAACAAACAAAATTGAAATAAAAAAGGATCTAGCTTTAATAATAAATATAGATAGATAGATAACACTTTATTGTAAACCAATTTTAAAAACACAAAGAAACTTATTTACACAATCAATATGTACTTGACTTACAATGGGCGGCCTTATCGCTACAGAGCGATCTCTTCCAGGCAACCCGGCAGGCAATAAATATATTAAATAAATAAATATATTGGGACATTTCACACAACGTCATCTAGTCCCAAACTAAGTTGCATAGCACTTGTATTATGGGTACTAGACAACTGATATATATTTTCCATTTGTAAAAAAAAACTACAATGAACACTAACCAAAATTGAAATTGTGTTTACAAATATTTATCTAGTTTTTTTACGTGTTCGGAATAATAAAGTGAAACACAAATCTATTCTTATCATATGGTGGAAAATTAAAGATAGTACAGTTAAGTGTTAAATGTTGGAACATTACAAAGAACAACATCTAATATTGTGGGACGGATTCACAAGAAGATTATATGCCTTAGAATAGGAGTCATAAGAAGCGGCAATGTACTCGTACGAGTATATTGTGAAGGAGAGGCCAGACCATTGGACATCTTTGTTATCTAAATTATGGGCTTTAGTAGTATATATATAAGTAGTTAATAGTGTTTAAGTTGATATTTTATATGAGTATTTTATAACTAAATATATTAGTTTTAAGATATTTGAATAATACCCAAAAAGTAATTGACGCCACGCCACGACTATTAGTACAACATGTACGCAAATAAAAGGGGAACGCAAGTACTTGGAATAAAAATGAAACTAACAAGTTGGAATGTAGGCATGATGACTGGAAAAGGAAGAGAGCAGAGGTATTAGGAAGGAGTTTCGAGAGCTCGACAGATTGGGGCTGGATATAAATTTTACTATTGTGGAAGTAATAATAAGAGGAACGGTGTGGGTTTAGTATTAGACAGCGAATTGAAAAAATGTGTGACGGATGTTAAGAGGATAAATGATAGACTGATAGTGGTGACTGTGCGTTAAACATAGTGAGTGTTTATGCCCCGCAGGCTGAATGTGACGACAGAGTGAAAGAAAGATTTTGGGCGGATTTTGATACAGTCATGATCAACATAGCAGATAAGGAAGATATATATGTGGTGGGTGGTGATCTTAATGGACATGTGGGAAGAATGAATGGAGAATATGAAAGAGTTCATGGGGGAATGGGATTTGGGAATGGAAATGAGGAAGGGGAACCTTTATTACAAGCTGCTTTGGCATTCGATGTGGCCATAGTGAATACATGTTTAAAACAAATATTTAATGACGGCTCGATACTCGATTTTGTCCACTTTCATAAAACACTCACACCAACTTACTCAAACGACTGTTACTTAACTACAAAATGGCTGAAACATTGGTGTGTAACTGTCAACAGATGAACAACAAAATTTACTAGCTTTTATTTACGAGTGCTGCTATCTTCATGTTGAGGTCGGAAACTTTTCAGACCGCCCTCGTATTGTCATATGTTGGCGAAACGTGTGATGCTATTATGTACCATGCATGTATAAATGAATATTGTTATAACATAACAGAGCAGTATTGAAAACATGTTGACTAATAAAACACGTTAAAAACTAACCTGATAAGGGTAGTATTTAAAAAGAGAATATCGCAAAGTATAACCTATAATTTGACTTAAAGCGGGATAAATGCTGACCGCCGGGATTTCGGCCATTTATCAAAATAAGTAATGGCCAGCCCCGAGGGTCGGATCTAAGTACGTTTGCCGCAATAGTTGATAACTTTGTGAATAATGCCCGTTTATATCAAAAACTTCAATGTGAATATTATGTACTTTTACCACTCACCAACGCTACCGAATAACAAAGTAAAAAAGCGCTTATGTTATGCGTACTAGACAGCTGATATATTACTTTTTATTTTGTAAATAAATATATATTCTATATAAACATCCAAACGTGGGACGAGAAACGAAATTATGACATCTGCCGGCAGGGTGGTAATCTAGGAGTGACATTTTGACCGAAATTCAATCCGTGTCCCCCGTCGTTTAGACGGCAAAGAAGAAAACCTTTTGACGCTTTAGGCTCTTCTATTTTTCAACTAAGAAAGTATAAGAAAAAAGGTGAAATGTATAAACATTTATAGCGGAGAAAGTATAACCTCTGCGGCCGGGGTCGGCCTGTCGTAAAACCCACCCTAGCTACATGGTAGGGCCTCAAGTCCGTCTGGATGGCGACCACCTTATATCTTAAGTATGCCGCTATAATAACCTTGTGTTGTATATTCCGGCATTAAAGAACCAGTTTCCAGTACCCATATGCGGACAGCAGGGTTCGCGGTGCTCCTAGCATCGCAAACATCCATAGGCGACGGTAACTGCTTACTATTAATTGAGCCGGCAGCCAGTCTGCTGTTTTTCTTCGCTACCCATCAAGTTGGCTTGGACTGTATGCATAACATGTGTATATTATAATAACAACCGTAATGTCCCACTGCTAGACTAGGCAAACGGATAATACCCGCCACGCTTGTCTAAGGAGGTTATAAGGATTGGCGGACTATATCCAAACGTGACCTCGGTGTGCCGGTTTCCTTGCAATGATTTCCTTCACAGGTAATTATGGAATTACGCACATCAGCTAAGCCTATATCTAGGGGCAAATGTAGCCGCTTATATTCCCAAAATATTTTAGTAAAATAAGCTTTGATACCATCGATGAATAATAATGGCGCTTAGATCTTTGAAAGGGGCAACATTATTCTGTCTGCGACTTATTGACAGCTCATAATTCACGAGAAATGGAATCCCTTTGTAAGCATTACACGTGGATATTTATAGTCATTTATTATAGAAAAAACTCATTATTAGATTTTTTATTTCTGTAGGACAGCAGACCGTCGCCTATGGATTGTAACGCCATAGGTACCGCTAATGTACTGCCATTCGCGTTGGGGTACAGGAACTTGAGTCATTAATGCCGGAACACAACACAAGGTTATTATGGCGGCATAACTTAAGACCAAAGGTGGTCGCCATCTAGACGGGCTTGAAGCCCTACCACGTAGCTAGGGTGGGTTGTATTATCGCCTTTTACGACAGGCCGACCCCAGCCGCAGAGGTTAGTATTCTTTCTCCGCCCCTACACGGATAAGATATGATGAAAAACGGTGTGAATGTTGAGGTGACGGCTAACAGAGGTGAGTGGAAGGATAAAACATGTTGTGCCAACCCCACATTATGTGGGATTTTACACACACTTTACACTTTAATTTGTGTTTTTTATCACTACACTACAAATACAAATTAAACATATAAAAATGTATGCATGTACAACATTATCATATATAAAAATACTATCACCTAAACTAGGCCGAGCCTGTATCGTAGGTAGAGTACCTTCCTTATGTGACGAAGAAATATTTTCACACAGTATCAATAATGTTTATGATTCACAAGGTTGAAATTAAGATTTTTAAGATGATTTAAGATAATTACTTTCTTAAGAATGGTTGTAAATTAATTTCCCTATATCGAAACTTTTTCAATTATTCAAGTTTGAAATGTTTATGAACGAAGCTTATTATGTAACGTCATGTTGACAAGGACACAAGAGTTATTAATTCATTTTGATACTAGATGGCGCTGTTTTTTATTATTGTGGAAAAGCAGACAGGCGCGCGAAGTGTAACTGGAACCTGGGTCAATTATGCCGGAAAACATCACAAGGTTATTATGACAGCATATTAAAAGACCATATTATCCGTGCAGAGGCGGAGAAAGAATATCATCCTCTGCGGCCGGAGTCGGCCTGTCGTAGGTGACTAAACAACCCAAGCTAAATGTGTCACCTAGATAGGCTCCTAGAGCGTCCGAAGACCGACCACGGCCGCAGATGTAAGTTATTCTTACTGCGCACCTTTACGGAGAAAAATATGTAACTTTGAAGTCATATTATCTCTCTTACATGCGTTTATAAGGTAACAAAACGATACCAATCGTTAGTAAAGTTGTGCGATAAAACAAAAATGAAATAAAAACGCCCAGTTCTCAGACTGGTTCTTTGATGTTTGCTCTTTTACGATCATCAACTTTGTAAAGAGCTTTAGATGAAAGAACTAAAAATAGACTTTGTATGTAAACACAAAAAAACATTCGTGTTCAGTCCTTGTATAGATTTAGTTAGGTAAAACTAGTTGCTCCAACATTTTTAGGACTATCATAAAGGCGACAAAACCCCTAGGTAGAGCCCCAAACCCGGCTGGATGGTAACCATTCTTGGTCTTTAATATGCCGCCATAACAAATTTGAGTTGTGTTCAGCCATAATACTCAGATTCTAGTTTCCGCTGACGGCCCGCTTAGAATTTAGCAGTTACCCAGCCTATGGGTGTTTGCAACGCCAGTGGCATCGCAAACACGCTGCTGTCCCATAAGGCTACAGGAACTTGGGCCACTAATGCCGGAACACAACACAAAGTTATTATGGCGGCATACTTAGACCAAAGGTGGTCGCCATCCAGACGGGCTTGCGGCCCTACCACGTAGCTAGGGTGGGTTGTTTTGTCGGCTTTTACGATAGACAGACCCCGACTGCAGAGGTAGTATTATTTCTCCGCCCCTGCACGGATAGAAGTAAATAATAAAAAATTGAATATCTTTACATTAAAATCATAATTAACAGTAATTGCTAAGGTAAAATAAATTTAATATAACCTAATGATCTATTTCCTTGAATTTTCATTTATACGTTTGCCGTTATTCACAATAATGACCTTGACATTTGCGGCTAGTTCAAGGTGTATTGATAGGTAAGGTTGCCTTTAACGATCTCCATAAAGGCTCCGCTACGGCTTTTGCACGTCACCACAACCAACGGTTCCATTCGCGTCCTGGGTGTTTATGTGTATGTATTTATTTAATAAAGTATATAAGTATCATTGGTCTAGTACTTTTGGCTGGCTTTTAACAGGCTTTCCTGTGTAATTTAGGTCTAGATGTATATTTGTTAGGGTGATTCGTTTTGAACGTCATTTTTTTGCTCTCGCATTAAAATATCATTATACATGCTGAATTATTTTTTTATTAATGTAGCACAGTAGACAGGCTGACGGTCCGCTTAGAATTTAGCAGTTACAGTCGCCTATGGGTGTTTGCAACGCCAGTGGCAACGCGAACACGCTGCTGTCCCATAAGGGTACAGGAACTGGGTCACTAATGCTGGAACACAACACAGAGTTCTTGTGGTGGCATACTTTAGACCAAGGTGGTCGCCATCCAGACGGGCTTGAGGCCCTACCACGTAGCTAGGGTGGGTTGTTTTGTCGCCTTTTACGACAGGCGGACCCCGGCCGCAAAGGTCAGTATTCTTTCTCCGCCATGCAGATAAATCAATGGATATAAATAAAAAAAAATTATTTAAAATAATAAAATACGACATTCACCGACGGGTCAGATTAGTTTTAATAATTAAATACATAGTAATCAAGTAGTAAAGAACAATCTAGAAATAATAAGTTCAATTGCATTCAAGCAGTTTTTCTCATCAAATGTACATATTATAACACAATAGCCACGTATCGACGACAAGGAATAACATCGTAAAGAACTTGCATACCTAGATCACTGGTATATGTAACCCGCCAATCCACCTTTATATTTTAATATTTTATACTAGCTAGAACTGCGGGTAATTTGTTAGTTAATGCAAACTACCCGCAGTTATCAAGAAACAGAATAGTTTCTGAAAATTCAATTATGTTAAGTGTTAATAGAATTGATTTTTAAAATGAATCGCGAAATAAATGAATCCAATGTGCCATTTACTGTTAAGAAAGGTGTTGTTTTCAATGCAAGGTACAACACTTGACCTTGACACAATCGATTTCAACTAAAGATGGCGTCCAATAGCCTTCGAAGAACGCCGAACAAAAAACATCGTGTTTTTCAAAGCCTTAATTATGTGAAGTTCTGAATGTTTTTGTCGGTTTCAATAGTCCTTTCGTTCGTTTTATCTTTCAAATGGTTTTTTTAATCGCGTGTCGATGCCTCCCTATTCCTTTCTAGAGTGAGGCATACGAAAGAAAAATAGATTGAGCTTAGTTTTCGAAGGAGTGGCTAGCATTTGATCCCCCAACCCTTAACCTTCGTACCACAACGTTTTCTCCATGCAGGGGCGGAGTAAAAATGCTGACCGCTGCGGCAGGTATCAGCCTGTCGTAAAAGGCGACAAAACAACCCTAGATACGCGTATGGCAACCACTCCTGGTCTCTAAGTATACCACCATAATAACCTTGCGATGTGTTCTCACATTAGTGACCCAGGTTCCAGCATCACATTCTTTTCTTTTGTAAATAAATACATAGTATACGTAAAAACTCGGAACCGGGACGGGAATCGAAGATTGACTCTGTAAGCGTACCGACGAGCAAATATCATTTCCTCCTCGAGAGTAAAAAGGGCAAGATTATTTAGAATGGATTGAGAAACACGACAAGGCGAAGAAAGATAATAACATCGGGTTATTGAAAGGTATAATACAAGGAAAGGGATATTATACAAAATCCACAACGGATAGTCTGTTAAGGAATGGGATAAGAAGCTTGTTATTAGTCGTAAAGAAAAAAATTATTGTGTGTGTACGCACGTAAGAAGTTAAATATACTTCTTTGGTGTAACAGAACAAAAATAGCTAAAGATTTCATCGCGTATGCTACAACTCTTTGTTTGTAAAAAGAATGATATATTATAAAAAAAAACATGCGGGCAGTCTTTGGGGACTGCTGATAGAAGTCAAAACTAAGTAACTTGTGAATTGTATCGTCGAGCTATTTATTAGATTATTATTTTCGGTTTATAAACAAGTGTTTATGATCAAGGATTAAAGTTTAAATTGGTCATTAACACTTCTATACAAACCAAAAATTGTTCACCCAAAAAGAGCTCAACGCACCTAAAGAAGTTTTCGCTTCAAAAACTCAACTGTATTTCATTGTAATAAAGTCGCAATTCAAATAGCTATGTAAAAGTAATGCAATGCAATCATTTAAAAGTTACATTATAAAATAAACCTTAAGTCGTTATAAATAAGGTTGGTATTACTGGAGCAAAACTCCGTCTTACGAATTTTCGATCAGGTCACGTGACCTGACGCGAGTTTAAATTTTTTCTACCCATCACAAAAAAGTGACTACGCCGCTTAAGAAGTTTTCACCTCAAAAATAGTTTAATTTAAACAAATAACATACTGACAATTAATATCAAATCTATAAATCTACATAAAATAGTTTCGTACCATTTGATGACTACACTACACTGTCTTTTTTCATTGCGCAATAGTTTTTAAATTATGTTCATACTATACATTTTGTAGATGATTGAATATTTGGGAGACTATTGTAAATTTTGTTACGAGTTTCAAAGAACACTGATTAACGTGACGTAACACAACGTAACACTTGAGAGACAGTTATATGTATGCTTAGTTCATCACGTCGTTAAAAACCCTCATAATTTTCCAAATGTCCCATACAAAGTATAACTTCAAAAATGTAGACCAACTCGATTAAAGGGTCAGTGGAGATCAAATCAAATGTCATTTATTCAGTAACAGTTACAAATTAAAACGTTAACTACTCGGCACCAAACTAGGCACACCCTGTATTTTGGAAATCGGTTTATATTAATTAGCAAATGAACTGAGAATATTTAATACAATCAAATTTTATATACAGAGAAAAAAAGTAGAAATTAAATATCTACAATATTAAAAAGAACAATGATAATAAAAATAAAACAATTATAGTGTGGCAGCAGAACGAGTGTGTGTGTTGTTGTGTGTGTTTGTTTGGGTGTGTGTGTTTGGGATTATATGCAATATGAATTTTGCATTATATTTTTTGCTTTTCATAATTTAGAGTAATTAGCCAGTCAGTTATAACTACATACATCTTTTAGCCTCTTCTACAGGCTTATTTTATCTTATCTTATTTCGGGGCCGAGAGTTATCTCGGACACTTCGACCCAATGGGATCTTTTGTGTTCCCCTAGATAGCAATCACTCCTCTCCAATCTCATTGAACATTTGCTTCATGAGCCTAACAATGAGATATGGAGATAGGAGCCTGTAGTCTTCCGGTGTCGGATATCCTACCCCCAAAAGATTCATTCGCCTCCTGGCCAATGCATCGCATGTACACAGTAGGTGTTCCATGCGTTCTGTATGATCCCCACACAACCTGCACATAGGTGTCGCGGTTAGACCCATCTTCATGAGCATGTTGTTGGTTCCAAAGTGCCCAGTAAAGGCCCCAAGCAAGTAGCGTATTTGCCCCCTGCTCATGTTCCAGATGGATCCTCGTGCTTTGTACGTGGATCCCAAAAAATTTTTGGAGTGTTCCAGACCGATTCTACTCAGCCAGTGTTGTTGTTGACTGCGATCTGCAAAATCCCTGAATGTCAGGCTTATTTTAAATATCAATCAATATTAACTTGTTAAATTTAATTTTCTCTGCCATTTTTCTTTTCTACGTTTAATAGTCATAAGCAATAGGAAGTTACATTGAACGCCATGGGCGCACCATGACATTCAATTTTATGATAATACCGTTTTACTGCCACGTCTCGGCCCCTCGAGTTATGGAGGGGCATAAAGTTTGCGAAATGAAAATGTTCTTATGGGATTGTTTTTTGCTCGAAAGAACAAAGGTTTTTGTAATTAGATTTCATTATATATAGATTCTATCATTCATTATATATAGATTTCATTATATATAGATCCCATACATTAAAATTACATTTAAAAAATTACGTCATAGGCAATAAAAGTTACAAATTGGAAATATTTTTAAAACTAATAATAATAATAAAACAACATTAATATTGATAAATTATATAGCTACGTGGTAGGGCATCAAGCATTTCTGAATGGCAACCACCCTTGGTCTATAACTATGCCGCCATAATAACCTTTGGCTGTTTCGGCATTAGTGACCCAGTTCCTTTACATGGACGGTAGCATAATAGTTGTGCCCCTAGCGTCGCAAATTTCCATATGCGACGGTAACTGCTTAGTTTTAAGTGGGCCGCCAGCCTATCTGCTATTGCTCAGCGATAAAAAAATCGCAAAGCACCATCTTGTCCTAAAGTGAGCAGGACGTTTGTTTCATGGATACTAGCCAACTGATATACTTTTCCTAAATAAATAAATATATATTACACATAAACACGGTGACTCAGTAAGAGTATCGATCCATGATCTGCGCAGGTGTGACGTCGTTGGGTCACGTTGGGATATAATAACAAATTTGCATACTTTCAGCTTTTTGTTCAGGAAAATGAACAATCATAAAAGACCCCCAGCACAAGTGCGTACCCCTGGAAACCCTGGTCATCCAAATTATAAATCTGGTATTTAACCAAAAACCGCTCAAACCTATAATCAGGTTTTTTTTAAATATCCTGCACTAGTTAAAATTTCCTATTGCAAAGCTTTTAACAATTAATTGACCGTTCTGAACACCCATACCTGAACAAACTATTGACCGCATATAAACACTTCTTTCTCCAGGGACCATACTCACGTAGCCTTTTTTATTGCTGTAGGACAGCAGACAGGCTGACGGCCCGCTTATAATTTAGCAATTACCTACGCCTATGGATATTTGCAACGCCAGTGGCATTGTGAACACGCTGCTACCCCATAAGGGTACAGGAACTTGGGTATCACGTAGTTAGGGTGGGTTATTTTGTCGCCTTTTACAACAGGCCAACCCCGGCCTCAGAGGTCAGTATTCTTTCTCCGCCCCTGTACGGATAAAGTGACGTGTCCAGTATCTTAAGCTCGAGTCTAACGCAAAAAAAATCTAGTCTATTATTTTTAAAGTGAAACTTCTTACGATATACTAATTCATACTAATATTATAAAAGTGAAAAAGTGTCTGTCTGTTACATTTTCACGTCTAAAGCGCTGAACCAATTTTGATGAATTTCGGTATAAAGATAGGTTGAACCAAAGGATATAGGCAATTTTTGATGAAACGTGAAGGGGGTGAACGTAATTATGTTTTTTTTTTATTTATATGACAGAACAACGTTTGCCGGGTCAGCTAAAATTATAATATGTAGATACTTAGTATAAAACTAGCCGTTCCCGCCCGCTTTGTTGGCCGAATAACAGAAAAAAACCGTGATATCCTATTTTTTTTTTTCATCTAAAACTATTTATTTTCAAAAATAATACTTTTATTTTTAAGCCTAAGTTACTCCTTGTTACATCAGCTATCTGCCAGTGAAAGTCCCGTCAAAATCGGTCAATTCAGAGATTAGCCGAAACAAACAGACAGACAGATAAAAAATGTAAAAAAAATGTTGTTTTTGTATATGTACCGTGTATACATCCAAATGCACTTATTAAAAAGCGGTTATTTTAATATTACAAACAGACACTCCAATTTTATTTATTTGTATAGACAAACATTATACGTTGTTTTTTGCTCCCGTAAGGTCACTTAAATAAATTATAGTGGTGTCAGAATACATCTTTTCTTGACGACCTCCTGGTGTAACGATAACGCACGTCGGTACGCTTGCGGAGGTTACGGGTTCGATTCGCATCCAGCGTCTGGGGGGCTATGTAAAAAAAGAAATCCATGTACTATATCAGTTATCTAATACCTATAACAGGAGTGCTATGCGACGTAGTTTGAGTTTACATGGCGTTGTGTGAAATGTCCCAATATATTTATTTATTTTATTTCTTCGGTCTTGTAAATCTATTTTATTAATAATTCAAGCTGGTAAATTTAAGTGAAGCTAAGTTTCATGCGGATACAGTACTTCCGGCTTCGGGCGGGCGGAAAGGCGCGGCTTCATCCATCTTACTTAAACTAACATTGTGTTACTTAATTTTACATAATTTTATTGCGTGCGATGAAGTTAACAATAGATTGCTAAGGGTTTTCGTAGCTAAAAATGGGAGCGCATAAATAATAACAGCCCATAACCTCCCACTTTTGGGCACGCACCTCCATTTAGAGGAAAATTGTAACATGATTGCCACGTACCGACGGTAAAAGAAATATAGCGACGAAAGTTGTATACCGAGATATTAATATATACATATATACTTGTTTCCTATAATCTTCGTCTCCTCTATTATTCGGGCTTTCGTAGCTTTTACACACTAATACACTGTGCCGGCCAAAAGTTTAAGACCACACTTAAACAACATAATTATCTATCAATTGTAAGGGAATCCTATAAGATAAATAAAAAAATGCACACCTGCATATTCTATTGTTAATATCGAATATCTAAAGAAGTCATTCTTTTATTTACTTTCAAGTTATTGGACAATAAACATATATTGTTTTCAAACACCGACAAACGCTGCGTTAGAGCCAGGTGGTAGAGTGGTAATAATAATAGGTCTTTACCTATGAAATTGCCGTTCTGCAGTACTGGCCATTTCAAATCAAAATAATTTTTGTTTGGCTAAGAATTCTAATTTCAAATTAATTTTATTTTAAAAACATGGAATTCTTGTTCCAAAAGTAGTCATTTGTTTATTGATTAGTGTTACATTTTCATCGCATTTCAATCTTTTTCGTCATCATGGATGCGTTAAAAATTCGAGTAATTATGGAATATGAGTACCGTCGTGGGAGCAACGCGACACAAGCGGCACGCAACATCAACGACGTTTACGGAGCTAACACTACAAACCACTACCACCTGTTATTGGTTTACTCGCTTCTGTTCTAGGAGTTTCGACCTGAAAAATGAACCTCGCGGTCGTCCAAAGACTTTGGTCGACAATGACGAATTAAAGGCGATTGTGGAAGCTGATGATACACAATCTACGGCTGAATTAGCAGCAGCTTTCGAAGTTAGCATCAAAACAATATTGGTCCATTTGCGTCAAATTGGCAAGGTAACAAAGATTGACAAATGGGTGCCCCACGAACTCAATGATCGCCAGCGCGAAGTACGCGTCGAGACGTGCCTTGCACTGCTCAACAGACACACAAATGAAGGAATTTTGAACCGCATTGTTACCTGCGATGAAAAATGGATTCTGTTTGATAACCGCAAGCGCTCAGCAAGTTGGTTGGATCCTGGTTCAGCACCTAAACAATGCCCTAAACGAAAACTTATCCCTAGAAAAGTGATGGTCACTGTTTGGTGGTCTAGCGCCGGTGTGATTCATCACAGTTTCTTACCAAACGGGGTGAGCATTACTACAGATGTGTACTGTGAAGAACTGAACACAATGATGGAGAAGCTGGCACATCTCCAACCAGCATTGGTCAATCGCTCGTCTCCGCTGCTCCTGCACGACAACGCGCGACCTCATACTGCACAGCAGACGGTCTCCAAGTTGCAAGAACTGGGGTTGGAAGTTCTCCGTCATCCGCCCTACTCACCAGACCTTGCGCCTACAGACTACCACTTTTTTCAGAATTTGGATAAGTTCTTGGCGGGAAAAAAAATCAATACCCGAGAGGCAGTACAAAATGCCTTTGAAGACTTTGTTGCCTCCCGTCCAGCTGATTTCTTTAAGAAGAATCAATAAACTGCCACTGCGTTGGCAAAGATTCATTGATTGCATAGGTGATTACTTCGATTAATACAAATAAAAAATACATGAAAAAAAATTCGTTTAAATTTTTTCATACAAAACGGCAATTTCATAGGTAAAGACCTAATATTTTTATGATGTGCTAATAACTATTTACTTTGCTTTTGTTTTGCATTAGTCAATAATTAGGATTATTTAGCTTCTAAAAACACATATTTTCGACTTATTATTACCTGAGTTTACATGGGTTTGTTTATGATGTAATCTATTTTTCTGAAGTTTCACTTCTGTTAAATAAATATGAATTGCGCACACAACTTTAATGCATCTATTATTCTTCCTCATTAAAGAACTTCTGAAGTGACTTTGAAACTTAGGTTGTCATACGGTTCAAAATTACTATACAAAGAAACAGAAGAACAATTTAAATAGCGCGTTTAGGATAATTCAATTCCAACGAATTAATTAAACTTTTCATCAAGAAAAGAAACCGAAAATCGACAGTCCGGAGCCCGATTAAATTAAAATGTCGCCGGATCGTGAACTTTAAGTTTCCAGGATTCATGCCATCCAATTTGTTTGGGTATAAATTGAAGACTCGCTGAATTGTATACGTAATTTGCACGAACATTCGGGTCAAGTCGTTTGAAAAAAATATTTTGTGAGAAGATAATAATTATGATTACACTATCACAACACTAAATCCTAAAGTAGCTAACCTGATAGCTTAGTCAGGTCTCGAAGACAATCTAGTAGTCCCGGATTTGAATCCCAACATGACATTCACCGCTGAGGTAGTTTTACTCGCCTATTGTGCATCATCTCAATCATAATTCTTTATTTGTAAAAATGCAGGTAAAATTGTAATAAGATGTTATTATACAAAGAAAAAGTTTCCCAATGAATTTTTGACCTTAGGCATACAAATATTATTGGGTAAGAAATATTATATTTGGGAACCCATTATTTTATTTTATTACAAAATTCTATAACTGAAATTTATTTATTATGTTATTTAATATCGACATTTATAATATTAATCAATTGTATTATTACAGAATTGTCAAGAATTCATCATTCAAAAAATCGTCTATTTATAAAGGGTGACATGCGTGCCAATGGACTCACTATTAGGGATGCTGAAGACCGTGCAAAGTGGAAAGGAAAAAGTCGGAAAACGGACTCCAGGCACCGAATCGGATGTTTTGATTGCAACTGGGGTTTCACGCTAGAATGATGATGATGAATCACGTCATATCGTATATCATACAATTAATTCTACACCTTGGATCGTAAGGTCAACATTTTTTATAGACAGCTTCCTGCACTAAAATCTAAATCATTAAATATATAATTTTTCTTTCTTTGGTATTTTCAATCATACAATAACTAGAACGAATTGCATATTATTTTCACGAGCATTTTTGTGAAAAGCCCTAAGATACAGATTTTTAGTGCAGGGTATCAAAAAAATTGTAACTACCGTCTGAAATATAATTCGGAGTTAAGATGGTAAGGTAGTGTCACCCACTCCCGAGGTGGGAGAGCCATGCAAAACAATCAAAATTCGACCCTGTAATCTCCACATAAGGCTAGGGATGGCAATTAGAATTTTAGTCAGTTTCTATACGCACACGTGTATTTTTTTTTGTTTTTTTTTGTAATGGCAATGGAACATCAGTCAAGCTGACTTAATAGTAAGCAGTTACCATCATCTACGAATGTTTGCAACGCCGGGAACACCACTAGCGTGCTGCCGTTTGCGTAGGGGAACTGGAACCTGGATCGCTTATGCCAGGACATAACCCAAGGTTATAATGGCGGTATATTTCGTGACAATCTTGCTATGCATTAGAGCTTGAAGCCCTGCAACCTTGCTGGGGCAGTTTCGTCATCTTACGACAGACCGCACTCAGCCGCTGGAATAAGGATTCTTTCTTCTCCGCCATTGTACGGAGAAAAACGCATAAAGTGTGTGCAACACATGTATACGAGTGTGGACGTGTGGGCGTGTGTTTTATACACAAATAATTAAATTATTCTTGGAATAACTTTGATCTTATTTAAATAATTTTGAATTATACTTAGATTGCATATATCGAACCATATCTTTTTCCTAAAATCACACGCGTAAGTTGCGATGCAGCAATACATTGGCAGTCATGATTGCAGCTGGTTCATTAGGTCGGCTTCAAGCCACTCGTTAGACAAACCCTTCGCTTCGTATTGCAGCTAAGCGCAAAAAAGTACAGTTGTATTTCAGCGGCAATTAGCTGCATTCAAAAGTGCATACTTTTAGATTGCTGGTCATGTTCGACCTCTTAAAACCTATTAACGCCGAAACGTCCCGATTTTTTAGCAAACATTCAACGTGATTATATTTTATGTTATCGGCATTAAAAAATTCCGTTGTTTCGTTTCGTTACATAATCCGAAGTATAATTTCAATTTCTTTCAAAATTTCGATTAGAATTGAAAAAAACGTGGCCTATTTAACTATGAAAAACCTGAATTTATAAAAATGGGATTTTTTTCAATGTTATGTTATCCATGCAGGGGCGGAGGAAGAATAGTAGTAACCTCTGCGGCCAGGGTCGACAAAAGGTGTAAAGGTCGTAAAAGGTGACAAAACAAGTTACGTGGTAGGGCCTCAAGCCCATCTGGATGGCGACCACCATTGGTCTTAAGTATGCCGCCATAATAACCTTGTATTGTTTTCCGGTATTAGTGACCCAAGTTCCTGTACCCTTATGGAACATCAGCGTGTTGGCGATGCCACTGGCGTTCCAAACACCCATAGGCGACAATAACTGCTAAATTCTAAGCGGGCCGTAAGCCTGAATGCTGTCCTACAGCATTAAAAAAATGTTGCCAAAAATAATTCATGCTATAAACGTGATCAGGGGTGACCACGATAGTTAAAGTATATCAAGGATTTTTTAAGTAATTATTGAACCACTCCTTTACAATATGGCAGCAAAAACTTAAAAAAATTACAATAAACTAGACTATGTTGAAAATTCTGAAAAAAATGTGGATATTCTTTGATCAATTGAAATATATTTTTATTCTTTAAACTTTTTCACTAAACTCAATAGTTTCAGAAAAAATATATTAGGTGTCACATATTCTACTCTTTGCATAACCCAGAGACAACGAGACGAAGACGTAGTAGATTTTTTTCTTGTGGAACAGCAGACAGTCTGGTGGCCTACTTAATAATAAGCAGTTAACGTCGCCTATGAATGTCTGCGACGCCAGGGGCACCGTTCACACGCTCTCGTCTGCGAAGAAATTTTATGACTCCCTTTTTAGAATACCCCAACATAACATTATTTTTTTGCAGATAATATAAAAAAATGCGTTGAAAGCTTACTAAAAACGGAACGTATCGGCGGTAATGGGTTAAGAAAAAAAATTCTTGCGTATTTCGGACAGGGACATTACAATATCAAATTTAAAATAAAATAAGTAATCAAAATACTATGTTTAATATAAGTTATATACATTGAAATAATATAAAAATTACTAGAAGGGAATAAAATAATGTTATAATAGGAACAAAGTTTGGAAAGAAAACATCATGAGAAAACCTATACACTGAGTCCCGCATTGAAATATCATGGCCACTGCATTAATGTATTGTTAATGGATTTTTGAACGAGACTATACTTTTAAGATGGAAATGAAGCATTGAAATCATTATTTCAATGGTTTATTTTCATTTTGAATGTACAGGCGCATTCAAAATACCTAAGTCCATTGACTTGCGTATCAAATTAATACTTTACTAGTCCCTTGTGACAGTCAACAGCGCTCACAGCAACATAAAGGCTAGAATATAGTGTCAAATGTGAGAATATTTAATCATCCTTATTAAGCAAAATAAAAAGTCTATACTGCTGATAGTAATTTTTATCCGTGCAAGGCGGAGTAAAATATTTAACCTTGCGGTCAGAGGCGGCATGCCGCGAAAAGCGACTAAACAACCCAAGCGGGGTGTTAGGGCTACAAACTTATCTGGATAGCAACCACCCGTGGTATAAACCAGGGGCTATCTATAAGTACCTTATAGAAGTATGCCGCCATAATAAACTTGGGTGGTGTTCAGGCATTAGTGACGCAGGTTCCCGTACGCCTATACGGACAGCAGTGTTTTCACGGTGCTCCTAGCGTCGCATACATCCACAGGCGACGGTAACTTGCTATTTAGTGGACAGTCAGCCTATCTTCTGTTTCACAGAAATAGTCGTAAAAAGAAAACTACTATTTTAATAATAATAATAATAATCATTTATTTCGGACAAAGTCCATAGTTTGTTGATGGATTAGTAACAATTTTTCACTTACAATTATGTTAGTATTGTTAGTTATTGTGCTCTTATTGTTCTTGTTATTATGCTTCGATAGTTATTATTTTTAATTTGTATTTATATTTAAAGCGAACCTGGTGTAGAAACAATTTAACACGGATTTAAGCCATTTAGTTTCTCTGACCCCTCATGCCTTCTCTCTCTATCCTCGTGCCTATAACATCCATTGGCAACGTAATGAAAAAAAAATTGGTTAAAAACTTAATAAACCATTAAAATTCTGGATAAAATTCGCAATGCGGAATATCCACAACGAGCTTGTTTGAAGCTTAATTCACGTTATATAAAGCGGTTTATGTAAAATAGGATTTATGATGACTTAATTTTTTATCCCGGATTCAATTTGTGGAGATACATTCATGAAGGAACATAAAGAATAATTTTTATATTCACGGTCTTTAGCATTTGAATGAGTTTTTGGATTCATATTCATGTAAATAGAAATTAATACATAGGAGCGTCCAAGTGTTTATTATCCAAACCACTTTCTTTTTTTCTTTTATGATCGTATTATTAATTGTGATTATATTTTAAATATCATCATATTTTTTTTACAAACTACCCTATTTTATTTAACAAAATTAGTTATTTAAAGATAACTTTAAGGTAAAAAAACTAAAAATACGCGTGAATACGTTCACATACACCCACACACGTTCACACACACACACGCGCGTTCGTGCGCGTGAGTGGCTGGGATTATATCAGTTTCCATGGTAGTTTCTCTGACCCCTCATGCCTTGTCTCTCTATCCTCATGCCTATCTATGTATATATTAATACGTAAAGCGAAAACTGTACCCCTTTTTACATTAGTTGCGCAAATAGAGGAGTATGAAATATGGCACAGTTAAAGTTTATGTGGAGAAGAAGTGCAGAAAGCTATTTTTTGCCTAAAATCCATTAGAAATACATTCAATTAATTCATAAACAAAAATAATATATAAATAATAATATTATACAAATATTAAATATATATATTTAATAAATTAACATTAATTGTTTATAAGCTGATGATAAGTGATTATATTCTTTTTGGTCTTATTGAATGTCAAAATAAAGAATAACAAGGAATGGAACTTGGGAATTGTTTTTATTTGTACCGTTATTTGTAATTTGTGAAATACATCTTGCTCAAGCATAAAGAAGATTAATTACTCTTGCCTGTTGTCAGAATGGTGTTTACAAAATGCAAATATATGGTTACTGAAATGGATTTACAATGCATGTTTTGCAATGCAAAACATTTTGAAGTTTTACAGTGACGCTGTTCAAACTGATGTAGAAAAATAGCGAATTAACTGTGTAGCTATGATGAAACTTTGGACTATATAGATAGCCTTTCTCAAAAGAACCCTAATAAAGTTTAAACTTAGAATTGAATGAATTATGGCCGAATTTCGACCTCTGGGCGACCATTATTTATTATTTCGTATATAAAATGCTTAAAATCAGTATTTTATCTTTAATATATTTAATAATTTAAGTGGAAAAATTATCAAGTCTATTGTCAAACCTAAAACGAAAGCTCCTCGTTTGCCGTGGCCGAAGTTCCTTTCTGCCCCACAAACATTTGTGCCAAGGTCTAACATTCCAACTAATAACAATGTTGTTTACCCGAAATGTCATTGTTAGGAAGATTTATTTTATTTTCGCTACTACATTACATACATTCATCCGTGCAGGGGCGGAGAAAGAATACTAACCTCTGCGGCCGGGGTCGGCCTGTCGTAAAAGCCGACAAAACAACCCACCCTAGCTACGTGGTAGGGCCTCAAGCCCGTCTGGATGGCGACCACCTTCGGTCTTAAGTATGCCGCCATAATAACCTTGTGTTGTGTTCCGGCATTAGTGACCCAAGTTCCTGTACCCTTATGGGATAGCAGCGTGTTCGCGATGCCACTGGCGTTGCAAACACCCATAGGCGACGGTAACTGCTAAATTCTAAGCGGGCCGTCAGCCTGTCTGCTGTTCTACAGCAATAAAAAAAAAAAAAAAAAAAAAACATTATAAGATATAGAATTTGAAGGGTAGCTCTCCAGAATTGTATTTATATTTCAGTTGCTCCGCATGTTTATTTTGTACGTTGAAAAACAACGTTTGTTTGGGTTAATTACATATATTTAATTAAACAAGCAAGTGTTTGTAGCTAGCTCATTCATTTTCTTATATAAATAACCCTAGATACAACGGACAGTGAACCCACGCGTATGTAAGGTGGACTGGTAGATCGTATTACGGTGTCTTTTAATCCGTTCGTTTTTTAAATAAATACATTGTGACATTTCACCCAACGCCATCTAGTCCCAAAGTATGTAGCATAGCACTTGTATTATATGTACTAGACAACTAATATAACACATATGCCTGAAAGGCAATTTTTACTAAGCGGTATTGCATTAACTTTTAGGGAAAGTGATTTGAAGTTCAAATATATTATAACTCACCAAATTGTTGCATAAAATTATTATTTGTTTTCTGTTGGATCATTTCAATCTAAAAATTGAGTTATATTGTTTTTATTCTATATATTTAAACATGAAATCAGTTTTAAGCATCGATATATACTTTTATTTTGTAAATAAATACATATTATACATAAATATCCAGACGGGGTACGGGAATCGTACCCTGACCTCCCCAAACGTACCGACGTGCGTTAGCCACTACGCCACGGAGGTCTTTAATATTTATATTATAATAATAGTTGAGAAAAATTGCTTTATAGGTACATATCTTAGAGAGAATAGAACCTAGAATCACTGGGTTGCGAGTCTCGTGTAATACATACAGACTATGACGTCTCACGGCTCGGCTAGGGTTTCCTCCTCCTTCACACGGATCCGACCGAATACCGGTAATACCTGTATTCAGGTCTTTCCTTCGCCGTCGACACTAAGTAATCTAAATACATAACCGAAATAACAGTCATCACGCGATCTCTAAGACTATACACTCGGTTGACTTGAAATTTAACATAGTTACTGATTTTGCGATGTAGACGCTCACTAAGAACGGACTTTACGAAAATCCTATCCAACGTATATTTTTCTTAATTTATATGGCAGAAATATGAAAACAAAAAGCAACTTATCACGAGATTTCTAAAACTATATACTCGACTGACTTCAAATTTAGCGTAGTTATTGAATTTGCGATGTAGACGCTCACTAAGAACGGACTTTACGAAAATCTTATCCAACGTATATTTTTCTTAATTTATATGGCAGAAATATAAAAATAAAAATCAACTTATCACGAGATTTCTAAAACTATATACTCGATTGACTTCAAATTTAGCGTAGTTATTGATTTTGCGATGTAGACGCTCACTAAGAACGGACTTTACGAAAATCTTATCCAACGTATATTTTTCTTAATTTATATGGCAGAAATATAAAAATAAAAATCAACTTATCACGAGATTTCTAAAACTATATACTCGATTGACTTCAAATTTAGCGTAGTTATTGATTTTGCGATGTAGACGCTCACTAAGAACGGACTTTACGAAAATCTTATCCAACGTATATTTTTCTTAATTTATATGGCAGAAATATAAAAATAAAAATCAACTTATCACGAGATTTCTAAAACTATATACTCGATTGACTTCAAATTTAGCGTAGTTATTGATTTTGCGATGTAGACGCTACTAAGAACGGACTTTACGAAAATCCTATCCAACGTATATTTTTCTTAATTTATATGGCAGAAATATGAAAACAAAAACCAACTTATCACGAGATTTCTAAAACTATATACTCGATTGACTTGAAATTTAGCGTAGTTATTGATTTTGCGATGTAGACGCTCACTAAGAACGGACTTTACGAAAATCCTATCCAACGTATATTTTTCTTAATTTATATGACAGAAATATGAAAGCAAAAACCAACTTATCACGAGATTTCTAAAACTATATACTCGATTGACTTGAAATTTAGCGTAGTTATTGATTTTGCGATGTAGACGCTCACTAAGAACGGACTTTACGAAAATCCTATCCAACGTATATTTTTCTTAATTTATATGACAGAAATATGAAAACAAAAACCAAATTATCACGAGATCTCTAAAACTATACACTCTATTGATAAAAAAATGCTTAAAACTACATTGATCCGACTACAGCTTTTACAGTTATTTAAATTTTACCATCAAATTCATGAATTTACTTTTCATCTCATAGGAATATAATTAATTTCATAACCAATAGAAGTCTCATGAGATCAATTAGTTTGATTTAGGGCAAAGGATAAGTGTTGCCATCCAACGCGGTAATGTAACGTTTTGGGTACGTTTCCTGCCGAAAGCCATTTGGAATTAATATGTCGTTTATAGTTTTCGTGCTTTTATTTTTTCTTTTTACAATACAATTTTGTAGTTTTAAAATTTAAGCATATTTCTTATTTATTTTTTAGAGTAGGGTTGCCAACCGTCCTATTTTCCCAGGACATGTCCTAGTTTTTGTGTTACCAACTTGTTTTGTAACAAACTTGTATATTTGTAACCAACTTGTTATACTCTCCGTGCAGAGGCGGAGTAAGAATAACCTCTGTGGCTGGGGTCGACCTATCGTAAAAGGCTACATTACTCTGGCTACGTGGTAGGGTCACAAGCCCCTCTAGATGGCTGCTATCCTTGGTTTATAAGTATGCCACCATAATAATCTTGTGTATGTCTATGGGACACCAGCGTGTTCGCGGTGCCCCTAGCGTCACAAACATACATAGACGATAGTAACTGCTTACTATTAAGTGGGCCGTCTGCTGTTACGCAGCAGTAAAAAAAAACTAAATCTAACTAAACCTACTTAAGTATTGCAACTCTATTACTGCGTCCTGTTTTTAAACTAAATTGTCCTGGTTTTTCCAACATCATATCCTAGTTTTTTAAATTTGGGGTTGGCAACCCTATTTTAGAGCAGTATAAACATTTTTTATTGTTGTAGGACAACAAACAGACTGACCGCCCACTTAAAATTTAGCGGTTACCGTCGCCTATGGGTGTTTGCAACGTCAGTGGCATCGCGAGTCAGTGTCAGCGTCAGTGGCATACCCATGAGGGTACATGAAATTGGATCACTAATTCCGGAACACAACACAAAGTTATTATGGAGGCCTACTTAAGACCAAAGGTGGTCGCCATCCAGACGGGCTTGGAACCCTACTACGTAGCTACCAATTAATCAATATAATATATAAGAAATTTGTATTATATTCCGCACCAGTATTTGTAAGTTACTTGGACGCAGCTTTCGTAACTTACTCACTGAGATTAGTTTGTATTGATAAAACCCTGATTATAACTTTCGTCTCGCTGTGTTTATCGCTTTGTTAAGTTACTAATAACTTAACGTCTAAGGGATTAATTGATAAATAAGTACGTATTAACTAATTTTAGGTTAGGGCGGAGTAGGAATACTGACCCTTGCGTAAAAGGCGACAAAACAACCCCAACTAGGTAGCGTTCCAAGCCTGTCTGGATGGCAACGCCATGGTTTCGAAACAGTTTCCAGTTCCCTTACACGGACAGTAATGTGTTTGCTGTGCCCTTGACGTCGCAAACATCTATAGGCGACGGTAATTGTTTACTATTAAATAGCCCGTCACATAAAAGTGGCAATGAAGTCAAGAGAAAAATACTATAACACGTCGTTCTGAATACTGGGCTAATTTAACAAAGGACCAGAAGCGCCTCCATTCAGCCGAGATGAGAATATTGCGACAGATGTGTGTTGTAACAAAAATGGCGGATGTGACAAACACATTAGGGTTAGAAGGCGCACTTGAAGTATATCTCTCAAAGGCTTTGCAATGGAGAAATACTGGAGTGGTCTCAGTGGGTTTACCATCAACGTGTGTCCCCTTGTCAATTATCACCACGAGTCTCGAGTAGTTCCACCTCAATAACAAAAGAATACATAAAGTGTACTCTCGTAATCTCTGCGCCTAAATTATGAATTGTGAAGAAGTAGAACGGCGTGATACGAGCATGTGATGAGAAGAAATGAAAACCATGTTATCAGGAGAATGTTAAACTTTAATTTAGACATACACAGCAGAACAAAATATTTACAAATTACATGTATTGTATACCAATAATGGCGAAACATGTGCACTGACATCATTTGTAAATGCTAATTCAATGTTTCATACAAATGATTTTTCATATTATTGCCCGGCGCAAGCTCAAACTCATACAATATAAGTCCATTTACGTACGTTTTTATCCATGCAGGGGCGGAGAAAGAATACTGACCTCTGCGGCCGGGGTCGGCCTGTCGTAAAAGGCGACAAAACAACCCACCCTAGATACGTGGTAGGGCCCTAAGCCCGTCTAGATGGCGACCACCTTTGGTCTTAAGTATGCCGCTAATAACTTTGTGCTGTGTTCCGGCATTAGTGACCCAAGTTCCTGTACCTTATGGGGCAGCAGCGTGTTCGCGATGCCACTATGTTGCAAACATCCATAGGCGACGGTAACTGCTAAATTCTAAGTGAACCGTCAGCTTGTCTGCTGTCCTACAGCAATAAAAAAACGTAACCATTAGTGTCATCAAAAATGCCATAAAATAAATAGAAACGTTTACAAATAAAAAAAATATATAAACAGGTTCTTAATTTACAATAATTCCCGGGTGAGTTATACAAAATGTAATTTCCCAATCCTGCAATCGGCAGCCAAATATAAATCCCGGCTTCTTCCATACATAATTAAGCAGTTGTATGTATTTTAGAGGGGTTTCACTGGGTCCGAACCCGCGTTAATATTTAAGTGGGCACGACTTTTTCACTCTTAACACTGTGGAGGAGACGGAGGGGTGTGAATAATTTGGCAAATGATACTAGCTGGCTTAGCGGTAAGTATTAAGATTTATTTCATACTTATATGGATGGCTGGAAAAAGTTTTGTAATGAAATGAAATTTTATTTTACGTATGACAACAAAACATTAATTCTTAGGCTAACTATAATTTCATTTGTTCATCATGTCATTACCCACAGGGCATTCATTGAGGTAATTAAAATACCAATCATAATGATGTCAATAATATAAAAATATAAAACAAATTTTTCTACTACTAGCTGGCATTACTAACAGGCAAAATTAAATCGAAAAAAAATGAGAAATGAATATCTTCGTCAAAAATATTTATTTTATAAAAAGTATCCTATGTTACTTCTAATGCCTCCAAGAATATGTGTACAAAGTTTTATGATGATCGGTTAAGCAGTTTTCGCGTGAAAGCGTATCAAACAAACTTACTTTCACATTTATAATATTAAAATAAAGTATGATGTGTCGTCCAAATAAAATAATCATTAATATTATAAAAGCATTTCTCCAATAGTCAAGCATTTAATTTTATTCTGAATAAATTAAGATTAATATTCATTAAATCAGGAGGCAGATTATTATTTTATTATTATTACTTTTGATAATTGGCATTTTTTTGCAATGACAAGCTACACAAGGGGTAGGGCCGCAAGCCCGTCTAGATGGCAACCACCTTTGGTCTTAAGTATGCCGCCATAACAACCTTGAGTTGTGTTCCGGCATTAGTGACCCAAGTTCCTGTACCCTTATGGGACAGCAGCGTGTTCGCGATGCCACTGGCGTTGCAAACACCCATAGGCGACGGTAACTGCTAAATTCTAAGCGGACCGTCAGCCTGTCTGCTGTCCTACAGCAATAAAAAAATATATGTATTGGACACGTAGGACATTACTATATTATGAACATAATTATCCAACCAATCCATATAAGTCCAACTTGATTCGACAATAAAATATTAAAAATAAGAATTGAAGAACGCGAGTCATGAATCAGTTCGTTATTGTAAATAATACTGAAATATGTTTTGTTATTTAGAATTATTTTTATATTAATTATCCAAATTAACTACTACTCTTTCTGGTCGTTTCAATATAGATATAAACCTGGGGATTGGCACTGAAAACCAGCGCTGTGTCGAAACAATTTCGATGCAGCAAAATTCTGAGTGGCCAACCTCGTTTATCAGGATTGTGGCATTGATTTTATATTAAGGTTTTTATGTAATGGTGTACTTAATTAGTGTCGTTTTCTTTGGTAAATAAATGTTTTTCTTTCTTTCTTACTAAATATGTCTTTTCACTACTCACGCCCCACACATATATTCCCTGTATTACACAGTCCCTGTTAAGGGGACAGGTCTATATGACCATCAATATGTGCTGGAGAGACAAGTATTGTGTGTCACAGAGATAAATATGTTGCGTTAGATGTGTAGACTGACGCCAAATTACGGTTAGAAACTCCCACATTGCGAATAAATTGCAGAAGTGTCGGCTTCGCTGTGTAATATAGGTAGCATTATTTTATATCTAGAAAATATTCAATGTATGTAGGTAGATTGCTACTCTTTGACATATATGTTAACCATTAAACCGTGTTTGCGATGTATTGCGTATCATTACCAATAAATATCCAATATTTATCACCCCGGTATAGCAGATTTTTAGGTTATGTCACCAACAAAAAAATATAAATTCCGAATTTTTTACCAAATATTCATAGCCTTACGTTTCATACGTTATTTAACTTTTTTTTATTTATCTAAACATTAGTTTTAGTCCTCTAATTTAGTGTATTAATTTTATTCAATTATATTTTTAAATTCATCTGAAGGACATTCTCCATTAGATGTCCATCCGGAAATAGAAAAAACCCAAGTCGATGATTCTAAGAAGTCTGAAGAATTTCATAATATAATTTCGTCAGATAGAGGAAATTTTGGTGACAGTCCAACTGAATGCAAACGAAAAATATTTTTTTCATTGGGTCCATTTAAACCACAAGGACCGTTTCCAAAAGATTCTGAAACAAAGCGATGTTTTTCGGCCTATCATTATTCATATTTAAATAAGGCTGGAATAAAAATTCCAAGACCGTGGCTATGTTATTCTAATATTTTAAACAAGCCGTATTGCCACTTCTGTTGGTTATTAGCAGATTGTCACAGCAAATCGTCCTCTTCTGCATGGGTTAACGGTGTTTCCGTTAGAAGCGATTTTACGTAATTTGACCATGAAAACTTACAGCAGCTTATTAATGCATCCCTATCTTATAATAATTGGTTACAAGGAAATACCATCGATACTTTATTGCAAAGGGAAATCAATAGTAAAATTATATTCTGGAGAGATATATTATGCATCGTATAATTAATGTTAGAATAACTTTACCATCATGTAATCTACCTTGAAGAGGCCATAACTCAGGCCATGATATACTATTACTGCTTAGATATATTAATTTCTCAAACTAAACAAAGATTTCAGAGCCTTTGTGACCTGAGTTATATGTTCGAAGTATTACAACCGGATAAACTCCTATCTTCTTCAAACGAAGTGATAAAAAAACACTTTCGGAAAACTGTCAGCTAAATACAGTAAAGACATCTCAGTTAATCTTTATGAACAATTATTAACTGCTCTGAAAACATGTTTAAAATCTGAAATAAAAAAAATTATTCCATTAAGGAAGTCATGGAATTATTGCTGATAAAATTCAATATCCTTGCGTCCAGTTTTCCGGAGGTAATAACAGCATGCTTTCTATTCTTGACCCTTCCAGTTACAACCACAACAGCTAAAAGGAGTTTTTCAAAATTAAAACTAATAAAAATTACCTAAGGACTTCGATGGGAGAGGAACGGCTATCAGACTTGTCACTATTGTCTAGTGGCAGAAATTTTAGAAAAACTGAAATCGTCTTCAGCTATAGATGATTTAATAAATCAATTTTCCGAAAAAAGGCAACCAAACTGTATATTTAATTTGAATTGTTTGGCTAGCTCAATTTCTAGGAGGAAGTGATAACTTATAATCAATAAATATTTATTTTAATTTAATGCAAGCATTTTTGTTGCTTTTGTGAGAAATCTTTACCCTTCATTTGAGCAACTAATTTTGATACAGGCCCTTCAAGGCACGCTACGCCACTATTCACAGTAGCCTCTCAAATATTCATAAAACTATAAACTATGAAACATAATTTGGAAACTACCATATAGCGTGACGTAGAACGACAGTGCTGTCATCTAGTATCAAATTGTACCAAACTATTTTAAGCGCCTATATAGATTTGAGTTTAATTGTCGGTATGTGTTCTTTTTATTTTTTTACATAATAAATTCTTTTTTATTAATTTATCATTCCTGAAAGAAACACAGACAGATACATACAGGATGTCACAACTCTTTGTTGAAATCTTTAGCTATTGTTGTTCTGTCACGCCACATAAGTATAACTTCTTACGTGTATAAGTACACATAAGTATAAGTACACACATAAAAATGTTCTTTTTATTAGTGTATGTGCTAAATAAATAATTTTCTTTCTAATGTAAACATTCATATAATTTGTTCTATATTTGTCCTATAATCAATGGACGTATGTATAAAATACACTGTCTGTAGACACGCTGTCGCCTCATGCATAATCTACCATTTTGTATGCGATCGTTATAGAAACGATTTGTCTTTCTGTTATGTTGGCTTACTTTAATACATATTATTGCTCTTTTAAAAGTATAAAAATATTTCGAATATAAAACGGTCTAGAAAGGTATACCTTTTTCAAGGTTCTTTTTCAGGTTTCAGGTTCTTTTTTAATCAAGTCTGTATTTTTTTTATCAATAAAATACTGACCCCTGCGCCGAGGTCGATCTCTCCTACACGGACGGCAGTGTGTTAGCGGTGCCCCTTGGATCGCAAACATATACAAATAACGGTAGCTGTTTAGTAATAATAATCTTTAGTTATAAGAAACATGGTGAATACATAGGTGATTTATTCAAATTTTTAAATGTACAACATGTTTCGCCATTTCTGGCATACAAATTTGTTTACAAAGCTAAAAAAATATAAAAAATCTTAACGTTAATATTATTTTATATAGGTTACATATTTTTGTGCTCTCTAACTTTCACTATACTACATGTCCATAAAAATAATATAAGGTATGTCAGTATTTAAAAATAAATGTCATCGAATTGATTATTGTCATTGAATTATAATTGGATTAATTACATGTTCTTTGGTTACAGTTATATATATTGCATGTCTATAATTAATTATTTCCATTTGTTTATTGTTAAGTGGGCAGTCAGCCCATATGCAGTAAAGAAATTATTCATATTTTCTTATTATAGATAAGACATTTAAAGACAAAGTTATTCTCCGAAGATAAGTGTCACAGCGTACTATATTGCCTTATTTAATTATATAACATTTCAATACAATCATTCTCTCTATTAATCAAAAGAGTGCCCGTAATATATCTATTATAATTGCTGCATAACACAAAGAATGAATTCATACTTCTGAACTGTCTAAAATTTTATGCCAAGACTGTCTGTCGCCGGAAACAAAACACTTTACAAATTCGTTCATAATATTTTCATGTTGGCACCACTCGTTTGTGAATTTCCGTGATGTTATACTATTAACGTTCATTGGTATAATGTCATAACTGATTCCATCGATTTGCCTTAAATAATTTTCTCTTTCAATGACTATGTATACATTTGAATTTTCAAACACACATCATGAGTGTTTAAAGACTCGGAGATGTTAAGTGTTGCTGTTCTAGTGTTTTTTTAAATAATAATCAGTTATTGTCTAGAATGTTTGTAACCGCAAACATGCTACTGTCCGTTTAGGGGTACTGGAACCTGAGTCTCTAATGCCACAGCACAAGGTTTTATGGCGGCATACTTATAGATCAGGGGTGGTTGCCATCCAGACTCCAGACGTCGAGGGCTCTGGACTACCACGCAGATAGGTTTGTTTTGTCGCCTTTTATAACCATAACCCCTGCGGCTGGGTTCAGCCGTTAGTGTTTTAAGTCCGCCTCTGCGCGAAGAGCTGCAGCTGTTTTAGCTACTTCTAATCTGGCTAGATCTAGTCAGTTTGTAACGGTTTTTGCTTAAAAATAATTTCATTTAGCCACTTATAGTATATTTGGCAGATATTTTTAAGTATTCCGATTAAACCACTTCTTATTAACTATTTCATGATTTTAAATCCTATATCTTTAAACGAGCAATATATATATATATATATATATATATATATATATATATATATATATATATATATATATATATATATATATATATATATATATATATATATATATATATATATATATATATATATATATATATATATATATATATATATATATATATATATAATTGGAATCTTGAAATCGGCTCCAACAATTTTCATGAAAATTAGTATACGGGGGGAATCATTTCTAGAAAATGTCAAAAGGTAGCGTTTGAGTAGTCTCAATTTAAACTGAAAAATTACTCTTCCTGACATCTATCGGCGAATAATAATACTATTTTTTTTAAATTGCTTTAACGACACAACAACACTAAGGCCGGCTTGCACAACCAATCACTAAACTGATTTAGCGCTAAACTTATTTAAATCGTCATTCTGTCCCTGTCAAATATTGTCAATATGACAGGGACTGAATGACGATTTAAATAAATTTAGCGCTAAATCAGTTTAGTGATTGGTTGTGCAAGTCGGCCTAAAGCTATTCCAGCAGATGGCGTTGTTAAGTAACACGAAGTCAATGAGTGTTTGCTTTGAGGTTAGACTAAGAAAGTCAATTGTTAATTTCCATAAAACACAATTTATAAAAAAAATAAATACCGAGCAAAGCTCGGTCATCGGGATATTAAACATTAATCGGAGATTCTCCGATTAATGTTCATTTATATCTTTTAAGTATTATTTATAACTTATAAATATTTTCTTATCTGATTTTTAAATATAACAACGTTTAATGCCTTACGCGGAGGAAGAATACTGACGACCCCTGCGACCGGGGTCAGTCGGTCGTAAGAGGCTACAACCTAAGCTGGGTAGTAGGGCTTCAAGCCTTTCTGGATGTCAACCACCCCTGGCTACTAAATATGACGTCATAATAACCTTGTGTTGTGTTCTTTTTTTCAGATTAGTATCTATCTATCAGTGGAACCTCTGTTGTCCATGAATTAAAGCAATAAATTGTTAATTACATTTATTGTGTTTATTTTCGTGAAACAATTGTACTAATTGCCAATGAATTTATATAATAATAACATAATAGAATAATTACCGTATAAAAATTATATAGTAAATCTATAATTATGTAGAAGTGGAGGCGACATGTATTTCAGCAAAAAGGCTGTACAATCTTGAAAGACCGATCTGTCCAGAGCCGAACATTCTAGAATGTATATCCAAATCTGATTAGAAGGTACATACTAGATTTACCTAGACGAGCGACACAAGTGAAGGTGAGTAACGATGCGCATGATTTCACATAACAGTTAATTTTTCAGCAATAAGAAAGCTTACCCTTATCATCTGCCCGGAACTCGGCCTCCATCTCGGCCTTGGTTGGTTCTGGCTCAGGCTTCTTGGTAGCCGACTTCATGCTCATTGACTTCCGCGTCTGGTGCCCTCTAAAAGCTGCTTGGATCTTGATAGCCGCCTTCTCTTCAGTCGGCTCGTTTTGTGCCTCAGATTTTGTCTTCTCTTCTGTAAACAGATTGTAAATTGTAATAAACTGGGTACCTATATAATTAATATATAATTATACTAGCCGATGACGCCCGCCACACTGGGCGATTAATAGGCAAAATTAAATCGAAACAAAATGAGAAAGGGAAATGAAAAAATAAATCTCCGTAATTTTTTTTTCAATAAAAAGTATGTTACTTCTAATATCTCCAAGAATATGTGTACAAAGTTTCATGGTGATCGGTTAAGTAGTTTTTGCGTGAAAGCGTAACAAACAAACTTACTTTCACATTTATAATATTAAATATGATATCTAGTCTCAAATTAATCAGTAGAGTGCTAGATTTGTACGAAATCCTCCGACGGAAGTCGTCATAGAATCAATTTCATTTGCAATTTAACTTATAGCAGCCCTTAACGCCCGACTGCTAGGTTCAGCTCTGCTGGAGAGAACAGACAATATATCTGCCTCGGTTGTCCAAGACGAAATGGCAGGTTACATATTCTTGTAGTCTCACTTTCCAAGTCTCTCTGTGATTTCCGAATAAGATAAAATAAGTATTTGCTTAAACATCAAAAATCTATCCAACTTAAGAACAAATGATATTTGTTTCTAATGCCATTTGATACCTTTTTTTATACCCAGGAAAACTGTTACAGTTTCCACCGGCCTCCGGGGGAAGGCCGGTGGGGTATGTGGGATTACCTCCCGAGGGGGCTGCCTACCCCCCTCGAGCGGACCGAGGACAAAGGCCGCCGGTCCTGCCCACTCTTGGCCTTAGAGGGGGGCTTCGCAGGATGACCTTTTTGGCATTGCTCTGCTAGAATGCCATTACAGCCGTCATTAATTAATAATCTTAGTTATATTTTATTTATTTATTTTTTAACTTATTTTATTATTGCTTATCAATTATTGCATATGTGATTGCTTATCAATCACATATAAATGATAAAAATAAGCAATATTTTTTTAATGGCGACAATGCTTTTGGCACTGATTTGCCAAGGTCTAAGTATGAAAAGCCAGGTGAGATGGTAAATATTAACTTATTAAAAAAATTTTGGCCGGTATTTTATACAGATTGTCTACTAGCTTGTAAAAATTCAAATCTACTAATAAACTTTGTACAACTAATATAAAGAATATTTACAATATTTAGAAATTTTCAAAAATTTACATACATATATACCTGAACGGATAAATACTATGACTTACATATTATATTTATATGGAAGTATATACATTGAGACGCCATTACGACGTAATTAAATATGAATATCATTGGAAGATAAGAATTTACTTAGAGTATATATAAAAGCACTATGAACTAAAGTCAGTAGGTAATTAACATTTACAGGGCGCGGAAAGTCACGGGGGAGAATGTCATACAGTAGAGTAGAAATTTTCCGACAATAAAAAAAATGTGGTCAATCGAACCTTCACCTAAACCACATTCACAGAGAGAATTATCGCGAATTCTAAGTTTAACCAAGAAAACTGGTGAACATACGTGGCCAAGACGAAGTCGTATTATGGTTTAGGTTAGTTTTTTGGAATATGACGAAATCGAAAAAACCAGGGAGATGATGGGATGGTGGGTTGTAAATTACCATAATGCCGACAAGAGGTTTGTCGGGAATTTTGCTATAACTCGTTCCAGTTTTTTAACATTGTAGGTTTAGCAAGAGCTCGGAGGTCGTGAGGAAAACATTTATCATATTTAACTGAACCTGTGGAAACATACTTTTAAACGAAACAAAAAACGTCAATGTCAACGTTGAGAGATGACACACAACAGCGGTATAACATCCTCTTTTTTCTCTGCGATATAAATAATAAATTATTCATTTAGAATACCCGGAAGATCCCCATTGCTGAACACATTCATATTTGAATGGAATTAAATGACATGTAAGTGCTCGCTCGGAAGCTCGCTAAACATTCGTTAAATGTGTAATCGATCTGATTCAAGTGAAGTGTAAATACTCCAAAAAGGGGGATCAGGTGTACGTGCTCGGAGCGAATTGAAGAGGCCTTATATCAACGCCGGAGTAAAGGGAAAGATATAAAGGCGAAGCTACATGCAGCTCTTTTGGCGTTCAACAAATAATTTTTATAAATCAAATGATATCAAATCAACATTATTTGCAGAAATACGTGTTTATAAATTGTCATTATTAAATTTTATGTGTGTTTCTTGTCCGTGCAAATATAAATTATATAAATAAAAAAATATATTAAATAGAATTTTAGAATGTCAGCCAATAATAAAAAAAAATCCTTTTAAGTACTCGTCGATGGTTAGATAGAATTGCTTGGAAGAGATTGTTCTGTAGCGATAAGGCCGCGTATTGTAAGTCCAAGCAGATATTGATTTTGTAAATAATTTCCATTGTTTTGTAAGTCATTTGATTTACAATAAAGTGTTATTTATCTATCTAATTATTTAACGTTTATTTACGTAGTCATCGTCATCATAATCTTAGCGATGAATCCCGGTTTCAGCCCAAACTCTCGCTTCGGCGCCCGGGCCAGCAAGCACTTTTTGGGTCTACTCCTCCTGCCGGAGCCCGGCGGTGGCGGCATGGCCTGATATTTTGTCCCCACATAAGTAGCCGGTTGCCATAAACCGTGGCCATACCAGCGAAAGCGACACTCCTGCAATTTATCCGCTATATCACGGACACGAAGGCTGCCGCGAATACAAGAGTTCCTAACGTGATTATTTACATAGTCGTAGAGCCGTAAAAGGCAACAAATTGATTGCCTATTTTACTAGCTTACAGACAACGGTATGATTACGGGTCGTTTCCCATCTCTAGTTGTTTACGTAGTGTTGAGTTTATAAATGCTGTATTGTTTACTTTAGGACGAGATAGTGCTGTGGGAATTGACGTATATTTATTGATATGGCTCAGTTTTTAGGGTGAGACTGTCAACTAGCCCCGATAACGGTTCTTAGAATCAACTTTAGATAATTTGTCTGCGACAAGCTATAAGCTAAGTAAAACCTAAGTAATTTACACACAGGAGAGAATGTCCTAAGTTACCATGGCAGGAGCCCGTCTGGCTGGAGGCGTACGCAAACATATCGCTTCACCCTAGCATTAGGCAGAAGAGGAATACTGGAAATCTTAACAGTTTCGAGCCTCACGAAAGAGGCTCAGCCATTTAACTTCATTTTATTGTGTACTAAGCCTAAAATGGTTTCAAACATCACATGACAAAAGGGATAATACATAACAGGAAACGGATATAAATGAAGGTATATATGTATTTCGCTGTTGCCTGTCAAGTCGGTTACACTTATGATAAATTAGGGTAATTTCTTTCTTGTATAAAAGTCACAAACAAATTTTGTTTTCCTGTAAAAATAACTGGAGGAAATAAGAACTAATAAAATATAACTAATTCTCAGTACAAAATGATTTTCGTATCTATTTACTTGTGAAGCAAGGCAGTTTTGGGGTAAATTACTGATGCAAATAAACCTATTATATAAAAGCCTAAATATTATTAACTAATTGATGGCCTCCGTGGCGTAGCGGTTTAAGAATGATTCACGCTACACCGTGTCGCGACCGGAGAATGCCTCGGCCGAGGCACGGTCAAACATTCTGGTATACTTTTTGTATGAAGCGATTCATGCCTGACCGTGGCTCGGACGTACCCGGGCCGTGCGCCGCCGGGGCACGGCGTTGAAATGTCGGTGGGTATTGTTTCCCGGCTCCGGCACGGTCCGGCCCCGACACGTTCTAACATGAACATATGCGCGATGGCGCCCGCAGAGCAGTCAAAGTCAAATCTTAGTGAGGTGAGCAGCTCAACAGCAAAATGGACAATGAGAAATTATTAGAATGTGTGCGCAAGTACCCTGGGATTTATTTACGATATGAGCCATCTTAAGTATTTAGAAAACAACTACCTAAGTATTTACATTACCTGAGGCAGACTACGAATCGTTCAATGGAAGATATAGGCTTTTGGAATCTTGTAATTTTTGAAGTGAAACTTCTTTAGAATCGTTGTGATTTCAAACCGGATGCAACGAAAAAACGACAGGTAAGAGACACAAATACAAAAATGTGTAGGATGAAGCCAGCAAAGAATGAGACAGAAATATGTATATTTCGGTCTCTCCTATAGTCGCCTGTAATTAGTGAGCCAGAGCGAGAGAGTAAATGTCGGTGTGTATTTATTTTGAAGTATTTCGACATTGTGAGTACAGTTTCCGTGGTGTAGCGGTTATCACATCTGCCTAACACGCAGAAGGCCCCCGGTTCGATCCCGGGCGGAAACAATACTTTTTAAAAAAAATCTTTAAATGTGAGTTTTTAATTATAATCGCCTGTAATTAGTGAGCCAGAGCGAGAGAGTAAATGTCGGTGTGTATTTAATACTTGCTTGTATTTTTGTCGATTTACTGAAGTTTCACTTCTATCGTGTGTGAATCGCACACATGTTTAGTTTTTTTTTTTTGGTTAGGTCTGGTTTTACTTTTTCAAGTAAAAAAGTAAAGCATACTTTAGACATTCTTAAATAACCATAAAACTTGCTCTCGTCATCTATTAATTATTTGTAAAGTAAAGCAAATTCTCCTTCTGCTTCTCGCTTTCTCCAGGTTGGATGTATACCCCATCTTCTTTTAGTAGTTTCACTTCGTTTTTCCAATACTTCATCATCGATGGCAATTGCAATAGCTGCTAATTCAAATTGTGAAAATTGCATATTTACTTAAACGTGAAGTCTATCGAGATATGAAATCACTAGCTGACAAAAACCTCATAACACAGACATGGCCGTGCAAAGAATACACCCAAGCAACCCGGTGTAACATGAATGACTGGCCCGGCCGGCGCGCGGTGGACGTGCCCCGGCCGAGGCCCGGTCCGGTCGCGACACGGTGTAGCGTGAATCATCCTTTAGGCGTTTCGGTACGCGTATGGAGGTAACAGGCTCGATTCCTGTCTCGCATCTGTGTGTTTATGTATAATATGTATTTATTGACAAAAGAAAAATATATGTGGTTTATCAGTTGTTTAGTGCCCATAACACATATGACACTTTGGGACTAGATGGCGCTGTGTGAATTGTGCCAATATATTTATTATGCTATGTATCGACTTGGACAAGCGTGGTGGGTATATTGTTCGTTCCCTCTAGGATAGGACCGTACCCTTTTTTTATTGTTGAGGAACAGGAAATAGCAGCAGCAGTTACCGTCGTCTATGAATGTTTGCGACGCTAACGACACCGCGAACATGCTGCTGTCCCATAGGGGTACAGGAACTTGGGTCACTAATCCCGGAACACAACACAAGATTATTATGGCGACATACTTAACACCAAAGGTGGCCGCCATCCAGACGGCCTTGAGGCCCTACCACGTAGCTAGGGTGAATTGTTTTGTCGTTTTTTACGACAGGCCGACCCTGGCCCCAAAGGTTAGTATTCTTTCTCCGCCCCTGCACGGATAAAATTTTTCATTCGAAACGAAACAACCCAAAAATAAATTAAATAACCCAAACTCCTAAACTCTTATAAATATTTGAACATTACTCTGAAGGCGAATATTTAAAACATGTCAAAACTTTTCGGTTGAAAAAGAAAACTTTGTCCCTTGAAACTTTTATGAACGACTCTCCTTATATTTAAAAAGTTGACTTTATGAAATTAACAATAAAATATGATCTGGATCTAACTCCGAAGGACATGTGACATAGGAGGAAGGACTGCAGAGGTTTTTTGGTTATGATGAGAAAAAGTTTTTCGCAAGAAGCTACTCTATTAAATATAGTCACAAGATAAAAAATCTATAAGTTTTTAGTCTATGCCCTTCCATGACACATGTATTTATTTATCAAAGAGGTATAAGAAAATAGTTTTTATTGATATGAAACAGCAGACTGACGGCCTTATTTGTAAGTAGTTACCGTCACAACACAAGGTTATTATGGTGGTATATTTAGAACAGGTTGCCCTAGCCGCAGTCGTCAGTACTCTTCTTTGCTTGGTGCTATACTTACTTAGCCCCTGCATGGAAGATTAAATTCTACATGAGCTAGGGTGGGTTGTTTAGTCGCCCTTTACGACAAGCTGACCCTGGCCGCAGAGGTCGGTATCCTTTCTCCGCCACTGCACGGATATATAGGCGTGTTGCTGGGGAAATTTTTGAAATTTCTTCTCTTTGTAACAGGCAAACACGCTGTGGTGGTAACTTATATAGCATATATTTAACTTTCAAAAAATGTTCTAGCTAGGGACTTATTTTAAATAAAAAAAAAACCTCTGCGCGTACTTATGTACGCACGTAAGATGGCTTAACCGAACGAAAACAGCTAGATTTTATTCCGTTTGCCATGTATATTTGTTAGTAAAAAGGATAATAAATTAAAAAATAATATATAATATAAACAAACAAAATAGATCCACTGATATACGAGTAAAACACGTGTTGTAGATTTATGAATATTTGAGAAACTACTGTGAATATAGTTTCGAGACACTTTCTCAAGTTTCTAAATCAGCTAACTTCATCATGTAGTATTTGGGTGTCAATGTGTGCGCGCATCGTACAAATTTTTCTCTTATATTTTTTTCAAAACACGCTGAAAGAAATATAACGAAAACTTAAGTTTAAAGTGACATATGTACTAGACATAAATTGTCAGTTGAGTTGAGTATATTACTAAGCCATCACATAGTTTTACGGTTACGTCACTTGTATAAGAATATTTCTTTATACAACATGTATGACGTAAATAGGCCGACGGAAGCTTTTTGCAATATTAAATATGTTTCGGTCATTTCTTTGTTTGGTCAGCGCTCAACCAGTAAAGCTACTTTGTTGTATGAACTCGAGGTTATTACTTGATTTTTATATTTCATATTTTCTTCTAGATTACAAGGTTGGGGCAGGCATCGGGATCACGGATTAAATTCCGTCCCGGGTTTTGGGTTTTATAATATGTATTTATTTAAAAAAGAAAAGAAAAAAGTAAATTACTAAGACGTACTTTTATTTTTAATTACTGGAATTAATTTCTTGTTATATACTAGTATATAATTCTCCTCCTAAACGGTTGGACCGATATTGATGACATTTTTTGTATGTGTGTTCGTTCAATTAGATTCAAGAATGGTTTAGATTCACAATTCAGTCCACTACAATTTTTTTTAATTTATATAACAAAATACGTTTGCCGGGGCAGTTTGTTCATAAGTATTGTACATAAAATTAATATTTGCTCGCCTCTCTCTGCAGTCGTTCCCTCGTGGCTGAGGATCGTAGTCATCGCTGGATGTGGTCACTTTGTTTAGATATTTTGCCTCCATCGGTGCCTATCCGTTGCGTCTCTGATGACCAAGCATAATTTGGATGAGGTTAGGGCCTTTATTTGATCGCACCATCTGATCGGAGACCGTCCGCGGGCTCGTTTACCCTCCGTGTTTCCAACTACAATCAGTTTTTCTAGGCAATTGTCTCCCTTCCTATGTGGCCGAAATAAGACAGCACTTATTTGCTCACCAAACAGGCATTAAATATGTAGGTATGTTTTTAACAACTTTATATAACCACGTTTCACACGAATTATGAACTTGTTCTTACAGATACCAATCGTGTAGCTACTGAGTCAACAGCTTCATTAGATTTATCGACGAATACAAGTAATACTATAGTATTACTTGTATTCGTCGACAAATACAAGTAATACTCGTATACGAGTTAGGATAAGTCAAATGTTAGCGTGCTATGGAAAGAAGCGTACTATAGATAGGACTAACGAATAAATTTAGAAACAAGACGATAAGAAAAATAACCCAAGTCCTGGATGTTCACAACATGCTCTACGCCTTAAATGGAAGTGGGCAGGACATGTCGCACGCCTTTCAAATAAAAGATGGGCAAAGAAGATGACTATATGGGCAGAACCAATCGGCAAAGGAGCTAGAGCCCGACGTGCTGAACAGTGGATCGACGAAATAAGAAATACAGCTGGCACAAACTAGATAACCAAAAGTAAGGATCGATCCTGGAACAAGTTGGAGGCTTTTACCTGTAACGTGGATTTACAAACAATATAATAAATTAATGTCATTTATTTATAACTAGCTGACCCGGCAAACGTTGTTCTGCCATATAAATAATAAAATGTCAAAAAATTAAAAAAAATTTTTTGGGGGTGGGTCACCCCTAACATTTAGGGGGATGAAAAATAGATGTTGGCCGATTCTCATAGATACCGGATAAGCACAAAAAATCACTAACTCAATTTAGTTATCTGCCTACTGCCTACCCCCTAAGAACGATGGCGTGATTATTTATAGCCTATGACCATTTCTAGGTTATCATCTATCACCATACCAAATTTCATCAAAATCCGTTCAGCCGTTTAGGCGTGAAAGAGGAACAGACAGACAGACAGACAGAGTTACTTTCGCATTTATAATATTAGTATGGATTATTAGTGTGTGTAAATATTTGTGAGTTTCAAAATCTTTATTTACTAATTAACTAAGATCTGAATATTGTAACTTGGTCCTTTTAGAAATGTTGGAAAATTTAACGCCTTTGTCACTGTAACATTTTCAGCTTTCGGATAGGGGCATTATTTTCTGCACATTTCACACCGTTGTGGTTTAACCTCGATACCATAAAAGCATTTTTCGAGGTAGGCACGTTGACAGGGGAATAGAGTTTAAAGAGTTGTAAATTTAAAGACTTTTTTTATTGCTGTAGGACAGCAGACAGGCTGACGATCCACTTAGAATTTAGCAATTACTACGGGTGTTCGCAACGCCAGGTCATCGTGAACACGTGTCCCATAAGGGTACAGGAACTTTGGTCAGTAATGCCGGAACACAACACAGAGTTATTATGGTGGCATACTTAAGACCGAAAGTGGTTTCCATCCAAATGGACTTGAGGCCCTACCACGTAGTTAGGGTGGGTGGTTTTGTCGCCTTTTATGAAAGACCGACCCCGGCCGCAGTTGTCAGTGTTCTTTCTCCGCCCCTGAACGGATAATTAATGTAATACAAATCTTGGGTCTTACAATGTTTGACCTGATTTAAATGTATAAATAAAATAAATTAGTTGTCTATTACGAATCTTTAGAAAAACTATGAGGTAGTCATAATATATTTATTTCAGAGATCACACGACTCTAGAGCTAAAAATGTTGATATGCAAAATGCAACCTCTATAAGCCAACAGCGACTTGCCCCATTCAAACCAACCGGATCGTGAACAAGCAAAGCTACCCCGCCGCAAGTCGTGTAGGCAGTTCGTTACAGCTCGAGTGGTCTCGAGAGCACTCTGTGACGTCAGCAAGCTTTGTCAGCTTAATTACAGAGTGTCGGCACCAATGTAAAATCCAATATATATATATTATAACAGGAGACTTATCAAG
This sequence comes from Malacosoma neustria, assembly GCA_963693495.1. Taxonomy (NCBI): domain Eukaryota; kingdom Metazoa; phylum Arthropoda; class Insecta; order Lepidoptera; family Lasiocampidae; genus Malacosoma; species Malacosoma neustria. The sequence continues at coordinate 5,887,603 of OY856397.1, forward strand.
CATTTAACAATTCGGTGTAGAAATATAATTGGTTACAAATTGAAAACTTATAATCTGAATAAAATATATTTTATTTATAGCTAAAGAACAACAGCTCCAGAGATATTTTATCCGTGCAGGGGCGGAGAAAGAATACTAACCTCTGCGGCCGGGGTTGGCCTGTCGTAAAAGGCGACAAAACAACCTTTGGTCTTAAGTATGCCGCCATAATAACCTTGTGTTGTGTTCAGGCATTAGTGACCCAAGTTCCTGTATCCTTATGGGACAGCGTCGTGTTTGCGATGCCACTGGCGTTGCAAACACCCATAGGCGACGGTAACTGCTAAATTATAAGCAAGCCGTCAGCCTGTCTGCTGTCCTACAGCAATAAATAAAAAGATGTTTCTGACGCTAGACCGCGAACACACTGCTACCTATACAGGGGTACTGGAACCTGGGTCACTAATGCCGGAACACGACAAACCGACCCTGGCTAAGTGGGTCAGTATCCTTACTTTGCTCCTGCAAGGAGCTTAATCCCGTTTATAAATTTTTATAGTTCTCTTGACCTATGTACATCGGCTCCGATATCTCTAAGCCTGATAGTTTTAAGACCACTATTTAAGTCTACATATTATTAGTGTGATGTCAAAAATTTGCAATAATATGTCTTCTATCAAGATGTAGAAGCATAATTTTTCTAATGTGCAGATTTATTTTAGTACCGTTTATTATTATTACACTAATCGTTGCTATTTCAGTCAGTAGTTCAACCATTAATATAGTTTTAGTTTAAGCGTTTTACACACGCAATATCAAACTTTGTCTTTTTTTTCATTGCTGAGGAACAACATACAGGCTGATGGCCTACTTAATAGTAAGTAATTACGCTAATGTCCCATAGGGGTAGCCCTATGGGACATTGCCCAGATGCCCAGGTTTCTGTACAGGAACCTGGGCCACTAATGCCGAAACACAATACAAGGTTATTATGGCGGCATACTATGAGACCAAGGTTGGTTGTTTTGTCGCTTTTTACGACAGGCCGACCCCAGCCGCAGAGGTTAGTTTTCCCTCCTTTTTTACTCCTCCCCTTCATTGACGTCACAAATATACGGCCATTCGTTACCATGGCAATTGTAAACACGTCATTTCGCAAACTACCCTCATTATGAGTCCAATAACCATTCACATCGTCGCTTTATGACTAAATTGTATGGCAATTTCAAGCCTTCCTAAGGGAGCGACTATTCTGCAATTTATTTTTAAATATTACAGCTGGTAGAAAACCCTAGTTAATTTTATCATCAAGCTAATGAACCTATTCAACCCACTTAACATTATTAGCAAAGCAGAAAAGTTCGCTTCTTTTGATGTTTGTAAACTAGCAACAGAAGTAATTTATTTATCCATTTTCGTATTATTATTATAACTTTAACTATGTTCGAGTATATCTCAGGAAACTTGGAGGTTTGAGAAAAAATATTTGAACTTCCAAACTACTAAGTTTTGTTCGTTTATGAATACTTTTTGGAAGTACAAAATACGAAAAATGCCATATTCTTTGTGTTATACAAATAAATGTTTCTTCATTCTTTTTTTTTCTTGTCTAATAATGATGGCAAGAGAGCGGAAGGGTAGAACATATAGTGTCGACCACATATAATGTCGGATAAGGGCAGGAGGAAGAAGATTTAAACCATTCACTGGCTTCAAATATTTAGCTTAAATATATAAAATATATCTTCACTTGTCAATTTTGTATTTGGTATAAATATTACTTTTCACAAAAGGTTACAAAGTAATAAATAATTTTAACCGTTAAAAAACTACCTTCATTTAAGTTATTAAAATATTACAATAAATACTAACTCAGCGCAGAAAGCGTCGTTGTCTCATCGTAACATTTGTTTTTCTTGTGATGAAATTATCTATATAATTAAGAAGGTTTTAGAGGCAATGGCAGTCTAAAACCACAAATTCTAAAGAAACCCCTACAAAAATTTTGAAACGATGAAATAATTCGTTATATTATATAACTCAATATCGCCTGTGACTGCGAACAATGTGAAATATTTTGGTATTCCGGAAGTCCCATTGTTGGAACTTTATCACGTTTTAATATCCGGACTTTTGTACACAGTTGCCGCAGGAAATTACTGATATTGGTGAACGACTGCAAATTTGTTTGCGGAAACTTTAATATAGCTGAGTCGGCAAATCATCCGTGGCTATATGCCCGCTAGTATTAAGAAGTAGTACAGAATGGGTCATAATTTTTTGCACGTTTGAAACATGAATATGAATAAAACTACAAATTTTGTTCTGTTGATAATTTATTTAACGTAATAAATAAAGTGTTGAGAAAAGTATTGTATCAATTACATCGAAGGCGGTAGGCAGTGACAGTGTTAGCCGTAACATGATCCTCCCTATTCTAGATATTGTCCTTCCTATTATAACCCACATTTTTAATTTCTCCATTTCTAACGGCTCCTTTCCAAAAATATGGAAAGAAGCACTTGTCACTCCTATCCCAAAGAAATCAAATCCTATTTCCTTCTCCGACTTTCGTCCTATCTCCATACTTCCATTTCTATCCAAAGTCTTGGAACGACTTGTCCACAACCAACTAAATATATTCCTAAATAAAAACGATCTCCTTAACCCTTTTCAGTCCGGCTTCCGCCCTGGTTATAGCACTGTTACTGCCTTAGTCAAAATCACGGACGACATAAGATTTGCTATGGATGAAGGTCAAGTAACAATGCTGGCCTTGTTAGACTTTAGTAATGCCTTCAACGCTGTTGACTTCGACATCTTACTTGGTATACTCTACTCTCTTAACATATCTCCAAAGGTAATTGAGTGGTTTCGAAATTACCTGTTTGGTCGGCGGCAGCGGATTCGTGTTGATGAGTCTTTTTCATCTTGATGCTATACGTCTGCCGGCGTGCCTCAGGGTGGCGTTTTATCTCCTCTACTTTTCGCAATTTTTATAAATTCTATCTCGAACAGTCTTCGATGCTCCTACCACCTTTATGCAGATGATCTTCAAATTTATACGCATGCTTCCATTGAAAAACTCTCAGATGCTATTATGATCTTAAACGAGGATTTATCATCGATCGTGGATTGGAGTAGATCTTATGGACTAGCGGTGAATCCGAAGAAAACTCAGAGTATTGTTGTTGGGAGTTCGAGGATGATTGCAAAAATTCGCTGGTCGTCATTACCTCCTGTTACTTTTGATGGAATCCAGATCCCAATTGCTGACTCAGTGAAAAACTTAGGAGTTCATATTGATAAAACTTTGTCCTGGGAACCCCAACTTAAAGAAGTCAGTCGCAAAATATTTGCTTCTGCAGCGTCCTTGCGGAGACTGCGGAATTTTTTGCCACACACAACCAAAATTGCACTGGCACAATCCCTTCTTTTACCCATCTTAGACTACGCCGATGCTAGCTATCTTGACCTCGCAGAATACCAGTTAGATAAACTTGAGCGACTCCAGAATTTTTGTATCCGTTTCATATTTGGGTTACGTAAATATGATCATATATCCGAATTTCGCATTAAGCTCAAGTGGCTCCCTATCCGCCTTCGCCAGAATACGCATATCTTGTCTCTTCTGTATAATGTATTGTTTAGTCCCAAGTCTCCTCCTTACCTTAAGGAACGTTTCCAATTTTCCAATGCGAATCAGGGGAAATTCCTCAGGTCATCAGTGAACATGAGACTAGAAACACCGCTTAATACAACCAAGTTTTATAACCAGTCATTCAGTGTTCAAGTTGTCCAATTATGGAACATGCTGCCGCTAGAAGTGAGACAAGCTCAGTCAGTATCCACCTTCAACAGACTCGTTAATGATTACTACCTCAAAGTATAATATATGCTGTTTTTATTATTGTACTATGTATGTATATGTGTGTATGTATGTATGTGTGTATGTGTATGCGTGTATATGTGTATATGTGTTTGTATTATATATTTTTATATAACATGTATTGCTTTAACAGTTATAAATATATGTGTGTGTGTGCATTTATATGTGTATAATAATATTATAATTTTTTTTTTAAATATTGTGCAACAGAACCCTGCCCTAGTTTTTGTGCCATATTTCTCTCTCCATCCCAAGGTTGTCTGGAAGAGATCGCTGTCAGCGATAAGACCGCCATTTGTACCTAATTCTAAGCTGTTTTTTGTATTGTTTCATTAATTATATTGTACAATAAAGTATATTCTATTCTATTCTATTCTATAATCGTTTATTGAAATGATTTTTTTTTCGTTGTTGGTACTCCTGCAATCGACTAGGCAAACTTTGGAAAACTCGCTGACACATGCTGCGAGGGATTTCTTTTAATTGGGTTATGATCATCATTTTATTAAGGTACACTCGACTTTTCAGGTGCCCCCACAAGAAAAAATCACAAGGTGGAAGGTCCGGGCTTCTTGGAGGCCATGGAATATCACCTATGCGAAAAAAGAATTTGTTAGGAAATATTTCTTAGACCACCGGTAAAGTCACATTTAACGTATGGCATATTGCTCCATCGACGATCGCCAACCCGCCTGCCAAGCGTGGCGATTATGGCAAAACCCCCCCCTAAAATGACAGATACACACAGGCCCCGGCCCCTAGTCCCCGGCGGCCCCGTTCGTGGTGGTCACGGTAGCAGCCACATAAGCGACGGGGCAGGGGGTGCGAAGAATCCCCGGGTTCGGATTCGCTACCAAGAACGACGACCTTTGGCCCTGGCAACATACAATGTCAAGACACTGCGGACCAACGAGAAGTTGGAGGAACTGGAGGAAGTTTTGAGCAGACTGCGATGGGATGTTGTGGGGTTATCTGAAGTCCGAAGACAGGGAGAGGACTCAATAATCCTAAATTCCGGAAATCTGCTCTACTTCCGGGAGGGCGACCAACTGTCCCAAGGTGGTGTCGGGTTTCTCGTTCACAAGTCTCTTGTGAACAACGTTACTGAGGTGGGGAGTGTTTCGACTAGGGTAGCGTACCTAATACTCAAAATTACCAAACGGTATTCGTTGAAGGTCATTCAGGTTTACGCTCCGACTTCGACACATCCTGACGAAGAGGTGGAAGCCATGTATGAGGACATCTCAACAGCCATCCACACTTCTAAAACCCACTTTAACGTTGTCATGGGAGACTTCAACGCAAAGTTGGGGAAACGTAGCGGCGATGAGTTGAGAGTGGGGCAATTTGGGTTCGGAAATCGGAACACCCGAGGCCAGATGCTGGCCGACTTCATGGAGAAGGAGGACCTGTATATGATGAACTCCTTCTTCATGAAGCCAGAACAACGCAAATGGACTTGGATTAGTCCCGATGGTGCCACCAAAAATGAGATTGACTTCATTATGTCGACCAAAAGACAGATATTCAATGATGTCTCTGTGATCAATTCGGTGAAAACTGGGAGTGATCACCGCTTAGTAAGAGGCACATTGAATATCAATCCAAAATTGGAGAGGTCTCGACTGGTGAAGTCTACGCTCCGACCTGCACCCATACAGATCCAAAACCCGGTAAACTTTCAACTCGAATTGCAAAACCGCTTCGAATGCCTCGGTGACTGCGTTGACGTGGACGAGTATAATAACAGGTTCGTGGAAGCTGTTCAAACGGCCGGGTCTAAATTCTTCAAGGCCAGCCGTTCAAAAAGAACCGGAAAAATCTCAGATTCTACTCTCAAATTGATGGATGTGAGACGTCAAATGACCCTTCAGTCCCCGGACGATGCTTCCCAGTATAGGCAGCTAAATAGACAGATCTCCAAGTCCTTGACTCGCGATATCCGCCGCCATAACACAGACTGTGTAAAGGCGGCTATAGAGCGTAACAAGGGCTCTAAAGTATTCGCACGAGAATTGTCTATTGGGCAGAGCCAACTGACGAAGCTGAAGACCGACGACGGCAGGGTCGTTTCGTCTAAACCCGAACTTTTGAGGGAAGTCGAGAAGTTCTACGGACAGCTATACACGACCACACGGGCACCTGTTAACAACAAGGCTAAAGACCCAAGAGCCAAATTAACCCGACACTACACCGTAGATATCCCAGACGTCAGTCTGTACGAGATTAGTGTGGCCCTTAAACAGCTTAAAAACAACAAGGCGCCGGGTGATGATGGAATTACAGCCGAGCTTCTGAGAGCTGGTGGTACTCCTGTGCTTAAAATCCTCCAGAAGCTATTTAATTCCGTCATCCTCGATGGCAAAACGCCGCAGGCCTGGCACGGAAGTATAGTGGTGCTGTTCTTCAAAAAGGGCGACAAAACCCTTTTGAAGAACTTTAGACCGATATCACTTCTGAGCCATGTTTACAAGCTGTTTTCAAGGGTCATCACGAATCGTCTCGCGCGCAGATTTGACGACTTCCAGCCTCCCGAACAAGCCGGATTCCGAAAAGGTTTTAGCACCATAGACCACATACATACGCTGCGGCAGGTTATACAGAAGACGGAGGAGTATAACCAGCCACTATGCTTGGCGTTCGTGGACTATGAGAAAGCCTTTGATTCGATCGAGACCTGGGCGGTGCTTCAGTCTCTCCAGAGGTGCCACATTGATTATCGATACATCAAAGCGTTGAAGTGTTTGTATGAAAACGCCACCATGTCAGTCCGTCTCCAGGATCAGAACTCGAAGCCTATCCGACTGCAGCGGGGAGTCAGACAAGGCGATGTCATATCGCCGATGCTGTTCACTGCTGCGTTGGAAGATGTCTTCAAGCTTCTGGACTGGAACGGACTGGGCATCAACATTAACGGTGAGTACATCACTCACCTTAGATTCGCAGATGATATCGTAATCATGGCTGAAACCATGGAAGACTTAAGCCATATGCTTGATGGCCTCAATACAGCTTCCCAAGGAGTAGGTCTCAAAATGAACATGGACAAGACGAAGATCATGTCTAATGTCCATGTCGCACCTACCCCCGTAACAGTTGGGAACTGTACTTTCGAAATTGTTGACGAATACGTCTACTTGGGTCAAACGATCCAGTTAGGCAGGTCCAATTTCGCGAAAGAGGTCACTCGTCGAATCCAACTCGGATGGGCAGCGTTCGGGAAGCTCCGTAAAATCTTTTCGTCCCAAATACCGCAGTGTCTCAAGACGAAGGTTTTTAACCAATGTGTGTTGCCAGTGATGACATACGGAACGCAGACGTGGTCGCTAACTATGGGCCTTATGAGAAAGCTCATGGTCGCTCAGAGAGCAATGGAGAGGGCTATGCTCGGAGTTTCCCTGCGAGATCGAATCAGAAATGAGGAGATTCGCAGGAGAACCAAAGTAACCGACATAGCCCGGATGATTGCAAAACTGAAGTGGCAGTGGGCTGGGCACATAGCTCGAAGGACTGATGGCCGTTGGGGCAGAAAAGTCCTCGAATGGCGACCGCGTACCGGAAGACGCAGTGTTGGTAGGCCCCCCACAAGATGGACCGATGATCTGGTCAAGATCGCCGGGATAGGTTGGATGAGGGCAGCGCAGGACCGATCATCGTGGAGATCTTTGGGGGAGGCCTTTGTCCAGCAGTGGGCGTCTTCCGGCTGAAATGATGATGATGATGATGATATTGCTCCATCTTAGTGTATCCAAATCCTGCTATTATATTCTTCAAACTCACGTAACTGTGGTGTCAAAAACTCTCGCAACATTTTCATCCATTTCACTGAGTTCGCATTTACGTTATTTTCTTGATAATTTCAAAGACATAGGTACGGACCGATTATGTCCTTTGCTGATATGGCAGCCCATACTGTCATTTTAAGTGAATAAAATGGCTTTTGGTGTTTAAGCTAGGGTTTTCACTGCTCCAATATCGACAATTGTGCTTGTTTACGTGCCCACTGATATGAAAATAGGCCTCGTGCGTAAATACATTCTGAAGGCTAGAGAATCGCTACAGCATACTATCAACGAATAACTTACGTTGAATGTAATCTTTTGGTTTCATCTCCTGCACAATTTGAAACTTATATGGGTTTAGTTTGAGGTCCAGATGTAAAATTCGTCGCAGACTGGTCCTAGATATTGATAGAGTCGCCGAACTTACGCATAGATGATTCTGAATTTCAACTTCCCTAATGTTCTCATCGCTTCTTGAATGTGGCCGCCCTATTTGTTTAATATTCACTGTCAATCCCGTTTGCTCAAACTTCTTGACCCAAGATTTGATTAAGTTAACACTTGAACACTCACATATATGGCGTAGTTCGTATTCAATTCTAAATATTTGTCGTACAGTAACGTAGACATCGTTATTTTTGTAAATATTTTATCAGTGCAGAGGCGAAGAGAGAATACTGACCTTTGCGGCCGAAGTCAGCCTGTCGTAAAAGGCGACAAAACAACCCACCCTAGTCTGGATGACGACCACCTTTGCTCTTAAGTATGCCGCCATAATAACTTTAGTGACCCAAGTTCTTGTACCCTTATGGGACAGCAACGTGTTCACTCTCTAACGATTTTTTAGAAATCAAGTGTTGCTATTTGCAAAAAAATTGTCAGACCCTGTACTAAACTACCTTCACTTATCTAAGAAGTCATACCAATAAATTAGGTTAGATTTAAAGAATTTCCCCTTAAGTACTATAAAGCTTATTTAAGATCAATATTAAGATATAACTATTACGTGTTATGTTGGTTTAAAGCTGTTATACAAAAAATCTTAAAGTTTATGTTGAAAAATTTATAGTTTTAAATTTTCACAATCTTTATATCATGTGGCAAATTATTGTAGTTGGATGTTTTCAAACATACCTACTACCATTCCTAGTTTGTCAGTTAGGAGCTTTATTGAAGTTTCATCTCTTCCTTCATGGTGTTGATATTTTTATCAAAAAGTTTGAGATTAGACTGCTTTTATTTTGTTTACTAATGTGCATGTTATGTGACATTTAAATAAATAATAAAAAAATAAGATAAATTGCAGGAGTGTCGGCTCCGATGGTATGGCCACGTTTTACGGCAACAGGATGCTTACGTGGGAAATAAATGTCTGGCCATGCCGCCTCCGCCGGGCTCCGGCAGGAGGGGTAGACCCAAAAAGTGCTGGCTTGACGTCGTAAAGGGTGATATGCGTGCCAATGGGCTCACTACCAGGGATGCTGAAGGCCGTGCGAAGTGGAGTAGAAAAAGTCGGAAAGCGGACCTCGGGCACTGAAACGGAAGTTTAGGTTGCGACCGGGATACAATGTTGGGATGATGATGACTAATGTGCATGTTATAGAATGTCACTATTTTGGTAGCAAAGGAATTTTATTCAGGTTTTATTTCGCTGTTCAAGTGTCAAACAGTAACCCGTAAATAACGCTTCAGTACACCTATGTCATCTACATTCTTGTTCCTTTTTATCTGTAAACGTAGAATCCAAATACTCTCTGTGAACTAGTAGATACTTTTCCGGTATCTTAGTCATGGTCAGTGAGAATATTGACTTGCGGCTAGGGACGCCCTGTCATAAAAGGCTTCTAAACAACTCTAGCTTGGACATAGGGCTTCAAGCCCATTTCGATGGTAACCAGTCCTGGTCAGCAGCAGGTTCTAGTTCCTCTATGTGAATGACGGTATGTTAACGATGCCTCTGACGTCACAGGATGAGTTAAAAAAATGGCAGGCAGACCGACAGCTTCCGCACGCGACGACGTCTGAACGAAAAAGAGGGCCCTGGCACCCACTTGCGGCGCTTTATATAGAAGCGGTCGGCCTGTCCCTCACTCGTCTCCACTCCACACTCCGGTGGCGACTCTCATTGGTTGCTTATATTCCAGACGTGATTCTCATTGGTTGTCCAAACATTAGATTCTGATTGGTCGTTTATACTCCGGAAGTGATGGAAACTCCCTTTGGTTGTTTTAAATATTAGTCAGTGTTGCCAATAAGATAATTTTGAGTTCGATATTCCTAACAATATTATATTAACTGTCAGCTTGTTAGCACAGCAATAAATAATCCTAAAACGTCCTTAATATTGGTCGGCTCACAGAGTCATCCCATAAGCCTATTGTAACATTTTCTTTTATTCTATAAACCTTATCTAATCACTTATTTAATGCTTTCGGGTTAAACCACCCCAACCTCGATCCAACTTGTCAACAGAGAAATAAAATGAAACTTTGGGGTGTATTAAACATTTTTATTTTATTCGGGCCGTTTTCGTACAAAGTTTTATTTTTATCTGTAACTAACTTTAGGAAGGGAAAATGTCGTTCGGTTTTAGCGTTGGTCGAATGGGTGAAAGGTCGACGATATATGGGTATGCTTTAAGCTTTATGCTATAGTATAGATTTTATTAGTGTTGAATACAGATTGCTGGTAGATCGTGTAGTATACCATAAAAATACGACCAATGCAAAGAGGATGGTCTTTTTATTACTGTAGAACAGACAGGCTAATGGCCCACTTAATATTAAACAGTTAGTTATGAAAACTAGCGGTACCAAAGGCACCACCAACACGCTGCCGTCTTCGTAAAGGAACTGGAACCGGAACACAACACAGGGTTATTATGGCGGCATACTTAGAGACCAAGAGTTTTCATCCAGATGGTCTAGGAGCTATATCACCTAGCTAGAGCTGTTTGGTCGCTTTTTACGACAGACTGCTTCAGGGCGCAGGTATCTGTATTCTTAGTACTGCACGGAGAAAATAACCTTTATCCATGCAGGGGCGGAGAAAGAATCTCTGCGGCCGAGGTCGGCCTGTCGTAAAAGGCGACAAAACGACCCACCCTAGCTACGTGGTAGGGTCTCAAGCCCGTCTGGATGGCGACCACCTTTGGTCGTAAGTATGCCGCCATAATAACCTTGTGTTGTGTTGCGGCATTAGTGATCCAAGTTCCTGTAGAGTATGGGACAGCAGCGTGTTCGCGATACCACTGACGTTGCAAACACCCATAGGCAAGGGCAACTGCTAAATTCTAAGCGGGCCGTCAGCCTGTCTGCTGTCCAACAGCAATAAAAAAAATCGCATGGGTTGGATGGTGGCCGTCGTCTATGGACGTTTGCAACACCAGAGGCATTACCAACGCGCTGCCGACATCTAAGAAATTCTAAAATGCCTTTTTTGAATAACCCCATAAGCGATGGGAAAACCTTAGCTGGAAGTTCATTCCAACTCCGGAGAGGACGCAACATGAACGTTCTTGAGAACCGTCACGTACAAGAGAGCAGAAGCTCTAGGAAATGTGGATGAACGCCCAACCGATAGAGCAGTGCGATGGTAGAAAGACGACGAAGGCACCATTCTTAACAGATTCTCAGAACACTCGCCATTACACAGACAGGTAGAATTTGCAACAAAACGCAGTCTCTACAAATACCGAGCGTTTTTTTGTTTATAGCTAGAGTTCAGCAGATAGGCAGTCGGTTCACCCTGGCAGATGGTCACCGTCGCCTATGGACGTTTGCAGCACCAGAGGCATTACCAACGCGCGGCCGGCCTCGAAGAAATTTTATAACGCCTTTTTATGAAGAACCCCATATCGTACCGCGCTGAGAAAACCTCAGCTGGAAACTCATTCCCGCTCCTGAGAGTACGCGTGTCTAGCGTGTCTAGAGCATCTGTGAGAATGGGTTGGCAGCTAATGTACTTATTATCAAGAATTATAGATGCAAATTGCTTTTTACTGTAATTTAATAAATAAATAAACATAATATGTAAGAGATGAGCGAAAATTTATTACCAACGTCGATGTTCGTGCAAAGTGGAATACTAAAAGTTGTATACCTAATTTCTACGTCCTGATGTAGTGCGTAGAAAAGGAGGTTCGGGATAACGTGATTACTTATGGATTATTTACATACATATATATAAATTACGCCTCTTTCCCGTAGGGGTAGGCAGAGACCACTTCTTTCCACTTGCTACGATCCTTACATACTTGTTTCGCTTCGTCCATTTTCATTATTCCCTTCATACATGCCCTTCGGTTTAGGGTACTCTTGACCTGGCTTTTTTTCAAGACGTCCCTGATCTGGTCTCGAAACGTCCGCCTAGGTCTATCCCTTCCAACACTTCCATTAACACTCGCCTCATACACTTTTTTCGTCAATCGTTCTTCATTCATTCTCTACATGGCCAAACCATCTCAGCATATCTTTCTCAATTTTTGTCACTACATCTTCTTTCAAACATGGATTATTTAGCACTGTTATAATTTGAATATGCGATGAAACGAAAAAGCGACTCCAAAAAGAGACAAACATATTCATAAATAGGATTTAACCTGCAAGAGAATGAGATAAAATACGAGTATTATTATACTAACTTCGTGTATACAGTGTTTCCTACAAGCTTCGTTTCCTCCTTGTTTTTTCGAGTTTTCGTAGCTTTTATATGCTAATATATGAAATGCAATATTTTACATTAAAATATAAAATGATTTTTAAGCATGGTAAGAATATTGTAAAAATAATCAAAAAAAATTATTGCTGTAGGACAGCAGACAAACTGACGGCCTACTTAGAATTTAGCAGTTACCGTCGCCTATGGATGTTTGCAACACCAGTGACATCGCGGACACGCTGCTGTCCAATAAGGGTACAGGAACTTGGGTCACTAATGCCGGAACACAACACAAGGTTATTATGGCGATATACTTAAGACCAAAAGTAGTCGCCATCTAGACTGGCTTGTAGCCCTACCACGTATCTAGTATGGGTTGTTTTGTCGCCTTTTACGACAGGCCGACCCCGGCCGCAGAGGTCAGTATTCTTTCTCCGCCCCTGCATGGATAAAAAATTATAATTATCATAATACTCCTGATACTCTCTGCTCTGAAATTTCACTTGCCGATGTGAATGAATTGCACACATATTTTTTTTTAAATACATCTTTAAAATAAGTTAATATAAGCAGTATAGACAATTATTTATCAAACCCATCTGATCATGATTACCAATCTTAATTTCAAAAGTTCTTACTATAGACATATTCAGATCAATGTGTCAATCAAATTCCACGTAATCGGGGTTAACACTGAAAATCACTGCTGTGTCGATTTATTTTTACCTTTACATACATATATATAAATTACGCCTCTTTCCCGTAGGGGTAGGCAGGGACCACTTCTTTCCACTTGCTACGATCCTTACATACTTGTTTCGCTTCGTCGACTTTCATTATTTCCTTCATATATGCCCTTCGGTTTAGGGAACTCTTGACCTGGCCTTTTTTCAAGACGTCCCTAATCTGGTCTCGAAACGTCCGCCTAGGTCTATCCCTTCCAACACTTCCATTCACACTCGCTTCATACACTTTTTTCGTCAATCGTTCTTCATTCATTCTCTCGACATGGCCAAACCATCTCAGCATACCTTTCTCAATTTTTGTCACTACATCTTCTTTCACACCACAACGTTACCTTATCTCACTATTTCTTATCCTGTCACTCAGTTTAACTCCTATCACACTTGTTAACGCTCTCATCTGAACTGCATTTATTCTGCTTTCATGTTTCTTCTGCCATACCCTTTCTAATATATCATATCATTACTTTACCCTTTCTAATTCTTAACACGCTCTTACACATTTTGAGATTGGCAAATCAGTGCCTAAAACATTGAACTTATCTACAAAAAACGTGCTTCATGGTTATTACATACCTACATATATATGACAATTATATATGTATAGGTACACACAACGGTGTTGGATAACACAAATTATTCAGAGTCATGCCCGTCTGAGCTTCGCTTGAGTGATAAGGAGCTAAATTGGTGTGGACAGAAGGAATAACAATGCTGCAATGTATATACTGCAATGTAATACTGTAAACTAATTAAAAATTAAATTTGGAATCTCATTATAAATTAAATAATTCGTTTAAATTTAATGATAGAAAATATGTTACGTAAACAAGATAATCACAAAAAGAAAAGTGAAAAGGAGCCGTAGACCGAATTAAACGGAGGAACCAGATTAAAGATAATAGAGATGGAATGATCTATTAATTTAGTTTTTTAAAAATAAACCGTCTCCTCTAATCACGAAAACATAACTTAAAAAAACTTTTCAGTTTAGCAGTGCACTGGGGGTAAATTGGATTTAAAAAATCGTAGTAAGACTTTCCTCTACCTCTGTAGAGTAAAATACAAATATACATGCAACTATCTGTTTTCTACGAAACAACAATCCAAAGCTGAATACAAATTATAACCAAAATTTTTATTACCAGCAGACTGTCTACTAGATCATATCAATATGTAGGTTTTACATAAATAAATCATTTACATTCAACCATTTTTGCATTATCATATAAACAAAACTATAAATCATGCATATCTTTGAAGTTTACGGCTTTAATGCCTTAATAAATCAGGATGAAAGTTGCCAGTCATCCGCCATTTTAGGTAAATTATCTACACAACAAAATGGCCGCGCCGCGTGTAATCGACGCTAACAAAGTTTTATTTCGCTCAATAAAGGTTACTTAGTAATAATTTTAAATTTAATTAAGGATAAATTATATTTGTGTAAAATTGATCGTATTGAATATTTTTAAATTTAAGCTTTTACAAAAATCATAATGCAAGTAACAAAAGTTTCCAATTACAGATAAAAATTAAATAAGCAATTTTTATATGAATAAGTAAAATTAACGACACGGTTTGCTCAGTAGTTATTCAAATGATCGTGCCTGTCAGTTCAATCCCTATGGGGGCCCAATATTTGTATATGTATCTGCTTTGGGCGTGTGTCCGTAAATTATATGTTTGTGAACAACCACTGCGATACAGGTGTTCTTCTAATCTAGAGAATTATGAAGAAACTGTTTTGCAAGATATTTACAATACGGATTAGAAAAAGTACCGCCAACACGCCCTTCTTTACGTAAAATGCCTAATTTCTCACCGTTAATACTATTGTTGATGAGATACTAGTAGCTCCGTGCAGCGGCAGAGTAAGAATACCGTCGCCTGTCACCTGTCGTATGAGGCGAAAAAACTACCTTAACTACGTGGTATGGCCCTAAACCCGTCGGGATTGTAACCACCCTTGGTCTTAAGTATGCCATCAAAATAACGTGTTGTGTTCCGATTGTGTAGGTTCCTGTACAGGGGTACAGGAACCTACACAACCGAACATAGGGATAGGAACATAGGGATGAGACAACAGCGTGTTCGCGGTACCTCTAGCTTCACAAACATTCATAGACGACGGTAACTACTTACTATTAAGTAGGCCGTAAGCCTATTTGCTGTTCTTCAACAATAAAAAAAGTTACATAAATTGCTTGAAACTGTGCGAATATCTATAAATTCTTTTTTAAACCTTAACTGGGATAGTGATATTGAAGTCAAAACCCACATTGGAATCGCCCGTAGTACCTTCAATAATATGAAAAAGGTTCTTTGCAGTCACAATCTCAAAATAGCTTTGCTCGTTCTGCAGTGTTATATATGGTCCATACTTCTTTATTATATACGGATGTGAAACCTGGACACTTAAAAAGCAACTCCAAAAACGTGTTGTGTTTATAGAAGCATTTGAAATATGGGTCAAATGACCGAATGGCCAATGCTGAAGTTTTGAGTCGAGGTGGGAGGCAGCGCGAATTGATCCAGACTGTAAAAGGAAGAAAGGTTGAAAGAACTTTTGGAACTGACAGTCAAAACTTTTCAACCTCGTCAAGGATCGGAAGAAGTATGCGAAGCTGACTGCCTACCTTCACTAGTTGGAGAGGTATAAAAAGAATAAATAAAACCTACAAAGAATAAAATAATTTTTTCTAGTATTTAATCTGCATTAATTCCTTTTTACAGCTAAACGTATAAATGTAATCCTGCTTTAACAGATCCCTTTGACGCGGCTGGTATTTATGTCGACATGAAAAGCACGAAAGTTCGTCAATTGGGCTATTAATTTGTTTTCGCAAAAGGGGCCCAATCGGATTGTTGTACACTTGATTGATTTTAACCTCTTTAATATGATTGGCCCTTTCAGGAGAATTGAGTTTCCTTTACAGGTTTTATATATTCTAAAAAATTTATGATAATTCTTCTGTATTACTTTATAAGTAACAAAACTACAAATACCTTATACCCTACTTTTCAGCAGTCGACCTTCGTGGCAAAACGAGTGTCGCACGACGGAACGCATGCGGAGGTCGCGAGTTTGATTTTTATCACAACTCTGGTTGTTTGTGTATAATTTGTATTTATTTTGAAAAGAAAAGTATATAAGTAATGTAATAGTGGTTTAATACCTATATAACACAAGGTATTAAATGGCACTGTGTAAAATTTTCCAGTATATTTACACAACTCTACAAAAATAATTTTTTGTTACCCTTTTTTTTGGTTTCGGGGAAAAACCTCTCTTGACGGGTTCCCCCGGCCCGGGGGAACCGAGGGATATGTGGGACTCCGGGAGAGATGTTCAACCATCCAACTACCCACTAAAAACCCCGCTGTTCTCTGCTGATCACGTCGCCCGGGCCGGCGCCGGCCCGCGCTTGTCTCAAGGCGGGCCTCTTCTAAAGTGTTGGCGCCAGGGGGGTCAGGGTTTCGTCCCCCGATGCTCTCCTGTAATAACTAGGAGTTGAGGGGGGGCGCGGAACATCACGCGGCCCTCTCCCTCGCGGCAATAGTGCGGGCGGCGGATCCTCCCCCGAGGGGCCGCCCGTGGCCGCTTTCTACGGAAGCCCGAGGATCGCCCCCGACCATGGAAGACTTGATGAAGCCTACATTAACCGTTGCTGCAGGTTACACAATCCATTTGCATGATTTTTGTGGTATGTCTACTTGTATGTTATTTTATTGTATTATTATTATTTTTTGACATTTGTAATTTTGATTTTTATTATTTAACTATTTTACTTTATTCATTAATTTATAATTTTTTTTGTTATTGATTGATTTTTGTAATGTAAATAATGGACCATGTTGTTCGACAAATAAATAAATTATTATTATAGTAAGCAGTTACCGTCGCCTATGTATGTTTGCGACGCCAGAGGCACTGCTAACACACTGGCGTCTGCGTAGGGGAACTTCTAGTTCGGCTCGGTCGCTTATGCTAGAATACAACACAAGGAATAACCATGGTGAAATCTTTAGAGACCGAGGGTGGTTTCCATCCAGGCCAGCTTGTAGCTATACTACCTAGCTAGAGCTTATTTGGTCGCTTTTTACCATAGGTTGCTTCGGGCTGCAGGTGTCAGTATACTTACTCCGCCTCTGCACGGAGAAAACAACTAAATAACTTATTATGACTTAACCGGGAATTTTAAAAAACATTCTTTTAAAAACAAATTGAAACAAATGTTAATTGAAAAGTCTTATTATAACTTAGATGAATATCTGAAGGACAAGTTTCTTAATTAAAGGCAAGTTATTATGGAATTGACATATAAAATTGATACATATTATTTTATTGATTTGATAAATGACACATAAATTATTTTTTCTTATTTCTTAAAATTAATTTAATTCCATATTTCTGTGTTTCCAATTAATAAAACAATTAGATATAGTAAAATTATAATTGCAAATAAATGAATATGTTACTATTATTTTCTAATAATTTGAAGCACAAAATATCTTAGAATCTGAGATTCTCTCAACTGAGTTAACGAATAAGTACCGCTGCCAAACTTATTTTTTTAATAGATTTTGTGATCGGTTTTGAGTGATTTCAAGTATTATATAGTGTAAATTAAACGTTAATCTTTCATATAAACATAAAATTTGTATATAAATTACTCTCTAAGCCACTTAATTTCAATAAGAAAATCTATGTGATACAGTGTTTTGATTATTTTTATAGAACTACCTACAAAATAGACTAGTGATCGTATAAAGTTTATATTTTGTAAAATTATTTATAGAATATAACAAATCATAAGTGTTTATTAATCAGTATTAAACAAGTATCATATTCTACATAATTGTATTATCAAGATGCAGACCGGATTATTGCACTCGCCACCGCTCACTCGCAAGACGGCACAATTGTCGGCATCAGACTCCAATATACCAAAAACCACATCACATTCAGTTGAAAATGTGTCTGATATATGTGTCAGTGTGCCGAAAAAGCAGCGGACGTGTAAACAGACAAATGAATTTACAGAGTTAAAGAATTTTATCAATAGTCTTATAGATACCCAAAATAAAAGACTAGATATTTTGGAGGAGCATATAAAGGACGTGAAAAACCTAACTAATTCTGTTAATTCGAGATCTCAGGAAATAGAAGTGGGACTGAATTATATGTCGGAACAGATTAAAACTGTGGAGTCTAAAATAGATTCCCTTGAATCAGACAAGAAGAATTTGTCCAGTAATATAATTTTTCTGGAAGAAAAAATAGATAATATTGAGCGGCTTTCACTTAAAACAAGCATAGAAATTAGAAATGTTCCTAAACGCACCGAGGAAAGTAAAGAAGATCTATACAATTCTATACAAAAACTAATGGCAGTCCTAAAACTTGACTATAATATAAATGACATCCGTGATGTTCAACGTAGTCGCAACAATAAAGAAAAGAAGTTTTCCTCGATCATAATCGAATTCCAGAATACCTTAAAGTCATCCACCCTCCTAAAGAATGTTAAAAACTATAACAAAGAACACAGTAACCAGCGCCTCGCAGCAAACCATCTTGGGATAAATAACTTAAACAGCCCAATATATATATCTGAATGCTTGACCTCGAAGGCTAAAAGAATACTTTTCCTTAGTCGGGAGTTCGCAAATAAGTATAACTATTCATTCTTAAGTATAACTATTAAATAATGTGTTTTAAATAATGTGTATAAAAATAAATTTGTATTGTATTGTATATATAGATTTGTATATATAGATTTGTATATAGATTCTGTTGGACATCCGGAGGGAATGTTTACCTACGTAAGGAGGAAGGGTCGCAGTATATCTAAGTCAAAAATGAAGTACGCCTGGAAGAATTGAAGAAGGAAATTTGTAACAAATGACTAATTAGACTAATCTATTTACATAATACACATTTTCCATATGAATGCACTCAATATCTTTTATCTAAAAATATATGTACAAAACAATGTGATTGTCACTACTTAAAACACTGTACTTATATACTTAAAATACTAACCTACAATCTATCTTTGAATAAATGTAAATACATTATTATGAAGAATGGAATGAAAGATCAAAATATAGTACATATACACTTAAAAACTGCATACACAAAGATCAATATTATAAATATTAATTGCTTACACAAACCCAATAAATTTGAATACATAACTAATTATAACACATTAAATATTACATACTACTTTATATCTATTTTATACAAAAAACAAAACCTATTCCAAGCTACTGTACATTATAACAACATACAAATAAACACTTCCTACACTCTTACACTAGTCCAACATTTTCATATATTACCAAGATATTTCATATGCATATTTAACTTTAAAATTAAAAAAAGGGATAAATTTGGTTGTCAGGTGAATAACAAGTATATACAGTGTTTCTTTAAAAAGTTTTCTAGATGGGAAATTTTAAATTGTTATCAGTACATAAATCATACTACAAATGTTCAAATTATTATAAACATGTTAAAAAACTCAATTGTCATGTTTAACCTATTTATAGAAAATCATAATTGCAGTATTAATATTACAAATGAATGTTATGCATTTATTTCTCTAATAAACATAGCACAAGCTATAGTGTTACTCGTATATTGTTATTATGCTACTCAATTTAATATAAATATTATACACATACAATATATACACTGTAAATACTTGGTTCACAATTGCCATAGTTCACTAAATTTACATAATAAATTCACAATGCAAATCATTTCTAAACAGTATATTTTTATGTCATACAGTGTAATGGTTTTCTTTGAGTTATTTGACCATGTTAAACAGAACCTATTATTGTTATTATTTTGTTTTAAATCTTTACAGAAGACAAATTTAAATATTTAAAATTCGATTCACCAATGATTTTAACAAGGGAAATTGACTGTACTGATCAGAATGTGGAATGTGTTTTACTCAGTGATTGCAAATTATGTTCAAAGGTTTTAGACTTTAATAATTATAGGTCATTAACCTTATTAATGACTAATATCAGAAGTATACATTGCAATTTTGACACTTTATTGGTGTTTATAACAGCTTTAAATTTTCCAATTGATGTATTGGTTCTCACTGAGTGTTGGACAAATGAATTCAACCCTCCTCCCAACATAACAGGATATCAAAAATTTTGGACTAAAAATACTATTAATCAAAATGATGGAGTAGTTGTTTTTGTTCGTGACAATATTAATAATGTTGATGCATATGAACCTTCATTTAGTGAGGGTAACTGTCTAGTTGTGAACATAAATTCAGAATATAGTATTATTTGCACATATCGCCCACCCTGTTTTAGAAATACTTCCAGCTATTTATTTTCCTTAGATAAACTTTTGAGTACAATAAAGACACATAATATAATTTTAACAGGTGATGTAAATATCAACACCCTCGATGAAACAAATGAATCAGCCTGTGAATATATAAATATACTGGCATCGCACGGACTGAAACAAGGTATTGACAAACCAACTAGATTAAACTCATGCTTAGACCACTTTATGATAAAAACATACAGAGTTTGGAAAACAGTAGTATTTGAACAACAAATTTCAGACCATAATCCAATACTCCTTAATATTAATGATAATTCAGCAGTTCCGTCTTGTAGTCATCAAAAAAGGGTATTAATAAATCACGGTGAGGTTTGTCGAGAAATCACAGATACCGACTGGGATAATGTTTATGATTGCAAAGATGCTAATATTGTGGCTAAATTAATTGTAACGCAATTAAATAATATAATCAATAAAAATACTAAAGTATGCTTATTGCCGAGGCGACACCAACCTCTTAAACCTTGGATAACAAAAGGGGTAGTAAAGATAATTAGAAAAAGAGATAAAATGCACAAAGAAGCTAAGAATGATCCACAAAATGAACATAAAAAAGAAAAATATATATTATATAGAAATACGTGTAATAGAATTATAAAAAGTCTAAAGAAAACCTACTATCAGGAAAAGTTTGTAAAATATAATAAAGATAGTAAAAATACCTGGAAGATTATAAAAGAAGTATGCAACATAAACACTCAAAAAGAAATGCAAAAAGACCTTCTGAAGATAGGAAATACACCCGTTGAGTCCCTCAATACAGTTAATAGCTTTTTTTGTTCCGTAGGCAGTATATTAGCCAGAAATATACTTGATATAACAAGAAAGAATGAACAGGAGTTAGCCATTTTATCGAAATCAAAAAATACACCAGTTAATTCTATGAACTTTTGCCCTACTGACGCTTTTGAAATCAAAAGAATCATTTTAGGATTAAAATCAAATACAGCCCCTGGATGGGATAAAATTAGTATCAATCTCTTGAAGGAAAATATAGATGTCCTTGTACACCCAATTTGTTATCTTTGTAACCTTAGTTTAGAAACTGGAATTTTCCCCCAGTCTTTTAAAGAAGCTGTAGTATGCCCTATTTATAAATCTGGTGATAAATGTCAACCTACAAATTATAGACCAATCTCATTACTTTCATCACTTTCAAAGGTTTTAGAAAAACTTGTTAATGACAGATTAGTAAAGTATCTTGAAAAAAATAGTTTTATTAACTCAAATCAATATGGGTTTAGAAAGGATAAATCCACTGAAGATGCAGTGCTACAATTGACTTCCATTATCACTAATCATCTAGATGCTGGAAAAAGATGTATTGGAGTATTTCTTGATTTACAAAAAGCTTTTGATACAGTCTCGCCCTATATACTTTTAACCCGACTAGAAAATCTTGGAGTCAGAGGATTAGTTCTGAACTGGTTCAGTAGCTATCTGCGGGACAGAGAACAAAGTGTGCATATAGATGACCTTGAAAGTAAAAAGTTAACGTGCACTTTTGGGGTTCCACAAGGTAGTACGCTTGGACCTACTTTATTCTTGGTATATATAAATGACCTTTTTACAAACCTTCTACCTGGTATGGATCTAATTATGTACGCTGATGACACGGTTTTAATCACTCATGGAAGCAACTGGATTGAGACATTTGAAAAGACTGAGCTAGGCTTAGCTAAAATAACACATTGGCTTGAAAATAACTTGCTGTCTTTAAATATAAATAAAAGCAAATACATATGCTTTCACCTGTCCCATTTAACCTGTCCGGACTTAAGTAATGTTCTTAATATACATACATACCCATGCAACACTGGTAGCAATAGTGATTGTATGTGTCTAACTTTGTCTCGAGTATCATCTATTAAATATTTGGGTGTTGTTATTGACGAGAACCTCAATTGGAGTGATCATTTGACTACAGTAGCCTCCAGAATCAGAAAATTAATATATATATTTAAAAAACTCCGTACTGTGGCTGACCATACGTTATTAATACAGACATACAAAGCACTTGGTGGGTGCCTTGTGAGATATTGTATCTGTGCTTGGGGTAATGCGGCCACTTCACGCTTGATTGTAGTAGAACGTGCTCAGCGTGCGCTGCTCAAAGTGCTCCTGTACTTGCCCTACAGACATCCTACAATAAGTGTGTACGAAAAGGCGGAAGTCTTGTCGGTCAGGAAAACCTTTTTATATGAAATGCTTAGATTGTATCACAAGAAATTTGTACCAAACCTGAATATTAGTTCTAAACGTGTGGACATGTGTCCGCTTCCACGAGTCAGGACAGTATTAGCGCAGAAACATATATTTTTCACGGCCCCTTTTATTTATAATAAAATTCTCAAAAGTAAACCAATAAAAAGTGAATCTAATAATTATTTTAAACATTATATAATAAGCTGGTTAAAAACACTTAACTATGATGATGTGGAAAATTTACTAAAAATAGGGAATTGAAATGTAATATCGCACTCTGTCTCTCTCTCTCTCTTACACACATATACATGCACGCACACACATATATATGCAGGCACACACACACACTTACACATACACACGCACACAAACATACACAAACACAAGCGAGCTCATTAGTTTGTTATGGGTCTGCTTAGTTATATAGTTTGGTTTCTGTTTTCTGCCTTTTTTGTAATTTTATGATCATATGCATTATATTATTGATCACAAGAGAGGAACCTGGCCCCCGAGATACAGTGTAAACTAGTTCAGGGGCCAGGTGAATTAAACTAGATATGTATATGTTACTTTTCAGAAATAAATTTATTATTATTATTCCTCTTTATTTATTTTCTTTTCTAGTTATTTACATTTTTCAAAATAATTTACATTTCATTTTATAAAATACTTATTAATATTAAAAAATAATTTATTTTATAAAACGATATTTACAAAGAAATTAAATTAAAAAATATAAAAAACTGTCCGTCGCTGGGAGCGAGGCCTAGGGCCCAAGCTACCGGTGGTTAGGGCTCCAGAGACAGGAATCTCCTCACTATGCGTGCCGTGCTTAGGAGAACCGCCTTCTGTATCCGACCCTTCACCCATTTACCTAGCGAAAGCCTCTCTAGGTGTTTATCGAAGCTCTTCGCTATAAGCCCGTTCACTGACACCACTATCGGTACGATGCTCGTTGATTCCATGTGCCACATGGCGGCAACCTCGTGAGCGAGATCTAAATATTTTGTAATCTTGTCAGTTTCTGCTTTCACGAGGTTACCATCATGTGGGACACTAATATCAATGATCATCGTATGTCTCGCAGATCGATCTATTATCACAATATCAGGCTTATTGGCAACAATAGTCCTGTCTGTGATAATAGATCGATCCCAGTAGAGCGTGATATGGCCACTATCAAGAACTGACTCAGGCGTGTATTTATAATAGGGCACTTCTGAAGATATAAGCTTGTATCGAAGGGCAAGTTGCTGATGGATGATTCTGGCCACTAAGTTGTGTCTGTGCAAATACTCAGAGTTAGCAAGACGAGAACAACCAGAAGTAACATGCCTAATTGACTCACCAGGACAGTGACAGGCTCTACACGTGTCGATCGTGCCGTCTTTTAGGATGTACCTCCGGTAGTTGTTCGTCTTAATAACCTCGTCCATAATTGCACAGACAAAACCTTCGGTTTCCCCAAAGAGGTCACCGAATCGAAGCCAGTTCACCGATGCCAGCAGATCTATATCGGGCACATATAGTGCTCGATAAAATCTACCGTGCAGCTCCTTGCTCTTCCACACATCCATACGCTCAGCAGTACTCATTACTTCAGGCCTGCTCCAGCTCTCTTTTGCAAGAGAGAGCGGGGTGAGTCCCTTGTCTACTGCCTTCATATCCCGATGCATCCCCACGTTGGTTTTGAGAAAGTATTCCCGGAGCTTGCATATCTCACGGTTGTGCAGATTTTTGGCATTTAGCAGACCTCGCCCTCCGCACTTCCGTGGGATATACAATCTCATAACCGATGATCGTGGGTGATGAATCCGATATGAAGTCATCATGCAACGAACCCTTCGATCCAAGGCATCCAGCTCTGTCTGAGTCCACCTTAGTATACCAAAGGAGTAGGTCAGCGATGGCATAACCCATCTGTTAATGGCGCGAATCTTGTTACCACCTGAGAGGAAGGAGTTCAACACTTTTCTCAGGCGGCTAAAAAATTTCTCCTTTACCAGCTGTTTTATGTCTACGTCATCGATACCTAATGATTGTGATATACCAAGGTATTTGTAGGTGTCACCTTCAGAGAGAGATCTGAAGGACATATTTACAGAGAGTTGTAATTCGTTTGAATTGACAACTCGCCCCCGCTGTACATGCATAACCGCACACTTGTCCA
This sequence comes from Malacosoma neustria, assembly GCA_963693495.1. Taxonomy (NCBI): domain Eukaryota; kingdom Metazoa; phylum Arthropoda; class Insecta; order Lepidoptera; family Lasiocampidae; genus Malacosoma; species Malacosoma neustria. Next base: position 5,912,426 of record OY856397.1, read on the forward strand.
CGCCGAACTCCATTCCTATAGAACTACTGAACCTTTCAGTTAGTTTTAATAGTTCTAGTAGGTCCGTTTTTTTTGACGCGAACAGTTTGAGGTCATCCATGTATAGTAGGTGAGATATGACTTCACCCCCTCTGCGAAGTTGAAAACCTAGTCTTGAATCCTCAAGCAGTGCGCTCAAAGGGTTCAATGCTAGGCAAAACCACAATGGGCTCAGGCTGTCACCTTGAAAAATCCCACGCTCTATTCTTAATAGTCCGTCTAAAAACCGTCCTCTTCCTGGGAGGCTAAGTCTTGTGACCCACTGTCGCATGCACGAACCTAGGAAGGTGCGTAGAGTAGCATCAATTTTATACAACTCCAACACCCTCATAAGCCATGAATGCGGCACTGAATCATAAGCCTTTTTATAATCAACCCAAGCAGTGCAGAGGTTTTTTCTATTTCGACGGACTTGTTTATTGATAGCCATATCTACGAGGAGGAGCTCTTTCGTACCACGGGACCCCGGCCTACATCCATTTTGAGTATCAGCCAAAATTTTGTTGTCTAAGAGATGTTTCATTAATTTTGTTCTCAAAATGGATGTAAGCAACTTGTAGATGGTAGGTAAGCAAGTTATGGGTCTATAATTTCTAGGATCCATGGTACTACCAGATTTGTGTATAAGGTGCGTGACCCCCGTGGTCATAAAGGATGGGAGGCAGCACGAGTTTATAGCATCTTGGAATTGAGTTGCCAAACAGGAGTGCGAAATCTTAAACCATTTGATCCAAAAGTTGTGTAAGCCGTCCGGTCCAGGACTTTTCCAGTTTTGGCACGAACGGATTGCACAACTTACGTCTGATGGAACCACTATGACTTGTTCCATCTCTGGAATAAGTTCACACCTCTGTTCAACAGCCCCTTTCCATTCGTTCTCAGTGTGACTTCCCGGAACAGACCAGATGCCACGCCAGAATTCCAGCGTTGCATCGTTATTTGGCAACTGTCCGTCAGCCACTAATACCTTCGAATGTTCCCAGCCTCTATACACACCTTTCTGGTTTCTTTGGAAGCGACAATTAAGGAAATATCTTTCTGTGCGTTCTTTATACCTGCGAATCCGGTTTGCCCAGGCATAGACTCTCTGTTTCAAGAAGTCTATGCGCTCCGTGACTCTAAGCATATAGTCACTAGATCCAATATCGGTTCCAGCAAATGCCTGAGTCACGAAACGCATCACCCTTGGTCGAGTATTTCCCGATCGAAAACAAATTAGTTTAGCTATTAGAGTTCGTGTTGCATTAATTCTACGTTCTATTCTGTACTGCCAGGCTGGTTTGTCATATGTTTTTTTTTTTATATTGGGGAATATTATTAAATTTCACACCAACAGTACGACACACGGCGACAGCCCCACAGTACAAAATAGAATGTGTCTCATCCAGATCTTTACTTGTTAATATATACGGTTCTAAAAGCTGGTTAAAATTACCCAAAATAGACAAACTATGTCTATGTATGGGTAGACGAGGTAGCTGTGGTCTATTTAGGGTAGGTATGTCTTTATACTCCTTAATTGCCTCCTCCAAAGTCCTCCTCATACGCTCTAAATCCTGGCTACTGACGGAATCAGTCCTATGAATATCCAAATCCGTATTAGATGGTGATGTTGAGGATACTTCCATCACAACATCACTATGTTGTAGAATTGGATATTGTGCATTTTCATTTATCCTAAGACTGTTCCGTACTTCAGTGCGTAGACGATCAAGTACAGGTTCGTCCAGCAGTTTTAACCGCTGAATGGCCCGCACCTGATCCGACAAGCGCTGTGCCGTGACAGTGGTATTTGGGTGAAGAACCTGAAACAGAGACAGCATCCGATCACGATACGCCGTGAGGTAGGTTCCCATCTTTGTAGCCTCAAAGTACGCGCGCATGACACTCTCATTCATCTCCCTAGTCCATCTCATGCGGCGCACTACACCACCAGTAGCGGGAGTCGGGCGCGGGGCGCTCCCCGCAGGCTCCAAGCGTGCTGATGGTGGTCGTCCACGTCCCCGCGTAGGTCTTCGACACGAGTTAGACGACGCTGTCCCATCCTCGTTGTTATGGCTCGACATCCCTCTGGCCAAATCTTCTGTGTTAGAGGTTGGTCGGGTGGAGCTTGGCGAAGTGGGTACAGCAGGTGGAAGGCGTGCGCGATTACGGCTGGCTATCTTGTCTGTTCATGTGACTTGTTTTATTTATACATATTAAATTTTACAACACTTCGAAAGCATATTTTCATTTTGACGTGAGTTGTCATTTTGAACTAATTTATGAGATTTTAGTTTTCAATAGTTTATTTCTTATTTTTATGATATATATATACTTGAAGGATTTATTTTCACTATTTATTCGTAATTGCAATGGCAAATATGTAAAAAGAAATCAGAAAACTATTTTTTAAATAAAAATTTTCAGACAGCCATGTGTCAGCATTCACAGACTTGACAGTTTATTATTATTATTATTATCTTTAGAAATATTGTACGCTTTAAAAAGGCAAACTGTTGATACAAAATGTACTTACCAACATTATAATGTACACAGTTCTAACAATAAATAAATGAAAAATTTTTGCAATATGTGACAGCCTTATATATAGCTGACGGATATATTAGACATATTTTATCCTCCCTGATATTTTACCCTCCCTGGACATCAAACGCCCGACCTTACCAGGCACTTAATTATCTACTGAGCCAGTAATCTTGTCAATACACTTTAATATACAAAATTTCTGAGAATAAATAATATAAGTTATGACATATTTCTTCAAAGGAATATGCTTTATACGTATATGAAGGTTTTTGACATAAAAATAATATGTTCAGTGATTTATCGCTTTCTTTGATGTAGCCTTCATTATTTATAAGGTCAAGAAGGTAATGAATAAAAAGGTTATTATTATGCGCAATACAAAGACTCTTTGAAGTTAAAACTTAAGATGTATGGAGTTACGAAAATAGGTAAAATTAAAAATGAGGCGTGTAGTTGCAGAAACCGCTATAACAATATTTGTTGGAAATTCGTAAATTGAACTCAACCCATGTTGATTTAGCGGGATTTGATTCGAAACGCAAAATAAAAGGTTAAATATAATATTGAAGTATACATGGAGGCATTTGTGTAATAAAAAGTTGATAACGCAACAAGTCGTCGTTGCTTGTCCAGCGGTGTGAGCATTCTCGGTAGCACCCGCAATTTTTTTTCATGTCTAAATTTTGATTTAAAATTTCTCCACCTCGTTCTTTACTAATCTTAAGTTCTTCACTTCTTCAGCTATCTGCTACAGTTTAATACTTCTGTCGACCAGTAGATATGTAGATTGTTTAGAGTGTTTTCTAACGATATGTAGTAATATTGTCAGAAACCGCTTTAGCATTAGTATATTAAAGGAAGTGTACAAGTAGCGCCTGCAAGTGGTTGAGAAACTAAAAAGTAACAGATGAGCGTGGTATGACCATAAAATGCGAAGGGACGAATATCTTATAACAAGAAAAATGATACAAATGAAAGTGGATGGATATAGGAGGAGGGGTAGACCAAAGAAAGGATGGATTGCGTAAGAGATGATATGGTGAAAAGGGTGTGAATGTTGGGACGACGGCTAACGGAAGTGTGGAAGGAGAGATACCGCCCCCACATAATGTGAGAGAGGGGCAGGAAGTAGAAGAAGTGTTCACAAGTTTATGGAAATGCCCTGGAATTCTATTATTGTATTTAAAGCACAACAATATTATACAACCCATAGTATATCCTACAACCCCCCCAGAGCACAGGATACCCGCTACGCATGTCTAAGGTGGATTTATGGGTTACACATATCGGATTTTTGAGGCATGTTACAATATTCACACTAAGCGAGAAAAACTGCCTACGCAGTACATGGATCGTGGAATTCGGATTGTGAAATCTTGATGCGTCTCCAAATGTGATATCACTAAACTACCATGTACGTAGTAAGATCTATCCGTGCTGGGGCGGAGAAAGAATACTGACCTCTGCGGCCGGGGTCGGCCTGTCGTAAAAGGCGACAAAACAACCCACCCTAGCTACGTAGTAGGGCCCCAAGCTCGTCTGGATGGCGACCACCTTCTGTCTTAAATATGCCGTCATAATAACTTTGTGTTATGTTCCGGCATTAGTGACCCAAGTTCCTGTACGCTTATGGAACAGCAGTGTGTTCGCGATGCCACTGGCGTTGCAAACACCCATAGGCGACCGTAACTGCTAAATCCTAAGTAGGCCGTCAGCTTGTTTGCTGTCCTACAAAAAAAATTATCGAAATAATATAATAAAAAAAAATACAGCGAAACGCACAAAGGATGATAGTCATAAAAAGGAAAACCTAATTATTGCAAAAAAAATACATACAGTACAGTAATAAGCCAAAAGTAAAATATTAGAGTCTTAAAGTTGGATTTACAATATATAAATCCTATATATTTATCACTTTTTAACGATAATACCGCCTATACAGGCGATATTATACAATAAGCACTCTATTACACTTAATAACTTTATATACATGAAAGTATGTGTATATCAGAATACCTACATTTTATTATTTCCACAAGCAAGCTCGAGCTACATAGATATAATTCAATCATCCAAAGTCACACAATGGAACGTAATGTTATTTATCGCAACGCAGGCGACTGTAAATCACGTTTCGTGTAATAGGGTACAAGCTTATATTTATTGACAGTAGTCTATGCGTTCAACATAAAATGTTTTTTTAATGTTGTGGAACAGCAGACAAGCTGACGGTCCAAGAGCATCACTTTTTTTTTATTGCTGTAAGACAGCAGACAGGCTAACGGCTTGCTTAGGATTTAGCAGTTCCCGTCGCCTATAAGTGCTTGCAACGCCAGTGGCATCGCGAACACGCTGCTGTCCCATAAGGGTACAGGAACTTGGGTCGCTAATGCCGGAACACAACACAAGGTTATTATAGCGGCATACTTAAGACCAAAGGTGGTCGCTATCCAGACGGGCTCGGAGCCATACCACGTAGCTAGGGTGGGTTGTTTTGTCGCCTTTTACGACAGGTCGACCCCGGCCACAGGGGTTAGTATTCTTTCTCCGCCCCTGCACGGATAAAATACGCTGTCTACTGGAACTTAAATCACTTAAGCCGGAATATTACATGGTTATGGGGGCGTATTTAGAGAGCTGTGGTTGCCATCCGGGCTTACTCCACCCCTTTACGAAGGAGAAATAATACTAACACCCCGTAATGTCGCACTATCATCACATAATGTCACATAACAATCAATCTGTCAAAAGTATAATGATTATCGTAAAGTCTTATTCTTTATTTAAAAGTAAAAATTTTTGAAGTTTTGTACTTATTTTAGAATTAAATAATGTTTGAAGAATACTTCTAAGACTACAAACCCTAGAGGATAAGCTTTACTCGTATCAAAATCGAGGGCTGAAAATAAATCGATACATTACTTGATTGCGATTTGTCCCGCTAGTTATAAATGTCCCAGATACTAGCTATCTTTGTGGGCATTGATTGATTAAGCCCAACGATTGCGGGCCAGTGGAGCGGATTGTGTCCACTTATTGGCTTTTTACCCTACTTTATGTTGGCAAATACAATACAAAATATTCTGTACATTTTATTCCTCATCTTGAAAGAATTTTCATTTCCTATGCCTTTCTACTTCTATATTCGATAATATTAATATTAAGAGGTCTCGTTATCAGAACATAAAATCTTAATTAAAAAATAATAATACTAGGGATCAGATTAATACGAGTAAAATTATTTAGGGTGAAGTAGGGACGTCCAGAAAAAAAATATCGATATTTTCTTCGATATAATATATCGTAGTGTTCCATCGATACTTTTTGATATATCGTACAAATATATCGATACTTTCGAAATATCCGGGTTCAATATTGTAGCAATAGCTAATGATCTGTTCAATGGTGCCCATTTGTTTGTTAATCTCGGTAGGAGACCTTTTTGATTAAAGGTTCTTCAATTACTAGATTTGTCAGTTTTGTTATCATGCAGTGCATTAATGGAATGACCTTCCAACTAGAACAATATTACAACTTATTAAATATCGCCAGATATTTTCTAAGTCAATTCTTTAAGCGGGCGTAATATATAATATAAAATAGAAGGTTATTGCAAAGGCTAGTATTTAAGTAATTCGGTGATTCACGTTTTATTTTTAACCAAGTTGCCAACCATTACTATAGGAATCAGTTTAAAAAAGGAATAAAATTTAGTTTAAATTTTTCGCGACATTTGATATTTCGGATAAAATATATTGATTGTAGATATCTATACTAGATGATTCGATAATATAGGATTGATGCGATATATATAACAGGTATATCGACATTTTATGAAATATAGATTTATATCGTGCAGTTCTATTCCGCAATCTTTTCTTTTATTGCTGTAGGACAGCAGACAGGCTGACGGCCCGCTTAGAATTTAGCTGTTACCGTCGCCTATGGGTGTTTGCAACGCCAGTGACATCGCGAACACGCTGCTATCCCATAAGGGTACAGGAACTTGTTCACTAATGCCGGAACACGGACCAAAGGTGGTCACCATTCAGACGGGCTTGAGGCCCTACCACAAGATCTCAATCTCAACTTTGAATATCAAATTATATAAACCAAAATTATTTATCGTTTACGCGGTGATCACGGGTCGATGGTCTTACCATAAGTCGAATATAGAGAAGTATAGGACGATGAGAACAACTTTGTATGTATAATGATTCAGACCTTTCTAAGGAAAATTAATTTTCGTCACCTTCGTGGTATCTTACGTTCATTATCGACTCAATGTGCTGATGATATAATGACTGGACATCACGGTACATCTACCTTATCGACTGATTTCATTACTTTAATTATCTAAGCATTGGTTAATAGAAGATCTAGTTCTTATTCATTCTTCCTGTCTCATACCTTATACTTTAGGCTTCAACTCATGAATAATACCGTCCTATTGCTGGACTCGGACCTTTTCTAGAGGGAACTGACAGTAAACTCGTCATTCTTGTCCAAGGCGGATTAGCGAGTTATACATATCAATGATCTCTGAGTGTAATACCTCTAAGTTACCAGGTACCTTCATCTTATAGAACTTATTATTTGGTCAGAAGTTTTAATCTCGAATACAAGGAGAATCAAAGCAATCAATCAAAGTTAAGCAAACCAAGTTGTTGCAAACAACAATCAACTTAAGGCGGCAGGATTTGAGGAAACTTTGTGGGATTCAGTAGAGAAATTGAAAAAAGTTTTTAAGTACATTTATCTATGCTCGGTTTTTTTTTTATAAAACGATTTGTTTTTGCACGGCTTGATTGTATTTACATGATTACGTGGTTCCGTTCAAATTTGTGATTTATTTTGTTTCTGTTGAACAGCAGACAGGCTGCCGGCCCTCTTGATAGTAAGCAGTTACCGTTGCAATGTTTCTGACGCCAAGGGCACCGCGAATACAATGTCCGTGTAGGGCAACTGGAACCTGGGTCACTTATATAAGCCACTATATCTCATTTAACTTCTATATATTATTTAATTATTAATATAATGGTAATTATTATATATTAGTACTTATGTTAAAAATACTGGCCCACTGAGATACAGTATTCACTAGTTCAGGGGCCAGTGTGATTTTCTCTAAGTCAAATTACTTGTTGTACATGAACTGCTGTGATATGTATCTTTTATTTTTAAAATGTGTATGTCATGTATAAATAATTAAATAAATAAATAAATAAAATAAACAACACAAGGTTATTTGGCAGCATATTTAGACAACAGTTACTGTTGCTGCCAACCAGACGGGCGAGAGACCTACTACCTAGCTAGGATTGTTTTCCGTCAGGCCATCCCGCAGGCCAGGCCACAGGGGTCAGTATTATAACTCCGCCCCTGCACGGAAAAAACGAATGCAGATATGGTTTAATACTAATCTAAGTACAGAGTTTTGATTTTGTTGATAATTCGGCAAAATGGCGCCAACACAAGTACACTAGAACTATGTATTTAATTCGATAGAAAGCTTTAGTAGCCATTTTTTTTTCGAGGATAAGCTAATTTGTCTATCTTCCAGCGGCAGGGGAGTCCGGAGTTGTGGGAAATTCTGTAAGACTACCAGCTAAAAACCCCGCTATTCTCCGATCGCCTAGTGCCTAGACTGAACAACTGGTCTCGCCAATTCCGTGGTGTGTGCCAATAAGGATTTGGATCCCTGACCGATCTTTTGTGTTAATTAACGATTTAGGGGTGCATGCGGATAGCACGCGTGTTCTTATCCTCGCGACATAGGTGCGGATGACGGAAACGCGACTTCCGCGTCGTTGGTCAGCTGCAGAAGCGCGGAGTCTGCTTCTACTCCGCAACATGCGTACCAGCATAACTGCCTCACACAAGAAGGTGACACACATGACGACTGTGTGGCCCACCGTATCTTCATCGCCCGCTCCACAACGGTGACATCAAGACGTTAGTCTTCTAGATCAAATTGAATATTGTAAACAAAGCTGTTAGCAAACTTTCAGCATAATAATAATAATGTTATTTGATTAAACTAATTAATTACCTTTCGTCAAATGAAACAATTAATAAATTCACGCGAGTTGAATCGTGAATGTGATTTCATGATTAATCGCCTTACATCGTCACCAGTCTAACACAATTGATTGCTTAATTACAATGTTATAGGGGGTGTTCTAATTAAATTCCTTCTACAAAGATGGTGAAGATTCCCATTAAAGCATAAACAGCTAAAAGCCAAACACACAGTCGACCTCGGTGACCTTTTTTTTAAAACTGGGAAAATCTTTTGCATAACACAAGTGCTCTGCTGCTTTCTTTAGAAATAGACAGCGCTGTGAATTAAATATACACACATTAAAAAAGTCTAAGCAACATGTACTAATTTAAATTTTAGGATGGTGGATGAGCCGCTGTATGGATGAACTTCCTGAATGCACCTGAGCCTTTCAGTAGCCCGGAGCCGACGGTACACTCGCACCCTTCTTGTATCAGGCCTAAACCCGAATCGCGACTCATCGGAAAACATAATTTTATCCCATTGTTCCTGGGTCCATGTTCTGCGTTCTCTACACCATTCATTTCGACGAGCACGATTCCCGTGACGTACCTGTGGACACCTAATTGGGCGTCGAGCTCGTAGGCCGTACTCATGCAGTCCATTTCGCACAGTTTGGGGACTTACATCAACACCACTTGAATTTTGTAGCTTCAAACTTATCTCTCGAGCGGTTAACATCGGCTGGTGTATTGCAGTCAGTAGTATGTACCGGTCTTGCCGAGTGGTTGTACTCCTTTTACGGCCTGGATGCTGTTCAGCGGGTTCCCTTGTATTATTGTAGCGCTGCCAAAGTCGACAAATAACACTTCTATGAATGCCAAAATGCCGAGATACCTGAGATTGATTACTTCCCGCTTGCAACATCCCTACAGCTCTTTGCATTTCATTTGCCTTCAAATGACGACGCTCCATGACGTAAATAATATCTAACAATTCAATTTTGTCGCTAACTTTATTTAAATTGTTGGTAAAATTATAAAATCAAGACTAAACATAGCAATAAAAACGCACTTAAATTCAAACAAATTCCCTTTCATTTAATTTTATGAAAAAAACAAAACATAATCGAAATTTTTTTACAACCAGCCAGTATGTCATCAATAACAAAAAAGTTTACATACCTACGCACTTTGAGTGAGTAAAAACTTATAAATTAATTAGTATAAATCGTAAATTTGTAATATCATGCATGTTGCTTAGACTTTTTTGATGTGTATATTTATTTAATGCTGAGGTAATCTATGAAGATTTTTATTCTTCTATTCACCGCATAATATTTAAATACTGGTAACCTTTTTAAAAAATATACATGCATATGAGTTGCCTGAAAGAAATCGTTTAAAGATAAGGCCACCTATTCTCGGCAATATTTAAATTATTCTCGTTTACTACATGTAGCTATTATAAATAACCAGCTGGATGACCGAGCTTTGCTCGGTATTTTTTTTTTATAAATTGTGTTTTTTGGAAATTAACAATTGATTTTCTTAGTCTAACCTCAAAGCAAACCCTCATTGACTTCGTGTTACTTAACAACGCCATCTGCTGGAATAGCTTTAGTGTTGTTGTGTCGTTAAAGCAATTTAATAAAAATAGTATTATTATTCGCCGATAGATGTCAGGAAGAGTCATTTTTTAGTTTAAATTGGGACTACTCAAAAGCTACCTTTTGACATTTTCTAGAAATGATTCCTAGCTAGATCGATTTATCGCCCCCGAAACCCCCCGTATACTAAATTTCATGAAAATTGTTGGAGCCGATTCCGAGATTCTATATATATATATATATATATATATATATATATATATATATATATATATATATATATATATATATATATATATATATATATATATATATATATATATATATATATATATATACAAGAATTGCTGGTTTAAAGATATAGGATTAGGTGTTGAATTGACATGTAACCTTCGTGGTGTACGATTTTTGAGTGAAACTTTTTTCATATGATACCTATGAGATTCTTCTTTAAAAAAATTTGCAACATGCAGTGCAACATTCGATTTTTAATTGTTTTTTTTTTAATTCAGCTTAGACCTGAAAGATGGATTTTTTTTTATTGCGTAGAACAGCAGACAGGCTGACAGCCCGCTTAAAATTTAGGAGTTACCGTCGCCTATAGGTGTTTGCAACGCCAGTGGCATCGCAAACACGCTGTTGTCCCATAAGGGTACAGGAACTTGGGTCACTAATGCCGGAACACAACACAAGGTTGTTATGGCGGCATACTGAAGACCAAAGGTGGTCGCCATCCAGACGGGCTTGAGGCCCTACCACATAGCTAGGGTGGGTTGTCTTGTCGCCTTTTACGACAGGCCGACCCCGGCCACAGAGGTTAGTATTCTTTCTCCGCCCCTGTACGGATGGATACTTCGAAAATCCGAGTAATTTTTGAATATGAGTTCTGATGCGGAACTCTAATGAACGTACGTTTTTAGTTTAAACGCTTTCGTAATGGAAACTTCAACTTGAAGAACAAACAACGTGGAAGACTCAGACATAGGTTAAGAACTGAAGAAAATAGGTGAATGGTGAAACAGGAGATGGTGGAAGCCGATCCGAGTCAAACTACCCAGGAATTAGCGGCATGGTTTAACGTTACCCTATTTTCAATATTGACTCATTTTCATCAAACCAATAAGATAAAAAGAGAAAAATTCAGAAAAAATTTATGTTGAAACTAGTGTTGCCTTGTTGAATCGGTACAGAAATAAAGGAATATTGGATCGATATATACAAAATGCAATAATACATTGATTAAATTCCCACTAATAAGCATATGTATTTTTTTAAATAGTGAAAAATATATTATAGGTGAACTTATATGCGAGTAATATGAATTATTGTCGAATTTTAACTGTAGTGACCCCTCAGGTTGCACACAACATTTTTAATTCGTTATATTTATATTTTTGAATAAATACTTTTTGGGTTATTTTTACTATGTATACTCTACATGGTCGAAGAGTATTCGAATTTATCGAATATATTAAAATTCCAAAATAAAAAGCGAAATCCGAAGCTATTATTCTGTTTTTTCTGGCTCTAATCTTTTTTCTTGCTTTTCTGGCAATAAACATCTTCTCGGAATTCTGTAAATTTATAAGGTTAGATCGTGTCCATCTAATTTTTAACTTCCTAATTTTGTTAGTACTTTAACAGAAAAACTCTTGTAAATACGTGAGAAACGTTCAGATGCAATAATAATAAATTAAATAAATATACTGGGACAAAATCACACGCCATCTAGTCCCAAACTAAGTAGCAGCGCACTTGTGTTATGGGTACTAGACGACTATTATATTACATATATACTTTTTTTTTGTAAATAAATATGGTACATATTATACATAAACAACGAGACTGGAATCGAACCCGTGACCTCCGCAAGCGTGCCAGAGTATATTTTACGTTACGGCACGCTGAACATTATAATAATACAAAGAAAGAAAGAAAATACGTTTATTTAGGACCATACTATAATACAAGCTTACTTACAAAAATAACATAAAATAGACTAATACAGAAAATTGCCCCAAAAAGGCCCCAAACTCAGCATGTGCTGATAGAAGCTAGCAGCGCTGTTCTTCTGTTTGGACCTGGTTACCTCGGAGACTGCAGAACCCCACATAATAATAATACAGAAATCTTTATTACTTAAAGTACAGTACATAGCAATGTTCCAAACATGTTAGGTTGATCTAAAATTTTAATGTATAAGCAACAGAAGCCGAAACTAAAATCTAATCTTGTATATTAGTGGTGTTTTATTTACACATATCTAGAAATTAGGAGATCGATCAACCATATGCCCTAAATTAACCACTGACTACTATCTAAATGTTCGTCTACAAAAAAAAAACAGGCTCCTATCATCTGTTTGTGGACATTGTGCAAAGTATTCGTTATTTTTAGATATAAAATATCTTGAAACCAGGCCACAACATTTTAACAAAGGTTTGCACGCCATTGGGCGTTTTAATTACACCCATTGTTTGGAGTCTAGTTTTACGTATTAAGTTTTATTCCATTTTTATTTACTGCTTTAGGTTTTAATTATTTTTGACCTAGATGTGATTCGACGACCACTGTGCCGCCGTAATAATTGTGTGCCTTGTATTATGTTCCAGCATTAGTAACCCAGGTTCCAGTTTCCCTACACGGGCGCGGGCACTATGACTGTGCCCCTGGCGTCGCAAATATCTATAGGTGTCGGTAACTGCTTTCTATTAAGTGGGCCGCCAACCTGCCTGATGACGTCATATATCATCAGTGAAGGGTGGACGTATGAATTGTCCCAATGTAATTATTTCAGAAAGCTCTGTTTACAGCAAAAAGGGTGAATGTGAATAAACGTAAACAATTGTCAAACCGTGCATACATAAACCATGAATTTTATATCTTTGCTTGTTTATAAAATGTGTATAATATTTTATATGAATATTTTATATGGGGTTTTATCTCTGGGCTTATTCGTGCATTCGATGACCTCCGCAATGCCTTTTGTACGGTGTAACGCATCCAAAGGTCACGAGTTCGATTCCCGAATCTTAGTGTGTATGTATAATATAATATTTATTTACAAAAAAATAAGTATACAAGTAGTGTTTCAGTTGTATACTACCTGTTAGAACTTTGTTCTCTTACTTTATACTTGTTTATTGAAATGTCATATTATAAATTTAGAATTTAAGTAACAATGTAAAGTGTATGACAGAATAGCAAATATGTCTTTTTATCTTTTTAGAATGATACCAAAATATGTTTTTGTCTAGAATAATAGTTAATATAATTGTATAAAAAGTAAATGTGTTATTTTCAGTGTCTTTATTCTTTATTTTAACACTACCCAAAACAGAAGTTGTCTGCCACTTACTTTGAGACTAAATAACGTTATGTCAATTATCACAGTATTTATTAATAAAAAATATATACAGGGTGACTTTGACAAACCCGTCCAAATCCACACAGAAGAATCTTTAGTAAAAGTTATGAGAAACATGTATTTTAGTTTTGTATCACATAGTACAAAAATGTTGAGTAATCAGCATCACAAAGTCATTCAAAGAACTCGCAATTTACGTAATACGGCGCGAGAGTGCAATGACTAGTAAAAGGCCGAGGACGGCGGCATTGAACCGGGCGAGCGAATACGCACTACTCATTTACGCGGGTGTGACAGAGACAAGTAATAACAGGTTAACGACGTTGTTTGCACCATATGATTATTCTGTACGATTGAATTAATGATCCCTATATGAAATATTTTATGGTGAAAATTCAACATTCAATTTTTTTTGCAAAAATGGGTTCCTTAATGATGTTTAGTGCGTAAATAAAATTTGGACGGGTTTGTCAAAGTCATCCTGTATATGATTATCCAAAAAAACAAAATAGTTTTACACTTATAATAATAATAAAAATAATAAATTATGTCCTTTTTTTATTGCTGTAGGACAGCAGACAGGCTGACGGCCCGCTTAGAATTTAGCAGTTACCGTCGACTATGGGTGTTTGCAACGCCAGTGTCATCGCGAACACGCTAAATTCATAAATAACACGCTAACAGTACCCTTATGGGACAGCCCATAAGGGTACAGGAACTTGGGTCACTAATACCTGAACACAACATGGCGGCATACTTAAGACCAAAGGTGGTCGCCATCCAGATGGACTTGAGGATCTACCACGTAGCTAGGGTGGATTGTTTTGTCGATATTCTATATATACTATATTCATAAATAAATTCATAGTATACGAGTACATAAAAACCCGCCAAGACGTAGACACTAACGACGAGGCTGGCTGGTTCACAAAATTCAAGTCATGTTTCTCTTATGGACAAAATCCGAAACGGGAAAATCCGTAACAGAACCAAGTAGTTAAAAAAGATATAGCTCACGAAATACGCAAGCTGACAATAGCCGGTCACGTTTGTTGGACCAATGAGTGTTGGAGCAAACGGAACGGAATGGAATGGAGACCGCGTCTAAGCAAATGTAGCATAAGACGCCAACCAGCCCGATGACCTGCACAAAGTTGTCGGTCAAGGCTGGACGGAATAACAAAAAGACTATTGAAGAAAGAAGAGTGTTGGACCAGGATTAACTGATAATAGTGCATAAATATCCAGACTTAAGACGGGAATCGTACTCGTCATCCCCGCTTTGTCGTGTATAAGCAATTGTGCCACAGAGTCAGCCTTTACAATCGTACCCATAATGGATTTAATTTTTAATTTAACGAATTCCCAAAAGTTTAAAGAATATTATGAACAAAGGTAAGCCTGTGCAATGATATTATTCCGTACATTTGAGATACTCTGAATCATAACGTGACAAGGATACAATTAGGCTTCGCCGTAAAAAACGTATAATGCGATTACTCATTCAGAGCGGTTCGTTCCCAAAAAGGTTTACCTTTTTGGTATTATCATATTATATTTTAGTATTTATAATATAAAACTGCTTACAGTGTTATATTATAAATAATTTATAGGAAGTCAGTTTTTGCATTAGTTTGCTATTCTCTTTGCTTATTTAAAAAACATAACCTTCACACATTCAATGCCATGTCGGTGACTTTAACTGACACTTTGTGGATTTTTTAATAATTAGAAGTTTGTACAGAGAATGTGGAAAATGATTTTTTTTTCGATGGCTGCGAGAAAAAAGAATATCTTGAAAATTATTACGTAATAAAAAATATATCTGTACATAACTGCAAACATCCATATGTGACGGTAACTGTTGTACGTCATACGCGCACACACTCATCGCAAATATATTAATAATTATCCGTGCAGGGGCAGAGAGTATACGTGCAGGGGCGAAGAAAGAATAATACTCAGGTCGGGGTCGGCCTGTCGTAAAAGGCGACAATCTAACCCACCTTAGCTACGTGGTAGGGCCTCAAGCAGCTCGTCTGGATTGCGACCACCTTTCGTCATAAAGATAATAACCTTATGTTGTGTCACCATAATAACCTTATGATGTGTTCCGGCATTAGTGATCCAAGTATGTATATATATATATATATATATATATATATATATATATATATATATATATATATATATATATATATATATATATATATATATATATATATATATATATATATATATATATATCATCATCATCTCAGCGATGAATCCCGGTTGCAGCCCAAACTCTCGCTTCGGCGCCCGGGGTCCGCTTTCCGACTTTTTCTTCTCCACTTCGCACGGTCTTCAGCATCCCTGGTAGTGAGACCATTGGCACGCATATCACCCTTTACGACGTCAAGCCAGCACTTTTTGGGTCTACCCCTCCTGCCGGGGCCCGGCGGAAGCGGCATAGCCAGACATTTGTTTCCCACGTAAGCATCCGGTTGCCGTAAAACGTGGCCGTACCATCGGAGCCGACACTCCTGCAATTTATCCGTAATGTCACGGACATGAAGGCTGCCGCGAATGCGGGAGTTCCTAACGCGGTCCTTCCGCGTCACTCCACACATCCACCGCAGCATATTCATCTCCGTGACACGCAGTTCTTGCTTGTGTCGCTCTAACACCGGCCACGCTTCACAGCCGTATAAAAGGACAGGCCTAATGATGGTCTTATAAACCTGTCCCTTCAACTTTACCGGCATCTTGGGGTCACAAATGACACCAGTTACCTCACGCCATTTGGCCCACGCGGCAGCAATGCGTGCCTTGACGTCGCAATCGATGTCACCGGATGCATGAAACACAGATCCCAGGTATTTCACAAGGTCCGTGCGCTCGACCGTGTTGCCGTCTATGCGTACGGGTGTGGGATCTGTGGAGTTACAGGCCAAGTACTCGGTCTTCGCCACATTGAGTTTCAGACCACCGTTCTCAAGCGACTCTTTCCACGCCTTCACACGTCGCACCAGCCTACCCCTGTCCGAATCTGCCAGCGCGATATCATCAGCATACATGAGCAACCACGGGGGCTGCTCATGTGAGTTTCTGATGCTGTCTGACAATACGTCTAATACCACGCTAAACAGAAACGGACTGAGGTGTGGGGGGTATAGGTCGTTAATTGAAACACGTATTGTCTGTACGACGACTTTAATTATACTGACTAAATCGACTTACACACTACACCACCGGGGTACAAGAAAAAAAAAATGTAACCTAAACATTTTTTTTTTTTTTTTTTTTTTTTTTTTTGTCTCTAAATAGTGGAATTTGTTCCGTTAATACTTTCTTGGTAACTGCTGAAATTGATGCTCCGGTATCTACTAGCCATGAACATTTGTTATTATTTACATTAAAATGAGCATATCTAACATTTTCATTACAAGTCATAATATTAAAATATTTAACCCCGAAAAAACCGATTTTCATTTTCCAATTTTTCTTTTTGTTTTTCCGTATTGTCACATAATTGAACAGGGAACATCTTATGTTGTGAACTTCTACCACGATTTCCTCTACCACGATAAGATCTTGTCGAAGAATAATTATAATTATTTCCCCTGTTATTACTTGTTCCACGGTAATATCCACCACGGGAATTATTATTGAAATGTTGTTGTTTAAAATTATTATATTTATTAACTGTGTCATAATTAGCATATCCAAATGGTTTTAGGGAATTAAAACCATTCTTATAATAATTATTTCGACCTCCTGTGTTATTATATCTGTTATTTGACCTACCTCTCATGTTGAAAATATTGCTGGATGAAGAAGGTTGAGCCAACTCTTCGTCTTCAGCTGCTCGCACCGCATCTTTGAGGTCCAAATAGTTACGTGCTGAAATAATGGTACTTAATCGCCTATTTCTTAACCCATCAGAAAATCTTTTAATTGCAAGTTTTTCATTTATAGGTCTTAGTATTTCACATGCTTTTTCGTTACCGTCAGCTTGTGCGATAGTCAGGCCTACGAATAATTCTGATAATTTATTTCCATATTCACTGATAGACATATTATTTTGACTCAAGTTATTTATTTGAGAAAGAATAGAATTTGCAGATTTTTTTGTAAGCAAATAAGATTTCATGTCTTTTACGAGACTTTCTATATCATTATATTCACCTTTTAATTTTAACTTAGCAGATTTAGTAAGCCTAGTTTTTAATACGAAAGATATTAGTAACTTTATCTGATCTTTATTTTTTAAACAATCACTATACAATTCTACAGTGTCAATAATTTTTTCTGTTGTTTCCTCAGAACCATCCATTATAGGAATTAATGATGTTGCCGTTCTTATCTCAAAGTTTTCCATTTTGCAAAAATTATTATATTTTAAGCTAGATTCAGTACTATAAGTAAGAATTTTTGAGTAAGCTAATTCAATTTTTTCTCCTAATACTTCAAGTATAAGTTCATCTAATTCTAAAGAAATTTTATGCTCGGGAATAATACTTATAATATTTTCATAAGAAGAATATAGCTTTTTAGCCTTTAATATTTTTTCGTCTACAATAATTTTATATTGTTTTCTTTTAGAGCCCAATTTCCTTAAATATATTTGTATGTCAGTTAACTCACATAAAATTTGTTCTACATTTTCTTCCATAGATTTTTTAATGACGTTAAAATATACTCACTAATTATTAACTAAATTTAAAGTTCAATAGAAAATCAGTAACGGCACCTTGTTCTGGAATAAGTAGCGCACAAAAACACAAACATAGCACTCTTAGTTTTATAGCTCACAGAAAAAGAATTAAAAAAATAATAAAAGCACTACACATCCTCAACTCCTTCTCCTTCGCCGTAGATCCTTTTGGACAGCCGCATACGCATTCTTCTGACAAACTCAGCATTAATTCTCTTATCTATCCATTTCTTCTGTCTGTCCAGTACTTTTTTAATAAGTACAACCAAAATGAAAAGTATGATTAATCCCAAGGCCGACAGCAGTAGGATGTTGTTTCTTTGGATATGAGTTTCTATAATAGTATTCTCTCCAATAATCACCTCCTTTATTTCTTGTTTATTGTTTCCGTTGCCCATTGTAATTTTTATAATATATAATTTTTCTGTCTTCAAACGACGTTGTCAGTTCAGTGGTTGGCGTCATTATATCATGTTTTTTAATTTTTATAATTCAAAAGTCTTAACTTCGTGCACTGAGGCACACAGGAATTCGCTGATCTCGCTTATTTATCCGTCGCGCCGTCGCGTCGCCCGGCACCTGGGCGAAACCCGATACCTAGGCGATAGCGCAAGGCAGGGTCGCCATGAGGTGTGGGGGGTATAGGTCGTTAATTGAAACACGTATTGTCTGTACGACGACTTTAATTATATTGACTAAATCGACTTACACACTACAGGACTAAGGACGGATCCTTGGTGCACCCCGACGGTGATGGGGAAAGGTTTTATGTCGCCAACCGCGGTTCGAACTACGGAATCGGAGTCACGGTACATGTCTCGGATGATGTCAACATAGGCCTCTGGAATCCCTTTGGACCGCAATGCCCACCAGATTATCGCGCGAGGAATACAGTCGAAGGCCTTCTGCAAGTCGAGAAACAGGCAATGCAGAGGCGTATTCTTCGCCCTGTATTTCTCCGCGACAGTCCTTAGGGCAAAAACAGGGTCCATTGTCCCGTGACCAGGGCGAAACCCATATTGACAATCCGAGACAGTGCACTCCTGTCGAATCCGAGAGTCGATAACCCTTTCGAAGAGCTTCATGGTGTGGGACATGACCTTAACTCCTCGGTAACTACCGCACTCCTGCACCGACCCCTTGCCTTTGAAGACTGGAGTAATGATACTCAGTCTCCATTGGCTCGGGATCGTACCGGTGAGGAGTGTCCGGTTGAAAAGGTCTGTTAAGATGCCCACACCACGAGAGCCCATCGCCTTCCAGGCTTCGATGGGGACTCCATCGGATCCAACAGCTTTCCGATTCTTCATGCGGCGAAGACAATTCTGGACTTCTGCAGGCGTTATCAGTGGCACTAGTCCTTGATTCGGAGGAAGATCAGGCGGCTGCACCTCTTTGTGCTGCGTGTTCAGCAGCTCGTGGAAATACGAGCGCCATCTCTCCTTCACCGCGAGGTCCTCGCATAGCAGGTTGCCCACAGGGTCTTTTACACAGCGGCACTTGGAAATGTCCTGTGCCGCTTTGACCCTGGAGCGCGCCAACTTATAGATGAGCTTCTGCCCCTCAGACGATTCCAACTTATCGTAAAGTGGTTGTAAGTGGTCTCGCCTGGCTCTGGCAACAGCTCTCTTAGTGGCGCGCTTTGCTACCCGGTATGCGTCGCGGTCTTCAGGAGATCTGGACGCTTGCCACTTCTTAAAGAGGGCTTTCTTCGCTCTAGTCTCCCTCTGGACTGTTTCGTTCCACCACCATGTCTCCTTGTCACACTTGCGACCACCCTTAGACACCCCAAGCACCTCCTTCGCCGATCCAAGGATAGCCGCCTGAATCTTGTCCCAGTAAGCCTGAACTGGTTCGCCCATACCACCGGTGCACTTGTCACCGACGGCTAAGGCGAACTCCTGGGACGTGACTTCATTAAGCAGCCACCACCTGATTCGGCGCTGAACGCGCTCGGTATACGTGTCTTTAGGCTTAGCGCAGATGTCCATGACAAGAAGACGATGTTGTGCAGTGAGACTCTCACCGGGTATGACCTTGCAGTTGGCTACTTTGCTGATGTGGTGTCTCCTAGTGAGTAGGAAGTCGATTTGGGTAGCATTCCTCCCGCTCCTGTAGGTGATGAGATGCTCGGGTCTCTTTTTGAAATACGTGTTCACGATGGCAAGGTCGGCCGCCGCACACGCATTGAGAATGTCCTCCCCTTCTGCGTTACGGCATCCGTACCCAAATCCACCGTGAACACGCTCGAATTCCCCACACTCATCACCCACATGACCGTTCAGATCACCCCCCAAAACGATCCCCTGTGATAATGGGATTCCACGGAGCACTTCTCCGAGTAGATTCCAAAACGCTATTTTATCGGTGTCGTCACAACCGGCCTGTGGCGCATAGGCACTTATCAAGTGGGTAACTACCCCATCGATAAGCACCCTAACGACCATAAGTCGGTCGCTATGACGTTTCACTTCCAAAATGTCGTTCTGGAACTCCTCCGAGAGCACTATGGCAACCCCATTCTCCCCACCAGGTGCACCTGTGTAGATCAGCTTGTAGCCATTCCCAATGAACCGGGATCTGCTGGCCTTCCACCGAGTCTCCTGCAGGAACGCCACGGCCACCCTCCGCCTGGAGATATATATATATATATATATATATATATATATATATATATATATGTGTGTGTGTGTGTGTGTGTGTGTGTGTGTGTGTGTATATGTCAGGGCAGAAAGAAGATCTATGTACAATTTACGGAAATATACATAACTTTTTATGTGAAGAAATTTAAATAGACATCTTTTATTCTTGTGGTGAAAGCTTGACAAGGGGGCGCCACTTGAAATGGATTATTGACCTCAATCAATTAGATATTAAAACAAAACGAAGTATTTGCTCTAAAACTACTGTGTTGCTTCGCCATTTATTTAGGTCAAACCTATTTGCATACGGCCTTATAAATATTTTATTTCTACTCCTGACCTAACTCTGTTCTAAATAACACTTTCACCATCATTGGAATAGAACAAATGCATCATATATTCCTTGTTTTGTGTACTAGACAATTAATCCATACTAATATATTTTTTACTAATTATCTCCGTGCAGGGGGGGAGGATCAGAAGTAACTCCTGCGACCGGGGTCGGCCTATCGTAAAAGGCGACAAAACATACCCTAGCTACGTGATAGGGCCTCAAGCCTATCTAGATGGCAACCACCCTTGGTCTATAAGTATGCCACCATAATAACCTTGTGTTGTGTTTCGGCATTAGTGACCCAGGTCCTTGTATCCCTATGACAGAAGCGCGTTCGTGGTGCCTGTAGTATCAGAAACGTATATAGGTGACGGTGACTGCTTGCTATTAAGTGAGCCGTCAGCATGTTTGCTGTTCTACGGGAATAAAATTAATAAAACATATATTACAAATGTGAAAGTAACTCTGTCTGTGTGTTACGTTGTAACGCCTAAACCGCTGAAGCAATTTTGATAAATTATGGTACAGAGTTAGATTGGATCGTGTAGAAGGACATAGGCTAAGTAGCCTAACTAAGTAGTTTAGGTAGCGAAAATGATTTTTTTAAGCACAACAACGTTTGTCGGATAAACTAGTGCAGTAGTCGGTTAAAAATACAATAAAACTTTAGATGAAATAACGACGTAGGGGCGTGCGCAAGAGCAGCTCATATCACGGACTCAAGTCGACTGCTCGCTAAACGACCAACAGCACGTGGCCGCGAGGCTGCTACCCCGTTTCCAGCACCTATCCCACCCGCTGCCCCTACGCACGACACCGCCCATAGTTTGCCATTTGTTTCAAAATAAAATAACAATTGCGATCACAGATCGTGTGCTAACAGCTAGTATACTATGTATATACTTTAATTTTGCAAATACGAGTGAACACATATTACAGCCAGACTCGGGATGGGAAGCATACGTAAGTGCAAAAGCTAGTTAGTCACAGAGAAGAGGGGGTGGGGCTTGAATTTTTTTCACATATTCGATATCCTCTAAAGGAAATATCTCTTCTCATATACTACGGATGGTCACCAAGGAAAGGAAAGGGGGGTAAAAAATAGACGAAAATAGGTCACGTGCTATAGCTATGTTCGCATATACATAAGCACACAGACACAAGACGGAAATCGAATCCGTAATCGCAAGCGTACCGACGAACGTTAGCCATTACTCCACGGAGGTCGTCAGAATGTTACGCATGTCATGAAGCTGTCATAAAATTCTTAATATAGAAGCCACATTAATCTAGACGTATTGACAGCTTGTCAATATTGTGTTAAATGAAAGTGGAAACAAGAAGGCTCTAACAAAAAAAAAAGAACACGGAAAATACTAAGATGGAAAATTATGAATTCTGTTATTTTATTTTTATCCGTTCTATTTCTGAGGAACAACAGATAGGCTGCTGTCCACTTAATAATAAGCAGTTACCGTCGCCTATGTATGTTTGTGACGCTATGGGCATGCTACTGTCCCGTAGGGGTACTGGACCCTAGGTCACTAATACCGGAACACAGCACAAGTTTATTATATTGGCATACTTATAGATCAAGTCGTTGCTATTCAAACGGACTTAGGGCCTTACCACGTAGTTAGGGTTGTTTTGTCGCCTTTTACGACAGGCCGATCCCAGCCGCAAAGGTTACTTTCTCCTTACTCTTTCTCCGCCCTTATTCTTACTCCGCCCCTAGACGGAGGAAATTAGCTCCTGTACTAATCTACGTATTTGAACACTCAATCATAAAATTTCAATAATTACATTGGTTATTCTTTGGTGTTATTTGTGTTGAAGAAGAGACAATTAATGTTTGAGAGAAAAATTGCCGGATTGAGCCTCCTCCAGACTTGAAGAGGCTCGAGACAGGACAACGAAACGAAGGACAAACGAAAGAACGCTGGTGTAGATTTAGTTAGTATAGCAGCGACGTGCATTCCCTAGCTGGCAGGCTACGTTACCTCACCCCACAAACTTGCACCGCGGTGCGCGTAGTTTTTATTGCTGTAGAACATGAGACTAGCAGATGAATCACTTAATTACTTAAGTAAGCAGTTACCGACGATTATGAATGTTAACAGTCCGCGTAGGGTCCCTGAAGCCTGAGTCACTTATGCCGGAACACAACACAAGGTTATTATGGCGGCACGTTAAGAAACCAGGTGTGGTTGCCATCCTTACTTTTAAGGTTGTTTTGTCACTCTTTACAACAGGCTGTCCCCGGACACAGGGTTGAGTATTTTTACTAAACTCTTGCACGGAGAAAAAGTTTATACATGCAAGTAATGTATTTACACCTCTTAAATAAAGTATAAAATGTATACCTCTAAAATAAAATGCTGCTGGGTCTATTAGGTAATAGGTGTTGGTAGACAGACACTGAAAACCAGCGCTGTGTCGGTAACTCCGACACAGCATAAAGGTATTCGCACGTTACACCGACTCAACTCCAACTCCACTCACAATATGGCATTGAAATGTAAGCTCTATCTTATGTTAATTAAGAGTGAATTTGTCAACTTGTAAGTTAAAGGTATACTATACGACTTTAACTTACAAGTTGACAAATTCACTCTTAATTAACATAACATAGAGCTTCTTACATTTCAATGCCATACTGTGAGTTGAGTTGGAGTTGAGTCGGTGTAATGCGCGAATACCTTTATGCTGAGATGTCAGGCTCATTAATTTGTTAAAAATGTAACAGTCAATTTGTGTACTTATTTATATGTGTGTGATCTTGTTATGCGTTGTTGCTTTTTGACAAATAAAATTCTTTTTTTCTTTTCTACAAAGACTTTTATGTTAACATAACACAGAAAACCGATGTTGGATATAATCTTATATTAAAACACGGTTACAACCATAAAAGTGTATACAAACGTTAAAGTGTATCCATACTAATATTATAAATGCGAAAGTAACTCTGTCTGTCTGTCTGTCTGTCTGTTCCTCTTTCACGCCTAAACGGCTGAACGGATTTTGATGAAATTTGGTATGGTGATAGATGATAACCTAGAAATGGTCATAGGCTATAAATAATCACGCCATCGTTCTTAGGGGGTAGGCAGATAACTAAATTGAGTTAGTGATTTTTTGTGCTTATCCGGTATCTATGAGAATCGGCCAACATCTATTTTTCATCCCCCTAAATGTTAGGGGTAGTCCACCCCTAAATTTTATTTTTTATTTTTTGACATTTTTTTATTTTTATGGCAGAACAACGTTTGCCGGGTCAGCTAGTTGGAATATAAAAACCCTGACCATGAATCGTTATCAGTCGACTTAATGTCCCATACGTTGCGTTCCCACCGTGTGCATAATTAATAAAATTACCCGGAGCTGGGTTAGCGATGCATTGTGTTTAAGCCATGTTATTGATTTTCAGATGTCCTTGCAATTGTGTCTTTATAACAGAAATAAGTTAATAAAATATTTATCGCACACGGATAAATACGAGACATCTAGTTATATACCCGATTGACTTGAAATTTAGCATAGATACTCATTTTGCGGTGTAAACGCTCAATAAGAACGAATTTTACGGAAATCCTATCAAAAATGTATTTTTTTTTTTCAATTTACAGCAAAATTACTTTTTCCGGTTTCGCTAGTATAATATAATGATTAAAAATACCGAATCTGACTGCTGAGTGCTGCTGAGCCTGAGTGACTGCTGATACCCAATTCAGTATAGGCCAGGTAAATGCCTGAAGCTTGTTTTCTTCATTCAAGAGAACAGGAGGCTTTATTTTAGCTTATCATGGGGCTTTTGTAGAAAGTGTAGATATTAAAAGTCAGTTCAAATAATATTAGGTATTTACCTATGAAATTGCCGTTTTGTATGAAAAAATTAAAACGAATTTATTTCATGTATTTTTATTTGTATTAATCGAAGTAATCACCCATGCAATCAATGCATCTTTGCCAACGCATTGGCAGTTCATTGATGCCCTTCTTAAAGAAATCAGCTGGACGGGAGGCAACAAATTCTTCAAAGGCATTTTGTACTGCCTCTCGGGTATTGAATTTTTTTCCCGCCAAGAAGTTATCCAAATTCTGGAAAAAGTAGTAGTCTGTAGGCGCAAGGTCTGGTGAATAGGGCAGATGACGGAGAACTTCCAACCCCAGTTCTTGCAACTTGCTGTGCAGTATGAGGTCGCGCGTTGTCGTGCAGGAGCAGCGGAGACGAGCGATTGACCAATGCTGGTTGGAGATGTACCAGCTTCTCCATCATTGTGTTCAGTTCTTCACAGTACACATCTGCAGTAATACTCACCCCGTTTGATAAGAAGCTGTGATGAATCACATCGGTGCTAGACACCAAACAGTGACCATCACTTTTCTGGGGGTAAGTTTTCGTTTAGGGCATTGTTTAAGTGCTGAACCAGGATTCAACCAACTTGCTGAGCGCTTGCGGTTATCAGAATCCATTTTTCATCGCAGGTAACAATTAGGTTCAAAATCCCTTCATTTGTGTGTCTGTTGAGCAGTGCAGGGCACGTCTCAACGCGTCCTTCGCGCTGGCGATAATTGAGTTCGTGGGGCACCCATTTGTCAAGCTTTTTTACCTTGCCAATTTGACGCAAGTGGACCAATATTGTTTTGACGCTAACGTCAAAAGCTGCTGCTAATTCAACCCTAGATTGTGTATCATCAGCTTCCACAATCGCCTTTAATTCGTCATTGTCGACCAAAGTCTTCGGACGACCGCGAGGTTCATTTTTCAGGTCAAAATTCCTAGAACGGAAGCGAGCAAACCAATAACAGGTGGTGCGTTGGTTTGTAATGTTAGCTCCGTAAACGTCGTTGATGTTGCGTGCCGCTTGTGCCGTGTTGCTGCCACGACGGTACTCATATTCCATAATTACTCGAATTTCTAACGTATCCATGATGACGAAAAAGATTGAAATGCGATGACAATGTAACACAAATCAATAAACAAATGACTACTTTTGGAAAAAGAATTCCATGTTTTTAAAATAAAATTAATTTGAAATTAGAATTCTTAGCCAAACAAAAATTATTTTGATTTGATATGGTCAGTACTGCAGAACGGCAATTTCATAGGCATACCTATTATTAACACATTCACTGCCATTTAAGGTCAATATTGTTGTATCTCTCTCAGGGATCAATCTAAACGTCACATATTCGAATTCCATAATGACATTGACAGCTTAGGCAGATTTTTTATAACGCTGTATAGTATTCAGAATTGATCCTTTTCCTTTCTCAAGATAGTCGATAAACAATATACCATGCGCATCCCAGAATACTGATGCCATAACCTTGCCAACCGATTGTTGTGTTTTTGGTCGCTTTGGAATACTTCCACCTGCCTCAACCCACTCAGCTGACGAGCACTTCGAATCTGGAGTGTAATAGTGTATCCAGGTTTATCCATGGTCACATACTGAAAAACAAATCCGCTTTGTTTTGGTTGAAAAACTTCAGACAAGCCTCCGAATCGTTGATTTGTTGTTGTTTTTGATCCGGTGTTAACAAACGTGGCACCCACTTTGAGTTGAGCTTTTTCATACTCAAATTATCGTGTAAAATAGTAAGCACACTGCCATATGATAACTTTGAAACCTCAGCCATCTCCCTGACTTTCATTATTATCATTTTTCATTATTTATTTAGACTTTTTCATTATTGATTTATTTATCATTATCATTATTTATTTAGATCACTGTTATATCTAACCAACCAAGCCTTAGACAACGTGACTGGTATACTGTCTGATCCATCTATGGGGCGACCAAAATCCAGTAGTGGGATATTATGAGCTATTATTATAATTTTATTTTAACAGCTATTTCAAATTAAAAAAAGACACCGCTAGTTTATTTAGGGAATTTTTGAACAAGCATAAATGACTAATAAAATGTGGTAATTATTATTGTAAAATAACCTTTATTCAATTCCGAGAGCTTGGCACACAGGGCCCAACAAACTTGGAGTCAAAATGAACAGTGTTGTACGCGGATTCAAGCAAGCTGCACAGCTGCAAAGGCCCCCACTACTCGGATCTGAGTGTCATGAAATGAGATATAAGTTAACCGTATCTACGGGCTCGATTCCCGGCCGTGTCTGATTGTTATATGTATTTATTTACAAAAATTTATACAAATAGTAAATCAGTTATCTATCATTCATAACACAAGTGCTGTGCTATTTAAATTAGAACAAGATGGCGCTATAATTTATCCTAGTATAATTATTTCAGTTATTTGTTGTTTGACAAGGGTATGCCAAGACTCTATGTTGAGGGTTAGTGATTAAATATCACTGGTTTTATTATACAACATTGATCTAGTCTAAAAAAACCCAGCTCCTTATGTTTTTACCATGTACAGGGGATAACGCCCACCTTTGATCTTAAGTATGCCGCCATAATAATTTTGTGTTGTGTTCCGGCATTAGTGACCCAAGTTCCTGTACCCTTATGGGACAGAAGCGTGTTGGCGATGCCACTGGCATTAGAAGCACCCATAAGCGACTGCAACTGCTAAATCCTAAGCGGGCCGTCAGGCTACAGCAATAAAAAAACCTGTACGTCTTAAAAAAATCGATGACTGCCTAAATAGTTTAGTACCTGTTCGATGTTGATAATTTGTTCTCATCTGGCTGTAGTCCTGCAATGGTTAAAATTTGTATATGGTATTGTCTTACAAAAATATTACGTAACACGAGCAATTTAAGGCCTCATTTTGTTAACTGAGCTCAGTATAATCCAAGTAAAAGGTCCTCTAAGGTCACAGAGTATATATAAACAGAGGGGAAACCCGCGCCGACTAATTAGTTCTAACCTAATTAACCGGCCATAGCTTGAACGGCCTTATGACTTACATTTAAAAATAAATCAGTTTTAAATGTATTTAAATGGTCTCTTGAAAAGTACGGTGGTCCTCTCTTGAAAGATAAAACTAGAGTTTACAGATAGGAAGGGTTCCATTGTTTTCCTTTTGGGAGGTTAAATAGCATTCGATACTGTGAAAATCAAATTTCAGGCAGGTTTTCAAGGTAAAACTACAATAAGCTACACTTATGACACATTGAATAACATTTGTAAAAAAAATAACGGCATTACAGTGTAGTAACTATGTTTCTTTCATTCAAATTCAGCGACATATATTTCATCATATCAAGTAACAAACGAAAATGCTATATGCTAGACTAATGGATACAAAAAGAGCGGTGGACCGAAAAAAGTGGATGAATTGCGTAAAAAATGATATGGAAAAAACGTGTGAATGTTGAGACGATAGTTGAAAAAGAGAGAACAATTTATGTTCCCACATAGTTTGGTGTAAGAGCAAGGAGAATACTCGTATATCACAAATAAATTACCTTCGTTATAATCCGTTTGCGTCTTACACATGTATGCACACCGATTTTTTTAATAAACATAGAATTTTTGACAGTTCTATATGTGAGTGCGGCTTAGGCGAAGGTTCAGTTGAACATATATTCTTCGGTTGCCAATAAATTTCTACTCCCTTATATGATATCCTTCCCAACAACATCCCGCGTCCCATCAATGTAAATTTTTATTAACTATCATAGATAGTCAGTTTATTAATGTTTTAAGTTAATTTTTAAATTTAAATAATATTATCGTTTAGTGTAAATAGTACATTTAAATATTTAAAATAATATGTAATATAAATATGTATATTTATGTAAATATTCGTGAAAAATTGAAACATTCCATTTTAAATTTTTTATATAATATTTCACTTTTAAACTGTCATTTTCTCTCGGTTAACTAGTAAAAATTACCGTCAAAATTATTTCCTGGTCCTTGCTGTATTAAGCTCATTCGCTAGCTATCTTTTCTAGTCGTAATATTCTATAAAATACTTTAACATTGACAAATCAGTGCCTAAGGCATTGGAGCCACATAAAAAAGTAGCCGATACTTTGTCTTTCCCTTATACTGAGCGAAGTATAAATGTCATGGACACCGAAGAACCAGAGAAGTTGACCCCTTTTACAACCTTCAGCGTTACTTAGCCATCGATCTACGCTTCGAAGAGAAATAATGAAAAACGGATAACGTTTTTCTTAACTTTAAATGCAATACACATAACTCCAGTGTCTTTGTTACTTAATAATTAGTTTTGTAGCTTAGTTACTTGATAATTAGTATTACGTCGAACACTATATTGCCATTGCACAAAACTATCACAAGAAATTAGTAACTGAATCTTACCTCCAAATTTTTTTTTAATTAAAAGAATCAAATTTTGAATTATTCGCAGTATTATATATATTATATTTAATTAAAATGTATTATCAAGACTTGCTGTCTCCCTGTTACTTGCAACTTTGAATGGAAATTTTAAATGTAATTCTTTTTCTCCCTGCAGGGGAGGAAAAGTAAAAGGCAACAAATTAACCCTCGCTACGTGATACTACGATACAGGCCCGAAGCCCGTCTGGTTGGCAACCACTCTTAGTCTATGGATATGCCGCCATAATAACCTTACGTTGAGTTCCGGCATTAGTGACCCAAGTTCCTGTACCCTATGCGACAGCAGCGTGTTTGCAGTGGCCCTGGCGTCACAAATATCCACATGCAATTGCTTAATTATTAAATGGGCCGTTAGCATGTCTGTTGTTCCTCAGCAATTAAAAAAATGCAATTATTTAAAACTAAATTTTACGTCTGCACCAAATTTCATCCAATACTGTCCAACAGTTCTAACGTTATTACCATATCCCTATGAAACAGCAGCGTGTTCCCGGTGCCCCTAGCTTCGCAAACATCCATAGGTGATAGTAACTGCACACTATCAAGTGGGCCTTCAACCTGTCTGCTATTTCTCAAGAATAAAAAATACATAAATTACTTTAAACAAAATAAGGTTCTATTTTTAAACTTACCGTTATTTATATCCCGAAGAAGCGAAGCGATTCCCAATTGAAAATTCCTACACGAGTTGGAACGAAAACTTCGGCAGTTTTCGGGGGCGTTCGGTTATTTCCGTAATTGGTAAGCGACGTGCTTCCACTACGAGCGCCCGTGAGACTGTGCGGCGCGGGAAGGTTTGTACTATCTGGTAACCTTTTAGAGCCACGTACGGCCGTGTTCAGAAAAATAAATGCCGTCACAAACGCTTCATTTATATCCATAACTAGATTTCATATTTAACATAGAATAAATTTCTTGTAGCAAAAACTTATTAGATAGAGTTGATAGTGTATAGAGATCGATACGTTAATATTATTTTTTTTACTTTTCTCCGTGAAGTGGTGGAGTAAGAATACTGACCCTTGCAGCTCTAAATATCTAGATCGTATACCGGCAAAAGTGACCCAGGATCCAGATATCCTACGCGGACGGCAGCATGTTTACGGTGACTCTGTCGTAGCAAAGATCTATAGGTGACAGTAACTGCTTATTAGTTGACCCGTTAGTTTTTCTGTTATTCTACAGCAATTTTTTTAACCTCTCAAATCTATTATGTTCATATGATAATACGTTCCAAATGTCGTACGTGCCACATAGGTACTAACAGTCATCAACAGTGATGGTTGCCATTGGTCATAGATAAATAAATATTATATAGATAAATATCATGACCAATGGTGACCGTCACTGTTGATGGCTGTTATATACTTATGCAGTACGAAAGACATTTGGAGCGTTTTCTCATAAGTACAGCCGTATGAACATAAGACGTTTGAGGGGTTAACCATATAAGTATTGACTATTCGTACACTCTGATATTATTGGTGTATTAAACTTTACGGCTCGTTCATCTTATTTCTTCGAATGCCAAACAACAGAAAAGAAGGTTCTATTTTTTCTCAGCGCATAGACTCTTATAAATACTATTTAATTTTCCTATCAGAATTCAGGAGTTAGACTATAATCATTTTATGTTTCTTATGTTTATTTACAGAAGTAGTACAAGTTTTTTATAACTAGCTAGAGTTCAGCAGATAGGCAAACGGCCCACCCTTGCAAGGGATCACTGTCGCCTATGGACGTTTGCAACACCAGAGGCATTACCAAAGCGCTGCCAGCCTCGAAGAAATTTTATAACGCCTTTTTTGAAGAACCCCATACAAAACCGCGTTGAGAAACCCTCAGCTAGCTCATTCAAATGGCGGGCAGTGCGGTGGTAGAAAGACGACGAGGACACCATTCTAAATAGCAACTCAGAACGGAGAGACACAAAATCACAAATGTGTCTAGAACGTCTATGAGTATGTGATCGTCGACAACACGAACTGCGCACCGTTGAATGGAATCTAGGGGATTGAGCTGACAAGCGGATGCTCCAGCCCATAAAGCAGTACTCCATCCATATGCCGCCAGACCTGTGCTTTATATAGTACAAGCCGTTGCCTTGGAGTGAAGTACTGCTTGGACCGATTTAGCACATCTAGCTTTTAGTGGTATACCAATAAACCACCACTTTCAAGGATTTTGAAGACCGTACTAACACTAAAACATTAGTTTTGGATACAAACAGTACTCTGTTTTTATTAAGATGAGGTAAAGCACCAACCTCAAATGTTTATATTTTCCACAAATAAAACAAAATGGAAAAAATAAATTTTCCTTTCTCAAACTTTTGTATTTTATATCTCACAGAATGTAAGTAACTTATTTCGTGAAAACATTACAATATATTTGAGTAGGATAACCATAAAAAAGATATATTGCGTATTTGTAGTGTAAGTTTTTGTATTGTTATCCCGGCTTAAAATAAGGCTGCCCATCTCCGGCTCGGGGCCATGGTATTGGTCAACCCATTTGTTTACCAGTTCAGGCACTAAGCGAAAAGACGAAGGTTTTTTAATGGTTAGTCCTAAAGATCCCCACATATTCTCCAACTGCCCATCGTTAACAAACAATTTTTCTTAGAAAAAAAGCTCTTTTTTATCATATATACACCTATGGAGTGGTATAAGAGTACAAGATGATGATAGTTCTTCTGTTTTATATTAAAAAAGGCACCGTTCAGTTTGTATTTTGAAGGTTACCAGAATAATGGGCAGGTAATCCTGTAAAAACGTCAAGCCAGCACTTTTTGGGTCTATCCCTCCTACCGGGACCCGGTGGAGGCGGTATGGCCAGACCTTTGTTTCCCACGTAAGCATCCGGTTGCCGTAAATCGTAGCCATACCAACGGAGCCGACACTCCTACAATTTATCCGCAATGTCACGGACATGAAGACTGCCGCAAATGCGGTAGTGACCCGGTGGAGGCGGTATGGCCAGACCTTTGTTTCCCACGTAAGCATCCGGTTGCCGTAAATCGTAGCCATACCAACGGAGCCGACACTCCTACAATTTATCCGCAATGTCACGGACATGAAGACTGCCGCAAATGCGGTAGTTCCTAACGTGGTCCTTCCACGTCATTCCACACATCCACCGCAGAATATTCATCTCCGTGACACGCAGTTCTTGCTTGTGTTGCTCTAACACCGGCCACGCTTCACAGCCGTATAAAAGGACAGGCCTAATGATGGTCTTATAGACTTGTCCTTTCAACTTTAGCAGCATTTTGGGGTCACAGATGACATGTACATATATATACACTCAAAATTGGGTTCAAAAACTTTAAGTTTTACGAGTCATGTAAAGCCGAGAGCACTGAATAGAGCAATGAATATATCATTATACCACATTATTATTATATTCCGATTTTTATATAAAATTTCGATGTCGTTGTATAATTTTATAAACATACTTGTCTACTTCGGGATACGACATGATGATAGCATTATTTTTGTGTCATGATATCACTAACAAATTTTTTATATCTGATTAGCTCTATTTCTTCTCTCTTCTATTACTTTAAATTAACAATAGCAATAAATTAACCCTTTACAACATTTTATATATGGATAAATCGCAAAATAAATATACTATCCCAAATTTTTTCGAGTTAATCAATTTGATGATAAATTGCTTGTTAATAAGTATTCAATATGTAAATGCTTTTATGCCACATATAAGGCAGTCTACAAATGAAGAACAATTTATACGTTTTAATTTATACTGGCTTTTAAAAAAATTTCCTTTTTAATCTTTACATTAACGAATGGCTAGAAGAGTTTATAGAAATTGTAATGCAAAAAAAAACTGGATTAGTAATAGGCAGGCGATATCGTAGATGGCCGATGGACAGTAAGTACCACATTATAAAGAGATCTATAGACTAAATCGAAGAACGCTAGATTATCAATCTGATGAATAAAAAGACATGAAAACAAATTGAAGTAAGTAGGGAATCAGATAAAACGAGATTCATTGCAAGTGGTCTCTATAGCGGTCTATATAATAAACATCATTGCCTATACAAATACAATTAACAAAACTAAAATCCAGAATAATTTAGTAAAAATAATGTAAAAATATAGAAATTATAGATTTGTTATTCAATTTCAAGCACACCATACAAACATATGGCGGTGTTCTCCGGTGGGTTTGATGAAATGCAATTACTGGTAACCATAACGTGTAGAAAAGCATTAATATAATTCTGTCGAAAATTGTGCGTTCTCAGCAAAGGAGATATTCCCTGAAGGCCACTAAAGAATACTGCTGAAAAATATCAATAAAGAGATCATCTTTAATTACGCTAAGTAGTATTCTAGAAAAATACTTATCCAGATATATAGACCCTTTATGGTCCACCAAATAATAAAATTACATTAGTACACGATATTTTTAAAGATAGGAAGTAATTTGGCTTTTCTAACATCCATGCGTAATAAGTTTCAAAGATGGAAGATGGAATTGAAGTAAAATGATGGAAAGTATGCGATGGAGGAAAATAACAGGAAACGAGAAGCCTGGTAGATAAAAAGAACAAAAGCTCTAACGTAGACATCTTTCATAACGATACGAAGTTAATATGAGGGACGAACTGTAAATACGCCATTTGTAGTCAGTCTTGGTATAAGATTATGTAGATTACTCGTACTCGTAGCGCCGTAGCCCGTAGCCCGCTACGGAGCTACACTGCTACGAGCTACCCTAT
This sequence comes from Malacosoma neustria, assembly GCA_963693495.1. Taxonomy (NCBI): domain Eukaryota; kingdom Metazoa; phylum Arthropoda; class Insecta; order Lepidoptera; family Lasiocampidae; genus Malacosoma; species Malacosoma neustria. The sequence goes on from OY856397.1 coordinate 5,946,704, forward strand.
AACTTGTATAACGTAGCACGCTCGTAAACTTAGCTTGTTAAAACTAAGCCTTGAATTTTAAAGATATATATTAGTTATTCTTTTAGTATTATATGAATGTGAAGTGTCATGATTAAAAAATAACGACAACGTAAGCAACGAGCATAGGGATCTCGGATGATCTTTATTACGAACTAGTAAAATAATCTATGTGTCGGTTTTTACAACTCCGTAAAAGTATTGAGGCATCTAAGGTATTCTTCATTCCTAAAAACACTTAGTAGTAAATACTACGCAACTTAATCAGAAAATCCATCCATCAAATGTGGGCACATGTCCTCGATCAACTTTCATATTTGCAGTCAATCTTAATACCATACACAGGATATATATATATACACCTAGTCAGGTCATAAGTATTGTCACACAGTAAAAACTTTTCTTTTAGAATGCTGGCCACAAAAAAGTTTATTGAATTCGAATTTCGAATTGTTCATGAAAATAAAAATGTATAACTTTTAGAATTTTACTCATTTTTAAATATGGAGTGGACGCTTAAAGAAGACCGTGTTGCAGTTATTGCGTTGCATCGTTGCGGTTACGCGCCAATTCAAATTTTTAACATACTGAAAAATTTGAATATTACCAAAAGATTCGTTTATCGTACCATCAAACGATACAATGAAGACTCTAGTGTAGATGACAGGTCAAGAAGTGGTCGCCCTCGGTCTGTTAGGACTCCAGCAGTGATAAAAGCTGTGAAGGCACGAATTCAAAGAAATCCCAAACGTAAGCAGAAACTGTTGGCCCTTCAGATGGGGTTAAGCAGAACCACGGTGAAAAGGGTGTTAAATGAAGACTTAGGGCTTCGGGCATATCGAAGAAAAACAGGACATCGTTTGAATGCTCGTCTAATGGACCTGAGACTGAAGAGATGCCGCGCTTTGTTGAAGCGGTACGCGGGAAAAAAATATCGGGAAATTCTTTTTTCGGATGAAAAAATGTTTACCGTAGAAGAGAGCTACAACAAACAAAATGATAAGGTGTACGCACACAGTAGTGAAGAAGCGAGCAACCGTATTCCGCGTGTCCAACGAGGTCATTTTCCATCCTCGCTCATGGTATGGTTGGGAGTTTCTTATTGGGGCTTAACAGAGGTACATTTTTGTGAGAAAGGTGTAAAAACGAATGCTGTTGTGTATCAAAATACAGTCCTGACGGACCTTGTGGAACCTGTTTCTCATACCATGTTCAATAACAGGCACTGGGTATTCCAACAAGATTCGGTGCCAGCTCATAGAGCGAAGAGCACACAAGACTGGCTGGCGGCGCGTGAAATCGACTTCATCCGGCACGAAGACTGGCCCTCCTCCAGTCCAGATTTGAATCCGTTAGATTACAAGATATGGCAACACTTGGAGGAAAAGGCGTGCTCAAAGCCTCATCCCAATTTGGAGTCACTCAAGACATCCTTGATTAAGGCAGCCGCCGATATTGACATGGACCTCGTTCGTGCTGCGATAGACGACTGGCCGCGCAGATTGAAGGCTTGTATTCAAAATCACGGAGGTCATTTTGAATAAACTTTAATGTCATAAGAATCTATGTTTTGTTAAGTTCATTTTGGTATATGAATGGTTACATAATGAATAAACTTGTTACAATTATTTTACATTAAACATGTGACAGAATTTATGACCTGACTAGGTATATATATATATATATATATATATATATATATATATATATATATATATATATATATATATATATATATATATATATATATATATATATATATATATTGTAATGCACAGAGGTATTCAATACCTTCGAGTTACAGACTAGGGTTTTTTTGGTGCCTGCGACTACCCAGCTGACTAGTAGATGATGCCAATGGTGGTTTCGATGACATAGCTACCAAAACTCCCTGAGTCATCGTAAGTCCTCGGTGGCTTGGTGACATACTAGGCCCTTATGCTAGGCCCCTCTATTACGCTCATTACTACGCCACTACCAATACTACGTCGTCGACATATTGGGTAGAGTAGAAGGATTTTCTAGAAAGTTCAAATGACTACAAAAATAAGCTAAACCAAAGACTAACTAATAATATATTTATTGCGCTTAAATCTATTTATTGCGCTGATTATCTCGACACAAAAAATATGTTGCCACGGTCGGCGACATTTCACAGACGTTATCTTATCCCAACGTAAACGGCAAAGCGCTTGTGTAATGGCTATCAAACAACTGATATATGTTTTTTTAATTGAATATGCATTCCAGTCTATGATTAACGCAGGCGTTCTAGCATGCGAAAGCCGTTGCCACTTCTGTTTGAACTTAAGTTGTAAATGCAATTGCAAGACAGGATTGTGTGTTTTAAATAAATAATTATTCTAAAATATCTTAAAAATCTAAAAAAACTGAATTCAAAATGGTGTACTTATAATCGAAAAACTTTATATAAAAGAGTGATTTAGTGGCTGTGGTAAATTTAATAATTAAAAAACTAATTCCTAATTTAAAAAGTTATCACTACCAACCAGCCAGGTAAGACATTAATATAAATAATATGCGTTTATTAAGAAAACAGAGTATATAAGATACACCTTATATATACATATCAATTATCTACTACCAATATTTCATTAAAATTTAAATAATATTTAAATATAAAAGTATATTTTAAAGATTCAGCTGTCAGTTTTACTAAATAAATCAAACAAATTATCCAATTTGAAAAAACACTATTTGAACAAATCGGGACTCTAGAGAAATATATAACGTTTTGTCGAATGATAAATCGTTAAGAAATCGGCTCTAGAATACTAAATCACGACGTTATGATCTATGACGGCGAGAACGGAATAACTAAGAAGACAGGTTCTCCTTAAGAGGTACGGACGACTCAGTATAAATACAGTATACTTCTGAAAAAAGTGAAGACAGAGTTTTAAGAAGAAAGCGACACCTATCAAAACTTTTGCAAGACACATAGTTGGTTTGGATGGTACAATACTATTACGAATTTTCCAGCAACATCAACACAGTATATGTCAAAATAATCCTTTGTATTCGCTCATAGATGGCGCTGTTCGCGTATTTGACGCCATCTATTAATACTTTGATGAAACTTTAGGTTCGAATTATTTTACAGGTTTCGAGCTAAGAAGGTTAGAAAGGGGACATGCTTATTTTTGGTTTTAATTTGGATCCATAATTAAAATAGCGAACTATTTAAGTTTTATTTTCAAACTGGTAACATTATCAATTCATTACGACCGTCTAGGTTCCGCACTTTTAAAGTTTAACTTAGTTCTAAGCGTGGACGTTTTAAAACCATAAACTTCAGTAATTCGTTTACAACGCAATAGCATAAATTCTCAAAAGCCAGTTTTTTCTGTATATAACAATGAATTGAGTTAGCGTTTGCACGCTACTTGTGCTTTTGCCAGCATGCAATTGCATGCACTTTTCTCCATGCAGGGGCGGAGTAAGAATACCTTTACCTTACCTAAAACCTTTACGGCCGGGATAGGCCTATCGTAAAAGGCCACAAAACAACCCTAGCTACGTGGTAGGGCCCCAATTCTGGAGGGTGACCACACTTGCTCTATTAGTATGGTGCCATAATAACCTTGTATTGTGTTCTGGCATTAGAGACCCAGGTTTCTGTAACATTATGGGACAGCAGCGTGTTCGAGGTGCCCCTGGCGTCGAAACATTTATAGGCGACGGTTACAGCATACTATTTTGTGGGCCGCCGGCCTGTCTGCTGTTCCCCACCAACAAAAAAATGCACTGAAGGCGAACTTCTGATGAAATGTGTTAGTTTATTAAATGTGATATTTTTAACGTAGTTCCTTGCACAAGGTTTCAGACGAATAATAGTTCTAGACTTTTTTACAATGGTCAGACTTTTCTCTTAAGAAAATAGTTGAAAAAAATTAACAAAAACATACCTGTGGTGGTAACTGTATCGTTTTCCTTTATGTTTTTATCTTCTTTGGCAGGTTTGGCTTCAGAACTTGTGTTGCAACCCATTGTTACTCACTCTAAAGTACTAATAATATATTCACAAAATCTATGCGATTCAACTGAACACTATTGTATATTTAACACTATAACATAGCTGCTTTTGCCGATGTTGAAATCTGAAACAAAAAACATGTATTACTAGTAGTTATATCCAGTAAATAAGAAGCCAACCTTACTTAGTCTTTGAGTTCATATTGTAAGTTGATAATCTTGCAAACTTCATTAAAGATCGAACCGACCATTAAAGACCGTCGCCTATGGGTGTTTGCAGCGCCGGTGGCATCGCGAACACGCTGCTGCCCCATAAAAGTATAGGAACTTGAGTCACTGATGCCAACACAACACAAAGTAATTATGGAGGCATACTTAAGACCAAAGGTGGTCGCCATCCAGACGGGCTTGGCGCCCTACCACGTAGCTAGGGTGAGTTGTTTTGTTACCTTTTACGACAGGCCGACCCCGGCCGCAGAAACCACGGAACCAATTTTGACGAATTTCGGTATGGTCATAGATTGGACCTTGGACAAGGACATTTTTACTGATATTAAAATTCTAAGATTTTCATCAAATAATAGTTTTGACAGTAGATAGTCGGAACACTTTAGTGTACCGAACGCAATCGAAGGAAATCCACGCTCAACCAAATCTACAAGTTAAGATTAATTAAAATATCTTAAAATCTCATCAAGTACGATCTTTGAAATAATATCCAATTACTCAAAACCCTCTCGCTAAGCGTTAAGTCTCTTATCCGTTGGTGAATGGGACTCATTAGTGCCTTTTTCCGATTACTGGGTTGCCAGTTTTTTCCCTTCCTTAATAAAATGTAAATTATTTAACTGCTTACTTACTTATATATAAACTAGCAGCCCGTCCCAGCTTCGCATGGGTATTTAACAAAAAATTAAAAATTAAACCCTTCTATTTTTTTTCGGTCTCGGGGAAAAACCTCTCTTGACGGGTTATCCCGGCCCGGGGGACCGAGGGATATAAGGGACTCCGGAAAAGATGTTCAACCCACTAAAAAACCCCGCTGTTCTCCTATCGTCTACGCCCGGGCCCACGGATATATGGCCTGCCGATCTCGTGGCCCGGGCCGGCGCCGGCCCACGCTTTGTCTTAAAGCGGGCCCCTTCTAAAGTGCTGGCGCCAGGGGATCAGGGTTTCGTCCCCCCAGCGCTCTCTTGTAACAACTCTAGGAGTTGAGGGGGTCTGTGGAACAGCACGCGGCCTTCTCCCTCGCGGCAATAGTGCGGGCGGCGGATCCTCCCCCGAGGGGCCGCCCGCGGCCGTTTTCTACGTCGGCCGGAGATCGTTGCCCGCCCTCCGGCGCCGACGACGTGGCCTACGTTGGCGGGAGGGGAGTGCGGTGGCGGACTCCCGCTCCCGTTCCGCCGCCTCCCTTGCAGACACTACTGCCTCGCAAAAGGAGGCGACGGCCGTCCATCCAGGATCGCCCCCGACCATGGACAGAACCAGGGCCGGGAGTGACAGGTCCGCGGCCAATTCCGGACGGCACTCGCATCCCCGTCGCGTGCTAGTCAGGCGTGGGTATGACTACCAGACGACACTCCAGAAAAAGCAGAGTCGCCTGACGTCGTAGCCGGCCCAGCAAGACCAACCGACAGCGAGGATGCAATTCCCGCCCCATGAACACTCTGTGCAGGCGCAGTCTAAATAGGCATGGTTTCGACTACCAAATCAGGTCCCAGGGTAGAACCCGGGACCCCAATCAGTATTCGCAATTATCCCACCGGGGACCACGCCACGAACAGAGAGCTAAGTTGGAAAGGATGTAAGAGGTAGACGGAAAGAAAGGTAGGACTCTGTCGCCTCGAACGAAGAGGGGAGTGAAGCGACGGATGCTCGGGTACCTCGGGTACGCACACCCGTGCACTCCTCGGACAGAGGAGCGCCCCTGAGGGCAAACCCTTCTATTTGCGTCAGGTTACTAAAAAAATAAAATTATAAAGAAAGTTTGAATATTATTATTTCTATGAGCTTTTATTTTAATGATTTTTTTTGTTATTACTTTTTATTTATTTTTCGTTATTTTTTAATAAGTATTCTAATTTTTGTAAAAACCCCAGTGACGCACGCCCACATTGCATAAGGTGCTGCCTAGCTAGCCGAACAGGGTGAGCGGCTACCACGCAACATTTTTCTAATACTTACATTTTTAAACTCGTGATATCTTTCGAATGGAATATCCGAATTGAATAATTCAAAAAGTTATATAAAGGTATTGAAACAGTTTTGAATATGAAGTAATTTATTTTGATAAGGATTAATACCAAGATCTAAATAAAGAGTCTTTTCTAGGGGCGGCATTTTAATTAAATTTTTAAAATAAAAGAACACTTATTGTGGCATAACTATAATAGTTAGACATATGCTGTCGCGACACTTTTTGTAAATAATGATGTGTTCTGCAAAGTTGTAGTACATTATTTTATTCTATCATCAATAGTTTTCGCAACGCACGCGATTTAAATAATATTTTAGGTAATTTTTTTACACTTTGGGTTACATTATTGTAGTTTTAGTAAGGATCCCTAATTTTTTTGAAAATATAATATAGCCTATGTCACCCGGGGATAGTGTAGCTTCCCAACAATGAAAGAATTTTTTTAATAGGGTCAGTAGTTTCGGAGCCTATTCAAAGCAAACAAACAAACAAACAAACAATCAAATATTTCCTCTTTATAATAGTAGTATAGATAATATGTTTAAACTGATACAATAATTTAACAAAAAAAACTAAACCAATTGTAAAATACTGGGAGAATAGCGTGAAAGCCATCTGGCGAAAGCATCTGCTAGTCAGGCCCCCGCGGTTAAACTCAAGTCACGATCGCGGACTTTCCGCTCCAGACGTAAGGTGTTTGAAAAAAAAATTTATTATAGAGAGAGATTAAAGAGAACGTAATATTAACAAGAAAAAAGTTTTCGTGCAAATCACAATTAGCAATCGTGTTAAGAAAGTTGATAGCATTAGCACAAAACGTATAGTTTCAGTTTATTTTCTTTGCTGTGGAACTTCAGATAAGCGGACGACCCACTTTTACCGTGGTCTATAGAAGTATGTGGCGCACCGCTAACACCCAACGTAGGAGAACTGGAACCTGGGTCAATTAACCCGGAACACAATGCAAGGTTATTATAACAGTATATTTAAAGACCAAGGTGGTTGCCATCCAGACGGGCTTAGAGCTCCTAGTAAAGTCAGTTATAAAAAATTAAATATAATATACATCGTACGTAAATAACAGAATATAAAATTGAGTTTAACTTGCGACTAGTTTTTTATTCAAGGTTAGGAAACCTTGGTTAATAATACCGCTATGAGACAGCAGCGTATTCACGGCACCTCTAATGTTATAATTAATATTAAATGGGCCGTCAGCCTTTCCGCTGTTTTCCAACAATAAAAAAACCTTTAAAATGGACCACAAATACTTTTTTGCTATGTATCTTAGAAGTTTCCCGCACAAATAAAAGTAAAATACGATTAATTTTACACTGGCAACACCAGACGGCACTCCCTCTGTTTACCGTTTCGGATTATACGTTCACAGGGAATAGGATTAAACCGACTTTTTAAGAGGGTACTTTCGGTTTATTGTGTTTAAGGCAATCTACTTTTACACAGCATACGCGATGAGATCAACGATTGTAAGGTGTGTTCTACATTTTTACATAGATTACATAATATTTTTACTTCGAGGTAAGTTAGAGTGTTATACAAAATAATTTATTATATCCGTGCAGGGGTGGAGAAAGAATACTAACCTCTGCAGCCAGGATCGGCCTTTTGTAAAAGGCGACAAAACAACCCTAGCTATGTGATAGAGTCCTAAGCCTGTCTGGTTAACAACCACCCTTGGTCCACAAGTATGCCGCCGTAATAACTTTGTATTGTGTTCCAGTATTAGTAACCCAGATTCCTGTACTCCTATGGGACAGCTGCGTGTTCGCGGTGGCCCTAGCACCACACACATCTGTAGACGAGGGTAAATGATTATTAAGTGGGCCGTCAGCCTGTCTGCTGTTCTTCAGCAATAAAAAAATGAACCGAAATTCCACTTTGGTAGTTTTTTGGCCTAATATGCAAATTATAACATAACTGCCACATACTGATGTCGAAATAAATAATTGTGAAAAAACATGTGCCTTTCGACCCTGTGATATACATGACCGACACATTGCTATTCAGCTTGCGTGTTTTGCGAACTATGTCGGTCGTTCAGCCCGAAGTTTTTGCTTCACCTATTCAATTATCCAACGGCGCGCAGTTCGTGTTGTCGGCGATCCCATACTCACAGACGGTCTAGATACGCTTGGACTTCGGAGAGAGTTTGCGTCTCTTTGTGTATTCTACCGTCTGTACAACGGGGAGTGTTCTGAAGAACTATTCAGAATGGTGCCCTCGTCGTCTTTCTACCACCGCACTGCCCGCCATCGGCTGGGTGTTCATCCCCATTTCTTGAAGCCTCTTCTTTCTTGTACGAAACGTTTCTCTAGAACGTTCATGCTGCGTACTCTCAGGATCTGGGATGAGCTTCCGGCTGAGGTTTTCTAAGCGCGGTACGATATGGGGTTCTTCAAAAAAGGCGTTATAAAATTTCTTCGAGGCCAGCAGCGCGTTGGTATTGCCTCTGGTGCTGCAAACGTCCATAGGCGACGGTGACCACCTGCTAGGGTGGGCCGTCTGCCTGTATTTTATATCTAGCTATAAAAAAAATTATGTTAACTTCTGATTTTGCCCGATATATGCAAATATACTGACACTGCATACAGGGCAATTTCGTCCCAAAATAAGCAGCTTAGAGCTTGTGTTATGAGCACCAACTAATATTCTACTTGAATACTTTTCTTCTATATAAACACTGAGACTTGAAAAATTAACCATCACCCCCAGGCATTTCGACATGAGAAAGACGTAGGTGACGGAGGTGACACAAGGATTTGCGAATATTTAGAGGGAAACCACCCCTTAAAACCGCAAAGGAAATTCCATTAATATTCCGAATGAGTAGGATGACGGATGATCGCGCATTTTATATTTACATTCATAATAATATCTCGAAATATTTAATTTTTTTTTCGAGTATTACCTATTTCCAAGTGTTTGAAAAAAGATCAAATATATGAAATTATGAAATTTCATGTGTTGAATTTTATGACGTGATTTTGTGAGTTAATACCTGTCCTTGATACCTTTTATATCTTATCCTATGATATTCCTTTTTTTGCTGAAGGCATAAACATAAGTACGCACCATAATCATGAGCCTTTATTAGTTTATTTACATGATGTTACAGAATTTTTGCCAGTGTATTTTTACTCTTAGACGTGTTCGGGAAATTAATTAATGTATTTAATGTAATAAATTCCAAATTACTACGTATATTGATTGTCAATCCTTATATAATCTTTAAATAAGATAAATTATCCTATCTGTGCAGGGACAGAGAAAGAATACAGACCTCTGCGTCCGGGGTCGGCCTGTCATAAAATCCTAGCAATGTGGTAGGGCCCACAGCCCCAAACCCCAAGCCCGTGTGGGTGGCGACCACCTTTGGTCTTAAGTATGCCGCCATAATAACTTTGGGTTGTGTTCCGGCATTAGTGACCCAAGTTCCTGTACGCTTATGCAACATCAGTGTGTTCGCGATGCCACTGGTGTTACGAACATCCATAGGCGTCGGTAACGGTTAAATTCTAAGTGGGCCGTCAGCCTGTCTGCTGTTCTACAGCTATAAAAAAACCTTTCATCTTTGATATGAATCTAAAATTAATGAAGAATAATTTAATTTTTACTTAATTTTATACGTTAAGAATTTCTGTTAGTTGAGTATTTTGTTATAAAAATTTGATGCCTTACCAAATATGCATCGCAGCTCAAAGGTCTTGTATATATATATTTATACAATATTATACATAATAAGGTGAAAAACATCACCCATAAGTCTTAAACACTAAAATTGCCGGTGTAACTCGATAATCCTTGGGCTCCTAAGGGGAGAACAAACTCCAGTGGAACATTTTAATTTCATCTAAAAGCAAACTGAGAAAAATTTATTTTTGTTTTTACGGCGTTTATTTCAGCTACCTTTATGCTACTACTATGCTACCCATCTACCATCCTACCCATTTCTTCTCCTTTATCTCCCATTTTTCATCTTTTTTTCCAATCTAGCTGCATATTGACTCTTGGTGCATATAAAATTGGAAATTAGGATGGTCATGAACCCTTCCGTTAATTGTGCTAAATCTATTAAAAATATTTTTCTAAAACTTTAACTTATTAGCACAAAAGTTTTCATTAAATAATGTAGCCGTCTGTTACTTTCAAATACTTCTACTATTATGAAATGCTTTAATATATTTATTTATTAGGAAAAAGAGTGTTGTAAATAATACGTTAATACATCAATGATCATGCATAAATAAAGAGAAAGTCTGTGATGGCCAGAATTTTGTTATTTTACAAAAGCTGAAATTTTCTTTGTACATTTCCCAAACACAAGTACAAATAATCAACGACTGTAGAGTTTTGATTATTGTAATTAGATAGCGTAACAAGTAGTAAAGGTGTATAAAAAATTAACGACCTCCATGGCTACGGCTAAAGCACTTCGATACGCTTGCGGAGGTCACTGGTTCGATTCCCGTCTCGTGTCTGAGTGTTTATGTATAATATGTACTTAACAGTAGCATAACACAAGTGCTATGCTACTGGATGTATGGAAAAAGTTTCGTTACATAAAAACTCCTTCATGGCCAACTTGATTTTAAAATAAAATATTTCAAAAGCAGAATTAAAGGAATGCGTGCCTTAAATATTAGTTGGTTTTTGTAAATAATATAGAAATGTTATTGTGTTTAAGTGGATTTATTTTTAATTTAATATATATATATATATATATATATATATATATATATATATATATATATATATATATATATATATATATATATATATATATATATATATATATATATATATATATATATTTCTGTTTAGCGTGGTATTAGACGTATTGTCAGACAGCATCAGAAACTCACATGAACAGCCCCCGTGGCTGCTCATGTATGCTGATGATATCGCGCTGACAGATTCGGACAGGGGTAGGCTGGTGCGACGTGTGAAGGCGTGGAAAGAGTCGCTTGAGAACGGTGGTCTGAAGCTCAATGTGGCGAAGACCGAGTACTTGGCCTGTAACTCCACAGATCCCACACTCGTACGCATAGACGGCAACACGGTCGAGCGCACGGACCGAGTGAAATACTTGGGATCTGTGTTTCATGCATCCGGTGACATCGATTGTGACGTCAAGGCACGCATTGCTGCCGCGTGGGCCAAATGGCGTGAGGTGTCATTTGTGACCCCAAGATGCCGGTAAAGTTGAAGGGACAGGTCTATAAGACCATCATTAGGCCTGTGCTTTTATACGGCTGTGAAGTGTGGCCGGTGTTAGAGCGACACAAGCAGGAGCTGCGTGTCACGGAGATGAATATGCTGCGGTGGATGTGTGGAGTGACGCGGAAGGACCGCGTTAGAAACTCCCGCATTCGCGGCAGCCTTCATGTCCGTGACATTGCGAATAAATTGCAGGAGTGTCGGCTCCGATGGTACGGCCACGATTTACGGCAACCGGATGCTTACGTGGGAAACAAATGTCTGGCCATGCCGCTTCCGCTGAGCCCCGGCAGGAGGGGTAGACCCAAAAAGTGCTGGCTTGACGTCGTAAAGGGTGATATGCGTGCCAATGGTCTCACTACCAGGGATGCTGAAGACCTTGCGAAGTGGAGAAGAAAAAGTCGGAAAGCGGACCCCGGGCGCCGAAGCGAGAGTTTGGGCTGCAACCGGGATTCATCGCTGAGATGATGATGATATATATATATACATAGTCAGGTCATAAATTCTGTCACATGTTTAATGTAAAATAATTGTAACAAGTTTATTCATTATGTAACAATTTATATACCAAAATGAACTTAAAAAAACATAGATTCTTATGACATTAAAGTTTATTCAAAATGACCTCCGTGATTTTGAATACAAGCCTTCAATCTGCGCGGCCAGTCCTCTATCGCAGCACGAACGAGGTCCATGTCAATATCGGCGGCTGCCTTAATCAAGGATGTCTTGAGTGACTCCAAATTGGGATGAGGCTTTGAACACGCCTTTTCCTCCAAGTGTTGCCATATCTTGTAATCTAACGGATTCAAATCTGGACTGGAGGAGGGCCAGTCTTCGTGCCGGATGAAGTCGATTTCACGCGCCGCCAGCCAGTCTTGTGTGCTCTTCGCTCTATGAGCTGGCGCCGAATCTTGTTGGAATACCCAGTGCCTGTTATTGAACATGGTATGAGAAACAGGTTCCACAAGGTTCGTCAGGACTGTATTTTGATACACAACAGCATTCGTTTTTACACCTTTCTCACAAAAATGTACCTCTGTTAAGCCCCAATAAGAAACTCCCAACCATACCATGAGCGAGGATGGAAAATGACCTCGTTGGACACGCGGAATACGGTTGCTCGCTTCTTCACTACTGTGTGCGTACACCTTATCATTTTGTTTGTTGTAGCTCTCTTCTACGGTAAACATTTTTTCATCCGAAAAAAGAATTTCCCGATATTTTAATCCCGCGTACCGCTTCAACAAAGCGCGGCATCTCTCCAGTCTCAGGTCCATTAGACGAGCATTCAAACGATGTCCTGTTTTTCTTCGATATGCCCGAAGCCCTAAGTCTTCATTTAACACCCTTTTCACCGTGGTTCTGCTTAACCCCTTCTGAAGGGCCAACAGTTTCTGCTTACGTTTGGGATTTCTTTGAATTCGTGCCTTCACAGCTTTTATCACTGCTGGAGTCCTAACAGACCGAGGGCGACCACTTCTTGACCTGTCATCTACACTAGAGTCTTCATTGTATCGTTTGATGGTACGATAAATGAATCTTTTGGTTATATTCAAATTTTTCAGTATGTTAAAAATTTGAATTGACGCGTAACCGCAACGATGCAACGCAATAACTGCAACACGGTCTTCTTTAAGCGTCCACTCCATATTTAAAAAATGAGTAAAATTCTAAAAGTATACATTTTTATTTTCATGAACAATTCGAGATTCGAATTCAATAAACTTTTTTGTGGCCAGCATTCTAAAAGAAAAGTTTTTACTGTGTGACAATACTTATGACCTGACTAGGTATATATATATATATATATATATATATATATATATATATATATATATATATATATATATATATATATATATATATATATATACTGTATCGCCTCAAACTACTTAGCTGGGAACTATGGAGTTATGTGAATTGTTTTAATTAATTTATTATTATTATTTATAAAACAATACACCTGAACTTCATAAAAGTCTACACCACATTTGTTTTCCTCGAAATAACATTACACGCGTATTAGAAAATGGAACAAGGGTCGCTCGGATCTTGGAAGGTCGATATTACGCCGACATGCTTTATCTCCCTGATTTGCGACCCTTTATTACAGACGAATTGCGTTTCCCAGCAATTTAGGGGATTTGTTCGAGAGCTACGCTTGAATAATTTTTACTGTTTACATGCATTGATTGTACTTGATCCGTCTGAGTAGACATTGATATACGGCCATGGGGGGAAAAGCTCGAGGACGGATTTTTTCCTTAATTACGTAATTTAAATTAAATGTATCAATATAAATAAAATTATAGAGGTCTGCAGTTGTGCGCGCATCGCGTCAAAATTACTAGATAGATTGCCATTAAATGCCGGAAAGCGGACCCCGGGCACCGAAACGAAAGTTTGGGTGGCAACCGGGACTAACGCTAGGATGATGATGATGATGATTATGAGATTGCCACTAAATCTTCTAAGTTTTATTTCTAAGACACTAGGCCCTTATCTAAAGATATTATTGCTATATCTTCATTTAATATAAAGTTGTTAAAGTTTTAAAAAACAACGACTCTTATAAGCACTACGTATTCAGTGATGTGTTTTCTTGCCGTGGAGAAGTGGGGCAAGCGGTGTAGCGCGCATGCGTACGAAAACTTTGTTAATATATCAAGCAACGCGCACGAAGTCGCGTGTAACAGCTAATCCATAATAAAAAGCTGCGTAAGTTATCACAGTATTATTATTATACTATGTGACCCGGCAAAAGTTCTGCCATATTAATAAAAAAAGCCATTCAAAAAAATCGAAATAAAATATATCCTTCTTCAAGGTCCAATCTATGTCTATACCGAAATTCATCAAAATTGATTCAGCGGTTTAGGTGCAAGTGTAACAATCAACAAAACAATTAACCTAATATTGTAAAAAAAATTATTATGTAGTGTATACTATATTGGCTTACAGTCTAGATATATAACGCTTTACCTATAACTATGACCTATTTTTAAGATTGTAATCTGTTAGTATACCATATCAATATATAAATAAATCAAACAAACTCACTTTTACATTTGTAATATTAGTATGGATTTATATATGAAGATAAAAATTTGTATCAAAATCATTATTATAAAATTTGTAAGCAGTGTGAATGTTGTAACAGTAAAAAATTTATACGGAAAACTAAGTTTTATTACATATGCATACAGGGCGTAGACCAAATAAGCAAAAGAAAGGTTGTGTGATGCACGATATGATGATTTGTGAAGAGACAGATGAACAATGCCAGGATAGAATATAGGTAAAATAGAAGAAAAAAGACACATTTTGCCGACCCCAAATAATTGGGATAAGGCCAAGTTAATGACGAGACACACATTGAGACACTCACTGACACATTCACACAAACACACACCCGAGACGGAACGTAAAAAAATGTTGCCATTAGCTAGGGATGTCGTAAGTGAAAAAATATCGATATATCGATGTATGGATATTTATTAAAATATTAAAATTAAAGTTGATATCTTGAGGAAAAAATATTGATTATTCGATGTGTCGGTCAATTTCAAAAGATTTTGCGTTTTTATAATAAGAGTATATTTAGCTCAATATTTAATATTAATAGTAAAAGCAAAAAAACTCTGCTCTTTACATGCTCCACTGTTAGCCGGCTCCTATTGTAAAATAGGTGGAATCTATTCCAAAACCGAATCGGGACACCCCGACTTTATATGGTCCTTTGGCTGCTACCCCTAGAGTGTTTATAAAAACCGGAGGCGCGAAGGGAGAGCAACCCTCACCCACTGTAACAAAGCATAGGCACTCGTGCGTACCGTAGCGGCCGAGGCTACGGAGGTAAGCATGGATGCCTATGTTTTGTTACGTAAGGGCGAAGGGGTTGCACTTCCCGCAGCGTCGGAGACGATGCAAAAGCCACTTTAAAGTGTTTTGAGATTATGTCATAGGAATTTATTGTAATAACTCTGGTATATGTAAGAGGGTGAAGGGTCTGTATATGATGCTACGTAAAAGAAAGTTTGCGCTGAAGCTTCGTTGAGCTTCGCGGGAGGCAGACATGTAGATGCCGGCATACTTTTGATTTCCGTATCTGGTGCTCTCATGATAGTTTACGGTCTAAGAGAGTCAAATCAAAATCATTTATGTCAATAAACGATCTTACAAATTACTTATTGAATATCAAGAATCTACTACCGTTGAAAATAGCACCTGGAAATAGCACCAGAGCAGGCAGGTTTCGTGAAAGGTAAAGGTACTCGGGAGCAGATTCTGATAGTACGGCAAATAATCGAAAAAGCTAAGGAGTTCAACAGACCGGTATACATATGTTTTGTTGACTTTCAGAAAGCATTCGATTCTGTTCGCTGGCCTAAAATGTGGAAAGTTCTCCTTGACATGGGGGTACCTCAACATCTAGTACACATCCTTCGTACTCTATATGAAAATAGTGCTGCTTCGGTGAAACTGGATGGCGTTGCTTCGCAGCGGTTCTGTCCAACCGCAGGAGTCCGGCAGGGATGTATCCTGTCGCCACTTCTGTTCAATGCATATACAGAACACATAATGCGTATTGCCTTCGAAAATTGGACAGATGGAATTCCTATTGGCGGCAAGAACATCTCGAACCTGCGTTATGCGGACGACACTACCCTACTCGCAACAAGTGCAACTAAGATAGGGGAATTGCTAAACCGCATGGAAACCGTTTGTCTCGACTTTGGACTGAAGCTCAATAGAACCAAGACCAAAATAATGATTGTGGACCGTGGTCGCAACAATGCTCCGGAAATAACTGAGATTGCGAATTGCCAAGTCGTCCAATCATACGTCTACCTGGGCTCTTTGATTTCAAATAGAGGAGGTTCTGAAGACGAAATCAAGCGGCGCATGGTCATCGCGCGCAGTGCCATGGACAGACTTTCGAAGGTATGGCGAGACCGAAGCATAACCAAGACCACCAAGACCCGTCTCGTAAGAGCGCTTGTGTTCCCGGTTTTCCTGTACGGGGCCGAGACATGGACGGTGAAGGAGAGGGAGCGGCAGCGTATTGACGCCTTGGAAATGTGGTGTTGGAGGAGACTGCTTAATGTCTCCTGGACACAGCACCGCACCAATGTCTCCATCTTGAAGGAGCTTAACATCGGCGAGAGACTGTCATCGGTGGTGCAATCCCGAATACTCCAGTTCTTTGGACATGTGACGCGACGCGGGGGGGACTCCGTGGAGCGGCTGGTTGTGCAGGGCCGGGTAAATGGCAGTAGATCGCGAGGGCGTTCGCCGTTGCGATGGACGGACCAAATTAAGTCTATGACACACACATCCCTAAACGACTGCGCAAGACAGGCTTCAGCTAGGGACAAATGGCGCGCGGTGGTGAAGCGCTGCCGGGCGTCTTGCGTGACCACGACTGCTCTGTCAAGAGTATTCGACTGAGAAGAAGAACTACCGTTGTAACACATACGTCTAAGTGACGATTTCTCACTGTAAATTAATGAACAAGGTACAAAGTGAGCGCGCCCCATTTGACGAGTAAATGCTCTGATAATAGTAGCCTGTATTAATTTGTTGTGAATCTATCCCAATACTAGAAAAGCAGCTCCACCAACCATACGATTTCCCAGATCGGTTCTGGTGCAGCTTGCAGTGGAATCTTACTTATACGTGTGAGAATGTATGTCCTTGGCACGGCCAATAATAAGGAGGTTACACAAACACTGAGGCACACGGTGCAAATTGAATGTGTATTCACCCGGTCAAACGTTGACCATAATAATTGCGACTACATCACGGCGTTGACTTTCACCTAACGCAAACATGAAGGTAGTCCAAACTACTAGACGGGGTGACTGGTTTTACCCACCTAAATCTAGCCAAAGATCGAACACTTACTTTAGTAAAATGCTTTGCAATCTGCTTTATTGCTTTGTTAAAGGATTAAAGCAGTAAATATACAGGGTTATTGGTAATTTGACGTATTTCCGTTAGGAGGTGATAGTGATAATTTACAGTGAGCAATCGTCACTAAGACGTATGTGTTATAATGGTAGTAGATTCTTGATATTCAATAAGTAATTTGTAAGATCGTATATTGACATAAATGATTTTGATTTGATTTGACTCTCTTAGACCGTAAACTATCATGAGAGCACCAGATACGGAAATCAAAAGTATGCCGGCATCTACATGTCTGCCTCCCGCGAAGCTCAACGAAGCTTCAGCGCAAACTTTCTTTTACGTAGCATCATATACAGACCCTTCACCCTCTTACATATACCAGAGTTATTACAATAAATTCCTATGATACAGGTATACAAAATGTAATGAACTAATCTATTCTTGAGGGAATACAGGCACAATAGTAATAATGCAATAATAATTAGTAACATGTCATTTTCTAATTATGGCTGTTTTATTAATTAAATTATTAATAATTAATTTCGGGGAAAATATTATATACAATGTTGACTTAACTGCCTTCGTGACACAATGGCTAACTCACGTCGGACGGCTGTTAAGGCTACGTATTCAATTCCGTTCCGAGTCTGGGTGTTTATATATAATAAGTAATTATTTAAAAAGTAAACATATGTAGTGTTCGATCCTTGCATAAAGGGTATTTGAAATCTCACCTCCTGATTTTTGTTACCTACCCTCACTCCCAGTGCGTTAGCATCGCGTGAGCTTCTAAGCGAGCGGGACGGTCGACGTTTGACTTCCCTGAAAACGATTCTATGCATCGTGCGCAATTGGCTTCAGTTACTTCTTTTTCTTCGTCCCAGCGTCAAATCCCGTTTGCAACCGAAACTTCCGTTTCGGTGCCCGGGGTCCGCTTTCCAACTTTTTCTACTCCACTTCGCACGGTCTTCAGCATCCCTGGTAGAGAGCCCATTGGCACGCATATCACCCCTTACGACGTCAGACCAGTACTTTTTGGGTCTACAATAAAAAGCAATTAATTTAAATAAGACTTTGTTCAGTGTGCGTGACATTTAGCTGGTGCCGTGCAACAGTTCCTCCACGAGCGGATCTGAACCGAACCGGGAAGGGATAGAATCAAGGTCAGTGCGAATTTATTTGTCCAAGGCAAGGTAATGCGTATCTCTAACTACCGGTCCTCTCTCATACAGGCCACTGCTCTCGAGCTATCCTTCTCATTCTTGTACGGTGCAATCTCAGTCCGTGACCGGCATCGTACATGTAGTACATCAGTTATCTAGTGTCCATATCAGAAGCGCTCTGCTCCTTGTTTTTAGGCTAAATAACGTATGAATTATCACTGTAAAAAACCAATAGAATTTCCTTTATGATTTATTTCATAGTATAATAGAACACTCATAATAGTTTTTTACGAGTTCATGAATATATGCGGCTGGTTTTCGTAGAAATAATAGAATAATAAATAAGGCAGGTAATACTCGGAAACGGGAGGAAACAGTTTAATTAAAGAGATTAATTGTACTCGTAGAAAACGTTGAAAAGCGGATTACAGGCTACAAAACGGAAGTTAAAATTACAACAGAGATCCAATTTTTTATGTTTACTGAATAATTTTAAGTATTTAATATATTTACAATTTTGTGAAATATAAGAATGTATTTACCTAAATTTATATTTTATTCTATAGTTTATTAATAACAATTTAATGTACATTTATTATGTTTTTTTATTGCTGTGGAACAGCAACAACCTGAAGACCCACTCAATCAGCAGTTACCGTCGCCTATGGATATTTGCGACACTAAGGACATCGTGAACTGCTGCTATCTGCATAGTAGTACTGGAACCTAGTCACTAATGCCGAAACACAACACAAGGTTATTATGGCAGCATACTTATAGACCATGGGTGGTTGCCATCCATGCGGGTTTGGAGCCCAACCACCTGGTTAGGGTTATTTTGTCGTCTTTTACGACAGGCCGACGCCATTCGCAGAGGTCAATATTCTTCTTCCGCCCCTGCACTGATAAGGTATTGCAATATTAGCGTGACAATTAGTGGCGTTACATGACTATATTACTACAACTTGAACACCTCTAATACCCTGAGTCATATTTATGAATAAATGAACATGAATATATACGAAAACTACGATCGGCTATCAACATTTCTAATATGTTTTTATTGCTGTAGGACAGCAGATAGGCTGACGGCCCACTTAGAATTTAGCAATTACCGTCGCCTATTGATGTTTGCAACGCCAGTGGCATCACGAACACGCTGCTGTCCCATAAGGGTATAAGAACTTGGGTCACTAATGCCGGAACACAACACAAAGTTACTTAAGTATTCCGCCATAATAATTTTCTGTTGTGTTCCGATATTAGTGACCCAAGTTCCTAAACCCTTATGGGACAGCAGCATGTTCGCGATGTCACTGGCGTTGCAAACACCCATATGGGACGGTAACTACTAAATTCTAAGTAGGCCGTCAGCCTGTCTGCTGTCATACAGCAATAAAAAAATATTATTAAATACCGACGTGTTTATAATAAATTTGTAGCTTGTATTTCCCATTTCTTCAAACGAAGCCTAGCATAAAAATTAATTAAAAATAATTAAGCAAAAGACATGGATATGAGTGGATAAGCATTTAGCTCACCTTTACGTATATTCTACAGAAAAATAATTATACAACTTTGAAATTGATAAAACCAATTAGATTAGTTTATTAGTAATTAATATAGCAATGCTCGCGTGACAGTATACAGTTAAGCAGGGGCAAAGTTATGCAGCTCACCCTGAAATATGAAGCTTCATGTTTCAAGCCCTACCGAATTACAGCTTGCAAACAGCTTTTTTTTACTAATTATACAGTTTTGCAGTTACTATTATTTTTATTTGATTTATTCTAGAACAAAATGACAGACTCTTGTGACTCGCAACCAAAACTACAGATTCGTCTCGCAGTAATTTTTTTTTGCTGAGGAATACAGGAGACTTGCTGACGACTCACTTAATAGTAATTTAGTTATCGCCTATAGATGTGTGCGATGCTAGAAGCACTGTGGACACGCTGCTGTCCCATAAGGGTACAGGAACATGAGTCACTAATGCTGGAATACAACACAAGGTTATTATTGCGGTATATGAGACCAGAGGTGGTTGTCATCCAGACGGGCAGTAGAAAAACAGTGGGATGATTCTAGTGGGTATACCAGCGACTTACCGTATAGCACCGGAGTCCTACACTACTCCGCCGCGAGCTATCAAGCTCAGGAAAAGAGAGCCTGCGTGATGTATATCGGCTTTCGCACGTGAACGCCAGCAGAAGTTAATTTCCCGGCCTGAATCGGAGTAAAAAGAGCTCTGCTGCTTAGTTCAAGACAAGGGGGCGCTGTGTCAATACAACTATACAGCGCCACCTAGTCCTAGACAAATATAAACACATTCCAATACCTCTATATTTAAATCAGCCAATCACAACAAAAAGTTTTCTCATCGCCTCATCGGCTATTCATTGAAAATAGCAATTCATTGCCTCCAGTCCTACAATGGCCTGTTTTTTTCGTGGAGAGTATGCAAATTGCTTCTCGTAGTTATTTGTGAAACAAGCCCTGTTGACCCAACCTTTATTATGGCAGCTTCATAGCCTTTATCCCTTTTAAGTTAAAAGCTACTTTACTTTTAAGTCGCTATATTTCTAAAATAACTTTTTTTATTACTGTGGAATAGGAAGAAGGCTTGCACTTAATCTTAAGCAGTTACAGTCGCCTATATGTGTTGGTGGGTAAAGAAGGATGCTTGCCATTAGTTGGATTCCAAAAATAACCAATGTGGAGGTTCTCCGACGAGTAAAGCAGAAACGTGGACTTTTGTAAACCGTCAAACGCAGAAAAGTGGCTTACCTCGGACATGTATTGAGACATGATAGGTACGAACTGCTACAATTAATCATGATGGGAAAAATCGCGGGCAAGAGACGTATCCGTCGGAGAAAGAAATCTTGGTTCCGTATTTCGCTTCGCTGAAAACAGAGATGAGAATGCGAAACTGGCTGCCAAACTTCGCTAGTCGGAGAGGCACCTCAAGAAGAAGATGGATGTTTGTGACGCCAGCGTACCGCTAGCACGCTGTCGTCTGCATACGGAAACTGGAATCTGAGACATTTATGTGGGGACACAACATTATTATGGCTGTATACAACATGGTATCCAGATAGGCTTTGTAGGGAGCCCACATAAAGAACCTAATAGGTATCATGTGAAAAAAATTTCACTCGAAAATCTCACATCATGAAGGTTTTATTTTACGTCAATTCAAAGTATCTGTTACTATACAACCGCAACTTCATACTTTAATCTCTATTATTTTATGTAGTTCAAAATCTAATTTTGGTTTTTAATCTATCGATCTCATAAAAACTTCATAGTTTGATTTGATTGTCTAATTGAGCTTATTTAGACAAAATTTAAAAAAAGCCTGCTGATTAATGTATATATATTATTTACAAGATACACCTGTATATAAACTTGTATTTCCTCCGAAATCCTCCACAAACTAGTATGAGACAACCCTATCGTTTTCCAGTTCATCAATAATGTTTCTAGTTAAGATTTACTCGCATTTCGTGCCGAAGGCATCTTTAGCTGAACCAAGCCCACCTAATTTACTGATACTTTCATAAATCAAGTATCAGTCTAGGTCACGTCTAGAATTTTATGAGAACTAATTAATTTAGAAAAGCTGAACAATACTGACATTGTCTAGGCTAATGAGCAGTATGTCTTTTTTGGAATAGCTGAAAGGCTGAATGCCTCACCTATGAATTATTGCGACGTCAGTTCAATATGCGTCAAATGCGTTCAATATGCATGTTTATCAATATGCGTCCTATATTACTATTATAGCCAATTAATGTGTATAATCATGTCTCCATAAATTAAATTGAATAGTTATTATTGAAATGAATTTAATTCCATATTAATTCAACGTGTACCGATGTTCTAAATACAGGCCGTGCCCAGTTTGGAGGCGTGTAACAAATAAAATAACCAATTTTATGACATGTATTCTTATGACTAAATTATACTAACATCCAGTGTAAAAGATAGCTTTTATCCCAAAAATTTTAAGTATAAAATAAACCACGATCCAGCGTTTTATCCGGGACTTAATTGCGAAAATGATCGTTTGAACGTAAATTTGACAGCTGTAATTGTAATTATGTCAATCATAATTAGGCGACCGCGACGCGCCCACGATTCACAATTAAATCGGAATTAATTTGATATCGTTGAGCTTAGTATCAGATGGATTGCGTAAAACACGATATGAGGAAGAAGGTGTGAAAATTGAGAGAACATGTTGTGCTGACACCAGTTAGCTTGCTATAAAGAAAGAAGAGAGAGGAGATTTTTTATTGATGATGAACAGCAGACAGCTGGCGGCCCACTTAATTTTAAGTTATCGCCTATGTATGTTTGCGTAACTACGGGCACCGCGAACACATTACTATTGATAGAGGTATTGTAACCTGGGTCACTAATGCTCGAGCAGAAAGCAATGTAATATGGTGGCATACTTATACACCGGGGGTGGTTGCCATTTAGACGGGCTTGGGGTTCTACCACGAAGCTAAAATTGTTTTGTCACTTTTTATGTCAGGCCACAGGGGTTAATAATCTTAATGCACCTCTGTATAGAAAAATTTAAATATATAACCCACTATGATATCTGTCTTGGGACTACCAGGGATGCTGAAGACCGTGCGAAGTGGAGAAGAAAAAGTCGGAAAGCGGACCCCGGGCGCCGAAGTGACAGTTTGGGCTGCAACCAGGATTTAACGCAAAGATGATGATGATGAATATCTGTCTTGGACAGGCGTGGAGATATACTGTCCATTCCTTCAAACAGGCCTGAGCCTAGCAGTGGTAAATAATGAAACTAAGAAATTGGAAAAGGTCAGAAGTATATTAGTAAAGCGAAGCAGTTGACAGGCATGTTTGATTTGGACGTGGTCTTAGTGGGACTCCCGCACTGCATTATCCGTGCAGAGGTGGAGAAACTCAGCCTGTCGTAAAAGGCGACAAAACAACCCAACCTAACTACGTGGTAGGGCCGTAAGCCCGTCTGGATGGCGACCACCTTTGGTCTTAAGTATGCTGCCATAATAATCGTGTTGTGTTCCGGCATTAGTGACCCAAGTTCCTGTACCCTTATGCGACAGCAGCGTGTTCGTGATGCCACTGGCGTTGCAAACACACATAGGCGACGGTAACTGCTAAATTCTAAGCGGGCCGTCAGCCTGTCTGCTGTCCTACAGCATTAAAAAAAATAAAAAATAAACTGCATTTCAGTATAATACAGAAAACCTCATAACCCAAAGTCAATTAACATAAACACTGTTTATTGTGGTTACGTATGGGTATCTGGGCGGATCGCCTGACGGCCAAAACGACGGCGCTGCTTCGCAGGTCGCAGCGCGTCCTGGCCGTCAGGGCGATAAGAGGATACCGCACGGTGTCCTTCGAAGCGGCCTCCCTGCTGGCCGGATCCCCACCATGGGACCTCGAGGCCCGGGTCCTGGCGCTGTTGTACCAGTGGCGCCGGGGCGCGGCCGAGCGTGGCTCTCGCCCCACGCCTCGTGAAACTGAGGTGAAGCGCGCGGAGCTGCGCGACGAGGTGCTCATGGTGGAGTGGAAGGAGCGCCTCGCGCACCCCAGCGCGGGCCTCGCCACCATCGAAGCGGTGAGGCCCGTCCTGGCTGAATGGTTGGAAAGGCGCCACGGCGCCCTGACCTTCCGCCTGACGCAGGTCCTCTCGGGGCACGGTTGCTTCGGGAGGTACCTGTGTCGCATAGGGCGGGAGATGACGTCAGGGTGCCACCACTGTGGCGCGGGCGACGAGGAGGACACGGTGAACCACACTGTCGCCGTGTGCCCTGCGTGGCGCGAGGAGCGCCGCGCCCTCGTCGCCCAAATCGGCGTGGACCTGTCGCTCCCGGCCCTGGTTCTGTCCATGGTCGGGGGCGATCTTGGATGGACGGCCGTCGCCTCCTTCTGCGAGGCAGTCATGTCCGCAAAGGAGGCGGCGGAGCGGGAGCGGGAGTCGACCACCACACTCCCCTCCCGCCAACGCAGGCCACGCCGGCGGCGCCGGAGGGCCAGTAACGACCTCCGGCCGCCGTAAAAAGCGGCCGCGGGCGGCCCCTCGGGGGAGGACCCGCCGCCCGCACTATTGCCGCGAGGGTGAGGGCTGCGTGCTGTTCCGCGGCCCCCTCAACTCCTAGAGTTGTTAGGAGAGCGCCGGGGGGACGAAACCCTGACCCCCTGGCGCCAACACTTTAGAAGGGGCCCGCCTCAAGACAAAGGGCGGGCCGGCGCCGGCCCGGGCCACGAGATCGGCAGGCCATATATCCGTGGGCCCGGGCGTAGGCGATAGGAGAACAGCGGGGTTTTTTAGTGGGTAGTCGGAAAAATCCCGGAGTCCCACATATCCCTCGGTCCCCCCGAGCCGGGGGAACCCGTCAAGAGAGGTTTTTCCCCGAGACCAAAAAAAAAAAAAAAAAATGGTTACGTATGGGTATCTCGGGAGAATTATTACGTGAGCTGAATAAGTGACATTCATTGACTTCTGAATTGGGACAAAAGTTCTATATGCCTTATAAAAAAAATATTCAACAGCCTATATTGTCCTATTTATACAGTAGTAACTTGACCTGTATCTATCTATGTAACGGAATTTCCACCACACGCGCAACGTTGAACGTCCCGACGAAAGCTTGAGTCAAATCAAAGTCAAAATGTTCTATGCAGATCTAACTCGTCCGAATATGTGTTTTCCAACAAAAGAACTTTCCCATTACGTGTCCATCTGACTAAAGTTTCTCATTCGTGGAACTGTGTGACTAATAATGTTGCCAGATACAGCGTAGTAAGGTTATTATGCCGGCATACTTATAGACCAAGGATGGTTGCCATCTAAACGGGCTTGGGGCCTTACCACGTAGCTAGGTTACTTTGAGGCCTTTTACGACAGGCCGACCCCGCTGGTTATTATTTTTACTCCACCCCTCCATGAAGGCAAATTAATATCGGCTGTGGCTTATTCTTTCTTACGATCGTTTTATTCCTGTCACATCTGAAACTTTTGAGCCAAAGCTGAGCCAGGCTCAGTATAGTCACAAAGCTGAAATACTGCTTTTTTTAAGTCGGGACCTCGCCGTAACTTACTAAGCCCTAATTTTCTAATCTGGAATATTCTAATAGAACCAAGAAAATCGGTAAGACCAACTTGTTCTTTATTGTAAATATTATTGTCAATTGTTATTGTGTTGTTTGTATACATTATTATTTATTTTTCTTTAAAAAATATACACAATAAAAACTGGAATACTTTATTCCTTAAACTCTTTTATCGTCTATAAGTATCGTCCGGCAGTACAATAACAGGGTTACCGGTGTTGCAAATTTCACCATTGCCTATTGAACATTTTCTATAAGCAACGTTCACTTTCATTAGATTGGACTGTTTTCCTGTCTTGTACTCCAACAATAAAATGTAATAATAACAGCCCGCCGCTGGGCTTGTCCAAAATGATGATAATGATTACGCATATCAATAATCTTTACATCCAGGTTTCCTCATGATATTTTTTTCACCCTCAGGATACGGTAATTGCATTGCAATATGCATATTTGAAGAGAAAAACTAGATAAGCGCAGTGTCATGGGATTTGAACCTCTTCGAGTGTTAACCTAACCACGTACCTTTTAGAACATGTCAGTCAAGTGCCATTATAATTACCAAACAATATTTTTTTTACATTATGACACTGGCAACACTGGCGCAGGAAGTAACGTCATGTCTCTCACAAGTCAAATGACATGCTACGTGGCTTTGTCTTATTCAGTTAATTAAGACACTTTATGTCACATTATCTTCATAATAACCTCCTTGCCGTCAAAACCATTTTTAAAGCATATAAAAAAGTAACTTTGTTATGTATGTATATGTATATATATATATATATATAAACCATTACATTACTACGCATAATTACTTGACAAGCTGAAGGCAGAACTTATGGAAAAACGGCCACATTTGCAGAAAAAGAAAATCCTATTTCAACAAGACATCGCACCAACTCACACCTCAGCGGTTGCTATAGCGAAAATCCACGAATTTTTTTTTTTTTTTTTTATAGCGAGAGTTCAGCAGACAGGCAAACGGCTCACCCTGGCAGGTGGTCACCGTCGCCTATGGACGTCAGCAACACCAGAGGCATTACTAACGCGCTGCCGGCCTCGGAGAAATTTTATAACGCCTTTTTTGAAGAACCCCATATCGTACCGCGCTGAGAAAACCTCAGCCGGAATTACGGTTTGAACTGCTTGACCAATCACCTTATTCACCAGATCTAGCCTCAAGCGACTTCTTTTTGTTCCCTCATTTAAAAATTGCGCTTGGAGGATTGATATTTTCATCAAATGCAGAGGCAAACACTTTCGTGAACAATTATTTTGCAGAGAAAAACGCCGAGTACATTTGGACGGGTTACAGAAATGGAAGCATCACTGGAAGAAGTGTGTAGAGTTATGATTTTTATTGCTGTAGGACAGCAAACAGGCTGACGGCCCGCTCAGAATTTAGCAGTTACCATCGCCTATGGGTGTTTGCAATGCCAGTGGCATCGCGAACACGCTGCTGTCGCATAAGGCTACAGGAACTTGGGTCACTAACGCCGGAACACAACACAAGGTTATTATAGCGGCATACTTAAGACGAAAGGTGGTCGCCATCCAGACGGGCTTGGAGCCCTACCACGTAGCTACGGTGGGTTGTTTGTTGCCTTTTACGACAGGCCAACCTCGTCCGCAGAGGTTAGTCTTCTTTCTCCGCCCCTGCACGTAAATAAATTAAAAGGAGACTATGTAGAAAAATAAAAACTGATAAATTGTCTAGTTTGTTATGTCGGAAACTTTTCAGACCACCCTCGTATGTGTGATTTTGAATCCTCGCAAGTTCTTTTATTATTATTATAACAGTCATAACATCTCACTCCTGGGCTTGACCTTGTCCAAGGTGAATTAGTGCGGTACACATACTAGTGATATCGATACACAGGTTTCTTTACGATGTTTTTCATCACTGTTGTTAAATGGTATTTATGCTCTAATATGCACATTAGGTAAGAAAATCTGCCTAAGCGGTGAATGCCAGCGTTTAATTTGAACCCGGGACCTCTAGATTTATATCCGAGTAATACTACTAAGCTAGCTAGTACCTCGCAAGATATAGACCATTAAATACGACTTGTCGATCGTAAAACAGAGCCCCTGTCTGAGGTTACCTAGAAAGTTCTGCGCCAGTATTATTAACGAAACACTGGCTGGTTTTATGTCAATTAACTGTACACCAGCGCTTCATATAGCATTAAAAGCTTATACTTCGCGGCTAGCGGTATACGAAGACTTAATTTTTGCACCCTTACGCCGGCTTACATTATATTTTTTTTAAAATACAAAATCTAAGTTTAAAATAACGTCTAAATTAATTTTATTACCAATTCAAACGTTCTCTATTAAAATAAAATGTGTATCGTAATATGCTATGGAAAATTATTTATAAAATCTGATCATTCCTAATATCAATCCAACCTACATACACTTTGTATAGAAGCTTCTAAACACCTATATTTATTTCTGCTCAATTTACTGTCAAAGCTACATATAAGACACTACAACCTTTTTTAAAAGAATTACAAACAGTTCTATCCTTAATTGTGACACAGAAGTACTACGTAACTAAGTATTTTTATAAGCTGTGCTTAAACATTTATTTCCCAAATAAATATAAAATATTCACTACTATTATTGCTGTAGGACATCGGACAGGCTGACCGCCCACTTAATATTAACAAGTTATCGTCGCCTATGGATATTTGCGACACTAAGGACATCGTGAACTTGCTGCTATCTGCATAGTAGTACTGGAACCTAGTCACTAATGTAACACAACACAAGATGGCGGCATACTTATACACCAGGGGTGTTCACCATCTACACGGGCTTGGGTCCTTACCACGTAGCTAGTCTTGTTTTATCGCCTTTTACGACAGGCCAACCTCGGCCGCAGGGGTTATTCTTACTCCGCCCCTGCAAGGAGAAAATTTATAGAGAAATAACATAATAAATGTAATATAAACCAATTTTAAGCAGTTTACCGTTTTGTTATTTAGACTAATATTTAAGATGCAACTACCCTCAATTTATTTTTAAAAGTCAAGAAAACCAACATATAACAACGGATATGTCTATTAAGAAATACTTTATTCTGAAAGGAATAAATACCCTTTAGAAATCTCGGCTTACGAACATGTTAATAGTTTCCTTTTAGCTTTACTCGAGTTTTATTATACCCACTGAAGCTTTCAGAGAATATAGTCAAAATACGAAATGTTTGTTTGCTAACGAGCTTGCCCCCATAAATCGCGAGGCCATAAATTGTGGGCGTTATTGGAAACACAAGGTCGTGTTGGCGAAATTATTATATCGGGGACAAAAATATTTTCATTGAACAATCCCTTTTGTTTTTAAACATGTTTGTATCATAAATTTGGCTCTTTATTAGCCTCATCCATACTAATATTATAAATGTGAAAATAACTCTCTCTGTCTGTTACGTTTTCACCTAAAGCCGGTGTACCAATTTTGATGAATTTCGGTACATAGACAGATTGGGAGTAAAACATAGGCTACATTTTTTGGCAGAACTGTTGCCGGGTCAGCTAATTGGAGATAACTAAAACGATGTCTGTAGTATTTCCTTTAGTATGGCTTATACTATATGTACTAATTACTTAAGGTAGACACAATATGTTTCTATCTTCTATTCTTTTTTATTCTTCATCTGTCAGGGCATAAACCTTATGTAGAGCCAGGGGGCCATTTACACAAGGAAGTTGATGGATGATGTGATTGTGTCTGAACCTGTAAGCCCAAAATACATGCATTCAAAAAAAAAATTCCTGTGAGTGAGTTAGTGTTCATGCGCAACTCACTCTGCTAGAGAAGATTCCAGGGGCTCACTGTTCTCTCTTAAGAGTCACGTCCCGCATCTCCGACGCTCAAGCTGAACAAAGAAAAATATCCTAACCAAGAGCGTATGCACGAGGAGTTCTATATTATCCGGCTGCGCATTCCAAAGCAGCAGGGTGTTCAATACAGTTCCAACTCACGGAAAAAAGACCGTAATCCTTTGATTAAGCCTGATAAGGATTCAGGTTTATAATACAATGGGATTCACCACTAAAACAATAATAATCACATATATCTCAACTTTAAATTCAAGATACAAGATACTTTATTGACCGCGCTGTGTACATATGTACAAATATGGTTAACATTAAATTGATTCAACAGCTTACCATTTAGGTTGTTCAATATTATTTCATTATCAATATAATCATAATTTAATTTCTAATTTTAAACAAATTATTATAATTTAAAAACAAATTAATTCACTGATATCGATTCCACGTATATGCCAAGTTTTGTTGCATTTTTTTTTATTAAAACCTGGTCTAGACATAAAGAACAGTGCAGACAGAGATCTGCGGGGGATGTGCTGAAACAAGGAGGACAACGACCTCACTGCGAGTACATGATTTATAGAGCGCACTTCTATTACATTATTTGTTTTCAGATATTAATTAACAAGATGAAAAGATGTCGAAATGTTTGTTTTATTTTGACTCTTAAGCTTCTAAACAAATTGCTTTAATATATTGTATACAGATTTTAATTGTATTTATGTTTGAGTTTGCATTGGATAATCTTTGCATTCAGATTTAAAAAAAATCAATACAAAACCCACCCATCATCAACTTTAAAAAATTGTTAAAAAACTTATTTATTTTTAAGTACTAACGGTAAATGGAGAATGACAAATAACATAACAGCACAGCCACAAGACTGCTAACAAATGTACGTGACATCAAAAACATTTTCACGGATTAACGAAACAAAAGTAGAAAATTAAAAATAATGTATTAAAATTTTTAATAACTGTAAGCAGCAATAGCTCAAAATTTAATCGATGCAAGTTTTTACAACAGTATCTCTTCTTTCACGTCTTCTAATTTCTGTAAGAATTAAGACTAAATACTATAAATTGTCAAACTGTGTGAGGTGGTAGTAGAACTAGGTCCAGAATTGACTCAAATTAGACAGACTTCAACCTAATAAGCGTGTAGTTCCAGTCGTAAATAAATATTAGTTTATTAATAAACTTGGGCTATTATATCACTTTCCATGTGAGTCATAATAGACATTAGTCAAATGGATATCTTCTTTTGCTAATTCATATATAGGGCCTTAAGCCAGTCTGTATGGTAACCTTATGTTGTGTTCCAACAAAGCACTGGGACTCAGGTTCCAGTATAAGTTTAGTGGATCGTCAGCCTGTCCGCTGTTCCATGGCAATAAAAAAACACCCCTATAAAAACTAATTTTAAATCATAAATCGTTTCGAAATGCACTCTATGAATTTCGGTCTTAATAGTATTATGTTTCACGAGCACATGTTAAATGGTGCGGTTAATTTTAAAATGGGGTTTTTCACCCTTTAACTCAATTTTCTTTGCTATTTTAAATGCCTTTAACCTATACCTGACATCTTTAAGCTCGAAAATATATTTCAGAAGTATTTCTTTTAATCCTTCGTTATATATTTTCTACTAAACGTTTTCTCCTTAAGATATATTATGTTCTTACATACTGTCCCATCTTCTCCTGAAGACTTGCGGATCCAAAAAAAAGTTTGGGAAATGTAATCCGGATAGTAAAACAATTGGAGACGCATCCAGTATATCATTATGAAAACGAAGTTAACTATTCCGTTCCAACTTTATATCCGTAACAGTTCCAAAGTTTGTATCCGTGCAGGGACGGAGAAAGAATACTAACCTCTGCAGCCGGGGTCGGCCTGTCATAAAAGCCGACAAAACAACCCACCCTAGCTACGTGGTAGGGCCTCAAGCCCGTCTGGATGGCGACCACCTTTGGTCTTAAGTATGCCGCCATAATAACCTTATGTTTTGTTCCGGCGTTAGTGACCCAAGTTCCTGTACCCTTATGGGACAGCAGCGTGTTCGCGATGCCACTGGCGTTGCAAACACCCATAGGTGACGGTAACTGCTGAATTCTAAGCGGGCCGTCAGCCTGTCTGCTGTCCTAAGCAATAAAAAAAATTGTCAGAGGAAAACGAGCATTGTAGAGAAAAGAATATGTAAGACTGTCGGCTGCGACCGGGATTTTAGTTAGTATGTCGGTGAGGTTCCCACACCCCATCACCACAACATTAACCAGCTGTGTAGAGTGGTCGTCAAAGCGTATGAATTATGAGGCTGACATAGCCACGTCGGTTTCCCAAAAGTTTCACTCGGTACGGCGGATGTAAGCCACCATAGAGGCTCACAGCTCAAGCACAACTAATAAGCAATTACCGTCACCTATGAATATGGTATTTGCAACGCCATAGTCACCGCTATCGTCTGCGTAGGGCTACTTAATCCTGGGTCACTTATGCCGGAACACAACACAAGGTTATTATGGCGGCATACTTAAGACCAAAGGCGGTCGCCATCCAGACGGGCTTGGGGCCCTACCATCTAGTTAGGGTGAATTGTTTTGTCGCCTTTTATCCGCCTTTACACAGATTTTTAAACATTATATTACATTTAATCCACTGTGATAGACTTCGGCATATTCGGCATTAGTGACCCAGGTTCCAGTATCCCTATGGGACAGCAGCGTGTTAGTGGTGCCGCTTACGTCGCAAACATTCACAGGCAACGGTAACTGCTTACTATTAAGTGAGCCATCAGCCTGTCTACTGTTCCTCAGCAATAAAAAAGTAAAATATCAGGCGCGGTTTCATTTCGTTAATTGCCATAATATGGAATTTTAAATTCACATTTACATAAATCAATATGTAAACAAGCAACCCACCCTCATTTCGTTTACCAGAAAAATGACGACATGTTCATAGTTACAAAGGAAAGGAAAACTTTATTTCGGAGTTGGGGGATCAGTCACTTGTGAGATTATCAAGTTCTACGTATATGAACTGGTTCTATAGACCGCGATATCCCATCATGAAACCCAGTCCCCATGGCCCGTCGTCATCACCACTCATGAATGTTTTACTGACCCAGCCTTGCACCGAAGTATAAGCTAGTCTGGCCTGGTAGGTACCAGGCCCAGCGCAATCTACGGCACTGAAAATTAGGTGAGTTCGCCCCACCAATAAATCTCTACCAAGTGAGTTCATCTCACCAATAAATCTCTACCAATAGTTATCTGAATAAATTATTAAGGATGACGCGTGTTAGTACTTGCTACTGAGTTAAAATATGACTTAGACTGGGACAATTCAAAGTGTCTTGTTGTGAGTGACTACTGATATAATTCTTGTATACATTTTTTTCTAAATTAATACATATTATACATTGTAGTTCAGTGGTATTAAACTTGGAAACTAATCTAGAGATGCCGGCTTCGAATCCCACGGTGGCATGTACAGCTAAGTCAGTTTTTCTCGCCTATTCTCGCCTAATGTACATATATTATATATTTTCTCTTTTTTTATTAGGTATACTAAATAAAATACAGAGAATACAATATAATATATAATATTATATTGTATTCTCAATTATATATATAATATATAATATTATATATATAATTGTTATAATAAAAAAAATCCTACTGTCTTTTATATGCAAACATAATATGAATGGTTAATAGATATTATGCTTTCAAAGATAAACAGAGGTTAATTCAGACACAAACAAAATCAACCATATGTACAAAATCTACTCTACCAAACAATCAATATCATAGTATACATATATAATTGCCATGTACCGATGATGAAGGAAACCATCGCGAGGAATCCTACATACCGAGATGAACTGGCATGTGTGCGCCAATCCGCCTTGAACAAGCTAGGCCCACTAGTGGGACAATAATAATATGGACTGTTATCACATCAAGCGGGAAACGATGAAACTCGTCATACCCTTTCTTATATTAAAATGCGAGAGACGAATTTACTCGTTCTGTTGCGCAAAGTGGTAAGGTGCAGGAAACTTGTAAAAGAGGGTGGGGCGTGCGTTATCTATTGTCGACGGTACCCGATCTACCTGCCGATACATTGAGTTTGAGACGGAAAATGCCCGACTGCATAGTGTTATACCCTGTAAGAGAATAGAACCCGCAATTCCTACAACGTTCTGACGTTCGAAAGCTGTTGTTTCAAGGAGGTCGTCAATGATAATTATAATTAAAATTCTATAAATGGCACAAGAACAGAGGGGTAGGTCTATATGAACTACATTATTTTTAGCACTAAAACTGGGTCAAACTATTCAAGCGTATCCTTGGTAAACCGAACAAACATTTCACTTATATGCAACCTTCAGATAATATAGAGATAAAAGAACTAAACATATATTGCATTCGTTTGTTGTTTCCATTATTCCAGAACAACGGTGAGATAAGCCGAGATGTGAAAAACAGACAGAATGCAGGATGGATGAAATGGCGAATTTATCCGTGCAGAGGCGGAGAAAGAACACTGAGAACTCTGCGGTCGGGGTCGGCCTGTCGTAAAAGGTGACAAAATAACCCACCCTATCTACGTGGTAAGGCATCAAGCCCGTCTGGATGGCGACCACCTTTGGTCTTAAGTATGCAGCTATAATAACCCTGTGTTGTGTTCCGGCGTTAGTGACGCAATTTCCTGTTCCCTTACGGGACAGCAGCGTATTTGCGATGTCACTGGCGTTGCAAACACACATAGGCGACGGTAACTGCTAAACTCTAAGCGGGCCGTCAGCCTGTCTGCTGTCCTACAGAATTTAAAAAAATGGCGACAGGTCTCAGGAACAATCTGTAACCCCCGAGTTCCATTTAGACTTATAGGTAAATTTTATAAAACCGTTAAGACCTGTCATATTATGGTATAGGGATTGGAATGCTGAGCCACAAAGGGAAAGGTTGAAAGGATACTGCATGCTCAGGAAATGCGAAAGTTGAAATGAATATAGCAAGGGAAGTTTGAAACTAGCACCAGTGATTGAGAGGCTAAAAGTAATAGACTAGCATGTTATGGCCATACAGTGCGAAGAGATGTGGATGGATACAAAAGAAGAGGTAGACCAAAGAAAAGATGATATGTCAAAAAATTAATATGCACTAAAAAGTAAAAAATAATTGCATATTCTTCTATAACTTAATAATCAACTTACTTTTTCTACTCATCAATATGTAGGTACGAGCTATATTACGATAATATAATGTACTTACAATGTTATTTTTGGAGTCAGTGTCAGCCAAGGTAGGTTTGTAACTACATACATAGTTATAGGTGAGAGGCTTTGCGACATAAGCAATGTCGCATGCACGACTTGACGAGGAAAAAATATATTTCTTAAAGTATTATCATATTATTATTGCTAGGTATATTGTAGTGTTTCCTTGACTGACAAAAAAAATACAGTCGAATTGAGAACCTCCTCCTTTTTTGAAGTCGGTTAAAAAAGTGTGAATGTTGATATGACGACTAACATAGGAAAATGGGAGGAGAGAACGTGTTGTGCTGACCCCACATAGTTTGAAGAAGAAGTTCCCTTTACAGTATATGTAATCCCGGTTAGAAATAAGGGTAGTGCTACCCGGGCATCGGATAGTAGAAGATCAGTGAGGTTTTAGCGAGTATTCCAGCGACGTGCGTATCTTTGTCAACAGTGGAAGCATTCGGGTGCATTACACGGAACTCTGTCACCACTCCCCAAGCGGTGGAATTCCCATTTTTTCCTATAATAAATACCACATAGTCAATATCGATCTAGTTTCTTTATCCAATCCTCACACATGGTTTTATCTTCATACAAAATGTACATAACCTTAAAATATCTTTTATCCTTTTTATCCGTGCAGGTGTGGAGAATACTGACCTCTGGGATTAGTCATAAAAGGCGACGAAACAACCCACCCTAGCTACGTGGTAGGGCCCCAAGCCGGTCTGGATGGCGACCACCTTCGGTTTTAAGTATGCCGTCATAATAACTTAGTGTTGTGTTCCGACATTAGTGACCCAAGTTCTTGTACCCTTATAGGACAGCAACGTGTTTCGATGTAAACACCCATAGGCGACGGTAACTACTAAATTCTAAGCGGGCCGTCAGCCTGTCTGCTGTTCTACAGCAATAAAAAAACAACACAAGGTTATTATGGCGGCATACTTATCACTTTGGCAAGGAAAGGTAAGTCGTAAAAAGAGACAACAACCATAGCTACGTGTTAGGGCTCTTTATAAGGAATTTTTGTTCACTGTGGAATATAGAAGTATTATTGACCTTTGTTTAACGAGTTTTTTTTTATTTTAAATTGTGTAAACTCTCAAATAAAAATGACTGTGTTTTCATTAAAGTATGTTTTAATTTATTAGTCGAAATCTTTCAACAAGATAAGCAAATGAGTAACTACGTAATGTTGAAATTAATAAACAAGTTTCTTACATTGTTACCTTACCTCTGTTGACATTAGTTGTAACAAATTACATTATATAACGAATATTTTCTAATCCCCTTCAGTTTCTTTATATCGAGGTTATATTGAATGTGTGTATTGTCATCCAAAATATCTATTCAATGGTATTTTATATTTCTTATTCCCGCGCGTAGATATTTATATGCCGAGAAATACTCCAAAGATATCTCACAAATGTACTGGAAAATGGGTTTGATAGCCGTAAATCGGATTTATATCCGAATCGAATTACTTTAGGCCATTTAATTGGAATGAAGGGGCTTGTAATGAAATAAAGATACCCATTTCTTCTATTTTTATTTCGTTTAGCTAGGCGTCTTTAAAAATTAAGTAATTGAACTTAACTAAACTTAACATTTTCTAAGCACATTTCACAATTAAACACTATTAATAAAGTTAACTTGTCCTTTTTAATTTTCAAGAACAAATATAAAGTGAATCTTCTTGTATTACAGAAATTTTTCTCTCCAAATATTTTTTCTCTCAAAATACATTTAAAAAATGCTCCTTTAATTAATTAATTTATAATATTTATTTTTTGTTTTTCTCTGAATAATGTTTTTAACTAATAATGTTTTTTTTGTTATTGTGTATATCATCAGCATCATCATCATCTCAGCGTTCATCCCGGTTGCAACCCAAACTTGTGTTTCGGTGCCTGGGGTCCGCTTTCCGACTTTTTCTACTCCACTTCGCACTTTTTGTTATTGTGTATAAATTAAATGATGATCAATCGACTTCAATACAATTTGTGCGCCAAAGAAAACTGTCATATTGAAATGGAAGGGCCCAACTGAAAATCAGTGTTGTGCTAAAAACACAGTGTACGCTGAGTTGGTATCCCTGTCGCACATAGAAACGTTTTGTGATATATTAAATATGATATGTACTCGCATATTGTTGTTAGTATAATATGTATATTGTATATTGATTATAACGTCTGTGTTTGGCAATAAATGATATTTGATTTGATACTTGTGTATTTGAATAATTCATGACTCAGGAGTAATTTTCGGCAACTAACAAGAGACGGGCATCGATTACGAAAAATAAGTTTAATTAGGCATTGCGTGTGAAAGAAACAAAGAAAGTTTCTCCGTGCAGAAGTGGAGTAAGAATACCAACCCCTGCGTCCGGGGTCGGCCTGTCGTAAAAGGCGATAAAACAACCTAGTCCCATAATAGGCCCCCAAGCCCGTCTGGATGGCAACCACGCTCGATCTATAAGTATACCGCCATAATAGCGTTGTGTAATGTTCCGGCATTAGTGACCCAGGTTTATTTCCCCTATATGACAGCGTGTTTGCGATGCTCCTAGTGTGGCAAGTATCCATAGGCGATGGTACATAACTGCTTACTATTAAGGCCGCGTCTGTTTCTCAGTATTAAAAAAGTTGTTGAATGAAACAGCTTGGTGTATTGTATGCACTAAGTCCATCTATTCAATAATGGCCATGGGATCAGGAGATCAATTGTCTGTCGACCCAGGTACTAGGCAATAGGAGTACAATGGTGTTTTTTCGCGGGCAGTCTCCCTGTCTCCCTTGCGGTTTGGAAAACTCGAAAACCAGTTTCTCCTCCAAAAAATAATTGCGTAATCATCAAAATATAATAAAGAATAATAAATTTACTAGGATAATTCATACCTCACCATATAGATAGTCGATATCGATAGTCGATAGTAGTAGCAGGGCCCTTGTGGTTTGGGTACTAGACAACTGGTATATTAGTTTTATTATTTTAAATAAATACATATTATACACAAACACCCCGACTTGGGACGGGAATGGTACCTATGACGCTGGTTAAAAATATCCTGTAACATTTTTGAACGTATTTGTCGAGATTTCGATAATTCATTGCCTTCGCAACATTTTGAAAGGAAAGAAAGAATTTTGGTCTTATACGTGCTTACAGAACATAGAAGAAAAGAACATTAGCACGCAAATCCTAAAAATAAGTACACAAGCTCAGCAATAATGCTGTCCAGTGAGACCAGCGCTGTTCTTTCGCCTGAGTCTTGAGGTGCTGCCATCTAAGTATTTTAAACAATTTAAAAAACTATTATCAAATAGTAGTTTAAATAACAAGTTACTTAATTCTATTTGACTAGCACAAAAGGGATAAACTTTGTTTTCACTGTCCCATCGCTCACTAAACCAACTTTGAGATTAATTGACTTAAAGACTTTTAAAACACTGTCTAAATTTTAAAACACTAACTATATCATTATATCATATTTTTTTTTAAATTTGATATCAATCCAATGTGTAGCAGAATGAAAGCAATATTAGTAAATAACTTAGAAATTAAAAACCTCCCATCTCCGTCAACCATCGCTTGAATAAACTTCTGGTTAAGGTTTTCTCATCGCAGTACGATATGGGGTTTTTTTAAAGGCGTTTTAGAATTTCTTAGAGGCTGGCAGCGTGATGGCATCGCCTTTGGTATTGCAAACATCCATAGGCAACGGTGAACACTTTCTATCGAGTGAGACATTTGCCTATCTGCTAAACCTATTAACCTAAATTAAATTATAAACCTAATATTAACAACATATATTTATAATATACATCTCTTCGTAAAACTAAATATATATTTAGTTTTACGAAGTGCTAATGTGGTTTGGGTCGTAAATAATTCCCGCAGTAGGGGTTAACACTGAATATCAGTGCTGTGTCGATTTATTTTGATGCAGCAATTTACTGAGATATTGACCTCGTTTTGTATTAATTTTTGTAGTTTAATATAATAATTTTTAAATCTATACACCACCAAATGTATTAAGTTCCAGATTATCATATCATGTTTGTTCACACATAAGTAATTTTAAAACATAAGTTGAATGTATAACGCTCTTTTGCGTTTATGGAATTTTCATGTAACATATTGTTGGCATTTTTAAAACCAATAATTATCACAAATCGTTTGATTCAAAGACAATAATCAAAAGATCATCAAAGAGAAATTTGTCTCAACTGTCTATTTATATTTAGAAATTCTTTATCTTTGGGCAGTAAAAACTTAAAGCATTTGTCCTAAATCTACCCCATTCCATTGCTAGAGTATTTTTCTAATTTTCTGTAGCTAGAAGAAGCATGAACGGATGTTAACATAATGCGGAGATACAAACGTTGAGATGGATGTGCGGAGTTACAAAAATGGATAAAATTAGAAATTAATATATCAGAGGAAGTTTGAAAGTAGCGCCAGTGACTAAGAAGGTAAAAAGTAACAGACTAGCATAGTATGGTCATATAACGCGTAGAGGAGAATGTCATATAACAAGTAAAATGCTAGTAATGAGAGTGGATGGATACAAAAGAAGTAGACCAAAGGAAATATTAATTGCGTAAAAAGTGATATAGTAAAAAGGTGTGAATTTTGAGACGACTAACAGGGGAGAATAGAAAGAGAGAGTGTCCTGTTCCACATAATATGGAAAAAATCCAGAAGAATGTAATTTTTTCTATTAACACAGAACTTAGGAAGGAATGTTTTTCTTTTATAGGTTAGGGGTGAGATGGCAGTAGATCATGCATCTTTAATGAAGAAGAGAAACAGTCAAAGGTAGTATTTTTATATTATTAAACGACGTACTCTTCTTCACGATATGACAGCTCTGGATACAAATGGTAGGAAACGCTAAAAGATCATTAGACAGGCCGTTTAATTCAAAGCAATTGTCCACGCGACGACCACGATCACTTTCATCAAATAAAATTATCTAAGGAATTTGTCGTAGCTATATTTTAAATTTGCAACTTCGTTTGATGTCTTTGAGGAGTTAAAAGCTTGGGTATAATAGTAAGAAAGTAGCGGGTAATAGTATAGCCAAATCAATGAGGTTCATTAAATGCACAACCGGATTCGGCACATCAGCTCGTCTGACCATTACGGCAGACTTTGGTTATTTTTTATTATTATATCATGGTATATATATGCAGCGAAGAAAAATATAGTGAGGGTACAGGCAGGTGTATCATATTATAATTTTATCTTTTAAATCTAAAAAATTAACTTAATTAATCAAAATTTAATCTATAGAATATACAACATATATAATATTTTAACTTAGAAAATAACCGAGCCTGCTACTTCAATTGATCGTATTAGGTCACAACAACATAGACTCTGATCTAGCGTGGGGGCCACGGATAATCTGT
Source organism: Malacosoma neustria (assembly GCA_963693495.1). Lineage (NCBI taxonomy): Eukaryota > Metazoa > Arthropoda > Insecta > Lepidoptera > Lasiocampidae > Malacosoma > Malacosoma neustria. Next base: position 5,986,896 of record OY856397.1, read on the forward strand.
TAGAATTGTTTAGTTCTTCATGTATGTTTGTACATATTTTGCCTGCCCAATAGAGCACTTGCAATATTTGTTAAATCGCACAATTGTATATGTTATAAATAAATATATTTTTCATTTTCTTACTAAGACTGGTACTGAAGCCGCCAAACTGTCTACGATCTGACGTGGCGATTATACGTCACCTGTAAGGAAACGTTTCAAACAAGCAATATATATTCAAGTATGTTTGAAGCCATTGTATAATATGAGTTTAAAAGAAATTCTTTAACGGGTAATTATTTACAGGTGATGCAAGTATTTTGGAGTAAGAGCTAGTAAATATTTTGTAGACAACACCCTGGTGGGTTCAACCAATAAATATAAATAGCTATTTTACAGCTGATTTTAGCTAGAGCAAAATTTGACCTAAGATAAAGGCCTTCTATAACGCTTTTTTTATTAAAGAATAAATGATTTTAATTTTAACTTTTACAAAGCCAACAGGATTTTTTTTAAATTACGTAACTTATCAACACTTTTATGTATAACTTTGTCGCTTGCAGTGACACCGACGCCTTACTTGACCGCGACTTTCTGTTACGCCGCAGCGTAATTGAACGCGTTTTAGGGCAAAAGGAACCTTCCATTTCAGCCGGTCCCAAAACTCTGCGAGTTATATCGATTCTCTTATGGACTTGAAAATATAGACGTTGCTCTATACATATATAGGTGTAGTATAAATAAATCCTACTACGGCATAACTCTTGATTCAAACTTGTATTTTCAACAATTGTACCGTCTAAAAGAAGCAATCGCCCAGAAGCGGCCAGCTTCGGTCTATAGTAGAGGAATTTTGTTCCATCAGGACAATGCGAGGCCACATACATCGATAGCGAATCGCCAAAAGCTCCAAGTGCTTGGTTGGAACGTTCTTATACATTCATCTTATAGTCCGGACCTGGTTCCAAGTGATTAACCACCTGTTCCTGTCCATAGCAAATTATTTTTCAGGTGAAAAATTCGCCTCGAGAGGGGATTGTGAACTATGTAAATTTTTTGCTAATAGACACGAGGGCTTTAATGTGAGTGGCATAATGGAATTACCATCAAAATGACTTTACGTTATTGAACAAAACGGCGTATATTTGACGTAAATTGGATCATTATAACTATGCTATGGTAAGTACAAGTTTCAATTACATGCAAAAATAATCTATTTTTTACTATACCTTTTATTATTTACCACCAGACGCGGCCATAGTCGAAGAGGAAGACAGTAGAGAGAGAGATAAGAGGAGATCCACTTATTTATAAATTGATGGTCTTCGAGGCTTTCAAACACCTGCGGTCCTAATCTACGTGATATTAGACGTCGCGACAGCATGAAATTCACATGAGCAGCTTTTTGCTCATGCATGTCGTACCGCGCTGGTGTTAGCGGACGACGGTAGGTGGGTGCGACGTTGCGACATGAGCGTCGAGGACACGGCGCTACATACGCTTCAACCGTGTCCGGTATGGGACGAGGAGCGCTAAGCCCTCGTCACTACAGTAGGCCCGGACTATCTCTGCCGGTCATAGACAGCGATGGTCGGAAGCAAGCAGATCTAGGACATCACCACCTCCTTTAGGAGGCGGTCTTGTCCGCCGTAGGCCCCGGCCACGCAGCCTGTCCGACAAGGGGAAGCCGCAAATCTTTGGGTAGGAGGAAGGGCGCGTCGTGTCCCGCTCAACCTTCTCACCTCTGTCAGAGTCCAGAGGCAGCCGAAGTAAGACACACACATATTAACATTCGGGTGGTTTTTAATGGGTACACCGGCGATGTGTGTCAACTGTGGGGAGGCCTATGGGCACATTGCAAGGGATTTCTACACTACTCCATCACCTGCCCCAGGCAGCAGAGTGTACATTAACTATTTTCCACCTCATAAAAAAAGTTAGTACAACGCGAGAAGGCGAGGAAGGAGTCGCTTAAAAATGGCAGTCTGAAGCAAAAATACGCGTTCGACAGACAATAGATTGTACACGCAAGTACATTAAAGCCGTCTTTACAACTACAACCCATGACGTCACACTGCTAGGCTCGGGCCTAGCCGTAGATAGGACGGACAGTATACTCCTCACGCTTGTCCAAGCCGGATTTGTGGGTTATAACTCTCTTTAAGATATTTTCTTACACCATCGGTACATGGCAATTATTATATACGTGGTCTATGCTATCATGGAATTCGAACTCATGACCTCTAGACTGGTCTCCAAGTGTCCTACTAAGTACCTAAAACTGAGAATATATAACCAGATAATGAATAGGTATAAAAAATAACTTTCAGCAAGTTATGTTTCATAAACATGATCCCAATATAACCTAAAAGTTTTCGTGATTGGAAAACTTTAGCAGTTGCTCTCAGCCTATGTCAAGTCTCCTTATACGCCGTCTGAACGAAATTAACTTGTTAATATAGAGTAGGCCCTCCATTTAGAGGGGGGTGTTTGGTCAAATAAATCGCATTAAAGTCAGGCTTTCGACAATCTATTATCAGAAGATTCATGGGTACTTTAGTCACATTTCCCGACGACTTACTTGGATAAGCTGGCCATTACAGACAAGATGGAAGGAAAGTGACCCCGTGGCGACACCTAGCCGCTGTGTGGCCAAGTAACCGCCCTTACTGGCCTCCCAGTAGCAACCGCTATTCGAAAAGCTGAGGAGAGTCAAGCCATGGTTGATTTTCAAGGACGTGAGAAGAAGAAAATTTTGTCAATAAAGACTTTAAAGTATCGTATTAAGAGTTATTTTCTTTGCGTTCGAATAACCGTAAGATGTATGTATATGGAATTATGTACAAAAAAGTATATTCTTCTTCCTGTATGATAAGGGCAAACTATGTGGAGTCGGCACAACATGTTCTTTCCTTCCACTCTCCTGTATTAGCCGTCATCTGAACATTCACACCTTTTTTTACAATAACATCTTTTACACAATCCATACATATTTTCTTTAATCTACCTCTTCTCTTGTATTCACCCACTCTCATCCTCCTTGTTACATGACTCTCCTCTCTTCGCATTATATGGCCATACCAGGCTAACCTATTACTTTTTAGCTTCGCAATCACTGGCGCTACTTTCAAACTTCCCCCAGTTTACTCATTTCCAATTTGATCCATTTTTGTAACTCCATTTATCCATATCAACATTCGCATCTCTGCTGCACCCTTTCATCTTTCCCCTTTGTGGCCCAACATTCCAATACATACAATATGACAGTTTTATTTACAAAAAGTGTATAAGGAGTGTAGTAAGGTTGCACACCACTAGCTGTCAAAGACATATGTCAAACATTAACTAGAATGACAGCTAACACTTGTGCAATGGTCGTCCTCCATTATGGTACTAAAATATTAATTAATAATAAGTATTAAGAAGTATAAATAAAACTACCATATACAACAATATTAACGACCATCCTTTACAATACAAGGAGTATATTAGTTATCTAACACCCATAACACAAACTCCCTGCTTACAGGACCGAGACAGCGACATCTGACTTAGGGTGGAAAACGAACTCGGGAAGACCACAGGCTTTCAGTGCGACATATAACAGCGTTGTATCACTCAGGTTGTGATAAACAAAATATAAAAAATCACTAAGAAACATAGATTATATTTTATGAATTAGTGTATAAAAGCTACGAAAGTCCAAACAAAGAGGAGACGAAGAATATAGGAAGCAATGTATACTTGTATTTTATCTCATTATCTCGGAGACTAAATCCTATTTATGAATATGTTTGTATCTTTTTGGGAGAAAATCATGACAAATATTTTCGTCATAAATAGTTACTGATTAAGTTGATTAATAGTTAGAAAGAAAGAAAAAATGTTTATTTAGGGCACAAAATAAGTATACATACATATTAAATAAAATCGCATTACAAATACAAGTGCCCTAAAAGATCTTCTGCTCAGCATAGTTGGTTATAAGAAACCAACGCTGGTCTTCCACAGAGGCCTATATTACCTATATATAGGCCTACTTTAATATACTACTGAAATTTATCGACGTAAGTTATTAAATTATAAGTAACTTAAATCTCCGCAAACAAAGTTAAAATAACATTTAACACCCACTTGGGAAAAGAGGTTGTGTTAAATTAGGCCGTGACCTAAACTTTTTAGACATATAAGCACCACGAACTAGAGATGTCGATTTTGTTTAAAATATATCGATTATTAAATCGACTGGGATCACAATCTCATGTTTTGAATCACAAAAAACTTAGATTTTAAAATCAATAATCGCTGTGAGTCATGTCTGCTGGGATCTGAGCGGTTTCATTCATAACTCGCGACTTTTTTGAAGTAAAACTTTTTAGCACCGTTGATTCGAAAATTGGATTAAACGAAAAAGCGACACCAAAAACAGACAAACATATTCATAAATAGGATTTAGCATAATTTATGTACTTGTATATTACATGTATGTATGTATACCTATTTATGAACTAACATTTTTATTTATAATATTTACTAACAAAAACTTTACAACACTGACGTAGTAAACATAGTCTTCTGTACAATTTTTTTAAATTGATAAAGTGCTTCGATTTTCACCAGAACTAGGCTTGGGTCTAGTATCGTTTGGCAGTTGTATAGGGGTAAAAGGGAAGAAATTCAGTTGAGATATTTAAAAATACAACAATTACATACCCTCAAATCAGCTGATTGGATATTAAAAATTAGAAACATCAAAATTCAGTCATTAATGTATATTTTATTTTACTAATTTGATATATAGCTTGATAAGCATAGATTTGTAAGCATAGACAATATTTTGTCATCGTTTGAATAGATAGTAATTTATAAATATGATAGTTTCACATTATGGTAATATATTAAGAAAGCCTTAAATATGAGTGACGAAAAAAACATAACATATCACATTCGTCGAGTTTCTCAACGTTCCAGCTCACTTAATGATGTATCAATTCCAGAAAATTCTCTTCTTGATGCGACAATGCTTAGTTTACTCAATACGTCATTTAAGGATAGTCAAACATTGTCGGAGCTGCAGGAAATAATGGCCATGAACAGACGGTTATCGAAAGCTTGATCTTCTCTCCGTGCAGAGACGGAGTAAGAATAGTAACCTCTACGGCCGGGGTCGGCCTCTTGTAAAAGGTAACAAAACAACACTACGCGGTAGGATCCCAAGCCCGTCTGATTAGCAACCACCTTTGTCCATAAGTATACCGCCATAATAATCTTATGTTGTGTTCCAGCAGTAGTGACCCAGCTTCCAGAACCCGTATGCGGACAGTAGCATGTTTTCGGTGCTTCTACTAGTAGCCTCGCAAACATTTACAGGAGATGATAACTGATATCAGTTTTTAAGTACCCATAACACAAACACTCTGTTGTTTTAAGACTAGATGGCGCTGGGTGAATTTTTACAGTATGTTTATTATATATTATAACGAATGTTTCAATCACGCGTTTTGAACACAGAAAATATCATTCTCAAACGAATAAACAAAACAAAATCCTAAAATAAAACTTGATACTAACAAGTTTACCCAAAAAATTCTTTTCTACCAAACATTTTTGCTTTATCCCACTCTTTCATTTATAAGTACAGATGTTCATTAAAAATTTACTTGGACATAACATTACCCCTACTACTCACTTGATTTGTCATTGCGACTTAAGAGTGAGATGTAAGATTCTTTCTTGTACAGCGCCATCTTTGTTTATCGTTGCTAATAATAGACATACTGGGCGGCCCACTTAATACACGTAGTAAACAGTTACCGTCTCCTATACAAGTTTGTGACGTTAGGGGCACCGCGAACACGCTGCTGTCCCATAGGAGTACAGAAACATGGGTCATTAATGCCGGAACACAACACAAGGTTATTATGGCGGTATATTTATAGACCAAGAGTGATTACCATACAGATGGGCTTGGGGCCCTACGACATAGCTAGGGTTGTTTTGTCGCCTTTTATGACAGGCCGACCCCGGTCGCTAAGGTTAGTATTCTTACTTTGTCCCTGCACAGAGAAAAATGTTTTAATTTTTCAAGTAATAATAACGTGAACCGTTTCGATGTTATAAGACTGTAATAAATTAAAGCATTTCTTTTTTCAATATTCTCTAAAGCTATCGTGTTCTCCTAGTAGGGGTAAGACATAAAACCACTCAGCAGAATTCAAGTAGTGTGTACTGGTGAAATATTTATTTCTTACAATCCTACCCACAAAACGTAATTCGATGTATGTATAAAAAACTAATTTAAAAATCACATATATGGTATGGTATGGAGATATAAATAAATACTATATTGCATTACATATTTAGAGAAGTCCAACAGCCTGTCCCATGTCATGGGCTCTACAGTATATACCATAATAAGTTACCGACAGAAATAAAAGTAACCCGTAGTTTACATTCATTCAAGTCCTGGCTTAAGCGAGGTCTTTACAGCTGTGATCGGCAGGCGAAAGGTCTATCCGATAGTGGTACCAAGGCGCTGCCGGCATCGAAGGGTAACTGGAACTTGGTTTACTAGTGCCCGAACACAAGTTCATTATGGCAGCATGTTTTAAAACAGAGGTGGTAGGAGGTAGTCGGACTTAAAACCCTACCACCTAGAGTTTTTTATGAAAAAAACATTTTATGACAAATCGCCCCCGACCGGGGTCATTATTCTTAACTAGTAATCCCTGCATAGAGTTATCGAGCGAATTTTACAGTCGGGGAGAGTTATACAAATATTGTAATTAAAGTTATTTACCGTAGTTTATTGTTCATTTATAACTCAAGAATATCTCGCACAATATGCATGCTGTAAAAGACCGGTCATCTTGAGATCCTTGGGTGATTGAACAAAAAGTCCTTGATTCATAATTGTAATATTTTTTTTATTGCTGTAGAACAGCAGACAGGCTGACGGCCCGCTTAGAATTTAGCAGTTACCGTCGCCTATGGGTGTTTGCAACGCCAGTGGCATCGCGAACACGCTGCTGTCCCATAAGGGTACAGGAACTTGGGTCACTAATGCCGGAACACAACACAAGGTTATTATGGCGGCATACTTAAGACCGAAGGTGGTCGCCATCCAGACGGGCTTGAGGCCACGTAGCTAGGGTGGGTTGTTTTGTCGGCTTTTACGACAGGCCGATCCCGGCCGCAGAGGTTAGTATTCTTTCTCCGCCCCTGCACGGATAAATAATAACTGTAATAATAATTCCCTCGAATCAAGTGAAAGAAGCGAGTAAAATAACATCGATAATCTTCGCGATTGTATACTTTTCATGTTGTCCATCTTGAACGACATTTTGTATAGAGGACCGATTGTCAAAAGATTTCATTTAGTAAAACTCAATCATAAATCTCAACATGAGTTGCATTAGAAGAAAATGTATCATCATTGTGCATTTTTTTAAATAACAATATAATAAAAAAAAAGAATAAATATGTAAATATTTAAGTATCAAGAACCAACGTTAATGTAATTTGTTTCAAAAATATTTTATGTTACAAAGGAATAATACTATTAGCCTATAATTAATTTTGGTAATAGGCACAAGGAATGACAGGTGTCTCACCTGTCGAGACAGGTAGTTTAGAGATAATTTCAACATAAAAGACGGTGGTGCCCTAAAATTCGGGAGTATAAGTGCTAAGTGGGACTTAAATATACTTAATGGATCTTAACACTTATGTTTGTTTAATTTTTTACTTATACATATACGTGTAGAACAATTGCTTAATAACAAAAAAAACTATGCTTGTCTGAGAACAAAGACATTCCATTATCTTTACTAGTCTTAGAAATAAAGAGTAGGCTGATAATATCTATCTCATTATAGTAATATCTCTTTCTGTCTTTCTCTCTCTCTCTCTCGGAACAGCGTAAAGTGTCCCTATGGGTACGTCACTGACTCGACAATGTGTACATTACCGATTTTACCGATGCATATCCATCCATTACCAACACTCACCCGTGGCATTCATGTCTTGGCAGTGACATCCTCATAAACAAACATACGTACACAATACATACCCTGTCCGGTATGCAACATGGAGGATCGTCTACCCTATATAAGGAGAAACATCTGTGTTTGAAAAGTTGTCCGTCAAAATGCATTAAATTAAGGCAACTCCACAATCGCATCAATTTAAATTTTAGAGGAAAGTGCCTATAGTTATTAGAGTGGAACAAAGAATTTTTAACTCAGCATACTTCAGTATAATTCGTCATCTGCAGCTACATTCATAGCATATACTGTAACACTAATGATGCCTTCTGACGGGTTTTTGAACTATAATTTACTACATACAGCTGGACACTTTTTCATCTTCTCCACATTAGATGATTGCATTCCATAGACTAATCGAAATCGCAGTTTCACTCCGACGATGCTTTTTGATAGTTTTAGTGCAAGTGCACCAAGTGTGCATATAACCATCATTTAAAGAGAAGATGCGGTACAAGAAAACGGCGTAAGGAGATGCACAATTTACTGGTGTTTGATTCGTCATCAAACAAGCATGGTTGGTACTGTCCGTTCTCAGGAGTTTCGAGTACTGCTGTGAAATTATTAGAACACAAGTCAAACTAACAACTGTCATTAAACATGTACATTATGATCCTTCGTTACTGCTAAATACTGAATGGAAAGATAAGATTATGGTGTGTAACAAAGTCAAACTAAACTAGCCCTTAAAATCAATAATATCCATCAGTTATGAGGGAACCGTCAGGTTTAGTTTGCACCTAAATTCAGCTTTAAAAAGAGTTATAGTTGCATAGATTTGTGGGCAGAGCTTTCACCATACATCCTGGAATCTAATATAGAGAATATTAAACGGCAGATTCCAGGGAATAATTTATAGAAACTTCCTTTTTTATTTCAACATAGATCGCTCTAGAAATAATCAAGCAAAAGATCATAAAATCCTACAAAGATATTTCCAGTCTCAGATGAATTCGAATTTTATAAATTACAAGACACATGACAAAGAAAAAATGTTGAATAAGAAATGCCTTTTTTATTTAAGAACTAGCTGACCCGGCAAACGTTGTTCTGCCATTTAAATAATAAAATGTCAAAAAATTAAAAAAAATTTTTTGGGGGTGGGTCACCCCTAACATTTAGGGGGATGAAAAATAGATGTTGGCCGATTCTCATAGATACCGGATAAGCACAAAAAATCACTAACTCAATTTAGTTATCTGCCTACTGCCTACCCCCTAAGAACGATGGCGTGATTATTTATAGCCTATGACCATTTCTAGGTTATCATCTATCACCATACCAAATTTCATCAAAATCCGTTCAGCCGTTTAGGCGTGAAAGAGGAACAGACAGACAGACAGACAGACAGAGTTACTTTCGCATTTATAATATTAGTATGGATAAGAAAAACTATATTTAATACAAAGAATATTTTAAACAGTATTAATATTACTTATTTATTTCAAAAGTATTCAATTTTTAAATGAGTACAACAGCCGGCACTAAGAAAATAAAAATAATGTATTATATTCTAATTACTAATATTTAAAAAAGAAATTAATAAGGTTTGTTTCGTATAAAATCACAATAAGCGAACCTTTTTTAAATCAGTAATAGAAAGCTTTTCTATTAGCAATAATTTCTAACCGATCAAAGCCAGAATAGATTGTTGGTGTATGATATATTTAAAATACTCACATTTCCTATGTAATCCTGACACAATTTCAAATGTATATAATCACTAGCACAAAGGATTTTCTAATTTTTATAAACTCGCGTCCAAAGGACCGTGAGACGTGCCCGATGCGTTCCAGATACCACCAGCGACTGAACTAATAGTGTTACTAGACATAGAACGATGGCGTGAATGTGGGAAAATTATTGACATTTTTTCACCTATTTAGTCACCTAATAACGTGAAATAGTAATATTACTAGAAATGCGTCGTTTACTCTGTACATTCTAGTGTAATATTTATAATAAATATTATCTTAACTTTTTTTATTCGTAAGGAACAGACAGGCAACGGCCCACTCAATAGTAAACAGTTACCGTCAACTACAGACGCTTTCGATGCCAGGTTCACTTATGTCAGAACACGTACGCCTATGGCGGAATATTTAGAAACATATTGTTCTATAAGTATGCCATCATAATTACCTTGTGTTGTGTTCCGGCATTAGTGACCCAGGTTCCTGCAACTCTATGAGACAGTAACATATTCGCGGTACCCCTAGTTTAATAAACATCTATAGGCGACGGTAACTACTTACTATTAAATGGGCCATCGGCCTGTCTGCTGTTCCACAGCAATAAAAAAATACTAGGGATGCTTGCCATCCAGACAAGCTTGGTGCCCTACCATCTAGCTAGGATTGTGTTGTAGCCTTTTACGACAGGCCTCCATGGCCGGAGGGGTCAGTATTTTTACTCTATACGGAGAAAACTTATAACGTAACACAAGAGAAAGCTATTTTGGCGGCATATTTGGAGACCAGAGGGGTTACCATCCAGAAAGGCTTGAAGCCCTACCACCTAGGGTTATTTTGTCGTTTTTTAGGACAGGCTGCCCCCGGTCACAGGGGACAATATTCCTACTCCGTCCCTGAATAGTGAAATTAACTATGATATTAGTATTAAATACTAAAATAACTATTAGTACCATACGTTACATATTATTAAAAAGGACTTGCGCAGCTTATTACTATGACGTCCTATATAAGCAACAATCGTATTTAAATGTCTTTTGTTCCTTTTAAGCATTACTGCGTAAGATATACATTACTACCTAGTACGTCGCTGCAGTACAACTTTATAAACTCCGCTTACTTAAATCCTCGGTTATTAACCTACCGACATCCATAATAGTAATAAAACGTAATATATTTAAAAGAAAAATACCATTCATCACGAGATTTCTAAAACCAGATTGACTTTGAATCTAGCATAGTTAGTTATTCGTTTCACAATTTAGACGCTCACTAAGAACGGATCTTACGGAAATCATAACCAAATTTTTTTTATTTATAGGGCAAAATAACGTTTTTCGGGTTAAAGCACACCTTTCTGCTTTTCCTTTTACATGGACAAACATCATTTAGTAATATAAAGGAAACTAGAATCGAATGTAAATCTTCCTTTGGTGCTATTGATTGTTGGAACGCGTAACAATGGAAACAATAAACATTATTACAACTGTAAATATTTATTAAGACATATTTTCAATATTACTTGCTATAAGTCAAATATTATTTATGTTATTTTTTAATTCTTGAATAAAATATCATAGAAACACCGTATTTCATGTTAAGTAACTGGCAACCCTATCGCGTCCTAAGACGAGTCCTCGACAGACAGCCCGGGGACGCGGCACCCTCGCATTATCGCCATACCCGGTACCTGTTTGAATGGGGCAGTATTTATCATGGACCAAACATCCTTTGTCCATGTTTGACCAAGACCCGCTTTCAGATTCCGATCTTATTAGTTTTGAGCGTTTCCTGGGTTCGCTAATAATAATAATTGACACAGACAAGTAATAGGATATAAATTAAATAAATATTTTCTTACAAACTTACACAAGTCTTAGTTTTTATTTAGATTTAGTTATTAGTCCTTTCCAGTGACTTCAATATTATTGTTATTCTACAGTATTCAACATATACGTTTTAAATTTTGACGACTACCTTCATATATTAAATTTAATAAGTAAAACAGTATAGACCATGGCTTTCGTACTTTTATATAGCTCGTTTTTTCGACTGACACAGCGCGCCAACCAATAATAAAATATAAAACAAAACTACCCAACATAATCATTAGTTTTACCTTATTCAAATCAGTTGGAGTCGGCACAATGTCTTTTTCTTTCATTTTATTTTATGTCACTTCAAGAACCCCTCTCATGATGAACCTCATTTCATGCATCACGTCACATCGCAAACATGCATCATACATTTTTTCCATCGCTTTTTAGATCTACTCCATGCATTTTTACCCATCTACTTTCAGGTTTAACATTATTATATAAAAGTTAGAAAATAACACCAACGTGAACGTTAACTACCACAAATATCGAACTCTCCAATATCAAAAAAACATTTATCATATATTGTTCTTACACCGTCCATTTCTTAGTATTTCACCGTCTTTTATATCATTCTGTTGCTAGTTTTTTTTATCCCGTCGGCACGTGACTCCCTTCCTGCCATTTCTTGCCAATAACCAAAATTATCTACCAAAATATTTATAAAAGCAACGAAAACAATACCGCTGGTTAATATTTATAGCAAAATTATGATATTATAATATTAAAAATAAAAATATAAAATTATTTGGACATTAATTGTTATATTATTTCTATAAGTATCTTGTATTAATTTTGGTTATTGCGTTTTTAAACATTTACCAACTTCCGGTTAGTTTATGTTGAGTAAACCTATATTTAGGTATTTTAAAAATTAAATTATAAATTAAAGAAATGTAAATACCATAATTTTTTTGCATCACATCGAATCTAACACTTCTAGTAATGTGGTCGGCATCCCTTCTCTTTACATACCCGTATCATGCCAAAAACTAAAACTACCCTTAACAGTCTAAAAAGAAGAAATCTTAAGAATAATTATTCTCAAAATTATTTTAAAAGAATAGAAGAATAAATTATTTTTAAAGTGCGTTTCCCATTTATGACATTTCAGGCTACTTACCTGTAAGATGGTGATCCTTTTTTTTGTAAGATGGTGATCCGTTTTCATGTAATGTTCAATGGTGTTAAGCGGTATCTCTGTAAAAACAAATGTAGTAAATTTTTTTCTTCTGTTATGCCCCGCTACACAGACGTAGCGAAGCATAATATGCCATTTTTATATTTATATTTTATTATTTAACATCTAAATGCTTACAATATAAATAAGGCGCTATATAGAACAGTTTCATATGAATATTTAGTTTTAACAAGATCAGCAGAATAAAACGAAGCTAACTTCGGTCGTAGCGAAGCATGAAATGATTATGCTCTCGTAGCAATATTGTACAACAAGACTACGAACGCCTACGAACCTATGTCACGTTGCTACGCCTAGATTGTTGTCTGGTACGTTTAATATTGCATATGCAAACCTATTTAGAAATTCTATATTAATAAATGGAAGCAGATAATATTAAAGTGTTTGTTTTTGATATACTCGTAATTAAAACAATATATTTTCTTCATTGCATTGAATTCGCCTACAGCTCAGTAACTACGTAAGTGTTCTGTAACGGTCGGATTTGTCAGTTCGGTTGCCGTAGAAAACTAAATATTTGAGTCAAATACTTTTATCCGGTCTTGGTGTGTTATAATTTTATCTCTATGAAAAAGGACGGTATACTACGGTAGACGGTATTTATCGGCGGAGAAAGAATACTAACCTCTGTGGCCGGGGTCGGCCTGTCGTAAAAGGCGACAAAACAACCCACCCTAGCTACGTGGTAGGGCCTCAAGCCCGTCTGGATGGCGACCACCTTTGGTCTTAAGTATGCCGCCATAACCTTGTGTTGTGTTCCGGCATTAGTGACCCAAGTTCCTGTACCTTTATGGGACAGCAGCGTGTTCGCGATGCCACTAGCGTTGCATACACTTATAGGCGACGGTAACTGCTAAATCCTAAGCGGGCCGTCAGCCTGTCTGCTGTCCAACAGCAATAAAAAAAATATTTCTTAAGAATAGCTTCCGCAACAAACATAACAGAATTTCTACGTAATAGTAAATATTGCAAAATCTTGGAATTATTTCAGCGAATAATCCAGAAACAGGTTCTGCTCATATGCTCCTATTTACCACCGTCGTCTTATTTTTCTATATTATCGACTATGACGTGTAGTAGGGACCATCCTTTCCCTTTTTTCGTGTCAAGATGTAACCAAATTTGATTTTTATATGGGTGACTAACGTTTCACTTCCCAACTCTGACAGGAAAATCTTGGACCCTCTTAGCCATAATATAGACAACAGTTGTCCGAGAGCTCAAGGCGATCATGACACCTTATGTAGCCCTTACATATGTCTAGCAAAAAAAAATTACAGATTGTTTTATTTGTATTTATTGTTTATAGAAAAAATACACAAGTTTCCCCTAAAAGATAGAATAGAATCTCTATTGACTCTCCGATAATAGCACTCGATCGAACTAAGCACGAGTCACTAAATATTTTTACGACGTTTAAGTATCCATTTCATAATCAGAAACTATAACAATGAGATATTAATTCAAGCTCACAAACAAGGTCCTCTGAAAGTTAAAAGTATGAAATGTCATTAGATAAATGGAGATATAATCTATTTGACTTGCGACTATAATTTTATTTGGCTTTGTTTTGAGATTCAATATTTCTTTTGGGATTGCCTAAGGGCAAGGCTCTCCTTGAGGTCACCCCTGTAGGGTTCCTCTTTAGACACATATATTTTGTTGTGATTTTTTGGTTATGAAAATAGCTTGTCTCGCATGGATTCAAATAGGCACAGAAATTTCGTTATATATAATAAAATTATCTGCTCACTTCATACAGACTATAACCTGTACTTTGTATAATACTATACCTAGACTTTATCTCAATCTTCGTAATATTTTATAAGCCCATCCCGTAGCTCACAGGAAAAGATATACTAACGTACCTTTTAATTCAGTAGGAGCTTCTCTCGGACCTCTATTTCTTCTTGCTCTGTTTCTCACCAGCTGTGTTTGTTGTGTGTCTATGTGACTACTTGATTCCATGTTAATGTTGATTTAATGTTATGTGGTTCGCAGTTGTATACTAATATATATATATATATATATATATATATATATATATATATATATATATATATATATATATATATATATATATATATATATATATATATATATATATACCTAGTCAGGTCATAAATTCTGTCACATGTTTAATGTAAAATAATTGTAACAAGTTTATTCATTATGTAACCATTTATATACCAAAATGAACTTAACAAAACATAGATTCTTATGACATTAAAGTTTATTCAAAATGACCTCCGTGATTTTGAATACAAGCCTTCAATCTGCGCGGCCAGTCCTCTATCGCAGCACGAACGAGGTCCATGTCAATATCGGCGGCTGCCTTAATCAAGGATGTCTTGAGTGACTCCAAATTGGGATGAGGCTTTGAACACGCCTTTTCCTCCAAGTGTTGCCATATCTTGTAATCTAACGGATTCAAATCTGGACTGGAGGAGGGCCAGTCTTCGTGCCGGATGAAGTCGATTTCACGCGCCGCCAGCCAGTCTTGTGTGCTCTTCGCTCTATGAGCTGGCGCCAAATCTTGTTGGAATACCCAGTGCCTGTTATTGAACATGGTATGAGAAACAGGTTCCACAAGGTTCGTCAGGACTGTATTTTGATACACAACAGCATTCGTTTTTACACCTTTCTCACAAAAATGTACCTCTGTTAAGCCCCAATAAGAAACTCCCAACCATACCATGAGCGAGGATGGAAAATGACCTCGTTGGACACGCGGAATACGGTTGCTCGCTTCTTCAGTACTGTGTGCGTACACCTTATCATTTTGTTTGTTGTAGCTCTCTTCTACGGTAAACATTTTTTCATCCGAAAAAAGAATTTCCCGATATTTTTTTCCCGCGTACCGCTTCAACAAAGCGCGGCATCTCTTCAGTCTCAGGTCCATTAGACGAGCATTCAAACGATGTCCTGTTTTTCTTCGATATGCCCGAAGCCCTAAGTCTTCATTTAACACCCTTTTCACCGTGGTTCTGCTTAACCCCATCTGAAGGGCCAACAATTTCTGCTTACGTTTGGGATTTCTTTGAATTCGTGCCTTCACAGCTTTTATCACTGCTGGAGTCCTAACAGACCGAGGGCGACCACTTCTTGACCTGTCATCTACACTAGAGTCTTCATTGTATCGTTTGATGGTACGATAAATGAATCTTTTGGCTATATTCAAATTTTTCAGTATGTTAAAAATTTGAATTGGCGCGTAACCGCAACGATGCAACGCAATATCTGCAACACGGTCTTCTTTAAGCGTCCACTCCATATTTAAAAAATGAGTAAAATTCTAAAAGTATACATTTTTATTTTCATGAACAATTCGAGATTCGAATTCAATAAACTTTTTTGTGGCCAGCATTCTAAAAGAAAAGTTTTTACTGTGTGACAATACTTATGACCTGACTAGGTATATATATATATATATATATATATATATATATATATATATATATATATATATATATATATATATATATATATATATATATATATATATATATATATATATATATATATATATTTAATATGCTAGTAATAATAAAATAAATAATATTTGCTATAAATATAATTAATGATAATTATTGCAAAATCACATTAAAAAATTATTTCGCTTTGAGCTTTGACTTCGAAATTCAAGTTCATTATTATATTATGTGAATAAGTGAATGAATGGAAAACACTTTATTGCATAAAGGTACTGAATTTTAACTTAAAATATGTAGGAATAATAATGTATGACAATGGGCGGCCTTATTTCTTCTTCCAGACAACCCGTTACTAATGAAATATATAACAAAGTATGTTACGATGACGTGCGATTTTGAATTTAGTATATTATCATAAGTATAATTAAATAAATAAATATAATATCAATCAACAGCGCCATATACGAGTACTCCTAAAGTAAGCAAATCACTTGTCCTTATGGATACTAGTTAACTGATAAACTGCTTATATATTTTTAATTTTGTAAATATCTTGCACGGAAGTCGTCAAGGTTTTATTTTATTTCACCTTTTTTATAGCTGGAGTTCAGAAGACAAATGACTCACTCGATAGCTGCTAGCCCCGAATAAATATTATAACGTCTCTTTTTAAAAATCCTATATCCTAGTGATGGGGAATTCTTAGCTGGAAGCTCATTCCAAATCCGGAGAATAAGTAACATGAATATTCTTATGGCCTCTTTTTCAAGAAATAGCTGCGTTACGGAAGAGAACTAACACAAAATGGCGCATAGAAATATAGTCCTGTAATACTCAGCACATCGTGACTGAAGTAGTGTGTTGCAAACGCAAAACCGTGACGCCGTCTTAGTATATATAGTTCATTGACCCCGAAATATGTGTTATATTCAATAAAACTTGGCAGTTAACATATTTTCATATAAGTATATCCTTTGCCAAAAAACAGCCTTCTGAATAATAGCCTATTAGAGCTTGATACAAAAAGCACTATGATATAATGACTAAGCGAAAAATTACAGTTTTTTTTTATTGCTCTGGAAGCAGACAACGGCCCAGCTAAACGCTTGTGGATGTTTGCAATGCCAGCGTCATCGCAAACATGCTGCTGTTCGCGTAGGTAAACTGAAACCTGTGTCACTTTTGACACAACCCAAGGTTGTTATGGCAATATAGAAACCAGGTGTGATTGCCATTCGGGCTTGACTTACCAATCATATACCAAATAAAGTGGTTTTGTTGACAACACGACAGACTGCCCCTAGCCTCAGGCATCAATGTTTTTACTCCGTTCTTGCACGGAAAATATTCTTATGTGCTGTTTTTTCATTTTTCTGTGATAACAGATATTAAAAATCCTATATCCTAGTGATGGGGAATTCTTAGCTGGAAGCTCATTCCAAATCCGAAGAATACGTAACATGGATATTCTTATGGCCTCTTTAGTCTAGGTATAGTATTATACAAAGTTACAGGTTATAGTCTGTATGAAGTGAGCAGATAATTTTATTATATATAACGAAATTTTTGTGCCTATTTGTATCCATGCGAGACAAGCTATTTTCATAACCAAAAAATCACAACAAAATATATGTGTCTAAAGAGGGACCCTACAGGGGTGACCTCAAGGAGAGCCTTGCCCTTAGACAATCCCAAAAGAAAAATCTGTTGTGATAACAACAGATTTTTTTTTATAATTACTTTCTTTTGTTACACCGCTCTAATCGACTCCCGACTATATTTTGACTCAATCTAGTTAGTAGTCAGGATAATATGGTAACCAGACCTCGTTTATAGAATGTTTTAGAAAAAGAAAAATATTACATAGTTCTTCTTCTATATGCTCTTCTTCCACTCTCCTCTATTAGTTATCATCTCAACATTCAATTTTTTTTATCATGTCATCTTTTACACATTCCATCATGTTTTCTTTGGCGCAGAGTTTCTTTCGTATCCATTCACTATCATTTCTTGCATTTTCCTTGTTTTATGACATTCTTTTCTTCCCATAATATAGCTATATACCAGGCTAGGCTATTACTTTTCAGCTTCTCAATCCCTTTAGTTAAAAATTTCGGAAATGTGGAAACAGTTTCGGAAATGTTTAATGACTAATTTAACTTGACCTCCAATTTATATGATCAACCATATGAAATAGGGTTCATCTTAGGCTGGATTTTGTAAGTTCGAACGAAGTTTGTATATTTCATTTATAATTTCAAACTTCCCCTGATATATTAATTTCTGATTATATCTATTTTTGTAATTCCACTCATCTTAACATTCGCATCTCTGCTGCTTTTATCATTCCACTTTATGGCCCAACATACCGATCCATACAATATGACAGGTCTTATTACGATTTTACTTAGTTACTTACGTGGGGAATCAAATGTCTAGCTATGCCCCTTCCGATAGGCCCCGACGGGGGGTGGGGGGTGCTGGCTTGATATCATGAGTGGGGTGCTAATGAATTCACTATCAGGGATGCCGAAGATTATGCGAAGTGGAGAAGAAAAAGCAAGAAAATTTCCCCGACCCCCACTTTACCTCTTAAATATTTATTTTAATCCTATCTTGTTTGAAGATTTCTTGTTACATATAAATATATCTGATTATATACAATATATAAAAAAATAATGACATAGGTGTTAAACTATTTAGGTCGTAGAATTTAGATACAATTATATATGTATAATAAATGTACTGTGAAAAATCACACAGGGCTATCTAAAAAAAGCAGTAAGGTGTAAAGTTTATCCGTGCAGGGGCGGAGAAAGAATACTAACCTCTGCGGCCGGGGTCGGCCTGTCGTAGAAGCCGACAAAACAACCCACCCTAGCTACGTGGTATGGCCTCAAGCCCGTCTGGATGGCGACCACCTTTGGTCTTAAGTATGCCGCCATAGTAAACTTGTGTTGTGTTCCGGTATTAGTGGACCAAGTTCCTATACTTTTATGGGACAGCAGCTAGTTCACGATCCCACTGGCGTTGCAAACATCCATAGGCGACGGTAACTGCTAAATTCTAAGCGGGCCGTCAGCCTGTCTGGTGTCCTACAGCAGTACAAAAAATTATACTAGACAGCTCATATACTTTTTCGTAAATAAATATATATTAAACACCCACGACCTCGAGACGGGAATCTATGTATATTACTGGGAATAATTGTATGCCCTCACAAGGGCAGTCTGAGTAAATATATACGCAGTTTTACGCACAATTTACGATAATAGCGTTATAAAATCGATAGACATTAAAATACCATATCAGACATGGCGTAGCCAACTTGATTTATAATAAAAATTCCATAATACAATCTAAAAATTAATTATGAAAACGTTAAAATTTCTGTATTTCAAATTCAAATTTAGCATCAAATCTAATTTATTCTTATGAAATGAAATGAAATGAATGAAATGAAATGATTTTTATTTGCCAAAAAACAACATTAATTACAAAAGTAAACAATAAAAAGACACTCAAAAACACAAAATAAATAAATGTTGCTTAAGTCAAATAAGGTTGGCAACTCAGCATTATGCTGTGCCAGAATTAACCGACCCAGCGCTGGTTTTCAGTGCCAACCTCACAATTTCTCATGAACAGATTAACCCAACACGTTAATATGCTATATATGTAAAATTATTATAGTCAAATTCTTAAATAGTTGCATATAAGGGATCACTAATTGCATTATTAATTACAATTGCAGATTGTGAAAACAAATTACAATTATTTGAGACTATCTAGGTACTAACCTAAATTATACATTTATCCCATTCAAAGGCGTATCAACGAATATGCAGTATCCTCCCCATGTACTGTAATGTATGTCCGCTCGTGATAATAAGCAGGGCGCGTATACTACGTCACAATAATTTAGCATATAAGTAACACAGAATGTATACACAAACACATACCCACCCGCGCACATATAAATATATATACATACATATATACATACATACCCATGTACCCACAGCTATATATACTTATATAAAATTTTCAATTGAAGTAGTTACGGCGTTTATTTAACATTTATACAATAGATATAGTATCCAAGAGATTTTTAATTAAGTTGTGTATATTATTATTGCTTGAATTATAGCTTATTGATATCTTAACAATACTATATCAATGTAATCTTAACGTAACTTATCTGGATCTAACGCCTTGAACATTGATTTTACCAATGTCGTGAAAGAATCAAGTCAATCACCGTTAGACTTGGATTTCTCTATTTAAAAAATAATAACAACCATACAATTTGACAGTTACATACAATTGCTCTAGCAAATAGAGATATACACATAAAATATCTATACATCACGACTGTGGTACATTTTGCCGTACATTCGATCGTCAGGGTCGGTTGCTAGGCAACCGGAGATCGTTACCCCACGCAGAAAGTGTAGGGCTGTCACCAAAATCAATTCACTCGGTACTTCGTAGTTAACTAAAATATATTTTTTAATTTTTACTATTTTTTGTGTTAGTTTGAATTCATAAATAAGCATCTTTAAAAGGCGCTTTTAAACATTACCAGCAATAAGTTAGAGCCAATAAATATATCTAAGTTATAAATACGAGTATAAGCTATTATCAACTAAGCTACAGAAAATATTTAGCCCTAATATTATATATAGATAGATAACTCTTTATTGCTTAAATTTATAATAAAACTTATATCTAGGACAACACAATACAACTAAACAGTAAAATATAACGAAATAATAATAATGAAAAACAAAAGGCGATCTTATCGTTTAAAGCGATCTCTTCCAGATAACCTAGCTGGAAGGTATTAAGTAATTATGGTGGTGTGGGTGATTTACATTTTTTTATTGCTGTAGGACAGCAAACAGGCTGACGGCCCGCTTAAAATTTAGCAGTTACCGTTCCTTAGGGGTGTTGGCAACCCAGGTGTTGCCTGCATTGCGAACACGCTGCTATCCCATAAGGGTACAAGAACTTAGGTCACTAATGCCTAAACACAAGGTTATGGCGGCATACTTAAGACCAAAGGTGGGCGCCATCTAGACCCACGTAGCTAGGGTGGGTTGTTTTGTCGTTTTTTACGACAGGCCGACCCCAACCGCAGAAGTTAGTATTCTTTCTCCGCCCCTATAAATTTAATTTTAAGTATAGTTATATAATGCAAAATAGTGACTGCGAAGTAAATTCCTGAAAATAGTAAGTAATTTCGCTTGTCGGATATATAGAGGCAGTCCGTGCCAGAGTTGGACAGCCTGCATGGTAAAGGAATTTTTATAAAAAATATGAAATGTGCACAGGTGTAGAAAGACCATCACTACAAAACTACTGAACATATCGAGATAGAACTACTACTATTCGACGCGGAATTTTTATAAATGGTTATAAGTTGTTTATTTTTTGGATTCCATTGACACTTTACCATTTTATTTTTTGATTTACTGCCGATTATTCACCCAGGGAAGCGGACGTGATCGGCTAGTTATACTAGGAATTCTCAGGTTGCAAGTTATGACTGATTAATATTATATTTTGTGACGTAACTACTTTCTATTTATGTTGGTTCCTTTTTAACTCAATTGACTTTTTATCTTGATAGATTGATCAATACGTAAATAATGTATAATAGTTAGTATATTATTTAAACAATTTTGTAAGCTACGCAGTTAGCACCAGAGATTCAAGTATTTTGACCTTTTATAATCATACAGTATTAGAAAAAGATTTTATATTTAAATAATAAGAAGAATAAAGTTGTGTTGTTTGATATAGTTTTACAAGACTGAGGAATAGCTTGGCTTTGCTTTCCTTGTTCGGTTCTTGCTTAAGCTTTTATAAGGCTGAAATAATTCTGTCAAACATATATCGTTCTAAGATTGCATCAAAATCTTCTCCAAGAAGTAGATATCGGTTGTGTTCCAGTCAGATGTAGTTCTAGAAACAGCTAAAGGCTCTGTCAACTCAAATTAGACATGATCATAGAACGCAATAAGACAATAAATTTTGATCGATTTTTAAACATAGCGGAAACAAAAAAGTTAACTGGACTAATTATTAAAAAAAATGTTATATTACAATTCACGGCACATCCCTAAAAAGCCCGTCGAATCCCTTCTCGTGTTGAATTTAAAACGTTCGTACGCTTGCCATTTGTTTTCAACTTTTTAAATAACGACCAATTCATATTACATAATTAAAAATGACAGGTGTCAATTCGAATGACCAGTAACGGTTTTTTATGTCGTCTTAAAGTCGTAAGAGCTAATATGCATACAATAAACTCACTGTCAGGGTTAGAATGGGAGGGATATTAAAGAAAACGAAGGGAGGAAAAAGTTAGCATTCATAGTCCGAGCATCGAAGTGGAAGTTTGGGTTTGAAACCGCCACTCCCTGTCTTACAGAGAGAAGAGAGAAAGGCTTCAAATGTATAACTCTTTTACTAGTTCACAGCAAATAATAAACTTGAATAAGTATGGTTACATTACTCAGTAATGGATGGTAAATTTTTGCAAGATGATGAGGAAATGAACAAGCATATTTCTGGAAATTTTTATTTATTTTTATCGATAAATCTATTTTGTCTTTCAAAGAAGCCTATCGGAGGAAAACAGCGTTCATGTAATAAGGGAGAAAATGACAAAGCGAAATTATTTGAACATTATTTACTTGGATTTTCCGGCCTTACTTAAGATTCCAATGATTATTGAAATTATTTATTAGGATGGAGCTCCACTGATACCTTTTGTGTTCAAGTTTACTCATGCCATACCCAGTTTGGTAGCGTACACCTTTAGGGTAATTATTTTCTAGTACTTCTTTCTTCTTTTAGTACTCTTCGTTGCTTGGGGAAAGTGCTATTGCTCCCGTACGCCCTAATTTGGGGACGTTCTCCCATGGTATACTAACTAAATCCACGTAGGTAACACTTCGTATGCTACGCACGAAGCGCTAAAAATGATGTTACTCCGACCGCGACTGTGACTGGCGCCTGCTTTTGTCTGTCTTTTCAAGGGGTCTCACGCAGGGTGAGTTGGGCACATGGAACGTTGACTCGCCAATTCAAGGTCAGAGGTCACGCTCCGTGTGAGCGGATTGAAAGCCGAGAATATTTTCACAACTTCACCGCCACCCTTTTGCGTCTGACTAACAAAGAAGACTATGGCATCCCATCCGATTACACCTGAACATGGTTAAAATGATGGCTTAGCGAGAAGTAATAACCTAGCAATGAAATCTCAGCGCTTCAAAGCTCGTGTCAAACATAAAAGTGTGGAACGCCGTAACTTCGTCGTTGGCGTGCTGGGTCAGTGATGCGGCGTAAATACCACCCGAAGCAGCCGAAGGTACCTGCTGTCACGTGACGACAGTGCCTTGGATGGAAGCTACTCCAGGAGACCAAATTTAACTATATATTTATTCTCTTGGTATCACAACTGAATTTAGAAGTACCATAGCGGACTATATGCGATAAATGGCACCATTTAAGCAGTTTATATCACAAAATACAAATATAATGACATATTTGTCACGTATCTACCGACAGTGAAAAAAAGAACTGTGATCTATATAAATAAAATGATCTGCAGTTGTGCGCGCATCACGGCAAAACTACGTGATATTTTTCAATTATATTTTCAAATTTTTATTTCTACACTTGGCCCTTATCTAAAAAAATATTGCGATATCTTCTTATAAACTTATTAAGATTTTAAGAAACAACGATTTTTGTAAGCACTACGTGGTCAGTGATGTGCGTTTTCTTATCGCGGAGAAGTGGATCCAGCGGGGTATCGTGCATGTGTACAAAAACTTCTCATAATTTTTCGATTTACTTTTTTCTGTTATTCAACTAGCGAAGCGTCCGAGAACGGCTACTGCTATTAAGCAGGATTAAGGAAAATATTAATTTTCCTTTAAGCAGGAAGATTACCGGAATCACCGGAATATGTGACCCTTAAATCCGCCTTAGACAAGCGCCACGCTATGTACGCTGTTCATTTCTTCTTAGGAATGGCCTAAGACCGACTGTGTGACATTACATTACACCTCAACTAACCTGTTTATCCATGCAGGGGCGGAGATAGAATACTAACCTTTGTGACTGGGGTCAGCCTGTCGTAAAAGGCGACAAAACAACCATATGTGGTAGGGCCTAAAGCCCGTCTGGATGGCGACCACCTTTTGTCTTAAGTATGTCGCCATAATAACTTTGTGTTGTAATAAGGCATTAATGACCCAAGTTCCTGTACCCTTATGTGACAGCATTCACGATGCCACTGGCGTTACAAACACGTAAGCTTTAATATTTAGTACATATAAATGTTTGCTTATTGTTAATAAACCTGATATAAATAATTGTTATATCGTCACTTCAAGGGTCCTAACGGAAGATCAGCGCAGGATACTCTTTAAACAACTCCTTGCATTGCTAAGTTAGGCACCTTTTTAGGGCTAAGACAAATGTGTTAGTGATTTGTTAATGTATATGTTTTTTGTTATAGTTTTAAGCTCTAAATAAATTATTTTCCTTTCTTTCTTTCTCTTTCTAAATTCTAAGCGAACCGTCAGCCTGTCTGCTGTCCTACAGCAATAAAAAAAACCTTAACATCACTCGGATTTCCTTCACGCGGTTTTTCTAGCCTAATATGTCAATATAACGTTATATAATTGTGGCGTTTAATAACGCACCTCTTTTTATGATGCGAGATCCAGAAGGCACGACATTTTGGCATAGAGATAATTTGTGACAAGAATAGGATAGATAGCAATAGCAGGGACTCTATCCAGAGCCCCTCATAATGAACCTGCGATGAATAAAATATAGTGAAGATATCCGATATCACAGGTATGTTACCAGCTCAGGTATCTAACACACCGACGATGTGATGACCGGTAGACGACCCAGCAATGGAACATAATAACCCTACGCTCTTGTTTTATAAAAAAGTTTACACAGTTTACTGTGTAAACTTAATTTTCATAAAGGTATTTATACCTTTATGAAAATTATTTTTTTTGGGAAAGTTAAGCCTACTCACGGCACAAATTAATAAGGGTCCCTTCAGGACTCATTAAGGGAGAATCCGATACTGAAATAAATAACTTTGCAAACATTGTTCTTTGTGCCATTAGAACGGCCAATTACAGATCTCTATTTTGTTGAATAACTTATTTTTCATTTAAAAGAAACGATTTGCCATTTAAGCTCTTTATTCCGCGGTGTATAAATTTTGGAGGACTTTGATCTTTGATGCCTTGTGTAATTCTTTACTTGGGTATTGTATACCCGTATGGAGTGGAACATATAGAACGTATATGATCAAACTTAAAAGAGCTCAAAGAGCAGTATTAAAGTTCATGAAATATAAACCTTTTTTACTCGTATATCCAACCTCACTATTATATCGCGAAAGTGAAGTTCTGTCTGTTAGACAAATATTTGTTCTTTGCACAGTATTAAAAAAGCACACTATGTAACAAAGTTGATAAAGAAATTCACATAACAACATTTAGTAAATATGAAATTTAAAAAAAATCACGGCTATTAAGTGGACTATTCCGACATAGAAAATTTAATTCATATTGGAGAATAATACATATCTATGCTAGCTAGAAAAATTCACACCTACACATACGCACACGCCCATTCATACATACATACACACACACGCGCATACACAAACACACAAACGCGCGCGCGCGCTCACGCGCACGCTCGCTTCCTCGCACTCACGCATAATAACTCACATTGTAAAAAAATATTAGTTTATGCAGAATTAATTAATTAAAAATGGGAGAAGAAACTTCCCACATATCCCTCGGTCCCCCCGGGCCGGGGGAACCCGTCAAGAGAGGTTTTTCCTCGAGACCAAAAAAAAATATATTAAAAAGAAAATAAATAACAATGTTTAATCATCTTCATAATTTAGTCAAATATTATTAATGAATAAAAAGTTGATAACAGTTATTATTGTCTTTTCGTGGTCCAATTAGAGTTTAATGAATGAATTAAATAACGAAAATAGAAATCATATTTAATATAATTTTTCATTACAAAGTCATATGGCATTTGATTTATATTTTAAAATATGACAATTAAAAATATCTAAAGAATTAAATCAATTTTTTTATTGTTACAATATCTTTACAATATTGTCCTAAATTTTCAAGTCGTTCCGAGTAATAGTTTCGGAGATACAGCCATGAAAAGTTGCGCGCTCAGGGCTAGGTAGGCTCAGCGCGCTGTTTTTCTCTGTCCATTTCTAAGAGATTCGTCATATATAGGGATTCGTCCTAGATTGGTCATAGACAAGAACAATAGGATCCCTGGACATTGCAGCTGCAGCAGGTTCTTTACTTTATGTCGCTGGAATAAAAGATTCAAAGTAATTTAAAATAAAAATACAGTTTTATTGTCACTGAAAACTTTAAACGCGTTTTCCTCTAAACTGTGTTATAAAAGTCGATTGTCGAGAAGTACTCGACCGATTTTGATGAAATTTTACACAGGTTTTCGAGATACGATTCACTAGTGCTTGGACGAAGGATTTTTTTCTTTCAATTACAATTATAAAAAAAAAACACCGAAATTAGTATGTTTTGTAAAAAGGTTTATCTAATCCAATTTTCACTTTTTTTCCTTCTTCCAAGTTCTAGTTTATGATCATAACTAAAACACGCATTTTTTTCACTTCAGATGGTCCTGTCGTGAGCTCTGCTGTCAACGCGTACGCACTTTTTTTTCTAAAAAATGACCGGAAATGAGTTTTAATATATTTCTACGAAAATTTTAAAAATTATTTGTCAAATGTAATTAAGAAAATAAAAAGTTTAAATAGAATATGTATTTTATTTTTATATAGAAAAGAAAATGTTATAAATAGGCCGTTTTTTTCCTGACTAAACTCATGTAACCCCATAAATAATTTATTGTACTGCACACATAATCGATTTATAAAAGTATTACTTGAAAGGTTAGTTTTCATAGGTGGCAGGGAGAATGTTATTTTATTACAAGAATTCAATCGAGGACATTTCACAAGCAAATAATAATATACACACGCGTGCGTGCGTGTGCTTGTGGATAAGAAATCACTAATGCCCCTAAATATCCTCGGACATTGCCCTGTATTAACTAAATTTATTCCTTTTTTCGCTAAATATGTCAGCAGAAAAGAAAATGTATCGGAAGAACATGACGAAAAATGAATTTAAGTTTTCAAATTAAAACTTTAAGGTGTAACCAGGCTTATTAAGGTGTAAACAGGTGTTCTAGTTTTTTTATTTCATCCTTCTATTTCAAGCTTTAGGTGTACATCGCAGTCAATCTCATAAGAGCTGCATAAATTCATTCAACGGTCCTCGCTTTGCGACCAAATCAAACTTTATCGGTAGACAATAGTCATGCTTAAACATACATATCGTCGTGATCGTAGATTATAGTCGGATTTGAAAAAAATCCAAAATTCACTTTTTACCATATTTGGATACTACATTGTCGAAATATTATTGCTATATTAAAAAAAAATTACATGTATTTTAGATTTCAAATCAAGCAGTCGGTAAAGTGACGCATATGATAGTTTCTCTAGTAAAATGACGCTTGTGTATTTTTAAAATGACTGTCCTGTAAAGTTAAGTCCTGTAATATATGTCAGATCCGTCACTATTCTACGACTACGACGATGTATGCTCAATAGCTAAGATTCTTTCGCGGGTAGTTCGAAAATTTGTCTATTCTTGGACTATCTTCGAGTCTATTTTTGGACTTAAGTTCGGGTACATTACGGTATACGGGGAACTGCTCTTATATTATTCGAATCTTACTTTATAAATCGTATAAAATGCAAAACTACACATAATTCCAAATTACAAAATATCATTTCAGTTGTTCCACAAGACTTAAAAGACAAAATACTTGGCCCAATACTATTTATATTGTTTATAAATTAATGATGTCATACCTTTCATAAAAAATTAAATTCCCGATGTTGACCTTGTAGTTTTTGCTGACGACACAAATGCAGTAATAAGTGCTGCTAATTTTATGGTATGTTTGTAATTTAAACACTCGTTGATAGTTGTTTCCTATGTAAATAAGTAATGTACAATTACTATATTATTAAAATTTAATTAAAAGATTAAAACGCCACTACTCTTACACAAAATTTTTTTAAGAGCTTACATAACTATCTGATATGTAAAACAGAAATTGACAGTTTTTTTAGGCTGTATAGACTGAGTTTTTTGCCTAGCAAGATGACTTTAAAAAAACAACAAAACATTGATTGCAATCAGTCAGTGTCAATAAAACTGTCATTAAGTGTCATTGTCCTAAAACACTAGCTTGGACTAAAAGTTTATTCTTTATTTTATTTAATTTATCACTAAGGAAGTACATAATCCGTATAAACGATGTCTGCAACAATAGACCAGAAAGCCTACTTACAGAAATATCTTGGCGGAACATCTAAAGATAAGAAAAAGAAGAAGAAAAAAGCAATTAAAGGCCAAGGGTATGCAAACATATTTCTTTGTAATTATTTTGCTTGATATATAATAGATAGCCTTTGCCGAACTCATTTTGATTGATTTATGTCCAGTAATATTTCATTACTACAATCCACCAGACTAATTATTAAAATGTATATATGTGATATGTGAATAAGGCCGTTTTTGTATACATAATGCGTAGTATTCTGTAAGATTTTATATGTTAGGCAGTTTATATAAGCACTGTTGTATATATTTATATTCCTTGTATCAACCATAAAACTATTCTATAACATACCAAATGCTTTCTCTACTGCTTTAGCAATTTGCTGATCACAACATGTTCTAAAAAGAATGCTAGAGACACAGTATACCTATACATTATATTACAATTACTTAGTGGACTTTTCACACATGTGACTTCTTACTTAGTGTCAAAAGTCTAAGTAAGTACTAAGGACTGTTTTGCTATTTTACAATTTGAAGAATTTTTTCTGTAGTCTATAATGTACCACTACTCAGTACTGGCTTGTCTCCGCTTGGAGAGAACAATATACTAGTCTCAGATCCTATACACTTGTAATTATGGTATGTGGATTGTTTTTATTGCTTTAGAACAGCAAAATTGCTGACTGCCCACTTAATAATAGGCAGTTTGTTTCGACTGTGGTTGGTTTTACTCCAGGGATACTACTAACACACTGCCTTTGGGACACAAACCACATGGGAATACTAGAACTTGGGTCATCAATGCCAGAATATAGCACTAGGTTGTTAAGGTGGCATATTTAGAGATGAGGGGTGGTTGCCTTCCAGCCCTACCACCTAGCATAGGTTTTTGTTCGTCTTTTATGGCAGACCACCCCCAGGCCGCAGGAGTCACTATTCTTACCCTGCCCTTACGTGGAGTGAAATTTTCTCATAATATTTTCCTAAGTTAGCTAGTACATATAAATAACCTAATGTAATACGAAAAATGTATACACCAGTCTGTAAGGTATGATTGCTCAAGAGAGTGTGATGCTACTTGATAATCACATAATCACATTTTTTAAATTATACAGTACTTTTTGTCAAGATTCTTAAATTATAGACTTCATGTCTTCACTTGTGCCTAATTAATTTTATGTTGTATTTGCAAAAGTAGCCTATGTCCTTCTCCAAGGTCCAATCTATGACTAAACCGAAATTCATCAACATTGGTTCAGCGGCTTAGGTGTGAAAGCATAAAAAACAAACTCACTCACATTTATAGGATCATGATAATATCATCATATAATCTTCCGTCGAATCTAATCCATACTATAATATTATAAATTTGAAAGTAACTCTGTCTGTTTGTTACATTTTCATTCCTAAACCGCTTTACCAATTATGGTATGGAGGACCTTAGAGAAGGACATAGGCTATTTTTGATGGGTTTTTTTTTTGCTGGGCCAGGTAATAAAAAGTATAATAATAATAGCTTTTATTTCTGAATAAAAGCTATTATTATTATACTTTTACATTACATTAACTGCACAAGTGTCTGCACTTGTGCAGTTAATGTTTACATTAAAAGCATGTTTATATTTATAAAAAGCAGATTTTCCAGGTCCTTACTAGTTGGGGAAGGTAAGAAGGCAAACAGATACTAATCTGTTTGCCTTCTTACCTTCCCCAATAACCTCCATTCTTCTTGTGATTGCTTTGCTGGAACATAATTTTCCTGCTGGCTTTATACATTTCATCAAATCAATCTAATATACAGGGTGACTTTGACAAAGCCATCCAAATTTTTTTACGCACTAAACATCATTTAAGGAACCCATTTTGACAAAAAAAATTCATCATCATCCCAGCGTTAGTCCCGGTTGCCACCCAAACTTTCGTTTCGGTGCCCGGGGTCCGCTTTCCGACTTTTTTGACAAAAAAAATTGTATGTCAAATTTTCACCATAAAATATTTCATTCCAAGGACAATATGACCACTAATTCAATCGTACAGAACAGTCATATGGTGCAAACTTCGTACGTTAACCTGTTATTACCTGTCTCTGTCACTCCTGCGTAAATATCGTAAGTGAGTAGTTCGCTCGCACAGATGCAATGACCGCCGTCCTCGACCTCGTACTAGGTCATTTTACCAGTTTTTTGCGGTACCGATGGAGAGGTCATTGACACTTGCGCGCCGTATTATGTAAATTGTGAGTTCTTTGGATGACTTTGTGATGCTGATTACTCAACATTTTTTTACTATGTGATACTAAACTAAAATGCATGGTTCTCATAGCTTTTACTAAAGATTCTTCTGTGTGAATTTGGACGGATTTGTCAGTCACCCTGTATATGTTACTAAATGATCACATCATTGTTTCAGTTTTAAAATAATTGATGATGATATTGATTTGTCAAAACTAAGAGCCTTAGAGGGTGATGAATTAGACTTGTTTGATCAAGGAGAAGACGCTCCCCAAATAGCTGGCATAGTTGATGAGAGACCAGAAGAAATCAAAAAGTTAGAACAATTCAAAACTACATCAAAGTGGAAAGTTATTAATCAGGTAATGATAATGTCTCATACATTTTATGGTGGAGTAAGAACTGCTTGATGATAATAATTATATGATGCTGATCTTAATAATTATATGATGCTGTTCTTAATACTGACGACCTCCTGGTGTAACGGCTAACGCACGTCGGTACACTTGCAGAGGTCACAGGCTCGATTTCCTGTGTGTGGGTGTTTATGTATAATTTGTATTTATTTACAACAGAAAAGTATATATGTAGTATATCAGTTGTCTACTACCCATAACACAAATGCTGTGCAACTTAGTTTGGGACTAAAGGTGTTATGTGAAATGTCTCAGTATATTTATTTGTCTAACACTATGCAACCTGACATTCTCCATCTCCGTGTTCCATCTCAAACTCAAGGCATTGGCAGGTAGATAGATCGGGTACTGTCGACAATAGATAATGCACGTGCCCCCACCTGTTTATAGCCCCTACTTCACAAGTTTCCTGCGCCTTACCACTTTTTGCAACAGAATGAGTGAACTCGTCTCCCGCGTTTTACTATAAAAAAGGGTATGACGTGTTTACTCGTTTCCCGCTTAAGATGTGTTAAGAAAGATGTAGTTGGTCAGAAAACATAGATGATAAAGATCATAACAGAAATAGGGACAAGAATTCTCTTCACTCTCTAAATGTACAAAACTCACATTAACATAAGCATTGCCTCATCACATAGAAACCTGTTAAAATTTTTTGAAATGTAGCAAAATGAGAACCATTGGTTTCATAATAAATTACTACTTTTACTGCTAAGATGGTTTAACTTATTGTAGAAAAAATATTTTAGGTGTATTCGTATATTAAAACAAGTCTGTATGTTTGGGCCACATGTTATTGATATTAAAATTTTGTTTTAGGATGATGGATTTAACAGTAAACTCCAAGTAGAAGAAATAAAACAAGACATAAAAGAAATTGAGAAGGACAATGAACTTATTTTCGGTAAAATGTACAGTGATTCTGAAGATGATAAGAAAGATTCTGATGCTTCACCACCTAGAAAGACATCTAATAAAAATAGGGAGTCTAAAAATGATGATAGTTCTAAGAGAGAAAAAGATAGACATAGATCACATAGGCCAGAAGAAAAAGAACAAGATGCATCACCTCCCAGAAAGAAAAGCAAAAATACTAAAGCTTCTAAATACGATAAAACAAGTCTAAACAGGAATAGACAGTCAGTATCACCACCCAGAAAGACATCCACAAGTCAAAGAGCAAATGATGATGATTTTAGTATTAAAGAGAAAAGACATAGATCACCAGATATAAAAAGAGATTTAGACTCAGATGCATCACCACCTAGGATGCCAAAATATAAAAACAGTAAATCAAACTCTGATAGTCCGAAAAGAAAAAGAGATAAATATACCTCATCTGATAGAAAGAGACAAGATGATTCAGATGTTTCACCACCAAGGAAATATAAAGAGAAGAATACAAAAAAACATGATAGTGACAGTGATTTTAGTCCACCTAGAAAAAGAGATAGACATATATCACAGTCGCCAATCATAAAAAGACAAACAGTTGCTTCGCCACCTAGAAGGGACGATAAAGGAAAGAAAAGAGAAAGAAAAACTAGATGGAGTGATTTTGATGACAAACATGTAAATTCACAAAAATCTGATTCTGACCAATCACCCCCTAGAAAAATTCTAAATGATAGTAAAGATGACACATATAGAAAATCCAAAAGAAATTCTGACTCAGATCTCTCTCCTAAGAGGAGAAATAACACTAATGAAACAAGTACAGAGAAATATAGCAGACACAAAAGATCGGATAGACAATCAAATTCAGACCTCTCACCACCGAGAAAATCTAGATATGATAAAAATTCTAGAAAAAGATCTAGATCTCCTAACTATAAATCAAATAGATCATTACAAAGGAGATCTAGAAATAATTCAAAATCACCCAAAAGAGATAGAAATGATAAAAATAAAGAAATGCCAAGTAAAATGTCAAAAACATTAGAAGGCAAAATGGCTGGATTACAGGACGCAAAGCAATTGAGAGAAGAAAACGAACAATTTAGAAGAAAAGAGAATGAAGTGTTTAACGAAATGGCAGATGAAGTTTCGGGAAGGAATGCTCAAGTTGTTTCTAGAAAAAGTAATTATAACATTTTTATTTTAGCTAAACTATTTGTTATATAGCAGAGACCGGCTGATGATCCACTTAATAGTAAGCAGATACCGTTGCCTATGGATATTTGCAAAGCTAGAGGTACATCTAACACGCTATTGACTATATACAGAAACTAGAACCTGTTTGCTTGCCGGAACAAGGTTAATATGGCAGTATATTTGAAAACCAGGGGTGGTTGTAATACAGACGGGCTTAAAGCCCTCCCTTCGGCCACAGGGGTTAGTGTTGTGTCAACTTTTTTAACATAAAATACGAAAATAGAAATAAATGTAAACCTCAAAGAGCAATATTATAGCTCTATTTCTTTTTTTTTTGGTCTCGGGAAATACCCTATTCTTGACGGGTTTCCCTGTGCCGATAGCTCTATTCTGCTTCTCTCTCTTTGATAAACTAGAAAATTAGTAATCAGTACATCTACTTACTTAATTCTAATTTTTTACTGTTTTTTGCTATTTTTACAGGCAAAAGGGAGACATCAGAAGAAAGACAAAAACACAAAGAAAAAGCAGAGAAACAAAAGGAATTGGATTCTAAATATCAGAAATGGAATAGAGGGTAAGTCGAAGCAATTTGATATTAGTCAATTCAATACTTCAACTCTTCACTCGAAAGAAACATCATGGAAGAGAAATAATTTAAATTAGTTATAAATAAAATATTTAAACAGCTGTGGCAATTCACTTAATGCCATTCAGTCCCAAAATGCAGCAAAGTGGTTGTGTTATGGATACTAAATATTAAGTCCGTAAATTAAATAGAACACTTTTCTGAATTAAACATTGTATTTGCTATGTAACATTTTGACAATATGTGGGGTACCCACATTAATTGACATTATTATTCAATAATGTGAAAAATTCAAGTACCTACCTACAAACCTAAACAAAGATATATTCATTTACTAATAAGTGAGCAGTCAGCCTCTGCTGTTCCCCAGTATTAAAAAAAATTCACAGGTGATTGCCCCCCCCCCCCCTCCTCTGATTGAAGGTAATATCTTGGTTTTGGTTCTGATGGATTATTAAAATATATTAAATGAGATTTATAAGCAAGGATTTAAAATTTCATAACACAAAGCACACATTTCAGTAGAGGCACATACGACAGAGAGAGTGACAGATCTATGTGTCAAAATATCAAAGAGTAAAAGAAAATGTGTGCGTCTCGGAACACCCGATGGAAGTGATAACTTAAACTTATCTAAGTTGAACTATAAAATATTGAAATTGTTAACTTGAGAAAAGCTTAAGTTATTACTTAAATTTTATTTATATTAATATGATAATGTAAGGAAATGTCATTTATTAATAAAACCAAAAATAACTAAAGTTTACAAATGTCCAATTTCAGAAACTGTTTCAAAATTATATTAAATTATTTCCTAATGTAGATTCTTTATAAAGAAAAAAACTCAACTGTATTTCATTATAATAAAGTCACAATTCGAATAGATCTAGCGCTGTGGGTTTATTTATTTATTTATTTAAAAAGTACTGCCACATCACAGACATATAACATTGAAAATAACAAACTATTTAATTTATGGCCTGGTGCATATGACAATAATGGCGTACATAACATTGGCAATTCATCGGCTCGAAGATGTAATACAATAAATAATTTAGAAAAAGAAATAAAAAAGAATACCTAATGAATACTTTGAAATTCAAATTTAACAAATAATACAGTAATAATTGATGAAATATTAATATGAATGTCTAATAAATGTCATGTCATATCAAAAAAAGAGGCAATGTCAATACAATAATATATATAAAAGTCAATATAATATATAATCAAGTAACAACAAGTTAGTTATAAAACAATTAATGATTATAATTATTATTAAGGTGCATTTTTTATTTTGTTTTTAAATATACGCAACTTATCATCGTGGAACACATCAAGATCGGGTATCACTGTGATAAGGGAATGATACTCATCAATTATTCTACTGGGTTAGAGTGAGAGAGGAGAGGCCTGCCAACCGCTGCCGTATGCGTGAGAAAAAGGGAAGCCAGACAGACTGGCGCCGTAACGCGTTACGTAACGAAGCGGTTTACCCTCCCATAAGAAGTTATCACTTCAGAAACTACTATATTTTAAACATTAGGGATGCGTTCAAAATGTTCTAATAACCTTGACCCTTCACTTTCTAATATATTATTTTTAAATTGTTCTTGATATATGTAGATATTCCTTCATACAAGCTGAATTCATTCATATATTCGTAAGCCGCCATGTCTCAAGCTTCAATCTGATGTATTTCAATACAACCGAGACAAACTGCTAAATCTTGAGTTGTTGTAATTAAAACTTCATTCATTATTTCCAGTTTGAAACAAATAGAAGACCAAGAATCCCGGGTCAAGGATTTCCTTCACGAGTCTTCCAAGCCCCTGGCCAGGTTTAAAGATGACAAGGACCTGGAGGCCCGATTGAAGGATATCGAGAGGGCTGGGGATCCCATGTTGCAGTATATCAGGGAGAGAAAACGGGATAGGGGAGAACTACCACCAGGTGTGTACATAAACGCGCACACATACACACATGAAATATAATTAAAATTAATTTTCTTAACCCTTTAATATATTGTTTTTATATGGATGTGAAGTGTGTCCGGTGCTGAAGCGACATAAGCAGGCACTGCGAGTCACGGAGATGAATATGCTGCGGTGGATGTGTGGAGTAACGCGGAAGGACCGCGATAGGAACTCTCACATTCGCGGCAGCCTTCATGTCCGTGATATAGCGGATAAATTGCAGGAGTGTCGCCTTCACATATATGGCCACTTTTACGGCAACCGGTTACTTTCGTGGGGAACAAATGTCTGGCCAAGCCGCTGCCACCGGGCGCCGGCAGGAGGGGTAGACCCAAAAAGTGCTGGCTACCGCCAATGGACTGACCACCAGAGATGCCGAAGAACGTGCGAAGTGGAGAAGAAAAAGTCGGAAAGCGGACCCCGGGCGCCGAAGCGAGAATTTAGGCTGCCACCGAGATTCAACGCAAATATAATGATGTGTGGGGGATGTAATAATACAGGTTTGTTGGTACCCACCTCACATTTAATCTCGAGCGGTTATTTTTATAATTTACGCTGTGGACACAGGATCTTCACAACAATTTTTATTTATATGATTACTGTCTAATAACAATTATTAATATTATTGGTACTACTATATTATAAATAAATTTATTTTTACGATTTTTGAGCAGCGAACGGTTTGTTGTTGTTTCTGTCAAGCGCGCGAACTTCACTCTGTATGGCGGCCGGTGGAGACATTTTTTACACGACACAACTGCTGAGGCTATACGGCCTTTGAGTTGAGTCGTGTCGATATATACTTATATTTAATATTTATGGATTTACATATATTATATATTTGTGTGTCTTTGAATAATGTATAATAAATATAATAATATATGTATGTATGAGTATTGTATGTGAGGGTTTGTATATGAGTGTCAGCGTGTTTCTATGAGTATGTGTACGTGTTTATATAATATACCCATAGTTGTTTGTTTTAAATTAAATAAAAACATTTGTAGAAAAAAGTGTCATAGGTGTAAGAGTACTCACCCCTGTGGTCAACTCCAGTGAAGTGGTAGGCCCGTCTGGATTGTAACTACCCCTGTTCTCTAAACATCGGGATATTAACCTTGTCTTGAGTGACCCAGCGTCATGTGACCCTATGCGACAGCAGCGTATACACCACTAGCGTTGCATATATCCATAGGCGACGGTAATTGCTTACTATTAAGTGGACCGTCAGCCCGCCTGCTGTTCAGCAATGAAAAAAACAACGCAATCTATCCATCTTTTCATGGGTCTACCCCTCCTGTATTAATTCCCTTTTTTTTCTAGAATTTTTCTTGTTCCATGATATTCTTCTTTTTGCATTATTTGACCATACCATACTAGTCTATTGCTTTTCAGCTTCTTAGTCAGTGGGGCTACTTTCAAACTTCCTCTAATATGCTAACATCCTTTCTTTCTTTCATCCATCCTTTTATGGGCGAGGGAGCCCCTAGAAACGGCATAAAAATTTCTTTAAATGGATCATATTATTACTAATTTTCATTTATTTTTTTGCAGAAAAACCTTCATACAAAGGCAGTTTCCCGCCAAATCGATTCAATATCCGGCCTGGGTACAGGTGGGATGGGGTGGACAGGTCCAACGGCTACGAAAAGAAGTACTTCGAACAACAAAGCAAGAGAAAGGCGCAAGAAGAAGAAGCCTATAAATGGAGTACAGAAGATTTGTAAATAAAAAGTTTTAATTCTGTATGCCTGTTTTTTTAATCTTCGCGTAACGCTATAACTAATATTTTGTATTGAGCGACATATTAGTTAAACTAACTGACACCCGCGACTGCATCTGTGTTGCTTGATATATTAATGAAGTTTTCGTCATAAGAAGAGACTACCCGTCTCCCACGTATGCGCGCTACGCCGCTTGCCCCATTTCTCCGCGCCAAGAAAACATGTTTCTTAGAACTCTATTATAAAGTATATTAAATAAAGATATAGAAATATAATTTTTTTAGATAAGAGTCAAGTGTCTAAGAAATAAAACTTAAAAAATTTATTTGTTATATATCCAATAGTACGGTAGTTGGCTCCTCGAAATATTACTGCCAAAGTAAAATGAAAAAATATATTTTGGAGGATTAACCGGACTTCCTCATCATCATCTAAGCGTTATCCCGGTTGCATCCTTAACTTTCGTTTCGGTGCCCGGGGTCCGCTTTCCGACTTTTTCTACTCCACTTCGACAATTAACCGGACTTCCTATGGGGTAGATTCTCTAAGCGAGACATTTAATCAAACACATATTTCACTGGCTCACTATTTTTAATCATGGTGTGTATCATGTTATTGTGTGATAACTAATTAATAATTACAAAATGTATCTCATATAATTATAAAATAATTTAGTGACAGACTCCGAATAATATTACATTTGTATTGACATATCATAACTTCTCGAAATGTCTAAAAAGTATACATATATCTAGAAAGAAGAATATATAAGAAAGTATACAATTCTTAGATTTTATCAGTGTCAGTAATCAGGTGGCGAATGAGCGCCACAATATGAAAAGAAAATGCAGGAAATCTTGTAAGGACACGTTGAAATAAAAAATGTACCTTATAATTACTTTTATTCTTTTAGTCGATATTTATATAAGCAATTGTTTCTTCTTATAAGCAACTAGTCGATCACGCCCGCTGGGCGAATAACAAGCAAAAGTAAATCTAAGAAACATGCGGGGCATTCTTTGGGGACTGCCGATAGAAGTGAAAACTAAATATCTTGTAAATTGTATCGTCGAGCTATTAGGTTATTATTTTCGATTTATAAAAAATTGTTTATGATCAAGCATTAAAGTTTAAATTGGTTATTAACACTTCTTTACAAACCAAAAATTGTTCACCCAAAAAGTGCTCAATGCGCCTAAAGAAATTTTCACTTCAAAAACTCAACTGTATTTCATTGTAATTGTAATAAAGCGGCAATTCGAATACATATGTCTAAGTAATGCAATGTAATCATTTAAAAGTTACATTATAAAATAAACCTATAAGTCATTATTAATAAGCTTGGTATTACTGGAGCAAGACTCCTTCTTACGAATTTTCGATCAGGACACGTGACCTGACGCGAGTTTAACATTTTTTACCCGTCACAAAAAATGTGCACAACGCCGCTAAAGAAGTTTCCACTTCAAAAAAAATGAGAAAGTGTCGATGTAGTCCAAAAAAGCCTATAACTACGAAAAATTCCGCGTCGAATGGTAGTCACATCCCGATATATTAAGTAGTTTTGTTGTGATGATGGGCAAAATAATAAATAAATATTAATAAATTAAATATTAATAATACATACGTCGTTTAGTCCCAAAGTAAGCACAGCACTTGTGTTATGGATACTACACAATTGATACATTACTTAAGGGACGTATCCATACTACAGGATCTATTTTTGACAATGTTTTCTCCTGCGCTCTAGTGACCTTCCGTTGTATAAAATAAGATCCCTCCTCTAGTTTCACGTAGTAAATCATGAATACCGTTTTCAATTATAATGCAGACAGAAAGTTAAAAAGATTTCGTTCATATTATTTATCTTTATTGATATCGCGAGACGCCAAGAATGCAGGCATATCTATAGTTAAAAGTAAACGCTAAACGCGTATTTGAATAGCTCGAAAACGTACGCGATTTCCTTTAAAGCAGTGGTCGACAACCCGCGGCTCGCGAGCTGCATACGGCTTTTTAACTCCTCGGCTATGGCTGTTGCGCGAAATGTCCAGGCACCGAATATTACTTATTATCTATAATTATTTGCATAATAATCGTCTCCTATTAAAGTGTAGCCACTATATAATAGATATAAGCAAGAAAAAAAAAGATTAGCTCTGAAAAGAACTGTTTGGTTACATCAATGTCGACCACGTCGCGCGAATGTACTATCCACGCTTCGGAGCATCGCCCTCAACTGCATTACATTTCTCGGAAGAGGCTTCGGGCGACGACAATAATATCATCAGGGATTTTTCAGCGGCAGATAACAAATACGAGCGCTGCGTACATAGATCGATAGCGCGACCACGTAAACACAGCGCGATGTCAGCCAGGAATGACTGACGGGAGCATGCCGTGAACCCGCGTATTTACATCGTCTGCGGAAGGAGGCGGCTGCGCGGGACGAGGCCTCAACCAATTTCCTAGAACTAGGCTCATGTACGAACACAAAACAAACGGTCAAGCATTTCTTGGAACTAGTGTCGGATATCAATATGTTTATATTTTTAACGCTTTTGATTGGTCGGTGAACCGTAGCCAAATCATATAAAAAGAGCACGAATTTCGACTAGGACGCTGAAGCGAATGCTCTCGCGGACGTCATCCCCCTAGTCCGGCATGGACCAGCCCGACAGAATAGGTTTAGGGATGCCTTCCACCTCCCATAGCCTATAGAGTCACAATCACACATGACATGAATACACGTAGAATAGATGTGTTGCAGAGGAGTTTCTTTCGCTGTTTCTTCTCCCCCAGCTATATGCACTCCGAAACAGTAGTAGATTAGAATAGGATCGGCTTCACCGGTGAAGTCCCCAAATTAATAATATTCTTGCCATTAGTGGCTGTCCTCAATTGTCCCCATGCAGCGGTCGGGCCGGAAACGCACCTCACAGGAGGCGCGTGTCCGAGCTCCGAGCACGCTGCCACGGCTGATCGACCCCGCTCCCATGGGGTTGGAATGCCTTAACGTCCGTAGTCGCTGTCAAGTCGTCTGAGACAACAACAGCTTTATCTTTAAGAAAAAAAAAATATTCAGTACCTATTCAGTAACCATCTGCTGGTGTTTCATTTATAACCCAAATGATGACCCACGCACTGAAGTAGGTACTGACCCTGTGTCACCAAAAAAGCAAAGCTTATGTTAAAAAATTGGCTGTTTGAATAAATTTCAATTGTGTATAATATTTGGTCCTTTTAGATTGTTTGCAGCAAGGTTGCCGACCGCTGATTTAGAGGATATTGACTATGTGATGAAAACCTAAGCCTTCCTCCTCACTGTGACCAAGCGCAGTAGTTTGAAGATCCCATACACACATCGTTAATAACATTTTTGTGTCATTCATTTCGTAACACTATTGTACGTATTGTGAAATACCATATACATTTAGGTAAATATTTTCGAAATCGAAACTCCGCTTCGCAACATGGAACATTGGCACGCTAACCGGACGCGCGAGGGAATTGGCCGATGTACTCTCCAGGCGGAGGGTGGCCGTGGCGTTCCTGCAGGAGACTCGGTGGAAGGCCAGCAGATCCCGGTTCATTGGGAATGGCTACAAGCTGATCTACACGGGTGCATCTGGTGGGGAAAATGGGGTCGCCATAGTGCTCTCGGAGGAGCTCCAGGACGACATTTTGGAGGTGAAGCGCTGTAGCGATCGGCTTATGGTTGTGCGGGTGCTTGTTGGTGGGGTAGTTACCCACTTGATAAGCGCCTACGCGCCACAGGCCGGTTGTAGTGACGCCGACAAGATAGCGTTCTGGAACCTACTCGGAGAAGTGCTTCGTGGGATTCCATTGTCACATGGGATCGTTTTGGGCGGTGATCTAAACGGTCATGTGGGTGATGAATGTGGGGAATTTGAGCGTGTTCACGGTGGATTTGGGTATGGTAGCCGCAATGTGGAAGGGGAGGACATCCTCAATACGTGTGCGGCTGCCGACCTGGCCATCGTGAACACGTATTTCAAAAAGAGACCCGAGCATCTCATCACCTACAAGAGCGGGAGGAATGCTACCCAAATCGACTTCCTACTCACTAGGAGACACCACATCAGCAATGTAGCCAACTGCAAGGTCATACCCGGTGAGAGTCTCACTGCACAACACCGTCTTCTTGTCATGGACCTCTGCGTGAAGCCCAAAGGCAAACGTGTAGATCGCCTTCAACGCCGAATCAGGTGGTGGCTGCTTGATGAAGTCAAGTCCCAGGAGTTCGCCTCTGCCATCGGCGACAAGTGCGTCGGTGGTGAGGGCGAATCGGTTCAAGTTTACTGGGACAGGATTCAGGCGGCTATCCTTGGGTCGGCGAGGAAGGTGCTTGGCGAGTCTAAGGGTGGACGCAAATGTGACAAGGAGACTTGGTGGTGGAATGACTCAGTCCAGAGGGAGACCAGGGCGAAAAAAGCCCTCTTTAAGAAGTGGCAAGCGTCCAGATCTCCTGAAGATCGCGACGCATACAGAGCTGCCAAGCGCACCACCAAGAAAGCTGTAGCCAGAGCCAGACGAGACCACTTACAACCACTTTACGATAAGTTGGAATCGTCTGAGGGGCAGAAGCTCATATATAAGCTGGCGCGTTCCAGGGTCAAAGCGGCACAGGATATTTCCAAGTGCCGCTGTGTAAAAGACCCCGGGGGCAACCTGTTATGCGAGGACCTCGCGGTGAAGGAGAGATGGCGCTCGTATTTCCACGAGCTGCTGAACAAGCAGCATAAAGAGGTGCAGCCGCCAGATCTTCCTCCAAATCAAGGACTAGTGCCACCGGTAACGCCTGCAGAAGTCCAAAATTGTCTTCGCCGCATGGAAAATCGGAAAGCTGTCGGAGCCGATGGAGTCCCCATCGAAGCCTGGAAGGCGATGGGCTCTCGTGGTGTGGGCATCTTAACCAACCTTTTTAACCGGACACTCCTCACCGGTACGATCCCGAACCAATGGAGGCTGAGTATCATTACTCCAGTCTTCAAAGGCAAGGGATCGGTGCAGGAGTGCGGAAACTACCGTGGAATAAAGGTCATGTCCCACACCATGAAGCTCTTCGAGAGGGTTATCGACTCTCGGATTCGGCAGGAGTGCACTGTCTCGGGATGTCAGTATGGGTTTCGCCCTGGACATGGGACCATGGACCCAGTTTTTGCCCTAAGGACTGTCGCGGAGAAATACAGGACGAAGAATACGCCTCTGCACTGCCTGTTTCTGGACTTGCAGAAGGCCTTCGACTGTATTCCTCGTGCGATAATCTGGTGGGCATTGCGATTGAAAAGGGTTCCAGAGGCCTATATTGACATCATCCGAGACATGTACTCCGATTCCGTAGTTCGGACCGCTGTTGGCGACACAAAACCTTTCCCCATCACCGTTGGGGTGCACCAAGGATCCGTCCTTAGTCCGTTTCTGTTCAGCGTGGTATTAGACGTATTGTCAGACAGCATCAGAAACTCACATGAGCAGCCCCCGTGGTTGCTCATGTATGCTGATGATATCGCGCTGACAGATTCAGACAGGGGTAGGCTGGTGCAACGCGTGAAGGCGTGGAAGGAGTCGCTTGAGAACGGTGGTCTGAAGCTCAATGTGGCGAAGACCGAGTACTTGGCCTGTAACTCCACAGATCCCACACCCGTACGCATAGGCGGTGACACGGTCGAGCGCACGGACCGAGTAAAATACTTGGGATCTGTATTTCACGCGTCTGGTGACATCGATTGCGACGTCAAGGCACGCATTGCTGCCGCGTGGGCCAAATGGCGTGAGGTGACTGGTGTCATTTGTGACCCCAAGATGCCGGTAAAATTGAAGGGACAGGTCTATAAGACCATCATTAGGCCTGTCCTTTTATACGGCTGTGAAGCGTGGCCGGTGTTAGAGAGACACAAGCAAGAACTGCGTGTCACGGAGATGAATATGCTGCGGTGGATGTGTGGAGTGACGCGGAAGGACCGCGTTAGGAACTCCCGCATTCGCGGCAGTCTTCATGTCCGTGACATTGCGGATAAATTGCAGGAGTGTCGGCTCCGTTGGTACGGCCACGTTTTGCGGCAACCGGATGATTACGTGGGAAACAAATGTCTGGCCATGCCACCTCCGCCGGGCCCCGGCAGGAGGGGTAGACCCAAAAAGTGCTGGCTTGACGTCGTAAGGGGTGACATGCGTGCTAATGGGCTCACTACCAGGGATGCTGAAGACCGTGCGAAGTGGAGTAGAAAAAGTCGGAAAGCGGACCCCGGGCGCCGAAGCGGAAGTTTGGGTTGCAACCGGGATGAACGCTGAGATGATGATGATGATGATTTAGGTAAATATTTTATTTTTTTTTATTTTTATTTATTTGGGAAAGAAACAATTACAATACATCACAATATAAAGAAAACATAAAAATTAACAAATCAGTAAAGTTTCCACTTATAGGAATCAGTAAAGTTTCCACTTATAGGATATGTACCCTTAATATTTTTTTATTGCTGTAGGACAGCAGACAGGCTGACGGACCGCTTAGAATTTAGCAGGTACCGTCGCCTTTAAGTGTTTGTAATGCCAGTGGCATCGCGAACACGCTGCTGTCCCATAAGGATACAG
Organism: Malacosoma neustria; assembly: GCA_963693495.1. NCBI lineage: Eukaryota > Metazoa > Arthropoda > Insecta > Lepidoptera > Lasiocampidae > Malacosoma > Malacosoma neustria. The sequence continues at coordinate 6,031,250 of OY856397.1, forward strand.
GAACTTGGGTCACTAATGCCGGTACACAACACAAGGTTATTATGGCGGCATATTTAAGACGGGTGGTCGCCATCCAGACGGGCTTGAGGCCCCGCAACGTAGCTGGGTAGTTTGTTTTGTCGCCTTTTACGACAGGCCGACCCCGGCCACAGAGGTTAGTTATTCTTTCTTCGCCCCTGCACGGATATAATATGCACAAACACAAAATAGTTTATGTAAAAGCAAACGAAAAATACCCTTATTTTGACTTTGAATGCGAGTTTATGTATTAGAACTGGTAAGTTATAAAATTTATAACTTTTTGGCGCCTTTATGTGTAATTTGTGTCCATACAACTTTTATGATGCCAAAAACATTGATAAATATTTAAAAGATATATTTTCTTTTTAAAACAAAGTTTTTCTTTGGAACCTACAATATTGGAACTTTTAAATAATAGAGAAAAAGTAACGGATGTTGCTAATTTTTAATTAAGCAAGTATTTTGAGTTTATTTCATTTGAGACGTTTTTACATAGCAAAATTGAAGATTACATTTTACACAGTGTTGTCGGGAACCTATCTTCGTGTTAATCGTGTATAATAAATTATATACATGTTATAAGGTTTTATATATGTTATTAGAATCTATGGTTGCAATTTCTTCCGCATCTCTCATCGATGTAGTCCCTAAACTCCTTGTTACAACTATATCGATGGCAAGCGTCTTTCACAGAGTCCCAACACGCGTTTCTGCAATCTTTATTATTATGGCTTCTGTGTCTTAAACGTGTTACCTTCCCATCATGAAGCTTTCGTAACAAAGAAAGTGCATATTCTTTGCTTGGTGTCTCATTTAAGTCTTTTAATTTAAGACTCCCCTTTATTTTATACCAGAAATTATTTGTTGAACTATCTTTGAAATTGGGATTTTGGATCTGAAATATAAAAATGTTTTTTTAAATAATTTAATTGCATATCTAGTGTTATTCATTAACAACTAGCTGACCCGGCAAACGTTGTTCTGAACTATAAATTTAATAATAGAACTTAATTTACAAAAAATTACGTTCACCCCTATTTCACCCCCTTCAAGTTTCATTTTGGCGACAAAAAGTACCATGTCCTTCTCCAAGGTCCAATCTATCTCTGTAGGTACCTAATTATTTCAACTGTTTTGTGTTGTGTTTTTTATATCTGTAGTTCAGAAAATAGGCAAACGGCTCATCCGATAGCAGATGGTAACCGTTGACTATAGACGTTTGCAACACCATGCATTGTCAACGCACTGCCGGCCTCTAAGAAATTCTATAATGCATTTTTTGAAAAACTGCATATCGATGCGATGAGAAAACCTTAGCTGAAAATTCATTCCAAATCAGAGGAATACGCAACACGTTCTTGAGAACCATCCGGTTCAGGTGTGAAAACGTAATTTATTGTCCAAATATAGCATTGTTTAAGGGTAAAATTATAGGGCATCTTACAGAATAGATGCCTTTTTTCGAGCTGAGCACTCTTCGATACTTATAGTCGCTAGTATACCTAATAGAACCACCCCGTTCGTCATAAGCACCGGGCCGAGATCATGATGACGTGCATCTCATGACAGACTTGAGCCTAAATCACAGGAAAGTTGTACCTTAATTTTATTTTTAAAGAGGCAACTGCCACCTGAGGCTGAAGCCCAAATGGCACCCTTTGCTGACAATGAACAGAAGTAATCCTCATCTTAAGTTATAATTCCAGTTACAATGCAAAATTCTCCTTTCGCAAGGCACCATCCCTGGTAGTGAGTCCACCTTTAACGATGTCCAGCACTATTTAAGTCTTCCCCTCCTGCTGGGACTCGTTGATGGTGGCATGGCGAGACATGTTTTATATATATATATATATATATATATATATATATACCTAGTCAGGTCATAAGTATTGTCACACAGTAAAAACTTTTCTTTTAGAATGCTGGCCACAAAAAAGTTTATTGAATTAGAATTTCGAATTGTTCATGAAAATAAAAATGTATAACTTTTAGAATTTTACTCATTTTTAAATGTGGAGTGGACGCTTAAAGAAGACCGTGTTGCAGTTATTGCGTTGCATCGTTGCGGTTACGCGCCAATTCAAATTTTTAACATACTGAAAAATTTGAATATTACCAAAAGATTCGTTTATCGTACCATCAAACGATACAATGAAGACTCTAGTGTAGATGACAGGTCAAGAAGTGGTCGCCCTCGGTCTGTTAGGACTCCAGTAGTGATAAAAGCTGTGAAGGCACGAATTCAAAGAAATCCCAAACGTAAGCAGAAACTGTTGGCCCTTCAGATGGGGTTAAGCAGAACCACGGTGAAAAGGGTGTTAAATGAAGACTTAGGGCTTCGGGCATATCGAAGAAAAACAGGACATCGTTTGAATGCTCGTCTAATGGACCTGAGACTGAAGAGATGCCGCGCTTTGTTGAAGCGGTACGCGGGAAAAAAATATTGGGAAATTCTTTTTTCGGATGAAAAAATGTTTACCGTAGAAGAGAGCTACAACAAACAAAATGATAAGGTGTACGCACACAGTAGTGAAGAAGCGAGCAACCGTATTCCGCGTGTCCAACGAGGTCATTTTCCATCCTCGCTCATGGTATGGTTGGGAGTTTCTTATTGGGGCTTAACAGAGGTACATTTTTGTGAGAAAGGTGTAAAAACGAATGCTGTTGTGTATCAAAATACAGTCCTGACGAACCTTGTGGAACCTGTTTCTCATACCATGTTCAATAACAGGCACTGGGTATTCCAACAAGATTCGGCGCCAGCTCATAGAGCGAAGAGCACATAAGACTGGCTGGCGGCGCGTGAAATCGACTTCATCCGGCACGAAGACTGGCCCTCCTCCAGTCCAGATTTGAATCCGTTAGATTACAAGATATGGCAACACTTGGAGGAAAAGGCGTGCTCAAAGCCTCATCCCAATTTGGAGTCACTCAAGACATCCTTGATTAAGGCAGCCGCCGATATTGACATGGACCTCGTTCGTGCTGCGATAGACAACTGGCCGCGCAGATTGAAGGCTTGTATTCAAAATCACGGAGGTCATTTTGAATAAACTTTAATGTCATAAGAATCTATGTTTTGTTAAGTTCATTTTGGTATATGAATGGTTACATAATTAATAAACTTGTTACAATTATTTTACATTAAACATGTGACAGAATTTATGACCTGACTAGGTATATATATATATATATATATATATATATATATATATATATATATATATATATATATATATATATATATACAGGGTGACTTTGACAAACCCGTCCAAATTTTTTTTACGCACTAAACATCATTTAAAGAACCCATTTTTGCAAAAAAAATTGTATGTTGAATTTTCACCATAAAATATTTTATATAGGATCATTAATTCAATCGTACAGAATAATCATATGGTGCAAACAGCGTCGTTAACCTGTTATAACGCTGTGTGACCTGTCTCTGTCACACCCGCGTAAATGAGTAGTGCGTATTCGATCGCCCGGTTCAATGCCGCCGTCCTCGGCCTTTTACTAGGTCAGATGGAGAGGTCATTGCACTCTCGCGCCGTATTACGTAAATTGCGAGTTCTTCGAATGACTTTGTGATGCTGATTACTCAACATTTTTGTACTATGTGATACAAAACTAAAATACATGTTTCTCATAACTTTTACTAAAGATTCTTCTGTGTGAATTTGGACGGGTTTGTCAAAGTCACCCTGTATATATATATATATATATATATATATATATATATATATATATATATATATATATATATATATATATATATATATATATATATATACATATATATATATATATATATATATATATATATATATATATATATATATAATCTGGGGGTTTATGTATAATATAATAAATAAGAAAAATATATGAGTAGCATATTAATTGTTAAGTAACCGTAACACAAGCGCTCTGCAACGTACTTTGAGAGTATGGTGCGCTGTGTGAATTTTCAAAGTACACCCTTATTTCACTCAGGGCCGTCTTTATCTGGGGTTCAAAGGGGTGCGGGTGGAATCGGCCGCACAGTTCTCGCACGCAAGCCGAGCGCCAGAATTGAATGATTTAAATCACATTGCGTTTTTTTGATTGACAAAGCGGGGCCGCAACCTGACTGTTGAGCCGAAGTCCAGAGTTGCAGTTTAAGAAGCAAATAATTAAAACCAAAGCAAAATAGAACCAAAAATTAATATATTCAAAAAAACATACATATAATCACGCCTCTTTCCCGTAGGGGTAGGCAGAGACCACTTCTTTCCACTTGCTGCGATCCTTACATACTTGTTTCGCTTCGTCCACTTTCATTATTCCCTTCATACATGCCCTTCGGTTTAGGGTACTCTTGATCTGGCCTTTTTTCAAGACGTCCCTGATCTGGTCTTGAAACGTCCGCCTAGGTGTACCCCTTCTAACATTTCCATTCACACTCGCCTTATACACTTTTTTCGTCAATCGTTCTTCATTCATTCTCTCGACATGGCCAAACCATCTCAGCATACCTTTCTCAATTTTTGTCACTACATCTTCTTTCAGACCACAACGTTTCCTTATCTCACTATAACTTATCCTGTCACTCAGTTTGACTCCTATCATACTTCTTAACGCTCTCATCTCAACTGCATTTATTCTGCTTTCATGTTTCTTCTGCCATACCCAATTTTCACTTCCGTACATGAGTGTCGGAACCAACACCCCCCTCATGCACAGCCAGACGAGCCTTGTTAGACACCTTCCGACTGTTCATAAAGGAGTGCACCATGTTTCTTGCATTCACTCTTCTTTCAATATCACTCTCAGACTTTCCATCTCTTGTAAACTTTGAACCCAGATACACAAACTCATTCACCTGTTCAATTTGTTCATCTCCAATCACAATATTGTAGTCTGTCACTGTTTCATCTCTTTCAAACACCATCACTTTCGTGTTCTTTACATTCATCTTCATTCCCTTTCTAACAAAAAGACATGACAGAAGTAAAAGAAATTTACAATAGAAAAGTTGTACGATGCCGGCACGGACCGAGTTTGCACCGTGCAGGAATGAGAAAGATAGCTCGAGAGCAGTAGACTGTATGAAAGAGGACGGAGAGAGTAGTGGTGGTTAGGGAGACGCGCCTTGCAGTGGGCAAAGAAATTCGCACTGACCTTAATCCCACCCCTTCCCAGTTCGGTTCAGCTACCGCGGAGGAACCGTTGCACGGCACCAGCTAAATTCACGTACACTGAACACACAATTTAATGTCACGGCCAATGAGAGTTTGGAGTGACTGAAGGGAGGTCGATCGTCGCGCGCGTTTAGAAGCTCCCGCGTTACTACTTATATTATTTTCGTCCCACCCTCGCTTATACCATTTACCTCACCGAGAATGAGGGTAGGTAACAAAAATCAGGAGGCGGGATTTCAAATACCCTTTATGCAAGGATCGAACAAAAGGCACTATGCTAGTGCCTTTTGTTCTATAATATGCTATTATACTTCTTAAAAACATGCCAATTCTTTGATTATATAAATAATTAAAACGCAGGTTTTACTGACCACTCCGCACCCGCTTATTTCACTTAGCACATTTTAAGACGCCGATGGAATGATAACGTGCTACTCGTATATTCTCATTGATTTGTTTTCGTACAACTTACCAACACCACGACAACTTCATTTTTTTCCTCGCTTCCATCTCGCATCATTTCTGAACCTAAAATCGGATCATATTTACCATTCAGTTTGAATTGATCTAAGAACTGATTGGATTTTGTCACAGATATCTGTAAATATTATTACTACGTTAATTGTTACACGTTAAAATGTTACAATTGTATCATCATCATTTCAGCCGGAAGACACCCACTGGTGGACAAAGGCCTCCCCCCAAAATCTCCACGACGATCGGTCCTGAGCTGCCCTCATTCAACCTATTCCGGCGATCTTGACCAGATCATCGGTCCGTCTTGTGGGGGACCTACCAACATTGCGTCTTCCAGTACGCGGTTGCCATTCGAGGACTTTTCTGCCCCAACAGCCATCTGTCCTTCGCGCTATGTGCCCAGCCCACTGCCACTTCAATTTTGCAATCATCCGGGCTATGTCGGTGACTTTCCTTCTCCTGCGAATCTTCTCATTTCTGATTCGATCTCGCAGGGAAACTCCGAGCATAGCCCTCTCCATTGCTCTCTGAGCGACCATGAGCTTTCCCATAAGGCCCATAGTTAGCGACCACGTCTGCGTTCCGTAAGTCATCACTGGCAACACACATTGGTTAAAAACCTTCGTCTTGAGACACTGCGGTATTTGGGACGAAAAGATTTTACGGAGCTTCCCAAACGCTACCCATCCGAGTTGGATTCGACGAGTGACCTCTTTCGCGAAATTGGACCTGCCTAGTTAGGCAAGACGCTTGCCATCGATATATCGATCCAGTTGGATCGTTTGACCCAAGTAGACGTACTGGTCAACAATTTCGAGAGTACAGTTCTCAACTATTACGGGGGTAGGTACGACATGGACATTGGACATGATCTTCGTCTTGTCCATGTTCATTATGAGACCTACTCCTTGGGAAGCTGTATTGAGGCCATCGAGCATATGACTTAAGTCTTCCATGGTCTCGAATCGAAGGTGAGTGATGTACTCGCCGTTGATGTTGATGCCCAGTCCATTCCAGTCCAGAAGCTTGAAGACATCTTCCAACGATAATATAATATCGATTCCATTTGTATAATAAATGTTAATTATATCACCGTACTGGTATTACTTTGGAATTAAATTATGATAGAATTAAATATTTCTAAGAATACCTCCTTAGAAATTAAAGGTAGTTTTTTTACGTGCAGGGGTGGAGTAAGAATACTGACCTCTGCGGCCGGGGTCGACCTGTCGTAATAGGTGACAAAACAACCCCAGCTACGTGGTAGGACCCCAAGCCCGTCTAGATAACAATTGCCCCTGGTGTATAAGCATGTTCGCGGTGCCCCTTGCGTGGCAAACATTCATAGGCAAGGGTAACTTACTATTATGTGGGCCATCTACGTTCCTCAGCAATAAAACAAAATTAAATAACAAAAAATGGTTATATAGTTGATATACATATATATTAGGGTGATTCCCTTAATTCAATTTCGTCGGCTTAATTATCAGAATGCGTAACTCCACAAAATATCGAAATAAGACTTTATAGCGGCCGGGAGATACCCGAAGCGCGCCACGCGTGGCAGGCCGCCCTTGCGATACTCGCCACCCGGGACTTTCCTCCAGTCGTAATTCCGCCGTTGGCAAGTTGGCAGTCGCCATCTGACCGCGCGCGATCATAACCGTAAATAGTTTTATAAAATGTCTTAATTTCATTGAAACGTTTCCTCGATGTTTTAAATAAACTATTTTAAAATGTAACCCGTCGTTTAACCTATACAAACCCGGAACCATACACCACAACTTTTAAATTTAACTAGATGGCTAGTGGAGTACTTCGAAGGTCATTTATTGGATTACTTCGTATGTTCCACAAAAATATGGCTAATTTGTTATGAGTAAAATAATTCCCGACCCTAGCAAAAACAAAGTTACTTACTCCTATAAAATTTATCCAAATGGAGTTACGCATTCTGATTTAAGCCGACGATTTCCTATAAGTCCGTCATTCACATTTTTTCTATAGCTCTATATTTACAAGATAATGGCTGATCTCATGAAATTAGGTTTAGTGACCCGTGTCACTGCCGCCAGTGTGAGTTACAGTTTCGCTGCAATCGGGACTTACCATACAGCCTTTAATTCTGGGGAAACTTGCCTTTGGACAGCGTGACATCAAGAAATACATACATACATAAATTTTAGATGGGAAATCTTCAAAATTTTCATACCAAAATGTAATACTTAAAATTAAAGTTAAGATTTCCGCTTTAGACAAAATATTTTTTCAGCATGCATATTCTTCTACGGGAATGAAAAAAAAAACACAAGTTACCAGAAAATGTCTTCTGAAATTGAAGGATAAACTTACCAAATACCCTATTATTAGACAATACAAAATTCCAGCCATTTCAGCCATTAAAAGAAAGGAAATTTCGTTTTATAGGTTTGATTTACTGATTTTACAGCACGAAATTAATTCGTTTCAACCATGCAGTTTGAAATTAATTAGAAATTTATCGGAAGGTAACTTATGCTTAGTTATGAACTACAAGCATTATGATGAAATAAACTTCGCACAAAACGCCTAAAAGTTCACTTTATTATAAATATATAACAGATTTATGTCAATATGATCTCCAACGCAACGCAGGGGTCATGAGTTCCCGGGGAAGAAAATTATATACATATAAGAAAATGGCCTCATATACCTTGTGTTGTGTTTCGGCATTAGTGACCCAAGTTCCTGTACCTTTATGGGGCAGCAGCGTGTTCCCGATGCCACTGGCGTTGCAAACACCCATAGGCGACGGTAACTGCTAAATTCTAAGCGGGCCGTCAGCCTATTTGCTACCTACTGCAATACAAAAGTTATATATTAATTATATACAGGGTGGCCAGAGAAGTGAGGTCCAAAAATTTTTTTAGGTGCCTCGTGTTGAGAGGTATCTGAATCACCCCTATGCATGTTCTACGATTTTTCGAAGTTTTCGAGATACGATTTTTTTTATGATTTTATGCAAAAGTGCAACCGGATCAATTGGAAAAATTTAAAAAAAAGTAGAATGTTTCTTCGATTTTTTTTTCTTGCAACTAAATCTCTATAAACTGTACATTTATGCATAAAATAAACAACCTCTTAACTTTAATGGAAGTTACTACAAAATTGACCTAAAGTAGAGAATTTAAGTGAGTTCTCATTTAAATTTTCAGCTGAAAATTAAAAATCTAAACTGATAATTTCTTAGTTTCTAAGTAGCTTCAGAGAATGCGCTAGACTCCAAGCTTTCATAATAATAACAAATAAGTGATTCAGATACCTCTATACAAAAGGCTCCTAAAAAAATTTTGGATCTCACTTCTCTGGCCAACCTGGATAATTCATATATAATAACACTAGCTGACCCGGCAAACGTCATTCTGCCATATAAATAATAAAATGTCAAAAAATTAAAAAAAAATTTAGGGGTGGACTACCCCTAACATTTAGGGGGATGAAAAATAGATGTTGGCCGATTCTCATAGATACCGGATAAGCACAAAAAATTTCATCAAAATCGGTCAAGCCGTTTCGGAGGAGTATGGCAACGAAAACTGTGACACGAAAATTTTATATATTAGATATATAATTCATATATAATTATTTAAGGCCATTTTCTTATATATAATTTAAATACGTATTTATTTATAAAAATATATAGTATTAATCAGTCAACTAGTGTGCTATACTACTTTGGGACTAAATATCGCTGTAATTGTCCTAGAATATTTATTTATTTAGTTTAAAACAATACATAAATAATAAATATATTGTGACAATTCACACAGCGTTATCTGGTGATCTACTCCATAACTAAGTATCATAGCACTGGTGTTATGGGTACTAGACAACTGATATACTACTTATATACTTTTTTTGTAAATAAATACATAATATACATAAACACCAGACGCGAAAAGGGAATCGAACCTGTGACCTCCGCAAGCGTACCGAAGCGTGTTATCCGTTACGCCACAGAGGTCGTCAATCAATGTTTGTGTTTGCGCCTGAATTTAAATTGCATGCAAAGTTGATAATAATCTAATAATACCACAAGATGACAGTTTACAATAATTTACAATACCTAGCAATACACTTCAACTAAGACTTCAACTGCAATAGTCGTCGTCTCTAAATAGGCCAGCAGCCTGTGTTAAAGAACGATGGCCATTGAAATCCTATAAATAATGCAATGAAACATAGAAATATCATTAATTAGCTCCACATTATTTTACATAACTATGTTCGATTAGCTCACGCAAACATTTCACATTTAAGATGTATTGTACGGCCAAATCAGAATTAAACGCAGTTTGACTGTGCTCGTGAGAAGCGGTTTTATTTGACGGCCACTATTTGGGATTGGGATTTTCGAACGGTTTGAGGTCGTTGGAACACAACGGTTTTCGCATTTCAATTCCAGGACCAAATCTGGGTATAAATGAATAAATTTACTAAACAAAACTCTGTCGTCTAGTATCCATAACACAAGCGCACTGCTGCTTTGGGATTAAATGGCGCTTTATGACTTGTCACAATATATTTATAAAAAAAATTGTCAGTAATCGATTATTCTCCGTGCAGGGGCGGAGTAAGAATACTAATCCTCGTGGCCGGGCTTGGCCTGTCGTAAAAGGCGACAAAACAACCGTAGCGTCGTGGTAGAGCCCCAAGCAGTCTGCATGGCAACCACCCTTGGTCTGTAAGCCGTCATAATAACCATGTCTCGTGTTCCGGCATTAGTAACTCAGGTTCCAGTACAGGTTCCTATACAGACAGAGGGTGTTTGTGGTGCCCCTAGCGTCGCAAACATCCATCGGCGACGGTAACTGCTTGTTATTTAGTGGGCTGCCAGCCTGTCTGCTGTTCATCCGCAATAAAATAATTCTAAACTTATAGGGTTGAATAAAATAAAACATATAATTAAACATTTTATTAGTATTTATTTTATATAATACATCAATAAAATACATTATTCTTAAATATAAACTCGAGCGTATAAATTATACATGTCAAAATATTTATGCAAACGTCATAATTCTGACATTGACAAATTCATTTTTGTACCGTTTTGATAGAACTTTTGTTTTTCCATTGAAAAACAACCAGCTAACAAAAAATCAGCTAACAAAGAATGGTTTTACACTTTATTAATAACATTACAATAATTAAATATTTTAAATAACACAGTAAATATTATTAAATATTCATAACTTTTTTAGTCACAGATTGTAAAAGTAATATTTTTCAACTATGTCAAAGGTTTAATTAGAGTTCGTTACTCGTCACAAAAATAAAAATAATCAAATGCCCATGTATTACAAACTTATACAATACTTAACAAATAAAAGTAGTTGCAAGCCCCCACAAAATAATATACTAGGGACTTTTTGCATGTTTGCCTGTTAAACGACAGGTCAGTTTTTCAGAACTGTGTCTTTTTTACGATGAAGGTATGTTTTACATAACGGCCAGAGCTGTCTTTACCCGGGGATTCTAGGGGTACGGGAGCACCCGGGCGCAGGAGACGCACGCCAGCCGAGCGCAAGAAATTTCGATATTTAATAACTCTTTCAATATGAACGTCTTTGCAGTTTTGTATACTTTGTTACGTCAAATGCATGCACAAAATAAAAATATGGGCACCAATATTCTTATTTTATTAAAATTATATTGAACTTTTTTCTAATTACTAGTGCTGGGCGCAGACTGACCACCCCGCTCCCCGGTGCAGAATATGCTTAAGACGGTGCTTACCTACCAACTATCGTTTATTTTTCCAGAAATCTTTGAATAAAAAAATATTTTCTTATATTTCGTATTATTCTAATAATCGATTCAAAAGAAATCGAAATATTAAGGTGTAAAATTAGTAATTTAATCAATAACTTAAAAATCTTATTTAAAATATAACAATTACAAAATAATTAGGTACAAAACATTATGCACATCTTATACACGAATAGTAATTAATACTTTTGGGACGGAATATTAAATTACAAGTTTATTTGAAATTCAACAATGTCAAAATTAAGAAAAAAATAATCGAATCACAAGAACTTTGAACTTCGAACTTTGCGAATATTACTCTATGGTAAAATAAGTTTCCTCTATTTTTTTATAAGATTTTATGGCCTGGTAACGAAACCTTTAAGCCAGTTTCCTCTAATTTTATTCACATAATAGAAAGAAGACACATAATACATTCAAATAATATTGTAACATGGATATTAAGACAATTAGGCAACATTTGAATATAATTTCTTAACGTTGGCTAAAAGCACCAATCGTCCTAAGCCCTTACCTTCAATAAAAAAATATTCTTTTCACGCATAAAATTTCTATCACTTAGATAATAGGTATACAATCTCTTTTTTTATGTTGTGACAAAGAAAAAATTTATTCACAACCCAAAATACTTACCTTAAGATTTAATATTATGAAGGCACATTTAAAGATATTTTTTCTGGCACTTAATGCATTATATAATTTATTATTAAATCTAAAATTGACAGAATAATATATTTAGAAACTTAATGTAGTAGAGAAAAAACAAAACAATATTCTAATGAATTTCTAAAATACCTAGGTAGTTCTGCGTATAGTCTAAAAATAAAATAATTTAGACATTGCAATCAACTTGACTAGGTTTCCAGGGACATGAAAAATACAAAATAAAGCAGCCATTTTTTTTCACGTACTAGTAACTCTATGTTAAATCCCTAGTTACGCATTTTTATGATATTTTTAATTAATAAATTACATTGTCTGGTACCAACCAAACTTAAAACAGGCATATTGCCACTGAAATTCTTAAAACATATTTTTAGGATAGTCAAACTTTTTTTCGAAGAAGATCGTTTAAGAGATTTCAAAATATATTCTTGATATATGTAAAATATTGATAATGGAACACGTTTCAGTTTGCTCCATATTATACCAGATTAACTTAGAATACCTACAAAAATGGGATATATTTAGTTGGAATGTTTTTTTACAGTCTACCCCCACTAGGACTTCTAGAGCTACTTTTAATTGACGTAACAGATATGTTTCCGGAACTACTAAACTGCGGCGGAGGTGAGCGAGGCAAAGTAAATTTCGTATCACTCAAATTATCCTGACTCAATGACTTTTGTGTTGCGAAAACCGGTATTTTCGAAGAAACAGCTACCGGTTTTTTATCTTTCAACGGTATGTTACTCGGTTTCGCTGATATCGTCGGTTTTTGTACAACTTCGGGCGACCGTAACTGCATTTGATCCAATTGTGATAGTCTCCTGTTTTCTAAATCAGTACTTGTTACTATTGTTCCTTTCGGTGATTCGTAAGTTGCTGTACGAAATTTAATATGGCTGTTTCGAGGTAAATCGTAATCAGAATGACGTTTCTTCTGTTCGTTTGAATTTCGTTTCTTTGTATCAGCTTGTTGTTTCGCTGAATGATATTTTTCGTTCGATATAAAATCGTTTAACAGCTCAATGTCCAATTCGTATGACAAAGGCGGCTCTGACGGTACTCTTTGTCGACTGGATATTTTGTCTTTAACGGTTTTTTGTAATTTTTCCGTTTTCGGTGTAACAACTTGTATTTCTGTTACATGATCCTTTGGCGCTTCGTACTCACAGGTGTCTTTAAATGTCTTAATTTCGGGATTCATTGTATATCTTGTTTTTACAGTTTCAATAGAATCTTTGCTCGTTGTTTGCTCGTCATCTAATTCTTGAATAATACGTATTCCCATTTTAGATAATTCTTCAGGTGATTTTTGGGACATGAAACTTGCATCATTTTTCAATTTCTCCATTAACATTTTAGCTTGATTTTCATCCATTTCTGTCGTATTTATAATTATCGTTTCTGTCCTTGTAAATGCAGGCTCGTCGGTTACGAAATGCATATTTGGATTCTGTCTCTTAATTTCTTCTAATACTTTATTGTCAATATCCTTAACGTCTCCTTCTTCTAATTTCATTTCATCTATTTCACCGGCATTTCTCATAATACCGAAACTGATTTGTTCTACTTGCAATGGTGCATCTTTTGTTGTGAAATATTTAGTGGAAATCTTTTCAACGTTTTGTGTTATAACTTTATTTCCGAATTCGTCTTCATTTATGTTCACAGTGACTGTTTTTTGGATTGGCTCCTGTGTCATTGTCAAAGATACATTTCCAGGCTCCATATATAGAGTTCTATTTTCTTTTTCATCGTGCTTTCTTCTTATACCTTCTAGAACATCAGGCGGCATCGTTTTTATTGTCGGTTCCCCGATATCTATCGATTTCGTATACGTGTTCCTTTTTTCTTCTATTGGCCGGTCTTTCATAGTTGTTATTGTAACTACATTGCTTTGACTTTCTTTCGGTTCAGACCACTGAGAGAATGTTTCCATAGGCTTTTTAACGTTTAAACTGGTGTTATTTGAGCTTGAACCAATTTTTATATTGCTGACAAAGTCGTCATAATCACTATGCTTAGTTTGAATTGATTGTTTCAAGTCAAAATTTACAATATCAGGTTGATCTGTTGTTTTGTAAGAATCTATCATTGGATCTTTACTAGTTGTAGCATCTGTCATTTGGTCAACGTGAACATTTAATATTGGATTCTTTGCTAACAATTTCTTCATCATGTCGGATTTAGGACGTTCGAGACTGTTAGCATAACTATTCCTCGATACTTTCATATCATCGGGAATATTTGTATCATAAGTCAAAGAAAGTTTTTCTTCCAGTTTAGATTGTAAGTCAATTTTCGCTGGACTTGGTTGAGATTCATGAGTACTATCTAAAGAACTCATGTTACTACCATCCGAAGTAGACTTCGCAAATTCAGAAACCAGTTTGAAATGAACTTTCAAATTTTCATCCATTATTCTTCGAGCCAAATGGTCTGATGTTTCATGGTCGCTTTCTTTATACATTTCAAGATCTTTATCCTTCTTGTTATCATCTCCTGGTTTATCTGAATCTACAGAAGAAGAAGAACCTTTAACAATAGCATCTTCCAAGTTACCAAACTCAGAGGCTTTTTTCAAGCGATTTCTTTGGAATGTATTTAATCCATCCAAAGCAGAATTTTTGGTAATATTAAGACTCAATCTTGGTTCTTTGTGTTTATTAACTATCCCTTTGTCAGTATTAATCATATCTGGTAATACATCTCCTGAATCATTTCCTGAATCAAAGAACGTTGTTTCAACTACTGACATAGCTTTGCGCTTCTTTGGAGACATTGTGCTTTCAGTAATTTCAGAATCATCTGCGGAAATATCGAGACTTTGCGCTCTTTCTAGAGTCCCAGTCGAAGGCTTACTAGTTTTAGCTCTAAGTTCAAATCTTGACAAATCACCTAAAGATGCCGCTTTTCTTTCGTTTTCGTCTAAGAGCGATACATCATCAGAAGCAGAATGCCCGGTTTCATTTAACGGAGAACTATGTATAGTTATATCACTGTTATTCAACTCAATGGTAGTTGATCCCTTATCGCTCTTTTCACTGTGATTAAACGACACTACAGAATGTACGTCTTGATTTGATGAAAGATTCGACTTTGAATCTTCAAAGTAATTGTTAAGAGAATCACTTCCTCTTTTAAATGGTTTGCTTACAATATCGTCAATATCGTCTTGTGAGAAATTAATAGATTCATCAATACGTGATGTGCTTTTGGTTTTATTAACCTTTGGCGTGGATGTGTTAATTAAAGACGTGTTAATAATAGTCTTAGCTGTCGAATTAAAAGAATCGTATAACACACTGGAATGTTGCTTTTCGTTCTTTAAGAAATCATTGACATTCTTAAGTTGCTCTAATATGCTATCATCTGTTTTATTTTTATCAAGATCCGGTGGAGATGGAGCTTTTCCTTTGGATTTTTTGGCGGGTTTTGGAGCTTCTTCCTTCTTCTCAACTTTTTCGTTTACATCAATCGAACTTTTCCTATTTGTTCTAGCAGCTTTAGCAGCATCTAACATATGTTGAGGTAATTCTTGAGGTATACCATTTTCATCTCTCTTAATTCCACTTGAATTTAAGTCATTCCTCGCAAAACTGCTCATTGACGTTTCGGAAGTTTTAGATGTATCTTGTATACTGGTATCTGATTCATTAGTTTTAACTCTAGCATTTGGTATCGGTGGAGCCATTTTCTCCCTTCGTTTAGCAACAACAGGTTTCTTCTGTTCTATTTCGGATTCATGTTTAATTTGCGTTGTTGGAGCAGGTCTTTGTGGTTCTGGTTTATCAATCTCATCTATTGATTTAGTTTCCACTGTAGTGACAGTAGTCACTGTGCCGTTCTCAATACTCCTCTGTCTTAATATACCATCATCAGGTACATTTGGTGGTAAGACCCTGATACCAAATTTCATTCCACGTTTTGGGTCATAATCTCTTTTTTGCACTTCTGCTTGTTCAATATGAGGTATGCCATTCTCTGGTTGTATTATCTGTATATCACTACCCGAAGAAAGCCTATTTCTATCAGGTTTATTCAACGGTATATCGGAATATCTCGTTTTGTTAGCAAGTTTGCTATTCTTTTCGTTTTCTCGTTCTAAAGTAGTTGGGATGCCATCTTTCTTCTCTTTCTTATTCCTTTCTAAAGTGGTGGAAACGATCTTATCCGAGATCATCTTCTTGATTCCGCTTTTTGATTTCGTTTCTAAAGTGGAGTTGTTTGAGTTTGATGTGTTTGGCGATTTCGGCGGGTGTAGTAGCTTGCCTTCTTTTTCGAGCTGAAACAGATAATAATATTATTTTAGAAATAAAATCTAACATATGCCGGTGACTTCATGTTTAAATATTTTTTCAGTTGGTATACCTGAATTTATCAATCACATTTAAGAGTATTTTTTTGTGTGATGAGTTCAACTTCTATTTGCATTTGCAAGTTTCTATTCGCATTTAATATATTGTCAGAAACTTTTTTGGAATAAAAAATTTTAAAAAATTGTTTAAACTACAAAAGCATATTTCAAAAGCTATTCAAATAAATTCAGTTATTCAAAGTCAAGTAAAACAACTAAAATTTATTAATAGGTATAGTAATAACATTGAATTATTAAGAATTGTAATAATTTTTAATTATTAATAAGTATGAACAGCTTTGAGTTAATAATTTTGTATTGGTGGTATGTTAGAAGTATGAACTGGCAATTGGAAGACAAAACCTTTCAAAAAAAGACAAATAACTTAACTTCTCATCAAAAAAATTTAAACACCTCGGAATTTTGGTTTTGAATAAGTTTAATTTTTTTTTACATTTAACCTAAAATATAAATAATGCCCGTTAATTGTGGATATTATAAGGTATTTCACGAAAATTAATGTTTCAAATAAAAATTAAATTTCTTTAGATATAATGTTTTGTTCAACGGGTGTGTTTACCCTTTAAGAAGAAATTGTTAAATGTTAGAAACAAAGATGTAAAATAGAAAAATGTTACAAAAAGTTTATTTAATATCTCGTATTTCCTCCCCGGGCTCTATCACCACTTCCATACGGTTCCTCATGGAACGGATAAGTGTCGTAACAATCTTGTGTTGTGGAATAAAAAAAAAAAGAATGTTATCCCACTCTTCTTGTATACCTATTTTAAGCTGGCCATTCGTCTCCGGAGCCGGATCTCTCGCTCTAACTCGTCTCTTCAACGTATACCATAGGTGTTCAGGATTCATATCCGGGCTTCTTGCTAGGCAGCCCAAAACCGCAATACCGACTTCGCTCAGGTATTCATTTACAATGCCTGTGGTATGAGCCCTGGCATTGTCCTGCATTAAAATTGAAGCCTTTACTAATTAAATGTGCGTAGGGTATCACATGGGGCTCCTCAGAAACTCTTCGATGTAATGAGACCCATTTAATGACGGTAACCAAGGTCCAGATACAAACTCAAGTTCAGTTTTTCTATCGACGCTTATGCCTCCCCAAACCGTCCATGAACTGCCACCGTCACTGACTCTTTCTTCAATGCAGCACTTTGCAAAACGCTTTCCCTCTCTTTGATACATCTTCTTTCTTCCGTCATTACCATACAGCATGATCTTACTCTCGTCAGAAAAAAGAACTTTGCTCCATTGAAGGTATGTCCAATTTGAGTACTCAAGTGCAAAGTTGAGGCGCGCTCTTCAATGATCTACCGTCAATTTTGGGCCATTAGCTGCTTTATGAAGTTTCATGCCACGCTCCACCAATCTTCTTATGGTAGAATCGCTTACTATCAATCCTCGAACCTCACGGAGCCGCTGCTGCAGTTGAATAGAGTTAAAGTGGCGATTCCTTAAAGAAACTGGCACAATATACCGGTCATCTTGTTCAGACGTGACTCGATGTGTACCAGATCCTGGATGGTGAGTAAACATAGCAGTATCTCGATAACGCTGATACACTCTATTGACAGCAGAGAGGCTTAGATGCAATCGTGCAGCCACAATACGCTGACTATTGTCCTGCATTCAGCAACACCACGACTTGAGCGGGTTCTGTGGGCGAGGTATCCATATTTTTAGGAAAAGATCTCTTTGGTACGATGTCAAAGATCTTAGTTAACAATCACGCTCAGCTCAGTTAAAAAAACGATAGATTTATGCGAAAAAATGTGATTAAGTGCAGAAATTTCGACGGAACACACATTGAAAATAATCTCTACATTAATTGGATGAAAATTTGAAAATTTAAATTTAGAATTCTGGGTCACCAATGTGTAGACTAAACTGCTAGCTATTTGCGTATTTTTTTAATTATATCAATCCTCTTTTTCATTTAAATGCCGTCTGAATAATACTTGCAGTAGCGTTTCAATTTTTTTGATGAGAAGTATATATTTGTAAATAATTCTAATTCCTCAGAAAAATTAAATCAAATAATAGTGACCAACAAAGACCGCCACAGGTTTACAAATATTGTATTTGGACTAACGTGATTTTCACTTAAATTCAAAGATCACGTGATTAATACTATTTTTTAATAAAATACCAGCTGTGTTATTGTGTTTCGTGGCGAAGTTGCTGTAGATAGTGTCATTTTTTAATGTAGACGTAAAGTTAATTTACTATTTATTTCCTGCAACGTCCTCCAAACTTCAACCTTTAAATTCCTGACAATTAACAAGTGTTATAAAAAGAATATCTAAAGTTGTGAATATAAAAAAGTCTATGGTAATTTTGGTGGTGAGATAGTTACGGCTTTTGTGTTTAGTTATTATATTTTTAATTTTTTTTAATAAATGACATTAAATGTTCTTTAATACTTATTCGTATAGAAAATTGAGTTTGCAACGTGCCTTACATTTGTATCAATGAGAGGTTGCGTTTAATATTTCAATCGACCTTTTTTTAACTTTGATTCAAAACAGTATGGTGACACCGACGGTGCCTGCTTCTTGGTGTCAAGCAAAACCTTCATAAGTTTATTCCTTACATGCTAAATATTAATTTCTTAATGCACATAACCGCATCAATAGATGAATAAAACATGAAAAACTGTCAACATTATATAAGAGTTTTAATTATTTATATGTCTATCACTTCGCAAAATTGTTAGTCATGCGAATGCCTTCTTCATAATGCAATGACCCTTACGTGACCGGTGACAGGTTATTAAAATTCCATAGAGTAAGTTATAATGGCGGAGTGTAAACGAAAGGTCTTAAGTATATATGTATTTTACAATAGAACGTCTATACTATTACGTCAGTACTGGCTGATCCTGCAAACGTTGTTTTGCCATATAAATTTAAAAAATACGTTTTGGCATCTGATCTTTCGTCATACGCGAAGTACTACTCCAATGGGCATAACGACATTTTTCGTAATTTAAATTTGGAATATCATAGATAGATACCTAATACT
The DNA here is from genome assembly GCA_963693495.1 of Malacosoma neustria. Classification (NCBI taxonomy): domain Eukaryota; kingdom Metazoa; phylum Arthropoda; class Insecta; order Lepidoptera; family Lasiocampidae; genus Malacosoma; species Malacosoma neustria. The sequence goes on from OY856397.1 coordinate 6,050,804, forward strand.
TTATTGTAAACCAAATAACTTAGAAAAACAATGAAAATTATTTACAATTAAAATCTACTTGACTTGAGCGGCCATATCGGCACAGAGCGATCTCTTCCAGGCAACCCGGGCTATAGGATGTTATTCGTTTTAGTGATGTAGTAGGGAGGTATGGCAATAAATAATAAGTAATAATATTTTATCATACTACGCAATAATTGTTTAATTATATTATATGTCATAAAATATTTTGACGAACTAAATAAAATCAATAAGTTAAAAACTCCTATTATTAATTAAATAGTAAATATTACTTATAATTATGAAGAAACATATCGCCATCGTAAAATGAGTTTTTTACTATACATTTTACAATAGCAAATTCCTTTTATCTTATGTAACGAATGTGTTGAGAATTTATACGGCGGTACGTTCAAAAATGCGGTACTTCATATCACTATTGTTTTGACTCACACACAATAGCTTTATGACAATATGTCAAGTATATGGCGATATGGTGGACTATAATATTCTAACGTTCTTCTTTCATATAAATTAAAAAAAAAAGATAAAATTTATGTAGGATTTCCGTAACATCCGTTCATAGTGAGCGTCCACGTCGCGAAATGAGTAATTATGCTAAATTTCAAGTCAATCGGATGTATAGTTTTAGAGATCTCGTGGTATTTCGCTTATATATAGTACATAATATATTCAAATATTCCGACATTTACAGGTCGTGAGTAGACTAGCTAAATAGAAATATCGAAAGGTATATAGGTACTATATAATAAGCAAGATCAAGCTAAAATATTTTACTACTGTCAAAATCGACACAGAATAAAAATAAAAACAAGATGGCGTCTATCAAACAGACTCCCGCCAACCTCCGACGAAGTATTTATATGGTTGAGCGGGAGGAAAACCATGCACGCTTTAATTCAATCCATGAAGTCTTAATAAATAAGACTTAAGAACAATGATGAGGCCAAATAAATTATTAATATTACAAAATATTATACGGTGCTAAGCACTATAGCAAACTTAAAGGGACCAAATGAAACACTCGTCTATAACATTTTCAAAATACAACATACTTTTTAAGATATGTTCATTAAAATAAGTAAAGAATAAGTAATAATTTTAATCAAAATTATGAACGGATAAAAACGATTGAGTTCTTAGAGTTTAATTAACATTTAATCATTCCAAGTGCGGTACGCATTTATACGAGTTAACGCATTAAACAATTAAAGTAAACATTATCACGTAAGTAGGTAAAGAAAATATTTACTCGCTCGTGAGAAAGTTAGCAAGTACTAGAAGAAAGTTATCTCGAGAACTGTTTTCCAACTTTCATAAGTCTGTTGGCTGTAACTATTTGTGACATTAGATAACGAATTACATGGTCAATTCAGTAGTTACTGGCCTTCGGTGGCCTACTTTTTATCCGTAATGACGCGAGGTTTTATTTTTGTTTTCGAGGAAAAACTGCACATGATGATTTCCTTCGACTCGTAGAATCGAAGGATATGTGGGGTTCCGAGAATAATGGCCGACACCGACTACATATTATGTGAAATAATTTATTAAAACTCACCGTATTTACATCTCCCATAGATCCTGCCCTCTTGAGCAGAGGGTGGTGCACCGACCTGCCCGCGCCGCTCGCCCTGCCCCCCTCCACCACCTCCAACTCCACCGGATAGGGGGAAGCTAGTGACAATATTCCAACGGCATCTTCCAATGGAGTTCCTGTGAACTCTATTTTGATGCTCTTGATTCTGTCACCTGGAATACGAAATTATCGATCATTAAGTGCCCGGTAGCTTAGTGGTATTATTAAAAAGAAAGAAAAATATTTAATTAGGATTACACTCATATGTATATCCTATATTATAAATTACGAGGGTGGTCCGATAAGCCTACAAATGAGAAAGGATGATTGCAAAACTGAAGTGGCAGTGGGCTGGGCACATAGCTCGAAGGACTGATGGCCGTTGGGGCAGAAAAGTCCTCGAATGGCGACCGCGTACCGGAAGACGCAATGTTGGTAGGCCCCCCACAAGATGGACCGATGATCTGGTCAAGATCGCCGGAATAGGTTGGATGAGGGCAGCGCAGGACCGATCATCGTGGAGATCTTTGGGGGAGGCCTTTGTCCAGCACTGGGCGTCTTCCGGCTGAAATGATGATGATGATGAAATGAGAAACAAAAATTTCGGAAAAGTGACGATTTATTTTTCAACATAATCTCCTTTGAGTTCGATACAATTGATTCGATGCTCCAACTTTTTTAACCCGTCTGAAAAATACGTTTTCTGAAGATCTGCAAAGTAGGCCTCCGTGGCGGCGATAACCTCCTCATTCGACTGAAATATCTGCCCGGCGAGTGACTTTTTCAAATTTGGAAACAAAAAGCACGCGGCCAAATGAGACAGCAGTTCGTAGCCTAGTTCTACCAATTTGGCTGGAGGCCGTTTTTTCTGCAATTCGGCGTCGAATCGGCCCAATTATTCAGCATAGTAGAGCCCTGTGACTTAGATCACACCTTTTGAATCCCAGAAAACGGTGGCCATCACCTTTCCGGCCGATAGGACAGTCTTTGCCTTCTTCGTAGCACGTTCACCGGGTGAACTCCACTGTTTCGACTGTTCCTTGGTCTCTGGGTTACACCAGTGTATCCATATTTCGTCGACGGTCACGAAACGACGCAGAAACTCCTTCGGACTGCACTTAAACATCGCCAATACTGCTCTGAAGTGGTCTCTTAGTTGCGAGTAAGCCAACGCGGCACCCAACGCGCAGAGAGCTTTCTCATGCGCAATACTTCATGCAGGATATGACCCACGGGGTCTTTTGATATACCTACTGTCTCAACTACCTCGCGCGCCTTCAATCGGCGATCTACCAATACCAGATTTTGGATATTTGTCACGCTTTTATCCGCTTTTATCCGTGCAGGGGCGGAGAAAGAATACTAACCTTTACGGGCGGGGTCGGCCTCTCGTAAAAGCCAACAAAACAACCCACTGCTACGTGGTAGGGCCTCAAGCCCGTCTGGATGGCGACCACCTTTGGTCTTAAGTATGCCGCCATAATAACCTTGTGTTGTATTCCGGCATTAATGACCCAAGTTCCTGTACCCTTATGGGACAGCAGCATGTTCACGATGCCACTGGCGTTGCAAACACCCATAAGCGACGGTAACTGGGCCGTCAGCCTGTCTGCTGTCCTGCAGCAATAAAAAAACTATCATCCGTGGTAGCTGTTTTCGGTGCACCTGGACGTGGCTCATCAATAACCGACGTGTGACCACGTTGAAACTGGTTAAAACAATTTTTGACGGTCGCCGTCGAAGGAGAAGAGTCACCGTCCAAGGGCTCTTTGATTTCGCTGCACGATTTCCCTTCCAATAAAAAGAATCGAATCACCGACCGATATTGTTCATTTTCCATTTTTCTCAAATCCCCAAAAACGATCGCTTCCACACGCGGTCTAAACAAATCTACGCGTTCGATTCAGCTTAAAGGCTGAAACATTGATACATAGTTACGTACAAGTCAAGTTAATAAGAGCGTAGTAAAAAAAGTAACAATTTTGAATAAATGTCTTTCTTTCTAATCAAATCCAGAGTTAATACTAGCAGTGTATTTTGCCCTTTTAAGTCTTTTCATATTTTGTTACAAGTCCTCCGGGAATATTGGAAATATCAACGGCTGGTGACATTTAGATTTCACGCGTCGTTAAATACCTAGTCAGGTCATAAGTATTGTCACACAGTAAAAACTTTTCTTTTAGAATGCTGGCCACAAAAAAGTTTATTGAATTCGAATTTCGAATTGTTCATGAAAATAAAAATGTATAACTTTTAGAATTTTACTCATTTTTAAATGTGGAGTGGACGCTTAAAGAAGACCGTGTTGCAGTTATTGCGTTGCATCGTTACAGTTACGCGCCAATTCAAATTTTTAACATACTGAAAAATTTGAATATAACCAAAAGATTCGTTTATCGTACCATCAAACGATACAATGAAGACTCTAGTGTAGATGACAGGTCAAGAAGTGGTCGCCCTCGGTCTGTTAGGACTCCAGCAGTGATAAAAGCTGTGAAGGCACGAATTCAAAGAAATCCCAAACGTAAGCAGAAACTGTTGGCCCTTCAGATGGGGTTAAGCAGAACCACGGTGAAAAGGGTGTTAAATGAAGACTTAGGGTTTCGGGCATATCGAAGAAAAACAGGACATCGTTTGAATGCTCGTCTAATGGACCTGAGACTGAAGAGATGCCGCGCTTTGTTGAAGCGGTACGCGGGAAAAAAATATCGGGAAATTCTTTTTTCGGATGAAAAAATGTTTACCGTAGAAGAGAGCTACAACAAACAAAATGATAAGGTGTACGCACACAGTAGTGAAGAAGCGAGCAACCGTATTCCGCGTGTCCAACGAGGTCATTTTCCATCCTCGCTCATGGTATGGTTGGGAGTTTCTTATTGGGGCTTAACAGAGGTACATTTTTGTGAGAAAGGTGTAAAAACGAATGCTGTTGTGTATCAAAATACAGTCCTGACGAACCTTGTGGAACCTGTTTCTCATACCATGTTCAATAACAGGCACTGGGTATTCCAACAAGATTCGGCGCCAGCTCATAGAGCGAAGAGCACACAAGACTGGCTGGCGGCGCGTGAAATCGACTTCATCCGGCACGAAGACTGGCCCTCCTCCAGTCCAGATTTGAATCCGTTAGATTACAAGATATGGCAACACTTGGAGGAAAAGGCGTGCTCAAAGCCTCATCCCAATTTGGAGTCACTCAAGACATCCTTGATTAAGGCAGCCGCCGATATTGACATGGACCTCGTTCGTGCTGCGATAGACAACTGGCCGCGCAGATTGAAGGCTTGTATTCAAAATCACGGAGGTCATTTTGAATAAACTTTAATGTCATAAGAATCTATGTTTTGTTAAGTTCATTTTGGTATATGAATGGTTACATAATTAATAAACTTGTTACAATTATTTTACATTAAACATGTGACAGAATTTATGACCTGACTAGGTATAATCGAAACTAAGTATCTGTACATTAATACATGAAACAAAAACGTTGTGTCCCTTTATACGAAAATATCGCGAACATATTTCAGGCGAAGATAGACCATCGACGCCTCCATCGGGAGTAGATGCCCCACGAGTTTATTCCGTGGTAAATAGGCTCGCCTCGACGCCCCAACCTCCCCAAGGGGTACAAGACCCAGACTGATTGCGGACGAGTATGAAATTTGTTGTATAAAGCTAATATTTTTGTATCATATGTTTTAAAAATACATTAAATTAATGAAAAAAATGATAAACACACTACACAAATACTTTTTTTATTATACAAGTTATAATATATATTATACAAAAAGTATTATGGTATATCAGTTGTCTAGTACCCATAACACAAGCGCCCTACTGCTAACTTTGCAACTAGATGTCACTGTGTGAATTGTCTAATTATATTTAATTATCTACAGCATCTAATAGAAAGAATAGTAACATAGCTAGACAGAAAAAGTAACCAGAATATAGGAGCTTGGAATCAACACTTTGAATTTGTCAACTTCAAATACAATTAAAGCTAAATAAAATACCATACCTGGCTGCAATTTAGCAGCAGCAGCGGGTCCACTCCTGAGGACAGAGTGGACGTGCACCCCCTCCCGCGCTCCACCCCCGCACCGCAGTCCCAACCCCGTAAAGTCTCGTGCCCATAGCTTCACGCGGCGTATTCGAGCACGCTGTAACAAAAATAAGCATTATAAAGGGTTTTTTGGTTCATTAGCTTTACATGCTAGGAATTTCCTAGCAAGACAAATATAGATAATACACCACAATATCTGCTATGTGCAATGAAACTGAAATATGGAGTAAACACATTCTCGTGTAAAATTCAGCAGCAGAGGAGTCAAAGGCGTACCTAGCATAAAGTCATATGGTATGACATTCACGATTCGCAAGAGAGCATATAGATACAGTTTCTGGCTGTGGAACGATCCTAAACGCGCGGGACGGTCGACGTTCGACCTATCTGAAGACGATTTTCTGCGTTGTGCGCAATTGGCTTCAGTTACTCCTAATACTCATTGGCCGAGCCATAAGATTGTGTTCAGTGGGCGTGATATTTAGTTAGTGCCGTGCAACAGTTCCTTCGCGACCTGAACCGATCCGGTAAGGGGTGGAATTAAGTTCAGTGCGAATTTCTTTGCCCTAACCATCGTTCCTCTCCCCTCCTCTCTCATACAGTCCACTGCTCTCGAGCTATCCTCTGCTCCTCATATTCTCATTCCTGTACGGTACAATCTCGGTGCGTAACCGGCTTCTCTCCTCCTCTCCTCCTTTATGGGTACTTTGTTTTTGCTATTTACGGGAGTTATTTCACTTTAGCGTTGTATAACAAGGAGAATGCTAGAAATGATAGTGGATGGATACAAGAGGAGAGGTAGACTAAAGAAAAGATGAATGGATTGTGTAAAAGATGATATGGTTAAAAAGGTGTAAATATTCATATGACGGCTTATAGAGGAGAGTGGAACGAGAGAACATGTTGTACCGACCCCACACAGTTTGGGATAAGGGCAGGAAGAAGAGGGGAGTTATTTTACTCATAACACTCACTCATAACAAATTAGTCATATTTTGTAGAACATACGAAGTGATCCAATAAATGGGCTTCTATATACTCTACTAGCCATCTAGTTAAATTTAAAAGACTTATTTAGATATTCTGTGGAGTTACGCATTCTGTAAATATATTGGTAAATGTATTATAAAAAAAACGTGTTCGTCTCTGGACGCCTGACAGAAGTGATAAACTAATCTAAGTTGAACTATTTAATATTGAAATTGTTTAACTTGAGAAAAGCTTCGGTTACTTAAATTTTATGTATATTAATATGATAATGTAAGGAAAGGTTCTTTATTAATAAAACCAAAAATAATTCAAAAATAACTAAAGTTTATGAATTTCCAATTTTTCCAAAAACTGTTTCAAAATTATATTAAATTATTCCCTAATGTAGATTCTTTATAAAGAAAAAAAAACAACTGTATTTCATTGTAATAAAGTCGCAATTCGAATAGATCTAGCGCTGTGGGTTAGAGTGAGAGAGGAGGAGCCTGCCTACCGCTGCCGTATGCGTAACGCGTTACGTAACGAAGCGGTTTACTCTCTAAGAAGTTATCACTTTAAAAATAACTATATTTATCTCATTCTCTCGTAGGCTACTTATACTTTTCTGAAGTTTCACTTCTGCCGTGTGTGAGAATTATACACACCCTTTTAAAATGAAAATTCTTTAGCACCGTTGTGATTTGAAAATTCGAAGAAATGAAAAAGAGGATTTAACCTGCGGCTAAAACAGGATTTAGTCTGCGGGAGAATGAGATGGAATTACACAGTGGAAGTATACAGTGTTCTCTCGGAAGCTATGTTTCTGAAGCTTCATTTCTGCTGTGTTAATTGCACACATACACACTTATCACAAGGTCTACCCTTCGAAGCCATAACCATCGATGACTTCATACCTTACAAACGACCTCAGCGGTGACGTCATCCGTCATCTCACGGCATCCGTGTGAACCAATCATTCATAACCTTGGATACAACCTTAGTTAAATAATTTAGAGTAATTATAATAATAAAAAAGTTACAAGTTATACGCTTGTAAGATTATTTATTAATGCCTGATGGTCAAGTGGTTGAGATTCAGGTCACGGGGTCCTTTCCCAAATCTAGATATTTATTTATTTACTAGCTGATCAAACGTTATTCAAGGTCGAATCTATCTCTATACCAAAATTTATCAAAATTGGTTCAGCGGTTTAAGCGTGAAACAGGGGCGGATAAACAAATACTGATCTCTGCAACCGGGGTCAGCCTGTCGTAAAAGGCAACAAAACAACCCTAGCTACGTGGTAGGGCCCCAAGCCCGTCTGGATAGCGACCACCTTTGGTCTTAAGTATGTCGCCATAATAACCTTGTGTTGTGTTCCGGCATTAGTGACGCTAAGTTCCTGTATCCTTATGGGAGTACCTCTAGCTTCGCAAACATTCATAGGCGACAATAACTGCTAAATTCTAAGCGGGTCGTCAGCCTGTCTGCTGTCCTACAGCAATGAAAAAAAATACCAAGATAGCCGTATGGGTAACCAGCCAGTACATACATGCTGGACAAGCGTGGTGACTGTACGTTCTTTTTAGGGAAGGTCCGATTATAATTATACAGGGTGTATTGTATAGTAGCTTATTTTTTACCAGCAAGTAGTTTTTAAAGTTTCAGGCACTGGTCTTGTCATCATTGATTGCTTGCTTTTCAAATCAGAGTTGTTCAAAATTTTGACACTGATTTACGATATTCGAGAGAAAGAAAAAATGTAGAAAAACTTGCTAGTAATGTCAATATAGTGATTTAAACTAATAACGCGTTCATTCACGAGGAGATTGCAGAAAATAATTCCAGAAAATTTCTAGTCTCGAAGTCATGGAATCGAGAATAGTGACCGACCCCTTTTTTTAAGAGGAAAAACTCCGATTGACGAGTGCCTCCAACCCGGAGGGTTCGGGGCGTATGTACGTATGATATGGAACTCCGAGAAAGATGACCGACATTCACTAAAACACCGCTGTCTTCCTGTCGCCTACGGCCTGGGCCCAAGGCTAATTTTGGCTCGCTGAGACCATGTGGGCCTAAGACTAGTGACCAACCCTTTGGTTAAACTTTGGCTAGTGGACAAATTGTGTTTATTTCCTCAATTTTGATAACCTCTCCGCATTTTCCAACTGTTGGTAAAAGATTATTTATGATACACCCTGTATAATACACAACTTGGGATGGCCTACGTTCAGCAGTAGACAACTGTTTGACGACGAAATTCATTCTACTGATTAAATGTATTGTTATGTTATGTATAGTTAAGGTGCTGCCATCTAAGACAATATACATTTAATCCTCGTTTACATTCAATTGTGTTTAGTTCACTAAGCTAGATGATGTTGAAAAAGCTGAAGTTAGAAGTATCCAATAATAACACGTATTGAGAGAACACTAGTAATCATTTATCAAACAATACTCGAAATGATAACAAACCATTGATTTAATCAGCGCGATTGGAAACTGATTTGTAAGATAACATAAATTTCAATACGAAACGGCTTGATTCCCGCCCTGAGTCTATGATAATGTACAATGCTATTCAAATAAGAATAGGAACGTCAATGACCTCTATCTGTCAAATGTCACTAGAAAAGTACAGTTTGGAACGAAACCTTATTTGCGTATCAATAATGGTGAGTAGAATTGAAGTCATTAAATACAGGTAACATACCTAATTTTATTTTAAACAATAGTTAGTGGAATAAATATTAAAAACCTATGCTATGACGTCACAACAAAGTCGATCCTATTCTTATTTGAAACACATTATATATACATTAAAAAGTCCCAATGCAAGCTACAGAGCGCTTGTCTTATGGATACTAGACAACTCATCATTATACTCCTGTGTCCCCTACATGGGGCAAAAGGTGTTCGCAGTACATCACCATCCCGAACGGTAATAAACGTCAATTATGATCTTACTTCAGGTCTTTCCAGTGGCTTTAGTGAAGTTCTAGAACACATAGGAGAACTTGAAGATTCTAGACGGTAATAGATAACATATACTACTTTTTTTGTAAATATATACATGCTAGCTGACCCGTCAAATGTTGTTCTGTCATATAAATTTAAAAAATTAAAAAGTAGCCTATGTCCTTATCCAAGATTCAATCTATGTCTATACCAAAATTTATCAAAAATTGTTCAGCAGTTTAGATGTGAAAACGTAACAGGCAGGCAGTTACTTTCAGATATATAATACTAGTATGGATTATACACCTGGACTCAGGACGGAAATCGATTCGATGACCCCAGGCATTCTGATTTGCAAAATCCGTCGCCGGATCTGATGGTGACCTATATCTGGTTTAATCAGTTTTTTAATCAGTTTTAGTTTAATGGGAAATTCCGGCATAGCCTACGAGTATATATATACATTGTTTGCGCTACAACGTGTTTGCATGTGGGTTAGTTGATACCCTGTTGTTTGGAGATTAAAGGGCCAGATAACATGGCTTAAATTCAAAGTTTATGATGAATAATCTCACCTAGAATTCGTGACTAAGATTAAAAACAAAGAACGTCTAAGAACTCTTTATAAAAATAATACTTAAATTAAACTAATAAATGATAACTTTAAAAACTAATAAATGATTGACTTTTAATAAAAAACATTAAGATTTTAACTATAAATAAATAAAAAATATAATTAAAAGAAAAAGGATTAAATAAATATATATTATACTAGCTGACCCGGCGAACTTCGTACCGCCATATTTTATTTCTCTAATCGCAACTGAGGAAATAAAACCCTTCCGGTAAAATCGAACAGCGCCATCTATTGGGTGTATTTGCAACCTAGATGTCAAACTATATTGAAGAATTTTATCGATGAATCAACGTACACCGCCATCTATGAGAACTTCATAAAACTAAACAGTAAATAAACATTGGCTTAAGAAACAATTTATTGATACATTTTATTCGTTTACATTCACGACATAAGCGAATAATTGAGATGATAACTATCCTATCCAGTAAGTTAGACCAAAATACGGGTACATGTGAAATTTGATTGAAATCGGTTCAGCAGTTTTGGAGTTTAATGGCAACATACATCGTGACACAAGATTTTTATATAAATAAGATTTTAAATCAAACAAACGTCACCAGGAACACACTAGCAATGTGTATAACAATAAAACCTAAAAATCAAATATCCCATTTTCTTGACGAAATTTTTCGAACAGTAATTCCTACCTATATTTAATGTAAATGTCTTTAAAATCTCACTTCAAATTACTGTAAAAACTGAAAACGGAGAGCCGATACATAGCCTACAAGTAGCATTTAAGTTCGGAAATTAGATAAGACTAAAACCAATTTAAAAGTAAATTAACATATTAACCGCTAAGGCTTTGTGCCGATTCGGTCATATAGTAAGTACATAATCAATGGTGTATATATTATATATTTGTGTATTAAGTGTATGGTTTTTTCTCGTGACTGCCGAAAGAACTTAATTTCTTACTTTTCCTTTATAAGTTCCCAAAGATTGGAAAAAATTGTCACTAAGTGTCGATCACGAGTTACCGACATGCCGTTTAATGTGTTAATAATAAAGCTTTCATAAATTTAAACAGATGCGAAGCAAAATTTGTAATCAAATTCAAAGTAATATATTGCAGGAAACTGTAAATTAACGTAATACCAACAGTGACATAATCGCGAGAGATGTTTTACGTAACTAATGTAAACATCGACAACGTGCAAAGTTGAAAGAAAGTCAAGCTAAATTATTACCGGATACTTATGACGGCCTTTTACTTGCCCGTACGATCATGATGCAGGAAAAAATGTTTATACGATATACGATATGGAAATACTTTATTCTGATTTCGCCGTCCATAATCTACAGAATATAGGTTTTCAATAGGTTTATGCAATTCTTCTTCTTCCTGCTCTTATTCGAGCTGTGAAGTCCCAGGCATGTCTGCACAACATGTCCTCTCCTCCCACTCTCCTCGTGTTAGTCGTCATTTGAACATTCACACCTTTTTTTTCCATATCATCTTTTACACAATAGATCCACCTTTTTTGGTGGCAGACGAAATAAATCCTTTTTTATCCATGCACTCTCATTTCTAGCATTTTCCTTGTTATATGGCATTATTCTCTTCGACCATTATATGGCCATACCAACCTAACCTATTTCTTTTCAGCTTCTCGATCACTGTTTTAGGCAATTGGTGAATTTGAACAACGCCATCTGTTCGACGTCCTGTGTGCGAGTGCCTCAGAAAACTAAGTTTGCAAGAAATAATTAAAAACCGCATTGGTCACCAAGGGGGAGAAGGGTGGTAAGAAATTGACAAAAATAAGTCACGTAATATGAGAACGAGATCTATTTTCGCCCTGATCGTTAATATGGGAAAAGGGAAGGAATATTTGTCAAAATTTATTTACTAATCATTAACTTAATAATGAAATATTTTGAATACAATAACGATTGTGTATTAAAACGGTTCTATAGCATTAAATAAACGAATAAATAACGTCTCATAGTTTATCATGACTGCACGTTCGCTTTAAATCGATGCAGCGTTACCGAGAATATTCCGTTGCGTCCGCCATTATAGTAATTGAACATTCTTGTGCTAACCGATCGAGTGATCCGATATTACGACCCAATTGCTCCATTCAAATAAAAAATAGCAGCCCATAGCGGACACACTAAGCAGCGGTGGGGACTGCTGGTCTCGGGCCTCTCCCTGGAGGGAAACGACACGCCACGCTTGTCCAAGGCAGGCTTCTTCACAATTTTTTCCTTCAACCTACATGGCAATAAAATGCTGGAGAAGGATGTTGGGCATACCCTGGACGGCACACCGAACTAATGTGTCAATCCTGAAACCGCTGGGCATTGTGACTAGGCTCTCTACCATCTGCTTGCGTAGGGTCCTAGAATACTTCGGCCACATCGCCAGAAGGGATGAAGACAACCTAGAGAGACTGATGGTAACAGGGTAGGTGGAGGGAAGAAGACCAAGAGGAAGGAGCCCCATGCGATGGACCGATCAGATTCGCACTGCCCTTGAAACTACTGTCCACGACGATTTACACTCTGCTTCCGATAGGGGCAGATGGCGGCAAATAATACGCACCAAAGTACTCCGTCGAGATGATCACGACCCTCAGTACTGAAGAAACCGACGCGAGGAGGGGGACATGGCAATTATATTATGCACATTAAGGAGTCTGCCCACTACACCGTTCCATACCGTGACCGTGCTAGGAACGTGCCACGCAAAAAAATATTCTTTGTATTAAAAAGTATGTGACTATACCCACTAGACCGTTCCGTAATCGACCTGCACGTTTGCTTTTGTGTCTGATACGGTCCTAGCACGGTCATGGGGTATGGAACGGTGTAGTAGGCAGACTCCTATAAGCGTAAAAACATGTCTATATGATGCATGCCACCGTGGGATTTAAATCTTTAGAATGGTCTCCGAGGGTCACGGAGCGACCATGTTCCATTAGTTTTTTTTTTAATTTAAAGCATTAAGCACGGTTGTATGCAAGCTTGGAAGCGACATAGGGACAAATCGATCACGAGCCGATCAGAAAGGTCGACCGGGGTTTTTACATGGTAGTCTATACGATTTTTTTATTTCTGAGGAACAGCAGATAGGCTGATGACCCACTTAATAGTAAGCAACCGTCACCTGCTGTACGCATAGGAGTGCTGGAACCTGGGTATACTTATACCATACAGACGGGTTGTTTTGTCGCCTTTTAAGACAGGCTGACTCCGGCCGCTTAAGACAGGCTGACCACAGTATTCTTACTGCGCCCCTGCACGGAGAGAACCATGCACAATTTTGCGTGGTATGTATACCTAACCTGTCTCGTATGTATGTCGCAACGTTCATGTTGCGTACTCTCAGGATCTGGAGTGAGCTTCCGGCTGAGGTTATCTCAGCGCGGTACGATATGGGGTCTTCAAAAAAGGCGTTATAAAATTTCTTCGGCCGGCAGCGCGTTGGTAATGCCTCTGGTGTTGCAAACGCCCATAGGCGACGGTGACCACCTGTTAGAGTGGACCGTTTGCCTGTCTGCTGAACTCTAGCTATAAAAAAAATGTCTATCTATTCATATAGTTTCCGGGTTGCCTGGAAGAGATCGCTCTGTAGCGATAAGGCCGCCCATTGTAAGTCAAGTACATATTGATTGTGTAAATAAGTTTCATTGTGTTTTTAAAATTTGTTTACAATAAAGTGTTATCTATCTATCTATCTAGTTATGAACATGTACTGAGCGGTACAGATAGTACGACGAGTACCCACATGAACGCTATACTGGGCTATACCGTTGCGTCCACCCTGGCTAACTTCTACTAGCAGTAAAAAGAACAAGAACTCTCATATATGTATGCATGTTTTAGATATATTCGATGGTGCCATGCCCAAGTTTCGCAGATTACTTGCCACGGGTTTTAAATAACAATATAAATACTAATGTTACAAATTTATTCTTATGTTTCTATATAATTATTTTTGTATCAATGTATGAATTTAGTAACTGTAATAAACCAAATAAATATATCTAAAGTCACAAAATGGTACTGATGGCGTTAAAAACAATAAAGAAAATAATGACTGATGACCTCCGTGGCGTAACGTGGTTTGAATCCCGTCCCGCGTCTGGGTGTTTATGTATATGTATTTATTTACTAAACAAAAGTATGTAATATATCTGCTATCTGGTTCCATAACACAAGTGCTATACTACTTAATTTGGGACTAGATGGCGCTGTATGAATTGTCCCAGTGTATTTATTAATGACTCCTTTGATAATTAAATAGAAATGATCCTAGCTATTATAAGATTCTGGAATACTCCATTAGTAATAATCTAAGCAGGTTAATGTAAACTTAATGACATTCCGAACTGATTAAAGAATTCCTTTCTCGTTTGTGGAAAAATAACCAAATATACAAAAGAAAGAAAGAAAGAAATACTTTATTTGAAGAAATAGCGACGCACTTACATTGCTTACATAATTATATATAGTATTAGGAATTTGTAAATTTGTACGCCGCATTTTCAGCAAACAAGGTCTGCACTCAGCTTGTTGCTGTGTCGGAGTTATATCCGACACAACGCTGATTTTCAGTGCAAACCTTTCCCTTATTCTGTATCAAAAACGACCCGAATATATTTATTAACTAAAATTATAACTATATAATTAATATAATAAATAAACTTTTTTTTTATTGCTGAGAACAGCAGATAGGCTGACGGCCCACTTAGTTGTAAGCAGTTACCGTCACCTATGGGTGTATGCAATGCCAGTGGCAACGCGAACACGCTGCTGTCCCATAAGGGTATAGGTACTTGGGTGACTAACGCCGGAACTCAACACAAAGTTATTATGGCGGCATACTTAAGACCAAAGGTGGTCACCATCCAGACGGGCTTGGGGCCCTACCACGTAGCTATGGTGTGGTGTTATGTCGCCTTTTACGACAGGTCTACTGCAGAGGTCAATATTCTTTCTCCGCCCCTGCACGAGGAAAAATTCAGATTTAAAGGGACGCGCGTCATTAAGTTGGTGTTGGTTAATAATATAGAAATATTTATTGTAATTAACTAGATTTATTTTTAAATATACAAATTAATCAGTTAATATACTTTTATTTTACTGTATCGCCCTACACCATCATATGCAACGACAGGCTAAATGGTTACATAAGTGGTAGGGCCCCAAACCCGTCTGGATGGCAACCACCCTTGGTCTAAATCTAAAGTATGTCGCCGTAATAACCTTATATTGTGTTCATGGTGGGTTACATAAACCGTAAACTGTCTAAAAAATCACGTTTTAGGCAGTTTTCAATTAAAGAGAATAAATAATAAATTAAATCTCACCTGTAAATGCGAGTCGTCTTTACTCTGTTCCGGATTGGTGAATTCAACATGCAGGGCGCTCTGCTTACCCCCCAGGGGCAGGGTGGGGGCGTCGTGCCTCCATGCGTGCCTCTCCTCCTGGCGGAAGCCGGGGTTGTCGAAGGCGAACTCATCTTTCACTGATTCGGGATCCGTTGAGAATACTAGGTGTTTTCCTGTGAACAAAGATTTTTTTTATAATTTTTGTCACTACATTCATGAGTCAGTGATAGTCATTAATTCATAAATTATCAATATACGATTCCAAGACATAATTAAATCAATTTGTCATTAATAAAGTCATTTACACTATAATAGCATTTTTACATCAATATTTTTTTACTTAATGAACAGATGTCATATTTAACTACTTTAGGAACGCACCACCGCTATTACGTGCTACCCATCCAGCGGGGAGATCTTTAAAATACCACGCTTGGTCACAGGAAGAAGGTGGTGGGGCTTCGGGGTTTTCGTCACGTAGTCAATATTGTCTAAAGAAAATCTCGCGCTTTTCCGAGCTATATTCAAATACTGGTAAATAATGGTATTAAAACCACATGTTTTACGTCTTTTTACTGTTAAAATACGCAAACCTTTGTTCCGACCTATTTATGTTATTGAATGATATGTCAAATCATTATTATCATGGTGTCGTTCTCACTCGACATGTACGTATAAAAACGCATAGTAGTGAAAGTGCGACCTAGATGTCGTTGTTATCGATACATCGAAAGCAAAAACATACGTAATTACGCGTTAATTCAATTAATGTGACAATTTCTTTTTCACTCTAACATTGAACCGGGAAAGAGTATTGACAGTATTTATATTTTCTTAATTAAAAAACTTTTCTTGACCATAGAGTCGGAAGATGAATTTAATTTTTAAAAAACGAACGGCGCCATTGCTATTTAAACACTTATGTTACTAAATTACAAGTTATTGTAATAACAGTATTTACGACTTTTGAATAATATCTTTCCTATAAAGAAGGAAACATTTTGTAATCAATGCTATGATTTTGACAGATATTACTTGGCGCATCATTGTTTTATGGATTTCACAGAGCATTCTTTTGTTACAAAATTTCAGTTCACATAATGAGTATTTTATAATTATGCAATTTGCACGACATCTATGTGAAACGTTTTTATGTAGGTATTTTAAATAAAAATGATATTCGGACAATTTACACACCGCCATCTAGTCCCAAAGTAGTATAGCACTTATGGGTACTAGACAACTGATATATGACTTAAATATTTATTTTCGTAAATAAATATATATTATACATAAACTCTCAGACAAGCGTAAGCCATTATTCTACGGAGATCATCAAAAAACTTTATATTAAGGACTGGCAATATAATAATACTATTTTACGATACGTGTTCAGCTTAGGCTGGACATTGTAGGTTCGAACGCACGTATTGCGTTTGCATATTTCATTTATATTATAGGGTTTATAGGGTTTGTAAACTAAAATAAACCATAAGATTTATCCAAAAAATGCTGCCCAAAGTAACTATTCCACGCGGACGGAGTCGCGGGCATAGCTAGTTGATAAATATTATATATAAACACTCAAAAGCTGGACGGAAATCGAACCCGTTAACTCCGCAAGCTTACCGAAATGCGTTAGCCGTTACGCCATAGAGGTCATTAAGATAAAGATATAATTATAATATGCCCTAAACGTAAATGGATCTTCTGAGTGGAACCCATAAATGTTGCCAAGATGGTGATGATAATAAACGCTGTGCTATCATCTTTACCCAACGAACAATAAAAAAATTAAGCTTTATGCCATAATAGCTTAAAAGACCGTGTGACCCCTGACATTGGCCTAGTCATATGAACTTTCTCTAAACTACCTAACATTGTTAGTGCTTTCACATGCACCTCGTTATTTTAATGGCTTCATACAACAATATATTATATATGGTCTAAGGCTTTTGGCACTCATTTTCAACAAAAGTACCGGAATCAGATGATAGAATCCGTGGGAGTCAATATCGCAGTAGAAAGCGGCATCTAGAGCTCTGGAGACTTGGGAACTAAACGAATCATCTACCGATGCGGCTTGTTATGGGACGATTCCCATCCCAAATGTGGGTTATACATATATATATGTATTTATTTACAAAAGGAAAATATACGTCATTTGTGTAGTACCCATAAAATAAATGCCAAAAGTAAGCAAACTTTAGGACTATGTGGCACTGTGTTAATTGTCATAGTATATTTACTTATTAACCGACGAAAAAAAACTGTGTGTATCAACTCCGACGCACGACTGGAGTTTACTACTTAGGTACGATTGTCTAAACATACGCAAAAAGAGTTTATAATGAAAATAATATACATATATAAAAAAGTTTTAAAACAGTTTTAAGTTCAACCTAATTACAACTATGGCACCTAATAATAAAGTAACAAATCTCCAAAACATTATCTAATACTTAAGATCATTCGTCATATAAAATGAGCAAAGCAGTAAATTACTCTTGTCACTTACAAATGAAAAAAAATATGTTAAACAACATTTAATGTGAAATCAACCTTAAGTGGTAACAAAGAAAGTAATTTTTGCCTTGAGAGATACATCGTTTTGTTTTGTTTAGTGCGTTCCGGTGCACGCGCACCAAAAACGTAACGAGGTCATTCATTAGTAGATTTTACTCTCACATTTTTCTCATACCGGGCGCCTTATATATGAAAATCGATTCTTAAGGAGTAAACTCCAAAAACGGAGGAGGTTCTCAATTCGACGCGTATATATATTTTTTCTTTTTTTTATGTATGACCACGCATAACTTTTTACAGAGTAGTCAGATTTTAAAAATTCTTTTTTCCTCCCTGTGGTCGATAGATAGATCAGCAGCCTCAAGTAAGCGCGAAATTTTAGTATCTCTAGGAGGATCTAAGCTTTTTAGAGCTTTCATGAATAACCATCATCTGACCCCTTAAACACAAAAAGCTTAAATCTTTTCACCTCACGTCGTCATTCGTCGTCGATATATACGGGACCATCTAAATCAATTTTCTAGAACATTCTTGAAATTATAAGCTTAACATGAGATATAGTAGAAGAAATGCAGTGAACTGTCTGATCTTAGGCTGGATTATATTGTCCAACCATTAATTTTTTTATAGGCTGGGGGCCCCACTAAATAGTAAGCGGTTACAGTCACCTATGGATGTTTGTGATGCTAGGTGCGAACATTCTGCTGCCCGCATAGGGGTGTCGGAATCCGGGTCACTAACGCCGGAACACAACACAAGACTATTCTTCTTCTTCTTCCTGCCCTTATCCCGATTACGTAGAGTCGGCACAACATGTTCTCTCCTTCCATTTTTCTCTATAATTCATCATCTCAACCTTCACCATCTTTTTTAACTTATCATCTTTTACGCAATATATTCATGTTTTCTTTGGTCTACCCCTTCTTTTGTATCCATTCACTTTCATTTATAACATTTTTCTGGTTACATGATATTCTTCTCATCGTATTATATGATTTTTAATGAAAATATTACACTGTGGCGGTTAATATTGCTGACTCGCAGAATAAGGCAGGCGAGTACGAAATACGACAGAGCCGCCAGTCGTCTACACATCAGCGCCCTGTCACATTGTGTATTGTAAACTCTGTTAATTTAAGTAGTTTATTAAAGAACCCTTTAAGTAAACAGTTCTATAATTGAAGTGACCTGACCCCAGTATTCTTGAGAACACGAGATTTGATAATACTAAAAATACATAAGATATTATTAAAGAAAACAAATATTCATCCCAAATTAAAATTGAGAGTAGTTTGCTTTAGTGTTTGTTGCATACAGACACGAACATTAAGCTTCTTCTTTTTTCTACCCACAACACAAGGTTATTATGGCGGTATACTCAAGATTACGGGTTGCCATCTAAACGGACTTGGAGCGCTAACACGTAGCTAGGGTTGTTTTGTCGTTTTTACGCCCCTGCATGGAGTAAAATTGAACCAATTTAAAAGAAAACGTCCGAAAACGAAAATTCTGAAATATGGTTACAGGATCCAGCTAATTAAGTGGTTGTGACAGTAATCATACATTTTGCGAGTGCAAATATAATCTTTAAACGCGAACGTATAGCAAGAAATGGCGTGCCTCCGAACGACCTCGACGAGCCCAACCGTGACAGATTGCCGTGACTGACAGATAAGATTGTGCACAAAACCACTTTCACAATTTGAGAAACATTGAACTTGCCCACATCTTGATACATGCAAGGATACATTATAACTGGAATCAATTCCTTCGGGGAACAATCATCACCACATTTTGGAACTGGGCCATCTTTGAGTCACAAGACCTTATGGGAATGTGGATATTTAGATATTCTTTATAGAATTTAAACCTAGTGATACGTAGAAACATTAATTTATGTACTATGGGCGGTTTTATCGATATGGTTGGACAGAAAAAGAAACAAGAAAAGTGTGTGCATTATACTTACCTGCGAAAATAAAAGAGAAATAAAGAATCTACTACCCACTACTACCCTGAGATATTTTTGAGAATTTTTTACCCCCCACTTTCGTAGTATATGAGAAAACTTCCCCTTCTAGTTTTCAAGTAATAATATAAATACGGTTTCCAATCATTTTTCACAAATCATCATCATCATCATTTCAGCCGGAAGACGCCCACTGCTGGACAAAGGCCTCCCCCAAAGATCTCCACGATGATCGGTCCTGCGCTGCCCTCATCCAACCTATCCCGGCGATCTTGACCAGATCATCGGTCCATCTTGTGGGGGGCCTACCAACACTGCGTCTTCCGGTACGCGGTCGCCATTCGAGGACTTTTCTGCCCCAACGGCCATCAGTCCTTCGAGCTATGTGCCCAGCCCACTGCCACTTCAGTTTTGCAATCATCCGGGCTATGTCGGTTACTTTGGTTCTCCTGCGAATCTCCTCATTTCTAATTCGATCTCGCAGGGAAACTCCGAGCATAGCCCTCTCCATTGCTCTCTGAGCGACCATGAGCTTTCTCATAAGGCCCATAGTTAGCGACCACGTCTGCGTTCCGTATGTCATCACTGGCAACACACATTGGTTAAAAACCTTCGTCTTGAGACACTGCGGTATTTGGGACGAAAAGATTTTACGGAGCTTCCCGAACGCTGCCCATCCGAGTTGGATTCGACGAGTGACCTCTTTCGCGAAATTGGACCTGCCTAACTGGATCGTTTGACCCAAGTAGACGTATTCGTCAACAATTTCGAAAGTACAGTTCCCAACTGTTACGGAGGTAGGTGCGACATGGACATTAGACATGATCTTCGTCTTGTCCATGTTCATTTTGAGACCTACTCCTTGGGAAGCTGTATTGAGGCCATCAAGCATATGGCTTAAGTCTTCCATGGTTTCAGCCATGATTACGATATCATCTGCGAATCTAAGGTGAGTGATGTACTCACCGTTAATGTTGATGCCCAGTCCGTTCCAGTCCAGAAGCTTGAAGACATCTTCCAACGCAGCAGTGAACAGCATCGGCGATATGACATCGCCTTGTCTGACTCCCCGCTGCAGTCGGATAGGCTTCGAGTTCTGATCCTGGAGACGGACTGACATGGTGGCGTTTTCATACAAACACTTCGACGCTTTGATGTATCGATAATCAATGTGGCACCTCTGGAGAGACTGAAGCACCGCCCAGGTCTCGATCGAATCAAAGGCTTTCTCATAGTCCACGAACGCCAAGCATAGTGGCTGGTTATACTCCTCCGTCTTCTGTATAACCTGCCGCAGCGTATGTATGTGGTCTATGGTGCTAAAACCTTTTCGGAATCCGGCTTGTTCGGGAGGTTGGAAGTCGTCAAATCTGCGCGCGAGACGATTCGTGATGACCCTTGAAAACAGCTTGTAAACATGGCTCAGAAGTGATATCGGTCTAAAGTTCTTCAAAAGGGTTTTGTCGCCCTTTTTGAAGAACAGCACCACTATACTTCCGTGCCAGGCCTGCGGCGTTTTGCCATCGAGGATGACGGAATTAAATAGCTTCTGGAGGATTTTAAGCACAGGAGTACCACCAGCTCTCAGAAGCTCGGCTGTAATTCCATCATCACCCGGCGCCTTGTTGTTTTTAAGCTGTTTAAGGGCTACACTAATCTCGTACAGACTGACGTCTGGGATATCTACGGTGTAGTGTCGGGTTAATTTAGCTCTTGGGTCTTTAGCATTGTTGTTAACAGGTGCCCGTGTGGTCGTGTATAGCTGTCCGTAGAACTTCTCGACTTCCCTCAAAAGTTCGGGTTTAGACGAAACGACCCTGCCGTCGTCGGTCTTCAGCTTCGTCAGTTGGCTCTGCCCAATAGACAAGTCTCGTGCGAATACTTTAGAGCCCTTGTTACGCTCTATAGCCGCCTTTACACATTCTGTGTTATGGCGGCGGATATCGCGAGTCAAGGACTTGGAGATCTGTCTATTTAGCTGCCTATACTGGGAAGCATCGTCCGGGGACTGAAGGGTCATTTGACGTCTCACATCCATCAATTTGAGAGTAGAATCTGAGATTTTTCCGGTTCTTTTTGAACGGCTGGCCTTGAAGAATTTAGACCCGGCCGTTTGAACAGCTTCCACGAACCTGTTATTATACTCGTCCACGTCAACGCAGTCACCGAGGCATTCGAAGCGGTTTTGCAATTCGAGTTGAAAGTTTACCGGGTTTTGGATCTGTATGGGTGCAGGTCGGAGCGTAGACTTCACCAGTCGAGACCTCTCCAATTTTGGATTGATATTCAATGTGCCTCTTACTAAGCGGTGATCACTCCCAGTTTTCACCGAATTGATCACAGAGACATCATTGAATATCTGTCTTTTGGTCGACATAATGAAGTCAATCTCATTTTTGGTGGCACCATCGGGACTAATCCAAGTCCATTTGCGTTGTTCTGGCTTCATGAAGAAGGAGTTCATCATATACAGGTCCTCCTTCTCCATGAAGTCGGCCAGCATCTGGCCTCGGGTGTTCCGATTTCCGAACCCAAATTGCCCCACTCTCAACTCATCGCCGCTACGTTTCCCCAATTTTGCGTTGAAGTCTCCCATGACAACGTTAAAGTGGGTTTTAGAAGTGTGGATGGCTGTTGAGATGTCCTCATACATGGCTTCCACCTCCTCGTCAGGATGTGTCGAAGTCGGAGCGTAAACCTGAATGACTTTCAACGAATACCGTTTGGTAATTTTGAGTATTAGGTACGCTACCCTAGTCGAAACACTCCCCACCTCAGTAACGTTGTTCACAAGAGATTTGTGAACGAGAAACCCGACACCACCTTGGGACAGTTGGTCGCCCTCCCGGAAGTAGAGCAGATTTCCGGAATTTAGGATTATTGAGTCCTCTCCCTGTCTTCGGACTTCAGATAACCCCACAACATCCCATCGCAGTCTGCTCAAAACTTCCTCCAGTTCCTCCAACTTCTCGTTGGTCCGCAGTGTCTTGACATTGTATGTTGCCAGGGCCAAAGGTCGTCGTTCTTGGTAGCGAATCCGAACCCGGGGATTCTTCGCACCCCTTCGGGGATTTTTCACAAATAGCAAATTAAAAAAAATTGGTCATATTTGCCTTTATTAAAACAGCGCTTTCCGCGTGACGCCAAGTGCATACATACCCTATTAAAGGTTTTTTTTATTGCTGTAGGACAGCAAACAGGCTAACGGCCCACTTAGAATTTAGCAGTTACCGTCGCCTATGGGTGTTTGCAACGCCAGTGGCGCGAACACGCTGCTGTCCAATAAGGGTACAGAAACTTGGGTCACGAATGCCGGAACACAACACAAAGTTATTATGGCGGCATACTTAAGACCACAGGTGGTCACCATCTAGACGGGCTTGGGGCCCAACCACGTAGAGGTGGCTTGTTTTGTCGCCATTTACGACAGGTGACCCCGGCCGCAGATGTCAGTACTCTTTCTCGGCCCCTGTACGGATAAAGGCTGCCATATTTGAACATCCGTATCTGTAAATTTTGCACTAAAGTACTATATTTTTTTTTTCAAATAAATATTTAAAATTACATAATTAAATTCATAAATAATAACAATGACTGGAAAACGTTACCGCTTAATCGCTCTTTTATATATTCTAAAATGATAACCAATTAAGACTAAATGACAACCTCTGTGGCGTAGCGGCTAACTCACGTCAGTACGCTTGCGGAGGTCACGGGTTCGATTCTCGTCCAGCGTCTGGATGTCTATGTATAATAATGTATTTATTTACAACAAAAAAAGTATATACGTAGTATATCAGTTGTCTAGTACCCATACCAAAAGTGCTATTCAACTTAGTTTGGGCGTTGTGTGAAATGTCCCAATATATTTATTTATAATTATAAAATTTATAAAATCTCCCCTATCACATTAATTAATGTAAATAAATATTTACGTAATAAAAATAAATTTAAACGCCTCATTAACATTTTTATCTAGAGAAATAATTGAAATTACAAAATACCTTACAAGAATCGTTCTAAAATTATAATCAAATTATATATTCATATATTTAAAAGCTTTAGATAAGTCAGCAAAACGAAGTAAACACGACTATAAAATCATTCATTCATTTAAATTATGTCACATTAGAAATACTGGTTTATAAAATTGTAATAAATTGAAATTATAACAAATTTGCGACTCGTAAGTGTAAGGTATCTGTCATTATTTACACCTACGGCAATACCTAACTGTAGGTAGATACGAATAAACCAGTTGATTCGCAGACTTGGTCTTGTTTTATTGCTCGCCTCCGTAATTAATATTAAATACACAACTGGCGACGAGAAAAATAACTATAACACGTGTTTATAGTTTTAAAGTATAAATAACAACAGATACCTTATGACAGATACCTTACAGTAAGTTACTACGAGCTATCAAAATGTGTGGTTCTGACTAAACTAAAAGTAAAATTACTCTCACTTATCTAGAGATCGATAAAAGGCGGCAAAATCACAGACAATAAAGAAAATGGCACCGTTCGTTTGTGTAATACAAACTCATCATATAAAACTAGGCACTCGTAGTATAAATCAGGTACTCGTCAAAAAGGCAGTTTAAGCTTCTGACTACTAGCGGCTTTTGTTTTTGTTGCCACGGAGTGGAATTTATGTCAATAATCGTACAGATGTCACGTGACAACATTAACCATCTACGTAAGTTTCACATGCAACCATTATCCGTGCAGGGGTCGAGAAAGAACACTGACCTCTGCGGCCGGGGTCGGCCTGTCGTAAAAGGCGACAAAACAACCCTAGCTATGTGGTTGGGCCCCAAGCCCGTCTAGATGGTGACCACCTGTGGTCTTAAGTATGCCGCCATAATAACTTTGTGTTGTGTTCCAGCATTCGTGACCCAAGTTCCTGTACCCTTATGGGACAGCAGCGTGTTCGCGATGCCACTGGCATTACAAACACCTATAGGCGACAGTAACTGCTAAATTCTAAGCGGGCGGTCAACCTGTCTGCTGTCAAATAATATAAGTTTATTCTTATGGGAAATAGCAGACAAGCTGACGGCCCACTTAATACTTAGTAAGCAGTTACCGTCACCTAGTTTACGACAAGCCGACTCCGGCCGTAGGTCCTTTTTTATTTTTATTTGTAAAAAACCCCGCTGTTCTCCTATCGCCTACGCCCGGGCCTACGGAAATGAGGCCTGCCGATCTCGTGGCCCGGGCCGGCGCCGGCCCGCCCTTTCTCAAGGCGGGCCCCTCTTCTAAAGTGTGACGCCAGGGGGTCAGGGTATCGTCCCCCCGGCGCTCTCCTGAGTTGACTCAAGGAGTTGAGGGGGGCTGCGGAACAGCACGCGGCCCTCTCCCTCGCGGCAATAGTGCGGGCGGCGGATCCTCCCCCGAGGGGCCGCCCGCGGCCGCTTTCTACGGCGGCCGGAGGTCGTTGCTTGCCCTCCGGCGCTGACGACGTGGCCTGCGTTGGCGGGAGTACACTCCCGCTCCCGCTCCGCCGCCCCCTTTGCGGACATTAATGCCTCGCAAAAGGAGGCGACGGCCGTCCATCGAGGATCGCCCCCGACCATGGACAGAACCAGGGCCGGGAGCGACCGGCCGTAGGTCCTAGTATTCTTACTCCATCCCTGCATAAAGAAAATTTTATTGTTTAGATTTTGATATTTATTGTGTAATTTTTTGCTTATAAGTTCATTAGCAGCCGTTGTGCTTTCTAGTCCGAAGTTACGGTGCTACGGATAATCATTTATACTATTTACTAAGTTTTATGTTTTGCAGGAGGACAAGCATGTGGAATGAAAATTTATTTTTGACTTTTGTTTTCACCTTGGAAATGTTATTAACACATATCCACGCTTAAGGAAACGCACAGGTTAGTGTAGGACTACCGTGCAATACCCCCGTACACCCCTTGATAAGGGGACGCTCGTTACTAATACACCCATTCACACAACCTCGATGTTCTTAAAGACGCCTAGGGTGTTGGAGCTGCGGGACGTACCGTGATCATGGCCGCGGTAACATCATAAGTTTAATATCCGTTTTAAATATATTTGAAATAAATAATAATTGAGGGTAGTTGTAGTCAAGTGAATGAATAACACGAAATCAATCTAATTATAATAATAATTACGAGTTCAATTCCCACGATAGTTCTAACTGGCCACGTACGTGAAGTAAAACGTGAAAAAACCTGCATACAAATATTAGCGGTATGTGTAACATACTGATAATACTGATTGGACAAGCGTGGCAAGTATATATTTCCTTCCCTTTAGGCAGACAACCTGGTCTAGGACGTTGCAGACTGTTATTTAAAAAAACTTAAATACATTTTAAACTAAATTTAATGTTAGCTTGATGAATAGCAATGCAACAATAGCTCTGTTAATTAGCTTTAAAATTATTTCATTAGTGAGTTTGTCTTAATCTACATTTATTTTCACTTTCCAACGTAAACTTAATTGTGAGTAGTGAAAGATGTTTAATTATGTTTCGTATGAGCTTATACCGGTTTCGGCATATTCGATGAACGGTGGCGAATGGAAGTTCGCAACTTAAACTTTGAAATGGTTCCCATTTGAAAAAATATTTCATCGGACTTCTTCCAATTATACGTCATCATTTTTTTAATCCTGTAGATCCTAATAAGGACAATGAGATAATCTTATCGAATTATTGTATTGTTATCGACCCTTGATAAGTCTACAACGTTTAAATGAAATCTGGCCTTTTAAAGTGGGTCAAAATCGAGAAAAGAATCGGTTACAAACAAACATACAGGTGAAACTAATAAAAGCGTGTTCAAAAAAGTAACTAGACTACTGAATACCGTCATAACTTCCTTCGTATAATATAAGCGATAATCTATATTTAACCAAATAAATAAAATTGGAGGGTCTGTTTGTAATATTAAAATAACCGCTTTTTACTAAGTGCATTTGGATGTATACACGATACATATACCAAAACAAAATTTTTTACAATTTTTGTCTGTCTGTTTGTTCCGGTTAATCTCTGAAACGGCTGGACCGATTTTGACAAGACTTTTACTGGCAGATAGCTGATGTAACAAGAAGTAACTTATTATAATTTTATTTTAGAAAAAAAAATGGTTTTAGTTAAAAGTGATCAGTTTATTTCGGATTTTTTAAAATCCAATTTAAGTTGACCTCAGATTTATATCATCAATCATATAAAATAGGGTTCAGCTTAGGCTGGACATTGTACGTTCGAACGCAGTTTGTATATTTCATTTATTTATATTTTAGGGTTTATAAGGTTTGTAATCCAAAATAAACCATAAGATATATCCAAAAAATGCTGCCCAAAGTCACTATTCCACGCGGACGGAGTCGCGGGCACAGTTAGTTCCATATATAAAAGGAAAATGGGGTACTATTGACGCATCATCATAACAAAACTACTGAACATATCAGGACTGACAATTCGACGCGGCCATCTTGATTTGACATCATTCCGTAATAGTTCCTTTCTTGAATATTCATTCAAACTTAGAGTATGTGAAAGTCTGGTTGTATCACACTGGCAGACCAATCTAAAGGATATTATGATAAAGTTGCTACATACCGACGGTGAAGGAGAACTGCATATCACCGGTATATGTAAGACGCCAATTCGCTATGAACAAGCGTCACACAACCATCAGACAGGGTATTGATTGTCGCTTTTTATAATGCTCTAAAAACTTCTTCCTGTCCTTATCCTAAACTATGTGGGATCGACATAACATGGTTTCTCGTTCCACTCTCCTCTGTTAACTGTCATCTCAATATTCACACCCTTTTTCGCCATATTCGTCATAATGCTCTAAAAACAAGATTATATACTTCTCATCAAAAAAATGGAAACACTACTGAAAGTTGGTATTATTCAAGCAGCATTTAAATTAAAAAGAGGATTGATATCATTTAAAAAAATACGATAATAAATAGCTGGCAGTTTAGTCACACAAAATGGTGTATCAGAATTCGAAATTTGAATTTATATTTTCGAATTTTCATCCATTAAATGTATGTAGAGATTGTTTTCAATGTGTATTCCGTCTGAATTTTTTTGCATAAATTATCATTTTTGTTAACTGAGCTCTGTGCTGAGCTGAGCGTAATTGTTAACTAAACTCTGTGACACCTTATCAAAGAGATCTTTTCCTAAAAATATGGATACCTCGCCCACAGAAGCCGTCCAAGTCGTGGCGTTGGATGCAGGGCATAGTCAGCGTGTTGTGGTTGCACGATTGCACCTAAGCCTCTCTGCTGTCAATAGAGTGTATCAGCGTTATCGGTAGACTGCTATGTTTACACGCCGTCCAGGATTTGATAGACATCGAGTCACGTCCGAGCAAGGTGACCTGTATATTGTGTCAGTTTCTCTAACAAATAGCCACTTTAATTCTATTCAACTGCAGCAGCGGCTCCGTGAGGTTCGAGGATTGACTGTAAGCGATTCTACCATAAGAAGATTGGCGGAGCGTGGCATGAGACTTCATAAACCAGCTAATGGCCCTAAATTGACGGTAGACCACCGAAAATCGGTCATACCTTCAATGGAGCAAAGTTCTCTTTTCTGACGAAAGTAAGATCATGCTGTATGGTAATGACGAAAGAAAGACGGTGTATCGAAGAGAGGGAGAGCGTTTTGCACAGTGCTACATTGAAGAAAGAGCCAGTTACGGTGGCGATTCATGGAAGGTTTGGTGAGGTTTAAGCGCCGATAGAAAAGACGAAATTGCGTTTGTATGTGGACAATGGTTACCGTAATTAAATTGGTCACGTTACATCGAAGAGTGTATGGAGCCTCATGTGGTACCTTACGCATATTTTACAGGCGAAGACTTCATTTTTACGCAGGGCAATGCCAGGGCTTATGCCGCAGGCATTGTAAATGAATACCTGAACGAAGTCGGTATTGCGGTTATGGGCTGGCCAGCAAGAAGCTCGGATATGAATCCCATAGAACACCTATGGGATAATCTGAAGAGACGAGTCGGCGTGAGAGATCGTGCTCCAGAGACGCTTAAAACAGCTATACAAGAAGAGTGCGATAACATCCTACGACACAAAATTGTGACGCTTATCCGCTCCATGGCGAACCGCATGGAAGCAGTGATAAGAGCCCAGGGAGGAAATACGAGATACTGAATAACTTTTTTTAACATTCTTCTGTTTTACATCTTTGTTTCTAATATTTAACAATTTCTTCTTAAAGGGTAAAAACACCTGTTGAACAAAACACAATAGCTAAAGAATTATTTCTTTAGGTTATCCTAAAATACATTATAATATCCACAATTAATTCGAATTATTTACATATATTTTTGGTTAAATGTGTTATTTTTATTTATTTCAATAGAAATTTAAAGACATATTTAAAAATGGAATTTAAAAAAAGAATATAGAAAGAGAACCGATTTTATAATTTATTAGCATAGCCATTTTTTACTTTGGCACGTAGATTTACCAAGCCTTAATTCTCTCTCCCCAAATAACGGGTGGGCCCGAACTCGTTTTAAATTATTAATTAACTGGAAACCATTGACAAACACAAGTTATCGACACTATGGTTGATTACTCAAGTATTAAGGGTACGTACACACTTAATAGAAATTACAGACAAAAATTGTGTCATCTTTGCAGTAAGTAAATACGAGTTGTAATGAAACAACAAAAAATGGCTCAGAAGTAACTACGTAGTCGTTATCATAGGGACCAGAGATTGATCCTATTTACCCACTTTTGGTATACCTACATATATACTTGTTTAATAATAACTACCTAAAATTGTGAAACGTAGTGAAAGAAATCCAAAGACAATCTTCTGCTCACCACGATCACCCGCTTATTATCCGATTAGCCTTAGACACAACATTTTAAGTCCACAGAGCTTAAAACAAGAAGCATCGAGCCTTTTTAAAATATACAATATATATTTGATTTTTAGTTCCGAATTCAAAATAACCTCTAAAATGTATAGAAAAATGTTCATTGTTTATCAACACACAGCCATGAAAAATAAATAAAGATTTATGCAATATTATAAAACAATCAGCTGTCTTATCGATTGTAGCGATAAGACCGCCAACTACGATCTAGACAACCTAATACTGCAATTACAAATATGCCATCTTACGACGCATAATATTAAAATGAGAGCCCAGAAACCCTTAAAGTTATTAAGTTAGTAGCATGCATGGTCATACGTAACACCACAGACACCGTATACATTTGAAGATATGTAGACATTTAGCTACTCTCGCGTTTTCCAATCCAGAGACGAAATCCAGAGACGGCAAAATTGTGATAACGCTACGCCCATGCGACCTTTAAAAATACCAACATAAGGCATTATTTCTATAATTTATAGATAACTATAATAACTTTTCTCCATGCAGGAGTGGAGTAAAAATGTAAACCTGCGGCCGGGGTCGGCCTGTCATAAAAGGCGACAAAACAACCATAGCTACGTGGTAGGGCTTCAAGCGCGTCTGGACGGCAACCACCCTCGGTCTTAAGTGTGCCGCCATAATAACCTTGTCTTGTGTTCCGGCATAAGTGACACCAGCTGGATGACCGAGCTTTGCTCGGTATTTTTTTTTTATAAATTGTGTTTTTTGGAAATTAACAATTGATTTTCTTAGTCTAACCTCAAAGCAAACACTCATTGACTTCGTGTTACTTAACAACGCCATCTGCTGGAATAGCTTTAGTGTTGTTGTGTCGTTAAAGCAATTTAAAAAAATAGTATTATTATTCGCCGATAGATGTCGGGAAGAGTCATTTTTCAGTTTAAATTGGGACTTCCAGTAAAAAAAAGCGAATAAAATGACATTTTCTAGAAATGATTCCTAGCTAGATCGATTTATCGCCCCCGAAACCCCCCGTATACTAAATTTCATGAAAATTGTTGGAGCCGATTCCGAGATTCCAATTAAGTATATATATATATATATATATATATATATATATATATATATATATATATATATATATATATATATATATATATATATATATATACAAGAATTGCTCGTTTAAAAATATAAGATAGATTCCTGTACCCCTATAAGAGAGCAGCGAATCGCGGAACCTATAGCGTCGCAAACATCCATAGGTGACGGTAACTGCTTACTATTAAGTGGGTCGTTAGCCTGTCTGCTGTCCTCAGCAATAAAAAAATGGTGATAACACTACTCCCATGCCTTAAACAGCAACATAAGTCATTATAGAAACTATAATTGTTAATACATAATTGTTAATAATAATTAGCTTTGTGATTTAGTAAGAAAAATCCTTAGAACAAAACCGGCATATCTCACGGTCACCGTCGCCATTTTGCTTTGACAGCTGACGCGGAATGGCGGTAATGTTAAGTAATTTTCAATGGTTGAGTAATAGATTCGATACGCTAGTGACGGGCGATTACAAAAACGATTTTATTGCGGTTTTCATTTCCGAATTCCGATTGTCTTTGATTTTATGACCGGAACTGTATAAGAAAATCTTATGTGTATAAAAAGCAAGATTTCTCTTGATTATTCTTCACATTGATATACAAAATATACAAAGGTTATATATATACAAATTATTAGATTTACGTATAGACTCTCAACGAATTTTGACTCTGAACATAAAACCTGTTGCACGCCAGAGACGAGGACACGGCGCTTCACACCATCGAAGTGTGCCGCATGTGCATCGGAGCGCCGAGACCTCATCGCCACCATCGGTCTTGACCTCTAACTCCCGGTCATCCTTTTGCGAGGCAGTCGTGTCCGCGATGGAGGCGGTGGAAAGAGAGAGGGAGCGCGTTAGGCTCCCCTCCCGCTCACGCAGGGCCACTCGTCGCCAGAGCTTGGCGATAGACCTCCAGCCGCCGTAATGATCAGTCACGGACGCATAAGTATGATTTGAATTTGATTCCCGTCTCGCGTCTGGGTGTTTATATATTAGTATTTTTTTTAAGTGTACATGTAGTAAGTATATCTGTTGTCTGGTACTCATAACACAAGTGCTCAGCTTGCTTTGGAACTAGATGACCCTGTGTGAATTGTCTCAGTATGCCTATTTATTTATTTGATTTGGTGTTTCATTATAGTATATTAGAGGTGAAGTATGAAAGTAGCGCCATTTATTGAAAAACTTTAATAAAAGTAATAGACTAGCGTGGTTTGGCCATTGTAATGCGCAGGGAAAATGTCATATAACAAGGAAAATTATAGAAATGATAAAGGATGGATACAGGAGTAGAGGTAGACCTAAAAAAAGATCATATGGCAAAAAAGGGTTGGAACAGAGAAGAGTATAATAGAATGAGAGAACATGTTGTGCCGACCCCATATAATGTGGTGACGAAGAAGGTGTTTCATTATAGTATTATAAGTATATATCTTAACCATATTTAAAATAACCCTTAATATTTGGTACAACACTAAAAATTTGTATTCAATCATCAAATTCAATATCAGTCAGCAATGAAAAAAACCTCTCTCAAACACATTTAAAGATAACTCAAACAGATGAAGGATACACAACAAATAAAATTATAAAACCGAGAGCCAAATAAATCCGCCAATTAATTATATAACCTTTAAATAATTATTTAAACGGTTTTAATTAACATTGTTATCGAAACACTCAATTAAATAATTAATTGTTTAACAGTTACCTGTGAAGGTTATTTATCAAAACTCAACATTCATTTGTGGTAAGAATTGAGTAAAATTAGAGTTATCGAATAACTAAGAACGCAGTCCATTACTCACATTATTTTTTTCTTCAGAAAACATGTACAACTCTTTATTATTCCTTAAAAAAAACAGGCAAGTATGGCGTACTTGATTGTAAGCGATAGCTAAGCTTTAGATTAATACCAGAGATGATGACAACACGCTACCATAACGGAATTGTGAAAATCTCAATTTAAGAACTATTTAAACCTTCAAGAATCTTCGTAAGCACGCGACGACCCTGCTCCAAAAACAGGGAGCAACCGTTCACCAGTGAAAGGACTACCTCCCATGTAACTAATTTATTAAAATTAAACTAATAGGCGCTATTTAAATTATTTCATTAGATCCGGAACAAATTTATAACAAATGTTTATTTTGATAATTATTGCTATTTTAAGACAGTAAAAAGTATATTCAATGGTGAATAATAAACCTGAACATTGAAAAGAGTATTGTGATAGTCTTTTATTTTATTTATTCTTTAAAAGGACAAAACCCGTGTTTCACAGACAAATAAATATTTTAAGTGAAACGTCACGTACGGTTGAGTGAATGATTTAGAGATTCGCGGCACTAGCGAGCTGTGTTAATTACAAGTAAACAAACCGTCCTCGATTACTCGAAGCAATTGTGTTAATCACGTTTTAATCAATTCAGACATTGACAGATGGTTTAGTGGTAAACAAAAGCTAAATAAATAATTGTTTGTCGTTTTAGAAACTACTGGGAATTGTTTTGAGGAAATTGTATATATTATACATACACAACATTTTGCTATTTTTGTATTTCTTTCTAATAATATTTCAAGGCTTAGTTTTTGGTTCCGAAGCTCAACTTTATCGACATCTATCCGAGTGTTTGGTTAGTTTCATTGCTGTCTAGAGGTAATGCGGCTCGTCTTCTGGGAACGTTTTCGCAAACTCCTTTTCTAAGAGTCTTGTTTTTATGTTAATTTAGTTATTATTTATAATTAGTTACAAAATATTATGATATTTAATTTAATTGGAGTATTGTCAACTTAGAAATTTATTTACCTAAGTTTATTACGGTTAATAATATTGAAATCATACTTTTTCTACTTCAAATTATTGATCAAGCTTATATGGCCCTGATATGAATAAAAAACAAACACATAGGAAATAAATAATCGAATATCACACCGCCTACATACTGCGGCAGAAATTCAATGGTTCTGTCAGTCCGAAAACCATTAAAATAAAGTAGAAGACGAAATAGAGTAGCCAAAGCTCAGGACTATTTAACTATTAAGTATTATTAAAAATAACATTTATACTACATCCCCCAAATAAGCGAATCATCTTTGTTTTATACAAGGGAAAATATTTAGGTCTAAATTCCATCCAACCCAGGCCAGAAAGAAAAGCGGATAGTTTTCAAATTACAAATCGAGTCCGAAATTAAGGTTAGGTGCTAGGAGCAGACAAGTTTCTGTGTGACCCGAAGAAAGTATGAAGTTACATGAAAATAATATGATTAAGCTATAAACTTTAGTATCATCCGTGTAGTATTAAGTAGTATTTTCATCCGTGCAGGGGCGGAGAAAGAATACTGACATCTGCGGCCAGCAGCAAAGGCGACAAAACCACCCCAGCTACGTGGTAGGACCCCAAGCCCGTCTGGATGACGACGACCTTTGGTCTTTAGTATGCCGCCATAATAACTTTATGTTGCGTTCCGGCATTAGTGACCCAAGTTCCTGTACCCTTGTGGGACAGCAGCGTGTTCGCGATGCCACTGGCGTTGCAAACACCCATAGGCGATGGTAACTGCTAAATTCTGGGTGGGCCGTCGGCTTGTCTGCTGTCCTACAGCAATAAAAAAAAATCTTAGAAAAAGACGTATAACATTTATTTATTTATTGAGAAAACTGTGTACATTATATGGTATATATTGGACAGTATATTTTGTATCAACAGTTTGCCATTGTAAAGCGTACTATATTTATGAACATCTTTAAACTTGCTGCCAAGTCACAAAATAACATGGCATTCAACATTGTTATCCTTGCCTATATGGACACCATAGACAACAAACATCTTTTACCCACGCCCAATATGGCGACGGCATAACAAACACGTCCAAATGCACATTAAACCGAGGTAACCATCATGACATCACCTGTCGGCGATTGTCACGAGTATGGCGGTAAATACGTGACCGGAATGTGCATGTATCAATGAAAAATGGCTATTTGAAATTACTTACATGGCAAAGAAGCTAAGAAATGTGTTAACACTTCTATATATTTCAAGTCTATGGTTACGAGTTTTGGAACAGTTATTTGCTTTTAATGGCTTTGCGTATTTTTTTTCATACTAACAAGATTATAATGAAATGTATATTAATATAAAAAATTCAATAAACAAATTCGTTTAATATTAAATACGTAGTAAAATTAATGACTACGTTTTAAATGAAATTCATATATATTATGGTTTTATTTATTTGATTACATTTAAAGATTAATAAGATTATGTTTCAATATTCATAACCTTTATATAAATAAGTTTACACAGCACACAATTTACACAACGCCATCTAGTCCCAAAATAAGTAGCATAGCACTTGTGTTTTGGGTACTGTACAA
The DNA here is from genome assembly GCA_963693495.1 of Malacosoma neustria. Lineage (NCBI taxonomy): Eukaryota > Metazoa > Arthropoda > Insecta > Lepidoptera > Lasiocampidae > Malacosoma > Malacosoma neustria. The sequence goes on from OY856397.1 coordinate 6,086,242, forward strand.
CTGATATACCACATATTTAATTTATTTTTTAAATAAATACATATTATACATAAATACCCAGACGCGAGACGGGAATCGAACCCGTAAACTCCGCAAGCGTCTGTACGCTTGTACGTCTGTACGCTGTAGGTGCGTTAACCGCTACGCCGTGGAGCTCATCAAAAATAACATGAACTTTTTAAGTTTCTCTAATAATAAGGTATAATACAAAAGGACGGGCTGATAGATTATTATTAAAATGGTAAAAGGGATTCAGGAATTATAGACAAGAATTCTTCTCAAACAAGAAGAAATAGCCCAAAAATAAAAAATAAATTATTTTAATCATTATCATCAGTAACTGCTAAATTCTAAGCGAGCCGTCAGCCTATCTGCTGTCCTAGAGAAATAAAAAATAAAAAAAAATCGACAGCTTCCTTGTCGGCATCGATTCCCATCCCGCGTCTGAATTTTAATATACAATATGTATTTATTTACATATGAAAAGTAAATATGTAGTATATTAGTTAGCTAGTATCTATATCACAAACGCCCTGCTGACTTAAATTACGTTTATTTGACTCGATAAATATATAATGGAATTTATGAATAATCAATCGGTATTAATATTATAAAAATATTAACAGATAAACAAGAGGCACATTCAAACAATAATTACGCCTTGGAATGTCGGCCTGATCATCGAATCATACATCCGTTCGAATACAGGTGTTTGAACACGTGAATACGTACGGTCATGAGGTTTTACGAAACCAGTATTTTCATCTCGTTGCAAATCTTGCATGTTGCATACGAGTGACTTTTCAAAACCTCATATATGACATGAAATTTTAGACCCAATAAAAACACGCATATAATCACCAAGGCTCGTCAATAACCAGTTTAAAAAAGAAGATCGATTGATAAACGAGAGGAGGAGGTGAGTTAACAATAACAGTGACTTTAAGAGACACGAAGAACGAAGTAGGAACCAAATATTGCACCGATGGCAACCAAGTATATTTTTTTGTTGATGAGGTGGAATCGTTTGATGCACACCCTACAACTTGTGAGCTCGCAACAGGTTAGTGTGAAAAGTGACCATCTACAATTGATAAGAACGCACCTCATTGGTCTACTAAAACCAACCCGTGTTCCTGCCTATATCTATACTGCCCAACGCCCCCGAGGGTTTTACCAGTTACCTAACCGAACCGAGCAAAATGTTGAAGTACAAACTAAAACAATGCTAGCTTACAAACAAAAAGGACATACCAACCTCATCCTGGAAGTTGAAATGAAGGGAGACAATTATCTGGTTCAATTTTTTTTATTGCTGAGGAACAGCAGAGAGGCTGACGGTCCATTTAATAGTAAGCAGTTATCGTCGCCTATGGATATTTGCGACGTCAAAGTCACCGCTAACACGCTACCGTCTGGGTAGGGGAACTGGAACCTGGGTCACTTATGCCGGAACACAACACAAGGTTATGGCGGCATACTTAAAGATCAGGGATGGTTGAAATCCAGACGGGCTTGGGGACCTACCAGGTAGCTAGGGTTGTTTTATCGCTTTTTACTTTAGGCTTCTTTTTATTTTTTTATATTCTTACTTCGCCCCTGCACGAAGAAAATTATAGCAAATGTGGTAATAACGTTTCGCGTCTCATCCACATGTATGCTATCCATTGTTTTTCTGTCCAAAAAAGGAAATCTATAAAAGGACCGACGCATGCGCAGTACATTAGGCTCAGAAGTAATAACATTAGACCTAACAAACTGCTTGTGAGAACCATTGCTCTGGCAATGGTTATTCTGCCTTTATTCCTTCATTCCCTCACCTTCATTCACTTACCGAGCGACTCCTCTGAATGTAAATATTAAATTAATAATCTGTCCAGGCGTAATGCACTCTACGAAACCATAGAGAATAAATACTATATCCGTTGCACAAGCACTGAGAATGTAACGACACGTGATTTACATAATTACTAGCTGTTTGTAGATGGATTATTGTTAAATGGCAAAAGCCAAGGTTACATCTGTGTTTACTATGTTTATATATTTAATAGTATTTTTTACATTAATGCAAATTGATTATATTACTTAACATTCTTAATAATAATAATCATACTGTGACAATTGACACAGCGCCACCTAGTCTAACGGCAGCCTAGCGCTTGTTTTTTTTATTGCTGTGGGACTGCAAACAGGCTGACGGCCCGCTTAGAATTTAGCAGTTACCGTCGCCTATGAGTGCTTGCAACGCCAGTGGCATCGCGAACACGCTGCTGTCCCATAAGGGTACAGGAACTTGAGTCACTAATGCTGGAACACAACACAAGGTTATTATAACGGCATACGTAAGACCAAAGGTGGTCGCCATCCAGAAGGGCTTGGGGCACTACCACGTAGCAAGGGTGGGTTGTTTTGTCGCCTTTTACGACAGGCCGACCCCGGCCGCAGAGGTTAGTTTTCTTTCTCCGCCGCCCCTGCACGGATATAAAATGTAATTAATGTGTAAAAATGTGTTGAGTACCAAACAACTAATATACTAATTATAAATAAAAAAAAATTATACTATTAATAAACATAACATAAGGAATGAAGTGAGAACGTCCCGACAAGCGAAAGCCGTTGTGCCACGGGGGTCCTCGAAATACTGCACTAGACACTTTTTTGTGCCAGCATAATTTTCGTGGTTCTTTTCTAAAAGAATCGCCAATCGCTAAAAGCAATGAATGCAATGAAGCGTTCGCAAAAAGATGTTTTTAGAATACTCTCAGAAAAGATCACGTGAAAGTAAGTACACCCACAGACTGTCCGTATTTGGGTGGCCCAAACGTAAAATCCGCTCTATAAGCACGGTGACAAATCAATGAACGGGCGTGCTCCACCCTCTCAAATCTACATCATCTCTGAGCCAGATCATAATTGAAAGAAAAAATATCGTTTTAATGAACAAATATTCCCAAATATAATGCGAAAAGAAAAATGTCATGTCTTATATCTTTAAACGAGCAATTCTTGTATATGTATGTATATATATATATATATATATATATATATATATATATATATATATATATATATATATATATATATATATATATATATATATATATATATATATATATATATATATATATATATATATATATATATATATATATATATATATATATATATATATATAATTGGAATCTCGGAATCGGCTCCAACAATTTTCATGAAATTTAGTATACAGGGGGTTTCGGGTAAATCGATCTAGCTAGGAATCATTTCTAGAAACTGTCAAAAGGTGGCGTTTGAGTAGTCCCAATTTAAACTGAAAAATTACTCTTCCTGACATCCATCGGCGAATAATAATACTATTTTTTTAAATTGCTTTAACGACACAACAACACTAAAGCTATTCCAGCAGATGGCGTTGTTAAGTAACACGAAGTCAATGAGTGTTTGCTTTGAGGTTAGACTAAGAAAATCAATTATTAATTTCCAAAAAACACAATTTATAAAAATACCGAGCAAAGCTCGGTCATCCGGATATTAACAAGGAAAATGCTAAAACGAGAGTGATGGATACAAAAGGAAGAGTAAACTAAAGAAAAATTGGATGAATTTTGTAAAATGTAAAAGATGATATGGCATAAAGATATGAAGGAGATGACGACTAATAAAGGAGCACATAGCTAGGAATAAAGGCAGGAAGAATAAGAAAAACAAATATACTCAAAATTTACAACCCGATCGAAGAAATAAAGGTAAGTTTTGCATGCCTAAATCCTTAAGGATGAATACAATTACTTTACTACTTAATATTAAGTCAGATAGCGTACCTACAGTCTGAAAAATTTGCTATATTAGGCGTTGTAGATGCAAACGTATTAAAGAAACATTAAACTAGATTGAGGAAGTAAAGTAATTCGTTTCAGAAACGAATACTAGACATTAAAAAGAACAGTAAATTTATTGCAAGTGAAAGCAATGCTCTCAAATCTCACATGAGATAACTCGTGAGCTAAATAACTATATACAAATATTTATTTCGCGTAGCTTAAATATTTAATATATCAATTTTTGTTATTTAAGTATAAGGAACCTTAAAATAATAGATGGTAAAGACTGTTTATGCTGGAGGAAAAATTATACACTTAACATATTAGAAGCTAATTTTTCGCGCAAATCTACACGAGAATAAGTAATTATGTACCACGGACAAGTATCGTAAACTAGATTCCGTTTTTACAAGTATTCCTCACTTCTAGTTAAAAAAAAACGGGTTTCGTCGTTGTCGCACTTTAGTACTAGCATGTAAAGAACGCGTTTACACGTATCCATTAAGATGTGTTAATTCTTACATAATGATCAGCAGGTATAATATGATAATAATCGCTCGATATGGATTCATACCGAAAGTCAAGCTGGTTTTAAGTTTGATAAAATGGAAATCTGATTACATAACGATCAGAAAAAGCGCCAGAAAACTTGTTTCCTTATTGACCCTGAATTGAATTATTCCAGGCCAAAACATGAGGCCAGGATAAAGTCTATAATCGTAGACGTTCAGAACAAATAATTCTTTAACAGTAGTTAAGAGTCCAGTAGGACTACAGAAGTTTCGGGATGCTAACTTCTTAAGAAAGAAATATGTATATAAAATACATATTTCAATTTACTTAAAATCTTCGTGATTTGCATATATAATTATTTTAATTAAGATAAATGGCCTTCATAGTGCTTAATAACACGTTTATAAGTAAAACATGTTAAAAATTGGTCCAAATGTGCAGCCTTGTGGCATACCATAACATACTTATCAAGTATTCAAAGCACGAACAAAAACTGGAATTTTACCAACATTTGAGCCAATTCAACTCGACGACACAGATGCAATAGAATATTGTGTAAAACTCTTGCATACGTCGATTAACAATGAGTCGCGAGACGTGAGCGAATCGGTCAAATGTTTCACTTAAATAAATAACATTGTGAGATTTGTAACAATTACGTAATAAAATTTTATAATTAAAATAAATAAATGACGAATTATTTGTCAAAACTTTTTTCTAGAAGCAGCAGAATTGTAGCAATCTACTAATATAAACGAAGCAACGTATCATGTTTAATTATTAAAATGTAAATGTTATGAATATCTAAACTCAATTACGCTTTTGTTGTCACATACAAGGGAAACGGAAAGTAAACAGAGTGCTATGCTGCTAAAGACATGAATAAACGGCATGGAAGAATTTATTTTTCAATCAACATGTGATTATTTGATTCGTTAGTCGACTAAATCGATGTAAAAATTTTAGAGCTATAAAAATTAACATAAATTAATTTAATTGAAATACCTGCCTGATAAATTAGATCACTTGATTATCTTGACCTATAACATTTTACATTTCAGATGTGTTATTTGCAACTTTACAATTCTAGATTATTTATCAAAATGTAACAATTATCCTGACAGATCAATACTTGAACATCCAAGATAATTTAAGAAGTAATTTAAATATTTTATATTATATTTTTAATTCTGTTAGGATAGAAGATAATTACTAACACTCGATCAAGATGAAATTTATATTTACTTTATTTCTTAAAATTGAATCCAGAATGCATTGATTGATTATTTTTTTATAATAATACGAAAATGCGGTATAATATATGAAAAAGTTTTTGTCACAAATTGTAAGACGAAAAAGAAACGTGTCAGCGTACGACTTATTTATAATAATTGAAGAAATAATTTTAAAGTTTCAAATGTAATTAAGGTAAAATACTTACTGTATAATATTTCCAGTGTATAAATCTAAAAACGGTAGCACAATAATAAATGAAAAAATTAAGAAAAATGTTAGAAATTTTAGTTATTAGACCTATTTCTTCACAGATACCATTCAGTTCTTTTTCTAAAACAAGATATAGTAAATTAACATTCCACACTGTTCTTCTTACGAGGAAAAGCATACAAGGTTTCAACGTTTAAGGAAACTGAGGTTTTATTGTCTGCATTTCTTGCTTATTGCTTCGTTAAGCAATCATAATTATGTGTTCACGACGTTCAATGTTTTTTAAGTCATAATTGGAAGGTAGTGAGCTAAGCCGGCGTGATTTAAGTAAATATTGCCACATTTGAAGACCTTATCTATACTACTATTATAAAGAGGAAAGATTTGATTGTTTGTTTGTTTGTTTGCTTTGAATAGGCTCCGAAACTACTGACCCGATTTAAAAAATTCTTTCATTGTTGGGAAGCTACACTATCCCCGGGTGACATAGGATATATTATATTTTCAAAAAAATTAGGGATCCTTACTAAAACTCTAATAATGTAACCCAAAGTGTAAAAAAATTACCTAAAATATTATTTAAATCGCGTGCGTTGCGAAAACTATTGATGATAGAATAAAATAATGTACTACAACTTTGCAGAACACATAATTATTTACAAAAAGTGTCGCGACAGCATATGTCTAACTATTATAGTTATGCCACAATAAGTGTTCTTTTATTTTAAAAAATTAATTGAAATGCCGCCCCTAGAAAAGGCTCTTTATTTGGATCTTGGTATTAATCCTTATCAAAATAAATTACTTCATATTCAAAACTGTTTCAATACCTATACATAACTTTTTGAATTATTCAATTCGGATATTCCATTCGAAAGATATCACGAGTTTAAAAATGTAAGTATTAGAAAAATGTTGCGTGGTAGCCGCTCACCCTGTTCGGCTAGCTAGGCAGCACCTTATGCAATGTAGGCGTGCGTCACTGGGGTTTTTACAAAAATTAGAATACTTATTAAAAAATAACGAAAAATAAATAAAAAGTAATAACAAAAAAATCATTAAAATAAAAGCTCATATAAATAATAATATTCAAACTTTCTTTATAATTTTATTTTTTTAGTAACCTGACGCAAATAGAAGGGTTTGCCCCCAGGGGCGCTCTTCTGTCCGAGGAGTGCACGGGTGTGCGTACCCGAGGTGCCCGAGCACCCGTCGCTTCACTCCCCTCTCCATTCGAGGCGACAGAGTCCTACCTTTCTTTCCGTCTACCTCTTACATCCTTTCCAACTTAGCTCTCTGTTCGTGGCATGGTCCCCGATGGGATGGTTGCGAATACTGATTGGGGTTCTACCCTGGGACCTGATTTGGTAGTCGAAACCATGCCTATTTCGACTGCGCCTGCACAGAGAGTGTTCCCGGGGCGGGAATTGCATCCTCGCTGTCGGTTGGTCTTGCTGGGCGGGCTACGACGTCAGGCGACTCTGCTTTTTCTGGAGTGTCGTCTGGTAGTCGTACCCACGCCTGACTAGCACGCGACGGGGATGCGAGTCCCGTCCGGAATTGGCCGCGGACCTGTCGCTCCCGGCCCTGGTTCTGTCCATGGTCGGGGGCGATCCTGGATGGACGGCAGTAGTGTCTGCAAGGGAGGCGGCGGAACGGGAGCGGGAGTCCACCACCGCACTCCCCTCCCGCCAACGTAGGCCGCGTCGTCGGCGTCGGAGGGCGGGCAACGATCTCCGGCCGCCGTAGAAAGCGGCCGCGGGCGGCCCCTCGGGGGAGGATCCGCCGCCCGCACTATTGCCGTGAGGGAGAAGGCCGCGTGCTGTTCCGCAGCCCACCTCAACTCATAGAGTTGTTACAAGAGAGCGCTGAGGGGACGAAACCCTGACCCCCTGGCGCCAGCACTTTAGAAGGGGCCCGCTTTAAGACAAAGCGTGGGCCGGCGCCGGGCCGGGCCACGAGATCGGCAGGCCATATATCCGTGGGCCCGGGCGTAGGCGATAGGAGAACAGCGGGGTTTTTTAGTGGGTAGTCGGATGGTCGAACATCTTTTCCGGAGTCCCTTATATCCCTCGGTCCCCCCGGGCCGGGGGAACCCGTCAAGAGAGGTTTTTCCCCGAGACCGAAAAAAAATAGAAGGGTTTAATTTTAAATTTTTTGTTAAATACCCGTGCGAAGCTGGGACGGGCTGCTAGTCAGTCATATTTATGTTAGAGACAATATTAATACTTTCTACCAAAACAAAATGTATGAACTTCTAATCATGGTGATGAGTGTTCATACTGTAATGTAATGTTATTACATTTATTAATGTATAGATAATATTATTAATGACAAGGAAATTTATATATTTTGTTATTCCATTATTAAATGTTAATGTGACCACTAAGTTGTGCTCTATTTCCCACTAATCACTTGAATAACGCCGAATGAGTGCCTGGATATATCATACATACTTCAAGATCATGATTGTTCATTGCTAGCAGTTAAAGTATACAGCAGTGAACACCTTCTAAAACCTTCCATTGATCCCAATCATCAGCATTGGATCACTAACATCCTTATTTCGATTTAGAGAAAACCGTTAGTTATTAAGTTTACCGATTAATAACGAAGGCAGAGGCATAAACTAAATTATTTTCAAAGTATAAAATGAAAAGTCTTAAAATAAGCAAAAGAATACTAACATAGCTATAAAATAGTGCTTCAAAAAAGTATTAATAAGGTGAGATTTTGACAACCATAAATACATTTACTGTGAATCCAAAAATTCCAAAAACATCTTCAAATATTCTCGGAAACACAAACTTAAATAAGACTTTTGAATTTACCTTACTTTTACGAGCAATTCAACATTTAATGTTATTTTTATTGCGAGGATATAAAACAAATTTGTTTTGAATAGTTGTTTAGAGATCATTATCAAGTCTGTTAAAAAAAATTAATATAGGGTAATTACTATAGCCGTGGTAAGACTCAAATCACGCTGTTCCGTTCGTTTAAACTTAACGAAGGAGCATTGGATTGGTATCAGTTCTGGGAGTTTTAGTTAATAAGAGGGGAGATATGTCACTATGTCGAGAGCGGAGGCTTACGGTTCATTGCATAAGTCAGTGGTTGGCAATTTTGTCATACAAAAGAGCTAAATATAGATAATGCACATTTGAAATTTATTCCAATGCATTGCTGACAATCGCATTAAATCATTCCTGAAGAGGAAGAAGGAACAAAAGAGGATGAAGTTCCTGATTGTATCATACATTAGTGGGTCTGCACAGCATATCCTCTCCTTCCACTCTGTTATCCGTTACATCAACATCACAACAATCACAACTTCTTCTACATAATTTTAAAACTGTTTAATCTTATATCATAACTTGCATACATCCATCTAAATTAAAACAAATCTAAAACAAACAATGTTATCTAGATTAGATCGAAACATTTGTTATAAACGAGGTTCTTTGCTATTGAACTGTCAGCGATAAATTACATTCTTTATGCACGTTCTTTGCACTTATATACGTCATCAAAGTTATCACTATCATCAGTCATTCATCAAAATCGACGTAGATCGTACATTTCTAATAATCTTGATACTGTCTAATGATCGCTAAAAATCACTAATGCTACCTATTACGACATGCCATTATATTCCAGTAAAGCATCCCTTTCCTGGTATTATTTCCCCTGACCTCCGTTAACGTTGGACACTGCGCGCGCGCTACTAGCGGTAGAGTTCGTTTTTAAAATTTAAATCAATGGCTGCCTAAGTATCAACGCAAAACCACTGCGCGCCTGCTTTAGATAAAACGGTTGAAAACCCTATTACAACTCTGCTACCGACCGTTCTCCGTACCCACACCGACCGGTGGTGGAAGTGCCAAGGCCGATTCCAAGCCAGTTCCTGCCACAGCTCCAATAGCGGTGAGTGCTTAATTTTGTCCTTACTGGGTTCGTGGACATTTACGAAACGGGGGAACCGAAGTTTGGGTTACTTCAACGTTGTGGCCGTTCTTAACTCCTGTTGACATGATTAAGCTAGACATAGATTCAACACCTGGAAGGCTCTTTCGAAGGCTCGTATGCTGAGATGCGGCTTTATGTACAACTAGGCTTCGGTCTACTTATTTATACCGCTGACTAGGTAGTAAACGTGTTATCAGAGACATGGTCTTAGTTAAAATACGATTCTTGCAACACGGCCGACTTGTTTTATAAACAAACTTTTAATAAATATTAAAATTGTTATACTATCACATCATGTGTATAATTATTAAACAATAAAATAACAAATACAACTAGCATAACTGAAATTTGTTGCCTCCTCTCTTCTGTTATCAGCTTTTTGATTGGTAAATATTTCAATAAATTATCTATTTGACTTTATAATGAAATCCAAAATTGATTTTAAATTTTATGCCTATCTTGTTTTAAATAATATTTTGCATCGGTCAGCTACTTAAATAATTTGCGTTCAAATTCACGCACCTAACAGTAATTCTACATAAGTCAGCTCTACAATTTATATGTGTTTACTTTAAAAACCAATTATAGAAAGATTTAATTTTAAAAGATGAATACATCCTTCTAAAACCCTCTGACCTTTTTAGCCTGGAAAAGTGTTAAAAGACATCGAAACAAAAAGACGCGTAGAACTTTGTCCCTGACTACACGATATAATGAAATTGCGCCGTATTTATAAGTACTTGAAACCTACCATAATGTTAGCTGATAGTCTACTATAGTCAAACTTTAAAAAAATAAGCAGTAAAATATGTTAGCAAATAAATTCCATGAACAATATATACTATAAGTGTTACATTTCATAGATATAAGAATGTATATTAAATACGTATAAGGGTATGGATGAATCTCCGACGGAACGAACGTCACGGGAAATAAAACAAATAAATAAAATTGGGGGGTCTGTTTGTAATATTAAAATAACCGCTTTTTACTAAGTGCATTTGGACATATACACGGTACATACCAAAACAAATTTTTTTTTAAATTTTTGTCTGTCTGTTTGTTCCGGCTAATCTCTGAAATGGCTGCACCAATTTTGACGGTACTTTCACTGGCAGATAGCTGATGTATCAAGGAGTAACTTAGGATATTTTTATTTTAGAAAAAGAAAATAGTTTTTGTTAAAAATTATAAGTTTCGGAAATTTTAAATTCCAATTTAAGTTGACCTCAGATTTATATCATCCATCATATGAAATAGAGTTCAGCTTAGGCTGGATATTGTAGGTTTTATATCTAATTTAAGTTGACCTCAGATTTATATCATCAATCACATGAAATAGGGTTTAGCTTAGGCTGGACTATGTAGGTTCGAACGCACGTATTCCGGAGGCGCATGGCATAACAGTTGCATTCGATAACACTGACTGTTTTGCATATTTAATTTATTTATATTTTAGGGTTTATAGGGTTTGTAATCGAAAATAAACCATAAGATTTATCCAAAAAATGCTGCCCAAACTCACTATTCCACGCGGACGGAGTCACGGGCACAGCTAGTTATTAAATAAAACACGTCCTATACGACTTGAACTAACATCTCAAATATGACGAGATATAATTGCCAGAACATAAAAATAATGACATGTTTAAAACCTCGAAAATGATCTGGCGAGACGCTTTATGTGTGGAATGACTGATTGTATGCTAATGAATTTTTTTACACATCCGCCATGCACGTTTTCACATTACCATGTGTAATGTCAAAGCATTCTACAGCAAGGATAGAATTGTTTGTTTTTAATATGTACTTTTGATCAAATATACATATATTTGTTTGAGTTTTTAATTTAAGTTGGTTATATCTCCTATCTTTAGATTACATGCTCTACCTTTACCATGTTTTTTTTTTCTAGGTTTAAACACGCGCACTGCTCTCTGTGCAGGGGCGGAGTAAGAATACTAACCCCTGAGATCGGGGTCGGCCTATAGTAAAAGGCGGCAAAACAACCCTATTATAGCGCCCGAAGTCCGTCTGGATGGTAAACACTCTTTCTTAATTATGCCGCCATAATAACTTTGTGTTGTGTTCCAACATTAGTGACCCAGTTTTCTGTACCCCTATGGTACAGCAGCATGTTCGCGGTGCCCCTAACGTCGCAAAATTCATAGCCAAAGGTAACTGCTTACTATCAAATTGGCCGTCAACCTGTCTGGTGTTCCTCAACAATAAAAAAAAACACCATGGTGGTATAGTTTTAGAGATCTCGTGATGAATGGTATTTAGCTAAACACAATAAAATTTTAATTGATTATTTAAAATAATATTAAGTACGATATCGAATACTGAGACAGATGTGTAGATAAAAAAATTAAAGTCAAAAAACATTAGTTCCATAAATTTGCATAAATTGTTTTCTCGCGTGTATGTGTACAATACTAATGTAATTTTATTATTTGTCATTACTTTTTCTACTTCTGTATCCATTATTTTATTATTAATGTGCACCGCCATTATATATATTTAGATTTTTAAGTTTTTTATTATTATTAGGTGGACAATAAAGAGTTTTCTATCTATCTATCTATTAGAAATATGTATATAATGTCAGAAGAAATTTGAAATAAATACCCAGAACACATTAGCGTATTACAGCCATACAATGCATCGGGAAGAAGCAATTTAACAAGAAAAATGCTGAAAATGAGAGCGAATGATTACAGGTGTGTAAAAAAAGGTTGGATATAACGAAAGAGGGTGTAAATGTTATGATGATGACTAACAGAGGAGAAAGAAAGAAAGGAAGGAAGGGAAATGTGTTGACTCCATAAAACGTGGGATAGGGGCATTGAAAAAAGGTTTCAGTGTAATAATAATGACTCAACGCCGTAAAAGTCACCAAAAACAAACTCAATTTGCATACCAAAAACTACCACGTACCGTGTGAATTAATAGTACAAATCATTACACTATACCACTTTGTCATTGTCAAGATAGTACATAAAAAATATTGTTGTTAATTTTTTATTTAATGTTTTTGCTTTTTACAATTGTACAAGGTTGAAAAACATTGATATTGATGTTCTAATGTTGAGAAGGAAGTGGCTTTATTGAACGCGACCTTTTGAATTGTTTTATTTAACAGTTTTATCGATTTACAATTGAACGTAGTTACTGGTGAATTACTGCCGTGAAAATTGAGGATTATATAATGCAGTTTTGTTTTTGTCAGCAAGTCGTGAGTAAGATCATCGCATACATTCCAACTTTGATACAAACGGTTGGTGGCTTTTTTTAATTGCTGTAGGACAGGAGACACGCCGACTGCCCACTTAGAATTAAGCAGTTACCGTCGCCTATGAGTGTAACGCTAGTGGCATCGCGAACACGCTGCAGCATTAGTGACCTAAGTTCCTGTACCCTTATGGGACAGCAGTGTGTTCGCGATGCCACTGGCGTTGCAAACAACTATAGGCGACGGTAACTGCTAAATTCTAAGCGGGACGTCAGCCTGTCTGCTGTCCTACAACAATAAAAAAATGCGCGTCGACGGTAATCACCTGCTATCGGATGGGCTATTTGCCTGTCTGCTGATCCAGATATAAAAAAAACAAGTTATTTATAAACATATCAAAATACAAATTGTACAGCGCCCTCTAACGACAAACATGACTGATGAAAGCGGATTTGTTAGTCTGTATCAAACAATGTTAACTTCCAGGCAACGTTTTGCCAGGCTTTTAAGCTTTGTAAATAAATCTTTATATTCATGTCACAGCATCGGTAACTCTACCTTATATAGAAGCCGGGTCAAGGCGCTAACTCGTCCGTTGATGTAAACATGTTTCTTAATTTTATTCATAAAGTTGTTTGGCCGGTAAACTGTGTAATATGGTTGCTAATATATATTGTACATGTACCTAGTCAGGTCATAAGTATTGTCACACAGTAAAAACTTTTCTTTTAGAATGCTGGCCACAAAAAAGTTTATTGAATTAGAATTTCGAATTGTTCATGAAAATAAAAATGTATAACTTTTAGAATTTTACTCATTTTTAAATATGGAGTGGACGCTTAAAGAAGACCGTGTTGCAGTTATTGCGTTGCATCGTTGCGGTTACGCGCCAATTCAAATTTTTAACATACTGAAAAATTTGAATATTACCAAAAGATTCGTTTATCGTACCATCAAACGATACAATGAAGACTCTAGTGTAGATGACAGGTCAAGAAGTGGTCGCCCTCGGTCTGTTAGGACTCCAGTAGTGATAAAAGCTGTGAAGGCACGAATTCAAAGAAATCCCAAACGTAAGCAGAAACTGTTGGCCCTTCAGATGGGGTTAAGCAGAACCACGGTGAAAAGGGTGTTAAATGAAGACTTAGGGCTTCGGGCATATCGAAGAAAAACAGGACATCGTTTGAATGCTCGTCTAATGGACCTGAGACTGAAGAGATGCCGCGCTTTGTTGAAGCGGTACGCGGGAAAAAAATATCGGGAAATTCTTTTTTCGGATGAAAAAATGTTTACCGTAGAAGAGAGCTACAACAAACAAAATGATAAGGTGTACGCACACAGTAGTGAAGAAGCGAGCAACCGTATTCCGCGTGTCCAACGAGGTCATTTTCCATCCTCGCTCATGGTATGGTTGGGAGTTTCTTATTGGGGCTTAACAGAGGTACATTTTTGTGAGAAAGGTGTAAAAACGAATGCTGTTGTGTATCAAAATACAGTCCTGACGAACCTTGTGGAACCTGTTTCTCATACCATGTTCAATAACAGGCACTGGGTATTCCAACAAGATTCGGCGCCAGCTCATAGAGCGAAGAGCACACAAGACTGGCTGGCGGCGCGTGAAATCGACTTCATCCGGCACGAAGACTGGCCCTCCTCCAGTCCAGATTTGAATCCGTTAGATTACAAGATATGGCAACACTTGGAGGAAAAGGCGTGCTCAAAGCCTCATCCCAATTCGGAGTCACTCAAGACATCCTTGATTAAGGCAGCCGCCGATATTGACATGGACCTCGTTCGTGCTGCGATAGACAACTGGCCGCGCAGATTGAAGGCTTGTATTCAAAATCACGGAGGTCATTTTGAATAAACTTTAATGTCATAAGAATCTATGTTTTGTTAAGTTCATTTTGGTATATGAATGGTTACATAATTAATAAACTTGTTACAATTATTTTACATTAAACATGTGACAGAATTTATGACCTGACTAGGTATATGTTTCTATGATGAAAACAAAATGGTCGATTTTGTAGCGAATATCATTAAAGTTCGATTATAAAAGATCCCTTACATCATGACGACATTGATGGCGTAACAACATGCAGATAGACCGCCTCCTTAGTAATAAGCAGTTACAATCGCTTATAGATGTTTGTGACGTTAAAGGCACCGCGAACATGCTGCTGTCCACATAGAGATTTTTATCCGTGCAGGGAAAGAATACTGAGCTCTGCGGCCGGGGGCGGCCTGTCGTAAAAGACGACAAAACAACCCTAGCTACTTGGTAGGGCCCCAAGCCCGTCTGGATGGCAACCACCTTTGGTCTTAAGTATGACGCCATATGTAACACCCAGGCTCCAGATCCCCTACGCGGACAGTAGTGCGCTAGTGGTGCTGCTGGCATCACATCCATAGAAAACGGTAACTGTTTAATATTAATTTCCGTAACTTACGTTTACAGTATGCCATATCGAGTATGTTATTTTTTATGATTACTTCAAGACACCGTCTAGGGTTTCAAGATATACTTTTTGGCAAACCTCGTCACTTGTGGAAACGTGCAGCGAGGTAGTGCAGGACTGTCTTGAATAATTTGAACACAAGCTTTGCTATTTTAGGACTAGATGGCGCTGTGTTATATGTATAAGTACAGTATAAGTATGTAGGTATCTATGTTTAAACGGAATTTTCGGACTTGATTTGTACCCACTTTGAACGATCGAAATCTTCAAATTTTTGCACACTTATATATAGTTCTTATCAGGATCATCGGAATTAACACTTTCTTTTCCTTCTGTCAGAAGATGGCGTTTAATTAATAAAACTGATGGTGAATGATGATGAGGAAGATGATGTTAAATTATTAAAAACATTTACCGATTGGGCATTGACAACAAATAAATTGTAGTTTAACGAACTAAAATCTTAAAAATAGATTATAGTTTAAAACTAAAAAACACGGTTAATGAAACTAAAAAGTAAAAAATAATTATTAACATAAGAATAAAATTATCGACGAGAAAATTTTTACATCTTTTTGATACATTATTAAAGTATAATTAAACAACATGTGATTTTTTTACAAAATGACGGCTCTGCATAATATTTCTTCAAGCATCTGCTGGGAGGCATTGAAAACTGCTGCATCTGTCCAAAAAATTCTATTTATGTGAGATAAGTTTTTTTTTCGATTACTGATACATTAAAGGGAAAGATAAACCTATAAAATAATAAAAAGTTAGAAATTAAATCGGCTGTTTAATTAAAGGTCCAGATTTTTGGCTATTTTACAACAGTTTTGAACCCAAAAAATCTTTATTAACCCGATATATTTAAACTTTTAAGTACATCCTTCCAATACCACTATAAAGAGAAACCTCTGAAAATTTAGGCCTAATCAGTCAATAACTCTTTGAGTTACAGCACGAGCAGTTTTTGAAAATACAGTTTCGAGATATGTAATTACGTTCAAAGTTTCGATACGGTATAACTATAAGTTAAAGTGACTTACCGATCAAGCGGCGATTCCGGATCCATACAATAAACCTTCGACCTTCTCAAAAAGCTTTAACAAGATTATCTTCGAGCTGCTGCTGTTTTCGAACTGTACGAGCTGCTTTTACGGAAAAACTCATCAGATTCTGTCTCACTATTAATGCCTCATCGGTATTTTCAGCGAAAACTTTACAATAGGTGCCAACAATTATACCCAGATCGTTCATAAGTTTGAGAATTGAGGTGTAGCCTTCATTAAATATACCGTCAGCAGCAACGAAAGCTGAATTTTCTACAATTTTTAGCCCAGAATTGAGGTGCTTCGGACATATTCGCCAAATTGTCGCATTGAAATTTTCGTTGGCCTTCTAAGTATGGTCATCCAAGCATCTTTCCAGTAAATCATCTCTGGACAAATCTTCGGAAATTGCTAGAAGATGTTGTTTTATATCGTCGCCAAGTAATGGAGTAAGATCTTCCAGCTGCGGATCTTTACCTAAAGCAATAGCTTTCCACCAACTCTCGGCTCCAATCAGACAGTTATTGTGTTGTCGATTTTTTTTTCGCTGATAAAATATGGTAATAAGTAACCATAATTTCTCGTTTCATATCTTCCACACTATTAATGTTTCTTCAAATACATTTGCTGAAATGTAACCATATAATCATATAACAATAATATGTTGTAAGTTTTTGTACAACGTTTTCTGTCAACTTCCCTTTTCCTGAAAGTTTTTGATTTTTTCTTATCTTTCGTAGTATGGAGCCCATTCTCTTCTCAATTCTTCTTGGCCAACACACTCACTTTTCACAACAATCAAATCATCACCGTAAGTTTTAGAATCTAAATTTGCCTTGAAAATTTTAGAATCTCCATCACCTATGTAATTTCAATATTTCACGCCAAATTTTTCTTCCGATCTCAAAAATATTTCTAGCACCGAATCAACCTCCATTTTTCCAGATGAGCCCTCGTGATTAGTATACAGTTTTCTTCGTGATCCTATACTCGGCCTTAAATCCTTCCCATCCTTATCGGTAAATTAATTACCCTGGTAATGTATTTTTTAATAATTTTTGCGAGCGATGTTCCTTTACGATAGTTGGCATTTTATTTTAGAAAATTTACTTTAGAAAATTCAACTACACACGATAAAGTTTGGAGTTTGGAGTTAAACAGACTCAACTGCTCGAATAACTTTCGTTTCGTATATAATATATATTCATGGAACTCGAGTCCCATAGAAGAAATGAGCCTACTATACCTAAAAGTTATGAGACAAAAGAATATACAAACGTACTGTGAAAGAAGCATTGCTCTGACCCAAGCTCTCCGACTACCTGATTTAATGAGGGTATGCAGACTCTGACATTTTTAACAATAACTCAATTTAAATATTTCGATATTTAGAATTTTCCTTATAGCAGTATATTTTAACAAATGATACATTCGAATTATGAAAAAAAATTATATCTCATTATTGCTCATACATCATCATCATTCCAGCGTTAAATTTCGGTTACGATCCAAACTTTCGCCTTGGAGTTGGGCTCTGCTTTCCGATTTTTTCTTCTCCACTTCGCAAGGTCTTCATCTTTGGTAGTCAGTCCATTAGCACGCATATCACCCTTTACGACGTCAAGCCAGCACTTTTTGAGTCATCCCCTCCATTTGTTCCCACGTAAGTACTTTGTATAACACCCACACGTAATAGATTTAGAAATCGCGCAATGCTGCAACTTCGCACTTCGCTATTGCGTAAACGTGTCCCATTGTCAAGTCAATTTAAATTGAAGGCATATGTTAATGAGCATGTAAATACGAATACACCCATTTTTATGACGTCATTTTTAAAAATCTCTGCCGGAGCTCATTCCATACCCTCTCCTTAGTTCTGGTCTATGTAGTTATTAAATAAATAAATATCATGGGACAATTCACAAGGAAAATGCTAGAAATTATAGTGCATGGATACAAAAGGATTGAGGGAGGGAGACCAAACAAAATATGAACAGCTTGTGTAAAAGATGATTTTAAAAAAATGGTGTGAATGTTGAGGTGACAAATAATAGACGAGAGTGGATAACGAGAATATGTTGTGCCGATCCCACCATTTAGGATAAGAGGGCAGAAAGAAGAAGACTGGGACAACTCACATAGCGCCATCTAGTCCCAAAGTTGCATAGCACTTGTATTATGGGTACTAGACAACTAAAAAAATAAGTATATATATATACTTTTTTTAAATAAATAAATACATATTATACATAAACACCCAAACTCGAGACGAAAAATGCACCCGTTATATGTCAACATCACTCTACCGTTATTAATCCGCGGCATTCGCGGCAGTCTTCATGTCCGTGACATTGCGGATAAATTGCAGGAGTGTCGGCTACGTTGGTACGGCCACGTTTTACGGCAACCGGATGATTACGTGGGAAACAAATGTCGGGCCATGCCGCCTCCGCCGGGCCCCGGCAGGAGGGGTAGACCCAAAAAGTGCTGGCTTGACGTCGTAAAGGGTGATGATATGCGTGCCAATGGGCTCTCTACCAGGGATACTGAAGACCGTGTGAAGTGGAGTAGAAAGAGTTGGAAAGCGGACCCCGGGCACCGAAACGGAAGTTTAGGTTGCAACCGGGATACTACGCTTAGATGATGATGATGCTGACTCTACCGTTATTAATCCCGGTTGTAACCCAAAATTCCGCGTCGGTGCCCGGAGTTCGCTTTCCGAATTTTTCTTCTCCACTTCGCACGATCTTCAGCATTCATCGTAATCAGTCCACTGGCACGCATATCACTCTTGACGACGTTTTTTCCCACATAAGAAGAATCCGGTTGCCGCAACACGTGGCCAGAGCAGCGAAGGCGACACTCCTGCAATTTATCTGCGATGTCACGGATATTCAGATACCCGATATAATATCAGATGTATAATTTTTATAAAAAAAAAAATTATAGCGGTGAAAACAATAAGTAAAACCTTGTTATTATTAATACATGAATCAGTGTACGTAGTTATGTTAAACATTTCTAATCTACCTGATAAAAGAATGTAAATACAGCGAAGTACTTTATTTACCTGAATGATTGTAATTTAACATATCTTATCTCTCATTTACATGAAAAAGGTGACATAGTTACATTTTACATTTGGGGTACAAGTGATTGGAATTTGGTACGGAATTGGTTCGAATGATATTAGTTTAACGGACGGGTCGAATCTGTTTTCTTTATAGTTTCCAGGCATTTTTCTTGTAGCTAGTATTTAGCAGACAGACCATGCTATAGTAGGTGGTCAACGTCGCCTATAGTCGTCTGCAACACCAGAGACATTGCCGACGCGCTGCCGTCCACTAACGAATTCTATAACGCCTTTTTTTTTTAAAAAGTCCATATCGTACTGCGATGGGAAAACCTTAGCTGGAAAAACAACCCCCCCTAGCTACGTGGTAGGGCCCCAAGTCCGTCTGGACAGCGAACACCTTTGGTTTTAGTGACCCAAGTTGCTGTACCCTTATGGGACAGCAGCGTGTTCGCGATGCCAGGCCGCCAGCCTGTCTGCTGACCTACAGCAATAAAATAAAACATACACTAAGAGCAAAACAAACTACCGTCATCCTTTAACTAAGCTATTCCATATACCTTCCCTCAGGACAAACATTGGCTCGAATTCACCGTTATCACGAATATGTAGTGAATATAACGATTTCTGCAGAAGGTTTCCCAACACTGATATTCACAATATGACACTCAATGTATTCTTTAAAATAATGTTTCAGAAATGATTGCATCAGTTTTAATTTGTTTTTGTTCGCTTTCTTACTGCCACTGTTTAATTAATTAATTAACAGAAATAAAAATAATATTTAATGCCAATTTTTATAGATTGTCATTTTCATCAGTATATAAATTTTCCTGTTTTTTTTGTGATTATTGTTATTAATGTTTGACTTATTTGATATTGCATTTTATAGATATAGTATTAAACAACTACTACGACGGCAAATGTTGTGTGCACCTATAATTGGCATACATATATGAATTTTATTATTGTAAATGTTGTGTAAATTGTATCTTATGTATGCTGTTGGTGTACCGTATTAAATAAAATAAAATAAATAAATAAATAAACTAATTGTGAATCATAAAATTACTACTCTTCCTGGGGCACTGTTACTGGCACGGTCGTACAAGGTCACTAACGAAGCCAGGCTGTTCCAGCCGGAATTTTTCACTTTTAACAATTCACACATTCTCCAGACCCAAGTTCTTTGTTTTTTGTATTATCTACATTTTATATTGATATAAAATATTTAACTTTGGCAGAAACCGTGACTATTCCTAATTTGGTACGTAAGGAACGAACTTTACATCGCTCCCCCTTTCAGTATACTGAGATTTAAGGGAGAACCGCAAGTGGAGCTCGTCGATAATGACGTGGAACGACCGTAGTTCTCCTACGGTCATTGCGGATAAGCTATTAGAGTCGCATGTACTGGTAAATAAATTATTTTATGTCAGCCAGCTTACTTACCATACCTTGGCCAAACCACGGCAAGATGTATACGAATGCCAAAACCACCATTATAAAGGACTACATAAATGTCAATGCTCATAACATGAACGAAGCTAAAAACCGTGTGAAAAAGGAAGAAATTGCACCAGAAATCATTTGAAACTATTAACGTTTTGAATTAGACAATGATATAACTAGCAAGCACAATGATATATAAGCGTTGATAAACAATTTTAAGTTTACAGTAAGTACATTGATTTGAATAAACTTTACAACCATCCGCTGCGACGCAATCAAAACACCGGCAACCGCGGTCATAAAAAAAAATAAAAAACGATATTATATATGCCAGTACTCATCTCGCATGATACGTTCACTCACACACGCATGTTATGGGATTACGTTAAGCTCGTTAACCATTACAAGATATAATATATAGCGCTGTTCTGAACATGAGAAAAAAATTAACACCCAGAAAAGTTTTCTAACATGTTGACCAGGTAATAAATAGGGCATAAATCTCCATTTCGATATGATTATATTCTCAAGTAAAGTTTAAAGTCGTAGGAGACTAAGAGCACCATCAAGATTATTTCCTCTCAAAAAAGTTTTCCTTCTATTTTTATATTTATTTTCTAGTCTTGCGATCTGAAGAGTGTACTCTTGACTTTGCAAATTTATACTGATTTACAGCGCTCCTATTATGTGTAAAGTGAAGACTCACATTACTAAATGCTCCTGACTCGATAAATGCGCCCTTAACGACCCTTGTATTTACAATTCGTATATTTTCCAAATTTTTTAATTGTATTAACTTATCTCTTAAGATAACGGTTGACAATATCGTTTTATTTTCTACCAGGTGGAAGAGTCACAAGCTCGTCTGGAGGGCAACTACCCCTGGTCTTTGAATATGCCACCATAACCTTATGTTGTGTTCCGGAATATGTGACCCAAGTTCCAGTTCTCCAACACGGACGGCAGCGTGTTAGCGGATCTTCAGGCAGAGTCTTCTTCCTCGGAGGTATTCTTATTGGGTCTGTTCCCAATAAAAGTCAAAGCCAGGTTCCAATATTCAATAACAAAAAATAAATAACAAAATGTGCTTATTACATTTATAAAATAATTTATAAAAAATTAAATGTGGTATAAAAAGATGCTAACAAAACTAGATAAATATTGATGAGACAAAGAGCTGTGTGAGCTAGACAGAAGATGTGCATGACGCGCGTCGTTTTAGAAAAGCCTGGTGACACTGCAGATATTTGTAGTCTATTTAATAATATATAAAAACATAGCGTCGCTTGGAGTGGACTGCATGGATGGATCGAACCTGCTCGCAGGTGGGAGCGGCCCGCCGGTCGGCATTCCTCACCTGACCCACATAGCTCTGCACAGGCCGCGCTCAGGTGACGTTTGTATTTACGCACAACTATCGATTATGTCAAAGCGTAGGCTGTTAAGTGATTAGTCTATACTAAACACTTAAAGGTATATCCTCTGAATTCTTGGTTGGATACCACCTTTTTTTATTCATCTTAGACTCGACTAGTATGATGATCTCTTTGAAAACTATCGTGATTTTTTTTCTGAGGAACAGGACAGGCTGACGATCCACTAAATAGTAATCAGAAACACAACACAAGGTTATTACGGCGGTTTATGTAAGCTCACGCTTTTGGAGCTATATTTTAATACGGCGCGTTTAGATTTTATTTCTTTTATTTATCTTGCAAAAAATTATTGAATACCGCATTTATGATTTACAACGTGAAACTAGAGGGGTATGTATTCCCATATACTACTGATTATCACCAAAGATATGGAGGGGGGTAAAAAATTGTTAAAAATAGATCACGTTGTATGGATACGTTTCCTAAAGACTAAAAAATTGTAACAGTACATTTCAAGTGAAACTTATAAGCTGAGAATTCAACGACTTCGTGACTCGCCTTGTCTGAAATCTGAATATGACCGATATACTCGTATTTCACGTAATTCGCTGTAAACGATTTAATATGGATTGTAATCGATTACACTGTTATATCACGTGTTGTGTAATCGGAGTCTGCTAGAATGCAATTTTTATAAAAAATATAATGCTATATTGCACGTTAGTTAATTTTTTTATCAGTGTTTCTAGCCTATAATATGAAGGCCACCAATCGCGTTCCTAATTTAAATTAATTCAGTTTCCTTTTATTTTGGGACGAAAGCCATATAACTAGGAAAATGATAGAAATGGGAGTGGATGAATACAGAAGGAGAGGTAGACCAAAACAAGATGGATGAATTGCGTAAAAAAATGATATGGCAAAAAAGGGTGTGAATATTGGGATGAAGGCTAACAGAGAGTGGGAAAGAGAGATCATGTTGTGCCGACCCTATATAATGTGGCAAAAAGGCAGGAAGAAGACACTTCTTATGTCGCGTTTGGAAAAAATATGAGAGTAAAAATCTTACAATGCAACATGATGAAGTTAGCAGATAACTGTATAGTATCTCAAGTGTTTCGTGTTGGTCTCTGTTCGATAACAACTCGTAACTATATTCATAGCAGTCTCAAAAATATTCCTAAATCTACTAAAACTAGTGCTGCCATCGAGTATCAAATGATACAAAACTATAAGTGAATTTATAGATTTGAGGTTAATTGTCGAATTGTATTATTTTATTCATGTAAATTATTTTTTATTCATTTACCATTTCTTTTACAAACAAAGAGTTGTTTCATACGGGTGAATTGTTTAAATATTTTTGTTCTGTTATGCCTTTTTAGTGTTACGCCAAAGAAGTATGACTTCTTACGTGCGTACATAAGTATACATACACTAGTTTTTTTTTATCAGTGTTTCCAAGCTATGAGGTAAAGGCAATCTCGTTCTTAATTTAATTTAATTACTACCTATTCTATAATTTTGCTTAGTCACAATATGTGGCGCGCATTCTTTAAACCTTTACTTCTGTGCAAGTCTATGTTCGGGGACTGAGAGAAGGAACGCAAACAATGCGGCTTAAATTACCGCTACAAAAACAAGAGGTTTAATGGTTTTGGGATCATGGGGTACGAGAAAAAACACGAGAGACGATGACGCCATCGACACTTTGGTCTACCTATATTTCATGGAAATCTTTCGAATACGTTATCTTACGAATAGAATTAAACTCGCTACAAGTTGAAGAATTTACAATTAATAAAACATTTCTTTCCTTATCTAATCTTATGTGAGTTCGTCACCAGATGTCCTCTCTTCTACTCTCTTCTGTTAGCCTTCATCTTAAAATCACACAGTCCATCTATTTTTTTTCCGAGAATGACCGGAGTAAGAATACTAACCCCTGCAGCCGGGGTAGGCCTTTCGTAAAAGGCATGACAACAGCATCCATCTCAGACATTCTTCCCTTTACATAATACGTCCATAACTATTCTATTACTTTTTGCGCCCTCCGTGGCGCGTTTGCTTTCACGTCTGCTTATCGCCGATTCGTTTTCCCCGAGTGTTTATGTATTATATTTATTTCAAAAAGCATACATATATTATTACAGTTATAGAGTATCCATAACACACATTCATTTAATGTCCTATGACCCCTAGATGGGGGAGAGCGCGTCCACAGTACTCTGTCATCGCGTTCTATCATGGGCTACGCGTTTTGCTTCAGACCACGTATGTAAGAGATCGGCACGGTTTTCTACTGTTTCGGTTTCTTAAATCGTAAAATTTCAAATTGTGAATTGTCACAGTAAATTTAAAATACAATTGAAACTTGTATAAATACATAAATAAATCTCGGATTAAATGCAATTTAGCAAACGATGTTTTCGCCCTTGACATTAGTAATAATACATTTTTATTAATTATATTTCTTTTATGTCCAAACCGGTTCGACCTAGCGCCACCTTGGTGTCTTCGTGGAAAAAACTAGACTTAAGACACTTTTTTAGCTTGAACTAACTACAATTGAGTCAGCAGTGTCATGTTCATGTCGTGCTTCATTATCAACCATAACGCTTTCACTTTCACGGCCCAACTTTGCTCATACGGGTTCTGGCATGTACATACTATGCCAGTCTCTTTTCTCTCAATTTATCAGTTCAAGTTCTACTTTTAGAGATACCCTCGTAAAGTTAAGACTCGCAAAATATGCTTGCTGAAGTGGCGACAGCGTGAACACGTATGTTACACGACCGGCAGCCGTAAGCTAGTCCTAGATTGGAGGCCGTCTTAGTAAACGTAGTGTACGACGCCCTCTAACCCAGTGGATGATGTTAAAAAGCGTTCTCTCCGTGCAGGGGCGGGGTAAGAATACAAACCCTTCGGCCGATGGCGACCTGTCGTAAAAAGCGACAAAACAACCCTAGCTCCGTGGTGACCCAAGCCTGTCTGGATGGCGACCAGCCTTGGTCTATAAGTATGCCGCCATAATAACTTTGTATTGTGTTTCGGCATTAGGTTTCTGTACCCCTATGGGACAGCAATGTTGGCAGTGCCCCTAGCGTCGCAAACATCCATAAGAGACTGCTTTTTACTATTAAGTGAGCCCTCAGCCTGTCTGCTGTTCCTCAACAATAAAAAAATGTCACCAGTAGCAGTTGGATGAGAGAAGCAGAGGATCGGGTTTTAGGCGTGATCTTGGGGAGGACTATGCCCAGTACAGATCGGATTTCTTTATATCTACTACCACTATACACTCAAGCACGAGGTGCTTTTCTGAAAATGGTAGGATAAAACACATAACTACCAAAAAAGTATAGCAAAGAGGTTAAAGACCTAAATACCGTTGTGATATCGTTTCACCAAATATAGGTGAGTCTTATTTAGTATGATCGTTTTGCAAAACAGTATAACTGTACATTCGACCGATTCGAGACGTGGTAGGACCTCGAACCATGTAAGAACGTGTGGTTTCGTTTATTAAAAAACTAGCTGACTCGACAAACATTGTTCTGCCACATTAATAAAATTCTCCGTACAGGGGCGAAGTAAGAATACTAACCCCTGCGGCCACCCTTATGTTAAGTACTGTCATTAGTTCCAGTACCCCAATGCGGGCAGCAGTGAGTTAGCGGTGCTTCTGGCAAGCATCTATAGGTGACAATAACTGCTTACTATTACAAGATAATTTTACTTTCTCGAAGATTATCGGAACATGTGGAATTTGAGGAATGCCTTAAGCGGTTCCCTCTTATCCCTACTTAACATTTAAGTGGGGCCAATGAACCTGGTAATATTATTTTTGATTAAAAACGCCGACTTGATATGATGCGAAGCCATTCTAATGAAATAAGAATAATATTTATTTTTATAGCTCAAATCGGCAGACAGTCAAACGGCTGTAGTAACAGTCGCCTATAGACATTTGCAACTTAGGGCTTGGTGCCCTAGTTAGGGTTATTAGTCGCCTTTTACGACAGGCCGCCTCGGTCGCAGGAGTATTTTTACACCGACCCTGCACGGGAAGACATATTAGTGACAGTCCGTACCACTGTTAGGCTCAAGGCCCTAGACGGAACGGACACTGGCCCTACCGATATCCAAGGATTGGTAGATTACGAACGTGACCTCGATTGCCATATTTCGTAATACGTAATACCTATATAACACGATTTTCCACGATACTAATTTTAATAAGAAGTCCTTCTATGGTCGTCGGTAACTAAGACTGTCCACTTAAATACTATCAGGTGGTACAAATGTTAAGAGAGAGGTTTCAAAATAAAATTATTCAACAATTAAAATGTTAAAAATATTTCTGGCGTGTTACAGAAACCGGTATTATACGTTTATTATTGCTGCAGAGAAAGCTGAAAGTTTCACCGTATTTGTCTTATTATATATTAACATTACATTGTTAATTAACACTTCAAACAGTTTTATTAATGATAAATTAAGGAAACTTTATTAATTAACGGATAGACAGTACAAGAATTTTACTGTCGCCGATTCTTAAATTGAGATAGCATATATACTGCTGATATATAAGCGATGGTCGGTAGCCAAGCCGAATGAGACGCCATCTCATCTGCGAGACGGTAATGTCTATGTCTATAACGTGGCAGACAGGGAACGAGAGCGAGCTTGCTCCCTTTCCACCCACACGTCGCTGGAGGTTGACCTTCGACCACTGTAGTGCCCGTTAGAGGGCGCGGCCTTTCCCTATGCCTAAAGTATATGCAAAGTAGTACTTTTAAGTAAAAGTACTAAGGACCGTAGAGTAAAATGTCCGCGGTTCGCGCGCACGTCCCCTACGTGACAACGTAGATGGCAGAGGCTAGCGCCAGTCTGGGCCGCGGTCAGGTCACGTCCTGCGAACCTAGCAAACCAGGCGTCTGAAGGAACATCAGGATTGTTTTATTAGGCATACCAGCCACACGTTGGGCTCATTACACAGGGAGCTAATTCCAGAAAAGTGTTTTCAACAGCAAAAAATATGGTCTGTGAATATATCTAGAATATTCAAGTTTAAGTGTCTTATGTCTAAGCTTCCTGCATTATTTGAGGTACACTAGCTTCTAGACAAGGTCAAGTTGAACTGTAAAGGTTTTGATGAAACCCCTCCCATGCCTTTCAATGTATATTTTCATCCATCAAATATATACGTAATAATTGTGTATATATTTCCATAATTATCAATGTCTTTATCAAATGATAAAAGATAATAAGTTGTGACAGGTTATTTTGGCGCCATTACTACGTGACTGATAACATTCAATTGCATTCTATCACAATTCAATCTAGTTGTTCTTTTATTATTAAGACGTGAATGTTATTTAGTACATATGTACTTGATAGCCAAGTACCAACGGTGAAGGAAAATATCGTGACGAAATTTGCTCCATGAGTTCACCGTTATGTTTAACTCGCCAAAATGGACAAGCGTGGCATTGGTATACTGTCCGTCCTGTCTATGAGAGACCCGTGATCGGAACGCCTGCAATTGTCACAGATTCGATTCTTGTCCCGAATTTGATCGTTTATGTTTCATCATTTTTCAGCCGGAAGACGCCCACTGCTGGACAAAGGCCTCCCCCAAAGATCTCCACGATGATCGGTCCTGCGCTGCCCTCATCCAACCTATCCCGGCGATCTTGACCAGATCATCGGTCCATCTTGTGGGGGGCCTACCAACACTGCGTCTTCCGGTACGCGGTCGCCATTCGAGGACTTTTATGTTTAATATGTATTTATTTACAAAACTATATAAGTAGCATATCAGATGTCTAGTATCCGTAACACAAACCCTCTGCTATTTATTTATTTGAAATTGATCTCACAAAGTTCTTATAATAATATAAACGTAAACGTAATATGTCTAACTGAAACATTTATAGAAAAAGGTGAAGAACATTTAAGCTTGCTGGATATGGTCTAGCAAGTTAACAAAATCAACAAAAAGTCTTAAGATTAGTGGTAACCATAAAATATACTTACGGTACAAATACTATAAGAATAAATCATCAAATACTCAAAAGCATTTGAAACAATACTCTTAACTTTTGAGAAGATGCGTTAATAACTCTATCAGATTATCAAACGAGCGTGAAATAAGCAATTAAATAATAAATGTAAAACAGCGTGGTCCCTTATTAAAGAAGAAACGGACAATTTAAAAAATAGCTAATGTATTTCTTTTATATCTACACCTAGCGGGGAGGTTATAGGTGAGCCTAAACAAATCGCCCATGTTTTTAATAACTATTGGATTGATGTCACCAATAGAAAAAATAAAGTTAACATATAATAAGTAAGTGGCATTGCAATAAGTTTCTCAAGGTCCTTGCAAATATTTAAACATATAATTAAATATTTAAAAAATACACAAGCAGTCGGTTATGATGAAGTTGCAACCAAAGTTACAAAATCTTGTGCACTTCAGTTGTCCTTACCCGTCTCGTGAATTGGTAATTTGCTGAAGGTAAATTCCCTAATGCTTTAAAAACAACCATTATTTAAAAAACGTGAAAGAAATAATGTTGATAACTACAGGCCAATTACTCTTATACCATTTTCTTTTTAATCTTTGAAGTAGCTATGAAAAGACGTCTTTTGCAATCTATACTACTATCACAAAGTAGATAATATCTACTATTATAAAGAGGAAAGATTTGATTGTTTGTTTGTTTGTTTGCATTGAATAGGGTCCGAAACTACCGAACCGATTTAAAAAATTATTTCACTATTGGGAAGCTACACTATCCCCCGGTGACATAGGCTATATTATATTTTCAAAAAAATTAGGGATCCGTACTAAAACTCCAAACATGTAACACAAGGTGTAAAAAAATTCCTAAAATAAGTATTCTTTACATCACGTGCGCTGCGAAAACTATTGATGATAGAATAAAATAATGTATTACAACTTTGCAGCATACATCATTATTTACAAAAAATGTCGCGACAGCATATGTCTATAAAAACGGAATATTAAAGAAGGCACAATATGGTTTTCAAAAAAAAAGGAAATCTACTGAAATGGCTTGTTTTGATTTGGTAAAAACTATTGTAAATAAAATTAATGACAAAAATTGTTTGCGTTACTTTTTTTGATATGTCTAAAGCGTTTGATTTTGTTTCTCATGAACTAACTACTATTAGATAAATTGGAAAATTAGGGTATACGCGGTCTTACTTTGAAATGGTTTACATCTTACTTAAATAATAGAAAACAATACGTAGAAATTTTATAATATAAATAATCATCTAATAGGCGTTCAATCCAGTATAGTTATGGTGTGCCACAAGCTAGTGTCCTCGGGCCGCTACTTTTCCTTAATACATCAATGAATTACCCGATTCAATTATAAATAAATGCATATTATTCGCTAACGATATATGTATTTGTAATTACAACATCCCCTTCTAATTCTAACTTTAATGATTATATGTATAAATGACATTAATAACTTTATAACATCAATAATTAGGTGGCTTGAGTATAATAATCTTAATATTAATTTATCAAAAATAAAATTAATTCAGTTCGGTACACCGCCAAGTAAAGATATGATCTTAAATATAAAATATAAAAATGAACCTATATATGTTTAGGTATAGTTTTTGACAATTATCTTATCATGGAAGCCTCAAATAAATAATGTTTGTAATAAATTAAATAAATTTGTAAATGTTTTGCAAACTCTGAGGAAAACTTCATCGCAAAATACGGCTTTGATGGCTTATCATGGCGCATGTGTCGTCCAGTCTGCGATATGGACTACTACTTTGGAGAATATGAGAAAGCTTTCATTGTGCGAAAGAAATGTAAGGGCTCTATATGAAAGAAATTATAATAGCGTTCTTGTAAGAGCGTTTTTACTAAACTGAAGCTGTTAACTCTGCCACGTATTTTAGAATGTGCGAAATATGTTAAAGCGCATCCCGAATAGTTTCCCAGGTTCCTGACCCTTATCGGGTAGCAGCATGTGCGCGGTGCCCCTAACATCGCAAACATCTATAGGCGACGGTAATTGCTTACTATTAAGTGGGATGTCACGTTTGTTTTATGCCTTTGGTGTTTGTTTCAAACGTCCATAGGTGACGGTGACCACCTACTACCGGGTGTGGCGTTTATGTACTGAACTCGAGCTATGAAGATAATGGGTTATTAACCATGAGGTGAGTGCAAAGACTGAACTATGTCAAGCGAAATATCTTAAGTCTTATGAGTAGCTATATTACTTAAAGCGATTTTAAATCAGGTTCCTGATAAAATACGTAACAATGACGACGTATGACAAATATGTTATCCTGTAATCCTTAGATAAAATTATCTTCAGATAGCATCATTACGCCAATTAGAATATTTTAATAGTATTGTGGAAGGCTGAGCCGGCAAACGTTATTGACATATAAATTTAAAAAAATCGCTACAAAAAGTAGGAAAGATTAAATGAGATACATGTCGCTAAGATTATATGTTTATAAGGCAATTCATACTAATATTATAAATATGAAAGTATCTTTGTTACATTTTCACGCCTAAGCCGCTGAACCAATTTTGATGAATGGCATAGGCTACTTTGTTTTTTAATTTATACAGCAGAACGTTTACCGGCTCAGTTAGTGTAAAACAAATACATTTTTTTATTGCTGTAAGACAGCAAACAGGCTGACGGCCCGCTCAGAATTTAGCAGTTACCGTCGCCTATGGTTGCTTGCAACGCCAGTGGAACTTGGATCACTAATGCCGGATCACAACACAAAGTTATTATGGCGGCATACTTAAGACCAATGGTGGTCGCCATCCAGACGGGCTTGGGGCCCTACCACGAAGCTAGGGTGGGTTGATTTGTCGCCTTTTACGACAGGCTGACCCCGGCCGCAGAGGTCGGTGTTCTTTCTCAGCTCCTGCACGGATAATTATTACACGGATACATTATTATATCAAACTACATTATGTACTTCAGTGGTCAACTCGTGTACAAAGGAAACCTAACCTAATTTAAACTTGAGCATACCACCTCTGCGAACTGATTAAAAGTAAGGTCACTTTGCTTGTCTTATCTTTAGGAATGTTAATACGACACGTTAAATGCCTTTTGTCCCATAATCTTGTGTACACACGGGGTTCTTTATTACCTACACAGCTCACGTATGACAACGATTTGAGGCTCTTTAGGAGCTTGGTTTAATAATAAAACTTGTTTTGTCATTAATAAAGGTTTTATACATGTTCTGGATATTTGGTCATGTGGTCCAAGCCATAAATTAAAACGATGATATCCCATCATTACTACTTACTTTTTTTATTGCTGAGGAACAGCAAACAGGTTGATGGTCCACTTGAGAGTAAGTTATATAATAGCCGTCTATAGATGTTTGCGACGCTAATGCCGGAACAAAACACAAGGATATTACGGCAGGCATACTAATAGGCAGACATATTTTTATCCGTGCAGGGGCGGAGAAAGAATACTAACCTCTGCGGCCAGGGTCGGCCAGGGTCGTAAAAGGCGACAAAATAACCCACCCTAGCTACGTGGTAGGGCCTCAAGCACGTTTGGATAGCGACCACCTTTGGTCTTAAGTATACCGCCATAATAACCTTGTGTTGTGTTCCGGCGTTAGTGACCCAAGTTCCTGTACCCTTATGGGACAGCAGCGTGTTCGCGATGCCACTGGCGTTGCAAACACCCATAGGCGACGGTTACTGCTAAATTATAAGCAGGCCGTCAGCCTGTCTTCTATCCTACAGCGATTAAAAAAAATAGACCAAGGGAGTCGCAATCGACACGGGTTTAGGGTCCTACCAAGTTGCTAGGGTCTTTAATCACCCCTGCACGGAGATAAGACAGAGTGAAAACGCACCGTTCTGTTTGTTTGAAAAGTTTTGACTCGCTGTAAATGACATTTATTATAGACATAATTTTATTGACCGTCATTATGGAGATTTTAAATTCCGAACTGTTAAATGTAAATCTATACAAATAATCTATACATCTATACAAATAAATAAAATAGGAGGGTCTGTTTGTAATATTAAAATCACCGCTTTTTACTAAGTGCGTTAGGATGTATACACGGTACATATACCAAAACAACATTTTTTACAATTTTTGTCTGTCTGTCTGTCTGTCTGTTTGTTCCGGCTAATCTCTGAAATGGCTGCACCGATTTTGACGGGACTTTCACTGGCAGATAACTTATGTATCAAGGAGTAACTTAGACTATTTTATTTAAGATAAAAAAATTAGTTTTTGTTAAAAATGATGTTTCGGAAATTTACTACCAATTTAAGTTGACCTCAGATTTATATCATCGATCATATGAAATAGGGTTCAGCTTAGGCTGGAGTTAATAGGTTGAATTTCCAATTTAAATTGATCTCAAATATCCAAAAAATGCTGCTTAAAGTCACTATTCCACGCGGACGGAGTCGCGGGCACAGCTAGTTTAAAATATGTGTTTGCCTAGTAAAAGTTCTGTAAGCAAATGAACTCGCCGATATATTTTAATGGAATAAAACAAATCTAAGATTAGGTTTACCTTTGCTTATTATTAACTAAAAGTTATTAGCGATATTATTTATTTCGACAATAAATATTACCAAGCAGTTTGGTTGTCAAAACAAGGAAAATGCTAGAAATGAGATTGGATAAAAAAGGAGGAGGAGGAGGATCAAAGAAAAGATAAGATTGCATAAAAAATTATATGGCGAAAAAAGGTGTGAACGTTTAGATGAGGACTAATAAAGCAGGGGACCATGTGCCGCACCCACATCGTTTGGAATAAGGGCAGGAAGAAGTATTACCGAGCGGTTATTTCTTACTTAATTGTTGGTTTGAGGCGTCATGTTCAAAAAAGGGATGTGTAATGGAATACCTACAATTAATACGCGCAAACGTTTTACATGTGAAAATGTTCAACAGGCTGTTTTTTAGGCAGCTTACTATTGTAAAGTATGTTTTATTCTGAATATGCAGCGTTTGTTTATCAATAAATAGTAAATTTCATCAACACTTGTTACATTACTTGGGTAATTGATATCGTCTTTCAAAACGATTACGACTGTATTACTTTAATGAATCGATAAAATTAGTCTTTAATTATGGAAAAGTGAATAATTCAAACAACCGTCATTTCACGTATTTTTAAGAAGAATGTTGAATCTGATAATAGACAGGTGGTACAAGGGCAAATACACCTAAAAAGCGATGGAAAGAATGTCTAATGCTCATGCATTAGCAGCATTATAAGGGTCCTAAGACCCTTCTAAAAGTGACAAATAAAGAATGCCAGAATATAATAAAATGGAAGAAAGACATATTGTGCCGACCCCAAATGATTGGAACAAGGCCAAGCTAATGATGATTCACTGCTAAACATTTAGACGAATATGTATGTACCCGATTGGGTTGTTGCAAGTTTAGATAGTACGTTGTAGTTATGTACCTATAGGATATATATTTTTACTAGTTGACCAGGCAAACGTCGTTCTGGCATATGAATTTAAAAAAATGTAGCCTATGTCCTTTTCCAAGGTCCATTCTATGACTAAACCCAAATTCATCAAAATTGGTTCAGGGGTTTAGGCATAACAAACAAATAAACTCACTTTCGCATTTATAATATTAGTTAAGACTAGCTGTGCCCGCGACTCCGTCCGCGTGTTTTGGATAAATCATATGGTTTATTTTGGATTACAAACCCTATAAACCCTAAAATATAAATAAAATATGCATACAGTCAGTATTATCGAATGCAACTGTTACGCCATCAATCATATATAATCAAAGGATTGATGATATAAATCTGAGGTCAACTTAAATTGGATTTTAAAATTTCCGAAACTTATAATTTTTACTACGGTAAAAATGCCACGAAGTGTCGGTCAGCAGTTTCCGACGTGGCGTCAATGTGTTTAGTGAATCAGCGCGAAATTTAAATGCAGTTAAGTTGACCAGCCAAATATTGTCGTGTGTTTTATACATATCAGCACAAAGTAGTTAGCAGTTATACTGAGATAATATGTGCACGGAACAGGCTTTTGTATTATGCAATGCGCGCTTGTTGAACATCGGCTATCGTAATTTTTAGTTTGCAATAACTGGCGTATTCGAAGCAGTCTTAACAATAAAAAAAAAAAAACATTTTCGTCTTCATTTTTTCTGTTGCATGTCCATTATTTATCAGATCCAAAACTTGCATTTTGGGGCAGTTCAGTAAGGTCACTTGAATAAGGTCACATGGCATAACATGAGCGCCCTTTAGCATCAATGTTTCGGTGCATCTTCATTTTTGACCAAGAAAAAATCTAGAATAAATATACCGGTTTACGTCACACAGCCCTATCTAGTTCAAAAGTATCAGAGCACTTGATTTACGAGTTTTTTTATTGCCGAGCAACCACCGTCGCCTGTGGACGGACCGCAAACACGTTGCTATCAACATACAGTAACATGGGTCAGTAATGATGGAACACAACGTTATTATGGTGGCTTAATACCAGGGATGATCCAGACAGGATTGGGACTCTATCACGTAACTAGGGTTGTTTTATCGCCTTTTACAACAGGCCGCAGGGGTTAGTATTCTTACTCCACCCCTGTACGAAGAAAAACTAATACAAGGGTACTAGACAACTTATATACCTACTAATCATTTTTTTTAAAATAAATACATACTATACATAAACACCCAAAATCAGGACGGGAATGAATATGTTACGTCACGGATGTTGTCATTAGAAATGTCTAAATGTTGTCAGAGGATCGGCTTCTAACCCCGAACGGATAAACCGAAATGCCTTTCTTTCGTCTGCAGTAAATTGGCAAAATGAATAATTTAGTCACCTGTCGCGACTCTATATAAAACTTTCTCGTGAGAAAGGGCTCTTTCTCTAGCATTTGCTATAGAGGTAGGAAGTTAATAATAACATGCTATAATGTCACTGGGAAAGGACGGTAAGCCTCAGTATATGGTCCAAAGCGGGCACTTAAAGTTGACCTCCGTATACAAGTTTCCTCACGCTGTTTTTCCTCACCATCGGCACATGACATTCAAGTTAAGCGATGTAAGCCATCGTTGGATTCGAACCGAGGCTAACACGTCATCATCATTTCAGCCGAAAGACGCCCACTGCTGGACAAAGGCCTCCCCCAAAGATCTCCACGACGATCGGTCCTGAGCTGCCCTCATCCAACCTATTCCGGCAATCTTGACCCGATCATCGGTCCATCTTGTGGGGGGCCAACCAACATTGCGTCTTCCAGTACGCGGTCGCCATTCGAGGACTTTTCTCCCCCAACGGCCATCTGTCCTTCGCGCTATGTGCCCAGCCCACTGCCACTTCAGTTTTGCAATCATCACGTACTCCAAAATAATAGACTTCAGGAATAATAAACTAATTTTATTAATTTCCTTCTGCGATCCTAGGGTTAAATCCCAGTTGCGTCGTAAGCAATTACGATGCGGTGCTATGGGGGCAATTCCAGTAAATATACATTTCATCATCATCATCCCAGCGTTATGTACCGGTTGCAACCCAAACTTTCGTTTCGGTGCCCGGGGTCCGCTTTCAGACTTTATCTACTCCACTTCGCACGATCTTCAGCATCCCTGGTAGTGAGCCCATTGGCACGCATATCACCCCTTACGACGTCATGCCAGCACTTTTTGGGTCCAGTAAATATACATTTATAATAATTTAAATGATAATACAAAAAAATTAATTAGTATTATGTATTATCGTATATTGTAGTCCGAAAAAAAATAGGTAAAGTTTTTTAAAGCGAACAAATACAAAAATAATGTTGTACTAAAGATATATTTTATATTGTACTAAAATATTATTGTACTAAAGTTATGATGCATCAATAGAGCCTGTTTCTTTGGAAATACCCACTTGCGACGCGTAAAAAACTCCCCGAAACGAAAAAAAAACTTTAAAACTAGTGACGTACCTTTACGCGACTTCCAATACAGCTTCCTCAAGTAATAAGCGACTGCAACAAGAATTAAAGCGGCAATAAAAGCACCAATTGCCGCACCAGCCACACTTCCACCACCATAACAGGCCTCTTGACCATACACATACGGCAAAAGAACCGTCACCAAAAAAAAAATTCTCAAACTAACACCCATTTTGTTTTCCACTTTAGTTAAACATCACTATGGCACATGAATGGTTTTAATAAATTTAGTCTTAAAAAACTGTCACATTCCTATACTGTGATATTATGTAAATTCAAATACGGAATGTATTTGAAACTTTTTGCGGTAAACGAAACGTGCACCCCTCAGAACGACGCGGTCAACTGTGTACGCGATGCGAATGTGAACATTATGACCACAAACGAATCGTACGCAGAGCGCACAGCGTATTCGGCTGTATTGCTGTGTTGCCAGAACTACTTTTCTAAATAACGAGATCTCATAGAAAAGAGCATGTACACTGCCTGCCACTTGATTATGGAATCACATTTTTTTTAACTTTAATTAAGTATATCTCAACTAAAGTTCAGAAAAAAATATTTTTTTGCACAACCAAATTTCAAGGTGTTCGCTTTATTTTCCTGAAGAAATAAGAAAAGTGTGGTGTTTCAACACCAAAGAAGAAACGTATTTAAAGAGGAGATGTAAAAGTTAAAGAAAAACACAGGCAACAAAACTACAGGGCTGAATGGAAGAGGGAGCCGAAATTTTGTAATCCAATTGACGAATTGGCTGAGATAGATAATCCAGTTGCCTCAATTTGAT
This sequence comes from Malacosoma neustria, assembly GCA_963693495.1. Classification (NCBI taxonomy): domain Eukaryota; kingdom Metazoa; phylum Arthropoda; class Insecta; order Lepidoptera; family Lasiocampidae; genus Malacosoma; species Malacosoma neustria. The sequence continues at coordinate 6,123,443 of OY856397.1, forward strand.
TATTTTGTAAAAATTATTAGTACCTATTAAAACAAAATTACACTAAAAAATGCTACCTATTTTATTTCCATTCAAACAAAATCGACGAAAACAGAAACGTAGTATAATTTTAGTCAAGTAGTATATTTTTAATTTCCATAGACAATAATTTTCCAAGGGTCCGAATCCAACCCTGGTTAGGAGTAAGTAATAAGCAGTGTCTCCATATACACGGTAATTACCGTAGATGCACCGTAATTTGGCCTTAATCTACCGTCAAGGTAATATGGGATTACCGTGTCATAAGTCACCGTAATATCATTACAATTAAGTTATCAATAATTACTGATCACATACTGCTAAAACAAATCTGTCAACTTAAAATCTTTCGTAATAGCAACACTGCTCTTTCTTGCTTGGAATCCCCGAACATAATCTACTTCCTCATACTCAAACTATCAAACTTTGGCAAACTATTTTAGATCTTATTTAAGCATTCAGGAAGGAGTGAAATGTAATTATCAAAATCCTAAGTGTGATGAATAAATGACGTTGTGTTTTCTAGAATACGCATATACAAACAGAAATAAATTATAAGTCTTAAAGGTTTTTTCGGTTTTAAGTTTAATATTTGTTTTAATAATGTGTGTGAGTGAATTGTGTTACTACTTACTAGTAGCTTAATATCGGTTCAATGAAACTGAAAGTTCTGATAGCGACACAAGACCAACTTGTTCTATCAAAACCGCTAGAATTGGAATGAAAAGGAAGCATTTTAAATAAAAGTTTAAAGTTGAATGGTGTAAACTGAAAAAAGTTTCTACACGGCTTAAAAAAATTCCAAGGATGAGTTTATAGCAATTTGTTCACTTTGTAACTCATGTATCAGTTCGGAAATGAGCGTTCTTATAAGACATGATGTTTTTTATTCGTTGAAAAATGACACGGTAATTTACACGGTACACTTTTGGCTGATCCACCGTATTTTTTTTTCAAAAACACGGTAATTTCACCCTTGCAACACGGTAATTCTCAATTTACATAAGGAGACACTGGTAATAAATAAGTATATTTTAGAAATTGGCAACCCAGACCGGTATTCACAGCGTTCGGTTTTCCAGACTTTTCTCCACTTTACGTGTTTTCTAATTAAATATTGGAGTTTATGCGCAAATAATTTCATAATTTGTGTTGTAAGTGTTATAAAACCGAAATGGAGAACGATATATTGGATTCACTAAATGATTTGGGGTAAGATTTGTACATTTTAGTTTAGGGTTATGTTTCGTGTTTAAACTTTTATTATTTAAAATAATTAATTTCTGGTAATAAGTGATTTATCAGAGGTGCTTACCGTGTTTAGTGTTGTGGATATAAATCAGATTAATTAGGACTAGTTTTCACTTAACTATAAAATATTATACATGTATATATTTAACTATATATATAAAATATATTGGTTGTTTGTTCCCGGTTTAGGACAAATATATTACATTATGGGAAAAAAGTATACATACCGGCAGGAAATAAATGTTATTTGGTTTGCCTTTTAGAAGTGTAGAGTAACGTATGGTTCTCACTTTAATAAAAATTTGGCAAATATACAAAATGAAATACATTTTTGTGTTGTGGAGATGTGTTAAGAGATACAAAACGAAAATAAGAGATACAAAGGGGTACAGGAACCTGCGTCACTAATGTCGGACCACAACACAAGGTTATTATGGTGGTATACTTTAGACCAGGTGGTTGCCAGCGCAATGGGCTTGAGGTCCTACCACATAGCTAAGGTTGTTTTCTCGCCTTTTACGACAGGCCGAAACTGGCCGCAAAGTTCAGTATTCTTTCTCCGCCCCTACACAGATAAAAATGGTCCTGTTACTTTGCTTGCCTTTGTTTTGTAACAGACAACAAATATTATTGGTAACTTAAAAAGCAAGGGAGTCGTTTATTTTTTTATAGGGCTATAAACTATAGTCAGATGTACTATAGTTGCTTGAAAGTAAATAGGACATTAATATTAGTAATTAAATTTTAATTGTATGTATTTTCTATGAATGACGTAATATTTTAATGGATGATGCAGTTATGTATATATTTTTTTGTATTGCTGTGGGACAGTGGACCGGCTGATGGCCAGCTTAGAATTTAGCAGTTACCGTCGCCTATGGGCATTTGTTACACCAATGGCATCGCAAACACGGCTGCTGTCCCATAAGGGTACAGGAACTTGGGTCACTAATGCCGGAACACAACACAAGGTTATTATGGCTGCATACTTGAGACCAAAGGTGGTGTATTTCTTTTAAATCAAAATTTCTGTAATTTTTATTAACCGTTTTTATTTAATCTGCATATGATGAGCCTTTATAATATATTTATAATACATTTTAAAACAAGATATATTCTGTACTATTTCTCTGACTGGCAGCCCGCTTAACCCTTTGCACTCAAAAGGTGACTATCATTTACAAAATATGATGAGTGATAATCACCTCGAGTGCAATGGTGCTCCACCAACACCATGCTTTCTTCACAGAGATGTGTGTTCAAGTAGAATCGAGAATTGTTTAAATTCCCTATTCGGTCCACTACAATTCTTTTTTATTAAATGGCAGAACAACATTGCTGGGTCAACTAATATATTTATAATGGATATCACATTCTAGATATGAAGGTCCACTTCTTGACGAGGCAGTTTTGGCAAAAGCCCTTGAGGGAGGCCCCAAGTCCCTAGACTACACCAAACTGGTACACATTTTGGCTGAAGAGGTGAAATCTCTATGTAAACTTGAAGAATCGGTCAGTATGATGAACGATCCAGACGAGTCAAGTTCATTCCTGTTAGAGTTGAGTTCCTTTCTGAAGGAGCTTGGATGTCCGTACAAAAAACTGGTTACTGGTAAGTTCTCTCTTTATTTATTTTTTTATAATTGTTAACACTAAGTTTAACACTTTGGCTGCTATTTGTATAAAAGGGGGTTAATATTTTTTTGTCATGGTGCCAACTAAAGTCATTGTCAACATGGGTATAATCCTCTAATGTTAATTCTCCACAGTGAGGTAGAAGTCCCTGACAGTTTTTTTTTAAATATATTTATAAAGTATTCTTAAGGATTACTTTCTTCATTAGTAAAGGAGTTATAATAGCAAAAACAGGTTGCGATTTTTATGAGTTCCTATGACATTCACCCCTGTATAGTCCAATGTATTATTTCAATTAGATATATCGAGTAGAAGGAGACTCAGACCCTATAATACACTTATAACTAGAACTTCATTTGCTAGTAAACAATACTCAGTATTCAGCTCATATTTATATAACAAAGTTGATAAAGAAATTCACATAGCAACATTAAATAAATTTGAAATTAAAAATAAAATAAAATCATGGTTATTAAAAATGGACTATTCAGACACAGAAAACTTTATTCATATTGGAGAATAATACATGTTTATGCTAGCTAGAAAAATTCACACCTACACATACGCACACGCGCATACATACATACACACACAAACACACACACACACAAACACACACACACACAAACACACACACACACAAACACGTGCGCGCACAAACACTTCCTCACACTCGCGCATAATAACTCACGTTGTAAAATATATAATATTCATTTATGCAGAATCATTTAATTAAAAATGGAAGAATAAACTTGCCCCAGAGATACAGATAGATCTAGCTCTGGAGCAAGTGGAATCAATTATTTTATTTTATCTACTTTTAGTCATTTTATTTAAGTTTGTAGTATTTAAGTTTCACAGTCATAATGTTTAATTTAATTTTAATTAATTTAATTTAAAGTACAATAATCTATTGCTATTTTTATCTTAATTAATTGTAACTTGTAATTGATGTTGTATTTTATATTGTCAATATTTTGTTGTTGTAGAATAAATTATTATTATTATTAATGTGACAGAAATTTATTGAATTTTTCAATATATAAGTATCATAGTACTAAAAAAATATATTGACATATTGCCAATACTTATTAAGTGCCATCTACAGAAAAGAAATAACTAAGTCTTTAATTCCCAATCACATAATTTCCTCTATCTCTAATTTTCGAGTGCCTATTGGTTAAGGTCTCCAGCTATTCAACGCTTAAAAATGGTAGCAGCTTTCAACTTTCACTCATCGTTCTAATGCTTATTTTGCCTGTAGCTACCCCCTTTTGCCATCTCTAAGATATCAATTTCTACTTCATGTCTATTTTTGATATTTCGTTATAAATATATTTATTAGCCAATCACAATGTAGCATTAATCTTCGGCTAGCATTGAAATGCTAAACAAAGGGAAAAAAGTCTTGTGAACATGAAACAAACCATATTTTTTTAAATTTTATTTTTATCAATTACTATATTTTTGAAATTAGGCATTCATCTTTATATATACTATTTTCGTTTATTCAGGACACATGTCGTCTCGTCTCCAATCAAGAGAAGACCGTATCCTCCTTCTGGATTATCTCATATCAGAGCTAATGGCTGCTAGAATGGTAAATGTAGATTGTCCAAAGGAGAAACAAGGATCCGGAATGGAGATTGTTGTGGTATGACTTTTCACATATATCTTCTAAAGTGTTGACTTCTAATTAAATATCACATATAATTTTGAGTATAGTGACAGTAAAAATTCAACACACCTATGACAACCTCTGTTGGAGCAATGGTGTGAATCATCATAGTCTATGTATTTATTTACGCATATGTATCATCCGTATAGGGGCAGAGAAAGAATACTGACCTCTGCGGCTGGGGTCAGCCTGTCGTAAAAGGCGACAAAACAACCCACCCTAAGCTATGTGATAGGGCCACAAGTCCACCTGAATAACGACCACGTTTGGTCTTAAGTATGTTGCCATAATAAATTTATGTTGTGTTCCGGCATTAGTGTCCTAGTTCCTGTACCCTTATGGTACAGCAGCTTGCTCGTGATGCCACTGGTGTTGCAAACACCCATAGGCAACGGTAACTGCTAAATTCTAAGTGGGTCGTCAGCCTGTTTGTTGACCTAAAGCAATAAAAAAAAGCTTATAATGTTTGCTTGTAACTATAGGGTATGTTGTTCACTTTTGCCGTCACGCGGCAAGCGCTGTATTAATAAAGGCAAATATGACCCATTTACACATAAGTAGTATATCGGTTATCTAGTACCCGTAACAAGCACTCTGCTGCTAACTATTGTACAAAATGGTACTGTATGAATCACCACAGTATTTACGAGTACATCTTATTGTGTCTGTTCTCTAGTGGTTTTTCTTGAGGAGAGGTACAACTATGGAATATAATACCAATTGTATTTTGCTTTAGAAAATTGAATTTTGATATGCAGTCAGGCCAAAAGATCAACATTAATCACTTGAAATTTCTTGTACACATAGAATGGATTTAATGAAAGATTATAATGCGGTAGCCTTCATGTCCGTGACATTGCGGGTAATAAACTGTAGTAGTGTCGCCTTCGTTGTTATGGCCACGTTTTACGGCAACCGGCTACGTACGTGGAGAACTAACGTCTAGCCACCGTCGGCCTCCAGCAGCAGGAGGAGTACACCTAAACAGCCTGACTTACGTCGTAAAGGGTGATATGCGTGCCAATAGAATGACTACCAGGGATGCCGCAGACCATGCAAAGTGGAGAAGAAAAAATTCAGAAAGCGGACCATGGCCACCAAAGCCGAAGTATGTGGGTTTCAACCGAAATTTAATGCTAAGATAATGATGATGAGTATATCAGCTGTCTAGTACCCATAACACAAGTTGTTTACTTTGGACCAGATGGCGCTGTGTGAATTATCCCAATATATTTATTTATATTTCTTTTATTTGCAGCAAGAGTCTCCGACAGCAAAAGATTTAAAGGAAATATTGATCGCACTGAAATTCAATAAACCTCCACCAAATATTACTGCTGAGATGTTGTTCTCAAAACTTGAATCCAAGTTAAAAGAAACTATAAACAAAGAAGGTGAGTTTAAGTGATGACTTATTTCACTATGTTCTTTTCATAAGCTTTTAATTCCTCATACTCTTACTTCGTAGTCTGACAATCACTCTAGGCCAGAGATTCCCAGAGCGGACGATATTAACCCCAAGAGATAGAGGAGATCTAAAAATCGACCCCTAATATTTTTTTTTTATCTTTGCAGTTTTAATGTTCTTTTTCCAAAAAATAAATACCTACTTAGCGGTCGATATCGACCCCAAGAGATCGACGAGATTTAAAATCGATTATCGACCGCTAATAATTTTAATTATCATAACTTAAAAAATTAATTCGAGTTAACAGCCGTATTTGGGCGACCACTGTGTCAACACGTGAGCGTAACAACGTCAACGACGCTTGTCGTTGACGTTGCTACGATCACGTTTAAATTCATTATACTATTCGCAAGGGGTTGATTACCCTTGAGCAGAGTCCGAATAATGCTTATCAAGCCACTCGTTCGCGTCTTTTGCATTTTTTTCGATCAAAAAATAATGCTTGATCGACACACGAAATTCTTTCTTATCCATCTTTTGACAAAGACACCAAAGTTGTTTGACACAAACAACAATAACTTGAGAACACATGGTCCAATTGTCATGAAATTTTGACACACCTTTTTATCCGTGCAGAGAAAGAATACTAACCTCTGCGGCTGGGGTCAGCCTGTCGTAAAAGGCGACAAAACAACCCACCCTAGCTACGTGGTAGGGCCCCAAGCCCGTCTGGATGGCGACCACCTTTGGTCTTAAGTATGCCGCCATATTAACCTTGTGTTGTGTTCCGGCATTAGTGATTCAAGTTTTATACGACAGCAGCGTGTTCACGATGCCCAAGGATGGCGCGGTGCTATCGAATGCTATAATAGATTTTGCATATGTGGCGCCATCTATATGTCAGTCCGGGAACTTTTTGATCAATGTAGTATACTAGGACAATTCAAACAGTGCCATTTAGCTTAGCACTGTGTTATGGATACTAGACAACTGATATGATACTTATATACATTTATTTACACGATTGTGTCACACAGATCATCAATTTAAGTAAATGAATTTAAATTATGGATTGAATGTATGTATGGCATTGCGATGTGTTTGTTAAAAACTGTCATAAATTCATAGGGGATCTTGTCGGAAAGCCGCTTTACAATAAAGCGCTGTCTGAGAAAGAGTGGAAGCAATTGGAGACTGCCTTCACCGAGATGTTTGAGGAGTATAGACTGAGACGGGAAACACTTATCACCAGGTTGGAGTGCACAATACAAAGTTTTGAGGTAAGTTTTGTCAATTATCCACGTTGTTAATGCAGAAATATTTTCAAGGATTTCACCAAAACTTTGATGAAATTTTTTTTATAACTGAGGAACAGTAGACAAGTTGACGGTAGCGATGGGTCATTGACGGTTTTTTCGTTAACGTTGATTAACATTTGTCTACTAGTTGATCAACTAGTTAAATTTGTCAACATTGAATATTTATAATGCTGTTACGTTCAATGAGTCTCTCTACATCTACTGACCTGATATTTGCTTATTTGATTCAGTGTATTAATGGAAAATGTTTGATTGATGCTTAGATGACCTTCATACTTTTTCTTCAGGCTACTGACACTGGTTCCACCAATATGTACGGTCATCCTTTTCTTTTAAAAAAATATTATTTCAAAAATCAACTCTTACCTATGCTACTTACAGTTCAAATTCGAGCATCGCTCATAATCTATGATGTTATTTTCAACATAAGTATCGAGTTAAACTCACTAAAGTCGTGTGCGAATTAAACTAGTTGATTCATATACAGTTAACATTGATACGTTGACATAAGGTCAACTGTTGAATCAACTAGTTCGTTGATTTAACGCCCATCGCTAGTTGACGGCCCACTTAATAATAAGCAGTTACCGTCGCCTATGGATATTTACGACGCTAGGAGCACCGCAAACACGCTGCTGTCCCATATGAGTACAAGAACCTGGGTCACTAATGCCGGAACGTAACCAGTTATTATGGCGATATACTTATAGACTAAGGATGGTTTCCATCCAGGTGGGCTCGGGACCCTACCACGTAACTAGGGTTGTTTTATCGCCTTTTACGACAGGCCGATTTCGGCCGCAGGGGTTAAACTTCTTACTCCAGCCCTGTACGGAGATACATATTTAATTTATGTCCATTTGTCCAAGGCGGATTGGCAGATTACATTTGCCGGTGGTGATTTTTTTTTATTGCTGTAGGACAGCAGACAGACTGACGGCCCGCTTAGAATTTAGCAGTTACCATCGCCTATGGGTGTTTGCAACGCCAGTGGCATCGCTAACACGCTGCTGACCCATAAAAGTAAAGAAACTTGGGTCACTAATGCCGGAACACAACAAGGTTATTATGGCGGCATACTTAAGACCAAAGGTGGTCGCCATCCAGACGGGCTTGAGGCCCTACCACGTAGATCTCGATAAACCGTTTAATATAAGTATTACATAATATTATAATATACTTGTTGGGAATGCCCTTTGCGTGAACATCTAAGTTATGAGCTGGAATGCACTACCGACAACTTATTGATTTTATTTATTTCGACAAAATGTAACATTATAATATATAAAACAAACAACTTCAATGCAGAAATAATATTAATAATTATAATATCTTAGTATGATATTCCAAATTTCCATGACGAAATTTTTCATCTGCATTTGTACTTTGTGTATGATGAAATATTTTCATACCCGGTTAGTGGTCATATGTTTAATATCAATTATACTATTATTACAGTGGTCAGATCGACTGAAGACGAAAAAAGACCTTATCCAGTCCACGTATCGTCCAAAACGGTCTCAGATGAAGGTCAAGCCGGATGTGAAACTGTCGGACTTTCTGGCAGCGAGAACGTCTTTATTACAAGTAGAGAAAACTTCAAGTGCAAGTGTCAGGAAAAATACACAGAGTGATGTGAACAAAGTTATTATGGGGCAGGTTTGTATATATATATATTGTGGAGGAACAGCATACAGGCTTACGGCCCACTTAATTGAGAGCAGTTACCGTCGGTTATAAATGTTTGCAAAGCCAACGGCACTGCAAACATGCAGCTGTTCCATATGGGTACAGGGAACATCTTATGCTGGAACACAACATAAGGTTATTATGGCGGCATACTTAAGACCAAGGGCGATCGCCATCCAGACAGGCTTGGGGCCCTACCGCGTAGCTAGGGTGGGTTGTTTTGTCGTCTATTACGACAGGCCAATGCCGGCCCCAGGGGTTAAATACTAATTCTTATTCCGCCCCTGCACGGTGAAAAATATTATTTATATATACTTCAAGTAAGCAATTTTTTTTATTACTGTGAAACAACAAACAGGCTGTCGCCTAACTTAATAGTAAATTAGCAGTCACCGTCGCCTATAGATAGCGCTAGTAGGGGCATCGCTAACACGCTGCCGTCTGCGTAGGAGAATTGGAACCTGAGTCACTTATGTTGGAACAACACATGGGGCTATTATGGTGGCATAATATATTTATACAATTATACCAGGAGTTATTGCAATCCAGCCGGGCTTGGGGCCCTAACATTTAGCTAGGGTTGTTAGGCGCTTTTACACACAGAAGTCTGTATTCTTATTCCACCCCTGCATGGGGATAAGTACTTTATTGAGACTTAGGATTCGGCTGTAATATTTATTTATTTACTACCAACTTTTGTCATAATAATTAATAAAATGTACATTTCAGGTGCCAGACAGGGGCGGAAGGCCTAATGAGCAACAGCCGCCACCACCGGAAATGCCATCGTGGCAGCAAAGATCAACACAGGTGAATGAAACCAGTTCAATTATTCGATTCTTGCATTAAGCATAGAACAATGAACCCTGAATGCCATGAAAAATTCTTGAAAAACTAATTACAATACAAATTTATGTAAACACAGTAGAACCTCTAAGCCGAAAACCTCCAAAACTCGAAAATAAAGTTGTGTTCCATTCAACCCTCTAAACCTTCGTTGCTCGAAATCTGAACCCTCTCTAAGTCGAAATAATTAGTTAGTCCCTGTATACAAATTCAGTACTTGTTTACCTTCTATAATTTGAAAAACATTTTAACAAAAAAATTAAACCGTCGAAGAAACTGAAAAGCAAAAAATAATAAATCTGCTTTTTATTAACCTTAATAACGAAGTTCTTAACCTAATGTAAGTATACCTAAGTAATTTTGAGTCGGCGCCAAACGAGCAAATTAAATAATGACGTTAAGCGTGATGCGCGGCGGCGGCGCAGCGTGACACGCCCCTTCGCCGGAAAATGTCGGGCGTTTACGAAGTTAATGTCAGCGAGACAGCAACCCGAACGGGCACACGTGAGCAGTGTTGCCAATTTAGCTCTATTTTCAATTAATCGGCTCTAAAAAAACAAGTTTAGTTCTTTAATTTTAAAATTTTAGCTCCATTCCAATACTTTCAAAAGAAGGAGAACACAATTGCATTTTGGTCTGAAGTTTTGCAGTACAAAAATGCGGCTGATAGTCATGATCAAACAAAGAAGTAGAGAGAAGAGAAGTAGAAAGAGAGAGAAACAAATTAAGAAATCGACTAAAAAACGACACCATCAATGCGATTTTAACTGTCAGATCAGGATTACGACGGTCAAAAAAATGCTGCCACAACTATGAAGTGCCAAAAGAGGACCTAAAAAAATTGGTACCATGGCAACTTATGTTTAGGAAAACTTAGCACCAAGCACAAGTAGATTAGAATTAGTGAATTTGACACACAATTTCGATAGTTCTGACGAGGAATAACCGTATTTTTAAATATCTTTTATTAATCTAACAAGTTATAATCATGTTTTTCTACATCAATAATTAAAATTTGAATTATACACTTTTTTTATAGCTTTTTTTTTTACAAATTTTGCTCTATTTTAGCTCTTTTTCGAAGTTTATCTAGCTCTCTTTAAAAAATTGAGTTGGCAACACTGCACGTGAGGGCACTGGCGCCGACTCAAAATTGCTTAGGTATACTTACATTAGTTTAAAAAATTAGTTATTAATGTTAATAAAATTAAGGTTTATTATTTTTTGTTAAAAAGTTTTTATTTTATAATTTTTTGTGGCTATAATCTACTAATTACTACATGCTTAAATAAATCAATTCTGTCAAAAGTAAAGCGTGGTCATAGATATAATCAATGAGTGAATAATCAATCATTCTCTTAATTTTAATTAAAATTCTTAATGATTTTTTTATCTATGTGCTATCCATGTGTATTGCACTAGGAAATCGTTTTAGTTGTCATAGGTTGGAATCCCAAGAAGATTTTATTTAATTCAAAACAAAAAATCTTGCATTTTTTTGTTGCTGTAGAACAGCAAACAAGCCGTTGGCCCGCTTAGAATTTAGCAGTTACCATCGCTTATGGCAGTTTGCAACGCCAGTGGCATCGCGAACACGCTGCTGTACCATAAGGGTACAGAAACTTGGGTCACTAACGCCGGAACACAACACAGTTATTATGGCGACATACTTAAGACCAAAGGTGGTCGCCATCCAGACGGGTTTGGGGCCCTACCACGTAGCTAGGGTTGTTTTGTCGCCTTATACGACAGGCCGACTCCCGGCCGCAGAGGTTAGTATTCTTTCTCCCCCCCTGCACGTGTGTCTAATTGTATTTTGGTTATGTTCAGGGTGGTGGGGGTCGCGGCGGTGCTTCGGACCGCGGAGGCAGGGGTGGCAGAGGGGGAGGCAGGGTTCAGGGAGGCTACAGCCAAGGAGGAGACCAGGGCAGGTCAGATATACATCTAGATTTACTTATAACAATACATACTAGTACAATTCACACAAGGTCATCTAGTTCCAAAGTAAGTAGCATAGCACTTGTGGTATGGGTACTAGACAACTAATACACATATACAGTTGAATCCGTTTATTATGACTCCACCTATATTGACCAACAGCTTAATATGAAGTAATTTAATTACACAGCGAAGTTTGGTTTTCATATAAAATAATTTACAACAAAGTTGAATATATTGACAATAGTGACTTCGCTTTTTATGACCTATTTAATAATAAAATATGTTGGGTTATCGAGGGTCACGTGAAGTTCGGCGCGTGCGCAACACACGGTTATAGTATTAGAAACTGTAATTGCAATACAATAAGAAAAGAACAAAGCAGACAAACATTATTGAGTTCTTATGTAAATAAAGTAATAAATAATGTAAAATTTGTTTACCCGTTATGTTGTCATCCAGGAAAACAATTACATCAATGATTAGTTTAATTCTATTAAGTAATTAACTCATAATTTATGTGCAGGGGCGGAGAAAGAATAGTAACCTCTGCGGCCGGGGTCGACCTGTCGTAAAAGGCGACAAAACAACCCACCCTAGGCTACGTGGTAGGGCCTGAAGCCTGTCTGGATGGCGACCACCTTTGGTCTTAAGTATGCCGCCATAATAACCTTGTGTTGTGTTCCGGCATTAGTGACCCAAGTTCCTGTACCCTTATGGGACAGCAGCGTGTTCGCGATGCCACTGGCGTTGCAAACACCCATAGGCGACGATAACTGTTAAATTCTAAGCGGATCGTCAGCCTGTCTGTTGTCCTACAGTAATAAAAAAAAGGTTTAATTCAGATGCTATTCCCCATACCATTGTTTATATTATATCATAAAATAAAAGTACATAATTTTATTATTAAATATAAAATTTAATATTTTAAATCCCAGTTACGATATCAAACTTGCTAACGGTAAATTGTAATGTGAATAATATAAACGTCGACGACCACCGTCACGCAACGGTTAACCATCTGCAGAGGTCATGGATTTGATTCTCATCCTGAGACTGGATGCTTATGTATAATATGTATTTATTTACAAAAGAAAAATATATAAGTAGCATGTCTGTTCTCTAGTATCCATAACAGCGCTTTGTTAATCTGCGTATATTTTATCTTGCATCCGTATCTAACCCACAGACGTGTGAAGTAATTAAAAAAACATTTTCAGACCACAGACAAGTCCAGCTTCGTTCAACCAAAACAATCACCAAAATCGTAATTATCAAACATACGAAGTTCCGCCCGGCGGTTATAGTAACCACAAAAGCGGTTACGAGGGCCGTAATAGCTACGACAATAACAGGGGTGGCTACGACCAGAACCGTAGCGGGTACGATCAAAACCGTAGCGGCTATGACCAGAATCGAGGTGGTTACGATCAGAACCGGAGCGGCTACGACCAAAACCGTAGTAGCTACGATTCCAACCGTGGTTACGATTCGAACCGCGGCTACAGCCAAGCCAGTTATGATAGTATGGGAGGATATAACCAGGGTAAGTTAAATTTGTTTTCTACAAATTTTATTTGATTGAAAAAACGTGTGTGTGTGGCTTCTTTGGCGTAACAGAACAAAAATATATAAAGATTTCTTCACACAAACAAAAAAGAAGGAAACATAAGGTATATAGCTTTAATAGTTTTTCTTCACAAAAAAGATTTATCACATGCTTTTTGGTATTATAAAAAATAAATATTACTCATCATCTGACGTTCATTGTCATCCACAAGTCAAAATTTCTTCTTCTTAAATTTCAACTCTTTTGTTTGTAAAAGGAATGATATATTAATAAAAAAAAAAAATTTTCTAATGAAAACAAATAAAAATAATAATACATACCGACAATAATTAACCTCAAATCTATAAATGCATTTAATAATTTTTTTTTAATATTAAAGTCACTTTTATTACAAGTTTTTACAATGGCCTATCATTTCGCTTGTAAGATATGTAGATATATTTTGGATATGTTTTCCATAAAATTTGTTTTTAGTGAGCGACTACATTGCAAAATGAGTAAATATTTTTTTATTGCTGCAGACAGGCTGATGGCCTACTTAGAATTTAGCAGTTACAGTCGCCCATGGATGTTTGCCACGCCAGGGGCATCGCTAACACACTGCTATTGGCGTAGTGGTACTGGAACGTGGTCACCGGAACACAACACACAACAAGTTATTCTGACATCTGCCTGCCCCTGCGTGGGTAATACCATGCTAAATTTGCATGGACCCCGTAAAAGTCGGCGATCCGGCAGAAGTGCCACTCTACACACTCAAACCGATACTCGGGTGTTGTTTATTCAAGAAGAAACCAATAAAAGTGTTGCTTGAGGTTATATTAGATGATTGATAACGAAATTTCGTGTCCTACTTTCAATGTGAAACGAGAAAAATAATTTAAATAAAAAAGATGACAGATTTTTCCCCAAAAAGGGGTTAATGTCAGGCAGGCAGCCGGTTGTAAAAACTAAGCTGCAATTCTAACCTACTGTTAATAACTTCGTAGCTACCCCACTAACAATCTATAGATAACATTTTCACATTTGTCTTGTAAATAGTCATGATTCCTTTAAGTTGGAGTATAATTAATTTTTCATACATAGGAAGCGGCAATTCTGCTGGATACAGAACCGGCTATCAAACTCAAGGGTACCAGAGTAAGGGGGGTTACCAGAACGAGCACGACGACCGCGACCGCAGGGGCAGGGGCGGGTACAGAGGGGGAAGGCGTTGATATCGCACGCCGCCGCTTGGGTGGCACTCCCCTACGGTAGCAATAGTGGGCAAAACTAGGGTAATTAGACATTGTAATTTAATACATATATTGTAACAATTCATACAGCGCTACCTAGGCCGAAACGTAAATAGCAAAGCGCTTCTGTTATGGATACTTTACAGCTAGTAGTACTTTTGTAAAAAAACATAGCATAGCCTACACATTTAGATTATAACGAGAAAATCTCTGCCGTGGCCTTCTCACACGTCTAATTGTTATATTATAACATTGATCCATATTTTCTTTCATATGATGATGATATTAATTTATCCTAAAGGGAAAGGCAAAGGACTTTAGTCCATACAGCCAGGTCTTGTTCTTGGTAATAATTGGAGAATTTTGGTAGTTTTAAAGGCCGAAGCCACGTCTTCATTGTTCTTGATCGTAAGGCCGAAGCCATGTCTTGTCTTAATGTTGTCGTGTCTTATTATTCACGGTCATAAGGCCTATGCCACTTCTTCGGTGTTGTGAATTGGTCGAAGTCAAATCCATAAGCAATAATAATAGTAGAAACCAAATAAAAATTATTTATATTTTCAGGTGCTTGTTTCAAACCCGATGTTAACGTAAATCCAAAAGTATGTCCGTTCAATCCAATTAGTCAATCCGGGGAGTGCAATCCTTTTAAATGTCTTGAACTGTATTGGAAATAAATTCATAAATGATATCATGCATATCATGGTTCATAAGCAAGTCTTGAATACAGCGTGGGATATTTTTTTCTTTCATAACCTTAAAAAAACTGAATTGTTATAGTATATAATTGAACGCTTCTACGGGTATATAATGCATGCAGAGCAAAAAATATTTTTGTTTATAATTAATTTAACTAGTTGCCCAGCAGGGGCGGAGTAAGAATACTAACCCCCCCCCCCTGCGGCCGGGTTCAACCTGTCGTAAAATACCACAAAACAACCCTAGCTAGGTGGTAGGGCCCCAAGCCCATCCGGATGGCAACCTAGGTCTATAATAACCTTCTGTTGTTTTGACATTAGTGACCAAGGTTCCTGTACCCATGTGTCTATGAGACAGCAGCGCGTTCGCGGCGCCCCTAGTGTCGCAAACATCCATAGGCGACGGTAACTGCTTAGTATTAAGTGGGCCGTCAGCCTGTCCACTGTTTCTCGGCCATTAAAATGTACTTAACTGATATATACGTATTTATTCAACGTAATTTCTACACAAAACTTGTGTAGAAATTACGTTACGAAATACACATGTGAATTGTGGTTGTGGCCCACTTTCTACCTTCCACTCGTGTTTGTCTATTAAAATTTTTAACGAGTTAAAACATTAAGTTTCTAAAAGATTGAAGAAACAATTATATTGATTTTAATGTCTAATTATATCGGATTTGCCCATTTATATATACTTACAATAAATTATATTATGTGTTAACATTAAGCAATTTTAATTCATTAATAATGATTTTTTTAAATATTTTACCATAATATATGTCATATTATAAAAGCCAACCATTTTTGGATCCACGCTACCGTCACTATTCATTTGTTTTTTTTTTTTATAAGAAAGTAATAAAAATATTTTGGTTGTACATTTCTTCTATTAGCGTGAGACGATCTCGTTAAGTCGAAAATATATGGCTAATCCCCGCTAGTCACGCTAATACAAATAAGATTGCGTAGATAGATAACATGTGATAAGATAGCGTCTGCAGTTTGTATTAAAAAAAATTACTTATGCTTTATGAAAACCTGTCATCATCATCATCATCATCCCAGTGTAGTATCCCGGTTGCAACCTAACTTCCGTTTCGGTGTCCGGGGTCCGCTTTCCGACTTTTTCTACTCCACTTCGCACGGTCTTCAGCATCCCTGGTAGTGAGCCCCATTGGCACGCATATCAATCACGCTTTACGACGTCAAGCTAGTACTTTTTGGGTCCACCTCTCTTGCCGGAGCCCGGCGGAGTCGGCATGGCCAGACATTTGTTTCCCACGTAAGCATCCGGTTGCAACGTGACTGTACCGTATTTTATCCGTGCAGAGGCGGAGAAAGAATACTAACTAACCTCTGCGGCCGGGGTCGACCTGTCGTAAAAGGCGACAAAACAACCCACCCTAGCTACGTGGTAGGGCCCCAAGCCCGTCTGGATGGCGACCACGTTTGGTCTTAAGTATGCCGCTATAATAACCTTGCGTTGTGTTCCGGCATTAGTGACCCAAGTTCCTGTACCCTTATGCGACAGCAGCGTGTTCGCGATGCCACTGGCGTTGCAAACACCTATAGGCGACGGTAACTGCTAAATTCTAAGCGGGCCGTCAGCCTGTCTGTTGTCCTACAGCAATAAAAAAACCATCGGAGCCGACACTCCTGCTTTATGAAAACCTGTATCGCAGTTTTTCACAGAATGCCCATACCGGTTTTTGATTTTTTTTACCCCCTCCTTCCCCTTGATGATCATCCGTTGTATATGAGAAGACCCTCCCCTCAGTGAAAGATGCTATAAGGTCTAGAGACCTTCTAGTTTTCTTGTAATTATTCATAAAAAACTGTTATCAATAATTTTTGGAAAAAAAGTAAAAAAAAAATTGTGTCTCATATTTGCCTTTATTATGCTAAAGGCAAATATGAGACACAAACGCTATATTCAAAATAAAGTTCTTGCTGGCTGGTTGTGCCGCCATTTTGATTGGTATAACAAATATCAAACGTAAATTATTCTCCATTTCTCTAGCAAAAATACTACCCAAATCTTCCAAAGTTAAGATTAAATTCATATTTAAAGCAATTTATGCCTTTGTTAATGATTTTTTTATGAACTATTCACAAGATACCAAGCCTTATTACAAAGTAGGTACACACTTTCTAGTTCAAATATTCAATAATAATAGCTAATTTAATATACAAATGTATTATATATTATACATACCTATATATGAATTATATCGCGTTTTTTTACTAATATCTACATTGTTGAAATCACTATACAAATTACTTGCAATTAGAAATAGTTTTTTCTATATTATGAGCAATGGTGCAGAGGTAAAATGTATTAGTGACAAATTAATTCTTTTTTTCTCCGCCCCTGCACAATTACAAATTACAAGTCTAACCACTCGGCACCGAACTAGGCACAGCCTGTAGTTTGTAGACCGGTTTTAAAGTATATTGCAAATGAATTGAATGAATATTTTAAAGTACGTTTATTGCAAATGAAATGAATTGAAATTTGGAACACAATTTTAGCTATCTTTACCAGTTAACGTGTTATGAATTTTTTAAATCATTTTCGGCTCTGGTGTCTAATTGGTTATTTTGAGACACTTCTGCTTTCTGCTATCGATATAGAGAAAGAAGAAAGTATAAAATGCAAATAATGAATGAGTGAAACTCTTTATTGTTCACCAACTAAACTTATACAGCATCAGAGGAATAAATAAATATATATAAAGCAAATAATGCATTCTGAATTAAATAATGATAGTTTATTGATACATTCACTTAAACACAAACGCCGAATTTAGTGTTTGTTCCGTCCGGGCTGTGGGGCTCACCGGTGACCGCTCGACGGGCTGGTGTCAATATTCTCTGTAGAAGACAATGGCGGTACAAAATTGGATAACTAAAGTGTAAAATTTGATGATATCGCGAATCAGCGATGGCCCACAAAGAAAGTTGGTGGTCACCGGAGACCCCCGTGGCGTTTTGTGTTAAGGCCTTTTACCTTTGCACCTATATTATGTGATCGCTTTCGGAACATACCTCATAAATTCTAGGTAATTTGTAATTCATAGTTTTGTGATAAAATTGACTAAACATTTGAACCCTGTAATTTATTAAATTAAATGCATAATTAAAAGTTTGGTGTTTTATTTGAAACCATAAATTTTGATGTAATTTCATAACGTTAGTCATTTATTACAGTTTCAGCGTAGGTTCCTTGTATTTCGACTTCAGCTTTACGCTTTTAATTTTAAAAAATACAGAGTAAAATTAATACATCAACATACAGATTATTAGCGGGATTCGAACCTGTGACGTCTGTAACCGTTCGGGCTTGCAAAAGCTGACAGAGGTTGCGTCACAGAGGTTAATGACATTGTATGCATAGTACTGGGTAGAAATAGTTCTTTCAATATCACCTTCCTTAAAAGCAATAAATGCTTATTTTATTTATTGTCCTAGCAAATAATTCTCTTAAGTTTCTCTTCTTTATTTGTGGTTCCAATGCTATAAGGCACTGATTTTGCCAATGTTAGGGTAAGGAAACCGGTAGTTTTTTTTTTTTACTTATATAAACTTTATGACCGGTAAATTATATTCTAAACACATAAGGGCCAAGCAAAAATGTTAGACTAAACTACACTACGAGAAAATGTTATTTAGAATAAGAATTTGGAAAGAAAATATACATGTTTACTATAAACTAAGGCGAGGAGATATTGATATTTACTATCAAAAATGTAAATTGTCAGACAGTCAATGTTGTAAAATGTTATCCCGTTGAAAATACTAAGCCACACATACGTCATCTATGTTCCTGTGTCTGCAAAAGTATAGTAACTTCAACTCAGCACTTCAGATACAAGCGGAAGAAGGCAGATTGCCAAGAGGTTACAATCACCATAAAGTATTTGCATCTTCAAAATCAATTTTTAAGTCTATAACCTAATGATCCTTTTTTATGTACCGGACTTGGGGAAAGCCGACGTGGTTATGTCGGCCTCACCATTCTAACACTACAGCGGCCACCTTTACGTACTGCCGAGATGTTATGGCCAGCGACGGTCATGCCTCGCGTCGAGACATCACAGGATCGATTTGGTCTTTGGAGGTGCAGGGATTCCTGGCCTCCAGGTCTAGTTTAGTTGTGAAGTTCTTTCTTAGTGGTAGTGTTTCAATAAAAGTCGGTTTCAGGATTACGAGTAAAATGGGCTGTTTATAATTTGTAAATAGGGCTTTTAAACAGATGAAATCTAAAAACGATAAACATATAATGTAACGACTTTCTGCTGTCATTCATTTCACGCGCCTGGAGCAGTGAAAGCATTGAACAACGAGCGTAGTGCTGCTACAGGTCAGTGCTCTGCGAAACCTCATAATGGTTTCATGTAGACAAGTAACTAGGTACTTAGATTCAAATGTGCTGTTCAGTTAAAAAGTGATATATATCCTGTCACCGCTTCCTGGAAGTGCTACACACTAACATTCCCATCTGTCGTCAAAACATTGGTCTTTTATTATAGAATACAGAAGAATCTCTGTAAGTTGAAGGCGATACGCCAAAAAATTCAAGTTATAGTTTTCAATTTAAGCACATTTTGTAAGGACTTATAGAGGTTAATTTATTCTTACTTGTAGAGGAGGTTAATATATTAGAATTTGTTTACAGGGACTCAGAAATTATTTCGACTTATACGAGTTTAGATTTCGAGCAACGGTGGTTTAGTTGGGTTAAACGGAAATGAACAACATTTTTTCGAATTAGGGAGTTTTTCGACTTAGAGGTTCTACTGTGTAAGTACCTTTGACTTGGCAGTTCCAATCCATCCAGTGCCAAATTCACACAAGTATAATCAATACAAATTTGTAATTAATGTAATAAGTATATTTTTATAAAGTCAAACCCAAAGTCTCCCATAGTGGCAACAAGTATTGGTCTTCTTCATCCCAGCGTCAAATCCCGGTTGCAACCGAAACTTCTGTTTTGGTGCCCGGAATCCGCTTTCCGACTTTTTCTACTCCACTTCGCACGGTCTTCAGCATCCCTGGTAGTGAGCCCATTGGCACGCATATCACTCCTTACGACGTCAAACCAGCACTTTTTGGGTAGGAGGGGTACTCCTGCCGGGGCTCGGCGGAGGCGGCATGGCCAGACATTTGTTCCCAACGTAGTTGCCGGTTGCCGTAAGGACGTGGCCATACCAACGAAGGCGACACTCCTGCAGTTTGTCTGTAATGTCACGAATATGAAGGCTGCCGCAAATGCTGGAGTTCCTAACGCGGTCCTTCCGCGTCACTCCACACATCCACCGCAGCATATTCATCTCCGTGGCAACAAGCATTGTTAACAGTGCAAAAAATAAAACTTATTATACATAGAAATTAGGTATTATTTTAATTCTCATAAATCATTATTTACATTTTTTCCAAATAATATTCAGCCCACAAATCATTTCTCATACATCTTTTATCCATAATCTTTAACACTACTTATATTTAATAAAAATACAGAAATTGCAATGGAATAAAAACATTCTCATATAAAATTTTATGAGAAACAATTTATTTTCAAGTGATTTATAGTATAGTATATAGTTTTTATATATCAAAGTTTGGATAGCGAGCTGCTAGTCAAAATAATCAAAATGTTGAATCTGAAAATGTGCAAAATAGCAGATATTGGTTTGACAACAATGATATAGTACTAAAGTAGGGTATAACAGAGGCAATAATTTAATCTTAATTTGCAATTAAATACCTATTTGTTTGCGATTAGTTTTATTAGAAGTCTTGTTTACTGTTAAAAACTAAGATTATCATTTATATTTGAGAAAAATACAAAAATCTATGATGACTAGGGGGTGAATAGAGAAATATTCTAGAGGTGTCAAACGAAATATATACTTTCTAGTATTCTTAATTAGTAGCTATAATCCGGATGCAGAGCAGGAAGAATTTCGTACAATGACTTCTATACCTACTGACAGGGGTCACAAACATTTTTGTATTAAGTGCGGTTTACATATAATGTTTGAAGGAGAAAAAAAATTACTAAATTATTAAATAAATTATTGTTATTGTAATAAATTATTTATTTAGATTTTATAACAGTTATAAAAACCGACTCTAATGAGTCTCTAAATATACTCTAAATATAATTATTTACGCGGGAGTGACAGAGACAGTTATAACAGGTTAACGTACGAAATTCTTCCTGCTTTGCGCACAGACTTTAGCATGACATGTTTCAATGTAATAGGTAAAAAACACAGGTACATATTTATTTAGGTGTATTTGAGATAAAAACACGAGACCAAAAAATCTAGTGACAGTTTTTTCACATAAAACTCCCCTTCTAGTTTCCATGCACCCCTATCATTTCATTCACCCTTTACTATGTTTCTTATCATCCCTCAGTCATCTCTATTCACCTCAGAATTAAGGAAAATTGAGATTTTGGTATGACTTTGTTTTTTATTGCTGTAGAAGAGCAGACAAGCTGATGGCCCACTTAAATTTTAGCAGTTGTCTATGGGTTAACCTCTAGTTGTCTATGGGTGTTTGCAACGCCACTAGCACCGCGAACACACTTTTGTCCCATAAGAGTAGGTAACTTGGATCACTATGTCGGAACACAAGGTTATTATGACGGCATACTTAAGTCCAAAGTTGGTCGACATCCAGACAGATTTTGAGGCCCTACCACATAACTATGTGGAGGGTGGATTGTTTTGTCGCCTTTTAAGACACGCCAACCCCAGCCGCAGAGGTTCACAACACACTTGAGTAACTTTGTATCTTACGTTCAAAACAACAGAATTTCTTAGCAAAACAACCAATATAACTAATTTTATAAAGTTTTAGCAGCATAAATTTATGCTGCCAGAATGGTTACCTATTTTTTGAAACATCATGTTCATTAGAATAAAATAAACTTTAAAATCATAAAGATTATATACATATATTAATACATAGGTAAATCTGTACAAATTGTAACCCTAAGACTTTGTAATTAGAACTATGTTGAACTTTGCCTATAATTCTTTGTGTCTAAAATTTTCTTTCCGCACATAGCACAAATACCTTTTTTATATGCACATGCTTGACAATAATGTGAGCCAACTTGGTGTACTTTTGTTCTGCATATTCTGAAACAAATAATACATTTATGACAATTTTTGGTGACTGATGCCCGGCCTGTGTTAATGCCCGTTGGGAGAGATATCTAGCCCGGGCCACAATTAGTTGGCCAGTTTGTTAATCTGCCTAGGTACTAAGTAAACAGTGGAGTTTTAGTGGTGAGTCAGAAGTCGCATCATTCCCTGGGTTTCGCATATGACCCCGTAGGTTCGAGGAACTCATAGACAGTTTTACCTTGAGATAAGAAAGATCCTTGCTATGTTTCAGAAAGGTACCTTAAAATCAAGTTCTATGCTAGTTATTTTGCAACTAGATTGCATTATATGAATAGTGAATGTTGATTTATTTATTTACTTAATATGTTAGTACATACATCAGTTGGGCAACAGGGATATTCCTAATATTAAAGTTGAAATTGCCTCTAACATTCATGCTAATTTAGCTAATTATGTATTATTAATTATCAATACATAGAGCTGTGCTTGTGCTACAGCTACCGCTTAAGGCGATGGGTATTACAGCAATTTATGCACAACAAGAAAATAAAATGCGATTTTATATTGATAATACTCAACACTTACTTGCATTCCTGAAACTTGCTGGTATAGGGATTAAAACGACCTTTTTTCGCGGTTAACGCTTTATTTTCACCCACTTTTCGACCTCCAGACTCAACGGTATTCCTAGCACCTGACTTCCATGGATCTGGAGTGATCACTCGGCCTAGTTTCTTCTCGCATTTTTCGCAAACCATTTTGTTTTGAAATGCCCTAACCTAAACTGCTTTTCACTTTATTTAAAATTGATACAGCGTTTTGATAAATACTAATGTATAAAAATGAAATCTCTATGGAAATTTTAGAGAAAATCTATTACAGAAAACAAGCATTCATTTGCTAAAAATTCTAATTTCTTTTTAGTAATTGTAAGAAAACGTAAATAAACTACAGTAGAGGTGGTTGATAAATAACGTCACGATGAAAAAATCACCGTGATCTGAAGGCAAATAGTATCACCGTGACATGCCACGAAAGAACAACGTTACAAAGTCACTTCGATTCTCGGAACGTTGGTCCTTTACGTCACGTCAGTGTTGTTCCTGACAAATTTAGGGATGCCGTATTTAAATTGTAAAATTGCCGGATTTTTAGGGAAAATTAAGAAAATTGCCGTATTGTACAAAATGTTTATTTTGCAAAGTTAAAATTAATAAAAAAACACGCTTTTATAAAAAGTCAAACTAAAAGGTAAAAAATAATTTTCAATAAAATTAAATTAAGGATAGGGGGATTAACAAAAAAAATTAATTTTATTGTAAAAAAGTGTGGAGTGCTTGTTGTCCATTGTTATTTTGAAAATATCCTAAAAAGTTGCTTTCTATACTTCTGGTTTATGTGTTTACTTTTTACCTTTTTTTGCGGTAGAGGTAACCCGTCGTCATTGTCACACTCATTATCACTTATTTTCAATTTAGTAAAACTTAAAGAAATCTTATAACTTTCACAGATAGATCGTGTCATACAGCAAACCAAAGAAGCAATGAGACTCTAATAATGAGAGAATCACAGTCACAGTAGTTACAGTACAATAACGATTATACCAGGGATTCTCACACGTCCTAAAAATCAAAGATTTTAGACTTTATCGTCTCAGAGATACGATTGCATTTGATTGAATTCTGTTGACGTTTATTTTTGTGGGGCTTCTACTAAATCTATAGTTTACAATTTAGTGCGAGAGATAGAACGATATGTTTTTTTTGTTCACTTTAGTCAATTACCGTATATTTTAATACGGTAATCAAAGAGCTGCCGTATACCGTATTTATGATGGTTAAGATGCCTGAATGCCGTATATTACGGCAATTGCCGTATCAAGAACAACACTGCGTCACGTCAATCATTCGTTGTAATCGTGAGCCGCGAACGTTGTTCAGTTAACATCGGCACTAATCGGGTTGATTCGGGTAAGGAGGTGGACGGCTCGCTCGGCCGCGGCAGCGGCATAGAGCATTTAGTTGCTAGAAAGGGCATAATTATTATTGTTTGTATCACTACAGCTCTGATCTAGATCTGAAGGCAAATAGTATCACCGTGACTCGTCGAACAGGAACAATGTTCCTTAACTCGTTCTCAGTCACTCACAACACGGCATTTCACGGCAACCGGCAGCGAAGTTGAGCGTCACCGAAGCGCCCCGCCGCTGCGCCGCCTTGGGTAATTTCGTCTTACGTATTCAAGAGTGACAGAAAGACAGTTAGTAGTGTTGGTACGTTCATTGTTCGTTGAAAGAACTTCGTTTGTACGTTGTCTACACAGAGTTAAAATGATACTATTTTCTAGAAATGACTGAAGAGAACAATCTAAATTCAAACTTTTTTTTGTGCTATGCTCTCTGCTATTTAGTTGAGATAATTATAATATAATCATTAACCAAAATTATGTACTAGGTTAGGTATTCACGGACTGAGAGGGAATGTAGGTACCTATGTATGGAATTATTTCATTTTCATACTTAGGTGTTTACTACGAAAATAACGATTTTGATATGAGTAATACCTATAAAGTGTAATACCTAAAAAGTGCAACAGCTTTTATTTTTAAATTACAATTATGAAATAACGTAAATTGATAAGTTAATAATTGTTTACCTACTGTATTTACGTTTTAAATGTTTACCTACTATATTGTTTTTCTTTATTAACAAGCATGTTTGAAAGTGTGAAGATTATGTCGGATCATTCGAATTACGAAACCATTGTAATCATGTCGTTTTTTGTGACGCCAGTGATTGACGTGACAAAATCACGATGATTTTTCACCGTTTGGAACTGGAACGACAGTCACGGTGATACCAAAATAACGCTTTTCCCCACCTCTAAACTACAGTGTATACATACTCTGTTGTGAAAAAGTATATAATTATGGCTTGGACTCTTAATGTTTATGACATGACATTGTCAATATAAAAAAAATAGTATAAAATGAGTAACGAACATAAAAAAAATGCTCAAAAATAAATCCACTATGGATTTAAATTCATAAAAATAAGGAGCAAAGGTGTTGTTTTTTTTCCTTAAAGAAGAAATACGAGGGCAGTCAGATAAGTACTTGCTTTACCGCCTGATGAATGGATAAAATTGTATTTCTCATACAGTATTATTATTCCTGACGTTCACGCAACCCCCTAATGATTGTTGTAATGTAAAAATGTAAATTTTATGTATTTGACTAAACTTGTAGATTTCACTACAAGTTATGTCCGCTTAAAATGCATAAAAATTAGGGAAAATAAAAGATCAAAATTGACATAACAAGGTTTTAATTCTTAAAAGAAGCCTTCATCGTCGGAATGATGACCCTGGTTCTCCCATTCATTGGGCACTGGAGGGGGGAGTAATAGAGGTGGTGGGGCCTCACCACCTCTTACTCGCAACGCATAAACTGCAGCTTCCACTTTGGCGACATTAGTGCGAGTTGTGCTCATTTTACGAGACAACTCTTTACCAACACCGAAGAGACCTAGACAATTAAATTTCGTTAAAATATTTCTTCTTGATTTTCACCAAGCCTCCTCCTCCTGATGCAGGAGTATTTAGTATTTAGGCTGTATTTCCACAGGACCAGTTTATTTTTAGATTTATGTATTTCAGAGGTCCAAGATGGAATAGATGTTGCTAAAATACCATTTATAGAGAGTGGACTTGACCCTTTAGTCCGAGAGCTGTTGAACGATTTCAAGTAAGTTCTTGAAAGGGTACGAAAATTTTTGTAAGTGTCCTTGAAGGACCCCTGAATAAGAGTCGAGATTGGGCTAAAGCCAGCCACATATTTAAATAAATCAAATAAAACAGAATTTATTACAGGAGTCAGAGATTCTATACATATAGTTATTTAAAAATTTACATAATTTCTGTGTGCCTCTTGGCAAAAGACTCCTCCAACTGTCTCCATTGAGCTCTACCTAAGGCAACTCATGTCCACAAAGGTCACAGAGTTAAACGGATCTCATCCTCTCATCTCCTTATCTGGCGTCCTCTTGCGACTGCCATACTTGGGGTACCAGACTATTATCCGTTTGCTCCACTTATCCAGGCTGCTTAGTAATCTTGTTTTCTACAGACAGGTCTGATGTAAGCAAATTATACAACACAGGGCCAAGAACTGAGCCCTGAGGTACTCCAGCTTTAATTTTATACAGGCTTGATCGTGCTTCTCCCTGTTTAACTTGGAAAAACCGATCCGAAAGATATGAAGCTATTAGAAGAAACGAGTGTGGTAGTTTTTCCTTGGCCTTAGCTAAGAAACCCCTATGCCATACGCGGTCGAAAGCCTGCTGCACATCAAGAAAGCTAGCGGAGCAATATTTTTTGTATTCAAAACTTTACCGAATAATATGATAGATTCGGTGAACTTGTTCAGTAAGTGAGTGTGACTTCGGGAACCAGAACTGGTGATTGGGCTTAATGGCCAGCTCATTCATATCATATTCGGTTATATAGCTGAAAATATTTCCATTGATTGTTATGTCCACCTGTTGGTCATCGCCTTAGATTTACCCTCATTTATCTCCAGTCCTAATTCCTTACTTTTCGCAGCCAAATCTTCGATCATGAGTTCTAGTTTCTTGGGATCTTCTTCGAACAAAAAAATATCATCAGCGAATCGCAGCTGATTAAAGCGACAGTCATTTATATTTAGACCAAAGTATTAAAAAAAAGTCTACACTTCTGAAGATACTTTGTAAAACTGCTGAGAAGTGCTTAGGGGATAGTGGGTCCCCTTGTCTAACTCCTCTGTTAATAGGGAATGGGCGTCCAGTTCTTTCCAGCTTTATACTACTTTTACTTATACCATAGATGTTTTTAATTATATTTACATAGACTTCGTTGACGTCCTGCTGTCTTAAGCTTGACCATATGTGGTTGTGGTTGAGTGTAGCAAATGCCTTTGAGTAATCAATGAAAGCCACGTATAAGTTCTTCTAGTATTCGTTGTACTTTGGAAAAATCTGTTTCACAGTATGGATATGGTCAATAGTGCTGGCTGAAACTCTTTCTAAACCCTGCTTGTACCACCGGTTAGTTCTCGTCCAGCGTTTTTGATATTCTCTCCAGTAGAACCCTTATATACTTTTGACATGAGGCTTATTAGCCGATAGTTACCAATCTCATCTTTAGCGCCTTATGAATTAGGATAATGTGAAATTCACCCCGTTTGTTTGAGATGAGCTCCGTGCGCAGGATGCCATTGAATACCGCTACTTATATTAAATTTAGCTCCTCAATTGTTCCTCTCATCAGTTCGTTAGGGATTTTGTCAGTACCTGGTGATTTATCTAGCTTTCCCAAAAGTACTTATAGCCTTCTTGACTTCTCCTGAGAGTATATCTAGTACTGGGTCTTTTTCTGATTGATGTTGAGGTTTATTTTGTTGGTTTACATTGTTAGCATGATTTATAGAGTACATTGCAGTAATAATCTGTGGCTATTTGTTGAATATGTTTTCGTTTATTTGAGCTAGTTTCGATTCTTTTTCATTTTGGGTATTCATTCCTTTCCTTTCTCTCTTACTTCTTTTAGGACTTTCTTTATGTCGCCTGTTTTTGCTATATGCTTTTCTATAGTTTGTAGTCTTCTTCTCTTTCTATCACTTTACATACTTTCTTTATTTTTTTTGCTAACGGCTGAGATTTTGTTTAGGATGTTTCCATTGTCCAAAAACAACTTCTATCTTTCTTCCAGGAGATTTAATGTTTTTTGCTATGTTTATTTCTTTTTATGTTTGTTAAGCTAGATTTTGTTAAAACGGTAAGTTTACTTTCGACTTTATTGTATTTTTCTAATACATGTATTTCTGGCTTAGCAATTTCCAGAAGAAGTTTGGTAACAGATTTATCAATTTTGTTTTTGATCCGACCATCCGGGGATATCCATGTCCATTTATTGTTAGGCTTTTTCTTGAAAATTGATTTTAGTAGCATCAAGTTGTTTTCAAACAAAAATTCAACCAACTTGTGCCCATTAGTGCTTCTCTTTCCAATGACCAAATGTCCCCATAATTAATTCTTCCCCCACTTGTCTTGTGCTTACTTGAACGTTAAAGTCTGCCATCACAATGAGATAATTGTTGAAATATTTTTCTGCAACTCTGACAGAGAATCGTAAAAGTGGACTATATCGCTCTCACTAGCTTGCTCTGTAGGTGCATATACCTGAATGATTGACCAGTCTTTTTTGTGGTAAGATCTCTTACTTGTTAATGTGAAGAATTGCTATTTGGTCTGATATCCCTTCAAATACTTTTATCTTATTTTTGTTATTTGTCTTAACTTAGAACCCTAATCTATGGTGACCAACAGTACCACCTTTGTTGTACGTGACATACCCTTTCTCTCTTCTATTTCCTCACCTTCCTTCTTGTCTTGTAGAGCAAGTTCTAGTTCTTCAAGGCTTTTTTCTGTTCTCATTATTCGAGTATTCAGCTGATATACACGAGGTCCTTTTGTTTGTGATGTTGTTTGTTTTAGTAGTTTATTTCTGTTGGAAGGTGTTTTTCGTACTTTCCTATGGTGACCAGTCAGGGCTTGGGGCCCCTTACCCGCCCTTGAATTTTTTTAAAAATGAAATTTCTTAATTTCATAAAAGTTTTTTGAGTCATTTAGAAATTATTATATCTTTAAATTAAACATTTAAGAAATTAAAAAATAAAAAAGCCAGACCAATTAGTCGGGTCTGAATGTTAACCATACTATTTCAAAATGGTTTTTTAAACAAATAGAAACAGTTTTTTTGAGGCACTTTGGGATTTTGGGAGAGTAATAAAGGTATTTAGAGCCAAATGATCCCAAAAAGCCTGATTAATTTGATGGAATTTTTCACTTGCCAGTTGACCAAGAAAGTTTCTGTGCAGGTGAACTGCACTATGCGTAGCCTGAGGTGAGAGAGCCTATATCGGCTGTACCTCTTGCTAAAGGTTACTGCGACGCGATCTGCTCTCACAAGACCATGTGACCTACAGCGCCCATGCAATTTTTTTTAATAATTTCGGAGTAAATAAATAATTCCATCCCTCATAATAATAATAAAAAGTAATACAATAGAAAAATAACACCCATTAAAAATAAATATCATAACCAAACCTGCTGAAATATTCAGTATACTGTACATTCTCTCTGGGGATATTCCTCCCAGCAGTGAAACACGAGTTATTATTACTAATAATTACCTAAATATCCAGTATAAAGATCCCTTACAACTTGACAACAATGGAAACATTCATCGCTCTCTCCACTGGATATACAGTTGATAGTACGTCTCATGAGCTCCCCAGTGAGGTCTGCCACACCGAGCATATAGTCAATTGGGGGGATCATTGTTGTTACCACTCTTTCTTCATCTTCATCATTTTTTATTGTATACTGAAATTTTATATACCTAATTATTTCTTTCTCTCAGTGCAGCGGTGGGGGTAAGAATTATAACCCCTGCGGTCAGGGGCAGCCTGCAGTAAAAGGCGACAAAATAACCCTAGGGCTCCAAGCTCATTTAGATATCGGATGGCAACCGTCCTTTGCCTCTAAGTATGCCGCCATAATAACATGTCAGACTACTACATTCAGCAGTATTTTTGGTGAGGGCAGTAGAATACATAATTTAATAATTAATATAATTTTTTTATTAATATAATTTTTCATTTAGTAAAAAATAAGTAACAATTGTGAAATATATAGGGTTTATGTATAATGTATTATAAATGCTCCCTTCATGCCTGAAAGGAGAGCTAATACTTGTAACCCACCGCAATGAAACTCATCACTGACCAGCTTCTGAGCATAGATGTGTGTACTAGCCAACAGACAACCCACAAGCTCCAATTAGACTGTAGCAGCACCACACTAATCTAAATCATCTGCAATAGCGCATCTCCTGTCTCGCTCACTCTTTTACAAGATTTATCGTTTTTACATACCATCTATTTATACATCATATTTACAAATATAATAGAGCCCATTTCCCCAAATTGGAACACTACCACCAAGTAGACCTCCGAGGAAGAAAACTGCCTTCAACAGCAAATCTATTGGAGGCCAGGAACCCCTGCACCTCCAAAAGGCATTGTGAACTTAATACTTATCAGAACTAATACACTCTGGCCAAAGCTGTGAATGTAAGGGGGTCATCACTCTCGGCCCCAAGCCAACCCCTCATATGTTGAAGAATTTCTAAGCGGAAATTGAGAAAGAACGATGACTCAGTGTGTTTTAATTATAAAAAACATGACTATCAAAGAAACAATTCTAACCTGAAATTCCTTTTGAATATCAGACCATTGGATAATTTGTTTACTCTCCATCAAAGAGCATAATGTCCTAGCTTCCACATATTCTTGGAAACCAGCTGTAACAGCTCTGGAATGGAGGTACGCTGGACTATTTTCCAATTCCAAACCAATGCCCTTTATTGGTCCTTTCATCAGCTTCTTTAAGCGCTCATTTGCCTCTAGGATAGTTGTTTCACATGACTCTTTGCTGTAAATTAACACATCTTAAGCGAAAAACACATCATCATAGTCATCAATAGTGACAGATCTGACATGTTAAACTTTATACAGGGCAGCCATTTCAAAAATACAGAAGTGTCATTTTACTATGAGCAAGTGCCTATCAACTCTCTCACTTTACAACTGATTAATTTGAAATCCTAAATAAATATACTTTTACTTTAATGTAGCAATAATATTTAAACTATGTAGTATCCAAGTATGGTTCTATGGTCATGAAGATATTTTATTGACTACAATGTAGTGAAGGCGATTGAAAATATAGGATCAAGCTGATGTAATCCTTAAGTATTATATATTGTTGGTAGTACAGAAAATGAAAAATGATTAAAAATGCATATAAATAAATTTCATATGTAATTTCGTACACTGATTACCCGCTCATGTGTTAATAGTGAACTTTCTCTGGAAATAACGACAATAAGCCCCTAATTTCAGACTTTGGCTAAGTAGAGTCTCCCCATTCTATTTTTAGGGTTTTGAAAAAGGAAACGGATGTATTACTAATTTAGATAGTCTCATACACTATTTTTTCCTTTCAAGACAATTGAAAACACTGCTGTTGAAACTGTACACTTGTCTTTTTAAAAAAAAAAACACATACACATAAATTTACAGAAATTTAAAGAAACTCAACAAATCAATAAGTTAGTGATGAAGATGCAAGGAGAATAATAACTGAAATCTTACGTTATAGCAGAATGAAGTAAGAATATAATCCTTTTGCTTTCAATTGTGACATCTCGGGACATTTTCACCAGCCTTTCATGCCTGTCCTGTCGTTCGTTTAGTTTGGCGGCTGCCTGTTTGAACATAGCTAAAATCGGGCTGTTCGCAGGAAATGAGGCAACAGTTTCCTTTGCCACGGAAGAAAGTGTATGATGCTGATTGTGGCCTCTGCCACGATGCCTGCCTTTGATAGTAAAATTCGTTTTTAATAAAAAAAATTATGCAAAAATGTATGTACCTATGTATATCTTTTATCGTTCTTACCTCTTCCAGACATGATGACTGAATTTTCCGAATCAAAGATAAATAACTTTTATTATTTTATTTATTACTGTGAAATTAAAAAAATCTTGAAATTCTCACAGAGGTAAACAAATTAAACAAAATATCTAGTCGTTACTCGTTAGTCGGATTAGTCGATAAAATAGTCGGTCATCGGTCTCAGTCAGTCAGTGTGACCATCTCAAAATTTATAATCCTGCCTTAGCTTGAATAAAATCCTGCCAAATCCTGCCAAAGTTTATAATGAAAATGCCAAAATAATGCCAGTATATTAATAATAATATTTTTATTGATATTGTTAATATGAAATGTCGATCATACATCACAATTAAGATTATATTCATCACTACATGTCTTTAGTCATCCATTTGACCATTTTTGATTGGTTGAAACGAAACACAATTCTTGAAAAATTTTGTAAGTAACCTACAACGACATTACTATATGAAAAAACACGTATAAAGTCTCGCAATAGTAAGAGTATTTTAGTCAGAAGTTGCTGCTATTACTTTATTTTAGCGACTATTAAACCTACATTAGATACACATAACGCAAAGAATAATTTTTATAGTTTGATACGATAAAATTAATTAATTAAAAGGTAATTAATTAATTTGGCACTGGTGACTGCCTACCCCCTATAGTAATACTCTTCCATATTTTTCTTATGTTTTGTTATACAGGCATGTATTTAGGGCAGATAGACGTGATGGCAATTTACAATTGCATGCGTTACAAAATGCCCTGTCAGGATTGTCTTTAGCTTTAGTAAGCCACGATGACAGTAATGGGTCTTGCTCCTACTCTGCCCTGTACGCTCTTTCATACTTTCGCTTCTTTTTACCAAAACACACTCAAATTATATATTTATACTCCTTAAAGTTGTGTACTCAGAAAAAAAGACAAAAGTTATATGAATAATATTAAGGTTGATTTGATTGAAATGTACATTGTACATACAACATTGCAAAAAGAATTTATACTCTAATATCAGTTTTATAGATAAAAGACCGTATAGATGAATCATTAGTGTTCACAATTAAGTGTCACACAAAAATTCTAAGAGAGGTTTAGGGAAATACCTGTAACTAAGGATGTATTGCCATAATTAACATTTTTCCCAATACTGCCAAATACTGCCGAATTTTTAAAAACTGCCACACATCCTGCCACAGCCTAAAATAAGGGCTCAATCCTGCCAAAATGGCAGGAAACTGCCACATATGGTCACACTGCAGTCAGTTTCCATTAGCCGTGTGTGTCGTTCACGAATGAATGGAATGTTTCAAATGAAGTACTTCAGTTAGTTTCTGTCTTTCATTCTTCAGTTACAATTCAACCATCTCTTTAGTTCAGTTGTTTAGTTCACCGGCCGCGAACGAACTAAAATCGGCACTGTTCGTGTCTCGTTCGTGTTTCACGAACTTGTGCAGTGCTGATTGATAATTTGTTGTCACGCTCTGTTGTACGTACCATAATGATGTTTTATTTCTTTCACTCAAATTTTCGCTCGGTACGTACCCAGTTCTTAAGCGGTCGGGTCCTCTAACAATTTGCACTTACAGTGTACCTACATTGCTTGTCATACAAAAAAGCTAATTTAGAACTGTCAAGCAACATGACCAATGTACTACTACAGTTTACAATACGTTTGTTCGAGTTTCAAATTTTAATTAAGAATTGAAGTGCATTGCATTGTTTTCATTCGTAAGTATAGAAACAAATAAGAAAGCTGACTGATCAGACTATCCCTTCTATCACAAAATTGCTTCAAAAATTGAACACGGAGTTTGAAGGAAGGTTTAATTTTATTGAATTTTCCGTGTTACATACGGAATCAGCTTTGTAAAACAAAAAAAATGGAAATTATCTAGATTGTCAGCCCTAAGCCTGACCACTATGAAAGGAAATCTAGTTTTTTTTTATTGCGTAGGGAAGCAGACAGGCTGACAACCCGCTTAGAATTTAGCAGTTACCGTCACCTATAGGTGTTTGCAACACCAGTGGCATCGCGAACATGCTGCTGTCCCATAAGGGTACAGGAACTTGGGTCACTAATGCCGGACCCGGAACACAACACAAGGTTATTATAGCGGTATACTCTAGACCAAAGATGGTCGCCATGCAGACGGGCTTGGGGCCCTACCACGTAGCTAGGGTGGGTTGTCTTGTCACCTTTTACGACAGGCCGACCCCGGCCGCAGAGGTTAGTATTCTTTCTCCGCCCCTGCACGGATAATTTTTTTTATCGGTGTTTAATTTTTACGAACCAATTTCTCTGAATAGATATACGTACTAACATCGATTACCTATTTAACTATTCGATACGAGCTTAGGTCTCAACTCGTCGAACTAATTTAAGTTTGCGATAAAATGACTCATTGAACTTTTCTTTTAGCAACCTATTTCATATTATCTCTTGATAAACTAGTGAAAGAAAACCGATCTACAAAGAAAACAATTTTTGTTGAACAACTGAACCTTACTGAACTAAAAGATGGATATAGTTCAAAGACACATTTGTATCTTTTCATTTCAGGGACACATTTTTCTCAAGGATAGTTTTCATTCCAACTTTCCAGTAGGCCGTAGGCGTGTATAACTCTTTACTGAACCGAGTCACTGATCCAAAAGATTTAGGTGTTCCATAAGATTGGAAGTAATTGGAACATAAATAATGTTTCAATTTATGCATCATTTGGAACAATTGGAACATAGCTCTTTGTTCAGCGCTATCGTGTCGCTTACGTGTGAGAGAGACCGATAGGGCATATTGAATCAATGAGCAACAAGCGTAGCGAGAGTGCGGAACAACAATAAAATATAAGCAAGTAAGAATAAGATAACAAACGAGACGAATCACTTTACTATTTTCGATACCCTGTGCACGTAATAATAAGTATGGCGTTTGTGTCTTTGATACTTGGACGTTTTTTGCATTGATAGTTTGTTTTTGTGCCTAATTATTGTTTGTTGTTGCCTCAGTTTTGAATTTTACCAAAACAAAACAGTTTTGTGTTGAGGCTTTCTGTGATTTCTTTGCGTAATGTGTGCGAACGTGATGCGTGAATGAAATGCTACTCAGAAATAATGATCTTTGGAGGTGCAGGGGTTCCTGGCCTCCAATAGGTTTGTTTGTTGAGGCAGAGTTCTTCTTCGGTAGGCTTCTTGATTATTTGTAATAAAACTTAGTTCCAGGATTCCATGATTTAGTGACAAAATGCGCTACATATATTTACAGAAATGGTGCGTGCATAGATGCTATGTTACAACGATATAATACTAAATAATGCTAAGCTAACACGAAACAATATGCAAGTATAAAATGTAACTGTGTGAGCGAGACGGATGATATCTGCGTGTCGTGTCGCACACCGTAAATATAAAACGTTGTTTTGCTGCGCTCGCAGTATTTGTCTCGCTCGCTTGTAAGGGTGAAGAGCAAATCGTGGTGCTGCTACAGATCTGGGAAAACAGAAAAGGAATTTATCCCATATTCTATCATTATATTAAAAAAAGATTTTGCATTATGGCGACATCAGTGCCGTGCGAACGCGTATTTTCAAAAGCGGGCCATATGATAAATACGCGTCGGACCTTGTTAAAAAATGACAAGGTCTCAAAAATGCTGTTTCTAAATTATAACTTATAATTTAGAAACAGCATTTTAGTATATAAAATAATAATGTACTTTGTAAATAAAGGTGGATTTATATTTGTCTGACGTGTCGTGTCGTGACGCGTCAGTAGCATATCGGTTTCATATATTTAGGACAGACGACAGAACGCGTCACGATATATAAATGTGTCCCTAACCATATTAAATGTATGAAATCGATATGCTTTTGACGCGTCACGATACGACACGTCAATCAAATATAAATCCACCTTAACAAATCAAATCATTGTAAATAGAATCGCTTTTTAAATACGCCAGCTAGCCTAAACGTCTGGCCGCGATAAAGTATGAATGGAAATCGTTTTTATTAATAATCTCGCTATATTTAATTTTTTCAAATATTACTATCAATTGATTAATTACTATGAAGCTTTGTTTCAACCTTAACACCGTCTGTCTCAATATGCCCGCGACTCAACATAAACATCTGTATTTTTATCTTTGACAAG
Source organism: Malacosoma neustria (assembly GCA_963693495.1). NCBI lineage: Eukaryota > Metazoa > Arthropoda > Insecta > Lepidoptera > Lasiocampidae > Malacosoma > Malacosoma neustria. The sequence continues at coordinate 6,159,580 of OY856397.1, forward strand.
TTTGACACGATGTTTTAAATGAAACAATACAACCATGATTTTATATCTTTGACGCAATGTTCCAATGTTTCAAATGAAACATATCAGTGATCCGGAACAGTTTACTGTTCCACTTGTTCCAAATACAAATGTTCCAATCGCAAAAATGTGACATTTCTCCACGCCTAGTCTCCAATCTCCACACTACATATTATTTTTTTTATTTATTGATTATCTGGGGATACAAGTCTATTGGCCCCTCATAGACTCACATAAATTGTAACTACAAGTTTGCATTGGAAGTAACTAAGATTTTACAAGTTGGTAATTTTCTACCAATCCTACTTCTAAAGTTGGTAGATCTACCACATTTTTTTAAGTTTTCTAGAGACCTCAAAATAATGGAACCCAATGTAAAAGCCAAATTTTACCAATTCCCAAACAAAAACAGAATTGTTAAGTACACATTTAAAGCATATATAGCACATATATAGCAGTTACCGTCGCCTATAGGTGTTTGCAACGCCAGTGGCATTGCGAACACGCTGCTGTCCCATAAGAGTACAGGAAATTGGGCCAATAATGCCGGAACACAACACAAGGTTATTATGGCGGCATACGACCAAAGGTGGTCGCCATCCAAACGGGCTTGAGGCTCTACACATATTTACCACTGTGAATCGAGATATCAATGATATGATGCGCGCGACGCGTGATTTTTTTAGACAAAAAGTAAATTAAATATAAGGTCTGTCTATAATAAGAACGATGTTCTTCAATTAACACGTAGAGGGATTAAGTAAGCAATTGCATCGATTACAGAAAATTAAAGACTCTCATCTATGGAATTAATAAGTATTACTTCCATGCTCATAAAGTTAAAAGTCTCTTAGAGTTTGTGTATTTGGTAATGTATACCATTTTTGCACCCAAACCATAACCTGTTAAAAAGTAAATCACTGGCCGTTGCTCTGGCTAGAAATTAGGATAGGAAGATTGTCCTAAAATTCAGATCCGAGAAAAGCATTTAAAGGCTAGTATTAGCAAAGACATCAACCGGTTACCTTTTCCGTATTGGAGGGGTCATTCTACAATGTAAATATAAAAATCAAATTTATAATTACCTGTGTGACTTTTGGCTCTTTATTTAGGAAAAGGAAGGGCAATAGGAACTAAGTAAAATAGAGACATATATTCTAACTAATATTATATATGCGAAAGAGAGTTTGTTTGTTTGTAACGCTTTCACGCCTAAACCGCTGAACCAATTTTGATGAATTTCGGTATAGTCCTAGATTGGACCTTGGAGAAGAACTGCTACTTTTTTTAATTCATATGTCAGAACAACATTTGCCGAGTCAAATAATAAGTTCTAATGGTGACAATTGTCAACAGTTTGCCTTTGGCTATGACATATATGTATTTCAAGAATACAAAAACTATTATTTTTAAAGCAATTCATTTTAATAAATGAACTCTAAATATCAATATGTCTCACTATTTTAACATATGTATATTTATTAAAATTGATTCCAAAATCTATCACAAATACGAAACTAAATATTGCACAAAATTAAAAAAAAATTAATGCTAACTTTGACTAGGTTCTTCAAGTTTTGGGTCAAGAACTTCGTTTGACGAATTGATCTGATCTTGATATTGATATTCTGTATTGTCCGTTGGCTCATTATTCTGTTCATTTTGATAATTTGGATCAGTTGAATAAGCGAATTGTTCGTATTGTTGATTGGGATCATTATACTGTGGATATTGTTCATAATTTTCATAACCTTCTGCATAAGTTTGATCATATTCGCTTTGGTAAACAGGTTGTGCACTTTGTTGATCATCGTAAGCAGACTGTTGATATTCTTGCGGGTGGTTGTCATAATTTTGGTTATAATTATAATTTTGCATATCAACTTCCATTTCTTTTTGATCTTCTTCGTTTGTATTATTAACATTAGACATATCAACTTTGTTATGTGTGTCATTTAGATTTCTAGAATCATCTATACTATCCAATACTTCAAGATCGTGTTCAACGGGTTCTTCATGTGCATCTATTTCTGGATTTACTATTCCAGTTTGTTCTCTATCGTTGTCGCTAGGTTCTCTTGTGTTTCCGTTTGCGACTTCTCGCTCGGAGTGTTCGGTGGGCTCAATTCCGGTATGGTCTCGTCTGGTGCTAGGTGGGGAATGTTTATTTTGGTAGGTAGCGGCCGCGTGCGGGGTATGTGCTGTAAATATATTATTAACAATGTATAAATAAACCTACAATTTGGTCTTTCGTTCAGCGATCTATTTCTGCGTCATTCCAAGCATTATTTATTGTACAATAGTAAAAGATGAAGAGTTTAAGAAGCATCAGCATAATCTTAATCCAAGTTAATATTATTCCCTACTTGATGCTATTTGTTTTGGGTTTGGGGGTTAGTTATAACAATTAATTTATCAGATTAATTCAGAAGTGTCAGTTGGGCATCCATTAAATTAACTATTCATTCTCAAATCACCTATATCAACTTATATTTATATTGCTGAGGAACACCAGACAGGCTGACAGCCAACTTAATAGTAAGCAGTTACCGTCGCCTATTGATGTTAGCCACGCTAGGGGCACAGCAAACACACTGCTGTCCCATAGTTTACCGTTAAATGTAAAACTTGAATATAAAAGATTTAATTTCATAAAAACCTACAGTACCTTCATATGTGTTAAGTGTGTGCGGTGGTTGCAGCGCCCTGCTGAGCGAGTCTACTTGACGCTGCAGAGTGGCCAGTTCTTCCCTGCACACGCACAAACGTGAACACACGAGCACACACACACGTGCAAATAAAATCGTGCTGGATCCTCGTCTATTTAGGATCTTATACATTTAACATTAGAGTGGGTATATTAAACTATATAAAGATATGACAATTGACGAATATTTTAAATCGCAGTTTACTAAAATATGACATATTACATGAATATTTGTAATAATGAAATGATAGAAATAATGCATATTTTGCATACCAGATTTTTTTTTGTCTCTGGGAAAACCCCTATTCTTAACGGATTCTCCTAGCCCGGGGGACTGAGAGATATGTGGGACACCGGGAATGATGTTTAGCCATCCGACTACCAACTAAAAATCCCGCTGTTCTCCTATCGCCTACGCCCGGGCCCATAGATATGTGGCCTGCCGATCTCGTGGCCCAGGCCGATGGCAGAATTGGTAAAACATGCTAGTATTATCCCCGCAAATTGTTATGCGCCTAGCCGTATCTTGGTGATGTAATCTTGTGAAATTGACAGTACTGTATCTTTAGCAACACCTGCCTGCGAGTACGCGTATCGAGTTGTTGTGAACGTGAGCACACACACACTTTCATTGTTGTTTTTTCTCGTTATCTTAATTTGTTTGCTATTGTTGTTAAGTTTTGTTATTGTTATAATATTGTTAAAATGAGTAGAAAATTTATTAATAGCCTCGCTTGGGAAATTATTCTTAAAGTGGACAATTATTTTGTAAAAGAGAGGAAGAACACTAAAGTATTACTTCAAAATATAACTAGTTCTCTGAAAATTGCATGTGAAACTAGTGAGGACATAGTTATTTCGAAGCAAATTGTAATAGAAATTTTTAAACGCAAAATACGATATAGGTCACAGAACGTGTATTAACCTGGATTCACGCCCATACACCGTCAAAAAGTGTTGGCAGTCAGCTACGGATGTTGGAGTGAGAAAAAACGATTGTCCTGGTGGTTGCTGCTGGATAATTTAAAGTCGATATGAAAACTGGTGATTTTCAAAACCAGACGAAATCAGAACATTTCGCTAAATGGTTAGAACAAAAACTCATACCTAAAATACCGCCTAATTGCATTATTGTAATGGACAACGCCTCTTACCACAGTAAAGAGGAAGCTAGACCTCCCAACTTGGGTTCAACAAATGATGGCTGGGTGGCTCCAAGTGCATAACATTAAAATTCCCGCAAATTTCACAAAACCAGAGTTATATTTATTAATAAAAAACAAAACGCTGAAAAAATATATTAAATATAAATTATAATTGGTTGAAAGTTATTTAAACATTGATTTGATTTGTTAGTTACCCTACCATCAGCCTGCGTACCATCGAAGGTATGTTAAAATAAGATTAATCGCATCAGACAGAGCTACTTTCGCATTTATAATATCAGTATGTAGGTATGTATATTAAAAAGTAAACATTTATTATTATTTACTTGTTTGCTGTACTTTTTAGTAGTGAATGACGTCATGTGGGTGTTATTGTGACAAGGTTCCCGCGCATTAGCAATTTGTGGAGGTTATACCCATGTTTTCTCTAAAGATCACATGACACTATGTTTCATGCAATTAAAATTTGATTTGATATTTCAACGTATCGATACCTACAATCACGTGCCTTTTTTTAGACTAAACATATTTAATCCTTCCAAATAGCCACATTTTGAAGGTTTGTGGGAAATAAGTCAAAGAGAATAAAATCTGTAAATCGTGACCAAAACTACTCAACAGTTAATCTCATAAGTTAAAAAAGTGAATGGAACATGAAATGGATTACTTCGTTTGATATTTCTCAGAGTTCAATCAGTATTCGGTTGAATGGATTTCAACTATTCAGTTGAATACACTCAGTTATCCTTGTATAAACTAAACTTAGCAATATCGATTACATTTCAAGGAGTAAACGTAAAAACACTGAAAAGAGCTGGTTTTTATGTTTAACTAATACTGTACTGTATAATGTATAATAAATAAACTATATAACCTAACAAATTTAAAATAATATCTTCTCGTTTTTAAATACTACTGACAATAGCAAAATACGAAGCCCAAGATATATTTAAAAATCAATTTATCTACAGCATCATGCATAACTAGTATTGGTAATTAGTTCTACTTTATTCTAATTAAATATTTAATCTTCTTCTTAGAAATTCTTACCTACCTTAGCATGACCATCATCAGAATCATCGATTCTATCAAGAGATAGATCACTTAAATTTCTAGACAACCCTTCTATATCATCTCTAGGAGATAGTCTATCGCTTCTATATCTATTAGAAGGAGTTGAGGTGTAATAAGTACGATCGCAATACGACGAATAGCTGTTAGGATATCCACTTAGTGGTGTATAACTTCGAAACGGTGCTATAGAAGTCGTGCAATACTTCTTATGTGAACACCATAGATTTCTAAGTTTTCGCATTAATTCAACATTCCTGCAAACTAAATGTGTTCTCTCTGCTCTGTAATGGAAATATTTGTAGTTTTTAAGCCAGCGTCTAAATATTTTCTACGAAAGCAGATGATTAAATTACTTTTCTTGAGTTATATGTGAAGGTATATAAACATATTTTTATGATTCAAAATTAGGATTAAGAAAAGATCTAAGATTGTGCTAATACCACTAGATTTATTGCACAAGTATACATCTATCATTACCCATTAAAATAATAAGTAATTAATAATAAATTAATGTAATACATTAATAATACAATATAAAATCAATTATTTAAGCACTAACATAAATCGTTTTAATCAATGAATATTATTTAAAAAGAACAAACAGTTGCATTTGCAATAACTTTAACTGCAATAGCTTGAACATTATATAAGCAATAAAATATAATTATAAGGTGAGTACCAACATCTTAAAAATTGTAATAAACAAATAAAATGTCAAAGAGAAAACACTAAACTTTATATAATTTTCAATAAGATCTAACATATATTATATGTAAATAATTTTAAGAACCATCGTTCACTACATCACTACTATTCGTTGTAACATTATCTTTATTTTCTCTAGCAATTGCATTCGATTCAATCATTTCCTGATTTACATCAACCGAATTTTTTACTTCAACAGGCACTTCATCTATATCTATGTCATTGTTTTCTTTAGCTTGAATATCTTCACAATGATTCGTTTCATGCTGTGAATCATTTTCTATTTGTATTGTGTTTTCTTGAATATTTTCTAATATTTCGGACTTATTCAAATCAGATTTGATTTCATTCTTAGTTTCGTCATAATTAATTTTAGCGTTACAGTCATTTTCAGACTGATTTTCAAGTACTGGCTCAATTATTTTACTCTCAGATACTTCCATGCTAATCCTATTTTGGATGCCCCTATCATCAATGAGTTCATCAAGCCCACGCCTTTTCTTTTCTCTCTTCCGAGGCTTAGGGATCAGCTTCACACTTATATCAACCTTTATAGGCTCCTTTTTCTCCCGTAAAAAGGGCTGTTGAATCATAAGCGGTAGATTGTATATCTTCTCTCCCTGAACGAGCTCCGGATTGGTCGTTAATGGGCCGATTGTTACTGGCTGATAGTTATTCGACGAATCGGACTCTTTTTCTGACCGGCGCTTTGAACGTCTCCCTTTTTCTCGTGAAGTGGAACGGTCGCGTTGTGTTCTGATTGGTTCGTCTGCACGGCTGCGACTCTGCGCTCTGCCTGCCACCAATAAAAACACAGCACGACGTTAGTTTTTAATGGGTAATGATAACATGTAATGAATATGAAAAGAATGCGCACATGCTGTTTTAAATTGACATTAAATAAAATGTCGATGTGGTCTAAAGATTTCTAATAAATACCTGTTCAAATAGTAAAAGTTACTTTTGGATTGTAATTTATAGAATTTCATGTAACGATTTGACTTTAAAAGTGAGCTAATAAATCGAAATAAAGTTGAAACTGATAAAAAGGCTAATTTTAAACTAAAATCATGCGATAAATTTTAAATATCCGTACTTGTGCCTACGGTTCGCGTCGTCGAGCTTGTCAGTGAGCAAACGACATTCGCTGGTGAGTTTCTCCATCAGACTGTTTTGTGATTGTATCATGGACTCCAACTCAGCAACTGTATTAGCTGTGGAAGCAAACGCTGTTGCTTTAAACTCGCAATTACCCTTTCAGTGAATAATCTTTGACAACGATTAAAACTACTTATATAATTATAATTTCGGACATTAAAAAAAATGCTTAGTGGTCAAGAAACTTCAGCATATTTAAAAATTAACATCTGATGTTCAAAACAACGATAAATAAATTTGTCAAAACTTTTACAGATATATTTATCATAAATTTTACTAAATATAATATAATCATAAAATCTACTAAATATAATATAAAAAAAGACTCGAAATAATTTCAGAATGATAAACTTATTCTAATTTATTTAATTATTTCTGTTATTCTTAGAAGGAAACAAAAATATTCAAACGTGATTATTTTCTATTTTCAAAATTGGAAACAAACGAAATCAGATACTACAAACTCAAAAGCCTGATTACTATCCGTGAGATTAAATTCCACCTTTTTTTAAAAAAAAATTGTTTGTCTGTAAAGTATATTAAGTGAATGTAATGGTACCTAATCATTTTTTTAGTCAGATCCAAAGAGGAAGGAAGCTATTTAAATTACCAATTCTCAGCGGAGTTTAACAAGGACATACTATTTCACCAATACTATTCCTACGGTTAAACATTTATTAAATAAATAATAAGCTTTCTTAAGCTTTCCTAGCGCTTCGTGGAAACTTTGTAACATCATGAAAAAGAGTCGTTTTAGGGATGAATTATTTAATCGTTGTCAATAAATATTAATCCGTCCCATCTAATAAACAATCTGATGAATAAACTATTGAATAAGAAAGAGAAGCCCTTTCACGAATGATATGGAGCATGCAAGCGAATTTAAGGGTAAATTATGAATGTTTTGAAATGAAATTTTGAATTGATGTCAAATTATTATAATTTCGATATTAAGTTTTAATTTAATTACTATGAGATATTCAATATAATATTATCTATATACAGGGTTATTGATAATTCGACGTATTCCCATTAAAAGGTAATAGGGGTGACTATTTACGATAGTTTTAACCTCCATATGCATTATGCAAAAGTTGACCATTTTTGAGTTATCATGTTTCTTAGCTTTTTTTCAAAATAAGTCCAAAACGCAATATCAAAAATTTATTTAAAAAAGTATCAATATAAATCTCATTTTTCTTCTGATTTATAAAAACGATTGAACACTGATTAAAAAAATGTATCCGTTTTCTTAATTTTCCAACAATACATAACAACTAGGAACTTATTTCAAAGAAATTGTCGTCAATAATAGGCGATGGCTCGATAGCCATTTTCCTAATCATTGGATAGGGCGAGGAGAACCCGTTCCGTGGCCTGCGAGGAGTCCGGACTTAACGCCGGTTGATTTCTATGTCTGGGGTCACATGAAATTCCTAGTTTACGACGTCTCGCCTGAGTCATCCGCGGAAGAACTCAAAACAAGAATTATAAACGCAGCAAATGCGATGCGGAATAATTTGACTACTTCAGTAGTTAAGTTACTACTCAGAAAAAGAATGCGACTTTGCGTACGCAATAGGGCAAGTCACTTCGAGCAAGAACTTTAGTTAGGCTAAATTACAAAATGTCTTAATTGTTACTTATTATTAACTGTTACATTGGGTATTATTTTTAATTAATTTTATGGAAATTTTAAAGAACGACCTTATGTTTAGTTCCTATACGAATTTCCGCCTGCTTCCTTTGTAATCATTTTTTTTCAGTTTCTTTGAAATAAATTCCTAGTTGTTATGCATTGTTGGAGAGCTAAGAAAACGGTTATGTTTTTAATATTAATCTGCAACCCATATTTCATAACGTTTGTTTTTTGCTTCAATGCATTTTAGTGGAAAAAATCTCAACAACATACGAGTAGTGAAATAATATCGTTTTCCGTCTCTCGTTTTTAATTTGGACCGCTAATTATTGTTTTAATATTTATAAATAACCAGTGTTTAATCGTTTTTATAAATCAGAATAAAAAATGAGATATAAATTCATATTTTTTTTTAAATTAAATTTTTGATGTTGCTTTATTGACTTATTTTGAAAAAAACTAAAAAGCGTGATAGCTCAAAAATGATTCACTTTTGCATAATGCATATGGGGTTTAAATAATCACCCTTATCACCTCCTAATATAACGGGAATACATCGAATTATCAATAACCCTGTATAGTATTTGTCATGTTACTAATATGTTGTTTTGTGATTACAATGGAATAATCAGAGCTTATTAATTAAATTCAAAAATATTGCACCATACAGCATTTTTAAAATATTCCATTTGATCTCAAATGTTGTTAAAACATTTTATTATATTTTATGAACATCTTTCAAAACATCAATAGTTTACCCATGGTGGTCTCTTAATATGAATATATACCATGTTTGTTCTCCATTGACTCCAGCATTGTTGTCAATTCTTTATCCTTTTTGTTCTTCTCCGGAGATATTGGCGTTAGATTCTTCATGTTTAACTGAAATTAGATCAAGTGATTTTACACATTGACGTACTCGTGCATTAAGGAGCTTTAAACATTTGTATATAACTTTAATTTCTCTATAAGAACAATCAATTCTTTACTTTATTTTATTTGATTTCCAACGAATACAAATTAATATACTTATAGTAATCCCATTAAACTGCATATCAATTTGTCGACGGGAAAAACGCTCATCTAACATCATTTTTGATTACATATATTTTTTATACTATCTATATTTATCACAAACAAAAAAGTCAAAAATATCATTATTATATATATCATTAATTCTATAATTATTTTGAATTTTCATTCCATTATTATACTATAATAAAATTATATATCTATATCTCTATTCTAAAATGTATGATTTAAATCACCTGACAATAATATATTTTTATTTTAAGTTTCATAGTACATTTCGTCATTTTAATTATTTTTCTCTTAACAGTGGGATTTTGTTAAAAGTCTTGGGGTCAGAGATGCCGACCAGCCCGTTTTCCACAATAATTATCAATTTTGGGAGTAGATAGCATATTTTGTCTCATTCTTCTCGTATTATATCCATATTATATCATATGTATTTGTTACAGTTTCTTTGTATTCGTTATTTTAGCAATTTTCTATAGTTATCTGGTATTTGACCCTTATGTACAAGTCAAGTAACCTCAGTATTGGCAGTTACTATCAATAAAAGACACATTTTTAAATTGTCTTTTATGTTGTTAAAAATATTTTAACAACAAAATAAAAGTCTGCACTAGTCTGGATATACTTTAATCCCAACTAAGGTCTTATACCGTTTTGAGGAGGATGGTTGCTTACCTTTCATAGCTAATCGATAAAACTTCTTGATTTCTTCAATTTTTATTCAAAATTCTATCACAGTAAGAAACTACAAAGAGTATTAAATCTGGATTACTTCCGTAGATTCCTTTTGGACGATTTTTTGGATTATTTTCTTTTGTAATTTGACATAAACTCTACTAACTCTACTGTTGACACGACAGTAAAAATCCGTCTGTCTTTTTGCTTCAATTTACCTCCGAAACGGCAAAATCAATTTTAATTTGGTTTTCTGTATTAGATTTTTTTTTCATAGAGTAATTGAAGCATATTGATGCAACTAAATTAAATTAACAGTATACCTCTTTCTCCAAAGTCGAGATTTGCTCGGTCAGACGTAAATTCTCTCGACGAGAATGTACCAAATCGGCGTCAGCTCGATCCAACCGTTGACGGAGAGATTGTATCTGATGACGAAAGATATAACTATAACAAATTTTACTTTAACTATAAGGTAAAAGAAAAGTTTAGGGTATGATATATATAACGGAGATTCATGATTTTTTTACAGTAGTATAACAATGGAAGTTTCAGGTAGTTGATTAATATAACGTCCAATAGGGGCACAGCCAGTATATCAATTACGCTTGTCTAAGGTAGATTGTGTTTGTCTAAGGCGAGCTACCTTTGTGCAAACTTCCTAGCGATGTTTTCGTTCATAACTGGCTTAGAGGTGATTGTCTCCGTTGAAATCGATCCGTGTCTTTGTGACTAGGCTACGAGAGTAATAATGTTTTTTTGAAGCGAAATAATAATGTTTTTTTAAGGACGTTCGGGCCTCTCGCATATAGGCGCTGGCTGCGCGGGCAGTCTATCCGTGCAAACGTTACATTAGTCTAAGATCTGGCTGCAGAATTAGTGCACTCATCGAGTATGTGCTAGAAATCAAATTTTTACGCACATTTATGATTATGAGAATATACATCTACCAGGTTGCCTATTAAAATGTGGCCGCTAGTATTATTAATTAAATGATTGTTAATTGATTATTCAGAACAAATTTCATTTATTTATTAATTCCAACCTCTGAATTCAGGCGGTTGGTGTCGTGTTTTGCCTGACGTTGGTGGCGTTCCATGGCGAGTCTCGCACTGGCCAACTCTTCTTCGAGAGACGCCTTCTCTGCGTGGGCCTGCGCCATATCAGCTTGCAGGGACGCTGGAAACCATTCTACCATTCAATACTTATTGGCCATAAATATTTATATCAATACATGTTTTTCAAGATTTGATGAAAAGACTGCGTACACAATCCATCCATCTTTTCTTTGGTCTACCCTCTTTTCGTATACATCCGCTCTCATTTCTAGCATTTTCCTTGTTACATGACATTCTTCTCTTCGCATTATACCATCATACCAGATTATTCTATTACTTTTTAGCTTCTCAATTACTGGCGCCACTATCAAACTTCTCCTGATATATTCATTTCAAATTTTATCCATTTCTGTAACTTTTTTTTATTGCTGTGAGACAGCAGACAGGCTAAAGGCCCACTTAGAATTTAGCAGTTACCGTCACCTATAGGTGTTTGCAACACCAGTGGCATCGCGAACATGCTGCTGTCCCATAAGGGTACAGGAACTAGGGTCACTAATGCCGGAATACAACACAAGGTTATTATGGCGGCATACTTAAGACCAAGGTGGTCGCCATCCAGACGGGCTTGAGGCCCTACTATTAAATACTGTCAAAATTAAAAAGAAAAATTTTCAATTTTCAATAATGGTCCTATCCCTGTCGTTCTTCTTATTTGATTACTTTGCCTCGTTTACAGACGGCAAGGAAGGATTTTATTCAGTTCTACTATATGTTTCAGTTTTGAGGGTTTAGTTACGCTGAAAAACATAAGTAGCAAAATGTCTAGCACCTTTTTCTGTTCTTTTACGTATAACCTCTATACACAAATATTGTCTATGCTACTGATTCCTATAACCGCATAACACACATTGGTTAAAATTAAATTTAGAAATCTCACAAATTTTATTCTTCAATTCCATTTTGAGTTCTTCGATGGCTGCGTTCTTCATGGACAATTCCCTCTTTAAATCATTCTCTTCGCGACGCTGACGTTCTAGATCGAGCTGAATAAATAAATAAAGTATTATTATGAAAATAATAATATTCGGAGGCTAATGAAGCATGGCCACATTTTACCTCTACAGTGGGGAACAATGTCTAAAAAGGCAATTGCAGCTGGGTAGGCTTAAGGAGCGGGCTTGAGTGATGCATGCCTATGAAGTCACGAGTAGGGAAAAGGAAAGTTGGATAGATTAAAGTAACTAAATGAGAGAAGCTAAAATGTTGACATATCAACCATGTGAACCACGGCGTAAGTAGAGACGTCTTTAGGATTAAATAAATCGCATTAGTAATACTCAATATAGAACTTTTACAACACTGCTTAGAATCATACTAAAATTAACCAATATACACACTATTTGCGAATCATAGGAATATTTCCCACTTAGCCACTAAATCAGCCATCTGAAATTGAATGGATGTGCTCAATGACAGGCTAAGAAGGTGGAAGAATAACCTGTAACTTGGCAACGTTGTCGTACTGGGCTGCCAGGTCGTGTTGTAGTTCATCGAAGTGCGCGTTGTATCTGTGCTCGGCTGCACTCCTCTCTTGTATGGCGCGACGAGCGCCTTCTCCTGCTAATTCGCGGGTCTTGTTCCTTTCTTTGGCCAAATCATCCTGATAAAAAAGTAGCGTTTATTTCAGTTCAGTTTATTTTAGATTTCCTCTGTTACCGAGATCTTTAGATAACTGACTACTCTTGCCAGCTGGTACACTAGGGTAATTCGTTTTGAACAGAATTTTTTTCTTTTAAAAAAAATTTTTTTTTATAGCACAGCGGCATTTGTATCAATCATAGTGCCCAAAAATAACCAATCTTTCCTCAGAATTAATTACTCTAAAACGGTTAACGCACGTCGGAATGTTTGCTGAGGTCATCGGTGCGATTCTTGTCCCAAAATTGAGTTTTTATCCATAATAGCTATTTCACTAAACAAATAAGTATATATACCTATAACACAAGCGCTTTGCTGTCAATTTTGGGACTAGATGGCGTTGAGGGAATTGTTCCAGTATATTTAATTATTACAGAAGTTCTTACAATACCTTGAGCCGTCGTACTTCAGCTTCTAAATTGTTCCTCTCTTCTCTCAACTGCTGCTCTACAGCATCGGAGCCACGCCTGTATTTTTCATCCTCGTCGCGCTGCTCTAAACTCGACTTCAGTTTAGAGATTTGAGATTCTAGAGCTGATTTGTCTCTGCATCGGACAAGAGCCAATTTGTTAATAACATTATCCGATTCGATTTACACGCACACATTTATATATATTTTACACGCGTAGTAAATTAACTAATTTTGTTAGCACATAATGGGAGTTTATTTTAGTTTACACGGTTTTAAATAGCAAAATCGGAGATTTAATTTTAACATGGTTTTGTAAGCAACCTATCTTCAGTGTAAATCGAGGCATAGGTGTATATAACAATGACAACTCATAACGTCACACAACTGGGCTATAGACTTCAAGTGAAACGAGTAAGCCACGTTTGTCCAACGTCCACGCTTGTGTGAAACTTGGGTGTCACCTACAATTTGTATGAATCTCTTTAAACATATATTTTCTATTGGGGATGTATGACACAGTAGTTTCATGAATTCCGCATTGCTTAAGCTAATGTTGAAAACTCATAATACAATATTATGTACCGTTATTACTCCTGACACGCTTAATCTTAAGATCAAACTTATTTTTGACTAATTGTTTAAACAGTTTAAAGGTTTATCCATGTAGGGGCGGAGAAAGAATGCTCTCTGAATAACCTACCCAGAGGTCGTAAAAATCGATAAAACAACCTACCCTAGTTACATGGTAGGGCCCCCGGCCCGTCTGGATGGCGAATACCTTTGACCATAAGTATGCTGTCATAATAACTTTGTGTTGTGTTCCAGCATTAGTGACCCAAGTTCCTGTACCCTTATGGAATAGCAGCGTGTTCACGATACCACTGGCGTAACAAACACCCATAGGCGACGGTAACTGCTAAATTCTAAGCGGGCTGTCAGCCTGTCTGCTGTCCTACAGAAATAATAATAAAATATCTATCTTCACGGACAAAAAAGTATACAAATGATGATTTGCGAGTAAAATAATCGTCGGTAAAAGTAATAAAATATCGTTTACCATTGTCACATATTAACTGACATAGTACCACAAATGTCGGCGTCCCAAAGAAATAAGGTATCCCTTCGCTGCCCGGAGTCCGCTTCCCGATTTCACTTTCACCATTTTGCGCTGTCTTCGGCATCTCTGACAGTGAGTCCATTGGCACGCATATTGTTCTTTACGCTGTCAAGCCAATTCTTGACTCCTACTTGGACCTAGCGGATGCGGTATGGACATTCCTCAATTAGCCGGTTGCTGTAAAACGTGGCTATACCAGTGAAGGCGACACTTTTGCAATTTATCTGCAATGTTGCAAACATTACCTTTTTACTATTCAGTTAAATTCTTCTCTTACCTTTGTAAGTTATCAATCTGCCGCTTGAAGCCATCGAGGCAAGTTGAGTCAACGAGCCCAGAGGCCAGCTTGCGTTTGTTCTCGTTATTTTCATCCTAAGAGAATTATTTTATATATTTTATAATATTATATAGTTGAGTTAAAAGCTACCCAAATATCATATTCAACGAAAAAATCCTCAAAATACTTCTTAGAAATGTTACCTGAACTTTCTTCAAATCGATCTTCGCTTGAGTCAACTGAGCTTCCAGTTCGGAAATGCGAGACTCAAATACAATATTTGGTCCTTCAAGCCGCGTAGAACGAGACTTCGACACCTTTCGCGTCTTAGATGGTGTTACCTAGAAAAAATATTATAATAGTAATAAAAAAAAATCAAACGTTAAAATTTCAGTTAAACTACGGTTAGTTTCTATATATTGTGAACAGAAATTTACTGTGATTTGTTCAGAGGAGGTTGGCTAAATGACGGGAGAGAAAACTGAATATATATTTTGGGACTTTGGTAGAAATTCCGCCTTCACTCCACTTCCTCACTACCTAAAGAGGCGTTTCCGCCAACTTACTCCAACTTCCGGTACCTCGGATCATTAATTCAAAACGACGGTTAGATAGACCGAGATGTGAATAACAGAGTGAATGCAGGATGGATGAAATGGCGACAGGTCTCAGGAACAATTTGCAATCTTCAAGTGCCGTTTAGACTTAAAGGTAAAATTTATAAAACCGTACTATGACTTGTCATAATATGGTATGGGGATCGGAATGCTGGGCCCTATAGAGGAAGGTTGAAAGGTATGCAGCAGAGATGCGATTGTTGAGATGGATAAGTAGAGTTACATAAATGGATAAAATTAGAAATGAGTATATTAGGAGAAGTTTGAAAGTAGCGCTACAGTGATTAAGAAGCTAAAAAGTAATAGGTATGGCCACATAATGCGAAGAGAGGAGCGTCATGTAACAAGAAAGATGCTAGAAATGATAGTGGATGGATGCAAGAGGAGAGGTAGACCAAAGAAAAGATGGATGGATTGCGTAAAAGATGATGTGGTAAAACAGGTGTGAATGTTCAGATGATGGCTAATAGGAGAGTGGGAGGAGAGAACATGTTCTGCTGACCCCATATAATTTGGGATAAGGGTAGGAAGATGACCGAAGATGCATCTTATGTCGCATTGTTGTAGCAAACGTTAAATTTTTTGTAAACATTACATCTATCCGTACAGAGGCGGAGAAAGAATACTAACCTCTGTGGCCGGGGTCGGCCAGTCGTAAAAGCGACAAAACAACCCAACCTAGCTACGTGGTAGGACCTCAAGGCCGTCTGGATGGCGACGACCTTTGGTCTTAAGTATGCCGCCATAATAACCTTGTGTTGTGTTCCGGCATTAGTGACCCAAGTTCCTGTATCCTTATGGGACAGCAGCGTGTTTGCGATGCCACTGGCGTTGCAAACACCCATAGACGACGGTAACTGCTAAATTTTAAGCGGGCTGTCATCCTGTCTGCTGTTCTACGCAATAAAAAAAATAATAATAATGTAAACACTTTTGTACCCTACAAGGCTGGAAAGTTAAACAATAAATTTAATTTCATTCTTAAATATAAACGGTGGAAAATAGAGATCTACAATAAAGGACATGCCCGCGGAAATCATTTTGGTTTATTTGATTTTGGATTTGAACGGATTTTGGAAAATTTTGTTTATTGGACTATTACGTTGGATCATTACCTAGAGATAATTCGATACGTACTGACTCTATGCAAATGGGATTCCGTCGAAGGAAAACATGAATTTTTTTATACTAATTAATTTTCTTCTTTTTTTAAGGTTTTTTATCGCCCATTTCCTCCTCCTTTCCCAATGCTGGCAACTGTTACTCAGTCACCATTGTTATGTCCAACTACCAATAGATCTGCGTCTTCTATGAGCATATTCGATGAGTTTACCTTTACCTTATTATCACTGTCAAGTCCAGTACTATCACCAACATCATCCAACTCATCGGTTTCAGAGCCAGCATTATAATTATGGAACATTCTAGAAATCAGCTTGTTCTTCTGAGCTTCGTGGAGGTGCTCGTTCTCCGATATCACTTCCTTCACTTTACCGAGCAGGTTATTCAATTCGTCCTGTTTTAATAAAATATAGTTTTTCATTTCATTGAATGTGTTATTAAAGTTTTATGTTTATATAATTTTTTTTAATGAATAATTGCTTGATGCACACTCCACCTCCTCCGGACTCGTGACAGGGCACGCCCACAACTGACAAGAGGACGTACATATCTAGTATACCCACTAAAACCGACCCAGTGTCCCTTTACTGTCCGTCATTTGGGCGGAGGGATATGCTTTCGGGTACACTTCTAGCCCGGGCAAACTGAGCCGACCATGGTGACTTAAGCCGAGCTCACCATCTAAGAATCAACACCCGATGCTCTACTTAAAATTGTGATGTCTATGAAACTTTATTGTATGTCCAAGTGGACGATTGGCTCCAAAATGGAAGCAACGGCGATTAAAAACTATGAAACTGAAACAGATGAAAACTTGCCCTGCAATACTGGCTCTCTCGTTCCAGCTGCTCAATATACTCTTCTTGCTTCTGAATGAAGTTGATGACGTCAGGATTGGTGCCCCCAGTGATGTCACCGGTGGCTCCCGATTGGGCTTGCGTCGGCGGTGCTGAAGAAGATTAATGCAATATTGTAGATAATCATAACCTAGTGATAATGTCCATTGGCGATGGATTCATATTTACAGCTTTCGGTGTTGTGGCCGTGGGGTACACAAGCTTATCGAGCTTATTATAAGACTTTATCGAGACCTATCAAGTCGCTTGATACGGGGTCTCACGGGATCAAAAAGTTGGTTTATATTTAGGGCAAAAGATAAGTGTTGCCATCCAACGCTGTAATGCAACCAGCTTGAATAATGTTGCTGATTGTAGTTGGATAGGAAAGACGAAATATGTTTTTTCATTGCTGTGTTACAGCAGATGGCTCACGGCTCACACAAGCAGTTACCATCGTATATAGTTTGCCACGCCAGAGGCACCGGTAATCTACACTCTATGTACGAGAACTTGAATTTGGTCATTTAAACCGGAACCAAATACAATTAGTTAGTTGTTAAGGCCGCCCCAGGTTCGGGGTCAGTAATTTTACTCTGTCCCTGCATGAAGAAAATATTCGTATTTTATTACATACAATACATCTTTCTAGTCAAGTATTTAAAGCTTGAAAGGTTCTTTCATGGAACTTCTTATGCTCTTATTACTTCAAATAAACTCGGCCTGTAGGAAGCGTTGGTTTTAATTGTATTATTTTTGAGTTACTATTTATGATGATATAAGCTTCGATCAATGTACTATTTGTGATCGAAGGATATAAGTCCTAAATATTTTTTTTTACCTACTCTAGATTTGGTTACTGTATGATGAGATGGCGCTGGTCACCCGCTGGTGTCCATACATGTTGTAACATGTATGGACACATGCAAACTAGTTTCCCAGATCATAGGTCAGCTTGTGATCAGATCTCAAGATATAGTGTTATTGAGACTAGCGTGATTTTCCTGCGCTTAACCATGGAGCCCATGGTGACCGTGATAACACATTCTTCTCCTTGCAGGGGTGAAGTAAGAATATTAACCTCTTGGCCTGTCGTAAAAGGCGACAAAACAACTCTAGCTAAAGTAGGGCCCCAAGTCCATCTGGATGGTAACCACTCTTGGTTTAAAGTATGTCGCGATAATAACCTAGTGTTGTGTTCCGGCATTAGTGTCCTAGTTTCCTGTAGCACTATGGGACAGCAGCGTGTTCGCGGTGCGCCTAGCGTCACAAACATTTATAGGCGACGACGGTAACTGATTAGTATTAAGTGGCCCGTCAGCCTGTCTGCTGTTCTTCAGTAATAAAAAATCTTACCTTTGGTAGCATGAGGTGTGTAGTTGTTCAAGCTATCCGCATACAATGTGGTATACTTGGCAGTCAATCTTGGCCGCGGCTTGTACTCGGAGAGGGCGTGGTATGATGAAGTGTACTTCTTGTCCAAATCCGCATCAGATTCATCCAAATTCTTGATCGATGGTGACCCTCCGTAGCTCCGTACCTGCATATATCAAGATATGTAGCAAACAGTATACTTACAGGAGCTTGTGACCGATGATCTTCAAAATATTACGCTTGGTCACAGGAAGGAGGGAGGACTTAGGTTTTCGTTACGTCACGTAGTCTAAAGGAAACCTCGCGTTTTTTATTGCTGCAGATCAGCAGATAAGCTGACTGTCCACTTAACAGTAAACACTTACCGTCGCCTATAGATGTTTATGACGCTAGTGGTACTGCAAACACGCTACTGACCCATAAGGGTACAGGAACCTGAGTCACTAATGCCGGAACACAACATAAGGTTATTATGGCGGCGTTTAAAATCAAGAGTGGTTGCGATCCAGACGGACTTGGCCCTACCACGTAGCTGGGTGGGTTGTTTTGTCACCTTTTACGACAGGCGGACCTCGGCCACAGGGGTTATATTCTTACTTCGCTCCTACATGGAGAGGAATGTGTAAAGACAACAATAATTGAAAATAAAAAAAAAATTGAGAATATAAAATTATGGAATATAGAATAGTAAAAACAAAGAACACGACTCACACTTGGCGCGTAATTCCCAGATAAGAAGTAACGTAGTTTGGACATGGCCTCCTTATACGCCATCTCCGTATAGTCCGGGATCCGTTTGCCCCCGTATTCGTTCATTTTGGGACGTCTGTAGGGCAGGCGGTAATACATCGTATAATTTAAAAAAAAATTCAAAAAGCGGTTTTATGTGATGATTCTTTTTCTTTTCTATAATACGTTTGATTTTTTTTTACTTTTATTTATATCTTTTCAACTCAAATTATTTGTCTTTTTCTTTACAATAATACTTTTAACACATAATATTATTTAAAAACATCTACTGTATTTGTAAGCGACATTAATATAAATGAAAATACTTTGAACAAATTTATTTAAATCTTTTAAGGAAGGTTTTATTGTTTTATTTTTAATTTAATTCATTAACGGCTTCGTTTTTACAATTTATCTCTTAAGTTAAACACAGGCAAATTATATTGTAGATTGTAATAAATACATCTAAACAAAGAAGTTAGAACTAAATCGACGACACTTCATAATTTTGTGTTTCACTTTAGAGAATACAAAATAATTTAACAAAAAAGTATTATTCTAAATTAATATTGAAATCATTTTTGAAATAAACACTAGTGGTGCGCATTGTGTCGCGCTTGATGTAATTATCTTACATCAAGGAGGACGGCTATTGATTTTACTAATATTCTGTTACTATGGTTACAATGTAGTTATAAACAAACTATGGATAGTATTTTTTTAAATATGACTAGGCAAGGTTTTTTATTTTATATTAAACGTTATTTTGTGATATGTGAAATAAATGTAGTAAATACAAAATATACTAAATAATTACCGCGAACGCTAGAATTGGAGAAAATAATTTGACTATTGATTTCGACTTCAAAATGATGTCCGAAAGCCTACGTTAATGTTATAAAGAGTTTGATTATGTAATTTGCATTTATTATTTTTCTTATTCAGGTCACACTCCAGTTAAAAACAGTCGACTAATAGAAATGCCGTTAAGACAACATGATGCCATTTTGAATTGGCTTAACACACAATTGCCCTAAATCTTTAATTATGTTCGTCCAACGTCTTTCTCTTATTTTTTCGGGATTTCCGAGAAATTCGCGCCTTAGCAGTATCATCTTTCATGCAATCTATCAATATCCATCCATCTAATTGCATTTCTATCATTTCTTTCTGTCATAACTTTCATCCTTGCGCATTATTATACATGTTTCTCATTACTCTCTAAGTTTTTTCTTATTTTTCATAGTGTAGCTAAACCACAAATATTGTTGTATTTAAATCGCTGAGTCTATGTTTATTCAAAGATGTCACTCTAATTTACGTTCACCTAATTTTATAAAACTGACTGAATTAAACATATATGATGGAGTAGTCACAAAGGAATATTAAAGCCAGCTAATTGGGAACTTTTCGATATACTTTTTAGAATTTTTCTGTTTCTTTTGTAGGATATTGTATTTTTAGTATATGGGTACAAAAGCAGGCATAGACCAAAGAAAAGATGGATGAATTGTGAAAGATGATATCGCAAAAAAGGTGTGAATGTTGTGATGACTAACAGAGGAGAGTGGAAGGAGAACATGTTGTGACCCCACATAATGTGGGATCAGGACAGGAAAAAGATTTACTCAAACAAAAACACAGTCTAAACAATGTTAACAAATATTACTCACCGCAACTTGTTCTTCTTCAGCTTCCCGTTCATTTCCCTATCAGATCCAACACTGGAGCCACTCTTCACCCGATATCCTCCCGGCTTGGGCTTCGTTAAATAACTAGTGGACCCCATAACCGTTATAAATATATACTTACTCGAAAAATATTCCGAAAGTAATTAAATCTTAAATTATTAAAATACTTTTAAGCGTAACTTAACGAACGTTTTAAATGTAACGTATTTCGATAAAAGCTTTTAATTACTCGCTATAAATAATTAATCAACAGAATGAAAAAAAAACAATGACGTAATTTTTTAGACTTACTTTTTGCAAATTTTAAAGTAACCGATTTAAAAATATGTTCCGATGAAATTCTTTTTAAATTTTACAGCATAAAATTGTTTCTAGATTTTAATACTTTATTTTTTTGTTAAAAAAATGGTATAATTAATTTTTTAAAATAACATAGATTGATAAATGAAATTCTTAATATATGATCAGTTAACAAAAAATATTTAAAACAATCATGTTAAACATCTCTATTTTAAAACAGAACTGTTTAAAAGATATTAAACAAGTACGATTTTATGTAATGGTTTTATGTAATATTATAAATATATTGTTTCTAAGACAAATATGTATATCGTATATTTATTGATTTATAACACAAAAATATAGAGGCAAACGCGTTTTTACGTACGAAGTCAGAAAAGCAATGACTACAGAAATATAAACTTTTTGCTTCTTCCTGTTTTTATCTCCCTTCGGCGCATATGAAAATATATATGTCTGTCTCGCTTTGGCGAAAAAGTTTTCTTCAGGATAAAATAGTATAAGAGCCAGCAGCAATTTGCGTATTATTCGTCGTAGGCCAATAATGCAAGCTTAAATTAGCAAATAGCCTAAATACATATATAAATTCCCTGCTTCTGTTAGAAAAGCCACGATGTAGCTAAATTGTTTTTCATGTGCACGTTTTTAGTGAAGTAGCTAAAGGAAATTGTGGTGGCCTTTTAGAATTCCTTATGTAATTAACAGTGAAATAAAACGATCCGAAGTTTACTTATTTACGTTTTCTTGGTCACCATGCTCTTGACAGAGTGTTCATGGTCGTTACGTAGCATTGCTGATACGATTTACAATACCTCGCCACTTAGTGGTCGTGCACTCATGCACGATACCGCCCACAGCGGATTTGATCTGGTCGGTCCATCACATAGGCGACTTTCCGCGCAGTCTACTGCCTTCCACCTTCCCTTGAACGACTAGGCGCTCTATGGATTGTCACGCCCCGAAACGTGTCCGAAAAAGCTGTTTCTTGACGTATCGAGGCGTTTGTGCGAAATTCGGTCCTGTGTCATGGATCAAGCATTCTTCTCCAGCATCACACCTCAAGCGCGTCTATCTTTTTCCTTTCCAGATCTTGTAATTTCCATGTTTCAGCAGCGTACAAAAATATGGGTAAAATCAGAGTTCTCACGAGTCTGGTCTTTGTGGTCTTGGTGATCTTTCGGTTCTTCCATATTTTCTTCATTTTGTGCATTGCCTAGTGATCGCCATACGTCTCTTTATTTCGTCAATGCAGCCCCCATTATTTATTTATTTGTGTACATTAGTATAATACCCTTTTCGTCGGTTATTTTATATATACAATGTACACTGAGCGTCATGTTTGTATGTGTGTGCGTGCGCAACACTGACTGGCGTGTGCGTGTGTCGTAATACATATACAATAAAATAATACATAGAGTCATATTAGATAAAATATAAAATCAATAAATTGAACAAAGTGTACTTCCTAATGTGATTCTGGTTAGAAGATATCGTTTTTATAGGAAGGACCGTCGATATATTGATAATGTAGATTTTAATCATTTTTCTTGAGTTGTGTGTGGTCGAATATAAAGTAATTATATCTATTTTTATTTAACTGTCTACAGACAGGTTATGATTCCATTTTTAAATTATCACGCCACAGCTACAAAACAAATTTTATATATAGATATACCTTTTATTTATTATATTTAATAATTTATTTTTACCTACCCTACATTAAACATAGTTTAAATATAATATATAAGAACATTTCAGCTCCTGTACTAGTACCATGGTAGTGTCTTGCATGTCACGGTCCTGTCTTCGTTAAAGGCAATCACGCTATTTATGAAGAAGGAATCATTTAAATCATAAACATAAAAAACATATTTTAAGGCTGTCTTGGCCTATGTAAATACAGTTTAAACTGTATATAACGAAATTTAGGGACAGAGTATTTATTATTGCGTTATAAAGAGTTTTCGTTAAACGAAGAGTTTTTTTATTATTGCTGAGGAAGAGTAGACAAGCTAACGGCCAACTTAACAGTAAGCAGTTACCGTCGCCTAAAGATGTTTGCGACACTAAAAGCATCGCAAACACGCTACTGTCCCATAGGGGACAGTAGCGTGGGTCCTAATGCCGGAACACAACACAAGGTTATTATAGCAGTATACTTAAGACCAAGGGTGGTTGCCATCCAGACGGGCTTGGAGCACTGCCACGTAGCTAGCGTTGTTTTGTTGCCTTTTACGACAGGCCGATTCGCCGTACAGTGGCGGAGCAAGAATACTAACCCCTGTGGCCGGGGTCGGCCTGTCGTAAAAGGCGACAAAACAACCCAAGTCACGTGGTAGGGCCTAAAGCCCGTCTAGATGGCAACCACCCTTGGTCTTAAGTATGCTGTTATAATAACCTTGTGTTGTGTTCCGCGGTATAGGTGACCCAGGTACCTGTACCCCTTTTAGAGAGGCTAATTCAGAGCGAAGTTAAAGGAGCAGATGTTTGCGACACTAGAAGCATCGCAAAGACGCTACTGTCCCATAAGGGTACAGGTACGACAACGCGCAAATTGCTGCGACTTTTGTGATGGATGCAAAATAGATACCGCATGTACTGCAGCATCTCTTGTCTATATCATCTCGTAAACTTGTACAAAAGAAATCGTACGGCATGCTCATGAAGGCGTGCACCGGTTGAATCGGTAGGTAGTGGCGAATTAAAAATGGTGCAAATGTTTTTCCGTCGTGATCTTCAAGATTCGGAATCGTCGGATGTCCATGAACTGTTATCCGTGCAGGGGCGGAGAAAGAATACTAACCTCTGTGGCCAGGGTCGGCCTGTCGTAAAAGGCGACTTAACAACCCACCCCTAGCTACGTGGTAGGGCCTCAAGCCCGTCTGGATGGCGACTACCTTTGGCCTTAAGTATACCGCCATAATAACCTTGTGTTGTGTTCCCGGCATTAGTGACCTAAGTTCCTGTACCTTTATGGGACAGCAACATGTTCACGATGCCACTGGTCTTGCAAACACCCATAGGCGACGATAACTGCTAAATTCTAAGCGGGCCATCAGCTTGTCTGCTGTCCTACAGAAATAAAAAAAAAACTTCTTCTCAGGAAACTCATCTTTAATTTAAAAAAAAACGTTGCTTGAATAGATGTTAAATAAAATATTTATGAGCATAAACAAAGCAGGTTAAGAACCTGTCGGTGCGTCATTGTTATTCCGCTCTACGCTGCAACGTTCGTCGAGTCGTACTTATCGATACAGTTGGTCGATAGCGCTTATACAATCGAGCATTACTTTGCTGCTCTGCGGGGTTCGGATGAATAGGTACCACAAATACTATTGTCAAATTTGGCCATATTTTATTCTAGAAATAATTTTTCACGTAATTTTACAGTTTTCTGCTAGAAAAAAAATTACGTGATATTTGCTAAGACCCCCCTCCCCCTAAGTGAGATTTGGAAAGATTTAGCTTGAACCCCCCCCCCTCTCCCCTCTAGAACACCTCACGTAATTAATGGACGTCCCCCTAAAACACTTCGCGTCAACATCTGTACGAAATTTTATATTTTTAACGTAGTAATTTAATATAAAAGAACCTCTTCAAACAAAAAATATTCCCAAAATATACAAGTATTTAATAGTGTATTTGGTATATCAACACACAACTAACAAATTAGGTGATCGAAGAACCTTACTCTAAATAGGTACACGTTCTGTAAGTTATTAAGTCAGCGATGTATGCCATCATGAACGCCGTATGTTGCTCTCCGAGTGACGGCTACGACTTAGAAACCTTTTTTTACATATATAGGTACTCATATTTTATGTATTAAATAGTAGTGTTTGTTTGTACCAAACATAAATAATACTTGCATATATTTTAGTAATAAATAACATAACTACGGAATATGCCATCTTAAAGAAGACGGTGCAAGTCGGTACCATTGTCGTGATAGCGTGATCACAAACCATTTGACGGTAAATCATAAAAGTTGGCGAATGTTTTGTTAACGGTCTTTCGTTTCTATTAATTCTATTTTTTCAGAATAAGGCTGTAATGTGTTTTTAATGCAGTTTTATTTATACCTAGTCAGGTCATAAATTCTGTCACATGTTTAATGTAAAATAATTGTAACAAGTTTATTAATTATGTAACCATTCATATACCAAAATGAACTTAATAAAACATAGATTCTTATGACATTAAAGTTTATTCAAAATGACCTCCGTGATTTTGAATACAAGCCTTCAATCTGCGCGGCCAGTTGTCTATCGCAGCACGAACGAGGTCCATGTCAATATCGACGGCTGCCTTAATCAAGGATGTCTTGAGTGACTCCAAATTGGGATGAGGCTTTGAGCACGCCTTTTCCTCCAAGTGTTGCCATATCTTGTAATCTAACGGATTCAAATCTGGACTGGAGGAGGGCCAGTCTTCGTGCCGGATGAAGTCGATTTCACGCGCCGCCAGCCAGTCTTGTGTGCTCTTCGCTCTATGAGCTGGCGCCGAATCTTGTTGGAATACCCAGTGCCTGTTATTGAACATGGTATGAGAAACAGGTTCCACAAGGTTCGTCAGGACTGTATTTTGATACACAACAGCATTCGTTTTTACACCTTTCTCACAAAAATGTACCTCTGTTAAGCCCCAATAAGAAACTCCCAACCATACCATGAGCGAGGATGGAAAATGACCTCGTTGGACACGCGGAATACGGTTGCTCGCTTCTTCACTACTGTGTGCGTACACCTTATCATTTTGTTTGTTGTAGCTCTCTTCTACGGTAAACATTTTTTCATCCGAAAAAAGAATTTCCCGATATTATTTTCCCGCGTACCGCTTCAACAAAGCGCGCCATCTCTTCAGTCTCAGGTCCATTAGACGAGCATTCAAACGATGTCCTGTTTTTCTTCGATATGCCCGAAGCCCTAAGTCTTCATTTAACACCCTTTTCACCGTGGTTCTGCTTAACCCCATCTGAAGGGCCAACAGTTTCTGCTTACGTTTGGGATTTCTTTGAATTCGTGCCTTCACAGCTTTTATCACTGCTGGAGTCCTAACAGACCGAGGGCGACCACTTCTTGACCTGTCATCTACACTAGAGTCTTCATTGTATCGTTTGATGGTACGATAAACGAATCTTTTGGTTATATTAAAATTTTTCAGTATGTTAAAAATTTGAATTGGCGCGTAACTGTAACGATGCAACGCAATAACTGCAACACGGTCTTCTTTAAGCGTCCACTCCATATTTAAAAATGAGTAAAATTCTAAAAGTTATACATTTTTATTTTCATGAACAATTCGAAATTCGAATTCAATAAACTTTTTTGTGGCCAGCATTCTAAAAGAAAAGTTTTTACTGTGTGACAATACTTATGACCTGACTAGGTAAATGCGAGAGTAATAAAGAAGCTGGTGGGTCGAAATTGTCAAGTGGTTCTACGTTTACCGACTGTTTCAGAGAGAGATGAGCTCTAGCTCATTATCGGACCGAATCAAATTCTTCACATTTATACGAGCGACTTTTTGTAACATGTGCTTTTATCGTATGAAATTCTGTTTTATTTTTGCCAAGGAAATAATGGGGGTTACCGATTGTTTAACGTAGATTGTGTTAGTAGGAAAAGATGTAACGTTTTACTTTTTTGTGACATCAAATAAATTCAACATATTATGTTACCACGCGTTAGTAAGTTTCATTTAAAAATTACGCTCAGGTCGAGATGAGCGGGTTTAAATATGCGAGGCCCCCTTTTGCGCGGGGCTACTCTTGCTATATGGTTAATCCGGCACTGCTTAATACTCTCCTTCATAACAAATCGGCCATATTTTTGTAGTACATACGAAGTAATCCAATACATAGGCTTCAAAATACTCCATTAGCCATCTAGTTAAATTTAAAAGTCTTATTTTGTGGAGTTACGCATTCTGATAATTAAGCCCAGGACATGTAGTATATCAGTTGTAAAGTACCCATAACACAAGTGCTATGTAACTTAGTTTGCGACTAGATGGCGTTGTTTGAAATATCCCTATATAGTTATTTATTATATAACTGATCCAACCAAGCGTTTTTGTGGCTCAAAATTAAAAATTTCTCCGTGCAGGGTCGGAGTACCTTAGCTACGTGGTAGGACCCCAAGCTCGTCTGGATGGCAACCATCCTCCGCCTTAACCTTGTGTTCTAGTATTAGTGATCTCGGTTCTTGTACTCCTATGGAACTGTAGCGTGTTTGCGGTGGCTTACGCAAACATCTGTAGGCGAGGTTACTGCTTATTATTAAGTGGGTGGTTAGCCTGTTTGCTGTTCCCCAACTATAAAATAACATAAAAATATATGACATGAAAAAAAATACATATGATTGTCAAATAATAAACTTTGAATTTGCAGTTTGACCAACGTTGTATAAGTAAATATTATATTGTAGTATAATATTATATTGTAAAATGTCTTGAATAAAATATTTTTCTTTCTTTCTTTCTTTCTTCTTTCAAATTATAGATAGTTTTGATCAAAATCGTTTCAGTAAATTCGGAGTCTAACCCGAAGATACATCGTTTCACGAGATTCTTTATATAGACTAACCCGTTACTTCACGTTGCGTTCGTCATGAGGCAAAAGAGACTTTCCCTCTCCTACGCATGCGCGCTACACCGCTTGCACCACTTTTTCGCGGCAAGAAATGTTTCATAAAACTTAAATAACTTAACGCAGTATTCTAATCATAAAATTGGTGCACAAATAAGAAGCAGCTCAATAAGAAACAAAACTAAAGTTTTAAATGTTCTACACGCAAGTAGAATGAAGTGGGATTGGGCCAGACACCTGGCTCGCAGGAAGGATAAGAGATGGACGGCACTGGCCACCGTTTGAAAAGGTCCTAGAGAAAAAAGAAAAAAGGGAAACCAAAGGAGCGTGGGATAGACGATATTGGCAAAGCAGCCAGAAAGAACTAAATGTTGAAGACGCTAGTTAAGAAAGCTTGAAACAAAATGGAGGAGGTCTCTATCCGAAAAGAGATCCATAATTAATGTACATACACATTATATCTTTCTATTAACTTAGTTACTTCAAATGTAAGAAAATATTTACAATCCTTCTTAAAATAATTAAACTGACGGACTCATAAACTGCATCAAAGTTCAGGATTACTTTGAAATTATTTTTTAATAAGTATGCAAACTTTCTATACAGATTTAAATTGAAACCTCTAGATTGGTTCGTGAACTTTTAAACAGCGTAAGGTATATTCTAGAAACCGTAGACTGGTTTAAATTTCTACCAATCGTTCGTTGATCCAAGCCCTCCCGCACCAATGCTACAATATAACCCTAATAAAATCTATGCGGAACCAATTAGAATCCGTAATAAGGGCACGTGGAGGTAATACACCTTATTAAAACATAAATAAACCCTTGCATAAAGTTTGTGTCTATTGTTCAAACCATTTTAAAGTGAAACTTCTTTAGAATCGTTGTGATTTCAAACCGGATGCAACGAAAAAACGACAGGTAAGAGACACAAATACAATAATTAGTGAGCCAGAGCGAGAGAGTAAATGTCGGTGTGTATTTATTTTGAAGTATTTCGACATTGTGAGTACAGTTTCCGTGGTGTAGCGGTTATCACATCTGCCTAACACGCAGAAGGCCCCCGGTTCGATCCCGGGCGGAAACAATACTTTTTAAAAAAAATCTTTAAATGTGAGTTTTTAATTATAATCGCCTGTAATTAGTGAGCCAGAGCGAGAGAGTAAATGTCGGTGTGTATTTAATACTTGCTTGTATTTTTGTCGATTTACTGAAGTTTCACTTCTATCGTGTGTGAATCGCACACATGTTTTTTGTAATTAAACCAATTTTCCTAACATTTCTGTTTTTTCTTCAAAAGTCTTATGGTCTTTTCCAGTACACAAACTTAAACTTAAGGATATGACCCTACGCTGTTTTAAAGTTCACGGACCAATCTAGAGGTTTCAATTTAAATCTGTATAGAAAGTTTGCATACTTGGTTAAAATATTTATTTCCAAGTCGTCTATTACTTTGATGCAGTTTATGAGTCCGTCAGTGTAGTTATGACGACAATGAAAAATTATTTTTAAAAATAAACTGAGCATAAATTAGCAAACACTCATGACCCAGGCTAGAAACATTACACATCCAGCGCAATATATTCATCTCCGTGACACGCAGTCCCTGCTTGTGTCGCTCTAGCACCGGCCACGCTTCACAGCCATATAAAAACCTGTCGCCTATCCCTTCAACTTAACCGGCATCTTAGGGTCACAAATGACACTAGTCAACTCACGCCATTTGGTCCACGCGGTAACAATGCACGCCTTGACGTAGCAATCAATGTCACCATATATGGAGTATCAAATAAAACACAATATAATATTTAAAAAATTTATTAGTAAAAAAAATACTAGATTTTTAGTATTATTTCCTTAATTATTACTATTTTTAGTATACTTTTTGGTGTTAGTAGCTACACAAAAAGTTATAGACTAATGAGATAAAAAATAAATACATATTTAAGTATCGATATAAGATTGCACGGTTTTATTTCACGTCACTAGCGTGCGAAATCATTGTAAAAAATATAATTCTGCAATGGCACTTTCGAATAAATACATTTAGCAAAATATTTAAGCATTTAAAAACTTACTATATACATTTTTTGTGCATCGTAATGTCAGTGTCGCCGTTACCTTTTTAAATTAATCGAATAGATTATTAAAAATGAGAAGCCTTTTTTCTATGTTTGCATAGCGGGCGTATAAGTCTCTAAATTGTACATACAAGACATAATTAAATTTTGTCATATATAGGATCTAGTTTCACTCTTCGCGGACAGCCGCGTGTTAGCATCGTGTGCGCCTGGCATCACAGACATTTATAGGCGACATCAACTGCTTACTATTAAATCCGTCAGCCTGTCCGCGGTTCCACAGTAATATTTTTACATAAACAACAAAACAATTATTTACAAATTACGCTGTTGTAACATAACCTTTATTTGATAATGATATTCGGACATTAGTACAATCAGTCCAAATAGTTTCAAATATCGTGTTGTAAAAGACTTTGAAGTAAAAAAGTCAATACATTCTTTCATTCAATATTCTTAACCAGTGAACTCTATGAAATGAAATTCAATTCAAATTTTGATAGACCAATTTTATAAACTAAGAAATCATATACCTACATAACAATAAAACGAATAACAGAACATTACATCAATAGAACGTTCTCGGATAATACAGTTACCCTCTGAAAACTTATGATCAGGTTTAAATTTTTTTTCTGGTTTCTATATTTTATAGATATACATCGGAGGAATCGAATTTAAACAAAATTAAAAATATATTTTAAACGACGTGTAGAAGAAAGTATTTTAATATAATATAAATCAAATTCAAACCCCCAATATGAGATGAATGTTATCTTTAAACACACAGTTACTTTTTCAACAAAAAAAAAGAGTTAACTTAATTCAATTCATTTTTTATTAATAAGTTTTATTTTTAATTTCACTTTCATAATATAGTTATATTTTTTGACATAAGGCTTAAATTAAATTTTACTGAAATTTATTAACAACTTGCTTTACCCAACTGTTCTTCAAATCTTCATTATCAGTCTTCGGCTCTATAGAATTTCTAGGATTCGGTTTAGCTGCTACTTTAACTTCTTTCGTCTCATCGCTGACAGATCTTTCAAACGTTGCCACTTTAGTACTGATCGAATTCGGTTTAGGAAGCGGTTTAAAACTGGTAGAAGGTTTATTTTTATACAATTGTTCCAGTTCTAAACGTCTCTCAAGTACCGATTTTGCTTTTAAGGGCTCAGTTTTCTCGTTTGCTTTTAACTTTCTCGTTTGGGAATCTAAACTCGCTCGCTCGTAGCTTAAACGTTTGATTTGTATATGATCAACTTTTGTCTCGTTTTGTTTTATCTTTAAATCAGCCTTATCGCCCATAGGTGTTGATTCGCAACGCACTACACTTTGTTTTACTGTATTCTCTTTCGTACATTGTGTTACATTTTTAATTGTATTCCCTTTAATAGGTTTAGTGACTGGTATTTGGGTTAGTTTTGGTTTGGCTGGAACAGGTGGAGCTATTTTAGATTTATTTAGTACTTTTATTTCAATACCACTTCTAGTCTGTTCAGTTTTTATAAATGTACTTTCGCCGACCGTTCGTGTGTTGAATGAAGATTTCCGTTTTATACTTTCAATTCTAGTGACTGTTTTATGAACTTTATCTTTGATGGCATCTGCTTTTATATAATCATTGTCTTCTTGGTCAGAATAAACAGCAGAATCCCTAAATACATCTTCATCGATTACTTGTTCTATTTTTTCAAATGTTTTTTCATAGAAACTCTCATCCGAATTCTCTTGAACGGGTGAATCAATTTTTACTAATTCTGCATTTGGTATATTAACTTTATTAGTTTCCTGATACATTCCTTCACTAGAAGAGGTAACGAAGGAAGAATTGGAGAATAAACTGTCAGGTCTCACAGCATTTTTATTTATAAGTACATTTACGTTTTTAAAGGTAGATTTCTCACTAGATAGAGTCATGGGGTCAACATAATCTGATTGGGCTATTCTTGCACCTAAATGTTTACTTCCTTGCATGTAAATTGGTAGTTTATTTAAACTTTGATAGGAGCTGTTATTGGATTTGACTGGAGAACTCAAATTTGAGACATTTGCGACCATGCTAACACTTTTTTCATAAGACGAACGGAAATTTTGTTTTTGTGCTAAATTATCGCAGCTTAATGATAACACTTCTAAGTTATTCTTTTCATTTTGACAGTCAGTTATTGAGCTGGGCTCTATAACACTTTTACTTAATAGATCAGTGGAATTCACTATCGTCGATGTTATAGGACTATCTGTTGAAGTAACCACAACTTTAAAATCACTCTTTGACAAACTATCATCGACATATTGTTGAGCTCTTAAATCAGGTTTATTTTGATTGTCATCAGTCTGTTCGTCCCCTATAATGCTTCTAAAACGTTGTAGCAAATTTTTTGAGTAACTTCTTGGATTAAGTGCAGATCTTTTTTCATTTGATGGACTTTTTAGATCAGATTTAGCACTGTCAGGACTACTTTGATCACATGCATTTATTTCTGAATCTTCATTGTTTTTGTTCGGAGTTTTATTTTTAAATCTACTCAAAACGTTTTTTAGAGATAGCAAATTACTTGTAGGTTTATATATTTTATGTTCCGGATGTATAACTTCTAAATCATTGGATTTGTCGTCTATTCGATCTGTTGGTAAAACTTCGCACGAAGAAGTTGTAGATATATTCAAATTCGGTTGTGATGTATTCAAAACATTCTCATTTTTGTTTTTATCTAAGCTCACATCCTCGAAATTATTTTTGTAACATCTATCAATTTCTTCTTCAAGATCTAAAGTTGACTGGCTAAGATTTTGTATGTAATCAGAGTCGTTAGATTTTTTGTTGTATTTAAGTATATCGCCTTCACTCATATAATTTTCTACGTCATCATAGCTTATTTCGCTCTGATCAGAAGCGATTGTGAACGGTCTATCTGTGCTCACGACTTTCCCTTCTCGATTGAGATATGTTTTACTATTGCTATTAGGCTTACATTTGAATGTAATCAAACTACTATCTTCTTTATTACTAGTAACAACTTGAAAACTTCGTGGTAAAGAACCAGACTTTCTATCTCTAGATACATTAAAATGTTCTTTTTGTCGGCTCAACCATATTTCAGGAGTATTGGGACTCTGTTGATCAGGACTCATTGGTAAATAATCACTGGGTAAATTGTTAGGCACATCTTTCTTTCGTCTACATACTTCTAATAACGTGTCGTATATATTTTCTTCTTCAGTTCTTTGATTGTCTATTGTAACGTAATAATCTGTTTCAACTTTCTTTTCTACCTTTTGCGGAGATTTTACTGGAACATCGTAAATTCCATCAATATCTTGATTCACTGTATCAAAAGTTAGATATACGTAATCAGATTCAGGCCCCGTTCTGTTCAATTCTGGCACGTTATGAAGAGGATTTGGCGGCGATGGCAGTCTTTTTGGTCTACTTGTGTGATTATGTTGAATAAGTTTACTTTTACTATTGATTGTATGTAAATTCTCGTCTACTCTATTTTCTATCCGCAAAGTTTCATAGATGTGATCATCATCATTATTTGTGATATCTGGATTAGATATGGTTGATTTAATTTCTATGGGTTCTGATGATAAATCTAAATTTTCAGACATCTGTCTTCCGTATTTAGGTTTCAATTTACCACCATCAATTGCTTTTATAATAACTTGCTCTGGGTTCGAATGGGTTTTCAGTAGCCTTTGATGACGTCTTTGAGCACTACTACGCAGTTGTTGCTTTTTAATAAGTTTCTGAAATTCACGATTTTGCATTAACAACTGTGAGATAATCTGCTCTAAAGGTTGTTCTTCAATCATTTCTTGTTCTTCCTTTTTTTCTTCTATATCACTTTTATCTTCTAACTCCGAACCTTCATTAATAACTTTCTGTTTATTTAAATACTTCACTTTTTCCAATTCATTCTTTTTGAAGGAATCTGTTTTCTCTATTAACTTTTTATACGTTTCTTCATCAATATCTTCATCTTTGCTTAATTTTTGAGGTTCGTCTTTTGATTTATCGATATTGAGGCTGTCATTAGATTCAGATATATGAAGAATGTTTTCAGTGGATACGTCAGTTGAAAAATCAGCATAGAACTTAGCTGTAGTATCACTACCTCGGAGTCCTTTAGCTCTATTTTTTTTAATTTTAGATATCTTCTTTGGTATGTTTTTCGTTGTATACATTCGTATTTCTATATTAGGTTTTATTGCTGTTCCACCACGTTTTCTAATATCCAATTCTGGATCTGAAATTATTGTGCCATCATTTGCACGAAGTTTTCTTGTAATTTTATTTGAACCGCAATTTCTGCATTCGAATTCAATTTTTTCTGTTCCTTTAATGTCACTCTTTTCACTATCACTTTCTACGGATTTTTTCGCTATGATTCCTACGGTATTTTGTTGCAACCCAGGCTCAGATTTACGCCTCCATGTGCCAATTTTAGATAACTTAGATCTCTGCGGATCATCTTTAGACTTCGATCTTAAAGTATCAGTTTTATGTTTATCTTCAGTACATCTAGATCTTCTACTAACTAGTGTACTAGTAGAATCAGTGACTTCTATATTTTCTTTAATCTTCGCACATTTAAGACATGTTTTAGGAATACTCCTTGCATTCAAGTCATTCAAATCATCTTTACTTTTAGTATCGTAATTAACAATGTTATCTGACGAATGATACCCTCTTGTCTTATTTAAATTTCCAGAAAATTCTTTACTAAAGCTCTCTTGCGATGATTTGAAATCTGAGCATTTACATCTCTTTTCCAATTGTTCAGAACTACCCGCATCTATATATTGTAAGGATTTATCACATTCGGGACATTTGTCATCAGTAATTTCACTATTATCGTTTCTACAATTGCATTTATCTTTTTCTTTGCCCAATTCTGTTTCGCAATCTGAACATAAGTCTATATAACAATTTTCGCAAGTGTAATCTATGCCTTTTTCTGACGATACCTGGTTACAGTCACAATCGTTTGTGCCACTTCTATTTGATATAATCTTTCTACCTTTCTTGAGTCTTCCTCTTAGACCGTTTTCAAATGATTTACGCCTTTCTCTGTCGACTTTACGTTTTTCTAAATATTCCGGTGCTGATAGTTGTTTTCTCATTGATGCTTGTGTTATTAAATTATGTGATTTCTCAGCTAACATATCATCTGGAAGAGAAAGAAAGAAAATAAAATTAATAATATATGTAATATGTTTGTATAGTTTACTAGACGTTCCCCTAACCACCCGCTTCTCTGGTAGAATAACAGAAAAAAGTAAATCAAAAAAACATGAGATGTGTTCGTACGCACGCGCACTACACCACTTGCCGTTTCTCCGCGGTAAAAAATACATCACTGAACACGAACTTAGTGCTTATAAAAATCATTGTTTCTTAAAACTTAAATAACTATATATTAAATGAAGATATCGACAGTTTTTTTAGATAAGAAATAAAACGTAAAATCATTTAATTGAAATATATCCAGTAGTTTTACCGTGATGCGTGCACAACTGCAGATCTCTAACATTTTATTTATATAGATAGATAATAAATAAAAAATTACCGTCCGTTTTATTCTGACCAAGTTCCATGACTAACTGCCGCGCGTGGGATGGTATCACTGCATTATAGTTTTCCAATATTACCTGAAAAATCATTTAATAATTAAGGTACCTACAAACACGTCTGTAGGATCCAATGTTTTTTCTTTCGAATTAGTATTTAATAATTCTAAACTACATAAGCTTTAAGTAATAGCTTCAGATTCTGCTCGTAACCCTAGATAGGTTGTACAACTTCAACCCCGTCCAAACAGGAACCACCCCTGATCTATAAGTGTGCTGCCATTATAACCTTGTGTTATGTTCTGGCATGAGTTACCAGGTTTCAGTTCTCCTGAGCAACATATTAGCGATGCCCCTTGTGTAACATGGCCTTTATGTTGTCCCACAGCAATAAAAAAAATAGTTTAGGAGTGAAAACTATTCGGTTTGACCCTCTTCTAGAGTATACAGTATACCTACTAAGTCGATTAAAAATAAATAAATACACTTTGTTATTGATAAATAATTAAAAATACTTAACAATGCATAATGGCCGGAAATAAATAATAAAATAATCTTTATTGAGATATTTATTGTCTGCGATCTATGGTATGTATTACAGCATATGCTGTCACGTGTGTCTATGTATAGTTGTCAAGATGTCACTGTCAACGCGAGTGCAAATATGTACGGGTAAACGCTAATAAGATTATGAAGTAGATAGAATGATAAACTCTAGCTTCTTTTTTAGTTATGCTATTTATTCAACTTACCCTTTTTAGTAATAATGTCCACTCCCTCTTGTGTCGCAAGGACTTCGCCTGCAGGGTGAGCTGGTGTCGGGGCGCGTCCCATGGGATCACGTGGAATGACAATGGCGCACCCAAGATCGACTCCACAAGCATCATGTTATTGCACTAAAAGAAGGAGACTTATTTTTATATAGTTTTGGTTTATTTATTATTTTTTCAACTGGCAAGCTCAATTCATAGAGAATTAGTTACAAAACGTTTATATGAGACCAGTGATCACCTTTAATAAAAACATTAATTTTTACAATGTAAATATAATTAAATTAAAAAAAATATCAAGATAAATCAACCAACAAAGCTAATAAATTTAATAAATGGCAGACGAGACGTCCAAACTAGAACAAAATCTTGGGGGAACAGAATAAATTTCTACGCTTTTCCAAAGCCAGTCGGCGAGTGTTAGACTCGTGTGTGTAACCCATTAATCAAACACATGTTTTCCGTCTCTAGTGTGTGTGTACTTCGTATGTATATAAATAAAAATGTAATATATTCCAATAAGCTTTTTTTTTGTAAAAGAAAACTAAATAGTATTCGGAAATCAGTTAACAAAATTTAGGAAACTGACCAATGATACCATAAAAAAAAACCGGCATCAGAGTTGCAAAGAAAGATAAAATATTTTTGAAAAAATGTAATGACGTTATTGATAAAGTCAATATGTTTATATTGTTTGGTAATCGCACCATAATATGTGATTTGTAGGCCAGAATGCCGTCCTCCCTGTTTTTAGTGACGAGCAGCATCTTGTCGAAGAGGAAGGCGTGCCGCATCGCCTTCGCGCCGAACACTCTATAAATAAAAAAAACCATAGACTAGAATCTTCTTGTACGTAAAAATAAACCATCTCTGATTGTCTTGGATAGACTGCAGCGTGTATAAGAATGCGGCCATGTTGTGAGCCAACAAAAGTATTATATAAACCATTTTTAATAAGTTCCGATCTTTAATTTATTTAGAACTAGTGATGCTGATAACTGATATCTTCACTCCGGCTCCGGCTCCACTTCACCGCGGCAAGAAAACACACATCAAATTGTTGTTTCCTAAAACTTTAAATTAAATGAAGATATCGCAATAATTTTTTTTTTTGATAAGGGCCAAGTGTCTATCAAATAAAACTTAGAAAATTTAATCAAAATCTATCCAATTATTTTGCCGTGATACGCACTGAACTGCAGACCTCTATCATTTCTAGATTATATTGACGACCTTCGTGGTGCAAAGGCTTTTACGCGTTTATACGAGTAATATATATTTCTCTACAGAATAAAAGTACAAAGTTGTTTAACTCCCTTAGAACAAATGGTGTGTTTCTTACTTTGATAATGGATTCTTGTTTATTTATGAGTATTTAAATTTTTAATCAAACTTAATATACTGACACATGTTTAGTAAAGTAAAGAAGCGACAAGAAACTTCCGAATAAAACATCTCGGTTAATCGGTTGCGGCCAATTCGGTCAATAAACTAGGAAAACTAATTTAGTTAAGTAGAAATTAGATGCTAAACCTTGTCGCTTGTTTTATGTCGATAAAAGAAAAGTAAGCTCGCACAAAGCATAGTGTAGTGACCTTATTTATAACTAGCTGTGCCCGCGACTCCGTCCGCGTGGAATAGTGACTTTGGGCAGCATTTTTTGGATATATCTTATGGTTTGTTTTGGATTACAAACCATATAATAAACCCTAAAATATAAATAATATAAATAAATGAAATATACAAACTGCGTTCGAATCTACAATGTCCAGCCTAAGCTGAACCCTATTTTATATGACTGATGATATAAATCTGATGTCAACTTAAATTGGATTAAAAAATCCGAAACATCAATTTTAACAAAAACATTTTTTTTTCTAAAATAAAAATAGCCTAAGTTACTCCTTGATACATCAGCTATCTGCCAGTGAAAGTCCCGTCAAAATCGGTGCAACCATTTCAGAGATTAGCCTGAACAAACAGACAGACAGACAAAAATTGTAAAAAATGTTGTTTTAGTCATATACCGTGTATATGTCCGAATGCACTTAGTAAAATGCGGTTATTTTAATATTACAAACAGACCCTCCAATTTTATTTATTTGTATAGATCAATAGGGGATCTTAGATGAATGGGTTGCGGAGCTTAGAATGAGTTCAATAAAGTTACTACGGGCGGTCAAGCGTCGCACAAACGATAAAAATTCTAGAAGTCTCAGTAGAGACCTCGTGACGATAAACGTGAAGACGTTCCAGTTCAGCAGATCGATAGCCTTTAAGTTGAAATAAATCGATTGATGCTTAACAAACGAATCACAAGAATGAGGCCTGTGGGTTCATAAGCAAATGTCAGCATTTACGTTATACAAAGTGAAGAGTTAAGAAGTGTAACTTTTTTTACAAATTCCTACGTACCTAAATGTCCCTTCGGCGCACAACTCTCCATAGGTTGTCAAGTCTGGCCCATTCCAGCCGTACAATAGAGATTGGATCTCCTGTAATCAGATTATTTACGGTTAAGAATTAACACATTAAACGCCATGGAGGTCACCAGATGAGGGATTAAACAGTGCCCTCAAACGGTTTTGTTTATTATTCATTACGAAATACCACGATTGATCCTAATACCCCACGATAGTGGGCTGCCCCATTTTAATTGTGTTCCGGCATTAGTGTCCCAAGTTCCTGTATCCCAATGGGACAGTAGCGTGTTCGCGATGCCACTGGCGTTCCAAACATCCACAGGCGACGGTAACTGCTAAATTCTAAGCGGGCCGTCAGCCTGTCTACAGCTATAAAAAAAATCATCGGTAGAATGTTGCATCGTCCTCGGGCTTTGCTTTAAAAAATTGGCCCCTCAATTTGTCATGATTTTGGCATCTTTGTCGGTGAGACCGCCAAACATGCCTAAGACAAATATAATTATTTACAAAAAGCCATAATTTCTTGACTCTAATAACCCTCTTGTTCTAGCCCGTCAACCACCCGCACGATTTTCTTCATGCAGGGGTGGAGTAAGAATACTAACCCCTGCGGCTGGGGGCAGGCTGTCGTAAAAACTCATCCATGCAAGTCCGTCTGGATGTCAACCTCCCCTGGTCTTTAAGTATGCCGCCGTTGTAACCTTGTGTGGTGTTACAGCATAAGTGAACAGGTTCCAGTTCCCCTTCACGGACGGCAGCGTGTTAAGCACTGTTAATATCCGACCGAGTAAGTAAGTATACACAGGAGAGACCGGCTAAAATATATCCCTCCCTTCCGAGCTCCGGGCATAAGAGGAACAGTGGTGTGGTTTTTAGTGGGTAACCCAGCGACGTGCGTCCCTTTGGCAACTATGGGGGCGGTGCGGGCGCATTGCACGGGATTCCCACACTACCCTGTTGCTAGCCTCCAGGCGGCAGGTGCATTAAGCATTTTCCACTTGATAACAAAAAAAGGCACTGCTAACAGTCATAGGCGAAGAGAACTGCTACTATTAAGTGGGCCGTCAGGCTATCTACTGATCTACAGCAATTAAAACAGTTTCACCAACAAGGTTTAGATTAAGAATTTCTCAGGATCTGACAAGATTTCAGATCCGACTAATATTGCCATGATGATGCTATTGTAGCAGCATAGCACATCTTCTATCTTGCTCACACGGCTGTTGTCTCATTCACATTCATTTATCTATTTTTGTTATAGTACGGGCGACGGATCTTGGCCGGCCTGAACTTTGCACGGATGGCTGCGCAGATAACATTTTTAAGTACAAAATGGTCGTATGTCGAGGAGTGCGTGAGGTGAAGTTCGAATAAGGATGTAGACTCAGATATAAAAATAAATTATCGATAAATATTAAAAGAAACAACAATATAATCTTTCTATGAGCGTTTTGTAACAATTGCAATTTTATAAACACGTATTATTTAGTAGTATATTTACATTTATTTTTTATTTTATCGATAACAATAATGAAGTAACATAGTAACAGATTAATAAGATTTCTAAAAATACTCGATTTCTTATTTATTTTTTGTTATAATTTTTTTATATTTCTAGATAACTCTTCTCAAAAAGATTTTAATGTA
The DNA here is from genome assembly GCA_963693495.1 of Malacosoma neustria. Taxonomy (NCBI): domain Eukaryota; kingdom Metazoa; phylum Arthropoda; class Insecta; order Lepidoptera; family Lasiocampidae; genus Malacosoma; species Malacosoma neustria. Next base: position 6,200,086 of record OY856397.1, read on the forward strand.
CCTACCTGCAAACTTGCTTTCGTATTTAATTAAATATTTTTTTAAATAAAAATATAAGTGTTAATAAAGGTAATTTCGATTTAATTTAGTAAAAAAGATCGATGAAACATTATCGAAATAACACAAGAATAATATTTAATTTTAAATAACATTTTAATTATTATCTTATTTCGATAAATATCGAACAATTTTCCCAATATGGATAAATCAACGAAACATTTGACAACACTAACGCCCTACGCGGTCGGAACGGCACGAGATATTCTGTCTCAGTCACACGTAAGCATTCGTGGTGTTTGTGTCGCTATCTCGTTCGGGAACAATTGTCCTCTCGACTGTACATGCGCAGAGCTTTGTTTATGCCTAACTTCAGGCCGGCCAAGATCCGTCGGCCGTACTATACCATCAGTTTAATAAACATTTTGCTCGAATAAAGCGCCTTGGCGATCAGTTCCTTAGTGAAAGGGAGGTTACCTGAACGCGCACGGCATGCTCGTGCTTGCGCTTCATGTCGTCGATATGCTGCGCGATACCCGTCATCTTGGCCAGCGCGTACTCCGTCTCATACGACGCGCATTGCTTCACCACATTCTGTATGAAAAACATCACTGTATTTGAACTTTTGATATCTTCTTACAAGCGTATATTCAGATTGCTACGAAATTTTCTGAGCATAGAACACTTTTGTCCATGAGATATGACATTCAGTTTTTACTAAGACGATTGCCATCCTAACTTTGTGTGCGATCTTTAACAACCTCCGTGATGCAACTGCTTTTCGACGTCGGAACACTTAACTAACTTACTTATTGTCCTGAGTGTGAGGCCCCTAGCACACGGCGTATTTAAAACGCGCAGACGACGCGTGTTTCAGGAACGCGCGTCGTCTGCGCCGTAGATGTCGATTTTTGCGTTTGTATTGTATAATTATTCTAAGGTTTGTATAGAATCAAACACGCGTAAAACGCGATACAAGCGCGTTTGCTACTCGTTTGAAGCGCGTACGAAGGGGCGGAGGAGGGGTAGGGGAGGGGCGCGTGCTCACGCCGTCTTATATCTCATTACTGTATTTTGATGAGTTAACTTCGGTTTTAGAATCTAAAAAATTTCTTGGAATTACGAATACGACATTCGATAACATTTAGAAAATTATCTTCTATGTTTTACCAACTTTGTAAATGTGGTGGTGTTCGTTCGAATCTCGTTTGAAGCGCGTATACGCGCGTCATCTGCGCGTCGACTGCGCGTTTAAAATACGCCGTGTGCTATGGGCACATGTTATGTATTTATATGACGACCTGCGTAACGTAGCGGCTAACGTATTTCGGTACGCTTGCGGAGGTCACGGGTTCGATTCCCGTCTCGCGTCTGGGTGTTTATGTATAATAAATAATATGTATGTATTTACAAATGAAAAATATATACCTAGTCAGGTCATAAGTATTGTCACACAGTAAAAACTTTTCTTTTAGAATGCTGGCCACAAAAAAGTTTATTGAATTAGAATTTCGAATTGTTCATGAAAATAAAAATGTATAACTTTTAGAATTTTACTCATTTTTAAATATGGAGTGGACGCTAAAAGAAGACCGTGTTGCAGTTATTGCGTTGTATCGTTGCGGTTACGCGCCAATTCAAATTTTTAACATACTGAAAAATTTGAATATTACCAAAAGATTCGTTTATCGTACCATCAAACGATACAATGAAGACTCTAGTGTAGATGACAGGTCAAAAAGTGGTCGCCCTCGGTCTGTTAGGACTCCAACACTGATAAAAGCTGTGAAGGCACGAATTCAAAGAAATCCCAAACGTAAGCAGAAACTGTTGGCCCTTCAGATGGGGTTAAGCAGAACCACGGTGAAAAGGGTGTTAAATGAAGACTTAGGGCTTCGGGCATATCGAAGAAAAACAGGACATCGTTTGAATGCTCGTCTAATGGACCTGAGACTGAAGAGATGCCGCGCTTTGTTGAAGCGGTACGCGGGAAAAAAATATCGGGAAATTCTTTTTTCGGATGAAAAAATGTTTACCGTAGAAGAGAGCTACAACAAACAAAATGATAAGGTGTACGCACACAGTAGTGAAGAAGCGAGCAACCGTATTCCGCGTGTCCAACGAGGTCATTTTCCATCCTCGCTCATGGTATGGTTGGGAGTTTCTTATTGGGGCTTAACAGAGGTACATTTTTGTGAGAAAGGTGTAAAAACGAATGCTGTTGTGTATCAAAATACAGTCCTGACGAACCTTGTGGAACCTGTTTCTCATACCATGTTCAATAACAGGCACTGGGTATTCCAACAAGATTCGGCGCCAGCTCATAGAGCGAAGAGCACACAAGACTGGCTGGCGGCGCGTGAAATCGACTTCATCCGGCACGAAGACTGGCCCTCCTCCAGTCCAGATTTGAATCCGTTAGATTACAAGATATGGCAACACTTGGAGGAAAAGGCGTGCTCAAAGCCTCATCCCAATTTGGAGTCACTCAAGACATCCTTGATTAAGGCAGCCGCCGATATTGACATGGACCTCGTTCGTGCTGCGATAAACAACTGGCCGCGCAGATCGAAGGCTTGTATTCAAAATCACGGAGGTCATTTTGAATAAACTTTAATGTCATAAGAATCTATGTTTTGTTAAGTTCATTTTGGTATATGAATGGTTACATAATTAATAAACTTGTTACAATTATTTTACATTAAACATGTGACAGAATTTATGACCTGACTAGGTATGTATATCAGTTGTCTAGTACCCATAACACAAAGGCTTATGCTACTTACTTTTGGATTAGATGGCGCTGTGTAAATTGTCACGGTATATTTATTTCAAAGAAAAACTATGTAAGTTTATGAGACATCTAGTATCCATAACACAAGCGTTCTCCTGCTTACTTACATACTACTCAATTATAGCCTTGGCAGAACAACATTTTCTTCAGTTTTGAAGAATTCTATGCACGCGTATATAGAAGCATTTCTTTGGACAGCTTATCCCGATATTTAACGACTCTATCCTCTTGTAAAAGTAATTTTATTAAGTAGGTACAAAAGGTACCTACTTAATTCGATTTCATAAGTTAAATAATAATGTTTAAAACTTTAAATCGATACAACTATTTGTGCAGGAGCGGAGAAAGAATACTGACCTCTGCGGCCGGGGTCGGCCTGTCGAAAAAGGCGACAAAACAACCCACCTAAGCTACGTGGTAGGGCCCCAAGCCCGTCTGGATGGCGACCACCTTTGGTCTTAAGTATGCCGTCATAATAACTTTGTGTTGTGTTCCAGCATTAGTAACTCAAGTTCCTGTACACTTATGGGACAGCAGCGTGTTTGCGATGCCACTGGCGTTGCCAACAATAGGCGACGGTAACTGCTAAACTCTAAGCGGGCCGTCAGCCTATCTGCTGTCCTACAGCAATAAAAAAAATAACAGTTAATACACTGACGAAAAATAATGTTTAGTGTTCAAAGTCGTTTATAATTTAGAAATTACACCATCATTGATTGCGTTAAATCTCTGTCGCAACGATCTGCTTTCCGACTTTCTCTACTCCACTTCGAATGGTATGTGGCATCCCTAAAAAGGAGTCTAGTATGAAACCTAGTTAAATTAAAAATACATACTTGTAATAAGAGATGGTACTTCAAAATCCTTTGCACTGGCTTCAACAAGTACGAAGCCAAGGGCAACAAATGTCCCAACGCTGATTGTCTTTCCCTAAATGCTCTCGCACTATCAGGAGTTGAGGCTAGAGCTGCCAATCTCTCCATAGTCCGAGGGTATCCCGTGCAGTATGACGTGTACACTGCGAAGCCTGTGGTGTTGTTGACGAAGCAGCGCGCTATGCACGTCGCGTCCAGGCGACATGTGTTCAATTCTTCGCATAGAGATCTGTAATTATTACAAGTTTTATCAATTTCTTGATGATGAGAAAATTAACGGTAAGCAGTCTTATATTCTCGTGATTAAAATAAAAAATATACCAATATTTATTGACACTACATAATTATAAGTTACCCTTAAACTAAAAACATTTCGGTACTAACACCTTTTTTATTGCTGTAGAACAGCCTACAGGCTGACGACCCGCTTAGAATTTAGCAGTTACCGTCGCCTATGGGTGTTTGCAATGCCAGTGACATCGCGAACACGCTGCTGTCCCATAAGGGTACAGGAACTTGTGTCACTAATGCCGGAACATAACACAAGGTTATTATGCCGCATACTTAAGACCAAAGGTGGTCGCCATCCAGACTGGCTTGAGGCCATACCACGTAGGTACCTATTGGGTTGCTTTTTTCAGAGGTTAGTATTCTTTCTCCGCCCCTGCACGGATAAAATACACCTAAACTAGTCCGAGCCTATAACATAGGTGTAAGTTTCCCCCGACCAGAAGTCGATGGCGATCTCTCCACGTAAGGCTTTAGGTGACGACCGGGGTTTTAGTCGGTATGCCGCTGCAGTCACCGCTGGCCATGATATCTTGGCCAGTATCCGAAAGATGGCCGCCGTAGGGTTTGAACGGTGAGGTCGACATAACCACGTCGACTTCCCCCGGGGTTCCAGCGTGGTACTGTTTCCCCGGTTTACAAAAAAGTGTTGGTTCTCCCAAAAGACTTTAATTAACATTCAACTAGTGGTTTATGTAACGCGTGGACAATATTGAGTTCGGTTTTTATTATTACAATGGTGTAGAAAACATAAATAGGCAAGCCATAATACTTTCGATATTTTTTGATACACGCTGTCGCGTCCCCACGCTTATTGCTAATTTTATAACTGAAATAAACTTAAGTATTTTTATAAAGAAGCAACACGAATATTATGGCGATAATTTAATAAGCCACATTTATTGTCAAATCCATTTTTTCTCTCTTGGCAACAGGTGATCTCGTTATCTCGAAAACATAAATATAGTTAACCCCCTTTCACGCGCAGCAGGCTAATGTTGCCATGGAACAGCGCTGTCAGATGTACCATTTAAATAGTATTTGTACGACTTTTTCAAAATTTCTTCCTCGTACAATCGCAATATGAAAGTCGTACGGCTAACATACTACTTTTTAAAACCTAGCTTTCTTTTATTTAAATGTATAAAAATTCTAGTATATACTGTATTTGTAAACATCAATATACAGTTAGAGAACAAACCAACTCGCGTCGTCTATTTAGATGTTTAAGTTCACTTGGTAGTCTGTGGAAGGATGATATTTTATATTTGGTTTTAAACACGCTACAGACCTTCCTATCCTATCCGATCCGATCCTAATTATCGGATGAAATTGGACAATATGTAGGGCAACAGGTCCTAACTTTATTATTATTATTACAAAATCGGAAGATCGGATGATCCGACCGTCCTTTTCCTAAAATAGTATCCTGAATCGAAAGGTGTGTAGGGCATTCGTCCGATTATACGTCCTCAGTCACACGCGATCAGCGTCCCAATTCAGACGCGTACTTACTTGCGCGCTTTAAAATGTCAAACGAAGAAAGCGATTTTTCATTGATTTCCTATTAAATAAATGGCCCACTTTGTTTACATTGACGACTTCCGTGGCGTAGCGGCTAACATATATCGCTACGCTTGCGGAGGCCACGGGCTCGATTCCCCTCCTGCGTCTGGGTGTTTATTTACAAAGGAATAGTATTTAAATATTTTTTATTGTAGGAATGTAGGCTGATCTGCTTAGAATTTAGCAGTTACCGTCGCCTATTTGTACCGTCATGTCATTTGTTGTATGCCATGTGTTTGCTTATGGGACACTTCGGCACCAGATTACTCGAACAGAGATTTGAGAAATAAGTTTTATGAAAGACTTAAAAATCTAAAAAAAGATTCGCAAAATTTTAACATTAGATGAGATGAAAAAAAGTTATAAAAAAATTTCTTCAGCCCATCAGCTTCTCTTTTTCCTCAGTTTTCGTGTATCCACGAGGATACTTGATATTGCTACTCCTATTGCTATATTCTGTAGTTTAGACATAGTAGGAGCCATGTGAAATACGTCTGAAGTGTGTCACACAGAAAACGATCTGATTTAGGAAGCTGGCTTAAAGGTCTAGTAACCAGGCCATAAAATTAAAAAAAATTTAGGAAGCACAGATCGGAAAGTCTGTAGAGAATGTATCCGATTTAGGATTTCCGATAAATCGGATAGGATAGGAAGGTCTGTAGCATGTTTTAGGTCTGTGGTCGATGAATCCATAGACCAACTCGGTTTATGTATGTAGGAACGGATCACAGGACTTCCCCGATTCATAAGCTCTATTTGATCGTTGGTTATACGGCTTATTTTGAAAAGTCAATATTATATACAACTTACTTGTTATTATGGGATTCTCAAGTTACCATAATAGTCATTGCATTTTGTTTAGTTAGCTAAAAGGCAAATGATGGCTAAAATGACAAGCAATATATTGTATAAAAACCATATGTAATTATAATAAATCAATATTTTTGATGTGTACTATTGTTTTTATTCAAAACTCCGAAATGTACTACTTTTTTACAGGTGGTATACTATTATCATAATTTTACATCTGACAGCCCTGCCATGGAATGATGGAACAGCCACCTCTTGGTTAGAAAATACATCTCACTGGTATACCTAGTCAAACCATGCCAGTGTTTCTTCGTACATATGGAGAACCTGGATCGTGAGAAGTGACGTGTGACCGCGGCCATCACTTGGACCTAAGCTATATATTACTGTGTGCCTTTTTAAAGTAATTTTAGGATTTAATATTGTCAATCATCACCATAATTGTTATAATTAAAAATAAGCTTATTCTTACAATAAAGATCTTAATAAAACACAAAGTATATAAAGTTCTTTATGTTAGATTATATATTTGTCAGATTACAATTTCTTTTTAATATTCAATAAACATAATATTCATACATCACAATATCTATTCTTAAACTAAGTAATGCTTATAACAAGTGACATACAAACATGGAAAATATATTGAGCTGTTTCTAGAACATTCAGACTAGAGCAAATAACGAAAAACTTGTTTCTGTATATACTCTATTATAAATACTAGGATAATAGTAGCTCAGAACAATAGTTTAGCCACTTGAAAAGGAGATTGTCTTTAAATTATGCTAATAACATTAATTATAACAAGGGAACTAAATTATAATAGTCATAATAAATCATAGTTTTTTGCATTTCCCTTGACATATGAGATATTGAGATGCTACTGTATAATAAACTTTTTATCTCACACACATACAGTAACTGGCAATATTTAAGTGCTGGGCAATGTTTCCCACATAATAATAAAATAATTGTTTCACAATCACAGACCCACTAACTTACTTTTTTTAATTTTAAATATATCATATCTAAACTTATTAACTATTGTAGTCACAAAGCAAAATAACACATGATCAATTTTGCTGACTCTTTCTCATAACAAAAAGATTATATAAAGATATATTCATTATAAAAATATAGATATATTAATATACATTCAAGTATAAATTGTAAAAAAGTATATAACATTTTGTAATGGTATTAAATATATAGTCAAATTGTAAAATTTAAGTGATTTTACCCAATTTTCAGTTAGTCTTTACTTAGTCTCTACATATATTATTAATAACGCGTAAATGGCTTGATATCACTCAATTTTTTGCTGTGAACATCTACAAATGCTACAAAATTATTCTTTATAACTAATGTACATTCCAAAAGAGCGTAGCAATCATTTTCAGCCCGATGAGAACACGGAGGATCTTTTTTCAACAATTTCCGATACAAATTATCAAGTTTATAATCTTTAATATTAGCTTCTGCTTTATTTCTTACTACTTTATGCATCTTTGTGATCCTACAGCTCACATTTTCAAATGAAGAACACAATTTGTCTATGCTATTCCAATCTTCAGGTGTCACATTCATATCTGGCCACTCGTCTTCATCAGATGTTATATAATCTGTGGTATCCAACATTTGAAAATCGTATTCTTTTAATAGTTTTCTAAAAGCAGCCAAGGAGTCAAGGCATAATAAATCACTCGGAAGATCCACATTTGCGTCAATGAACTCATTTTTTAATAATTTAAAGTCAAAACGATTACCATTATGAGCAATTAAACATACTGGTTTCGGAAGCTCTTCAAAAAAGGCTATAATTGTTTTCGTGCGCTGGCTGAAAACTGGTGAATTTTTTAGCAAATCGTTGGTAAGACCTGTCATTTGACTAGCTGGTTGGCTTATTATCCTTCTGGGATTGTAATTAAATACAAGTTTACTCAATACAGGCAAGCATTTAATTGTAGCTCGCTGAAAGTCTTCTCGAGCAACAGCAATGAAACACAACTCCGTAATTGTTGTTCTATTCTTTTCTTGGTGAGGTAATCCTGTAGTCTCCAGATCGAAGAAAACGTAGGTCGCAACGTGATGAGTAACTTGCTCGTTTTTAATCATATTTAGTTATTTTTTATTCAAAACATGCACAATTAAACACAATCACTTACATTACATTGCTTTGAGTTTGAGTCATAACATAAACATTCGAAATTCGATGTCACAACTGTCACAGTCACTTTGCATTAATGTCACTTTGACATTTAAAAAACGCTAATTTTAGTGTTGTTCAAATTTATTCGACTTAAACAAACCGATTGAGGCAATTAAAGATGAAATCGAAAACTTTAAAAGTGATATATTATTAATTAAAATGTTTTCATATCTGTGACGTTTATTTAAAATTTCACGTGGCTAAAAGACTGATCTACACCGCGGCATGTTATCCGATACCATCCACCTGGTTTTTTTTTATTTCGTTGTCAATATTTATAAACTAAATGTATAATTAAATATAATTAGTACACATTTATTTTCTTAAAACTTATTGTACTACGAGAATCGAAGCATTACGTTACAATTTTTTATTGCAGAGGAACAACAGTAGCAGACTGACTGACGGCCCACTGAATAGTAAGCAGTTACCGTCGCCTATGGATGTTTGCCATACCAGGGGCAGCGCGAACACGCTGCTGTACCATAGGGATAAATTCATTATCATATTCACAATAAATCCTCTTTCTTTCCTACATAATATGATCATATCTGTTCGCAAGGACATAAAGACTGTTGAGGTTGCGAGAGTTCCAGATGAGGTTACTCCGCGTCACTTCGTAAATCCATCACAGTACCTATATTATTCGACACGCAACTCGTGTCGCTCTAAATCTGGTCACGGCTTACAGTCGTCTAAGATGACGTGCCTAATGATGTTTTATAAGAACTTAGGGTTAGACATATGTTTTCGACTTTTACGGGTGTCATCGATTTAATGACCGTCAAAATTTTCGTGTATTTTTTTTTATAAAAAATTCTAAAACTTATTACAGGTACTATGTGAAGCGTGGCGACAACGTGAGTCAAAAAATAATGACAGTATTATGGCTAAGATCTATGTCTAACTAAGGTATGTCCAGCTGTACGGTACAAATAATAGTTCAAAAGCCCGCAAGAAGATGATCCGTAGTGTTGATGTAGTGCACATATGTACCTTCAATTAAAAATTTATCTGAAAAGCGGTTCGCCATTTTGTATTGAAAACCACAGATTAATAAAAAATACCCTTAAACGAAGTTAGGCACAAATGAGTAATAAATATTTAATACCACATATAAATGTTACAGTAAATCAGTATAATTAGCATTACCGACATCATTTATTTTATGTCTAGTGTAAATTGCATCGAACTCAATTTCTGAACGGAACATAAAACGTTGTGGCTATATTTTACGACGTACGCTATAGTCCGGTACAGTACGTGACTTTTCAAAAGTTTCAAATATCTTTTAAGCTTTTTGCGTAATTTATGTGGCATTGTTTAAAGAGTTGCGAGAGAAAAAAACTCTTACAGAATATTAAGATGTTTTTTATATTTATAGCGGAACTTCGAAGAGATGGTCGTTTACGAAGTAAAGTTTTTTAGTGCGATAGTATATTTCAACATAACATCTATAAGATCGGTTACATCGCCAAATCTGTCAAGTCTATAGGTACTAAAGATAACGGTCCAGCATATTTATTCGCAATTATATTTTGAATACAAGCGAGTTATGACATTTTATATACCTATGGCAACGTTAAAAGAGGTGAGCTGATGAAAAAGGTTCCCATCTAAATAAAAAAGTGCTGAAATCTTTGGATTTGCTGACCTGATCTCGCCTAACATAGCTAAAACCTCTTCTTCTCCTAAAATATTTAAATCGGTTCATAAATTGATGGGTTGTAATTCTAAAGGGTCTAAGTGCCAAAAAAATAAAATCGATATCATTACAAAAATACGATTTAGGTACCAAGCCTAATAATATTCAAATGGATCCAAATGCCTATCTCTTTTAATTTTTCACTCATACACAGATGAAGTTGTGGCGCGGTCTAAGTACCAACGCACTTTCGCACAAACTTTTTTTGTTATATCTCTAAAACATAAAATTGACACTTAGACCCGTTAGGATTACAACCTTCAATTTAAGAATTAAGAACTATGTCAAAGTAACTTTAAATATTCAGTTTCGATGGAATCGAAGGTACATGCTTCAGGTTTTTACGCTTTTATACGAATCGGTGTTTTTTTATGACATTTCTTTTGCTGTCCTTAATATAATTAGGACTATGAATTCTTACGTATATGATGGGGGTGTTTTTGTAATGCGGAGTAAAGAATTTCATATAACAAGGAAAATGATAGAAATGAGAGAGGATGGATACAAAAGTAGAGGAGGCAGTGTACACAAAGTTACATGTAAAATCAAATCAACCTTTCCAACAAATTATTATAGAATAAAGATTGTTGTATGTAATTTAATAATATGTAATATTTTGATTATAAATTAAAATAGCTATAGTATACACTGTAAGTGTCAAACATTACCCGTGTTCCGTTTCAGCTAAATATTTATACATATTGGTTTAATTTGACTTTTAAATTAGAATCACTATAGATTTTACCTAAAATATAGTTTATTTTTAAATAAATAATATGTTAAACAATTTATTAAATAGTTTAATGCATTATTTTTATTTGAAATCATTTAAACTAATTCATTGTGTAATTAAAATGTTTACGTGTAATGGAACGCCTGGGAGGGAAAAGATCACCAGCTATCCGCCGTTATAAAAAACAAGGGATCGCCGAAAGATGATAATGGCTCGCTAGTAGGAGATCGATCGACGGATAGGTAGTGATCTAAGATCGAAATCAATCTTGGATTGGAGATAGGTTATTAATTTCGGCCGTAAAAACATATGGATGGATTGCGTAAAAGATGCTACGAACAAAAAATGTGAATGTTGAGATGATGGCTAACATGTTGACCCCATATGGTGTGAGATACGATCAGGATAAATGCTGACAGTAATAGAGATAAAAAATAAATGAGAATGCTTTAATTGCAAATTGAGTTTCCGGTTTACGGAATAAGATACGCCGGCAAGATCGACCGCAGGCATTAGATATCATTTCATGGCCTGTTTAATGCTACACGTACCTACGTATTCTAGTTACGCCCGACAAACTATGAATGCAATGCGTTGTATCTAATTTTTTTCTCTGTAGTTATGACTACGTTTTCAGGCAATAAGTACTTATTACTGTCCTTATCTTATATTATATAGGGTCTGTACAGCATGTTCTTTCCTTCCACTCTCCTTTGTTAGTCATCTCAACATCCACACCCGTTTTCTGCCATATCATATTTTACGCAAGTAATGGTCTACCTCGCTTCCACTCTATTTCTATAATTTTCCTTGTGCTATGGTATTCTTCCCTTCGCATTACATGGCCAATCCAGTCAGTTACTTTTCAGTTTTTCAATAACTGTCGCTACTTTCACAGTTCCTGTAATATACTCATATTTAATCTTATCTATTTTAGCAAGTGCATGTTTTCATTTTGACAAGCAATAATTATACATTCAGGCAAATGTGTAAGCTTTTTTGCAATATTTTTAGACGACACGACTAGTTCAGTGGCTACGTTTGATCTTATATGATCGTGTGTGTGGATTCTATCCCAACGGAACGCATTAGTTCAGATTTTAGTATGTCTCAAATTCATGCGAAGTTCTCAACTGATGTTACGAGATTACGGATATTTTTTTAAGGTAAATGGTCTATTGCTAATATTGCTATCATTTTCTTAGAATCCTAGCAGGTCGAGAATTGTAAACTAGCTTTTTAATCTAACTAGACTATTTAAAAGGAATATTTGTCCTTTTTCGAGTAAAATTCAGACTGACGAGTGCCCCCGGCCCGGGGGATCGAGAAATATGTCGTACTACAGAAAATATGGCCAGTATCCGACTATCCACTAAAACACCTCACTGTATCCATCGGCTAGCGCCTGGGCCGACCGGATAAACATGACCCGCTGATCGAACGTGAAATGTGTCCTAAAATAAGTTACTTCTAAGCTCAATTTCCGTTATGTTTCATGTACAATTATTATAGTGGCTCAAAATAAAAAAATATAAAAATTTCTTTTCAGTTCAGTTTCTCAATGCGAGCAGATTATGTTAGCCTTGTTTCCTCTAAACAAACAAAATTTAATAGTTTTAGTTTTTCAAAGCTTAAGGTATTTCGTACGTTACATTACATATTTTGATAATTAACACTTCAGGGCCGAAAAACGCTACCACAAGATCAAGGAGATGCCTGTCGTAATAATTTCCAACATCACCATAAAACATTTAACAGCTCGATAGTATAGAGGATGTTGCAAGAGCATAAAACTTTTGCTGTAAAATTTTCACTTGATTGCTTATTAGTGACGTGATATAAACCTAAATGGTTAAATGGTAAACATTTCGCGAAAGAGCCGTAGCCGAGGAGTCAAAGAGAAGTTGGTTAATCATACTATTATTGGTATCATTATTATTAAAGGGCTGCTGAATATTTCATTCACTGAACAAAACTCAAAAGACAATAACAAGATATATTTTTTTCTCCAAAACAACTTTTCTTCGCTTCCTCAAAAATCCCCAATTTTGACACATATTATTATTTTCTGCAATGAAGATGTTCACTAAGAATGGACTTTACAAAAATCTTATCCAAAATGTATTTTATTTATACGGGCGAACGATGTTTGCCGGGTCAGCTAGTGATATTCATATAATACTTGACTAAAGATCGTAATTCATATAATCCGAAAAACATATTTTCACAAATTAAATTCGAACCCATAATATATAAGTGCGCACAACTTTCACACTCATTGACTGTAGCATGTTACGGTACATGATTATCAAAGTACGTAATCTCAATTTAACAATTCGTTTAAATTCGATCGCCACCCACTATGGACCGCACAAGATTTAAAATCAGACTATTTGTATGATACACATAATACTAGCTTCCCTATATACAAATGGGTACGGTTTGTATGAAGCTTTTATAAAAGTCCCCCCTCTCCTTTCGGACCCTTCCTATTATTTAGCACCCTTGCGAATACAGAGATGCATTTAGGTAGGTACTTGATTCATTAGTTTCGTTTTATCCCTTTCTTTTTATCGCATTTAATTCTATCATGGCGAGGCATTTAATTCTAGCTTTTTAGGTCTACTCCTGCGCTTATACCCTACTAAACCCTAAACCAAATACCGTTATTATCTATGACGTGCAATTCAATATTATATTAAACAGAGCTTCAAATATATAATTTTAATATCTTTATCGTGGAATATAAAACGTATAATTACGGTATTCAAATTTTAAAGCAGCATGCGGCATATTATAACGATTAAATAGAAATAATATATTTAAAAAACTAATATTGTGTTTGACGATTTACAAATACGAAGCTAAGAATATAAAACGTAATGCTTAATCCATCCCTGTTCATAATAACAAACTGAAATCAGTCAGCAAAAGTAGAGCCATTTGGGGACCGTCAGTTAATCCGTATAGTGGAAAAAAGCAATATCGGATATATTTAGTCGATTTATTGTTTTGTACATCATTAGATTACAAAATTGGTATGAAAAGAAATGTGATTTCATATTTAATTCACAAAGCACACCCGACCCAGCGTTCGATATTTAAACATTTTGACCGGCGGTCATTAGTATCCGAAGATGCATTTAATAGTAAGCAGTTACCGTTGCCTATATACGTTTGCAGCACCAGGTGCACTGTGAATACGCTTTTGTCTGCGTCGGAAAACTGGGACCTGGTTGACTTATGCCATAAAACAACACAAGGGTATTATGGCGGTATATTTAGAGATCAAAGATGGTGGCCATACAGACAGGCTTGGAGCCCTACCACTTAACTAAGGTTGTTTTGTCGCCATTTACGACAGACCGACCTTGGCATGGGCCTTCCTGAATTAGGACAAATATTGTATTGAAATTTTCTTTCTGGCTTTTTCACTATTGACGGACATATATATCCAAACCCAAACAAATTATTCCATCATTATCATATTTTTAATATTTTATCCTTCGTGTGGATCAAACCTACACGACCGTACCAATCTACATGTGTAACCACTGAGCAAGCTATGCCGTTTATTATTACAATATTAATACATCTTTGGCAACGTCTTTTCCTTTATGTATAGTATACGTTATTATTATTACTACAAATAAAATGTCACTCACCTATTAAATGAAAATATATCTTCAATGTTGTTGAAAAGGTCTGATAGCTCTTCCTCCGAAAAAGTGGCGTCGCGCCGCCAAATGTGTAAATAGCCCTGAAAGGAAAGGCAAAATTTTAAATATGTATATCTCGCACAAGAATTTATTTGAGAGGTGCTATTACAAATTAATCGTTTTCTGATGTCACAGTAGGCTTTAGCATAAGTCTAATCCTTAGACAAATTTTTGGCTTCAAACAAGTTGCAGTATAAAAATTCTAGTTGGTTTCTGGAAAATTATATAATTGCTAGGAGAGGAGGTCATGGGCCCGATACATCCCTTGCCTATGTTTTTTATACAAAAAGTACTTAAGAATAATAATAATAATTAAGTAAATCAACTTTGGAAGTAGATGGCGCTGTGACAATTGTAACAGTATTTATTTCACTTTTATTTTTAAAAAATAAAATTTGTAAACTAAAACGGAGAAAATTATAAATAGAAGATTCTAGATCGTTCCCGGACGGAAACGTTCCAAAAGGTATTTCCTACAAATTTGTACCTAAATATCTAATGTGAACGGAAATTGAAATGTTCTAGAAGTAATTTCACCGTTTGGCCATGGTGGGAACACAATAGCCAATTTGTCGCGTTCATTTGAACCTTGCAGATATGCGGTGAACGAACCCCGTTTACAGTGCTTTGTTATTTTACGAGTACCACATCGTTTTAAGTATTTTTACCGATATTTTTATAGACATAATACCACCAACCTCGGGTCTAACAACGGCTCCGTAAACCTTGTATATTTGTGCAAGTTTCATATACATGAGTGTACACATTTTTCTCCGTGCATGCCGGATTAAGAATACTAACCGCGGCCGGGGTCGACTTGCCATAAATGGCGACATAACAATCCTAGCTACTTTATACAGCCCCAAGCCAGTCTGGATAGCAACCACGCTTAGTCTATAAGTTTGTCGCCATAATAACCTGTGTTAGGCATAAAAGACCTAAGTTACAGTTTTCCTACGCGGACAGCAGCGTGTCAACAGTGTTCCTGGCGTCGTAAACATCGATAGGCAACGGTAAACGCTTACTATAAAGTGGACCGTCAGCCTATTTGCTGTCTACGGCAGTAAAAAAGCGGATTTATTGTAAAAACGTTGAATTCAAGCATAGAAATAACATACATAAATCAGAACAAACATTTCCATCTCATTTCGTTTAAGTTAAGCTTATTCATACGCGATAAGATCGGCCATAAAGCAGTAGCCGTAGTGTATGTAGATCGTGCCATAAAAGAAAACATAACTTTAAAAGGAAACAAAATACAAGAACACAATGGCTCCTATATCAAATTTATAGAGGGTATACAATTTTAATTGGGGAGTGTTTGAACAGGCTAACTCACTTACCTTTTAACTTTCGCAGTCTCAAACACAGGAAAAATAGTATAATCAAATTTTTAATGGTCGTTCTCTGTTCTAAGTAAAAGATATAATGCAAGAATTTTTAAGAGCGTACATACTTATAAAGGCAATTAGAAAATTTCATAAAAGCAATTCTAGAAGTAATTCTAAAATAATGTGAATAGATTTATGAACGTAGCAAATAATTAACAGTGCCTTTCTAAATGCTCAGAATACAACGAAGAATGGAGATGCGATTCCACACGATACACTAATATTTTCATAACTGGCCCTTTAACCTATCATATTCACAACGGTTTATAAATGGCTTATTTGAATGTTGGGCAAAATTTATTTATAATATATAATAATCAGTTTACAAACACGACGAAAATAAAAAATTACAAATAATCAAACGCTTATCACTTGTTTCAGAACAAATGTATAACGTGATGTATTAACAATTGCTCCAAATGCCCATTTTTAGTAATTTACACAAAATATTAAAAAAAATCCTTACTCCTCCTTGCAATAAAAACGATGTACATATATCGAGTAAATATTACTTGATTATAATATAATAATATTTAAAATTGGTTCAATATTGACAAATATGTAATCATGCATTTTTTCTAAGAGCATAAACACCAAAGCCACTCACACAGCAATAGTAAATCTCATCTTTAACAAGGAGTAATTACTATCGCTGACCTGCACAAGTGGCTGCACATTTTAGACGCACTTTAACGGATATTAATTGTTTAGTTTGTCCTATCCCCGATACGTAAACATATCAAATTAAAATCTAAATAATTTATTTTAATGTAAGGTCTTACAGATCACTTATTGAATGTCAAAAATCTACTACCGTTTCCAATAATTCTGTTTTTTCGCTATTTCTCTTCTTGCTAGCGTCTTCACGCTGACAAGAAAAGGAACAGCGAGACGCACTCCCCTTATTTTATATTTATCTTTTTTTTTTGATTGACTGCGACGTAACGGCTAACGTACTTCGGTATTTTTGCGGAGGTCACAGGTTAGATTCCCGTATCGCGTCTGGGTGTTTATGTATAATAACTATTTATTTACGAAAGAAAAGTATATCTGTAGTATACCTGTCGTCTAGTACCCATAACACTAGCATAGCACAAGTACTATGCTACTTACTTTCGGCCTAGATGGCTTTGTGTGAATTATCACAAAATATTTAAAAAAATCCTATTCAAGATACGTGAACATGATGTGTGCCAGTCCACTCGACCGGTGTTTAAGTGAGGCATAGTAAACAATAGCTTAGTTCGGTAGATGTACCCGTGACACCGGTTAGCCCACATTGTCAATGCCATTGTCGTATGTGGTCATAATGTATGTACACATGAATTAGAAACTGAACACATGGACTACTGGAGACGCCTCCAAGGTCTGTGAGGGAAGCTATCAGTTTAAACACGCATGATATCAAGACAAGTGTTTTATAAGTAAATTTTAAGTTCAGGAAAGGCTTCTACGGGGTAGCTAAGTTGTATTGTGAGTGTACTTAAAGACAAAGTTAAGTAATGTGTTCGTTCCGGATATTCTTCGGACGGTGTTGTTAGGGAGGTTTTGGACCCTCGAGTTAGCATTATTTACTCAGCCGTAAATTCATTAGCTAATGACCCCCCAGTGACGTGATTTGAGCTGCGGCAGCGCACGTCCTTATTAGCGTGACTTCACCGCAGCTCTAAGGGTTCGATTCATTTTACAACATTATATTTGCCATGTACATGTAAGGCACATTCTTAATTTATCAGGACATTTGTAATTTAAAAAAAAAATATATATATATATATATATATATATATATATATATATATATATATATATATATATATATATATATATATATATTCTGCAACAATTCACAAAGCGTCAGCCCTAGAGTAAGCAGCAGAACGCATATTATAGGTACGGAAACTTGACATTTTTTTTTGTACATTAATACATACTAGTGCTTGAGTGGAGGCCTAGAGTAGGGCATAGAAATGTAGGCAGGCAACCGATGCGTAGGACCGACGACCTTGTTAGAGTGGCCGGTAAGGACTGGATGCGAAAGGCGCTGAACCGAGAAGAATGGCGTGCTTTAGAAGAGATCTACACTCAACATTGGGTGGTGAAAGGTTGAAAAAGAAGAAGAAGACGAAGAAGACATACTAGTAGTCGCCCAGTGGTCGAAATTCGATCATAATTCATTTAATTTTTATATATTTGAGCTATTATTATGGTGCACTGTAAATTATTCATTTATTAATTATTTAAGTATTTACTAATGTATACTATGAATTTAAATTTTATATTATTATGAAAAGTAACCTTAATGGTCTCGTTACCAGGTCATTAACTCTAAAAAACAACAAAAGCATAAGTAAGGTATGTGTGTGTGACAGTGTGTGTGAATGTTGTGTATCATTCAAGCAGTAGTGTGCGTAATGCTTATTTTAATTAATTTAATGTGTTTCTAATGGATTTTAGGCAAAAAATAGCTTTCTGCACTTCTCCATATAAAGTATAACTGTATGTATTTAGTTTCAATGCTTATACAAACTCAGTACAGGAATTGGCTCTATGGCCCTGGAATCTTGACATGCGAAAATTTTCGCGCCAAGGAGGTCGACAAACAAGAAAATTTATAACGTAATCTACAATACCAAATCAGAAGCTAAACATTTAAGGCAGAGTGCGCGTGCGCGCGCGTCTTTATGTGTGTGTGTGTTTAATGTAGATGTTGATATGCAAAACATGAGTTAAACTTATTATATAGCGACTAATAACATTAGTTTAAAAAGCATCTTAGGTAAGTGTAAATAATTAATACATAGTTAAAACAGGACCCCGAGCTCCAATATGTCCTCTAAATTACCTACTTAGTTATTGTATATTTTAGTAGTTTATTCGTACATTGTAATATTTATTAATAAAATAATATTTAATGTAATATTATTTGCACGTCACCGTTATATATATATATATATATATATATATATATATATATATATATATATATATATATATATATATATATATATATATATATATATATATTTGTTACAATTTCCTTTCTAGTGGTTAGCCTGGAAGAGATCGCTCTAAGCGCTGCCCATTGTCATACTTACTACATTTCTGTATACTTCAAGTTAGTGTTGATATATTATGTGTGTAGTGTTTTTAATTTCGCCCTGTTTAGTTTAGTTTCCTGTAGCCCTATGGGACAGCAGCATGCCGTGGTGCTCCCAGCGTCGCAAACATCCATAGACGACGATAACTGCGTACTATTAAGTGGGCCGTCAGCTTGTGTGATGTACCACAGGATTTAAAAAAATCATTTGTAATGATCATCAATAATACAAATTCGTTAATATTGTTCGAAAATTTATTTACAGTGATTGTGGCACAACACTGTTTACCATAAACTAATGAATGTATTGCTCAACTTTAATTATTAAAATGGACCTTAGATTAATGTCGGCCATGTCGGAACAAATTACGAGGAATGATTTAAAATACATCTCTAACGCATTCTAGTTGCACATTGTAATGTAAATGTTTCATTATCTCTCGACACTCGCAGTGTCTAATGGTAAATGATAATTTACAATTACGTGTGGTTTTCAAATCGATTATTAATCGATTTGGATTGTTAAAAATTATTTCAAATTTACGAACGAATAAAATTTAAATAGAACAAACAAATTCGATTAGTCAGAAATCGATACTTATGAGTTGCTGCTGTTGCTTGCACCTGAGTTATTATATACTAGCAGCCCGTCCCAGCTTCGCATGGGTATTTAACAAAAAATTAAACCCTTCTATTTTTTTTTTCGGTCTCGGGGAAAAACCTCTCTTGACGGGTTCCCCCGGCCCGGGGGGACCGAGGGATATAAGGGACTCCGGAAAAGATGTTCAACCATCCGACTACCCACTAAAAAACCCCGCTGTTCTCCTATCGCCTACGCCCGGGCCCACGGATATATGGCCTGCCGATCTCGGGGCCCGGGCCGGTACCGTCCCACGCTTTGTCTTAAAGCGGGCCCCTTCTAAAGTGCTGGCGCCAGGGGGTCAGGCTTTCGTCCCCCCGGTGCTCTCTTGTAACAACTCTATGAGTTGAGGGGGGCTGCGGAACAGCACGCGGCCTTTTCCCTCACGGCAATAGTGCGGGCGGCGGATCCTCCCCCGAGGGGCCGCCCGCGGCCGCTTTCTACGGCGGCCGGAGATCGTTGCCCGCCCTCCGGCGCCGACGACGCGGCCTACGTTGGCGGGAGGGGAGTGCGGTGGCGGACTCCCGCTCCCGTTCCGCCGCCTCCCTTGCAGACACTACTGCCTCGCAAAAGGAGGCGACGGCCGTCCATCCAGGATCGCCCCCGACCATGGACAGAACCAGGGCCGGAAGCGACAGGTCCGCGGCCAATTCCGGACAGGACTCGCAACCCCGTTGCGTGCTAATCAGGCGTGTGTACGACTACCAGACGACACTCCAGAAAAAGCAGAGTCGCTTGACGTCATAGCCGGCCCAGCAAGACCAACCGACAGCGAGGATGCAATTCCCGCCCCGGGAACACTCTCTGTGCAGGCGCAGTCGAAATAGGCATGGTTTTGACTACCAAATCAGGTCCCATGGTAGAACCCGGGACCCCAATCAGTATTCGCAACCATCCCATCGGGGACCATGCCACGAACAGAGAGCTAAGTTGGAAAGGATGTAAGAGGTAGACGGAAAGAAAGGTAGGACTCTGTCGCCTCGAACGGAGAGGGGAGTGAAGCGACGGATGCTCGGGCACCTCGGGTACGCACACCCGTGCACTCCTCGGACAGAGGAGCGAGCGCCCCTGGGGGCAAACCCTTCTATTTGCGTCAGGTTACTAAAAAAATAAAATTATAAAGAAAGTTTGAATATTATTATTTCTATGAGCTTTTATTTTAATGATTTTTTTTGCTATTACTTTTTATTTATTTTTCGTTATTTTTTAATAAGTATTCTAATTTTTGTAAAAACCCCAGTGACGCACGCCTACATTGCATAAGGTGCTGCCTAGCTAGCCGAACAGGGTGAGCGGCTACCGCGCAACATTTTTCTAATACTTACATTTTTAAACTCGTGATATCTTTCGAATGGAATATCCGAATTCAATAATTCAAAAAGTTATATAAAGGTATTGAAACAGTTTTGAATATGAAGTAATTTATTTTGATAAGGATTAATACCAAGATCCAAATAAAGAGCCTTTTCTAGGGGCGGCATTTCAATTAATTTTTTAAAATAAAAGAACACTTATTGTGGCATAACTAAAATAGTTAGACATATGCTGTCGCGACACTTTTTGTAAATAATGATGTGTTCTGCAAAGTTGTAGTACATTATTTTATTCTATCATCAATAGTTTTCGCAACGCACGCGATTTAAATAATATTTTAGGTAATTTTTTTACACTTTGGGTTACATTATTAGAGTTTTAGTAAGGATCCCTAATTTTTTTGAAAATATAATATAGCCTATGTCACCCGGGGATAGTGTAGCTTCCCAACAATGAAAGAATTTTTTAAATCGGGTCAGTAGTTTCGGAGCCTATTCAAAGCAAACAAACAAACAAACAAACAAACAAACAAACAAACAAACAAACAAACAAACAAACAAACAAACAAACAAACAATCAAATCTTTCCTCTTTATAATAGTAGTATAGATATTTTGTTATACAATAAAACCAAGAAGTAAATTGAATTTGAGGGGAGACGCCAAAAAATTCGAGTTTAAAAATTTTTGGACTTATGGAGGATTTCGATTTAAGCGAATTTTGTGAGGAAACATTCCACTTGTAGAGGTTAAGATTTATTCCAACTAATTTTAAGTCAGAGAGGTGAACTAAATAAAAATCCTAGTTATAACTTTTCAAGCAATTGAGTTATATAGGTAGTAAAATCAAACCTATGTTCGTGGTGCAGAGGTTCAAATTATTTTTCGAATTAGAGATGGAAAATAAGTACCGACTTTGCTTATAGGGACTCACTAATTATTTGGTCTTAAAGAGGGTTCAGATTTCGAGCAACGTAGGTTTAGGGGGTTGAAGGGCAGGGAACACAATATTTTTCCGAGTGAGGGAGGTTTTCGACTTAAAGAAGTTCTACTGTAAAACAAAGAATTTAATATTTAATTTCTCTCGTTTCAAACTAAACAATATCCAAACTTTATTTATATCAACTACTTGAAAACTTTTGTCAGTTAACAGGTGGTTTAAAAATATTTCATGTAGCCTCGTGCATGTGAACACTAAAACGTGTTCATCGACAATGATTTATGGTATAATCCAATAAATTTAATAATGTATAACAAAAGTCAAAACATAACGGTATCCGCCTACATATTTTATTGGGCGACTTAATGTTGCCAGAAATGTTTGTCTACCCACATGAAAATTTTATAGCTTCGAATAGTAAACAAATAGTAATAGAAAACCTGTTGTGTATGCTAATTATTATATTGACCAAATAAGGGTCATTACGTTCACGTGGAGACTGACGGCAAGTTTCAAAGATAATTAAAAGCCTTTTAAGTTAATAGTCATTAAAAACCAGATATAGACAAAAAAGGTGGCGGAAGGATATCAAAGACGACCAAAGTTTTTAGTAGGTATACCATGGCGATCACCACTGGCTATAATTTGATAACCCCACATCCTCTATCCTCCTAGGTAAGGCACAGTTTTCCTCGACATAAAAGAATAAAATGTAGGATAGTCCTTAATGCTACCCATAAGAGTAATGCCTCTTCTTATGTCAGAGTTCTTGGCTGAGACTCTCCATTGACTGATCTGTTACAGATTCATTACTTAAAGAGCCCTTATTTTCCCTTTCAGTTATCTTTTTTGAAGTAAAAATTTTACAGCATTTTAGATGGGTACAATTATGATTTAGCGTCACGTACACGATGCGCGCGCGCAGCTTACGCACATACATAAATACATTGTGTATACTCGACTATAACATAATGTGTTTTTTATTGCTTTCGGACAGGAGATATGCTGAGGGCATAGTATAGTAATAAGTTACCGTCGCCCATGGATCTTTGCGTTGCCAGAAGCACCGTTAACACGCTACCCTTGGAACTAAAACTTGGGTTACTTATGTCGGAACACAACACAAGGTTATTATGGCGACATAATTCGAGACAAGGGGTGGTTGCTACCCAAACAGGCTAGGAGCCCGATCATCTAGCTATGGTTGTTTTGTTGCCTTTAACAGTAGGCCACCACCTACCGCAAGGGTCAGCAAATAATAGATTATATTAACAAAAATTATCCGTGCAGTATTATTTTATCCGTGCAGGGGCGGAGAAAGAATACTAACCTCTGCGGCCGGGGTCGGCCTGTCGTAAAAGCCAACAAAACAACCCACCACTAGCTACGTGGTAGGGCCTCAAGCCCGTCTGGATGGCGACCACCTTCGGTCTTAAGTATGCCGCCCTAATAACCATGTGTTGTGTTCCGGCATTAGTGACCCAAGTTCCTGTACCCTTATGGGACAGCAGCGTGTTCGCGATGCCACTGGCGTTGCAAACACCCATAGGCGACGGTAACTGCTAAATTCTAAGCGGGCCGTCAGCCTGTCTGATGTTCTACAGCAATTAAAAAAAATTTTATAGCAGTAAGTTGTACTTTAATGTTTTTATTATTAACTAGCCGATCATGCCCGCTCCGCTGGGCGATTAACAGGCAAAATTAAATCGAAACAAAATGAGAAAGGGTAATATCATCGTATATAAAAAAAAATTTTTAATAAAAAGTATCCTATGTTACTTCTAATACCTCCAAGAATATGTGTACAAAGTTTCATGATGATCGGTTAAGTAGTTTTCGCGTGAAAGCGTAACAAACAAAAGTACTTTCACATTTATAATTAACTAGCTGACCCGGCAAACGTTGTTCTGCCATATAAATAATAAAATGTCAAAAAATTAAAAAAAATTTTTTGGGGGTGGGTCACCCCTAACATTTAGGGGGATGAAAAATAGATGTTGGCCGATTCTCATAGATACCGGATAAGCACAAAAAATCACTAACTCAATTTAGTTATCTGCCTACTGCCTACCCCCTAAGAACGATGGCGTGATTATTTATAGCCCATGACCATTTCTAGGTTATCATCTATCACCATACCAAATTTCATCAAAATCCGTTCAGCCGTTTAGGCGTGAAAGAGGAACAGACAGACAGACAGACAGAGTTACTTTCGCATTTATAATATTAGTATGGATTTATATTAATTAATTATCAATTAGAGGGTAATATTTTTTTTTTGCTATTATGAGCAATACATTTTCGAGTGATTGATATCTTCTAGAGGTATTACGGATGTACAGATGACAAAGCGTGCTTAGACCCTGGCAAGGTAGTACAGCTCAATCAAAGTACGATGGGGTTCATATCACGATGTTTCTACTTAAGGCATTCCATCAAACAATGTCAACTAAAGATTGGGCTGCTTAGCGTCACTTTAATCACGATTGAACGCATTTCAATGTTATATTTAAAATAAGATATTAAGTCTTAACTTTTTAACTTTTGTTTCCAATTGAAAAGAATATTTAAAGTATGTACACATAATACAAGCGCTTTGTTGCATTGCAATTTTCATTGTATATTATTATTGATAATAAACATTTTTCTATTTATTTTCCCCAGTTCTTATAATTGTTTTGTACGATTTTGTAAATAACTTTATACTTAATAACTTTTTCGTTGTAATGTGACTCTATGGGCCTGACAGTAAATTAGTGCTGGCTTTTCCCTTCCGCCAGTATTTATGCTGAGTTCGGTCCAATTTAGATTACGGGTATGTAAAAATATTTTTAACACTATACGCAGAATTAATAATGGCAACGCTTTGGCAACATCTCTGGTTTTGGAATTACCCATAGGCGACTCTGACCAACCATCAGCGGGTAGCGTTTGTCTGTCTACTGATCTCCAGATACAAAAAAATATAAAAAATGTGTGTGTGTGTGCAATTCAAACAAGGCAGAAGTTAAGGAACGGCAGAAACTTCAGAAAGCAAGTAACACGAAGGGCCACACAACACTCGCTAGGGTGAGGACAAAGCAGAGCGCCGGGGAGGGCAAAATTCTGACTCCCTTAGTGCTACTGGCAGCCCGTCAAGGGACAAAAATACAACATATATGACGGGTGCTCGGTGATAATAATGTTTTAAAAATGCGTGGCACCAGCAGAGCTGGCGCCACTATCTTCGACAATATCGTTGGTATTCATGGTGAGTGAAGCAAAACACAAACTTGGTAACTAGTATGTAGTTTATTCACAATATTTACCAGAGCCGATTCTTTGAGGCGCGTATAGGTGACGATTCGTATCGGCGGTTAGTACTTGACTGCCCTGTGTACTGCCAGAGACCTCGTATTTATACGAAATTCTGAGGTAAACAATATGTGCTCGGGATTTTCCAGTCGGTATTCTCAAAGATGGGCTTATTCCCCTAAATAATATTTATGTAAACATGTTTTTGTGTTTGTTAAATAATTATACTATTTGATCTTGGTGCCGCCGTATTTCGCTATTACGCCGACAAAGAGTTGTTTACGTTTCGTGAGACTTTATTTTGATACCGCTGTCCTTTGATAACGCGCCGACATGTCAGCCGACAAAGATATTTTTAACGTAAACATATTTTTTGCTAACAGCTGCTTTGTTTTCGTGTTTGGTTTGTTTACATTTCGCGCGTCTCTATTTTGATACCAGCCTCCTTTGGTTTGGCGCCGACACGGCCATACTGACAGGCGGTGCGTGCTCTGCACCAGCCTCGTTGTGTTTGTCTGTAATGAAAGTTATTTGCCCTGAGTTTGGTATATGTAAGCAATAGATATTGCTTGATAATAATTAGAAAATAGACACATCTAACATGTGTGGTTTATTGAGATGTTAACATCTCGCTTGTTAATAAAATTGAGGCTTAACAAAAGCTCAATAATTTTGTAGTAAGAAGTTTTTGATTTTCTCGAAGGATCTCGGAGTATCTCGGAGGTTCTCGAAGGATCTCGGGGATTCTCGAAGGATCTCGGAGTATCTCGGGGATTCTCGAAGGATCTCGGAGTATCTCGGGGATTCTCGAAGGATCTCGGAGTTTCTCGAAGGATTCTCGGAGGTTCTCGAAGGATCTCGGAGATTCTCGGCGAATGATTATTTTGTGTGTTATGTGTTTTTGTTGCGTGATATTTGTTATAAATATGTTTATTAATTAAGATACTCACATGTTAATTATATGAAGTAATAATTGCATTATCATTCGATGGTGGTGGCTCTGCAGATGGTGTAGAAGGCTTGAAACAGGATGGTACTGTAGTGATTTCTTGTGGAGTTGGTGAGCAATCTCGCGCCGACTCGGTTTCCTGATCACCGGGTTGTGGGGCACGATGGAGTTGATCGTGAGCAACTTTCCTAGGACGTCCTCTGCCGACGACTATCTTTACCAAATAGCAGTCATTTTCCAATATCTTGGAAACTTCATAAGGTTCGCTGAAATTCAGATCTAAAGTATTTTGATTACGTGGATTATTTTTAATTAAAACATAGTCTCCTATCTCAAAGGGACGTATCTTAGCTTTTCGTAAGTTAAAGCGTAGTCTGTTCTGTTCATTAGCTTGAGACATCTTCTGTTGTACATGCTGAGTGAGTGCTTCCATCTTGATACTTTGGCTGTCAACATTTACTAGATTCAGAAGTTCAGGGGGTGCGCAATGTTTTCTCTGAGTGATGAGTGTGAGCGGCGCTACTTTGGTAATGCGATGAGGTGTACAATTCATAGCTAACTGGAGTTCTTCGAGAGTAGTGTACCACGATTCTGTCTCGTAATTCTTGATCATATTCAATGCATTCTTCGTAGTTACTACCACTTTTTCCACTTGTCCGTTCGCTCGGCTAATTCCTGGTGCTATTGCGTGAATATTTATTCCAGTATATTCACAATAATCCTTAAACTCACCAAGAAATTCTCTTCCTCCGTCAATAATGATTTGTGTTGGAGTTCCAAACAGGTACACTGTGCGTTTCAAAGCGGCAAGTGTGCTATGTGGGTTTTTTGTTGATGGTGAAATAAAATAAAACATATTTTGTGAAGGCGTTAATAGTAACGATGACATATCGTTATGAGTTCCTAGTTTTCCTGTTATATCCATATGAATCACTTGGAAAGCGGCAGGTTTCTGTATTGGATGTAGTTGTGCTTGAACTGTTCCTGGCGTTCCTTTTGATGTCCTGCATATCACACAGTTGTCGACAAATCTTCGGACTGTAGAACTCATTTTATTGAACTAGTAGGTATCTTTGATTTTCTGCAGTGTTTTCTCCCAACCAGGGTGTTTCAATGCAGTGTGAAAAGAATTAATGATGCTCCATTGAAAGCTTTTTGGTACCACTGTGCAAAGCTGAAGTCCAGTGATAGGGTCATTAACTTTTATTTTTTCTTTAAGACGTCTTTTTCTAAGGTGTAGCCTTCAACTAGGTTGTCTTCTCTTAAAGTGTCCATTATTGGTCGTAGTTCTTCGTCCCTTCGTTGTTCAACTTTTAGCTAGTTAAAATCCTTTGCCATGACGTTAACGGCTAGTTCACTTAGGTTTTCGACTGAAAAAATCAGCATGTTGTAGCCGTTCGCCCTTACGGTATTCTACTTCGAAATCATAGTTTTGTAAGAATGCCCACCAGCGGTGAATTCCTGGTAGTAGATCCTTTTTATGTATCGATGCCTTAAGTGCGTTATAGTTAGTTATCACGGTGAATATACGACCATAAAGATATTGATGTAAGTGCTTTATAGCGCGTACTACCGCTAAGGTCTCTAGTTCATATGAATGATAACGGCTTTGCGCTTCAGTGGTCCTCATGCTCATAAATGCCACTGCGTGTTGATGTCCATTAATTAATTGAACTAGCACTGCGCCAAATCCAAGGCTACTTGCGTCAGTATATAGTTGTATAGGTGCAGTTTCTTCGGACATAGTACTGTAGTAGGTGTCAGACATTCTATGATCATGTTTCGTGCTTTATCGTGCTTGTGTTCCCATTTCCATTTGACACCTTGCTTTGTCAACTCATATAAAGGCGCCATAATTCTGAAGAAGTCTGGAATATATTTTCTGAAATATCCCGCCAAACCATTGAACTGTCGTACTTATTTGACGGTTTTAGGTAATGGTTCCTTGACGAGAGCTTCACCATTTCGTGAACTTGGTCTTACTTGTCCGTCAGATATTATGTGTCTTGTAGAGTTATGAGAATTTCCTCGAGATTTGACAATCCTTGGTAAAAATCTGCATATTTGCTTAATACGTCATCAACATATACCTGCGCCATGGTTCCAAGGATTGGTGATGTGCCCGGTTGATACATCGTTGATAAACAGAGCATGCATTGCAGTATCTAAATCGTTGAACACTGGATTGTTGTTGCTCACATGATTGACTGGTTTCTGATGGATAAGTTTTGTTCTACTTGATGTGATAATAATGCTGAGGTTTGTTTCATACATTAAATCCATGTTGACCAAAACGTTAGTGGACATTTGATTATCTGGCAGTTTGTAAAAGTGTAGTTCTTCTACTCAGATGTCGTCGATGGTGGTAATAGCCACCAGTTTGGTCAAAGATAATGCAGGAAATTGACCGATTCCCTTCTAGTAGTTAATGAAAGAAGTTAAGAACCCAAAGGTTCTTTTTCCAGGTAAAGCAGATGTAATGGATTCTTGTAATTTGTTGAGGATCCTCGCAGATTCATGTAGGTTCTCGTAGATTATCATTGACCTGCGAAAATAGAAAGAAGTTCCTCTGAGTAGAGCATCTGTAAGCAACTTGCGTTGCTTTGTCTTAGTTATTACACGAACAGAACTGTCTTGTAAGTTTGAGATAGCCATGCTAGTAAGGTAACTAAAGGTTGAAAAGGTTCTCGTAGAGTTTTTGGAGATTCTCGTAGAATACTCGAAAGTTCTCGTAGAATACTCGAAGGTTCTCGTAGAATACTCGAAGATTCTCGTAGATTTATTTGTATAAGAGGCTCTCGTGGTGTTATTTACAATTATCAAATTTACTTACACTTTATTGTGATGAATTGTCTTCATCCAGTAGATCGTGGTTTGGCTGTATTTGCAATCCTTATCGCGAGTTTGGTGTAATATCATCAGTTGATTGTGCGGTAGGATCCTGATGCATAGGTGATTCTTTTTCCGTCAGTACAGTCAACTGATCACCTTGATTACGGTGGTGATTGCTTTTTTTTTTTGCATCTCTTCACGTTGTAGTAGTGACCATCAATTCACATTTGTA
The DNA here is from genome assembly GCA_963693495.1 of Malacosoma neustria. Lineage (NCBI taxonomy): Eukaryota > Metazoa > Arthropoda > Insecta > Lepidoptera > Lasiocampidae > Malacosoma > Malacosoma neustria. The sequence goes on from OY856397.1 coordinate 6,229,469, forward strand.
TCATCAAAATTATTCAATTACTTGATCTATATGCTAGCAGTATTTTCGTATACCGATGTGGGTGTCCGGATCAAATTATGGTAAATACTCCTTGATCCTTATTTTTGTTTTGGTAGACGAAGCACATAAGTGCTCTGCCATTTTCTGCATAGTCTCCATTAATTACATCAAAAATTGTGGTAGTATTTCACTCACAGTTGAATTACGTACGGCATGCTCAATTGCAATCGGGAACTTGTAATTTGTTCTGCTGCTGGTCCCGCCGTCGAGGAGTTTGATGACACGTCTAGCGGTATTCGTCCAGCCAGTTGTATCTGCTGATCTCCAGAAGATGGATGAACCGATGAGGCAATGGTTGGGATTGAGAGTGGTCTCAATCCCACTTCTGATGACGGGTGCTCGGTGATAATAATGTTTTAAAAATGCGTGGCACCAGCAGAGCTGGCGCCACTATCTTCGACAATATCGTTGGTATTCATGGTGAGTGAAGCAAAACACAAACTTGGTAACTAGTATGTAGTTTATTCACAATATTTACCAGAGCCGATTCTTTGAGGCGCGTATAGGTGACGATTCGTATCGGCGGTTAGTACTTGACTGCCCTGTGTACTGCCAGAGACCTCGTATTTATACGAAATTCTGAGGTAAACAATATGTGCTCGGGATTTTCCAGTCGGTATTCTCAAAGATGGGCTTATTCCCCTAAATAATATTTATGTAAACATGTTTTTGTGTTTGTTAAATAATTATACTATTTGATCTTGGTGCCGCCGTATTTCGCTATTACGCCGACAAAGAGTTGTTTACGTTTCGTGAGACTTTATTTTGATACCGCTGTCCTTTGATAACGCGCCGACATGTCAGCCGACAAAGATATTTTTAACGTAAACATATTTTTTGCTAACAGCTGCTTTGTTTTCGTGTTTGGTTTGTTTACATTTCGCGCGTCTCTATTTTGATACCAGCCTCCTTTGGTTTGGCGCCGACATATATAATATGAAGTAATACGAAAGCCCGAACACAGAGGAGCCGAAGATTTATAACACGCTAACTATACTTGGATTATATCCCATTCTCTCGCAGGCTAAATCCTATTTGTATATTAATAACTTTTGTAATATATTGAAACATTTCACACAACGCCATCTAGTTTCAAAGCACTAGCACTTGTGCTATGGGTACTAGACAACTAATATACTACACATATATTGTTGTAAAAAATACATATTATACATAAACACACAGACGCGAGACAGGTGTCCAACCCATGACCTCCGCAAGTGTCGTTTTATCGCATTATCAAATCACAACGACACTAAAGAAGTTTCACTCGAATAAAATTAAATATCCTCACACCGATTGCTACTTAACACAAATACTGCGTTGTATGTATGATCTGTATTGTCAGTGTCAGGTACCCATCAAGTAGCGTGTCCGGGGATATTTTCATTCCTCCCGGCCCACGCGGACTCATTACAATTATAAATACAACCAATACCAATGGAATGACGATCGAAATAGACTCGTCTCATACATTTGAATGCGTCGTAATACGATTATGAATGGGCAAACCCAACACATGTGTAAACATTGAGATATACCGCTAGAGCAGTAGCTGCAAGATGTGAGTATAAAACGCTATTGTTAATTAATGTAACTGGCTTTAGCCGTTTTATTAAAAAATATTCTGAGATAATTCACACTTTTTCTCTGTGCAGGGGCGGAATAAGAAAACTAACCTCTGCGGGCGGGCCTGTCGTAAAAGGCGACAAAACAACCCTAGCTATGTGGTAGGGCTCCAAGCCCGTCTGGATGGTAACCACCCCTGGTATATAAATATACCGCCATAATAACCTTGTGTTGTGTTCCGACATTAATGACCCAGGATCCTGTACCCCTATGAGATAGCAGTGTGATCGCGATGCCCCTAGTGTCGCAAACATCCATAAGCGACGGTAACTGCGTACTATTAAGTGGGCCGTCAGCATGTCTGTTGTTTTCAGCAATAAAAATAAATAAAAACAGCACCATCTAGATCCAAACTGTAGCATAGCACTTGGTTTATGGGTATGGACAACTGATAAACTACATATATACTTTTTTTTAATAAATATATATTAAACATAAACACCCTGACGTGGGATGGGAATTGAAACCGTGACTTCCACAAGCGTTCCGAAGTACGTTGGCTTTTACGCCAAGCGGGTCGTCAATCTACCAAAGAGTGGTGAGATCAACCGGCGAAGAGATGCGACTTAATTGAAACATATCGCCACGTCTTCTCTATATATGGTTACAAGTCAATGATTGTAAACAATGAGGCTCTGTAAAGAATAAATTACACAACAGAAGTACTATATACTAGTACTACGTACTACTATTAGTATAATCCCACTAGCAGATATCACTTGTTACATTGAAATAAAGTTAGGTGCTAGAAGCCTTATCAAGACTGTCAGATCACTGTTGACTTCCATCAACATTATTTTTGCACGTCCTCACTTGGGGAAACGTGTAGCTTATACCCACTTAAGCCACCCCGGTGTTCCTTCACACGCTTGGAGCGCTGCGTGACATGACGTGTGTCTGACCTTACCCCCACCTTAAATCACCTGCCAATTAACTTTGCAACAGGGAAAAAACTTCCCTGTAACACTTTTATTGGTTTTTTTATAGCTAGAGTTCAGCAGAGAGACAAATGGCCCACCCTGGCAGGTGGTCACCATCCCCTATGGACGTTTGCAACACCATAGGCATTACACACGTGCTTCCGGCCTCGAAGAAATTTTATAACGCTTGTTTTGAAGAACCCCATATGGTACCGCGCTAAGAAAACCTCAGCCAGAAGCTAATTCCAGATACTGAGAGTACGCAACATAAAGGTTAACATCCAGCCGATTGCGGGCCGTGTGGTGGTAGAAAGACGACGAGGGCACCATTCTAAATAGCTCCTCAGAACACTCCCCGTTGTACAGACGGTAGAATACGCAGAGACGCAAAGTCTCTTCGAAGTCCAAGCGTGTCTAGACCGTCTGTGAGTGTGGGATCGTTGACAACACGGACTGCGCGCTGTTGGATGGAGTCTAAGGGATTGAGCTGACAGGCGGCTGCTTCAGCCCATAAATGTGAGCAGTACTCCATATACGGTCTGACCTGTGCTTTGTATAGCACAAGCCATTGCCTTGCCTTGGACTGAAATACTTCTTGGAATTGTTTAGCACAGCTTTTTGGAGACAAGCTTAGCTTTGCCCTCCAATTGTCCCTTAAATCTTTGATGTCGACATCAAGGTTCCCAATACTGCTTAAGATGGAAAGAGGGGTTCCTTGAAACTGTGACGCAGGTGCGAACGGGGTTTTCTTGGCAGAGAATACGCAGACTTGGGTCTTCAAGGGGTTGAACTGGACAAGGTTTTGTCGTCCCTATTCAGACTCTCTCTAGAGAGTTCTTTACTTGAGACACAAATCTGTCCCGACTTTCTTCCAAAACCGCAGGAGAGAGGTTTACAGGACCAGTGTACCGTGCATCGCCGGTGCTATCATCTGCATAGCTATGAAAGCCATCTATGGATAACATGTCATTGATATGCAGAAAGAAATCGCTTAAAGCGATAAGGCCGCCCATTTTTAGAATAATCTCTTTTACTATTATGTTATTAGGTTAGGTTACTTAGTAACAATAAAGTATTATCTATCTATTTATCTACTTTTTTTTATATTATTGCCAATATGTATTAAGAATAAGCATTTGGTTATATACATATAACATATATACACTTAAGTCTTATTTTATTTTATGCGTCAGGGATCTTTATTTAATGTAGTAAACGATATAATGATTTTATTGTTTCAGTACCTAATTATTTAGTGATTATTTTTGGATTCTCGAATCAAAATTCTTAAGAAATCGTCAAATCAAATGTTACCTTTGGGTTCAGCACCAATGAAAGTAACAAAATATAATAATAATCTCAATTTTATTTTATGCAGTTTTGCAGCTGGCCTTTTTTTAAAACATGCATAGGTACTATATGTATAAAATCTGTGTGTATTAGAGCTTGCTTTCTTCTAATAATTAATCGCCCTTTCATTGGCCGTCAATCGCTTTTTTTAAACGATTATAATAACTAAACGATGAAAAACAATCATGCGATATTTTGACGATCGACGCATCTATGAACATAAAAAGCGTTTAAGGCCCACTTGCACGCATAGTCGGGTTAAATAAATAAGTGTAGAGTTTGTAAACTCTGGGTTAGTTAATTAAAATCTTAACTCTCATTGTGCCTTGCACCACTAAAAAATATCACCGGGTTAACTAACCTGACATTTCTTTTTTTAGCTGGGAACATTACAATGTCTATGCTTTCCTATTGTAACCCAACCAAAGATGAGAAACGAAACTTATATGTCTATCTCTTTTACACTACAGCATACTGTATATAGGCTTCCTTTTTTATCACAAAATGTATGACTTTTGAAGATTTTTGTTTTAACCGTATCGTATCGTGTCATTTATTTAGTTTTGTGAGTTTGTGGCGTGTAAGTGATAAAATAAACGAGTTTTTAAAGAATAATGGATAACACACCACAAAATAGTATAGATAGGTACACAATATACAGCGCAACTTAACCTCAATTTATTTTGACAATTGACATTACAGTTCACTAACCCTGTGTTAACGATTTAACCTGTCCACATCGGTGGGTTAAGATATCTTAAATATTTAAAAGTTTAACCATAAGGTTACTCCTAACTCTTGATGGCGCAAGATAAATTATTTATTTAACCCTGTGTTAGCAGTTAACACCGAGTTAATTAAGATAACCCAGGAACTTGCAAGTGGGCCTAAGTTGAATAGTATATAAATTATTTCTAACACTAGATCCATCACGCGTCAAAAGTATAACCGCTTAACTTTCACTTTCATTTCACAAGAAATGAAAAAATTCCAACAATCGACTACCTCATTCGCTACTAGTGTCACTAATTACTGTTGACAGCGTGTCACGTGACTATTTGACAGATGTCACACACGACGCGCGCCATTTCTGCCATCCGGGCCAACCCGTGTCTAATGAGGTGAAACTTGGTATGCCTTTTTAAAGACATGCTTTAAGTTCTAAATTTAAATTTAATTAAGTTGATAGCCAGGTTTATTTATTTAAATGTAAGGCCGCTATGACACTTAAGGCAGAGATCTGTTTATACTATGAGGCGATACACAAGTGACATTCGTGGCCATAAAGATATTATTCTGAAAATAAGGTTGGAGCTTACTTTACGCTGCTTGAGGAACACTGTTGAGTGAACCTCAACGCGCCTACTTTTTTTTAAAGACGGTTACTAATTTAGGTGAAATAAAGCATCGAGGGCTTTCATAAAATTTAAAAACATACTATTTCCACCATACAAATATTTCTAATTTATATCTAACCTGTACACCCTTAGTTCCCAAAGTGGTCCAGGTGGATCCCCAGGGGTCCATGGGAAACTCGACGGTGGTCTACGTTAGCGTTACAATAATTGGAGTTCATAATTCGTAAGCGGTGGTTCACGAAAATTTATTTTGCTTTCGATAGTGAAGAACTAAAATGTTGGCTTAACTTCACCTATCAATGTAGGCAGATAATATTATACATATTTTAAGAAGCTCAGCCACTGTTACTTGTAAAATCATTCGAGACTTGCAAAGCGCCGCCGCTGCCGCCCCCGCCGTCTGCAATGCTTGTTCAGACGTGCAAAGGGACGAAACACCGACTTGTGTTGTGTGTGTGCTTGCAATCTTGCATGAACTTGTTTGATTCTTCACCAATATAAATACGAATACCAAGCCAAGGATTAAACGTTAGAGATTGAAAAAAACTAAAGTGAATCGATGTTAGTGTTTGCCAGTGTCAGAAAAAGTAAGTATTTGCCTGCCTATTTGATATACATATATATTTTTATTTTATGTTGTAATAAGTATATTTATGTAATGTTTGCGTGTGGTAGGTACGTATTAAAAACTAAATACTGAACAATGTCATTATTAGATACTTCAATAAAAGAACAAAAAGCCGAGAAAGGTAAAACTTTTAGTCCTTACTTTAATAGTAATTTTTTTAAGCGAAGCTTTTATACGGAGGTTCGGGCCGCTCGCATATAGGCGCTCACCGAGAGGCCAGTCAATCCGTGCTAAGCGTTAGATTTTACCGTTACACAAAATGAGGAGATGAATATGCTGCGGTGGATGTGTGGAGTGACGCGGAAGGACCGCGTTAGGAACTCCCGCATTCGTGGCAGTCTTCATGTCCGTGTCATTGCGGATAAATTGCAGGAGTGTCGGCTCCGTTGGTACGACCACATTTTACGGGAACCAGATGCTTCCGTGGGAAACAAATGTCTGGCCATGCCGCCTCCACCGGGCCCCGGCAGGAGGGGTAGACTCAAAAAGTGCTGGCTTGACGTCGTAAAGGGTGATATGCGTGCTAATGGGCTCACTACCAGGGATGCTGAAGACTGTGCGAAGTGGAGCAGAAAAAGTCGAAAAGCGGACCCCGGGCACAGAAACGGAAGTTTAGGTTGCAATCGGGATACAACGCTTAGATGATGATGATGTAGCTGCAGGGGGTCCACCGGAACCAGCTAAATTTTGAAAGTGGTCTATAAAAAAAAGTCCGGGTAACTCTGCTGAACACCTAAAAAAAAATCAAATAGAGATATGCTTTAAACTTGAAAAAGGACTAAGGCATTTGTCGCAGATAAATAGCACTAATTTATATTAAAATTATATGTCTCCTAGTATATATAAAGTAGCAGTGTGCTAGAGTTATTGGTTCTAGACAACTGATCTGACAGTATTTTTGTATATATAAATATATACAAAAATACTGTCTATGTCTGTCTGTATATATAAATGTATACATAAACACCCAGATTCTGGACCCGTGACCCCCGCAGGTATTATGCCAAAACCGGTGCGCTATGGTGGATGTCAAATATCTTTTTCTTCCTGCCCTTATCCCACAAATGATATCGGCACAGCGTGTTCTCCTTTCACTCTCTTCTGTTAGCTGTCGTCTCAACATTCACACTTTTTCACTATATCATCTCTTACGCAATCCATGTTTTCTTTGGTCTACCTCTCCTCCTCTATCCATCCATCCATTTCTATTATTTTTCTTGTTATATAGAGGTGACAAATATTTTATAATAAATAATATACCATAAAAAATTATTTAGGCGAGTCCCATTGTAAATAAATAAAGCCTTTCAACTCAGAATCGCCGCCTGGCTTGTGCCATAGTGGAAGAGATGCGCAAGCGATGTACTATAAGAGATCAGTACAGCAACTGTGTTTCCTTTCACCTACATAGATATAAATTTAGAGGAAGGACACTGGCATGGTACGGGCATGTAATACGAAGGGATGCTGACCAAATTACTAGAAAAATGTTAAATCGTGCAGGTTTTCTCCGTGCTGGGGCAGAGTATACTAACCCCTACAGTCAGGGTCGGCCTGACGTAAACGCGACAAAACAACCCCACGTGATAGTGCGCCGAGCCTGTCTGGATGGCAACCACCCTTGATTTATAAGTATGCCGACATAACCTTGCGTTATGTTCCGGCATTAGTGACCCAGGTTCCTGTAACCCTATGGGACAGCAGCGTGTTCGCGGTGCCACTAGCGTCGCAAATTAATAACATTAGACGACGGTAATTGCTTAGTATTAAGTGGGCCGTCAGCCTGTCTGCTGTTTCTCAGGAATAAAGAAAATGGATATAAGAGCTGAAGTAGACTTAAAAACCGATGGAAAAATTGTGTGATGCAAGATATGATTTGTGAAGTGACAGATGAAGAATACCAGGATATAATAAAACGGAAGAAAAAGACATATCATCTATCCGTGCAGGGGCGAAGAAAGAATACTAAACAAAACAACCCACGCTAGCGACGTGGTAGAGCCTCGTAACCTGTCTGGTTGGCGACCATCTTTGGTCTTAAGCATGCCGCCATAATAACCTTGTGTTGTGTTCCGACATTAGTGACCTAAGTTCCTGTACCCTTATGGGACAGCAACGTGTTCGCACCGCCACTGGCGTTGAAAACACCCATAGGCGACGGTTACTGTTAAGTTCTAAACGGGCCGTCAGCCTGTCTGCTGCCCTACAGCAATAAAAAAAAAACATATTGTACCGACTCCAACTGATTGAGACACGGCCAAACCAATGATAGACATAGACAACATAGACGGCCTCTATTAACTATTTAAAACTTATGATAGAATTATAACATAAACATTAAATCAAGTGATTTGTGATATAGAAATAGATCTTGATAAATCACTGTCTCTATTCCGCATTGCAAATGACCGTGTTATGGAGACACGCGATTTGGGTAAATATCAAATAAACTGTAATTTACACGACATTATTTGCTTTTGATAAATAAATACACAGGCATTCTTAGTTAATTTAATCACTAACATTTTTGGACACTTAAAACAACCAACGAGTATTTTATTAGACATTGTCATTGTGATTTGATACTTTAAAATCAAACCAGCTGGATGACCGAGCTTTGCTCGGTTTTTTTTTTTATAAATTGTGTTTTTTGGAAATTAAGAATTGATTTTCTTAGTCTAACCTCAAAGCAAATACTCATTGACTTCGTGTTACTTAACAACGCCATCTGCTGGAATAGCTTTAGTGTTGTTGTGTCGTTAAAGCAATTTAAAAAAAATAGTATTATTATTCGCCGATAGATGTCAGGAAGAGTCATTTTTCAGTTTAAATTGGGACTACTCAAACGCCACCTTTCTGTTATTTTTCTTCCAATAAAAAAAAAGCGAATAAAATGACATTTTCTAGAAATGATTCCTAGCTAGATCGATTTATCGCCCCCGAAACCCCCCGTATACTAAATTTCATGAAAATTGTTGGAGCCGATTCCGAGATTCCAATTATATATGTATATATATACAAGAATTGCTCGTTTAAAGATATAAGATTAATATACTTAACGAAATATTATCGTATATTTAAATTACGAAATATCTTTTAACATAGAAAGCTCGTAAACACAGCTCTTTCTACCATTAAGTTAAGAAATACTCCTGTAAGAATTGTAACCTTAGTTGACTTATCAGCTGCAATAATCTGCCAGTTATCGTGAATTATTCACTCATTGGCGTGGCGTTAATAGCCGTTTCGTGTTGCCAGCTGCCACGCGGTCGCACTGACCCTTGCATCCAATTGACCCAATTATTAGCACTGATCAATTCACGAGAAAGGTTCTTGCATCCATGCAAAGTCTTATAGAAAATGTAGAAAATATATAGAAATTACTTATCAACGCACGGATAAATTGCAGGAGTGTCGGCTCCGTTGGTACGGCCACGTTTTACGGCAATCGGATGCTTACGTGGGAAACAAATGCCGGGCCCCGGCAGGAGGGGTAGACCCAAAAAGTGCTGGCTTGACGTTGTAAGGGGTGATATGCGTGCCAATGGGACTACCAGGAATGCTGAAGATCGTGCGAAGTGGATTGAGAAAATCGGAAAGCGGACCCCGGGCACCGAAACGAAAGTTTGGGTTGCAACCGGGACATAACGCTGGGATGATGATGATGAACGCACTGGCATGTTTTAATATGCCAGGGACATTTCTGTGTTAATATTTTTTAATACTTCTGTCATATTTTTTAAATATTGTACATACACACTAATTTGGATCTAACTACATATTGTTAATTATTTACTTCCTTTAGTATTTCAGCTCAACAATTTATTTTAATATATAAAAATATCAGTCCTCTAGTACTTATAACACAAGCGCCCTGCTACCTATTTCGGGCCTAGATGGCGCTGTGTAAATTATCACACAAACAAAACTGACTAAAGGCAACTTTAGTTTGTTTGCAATTGATATTTTGACTTTCAAAATATGTTCTAGATAGGAACTTTTTTCGAATAAAAATTTTGAGTGAATTTGACGACACGGCTGGTTCGGCCACCATATACATATGTATAAATATTTTTATATAATCTAGTTATAAATCTTTTTCCGTTTATGTTTGTAAAAGGGTCTTAGTTGCAGGGAAAATAATCCTAAATCTTTAAAAAATCTTATTCGAAATATCTGTGGTGTGCATCAGGCATTTGTTTTTTGGTCTCGGGGAAAAACCTCTCTTGACGGGTTCCCCCGGCCCGGGGGGACCGAGGGATATGTGGTACTCCGGGAAAGATGTTTGGCCATCCGACTACCCACTAAAAAACCCCGCTGTTCTCCTATCGCCTACGCCCGGGCCCACGGATATATGGCCTGCCGATCTCGTGGCCCGGGCCGGCGCCGGCCCGCCCTTTGTCTTAAGGCGGGCCCCCTTCTAAATTGTTGGCGCCAGGGGGTCAGGGTTTCGTCCCCCCGGGGCTCTCCTGTAACACCTCTAGGAGTTGAGGGGGGCCGCGGAACAGCACGCAGCCTTCACCCTCGCGGCAATAGTGCGGGCGGCGGGTCCTCTCCCGAGGGGCCGCCCGCGGCCGCTTTTTACAGCGGCCGGAGATCGTTAGTTGCCCTCCGGCACCGCCGACGTGGCCTGCGTTGGCGGGAGGGGAGTGTGGTGGTCGACTCCCGCTCCCGCTCCGCCGCCTCCTTTGCGAACATGACTGCCTCGCAGAAGGAGGCGACGGCCGTCCATCCAGGATTGCCCCCAACCATGGACAGAACTAGGGCCGGGAGCGACAGGTCCACGCCGATTTGGGCGACGAGGGCGCGGCGCTCCTCGCACCACGCAGGGCACACGGCGACAGTGTGGTCCACCGTGTCCTCCTCGTTGCCCGCCGTTATCTCCCGCCCTATGCGACACAGGTACCTCCCGAAGCAACCGTGTCCCGAGAGGATCTGCGTCAGGCGGAAGGTCAGGGCGCCGTGGCACCTTTCCAGCCATTCGGCCAGGACGGGCCTCACCGCTTCGATGGTGGCGAGGGCCGCGCTGGGGTGCGCGAGGCGCTCCTTCCACTCCACCATGAGCACCTCGTCGCGCAGCTCCGCCCGCTTTACCCCAACTTCGCGAAGCGCGGGGCGAGAGCCACGCTCGGCCGGTGCATCAGGGATAGCGCAAATGTCATTTCTTTTGTCAACCCCTTTTAATCCATGCACTTAAATCCTTTTATTTTAACTACTGTATTTTTTCTGCGGAAAACTGTGGCTTATCGTTTCCATGTCGATAAATTAGAAGGAAATTCGACGATGATGTCTGGGATTCTTTTAATCTCATATTGCGACCACTCAAATTGCTAGCAAAAGAAGCCAGTAGTAGTCACGGTACCCTCTAAAAACAGCAAAAAGCAGGAACAGCAGACAGGCTGAGGCACACTTAAAATTAATAAGTCACAGTCGCCTATGAATGTTTGTGACACCAGGAGCGTCGCTAATACACTGCGGTTCGCGTTCGACCAGCTTGTCATCTAAAAGAGCCAAATATAGGTAATAGACAATTGAAATTTACTCAAAGAGCCATTTTTTAACATCACCGTTGTTGTTGTTGGAGACATTATTACGGATATAATAATAGATAATAAATAATATTCCGTAATTGGACTAAACATTTCGCGGAAGAGCCGTAGCCAAGGAGTCTTGCCGGAACACAACACAAGGTTATTATTGTTGCATACTTAGAAATCAATGTTTGCCATCCAGACGGGGCCTTACAACTAACAAAACCTTACCTTATGTAGTTCCCAGGTTAAAAGAAGAATACAACAGCAGATGTTAGACATGTTTTGTTTTTACGTATGACGAAAAATGTAATATGAGGCGTAAAATGGAACACAGCTGATATTTCAAAGGGCGAGGAAATATAAAGTTAACACGCGAAACGGATCCGGTGCTAATTTTAACTATTCCCCATCATTGATGGAAATAACTTCCTCAATATTTGATTTTAGAATTAGGTTTACTGTGATTTCAATTTTTTAGCACCGTCGCCATATTGTAATGGAATTAATGTTACTTAATTGTAAATAGGTTTGTCACCGAGGAAGGTACTAGCGTCAAAAAATATACAAGCGTACTTTTACTGTGAGCGCCTATCAAATACATCATTTTACCGACTGATTCATTTGAAATCCAAAATACATGTAATTTTTTCCCCAACGTAGCCTTAATATTTAGAGTAATTAGTATCCAAGTATGGTAAAAAGTGAAATTCGTGTTTTTTTCAAAACCGACATTATTCTACGATCATGACGATATAAACCTGTGATTCGTTGGTAATAAACATTTTTACTGATTTATTATTTATTTATTTGAGTTTGCATCAAGAAACAGCGCCTGGTTTCCAATTATTGCCTTTTTTAACACTTTCTTGACAATAAGAAGTTAGCAGGAGTAACTTCACGTTTTAGGAGTAACTTCTTATCCGTGCAGGGACGGAAAAAGAATACTGACCTCTCCGGCCGGGGTTGGCCTGTCGTAAAAGGCGACAAAACAAGCCACCCTAGGTACGTGGTAGAATATATAACGCTGTATGACAGCAGACAGGCTGACGGACCGCTTAGAATTTAGCAGTTACCGTCGCCTATGGGTGTTTGCAACGCCAGTGGCATCGCGAACATGCTGCTGTCCTATAAGAGTACAGGAATTTGGGTCACCAATGCCGGAACACAACACAAGGTTTTTATGGCGGCACACTTAAGACCAAAGGTGGTCGCCGTTCAGCCAGATTTGGAACCCCAATGGTTATTTTGTCGCCTTTTACGACAAGCCGCAGGAGTCAATATTCTTACTTTGACCTTGCACTCATTTAGTAGGGCTAAAATGGCAGGTCCACAACTCTATTTAAAATCAATGGAACATGACTGATATGAATAAAATTTAAAAATATCTATCTACTATCTACTCATTAAAACACGAGCTTTCGCATAAGATCATCGAGATTAAATATTAGAAATAAGAATGAATTGTTTATATGGAAAACCTTGTCTACATAATGATATACAATAACGATACAATTGAAATATGTAATGTATTGTTGTAACTCTGATTTCAAGTGACAAAATAACACTCGAAAAAACGTACCTCTACAACTTGTCTGAGATCTTCGACGTAAACATTTTCTGTCTGCACAATCTCAGCACACACCCTTTCCAACTGGGACAGACCGGGAAGTTCGTCTTGTTGTTCTGGAGATATTAAAGAATCTTTTATTCAAAAGAACATACTGTTTCTGCATGTTTAATAAGTAATCTCAAGTATGGAGAGTATTTCTACCACATTTGTCCAAGGTAAACTGGTTTCATGTACCGGCAATGTCATGATGTTTTCTTTCAACATCGGTAGGTGGCAATTATGTAATAATTTGCACGTTATGAGGCGACCCGGGACATTTAAGCTAGCCTTTGAGAGTGATCACTTGACTATAAGATAACTTAAGGGTCTATTATAGGTTTATTCTAGTCCAAATGATTTAGAAATTTAGACCTTGATTTGCAGTTTCGTAAAGACCATTTCTGTTTTTATTTGGATTGAAAGATCGGTTTCAGAGAATTCTAGTGTCACCCCAATTCGTTAATCCTAATCCTAACTCTCTTTTGGATTTATAATATTAAATTAGAAAGTGAGTTTGTTTGTTTATTTGTTTGTTACGCTTTCACGCCTAAACCGCTGAACCGATTTCGATAAATTTCAGTATATATATATATATATATATATATATATATATATATATATATATATATATATATATATATATATATATATATATATATATATATATATATATATATATATATATATATATATATATATATATATATATATATATATATATATATATATATATATATATACATACACACACACACACACACACATATATATATATATATATATATATACATACATACACACACACACACACATATATATATATATATATATATATATATATATATATATATATATATATATTTATATAGATTAGACCTTGGAGAAGGACGTAAACTATTTTTTTAAATTCATATGGCAAAACTACGTTGCCGGGTCAACTAATTTCTCAATAAAGACAGTTTTACATAATTCCCAACTTTACAATGAAGTGAACATTTTAACTATTGAAAATTAATTTAATAGTGTTCACTTGACGCCAAAAGTAATTGAATGTAAATTAATCCATATGGATTAAGAACAATACTTACGCGGCGTATCTCCACAGTTTCTCTCTTCGGATACACTAGCATTGAATCCGGCACTGTTCACAAAATTATTACTTCCAGTACCTGACGTCATATCTACGTCACTATGATCATCGAGGCTTTCAATCGAAGCTAAATAAGCAGAGTTCACTCCTTTATTTTGCACACCACTGCTAGACGTTGAACTAGACGACGCAATGGAACTCATCGATAGCGGTCTCGACACTTCCACTACGGGGGGATTAAGTCTGTGTTCCTTATCGAGCACGAAGCTTTTTAAATTCCCTGTAGACCCTACTGCTTCGGGATATGGTGCACTTTTCAATAACTGCTTCACTGGACTGTTAGTTTTACTAACAAAATCTTTACGGTGCAAACTATTTGTACCGTCTGTTTTGGGTAACTTCGCTGGAGATGCTTCGGGTGTGTGTCTGTTTTGTACCTTTTCTGTAGTATCTTTTGGAGATAATTTTGTATCAAACTCTCTATCGTTTGAAGATATAGAAAGCTCGATGGATTGATCTATATAAGGCAGGGATAAAGATTCAAATGCAGTTTTGTTATTTGACGGGACATCATATATAACCGATCTGTTATTCGTAGGCACATCGTATGTTTCTGTATCATCAATTTTAAATTCAGGTTTAATCAATTCCGCTGATTTTGGCTTAGGAGGTACACAAGGCTGATCGTATATTTCAACTGATGGTAAAATTTCTAGGCCAGATTGTGATATTTTCGAAGTAGCTCCAACTAACGGAATGTTAGATTTGTGTCTTACAGATGATCTGCCGACGTTAATAGTTTTCTTTTGGAATTTTAACGCAGTGGTTTCATTTGCACTGGAGATCATTCGTTTTACGTTAGGCGAGAGATTTCCGAATGTCGCTGTTTCGGTGACATGTTTCACTTCTTTAAACGTCCTCTGTGTTTTATTTTCTTTAACTATCACTGTAGAATCACTGTATTTACACTTATCAACTTCGTCACTAGCACCATTTTTATCACTTTTAGTTCGAATCGAGTATAAAGAACTTTTGTTTACCGTTGCTATAGGAAGTTTCATACCGCTTGACATTTTGGGTTCTTGTATGATTGGATTACGATTTATTTCAGCGTTATCTTTTGTTTCTTCTTTAACTTTGTAATCATATACGGGTGGATCGTTCCTCGCGTCTTTTGCAGTTTCCACACCGTTTATGTTTTGTGAATTCTTCGCGGGTACGAGTAGGGAGTCGTAAATTCCAATGAGCGTGGGCGTAAGGTCCGTTGTGCTACCTGTAACAAAAATATTAAAATGTATTACGAGACATTACATTTTAAGCTTTACTTGTTATCTAATACATGTCATTTTTGTATGAATAGAATATTTAGTAATCAATTTGACGTTAACAGCAGTTTAATGAGTCTGCATTCCTGTTAGTAATTTTAAGTAGCGTTATGTAGAAATATGGCTACTTTAAAATTTTCCAATAAGTATTAAGAAGATCATCGCTTTCGAATTGGTCTTCATTTATATCAGCAATCATCATTTAGACTTATGTCAATGTTGGACTTAACTTTCGTTTCTTATTTTGTTTAAATTGTACAAATACTGTGACATTTAAGATTTATAAATTTTATTTATGAAATTTTTCCACAAATATAATAATATGGTTTACATATTATTTTATGTAGATATTATTATATGTCTACTTATCCTCCTGTATGATGAATACAGGAGAGGTAAACCAAAGAAAAGATGGATGGATTGCGTAAAAGATGCGAGTGTGAATGTTGAGATGACGGCTAACAGAGAAGAGTGGAAGGAAAGAACATGTACCACCCCATATAATGTGGGATAAGGCCAAGAAGAAGGATATTATTTAATGTATTTTTGTAAAACTCGCAAAAGAAAAAGTACTGATAGTTATTTTAATGTATACTCCAATTTTATAGTATTTTAATACGGTTTAAGCACATCAGAACGAAGGCATCAATGGAAGCGGTTAGTTTCTCTCATGAATCTTATACACTGCCAAAGTGCACCCTTGAAATATATTTTTTATTGCTGAGGGACAGCAGACAGGCTGATAGTAGCAGTTACCGTCACCTATTACTTTTTGCGACGCTATCACTGCAAACATGCTGATGTCCGTAGAGGGGTACTAGAATCTGAGTCAATAATGCCGGAACAGAACACAAGGTTAATATGGCGGATACTTTTGGAGCCCTACCAAATTGCTAGGGTAGTTTTGTCGCCTTTTACGACAGGCCGACCCCAGCCGCAGGGGTTAGTATTCTTACTCCGCCCCTGCACAGAGGAAAAAAGATAGAAATTGGCTAGGAAAGTTACCCACAGAATTCAATTAATACACAACGCCGTTTAGATCAAAATGTTGAATGTTTAGTTTCAATATATTTCCTTCACCAAAAAATCCTAAGGGGTGCAGAAAAATAACTATTAATGTTTCTACGTTTATTTTAAAATAGCAGCCCGTCCCAGCTTCGCATGGGTATTTAACAAAAAATTAAAACCTTCTATTTTTTTTCGGTCTCGGGGAAAAACCTCTCTTGACGGGTTCCCCCGGGAATATAAGGGACTCCGGAAAAGATGTTCGACCCACTAAAAACCCCGCTGTTCTCCTATCGCCTACGCCCGGGCCCACGGATATATGGCCTGCCGATTTCGTGGCCCGGGCCGGCGCCGGCCCACGCTTTGTCTTAAAGCGGGCCCCTTCTAAAGTGCTGGCGCCAGGGGGTCAGGCTTTCGTCCCCCCGGCGCTCTCTTGTAACAACTCTATGAGTTGAGGGGGGCTGCGGAACAGCACGCGGCCTTTTCCCTCACGGCAATAGTGCGGGCGGCGGATCCTCCCCCGAGGGGCCGCCCGCGGCCGCTTTCTACGGCGGCCGGAGATCGTTGCCCTCCCTCCGGCGCCGACGACGCGGCCTACGTTGGCGGGAGGGGAGTGCGGTGGCGGACTCCCGCTCCCGTTCCGCCGCCTCCCTTGCAGACACTACTGCCTCGCAAAAGGAGGCGACGGCCGTCCATCCAGGATCGCCCCCGACCATGGACAGAACCAGGGCCGGGAGCGACAGGTCCGCGGCCAATTCCGGATGGGACTCGCATCCCCGTTGCGTGCTAGTCAGGCGTGTGTACGACTACCAGACGACACTCCAAAAAAAGCAGAGTCGCTTGACGTCGTAGCCGACCCAGCAAGACCAACCGACAGCGAGGATGCAATTCCCGCCGCGGGAACACTCTCTGAGCAGGCACAGTCGAAATAGGCATGGTTTTGACTACCAAATCAGGTCCCATGGTAGAACCCGGGACCCCAATCAGTATTCGCAACCATCCCATCGGGGACCATGCCACGAACAGAGAGCTAAGTTGGAAAGGATGTAAGAGGTAGACGGAAAGAAAGGTAGGACTCTGTCGCCTCAAACGGAGAGGGGAGTGAAGCGACGGATGCTCGGGCACCTCGGGTACGCACACCCGTGCACTCCTCGGACAGAGGAGCGAGCGCCCCTGGGGGCAAACCTTTCTATTTGCGTCAGGTTACTAAAAAAATAAAATTATAAAGAAAGTTTGAATAGTATTATTTCTATGAGCTTTTATTTTAATGATTTTTTTTGCTATTACTTTTTATTTATTTTTCGTTATTTTTTAATAAGTATTCTAATTTTTGTAAAAACCCCAGTGACGCACGCCTACATTGCATAAGGTGCTGCCTAGCTAGCCGAACAGGGTGAGCGGCTACCACGCAACATTTTTCTAATACTTACATTTTTAAACTCGTGATATCTTTCGAATGGAATATCCGAATTCAATAATTCAAAAAGTTATATAAAGGTATTGAAACAGTTTTGAATATGAAGTAATTTATTTTGATAAGGATTAATACCAAGATCCAAATAAAGAGCCTTTTCTAGGGGCGGCATTTCAATTAATTTTTTTAAAATAAAAGAACACTTATTGTGGCATAACTATAATAGTTAGACATATGCTGTCGCGACACTTTTTGTAAATAATGATGTGTTCTGCAAAGTTGTAGTACATTATTTTATTCTATCATCAATAGTTTTCGCAACGCACGCGATTTAAATAATATTTTAGGTAATTTTTTTACACTTTGGGTTACATTATTAGAGTTTTAGTAAGGATCCCTAATTTTTTTGAAAATATAATATAGCCTATGTCACCCGGGGATAGTGTAGCTTCCCAACAATGAAAGAATTTTTCAAATCGGGTCAGTAGTTTCGGAGCCTATTCAAAGCAAACAAACAAACAATCAAATCTTTCCTCTTTATAATAGTAGTATAGACTAACGTAATATTGTTATTAAAGAATTATTTCATTATTTCATTTCAGGGAATAATGAAAGTGGACGAAGCGAAACAAGTATGTAAGGATCGTAGCAAGTGGAAAGAAGTGGTCTCTGCCTACCCCTACGGGAAAGAGGCGTGATTATAATGTATGTATTTCATGTCTTATCCACTAATGTTGTCTTATCTTAAATTTGTGTAATAAAAACTTTTTCGAGTGTAATTTAATAGCCTTTTATGTGTCGTAACCGGGGTTATAAGATTAGGCAGTATTGGCTGTATTCTACTTATTATCATGTAAATTTGGGTTTACAGTGTTTTTACTGACATAAATCACATCGCACAGCGCCATCTAGTTCCAAAGTAAGTAGCATAGCACTTGTGTTATGAGTACTAAACAACTAATGGACCATATATATATATATATATATATATATATATATATATATATATATATATATATATACACCAAGAAGTGAGACGGAAATCGAATCCATGACCTCCGCAAGCGTACCGAAGTGCGTTAGGCGCCACGCCACGGAGGTCGAAACCACTCTTAAATGTCTGTTTTCTGTTGCCTTATTTCAAAATAATGATGGCCCTAAATTCCGTCCGGCTTGGGCTTCCCTCTACAGGCAACGGATGGTATGTCCCCACGTTTGTCCATGATGGATTGGCAGGTTAGCGGTGATCTCGATAATTATGCAGGTTTCCACATAATGTTTTTCACCATCGACTCATAGCAATTCTGCTATAATACGCATTTTCGATGAGAAAAACTGGCTAAGCGGTGCATACCACCGTGGAGATTTGAACCAGGGGCCTCTAAGCTGGTCTCCAAGTGTAATACCACTGAGCTACCAAGTCCGTTCCCTCCACGCTTAAACAAGATTTTTTTTTATTTGATACGTGAGGGGGGTATTATTGTTTTTCTTCTCAAATTTGCAAGAAATCCCTACCGAATACTGAGGTATTGGGCCGTCGATCTGGCGATTCTAGGTCTACCCGTCCTGCCAAGCCATGAACAGCGACATTCGTGTCTGGTTATTTATATATAAGTATATGTATTTATTTACAAAAGAAAAGTAGTATGTGAGTTGTCTAGTACCCATAACACAAATACTATGCTACTTACTTTGGGACTAGATGGCCCTGTGTGAGTTGATACAAAATATTTATATTTATTTATACGCCTTCAATGTCTGTTATTACTCAAGGATAATATTAAAGATCGGTATCAAATAAACGTCTGGCGCTAAAGAAGTCTGTCTTGACGGAAGTGATCACTTTTATGGGTCCAGGGGTCACTGGCACACAGAATACGTTATATAAATAGAGATGTTGTTACCATATATTAAAATAGAAACTATAGTGCGAGTACTCAAAAAGATCTCAAATAAAATTTTTATTGCTAGATTTTTTTAGCTCTTAATCACAGAATTTCTTATCGTAAGGAATTTAACTACTACGCTAAAATATATATAAAAAGTCATATAATTATTATTAAATATAATTTAAAAAGTCTCGCATTCGAGGCATGCTCCGAATAGGCAGTTGTTTCTGCATGTGCATATTATATATTGGTCTCCAAGTGAGCTACCAACTCCATTCGTCTCCAATTTCAAACCGATCCAATTACCATGTACAGACCGTGAAGGCCCGAACCCAGCTGTAGGACGTTAAGAACTGCTATTATTATATTATTACTATATCTATCTAACTTAATCCATGCAGGGGCGGAAGAATACTAACCTCTGCAGCCAGAGTCGGCCTGTCTTAAAAGGCGACAAAACAACCCACCCTAGCTACGTGGTAGGGCCTGAAGCCCGACTGGATGGCGACGACCTGTGGTCTTAAGTATGCCGCCATAATAACCTTGTGTTGTGTTCCGGCATTAGTGACCCAAGTTTCTGTACCCTTATGGGACAGCAACGTGTTCGCTATGCAACTGGCGTTGCAACCACACCCATAGGCGATGGTAACTGCTAAATTCTAAGCGGGCCAACAGCGTGTCTGCTGTCCTACAGCAATAAAAAAAATCTATATTTTAATCCGACTAAATTTGTTAATAATTATGTACTTATAAAAAATGTTTGGTTCATTCAAATAAATAATAAATGCACTTTTAAATAAATCATTCGGTATTATCAACTCTATATTATATAACACATTCCCAAGATGTTACACTTGAACAATGCCATGAGTCAGTGTATTTTTGGCCCACATTATGGGGCACTCGGTAAATATTATCTCGTTATTACCTCTTGAATCGTGTACCGTATGTACAACGGTGATTTAAATAGTTTTAAAGTTATCTTTTTGTATTTAACTAGATACAATAAGATGTTATTCCGTTGGTTTATGCTACATTTTTAAATAATAATGAGTGTATCATGGTTGGCATGCAAGGGTTATTCTTCAGGAATGGACAGTGTAGTCGCTACATAATTGTAAGGCGGATTGGTGAGAGATGTACCGATGAGCTCAGTACGCAGGTTTTCTCACGTTTGTTTGTTACTTGACCGTCACCACGTTGCATTTATGTTATAACACACATTAGGCGAGAGAAATTGGCTAACCAGTGCACACCATGTAGCATTTGAACCGGGACCTTTAGCTTGGTCTTCAAGTGATTTAGATTTTATTATGACATAATCAAATGATGACAACGATGACATGCAAATGCCTGAAGACGCGCACTTTGTACAATACACTTTACACAATAAGTCCATGAACCCATTATGAGGAAAAGGGTTCACAGAACACATTGGATTCCAGGGCCGTTCTCTCCAGATGATCTACCATGAAACTTCGTTACTTATAAAAAGCAGGAAATTAATTTTCAGGCGTTAATTAGTAGAAGAAGACTGGAGGTATTTTAGAGAACCAGCGATGTGGAACCCCTCGTCAACTGTAGTGAGGCACAGGCGCTTTGCTCCGGAGTACCTTGCTATCCCGCCGCGAGCCAAAAGGTGCCTTAACTAGACGTAGAAATTTACTCGTGTTACTGCAATAAAAGCTATCCTGTAATGCGCACAGACTTTTAGTGTTGCAGCTGTTGGTCTCAGACGAAAAGGCATCCCGACCCCGTGGGAGGCGGGTCGATCAGCCGTGGCAGCGTGCTCGGGGACGCGCCTCCTGTAAAGTGCTTCTTCAGCTCGACCGCTACATGAGAGAGTAAGCTATAGAAGGCTAAATATTAGGGGTCGTGTCAACTTCACTGGCGAAGCCGATCCTACTCTAATCTAGCGTTTCGGAATGAGTATAAGAGGGCAAAAAGAAATGGCGAAAGAAACTCCTCCGCAACACGCCTATCTACGTCAGTATTTGTGTGCGTGTGAAGCGTGAGGTCAAGGGCTAAGGGGGTGGAAAGTGTCCCTGAAACGAATGCGTCGGGCTGGTCCGCCCTTAGAATAGTGGCCGATGTATATAAGGCATTCCAGCAGTTACCACTATCTAATGCTAGCAAAGCGATAGGTATGTACGAAGTTCACACATAACTGGCTTCCTCCCGTAGTCAGTGTAATACTTTAATAGGGTTTCCACAATATGTAATCGTTAAAATATTCATAATCGATACAATAGACACAGCTCAACGTTGAACAAGGTTGAATCACTAAGGTAACGGGGCTTACAACAATACGTATCCTTGAACCAAAGACCTTTTCGCTCTGGAAACGTGAATTTCGGAATTTGGTACGCATATTTCAGGGTTGACAGTTTTAAATCTTTTCATTATTATATAAATTTTCTTCGAGTCTAGCGATAAGACATTTACGAGGGTGAATCAAATATAAACGGGATTTTGTATTAAATAAATTGTAATTATTAAATGATAAAAGACAAATATACGAGGGCTGTTTGATAACTCCGTGACATTCTAAATTTCCTGCGCAGTAACTTTAAATGCAACACTGCTGCTGTCAACCACCATCTTTTAATAGACTACTGTCAAATTTTGAGCAAGCTGCGTCATTTAGTTTGTGTTTGACAGCCAATAAAAGCAGACAACCTCGCGAATCTTAACAAAAATGGAAAAAAGTAAATCGTGTGTTGATTAAGCATTATTTTTTGCATTAAAAACCATCACTGAAACCAAAGAAAGACTTGATAAATACTATAGGTACTCTACACCATTAATTTCAATAGTTAAGAAGTGGTTTGCTGAGTTCCGTTGTGGTCGTACCAGCACAAGTGATGCCGTACATTCAGGTGGCTCAAAAGAGGTCATTACGTCAGAAATCGTCGATAAAATTCATCGAATAATATTGGACGATCGGAAAGTACGTGAGGTGGTTGAGGCTGTATACATCTCAACTAAGCGAGTACATAAAATTTTACATGAATATTTGGAAATGAAAAAGCTATCAGCGGATGGGTGCTGCGATTGCTCACACTCGACCATAAGTGCAACCGTGTGAAAACGTAACAAATTTATGTAAGTTACTCATATGTAGTCGACAATATTTTACTTATTTACACGTATTTACATTTTGTACTTATTGCTCCTTATGCCTACAGGTCACCCTAAATTAGTTGCTTAACCTCTCACTCTGGCATCTGAAGAATGTTCACCAACCTATAGCGAAGATTGTTCCAACGTTACTCTTACCGCTCCCCCCACCTCCCAGTCCCCCTACTCCTATATTTGCGATAATGAAAGCCTCGCAATGGAGACAATATTTCTATTTTTATATTGACTTAATCAACCCTAACCATTTCTGGTTAGGGTTGATTAAGTCAATTTTTATAAAAAATCGCGGTACCATGTCTCGTATGTAATCCTTGTTCGCAGGGCAGGCCTCGTTGTGTGCTTTTTTTCTCTGGATTAAGCTTATTGAATTTCCAATATGAACAAATCTCAAAGTAGGAAATCTTTCTTTTCTCTTATCTTTTATGAAACCAATCAGAGCCAACCCTTTAGTAACCATAACTAATCGCAGAATAGTTGAGTGACAGAATGTCAAAAAGTGCCTTATTGTCTATTAGATAGGCCTTCACGGATCATATCTATCACGGTACCTTCCTATTATGCCTTTTCGAACAATATATGTATGTATATCATATATACACTTAAACGACATTGAAATCTGAAGAGCTATTAGACTTCTTAATATCATATTATCAAAAGTACTTCGACAAGCTCCGTGACAATACGGTTTTCGTCTTATATATAAGATGTATTATTTACAAACGAAAATTAGGTAGTATATCAGTTGTCTAGTATCCATAAAGCGAGAGCACTGCTGCTTATTTTGAGGTTTTAATTCGCTGTGTGAATTGCTTGTGGTATTTTATTACAATAAAACTTTTGTGTTCCTATATGTTTTGTACGTGCAGGGCGGAGAAAGAATACTGACCTCTGTGGCTGGGTCGGTCTGTCGTAAAAGGCGACAAAACAACCCACCCTATGTGGTGCTATGTGGTAGGGCCTCGAGCCCGTCTGTATGGCAATCACCTTTGGTCTTAAAAATGCCACCATAATAACCTTGTGTTGTGTTCCGGCATTAGTGACCCAAGTTCCTGTACCCTTATGGCACAGCAGCGTGTCCGCGATGCCACTGGCGTTGCAAACACAAATTTTAAGTGGGCGCCGTGGCTTGTCTGCTGTCCTAGAGCAATAAAATAATATATATAGATTGATACCATTCTTTGACGCTTTTTACAAAGTGAAACGTAAGAATAGACAGATTGAATGAAATACCAGAAACGTGTTTTTGCTATGTGACCTAATCTCGATCATATTTTAGGTCTTACGAACTGACCCAATTTTATGCTGGCTCGAGCAATATGATCTAAAAAGCCGTACTAAAAGCCTGACAATAATTGCTAACGTCCTACTTTCAGGCAAAGACCACTCCTGAATAAAGCAGTCCGTATACCAAACACTCCTGATAAACGCAGAAAGGTTTTCAATCCGGCTCGAAAGACTAAAAATGTATATAACTGTATTTATTGTCAGACAAAAGAAACGACGCATTTAGTTTTACAGATATATTAGTAAATAAAATATATTTCAAGTATTTTTAGATAGTAAATAATTTGTGACAGATTAAAAGATGAAAGTCAATGTTAATTTTCAAAAATTAAACGTTTTAAAAATGATATTCAAATAAGGTTTGATATGCTTCCAAATAGATTTGTTTAAAATGCCGTTCGCACGCGTCATTCTATAACCATTTACGCAAATTATTTTAGTATTAGCAACAATGCACGCCTTTCCTCGTACTTGTTTGTTTTTATGCCAACACCTTATAGGATTTCTGTGAGTCATTAAACAAGAATGTCCTGTGATACTTTTACTAAGTAGGGTCAATATTATCTGTTTTATTGATCTCATTATTTATTACCCAGGTTATCTAAACATTACGATGTTATAGATCTGCTACAAACCAAATTTAAAACCTAAATTAAAAATTACTTATTACAGGACGGTTGTAACAATTTATTTTCAGCAAAGAAATACAGTAGTAGTAGAAATTGACAACAATTTTGCATTGACTACAGTTGATGCACAATTATTGATTTGCGAAAGACGAATATATATATATATATATATATATATATATATATATATATATATATATATATATATATATATATATATATATATATATGGAATAATTCCTATTCCAGGTGACGTCCTACAATGTAGTTTAAAATTAAAATGGCGATGGGCAGGACACGTGAATCGACACAAAGACAAGCAATGGACCATAGTAGCGACACGATGGATAAGACCGAGTGGTAAAAGGCGGAAAGGACGACCAATCAAACGATGGAGCGACGACATTTAGCTACAGCAGGAATCCAATGGATGAGTGAAGCTATAGACCGAGATAAAAGGATAAAACTGTAGGAGGACTATACCCAAATACGGGTTCCTATCCAAGAACAATACAAAACAAACGATAATGTATATGATATTTAGTGTTTTTATAATATTTAGTTGTATCTAATTAATAATAATATTATATTTATAAATAAAAAGGCTCTATTATTATTATTTCCTATTCCAGAATACTCCATTTCTGTGCAAAATTTCATGAGGATAAGAGAGAACGACACCAGATGACGTTGCTCGAGCTGTTGGAATGCAAATGCATGTATGTGTTCGACATGGCTTCGCCACGGCTTTTGGTCAATCTTGGCTATCAATGGCCATCAGCGCCTTCTGTTAGCCTATGTTTCCCAGACCCGACGAGCGTTCGATTAAGTCTTTGCGGGTCGGTAGTAACATGAATTCTGTTTCAGTGGCCGGGCGCCCAGAGGGGCAATGCCGTAGAGACGTGTATAGTCGCATCATCACAAATCCGCAACACTAGTATTGTCTTTGTCACGGGCGATCTCATAATTTACGATGTACCGACCCAAAAATGTACTCTGGTGATAATTTTCTAAGTTTAGAAGCTCCTGACAGATGAGTGTGGAACGCACGTAGGTCTTGTAGAATCTGATTTTGAATTTAGGGATAAATTAGAAGTGAAAACAAAATTAATTCCGTTTAGCTAATCTGGCGGAATCATTTAACATTCATCCATCCTTTTCATATTTATAATATTAGTACGGATGCGCTCTATGTAAATACTATTTTCTGATATATTAAAATCATGTTTGCATTCCTTTTTTTTAGATCCTGGTGCGTATTTTGCGTTATTACACACACCTAAACATATATGGTTACACGCGTTAAGCTGGATAACTAAAACATGGTCTCAGCGACGCCAAAGCAGTCCAAAAATAGAAGTTTTGACTTCCCGAACCAATATTACTGTTTCACCTTTTACTCTATTTTGAATGTTTAACCAACATGTTATCGAAAGTTTTATAATAACTTTACTTTAACTATTGAAATATAGTTCTATCGAAAAACCTTTATCTCAAGATTTTTAAAAACATACAATTGCTTTATCCGTGCAGGGGCGGAGAAAGAATACTGACCTCTGCAGCCGGGGTCGGCCTGTCGTAAAAGGCGACAAAACAACACTCTACCAACGTGGTAGGGCCCAAAGCCAGTCTGGATGGCGACCACCTTTGGTCTTACGTATGCCGCCATAATAACTTTGTGTTGTGTTCCAGCATTAGTGACCCCAAGTTCCTGGACCCTTATGGGACAGCAGCGTGTTCGCGATGCCACTGGCGTTGCAAACACTCAGAGGCGACGTCAACAGCTAAATTCTAACTGGGCCGTCAGCCTGTCTACTGTCCTACAGCAATAAAAAAATGAAATTAATTACATTACATCCAGATCAGAACAAAAAGATATAGAACCCACAGATAAGACGGCAGAAGACCAGTTACGTATTATCAATTTTTTTTTATTATTTCATCGATTTTATGTGAACACAAAATTTTTAAATAAAAACTGTTAAACATAACAACAGTGGGTGGTAAAACGTGAATATACGCAAGCCATTTAATGTGCCGATTTAAATAAAGTACCCGTCATAACTGCAAATCACGAGTGAAAGTAAACGAGCAGGAGTATAGACAATGAGATGGGCGGACTTTATGGTTTGCGATTAGGTGACAGATTACACAAACAAGATGGTGACTAGGTATAGTCTGTGAAATGAACTGTCATGTAAATTAATAATGAAAAATCATCATAATCTGCTTTAATTCGTTCCTTCTTTTTTTTAAGTACTGAGGAACAGCAGACAGGCTAAAGGACCATTTAATAGTAAGCAGTTTCCGTCGCCTATAGATGTTTGCGATGCCAGGGGCACCATTAACATGCTGCCGTTCATGTAAGGGAACTGGAATATGGTCACTTATGCCGGAACACAACACAAGGTATTATGGCTGCATATTTGGAGACCAGGGGAGGTTGCCACCCGGACGGTGCCCTACCATCTAGCTAGAATGTTTTGTCACTTTTACGAGATGCCGCCCTCAGCTTTAGGGGTTAGTATTCTTACTCCGCCCCTGCAAGGCGAAAAAAGCTTTAGTGTGCTCCGCTTTTTGACTTAAACTTTCCTGCTTCACACTGCCCTTTCTACCGGTGCCAAGCATTATTAAAAAGGTTGAGTCCTTAAGTTCTTGGCAGATTCTTGAGGCGTTATATTCTACTCCATAATATCTCGAGAATAAGTAAATTAAGATACAAAAATGGCGTGGAAACGGTGCTAATTGCGTAGACTACACTTCTCATGATTATGATGAATATTTTTTTTTTACATTTAACCAAAAATATAAACAATGGCAGTTAATTGTGGATATTATAAGGTATTATTTAACGAATAGTAATGTTTTGTTCAACAGGTACGTTTTACCCTTTAAGAAGAAATTGCTAAATGTTAGAAACAAAGATATAAAACAGAAAAAGGTTAAAAAAAGTTTATTCAGTATCTTGTATTTCCTCCCCGGGCTCTTATCACTGCTATCACGCGGTTCCTCATGGAACAGATAAGCGTCACAATCTTGTGTTGTGGGATGTTACTTACTCTTCTTGTTTAGCTCTTTTGAGTTGGCTAAGCGTCTCCGGAGAAGGACCTCTCGTTCTAACTCGTCTCTCCAACTCATCCCATAGCGGTTCTATGGGTTTCTTATCCGGGCTTCTTGCTGGCCAGCCCATAACCGCAATACCGACTTCGCTCAGGTATTCATTTACAATGCCTGCGGCATGAGCCCTGTCATTGCCCTGCATAAAAATGTAATCTTCGATAGTAAAATGTGCGTAGGGTGCCACATGAGCCTCCCACACTCTTCGATGTAACGTGACCCATTTAATGACGGTAACCGAGGTCCAGATACAAACGCAAGTTCGATTTTTCTATCGGCGCTTACGCCTCCCCAAACCGTCCATGAACCGCTACCGTAACTGACGCTTTCTTCAATGCAGCACTGTGCAAAACGCTCTTCCTCTATTTGATACACCTTCTTTCTTTCCTCATTACCATACAGCATGATCTTATTCTCATCAGAAAAGAGAACTTTGCTCCATTGAAGGTATGACCCATTTATGTGCTAAGTGCAAAGTTCAGGTGCGCTCTTCGGTGGTCTATCGTCAATTTTAGGCCATTAGCTGGTTTATGAGGTTTCATGCCACGCTCCACTAATCTTCTTCTTCTTTTGGTAGAATCCCTTACAAAAAATGTGACTAAGTGCAGAAATTCCGACGGAATACACATTGAAAACAATCTCTACATTAATTTATTGGATGAAATTTCGAAAATTTAAACTCAAAGGGGAATGCCCACCGACAATAGACACTTCGGCCCTAGGTGCACATACATAAACGCATATGGAAATGATTATATGTAATTTATAGAGTAAAATAGTAAAGGAATTGATTTACAAAAAGTCCGGATTTTTAAGTTATAAAATGGATTTAATTGTCACAAATCAGTATTACAACCATTTTGTTTAAATACAACATATACATTATTAAGTTTTGATAAGATCTAATAGGCATTTTATGATCTTATACATCATTTGTATCATATATGATCAGTACATCATCCAGGAATTGAGCAGGCGGGAAAATATTTGTCTGATGCCGTGCCCAACCCAAATACCATATTACTGTCATAACATGGGCACAGCGTCCTACCGTTTGTCGGCCAACAATACAATTGCAACAATACTTTTTAATTGCACTTCTACCAGAACATTAGCATTAATTAAAATATATATGAAATATAAAGTCCATTTAAAATGGTTATTAGAAATCCACAATTCCACAAGAAAACAAGCAAAGTTGTAATAAAAATGCAAACAGTATCGACTTGTGACAGTCACCAGCCGCCTAGCTGTCATTATGTCAGTTTCGATGTTGCTGCTTAATAAACATAAAATCGATAGATCAATATCGATTTTAAGTAGTATTATAATTCATCATTAATTTATTAAAGAGCGAATTAATTAAAGCGCTTCAAAGATTATCTAAAGATGATTATTTTAATTTTTCATTTCTTTTTCTATGTATTTTTAAATAAAGATAAGAATAACAGTTAAATTATGCAGTAGCTTTATTTATTATGATTTTTTATATTAGAAGTCATGGTTAATCACCTAGAGATAATAAATTGCTTGTTCAATCAACTTAAAATCATAATAAGTATCGAATAAACAACGAATAATATTGGAATTAATTATATTAATTACATCTTATAAATCGAACAACATAAACAGTATCGATTATATTTTTGACGAAATTAGTACATAATTGGCAACACTGCTTAGTGCATATTTTATCCAATGAATTACGGATTTCCTTAATTTTATTTTTATCATTATGTACTTTTTTTTGCACATAATATGTTGCAATCTTTTTTGGATAAATGAACACCGCGATTAATTATCATAAAACATGATGTTTTTTTTTAACAAAACCATATTGTTGGGCGTTTCTTGGCCAAAAATGGGCATGCCCCTTTGGAATTCTGGTACATCATTGTGTAGACTAAACTGCCAGCTATTTATTTGTGTATTTTTTTAACGATATCAATCCTTTTTTCATTTAAATGCCGCCTGAATAATACTTGCAGTAGTGTTTCGATTTTTTTGATGAGAAGTATATAATTAATCTGAAATATATCTACATTTTGAATTGTTTACCAAATTACATGATTAACGATTTCCACCATAACTAGTGGGACCCAAGTGAATAAATACATCTTGCCAAAAGAAATCCGTTTCTTTTTTCTTTTCGATTTCAGATAATGCTAGTGTAGATATGGTGTATAATATGAATGTATTTGTTGTAGATAAATAGAAGTATACTCAGTTAAAAATTAACTATGTCCTATAATAACTTTTAGTGCTTTCCTCTAAAATTTACACTGACGCGATTGTGTCGCGATGGATTTTGGACACTTTTCATATTACATATTCACAGAAATAGTTTCTTTACCTTCATTGTAATTGTTGTAAATGGTCGACCACTAAATAGTACCATGTAAGATTAAATGAAAAAGCGAATTCTTTTAAACGAAAACAAGTTTTAAAACGACTAGAGCAACTTATCTCAGTCATTTCAACAGTAGTCATTGACGTTTTCACTTATGTCATTTTCTCGCGGCGGCGCGGCGCCGGCGCATAGGTTGATCGTGCCCAGTGGCACAGTACATATAAGCACTCAGTAGTATATTATTGTATAAAGTACTAAAAATTAAGAGCTTTATAGACTTACAAGCTGACCCGGTAAATATTGTTCTGTTATTTAAATTAAATAAATTACATTTTGGATAGGGTTTCTGTAAAATCCGTACTTAGTGAGCGTCTACATCGCGAAATAAGAAACTATGCTAAATTTCAAGTCAATCGGGTGTATGGTTTTAAAGATATCGTAATAATAAATAAAAGTTAAAAAGGCCTCTACTGTAATTTTTTTTCTTTTTACAGACACCACAAGAACAACACTGTTTTTTCTTTCAGAGTTTGAAAGATCTGATTTGATTTTTACAAGAGCAACTTCCGTAAATAAACGTACTTTTTGAATGTAATCCAGCTTCTTATTTTGTCATATAAGTCGATAAATTTTAGTCACCAAAAACGTCGACAAATATGTGTCATGGCTATGTTCCAAAATACTGAAATAAATGAAAATTGAAAATACTGCTTGCGTGAGTGTACTGTGACGGTGGCGCCACACATGCGAATAACGGAAGAGCTGGTATGGATTCT
Source organism: Malacosoma neustria (assembly GCA_963693495.1). Lineage (NCBI taxonomy): Eukaryota > Metazoa > Arthropoda > Insecta > Lepidoptera > Lasiocampidae > Malacosoma > Malacosoma neustria. The sequence goes on from OY856397.1 coordinate 6,260,577, forward strand.
ATCGAATTCTAATATTTACATGAATTTACGATAATTTCTGTTATGGTATTTGACAACACGAAAATATTGCTTATGGCACGAACCGATTAGGTGTTTTAGTTCCTATAACCATGTACTAAAATTTTAAAAATGTAGAAAAGAAAGATAAAATTTCTAAACCTTACCTATATATTTGTTTATTTATTTAAATATATCACCCACATGACATACGTTACTCAATCATACAAACATAGTTAAGCATTTAAAATGTTGTCACAATTATAGGTAACGACTGCATGCTCAAGATGAAATTGTGAAAACAGAATAATCTTATTATTTTATTTTTTTATTGCTGAGGAACAGCAGATAGGCTGACGGCCCACTTGATAGTAAGCCGTTACCGTCGTCTATGGATGTTGGCGATGCTAGTAGCACCGCGAACACGCTGCTGTCACATAGGAGTACAGGAACCTGGGTCACTAATGCCGGAACACAAGGTTATTATGGCGGCATACTTATAAACCATGGGTAGTTGCCATCCAGACGGGCTTGGGGCCCTACCACGTAACCTGGGTTGTTTTGTCGCCTTTTACGACAGACCGACCCCGGCCACAGGATTTAGTATGCTAACTCCACCCTTGCACGAAGAAAACGATGCCACGAATGAATGGTGAAACGTTTTTAATTAGAGTAAAAAAATACATTTTTACTACTTTTAAATTATTATGAACATAATTTTTAAAATATAAATAACTTAAAAAAATCATTTTTGGAACGTCCTATAAATAGGATGCTGGCCTATAATGAGTCTTAATGCTAAGGAATCTTCATGAATATTCTCCACTTCGACTGATAAAGTTCTTCGACACAAGGATTTAGATATGGCATATATATTACACGACCTGTCGCAATCACATCACGAGTCCGACTTAATCAGGAACACGCAATGTATAATTTATACGATTGTACGATTTAATGCTTACGTATACAACATTCTTACGAACAAACTAGTGGACGTTCCCAAGCCGGTCATTTTAGTACTATACACACATAGATAATTTTTTACTCCCCTCCCTCCTCTTGGTGACTATCTGTAGTGTATGAGGAGACACCCCTTGCTCCTCTAGTTTATACATTATATCCAAGTTGCTATATAAGACCGTAAATTCATCCAATAATCTTGTCAAGGAGCACTATTTGAAGCTGTGAACTGAATTCATTTTTTTTTTATTATTTTGCTATATTTTATGCTATAGCTGTGTGTACATAATATAAACTATAATTCTTTAAATAATTGTATATCTGATGTATTTTATTTTATTTTTCTGTTATACTGAATATGTATATATTTGAATGTGTGTGTATGTATATTTATATATATTTCTTATTATTGTTCTTATTGAATATTTGTATTATGTAATAGCATGCAAAATTACCTTCTTCCTTCTTAACTGCATTTCTGTCCATCCAAAGGTTGTCTGGTAGAAATCGCTTTCAGCGATAAGACCGCCCATTGTGCTTTTAAATGTTAATATATGTATCACTTGATGTAAATGTAATGTGTGCAATAAAGTGTATTTTCTTATTATTTATTGTTCTTTTTTCTCAGCTCTAAGGCTGGTTTTTGCTACATCTACGGGCCAAAGTCAAGTAAATGCAGTGTGTGGTGATTTTTATGGTGAGAGTGTACTTTCGTCTAACTGCAGGAATTTCCTAACGATTCTGCATGTGTTTAGGATGGCTACTTTCTGCAGATTGATGTAAAGGGATTCTTCTAGGTCTATTAATTTTAGGCTACGGAGGAGATGGTTAGGGATAACACCTGTCGTGGAGAGTATGATGTTCTATTCTAGTGGAGAGAATGATGTTCTATTCTAGTTCTTGAATATAAACAATAAAAACTTTATCTTCTTTCCAAATTCTTGTAACTTCTTCTTTAAGCTCAACGTATTTGCTTATTTTTTCAGCGATTGTTTTTTGTAGGTTATGGGTGTTAGGAATTGCAATGTCTATAAGGTAAGTGATTTTTCTTATTTTAATCATTTTTCGCAAACAAAAGTTTAAAAAATTTTTTTTGGTTTTATTTATATTTATTAATACAAAGCTAGCCGCGTGACGCATAAAGTGCACGCATACTTATATAGTTGCAAATAACGCAGCGCGAAATATTTGGTTATAGCTCAAAAAGCGCGAGATTCCCTTTAGTAAAATATTAACTACGTGACTAAACTGCCCCAATCCTTCTTCCCTGTGACCAAGAGTAGTGTTTTTGAAACCTTCCTCCCCCTCCTGAACAAATCACGTAGTATATAATAAATACTACGTTTATGTCATGAACACAAACAAATATGAGGTGGCATGTAAATATATATATAAATCGAAATAGAACTCCATCTACTGGATGACTACGCAACTTAAATGTCAAACTATGTTTGAGAGTTGTATCGATGAATCAACTTACACCGCCATCTATTAGGAATTCATAAAACTAACCAATAAATACACACAACTGTGATATAATAACATTTAATTTGCAACAACAAAAAGACAATAAAATTTGATCAAAATCGATAAGGTGGTTTGTTTTTAATTGCTGAGGAACAGCAGACAAACTGACGGTCCACTTAATAGCAAGCAGTCACAATCGCCTATGGATGTTTGCGACGCTAGGGGCACCACGAACATACTGCTGTCCCATGTGGGCACAGAAACCTGAGCCACAAATGCCGGCACACAATACAAGGTTATTATGGCAGAATACGAGTACTTATAGACCAAGGATAGTAGCCATCCATGCGGGCTTTAGGGCCCTACCACGTAGCTGGGGTTGTTTGACATTTATGACAGGCCGACCCCAGCCGCAGGGGTTAGTATTCTTGCTCCGCCCCTGCACGGAAAAAACTTTATCTCTTTATCTTTAGAGTTTATCTCTAACATACATCTTGACATGTTTATATACACTTTGATATAGTAGTTTTTTCTTTTGACGATACTAACTACGTTTTCCCAAAGATGACTGGCGAGTTCCACATACAAGTAATACCAGCACGCGGATTTTCTCAAAATATTTTTTTTATATAAGTATACACATTAGGCAAGAAAACTTGCCTACACTCCATCGTGGGATTCGAATTTAAAATTAGAAATTACATTGAACTTATTCTTCAAGGGTATTCTCACGTTTTTAAAGTTCTATGCAAATCACTAATTTGAAAATACTCGTACATTTTATTTAAATTCCCAAAAATGATTTGAATCTTAATTTTATTACGGTGACTTAAAAGGCGACTTCAAAGCTGTTTTAATAATTTATGGCTTGGTTTTATTACTGAAAGTCTTGACTTTCTTATAGACTTTTATGAAAAAAAAAATTTTTCTCAGAGACAATTTCACGTCCGAAAATATATGTTAGTGTTTTTCTATTCATTGTTATTAATATATATTTAAATGATATTCTACAAATGAATGTTTTTTTTAATTATTAGATAATGATCACTGTTTTTTTATTATTGTATATACCAATTTTTATTATCTGTGATATACAGGAACATCTTAACACACGTAGAAATATCCTTTACACCGTATTTGACTTGTATCATTAGCTTCCACAAAATGAAAACTTGTATAATAAGCTAACCTAGTATGGCCATATAATGCGAAGAAAAAAATGTCATGTATCCAAAGAAAAGATGAATGGACTGTATAAAAGATAAATAAAAAATGTGTGAATATCCAAACGATGACTTATAGAGACGAGTGGAAAGAGAGAATATATTGTGCCAACCCCATACAATTGGAATAAGGGCAGGAATAAGAAATAAAGACTTGTATTGCTGGATTTTTTACAATTAACGTACATATACACCTAGACCAAATCCTATTTGAAGAATAACACCCGCAAGCACAACTGTATAAGCAAAACCATGTCGATACGGCCTTTTATGAAAAATAATCCTTGACTATAAACAAAAAAAAATTAGCCATCTAAAGATTTATAACGGACTCCTCCTTTGGTGGTGATACTAAGATCCCGTTCTTTCTAGAAATAATCATCTTCAATTATTCCCGCCATAAAAAGTAAGGCATGCCACTGACCACCCATATGAGTACAGTGTACGAAGATTAGAAGGAGAAGCCCGTACAAGATTGAAATAAAATTAGAATATCGATTATTGAAGTCCAGCTTATAAAAGTAATATTCTTTCTTTCTTCTTGTTATTTTATTGGATTGGGTAATTCCATCACATTTAATAAGTACTATAATAATTGACTTATTTATGAATATAAATGTATAGTCCATACAATAATAATATACGAAGCAAAATTTGAGAAACTGAAAGAAGATGTAGTGACAAATATTGAGAAAGGTATGCTGAGATAGTTTGGCCATGTCGAGAGAATGAATGAAGAACGATTGACGAAAAAAGTGTATAAGGCGAGTGTGAATGGAAGTGTTGGAAGGGGTAGACCTAGGCAGACGTTTCGACTCGCCTCCTTCTGCGAGGCAGTCATGTCCGCAAAGGAGGCGGCGGAGCGGGAGCGGGAGTCGACCACCACACTCCCCTCCCGCCAACGCAGGCCATGTCGGCGGCGCCGGAGGTCAAATAACGACCTCCGGCCGCCGTAAAAAGCGGCCGCGGGCGACCCCTCGGGGGAGGATCCACCGCCCGCACCATAGCCGCGAGGGTGAGGGCTGCGTGCTGTTCCGCGGCCCCCCTCAACTCCTGAGTTGTTAGGAGAGCGCCGGGGGGACGAAATCTTGACCCCCTGGCGCCAACACTTTAGAAGGGGCCCGCCTCAAGACAAAGGGCGGGCCGGCGCCGGTCCGGGCCACGAGATCGGCTGGCCATATATCCGTGGGCCCGGGCGTAGGCGATAGGAGAACAGCGGGGTTTTTTAGTGGGTAGTCGGATGGCCAAACATCTTTCCCGGAGTCCCACATATCCCTCGGTCCCCCCGGGCCGGGGGAACCCGTCAAGAGAGGTTTTTCCCCGACACCAAAAAAAAAAAAAAAAAGGCAGACGTTTCGACGCCATATATCCGTGGGCCCGGGCGTAGGCGATAGGAGAACAGCGGGGTTTTTTAGTGGGTAGTCGGATGGTCGAACATCTTTCCCAGAGTCCCACATATCCCTCGGTCCCCCCGGGCCGGGGGAACCCGTCAAGAGAGGTTTTTCCCCGAGAACAAAAAAAAGGCAGACGTTTCGAGACCAGATCAGGGACGTTTTGAAAAAAGGCCAGGTCAAGAGTACCCTAAACCGAAGGGCATGTATGAAGGGAATAATGAAAGTGGACGAAGCAAAACAAGTATGTAAGGATCGTAGCAAGTGGAAAGAAGTGGTCTCTGCCTACCCCTACGGGCAAGAGGCGTGATTATATGGTATAGTAGTAGTAAAATTTGAAAAGATCCTCCAATTACTTAAACGTTTGAAATTAAAAATAATTCATTTATTATCAAAATGGGTTGGTGTTATACATACATTTCAACTTATTATTTAAAAAAATTTCATGTAATTTAAATATTTTAAACATTGATTTCATAGTTATCTATCATTTTACTGACCAATCTATCAATATTACGAGATTTAAATAAAAATCGTATGTTGCTTGTATTGAATTAAATTTAGTAATAACTTTAAATTTTAACCGTCGATTAGAAGAGCAGAAATTTCTTAACTGTACTGGAAAAGTTCTGATAGTGAACTTGTTTTAAATAATAAATACAATAAACAACGGGTAGCAAATAGTACGTACGTAAGTACATTTTATTACACTGACAAGTTCTGTGGTCAGCAATATGCGATTCACATCTCGTTTCGCACTTATCCGTTAATTCGTTCTAAATTCAAAGCTTTTGCGACGACCATCGATCGCGAGTTGGTGCGCATCACTCACGTACAGTTAGGTTTCACCTTTGTTTGTTTATCTGTGGCGAGTAAAAATTTATGACGGCGTAAGCCATCTGATAAACTGCCACGGAGAGAATACAAATAGAGACTTCTGCCGGGAAATTTAAGTTACGTTAAATTACATTTCGTCGTTGTCAAACCAATATCTGCTATCTGCAAAAAGTTAAACTCTTTGAGATATGAAGTAAAACCATTCTCATGTAAAAAAATTTAAGAACCGATTTCTTTTAAAGTAATTTATATTAAAATAATAAGTCATATATACTTTCTTAACATATACACTGCCAAGCATTTTTGTTGCAAGTGTAGCTCGAAGCCAAAGCAAAGACGGCTCGAGGTCCCAACCTCCACTACTAAAGGGGTATCTGACTTGCATATTTATTAGAGACATCCAACTCTTTATGACAAGTCTTAAGATCTAATTCATCCAAATCAATTTGAGTAAAAAAAATTATCATAAAAGAATAATTTTTTGCAGATCACACAAGTCAGAGCCATTCAAAGGTATTTTACAAGTGTGCGGTACAAACATAATTGTGTTTTAATTTTATTGATAATCAGTACAATTATCCTGCAACCTCTACGTAAATCGTAATAAACAAAGATCCGCTTACTTCCAGAGTTAATTTAGTTTTTATGTTAATTAACGATGACTAATCTGAAATAAGTCTCGACGAAAATCACATTTCGACATCAACTCGAATAACGTGTGGTCCAAACCGTTATAACGTCTAATAACGGTTATTTATATAAACATGTATATATCTATGTATAGAACTGTAGTTATTTTTATGTATTCGTCAGAATTATCTTGATATTTGTAGAGTAAAAAGTCGAGTCGTTTTAAGAGGCTCAAAGAATCCACCCATGATCAGAGAGATATCTTCGCGTAGCAAATAAGTATTGCCATCCAATGCCACTGCCTTCTGGACATGCTCCCCACTGATGGTAGTTTGTTACAGATCATTTGGTTAGTTTTAGTCATTCTTTTTTCTTTCTTCTTATCTTTATCCAACATTATATGAGATCGACGCAACCAATCCACTCTTCTCTGTTAGCCGTTATCTTAATATATTTTTTATTTAAAAAAGAACTTTTAGGGTTGTTTATATCTCTATCCATCTTATACATATACAGGGAATTTTAAAAAGAGACAGATAATAATAATGTAAGTTTACGGAAGGAAAACGGAACCATTGGTGTTTCCTTTTGGGTTTGGAGGTTCAGTTGTAAGATATTTATAGCTGGAGTGCAGCAGACAGGCAAATAGAACACCTAATAGCAAGTAATCACAATCACCTATGGACTTTTGCAACACCGGGAGCATTGCCAACACGCTTTCGGTCTTGAAGAAACAGCTTCCTTAATAAACTCCATATCATATTGCAGTGAAAAAACCTCATCCGGAAGCTCGTTCTAAATTGGTAGAGTAGGAAAATTGAATATTCTCAAGAATAGCTTCTTACATGAAAGAAGATTCTCCAGGATGTGGGAAAGGTAAGCTTCGAATGCTATCAGCGTGTTTGTGCGATATAACAACCTAACCGTCCCCCTGTTGGTCTCAGGCCTCCCCTCTTCCTTACTCTAATAGGAATAGGTGGTAAACTTACGATTATTTCCCAATGTGTATAAAGTAAGTTCAGGAACCGGCCGTGATCCCTGGGGGGCGGATTGCTAAAACAATACAAGTCACGGAAGCGACTCTTCCTAGACGTGCTTGGTTTATGCAGACACTGCATTATGATTATGCAATTACGCCACAGTACTTAGTACAGATAGTACAGTATACAGTACTTAGAGCGATACAGTAATATTTTTAAGAAAGAAAAACATGTATTCGCCTAAGAAAACGACACTAATCATATGCATCTTTTGATGCGCGGAAATATATATAAAAATAAATAATCAATTTTATAATTGACTCAGACTACTGATACTATAGATCATACAAATATTTTTTCCTCATGGGGATCAAACCTGTGGGTTCGACAAGTATTACTTATGTGGCCACATAACCAGTCGGATCATCAAAGTAGTTGTAAAGGCAGCCTGTCGTAAAATGCGACAAAACAACTCGAGCTATGTGATAGAACCCAATCCTGTCTCTAAATATATCCATAGTAACTTTTTTTCCGGTATTAGTGACCAGGTTCCAGTTAATCTACGCCTCTACGCGAACGGCAGCGTGTTAGCGATACCCCTAGCGTCGCAAATACCCATAGGCGATGATAACAGCTTACCATTAAATGGAACGTCACCCTATCTGCTGTTTCGCAGCAATAACAAGGTAACTATATAACTATCTATCTTATTAAGATTATATAATATTAATAATAACGTAAAAACATAACAAGTTTTGCTTATTTACGAGTATATGGCCAAATATTACCTGTAACAGGACCACACCAACCAGTTTTATTCAATCATCATCATCAACCCAGCATTAGTAATCCCGGTTGCAACCCAAACTTCCGCTTCGGTGCCCGGAATCCGCTTTCCAACTTTTTCTACTCCACTTCGCCCGGTCTTCAGCATTATTCGTAGTCAGTCCATTGGCACACATATCACCCTTTACGAGCAGTGTCGGTTACGCACTAAAAATCACCCCTAGACTCCTACTCTGTTCGCTTATGTACGGGAAATGGCGCGAACCGACTACCGCCACACCACTTGGCGTTGGCCTCACGTAGCCTTTCCCACGTAGGATGAACGAGTGCACGTAGCCCTAACGCACCTCATACATACTCGTAAACTCCCTACTATAACAGAGATAAAGTATACTACTACATTATCTGTAATAGTGAAAGTATTTTGTTACTGTATCATAATTATACTGTGGCTTTCAAACGTGATCGATTACAGCAACAGTATCCTTAGGCGAGTATTATAAATAAGTATCATCGTTATTCCATAATTGTCTAAAGATTTAAAAAAATAATATTATAATCACAAATACAGAAATACAATAACATTAACTATAAATACGTACGTCTCCGTGCAGGGGCGGAGTAAGAATACTAACCACTACGGACGGGGTCGGCTTGTCGTAAAAGGCGACAAAATGACCATTGCTAGCCATCCAGACAGTCTTGTAAATAAGTATGCCACTATAATAATCTTGTAATTGTGTTCTGGCATTACTTACTAAGGTTCATGTACCCCTATGGGACAGCAGCGTGTTCGCGTTGCCCCTAGCGTTGCAAACATTCATAAACGACGGTAACTGCTTGCTATTAAGAGGGCTGTGAGCTTGTCTGCTGTTTCGTAGCAATAAAAAAAAACTTGAGAGGTGTCAAGGGACACCCGGATGGAACGAAGTTCCTTTCGATTAATTAGTGAAGTAAAAGTAAAGTTTAAAATAGTGGCTGTCGTAGAGCAATGATCAAAAGTCGATCCTGCAACTCTCCACAAAGTGACGACCGGGGTTTTTAGTGGGTATACTACAGCGACCACCCTGGTTATCCTTTGCTAGCCAGTTGTGAGGTCGCAGTAGCTGGGTGGAGAACCCTGCATGACCGCGTCAGCTTCTCCCCGGAGTTTGGACGCGGCACTGTTAAGGTGCGGTTTTCCCCGGGCAAAGTTATTCATTTGACTTACAGGAACGATTCCTCGAACGATATGGCCTATCAAACTAAAATGAAAAGCGAACAATATATTTTATCGTCTACGTGAATAAAAAAAGGAGTAAATGCAATAGTTGCTTTTTTCGACATGCTACGTTACTGGTGCAGTTGATACAGCTCTTCATATTTATATTATTTAAATATTTATCCGTGCAGAGGCAGGGGCGTAATAGGTAGAGTATACATACTGCAGGTTCCATTTCCCCTACGCGAACGGCAGCGTATTAGCGGTGCCGTTGACGTCGCAAACATCCACATGCGACAGTAACGGTTGCTATTAAGTGGACCATCAGTCTACCGTTCCACAGCAATAATAAAAATATTAAACCACATACTTTTTCGACCTCTTTAGTAATTGTCCGTCATATTAAATTTTATCACCAAAACAATATGGAGTATCATAAAACTGCATTTATGTTCGTATCGTACGATGACTTTTTGACGGAACTGATTTATCAACACAGCATTTTATTAAGAATTGAACTTAATTACAATATATTTAAAGTTCTTAATTATTATTCTAGATGTATGATTCACTCAACAACTAGTTGATACTAGACCGAATGACTACGTTTGCATGTGACATGAATTAATTGTATAAATTACAATTATTAGTTCGGTCAAGTTATGTAGAATTTTTTTGATTGCTGCCCGCTCAATAATAAGCAGTTACCGAGGACGTTTGCGACGCCCGGGGCACCGCGAACACACTGCTGTCCCGCAGGAACCTGGGTCACTAAAGCCGGAACACAACACAGGGTTATTATGGCGGCATACTTAAGACTAAGGGCGGTTGCCATCCAGACGGGCTTGGGGCCCTACCACGTAGGGTGTTTTGTCGCCTTTTACGACAGGCCGACTTCCGGCTGCAGGGGTTAGTATTCTTACTCCGCCCCTGCACAGAAGAAATATTTCATATAATCATAAATATATAAACATAAAAATATGCTTACTAGGAAAAATCTTATATGTAAGTATTCGATATTTTTTTCGGCTGAACAGCGACATTGTATCTAAATATTGTACACTGAATTAAAGACGACAGTTGCCCCCATAAAAACATTTATACTGTACCTAATGTGTAATTATGAAAAATAAAGGACACGGTGTGGAGATGAAAATGCTGAATCCGATATATGGAGTTACGAAAATGAGTTAGAAATGGATAAATCAGAAATTGACAGACTCGCTCCCGGCCCTGGTTCTGTCCATGGTCGGGGGCGATCCTGGATGGACGGCCGTCGCCTCCTTCTGCGAGGCAGTCATGTCCGCAAAGGAGGCGGCGGAGCGGGAGCGGGAGTCGACCACCACACTCCCCTCCCGTCAACGCAGGCCACGCCGGCGGCGCCGGAGGGCCAGTAACGACCTCCGGCCGCCGTAAAAAGCGGCCGCGGGCGGCCCCTCGGGGGAGGACCCGCCGCCCGCACTATTGCCGCGAGGGTGAGGGCTGCGTGCTGTTCTGCGGCCCCCCTCAACTCCCAGAGTTGTTAGCAGAGCGCCGGGGGGACGAAACCCTGACCCCCTGGCGCCAACACTTTAGAAGGGGCCCGCCTCAAGACAAAGGGCGGGCCGGCGCCGGCCCGGGCCACGAGATCGGCAGGCCATATATCCGTGGGCCCGGGCGTAGGCGATAGGAGAACAGCGGGGTTTTTTAGTGGGTAGTCGGATGGCCAATCATCTTTCCCGGAGTCCCACATATCCCTCGGTCCCCCCGGGCCGGGGGAACCCGTCAAGAGAGGTTTTTCCCCGAGACCAAAAAAAAAAAGAAATTGACAGACAAAAAAGAACAAACTAGCGTGTAAACATATAATGCGAAGGGAACAATGTGACATAATAAAAAAAATCTCGAAATGTAAGTATGACCTCCCACCCCTGTCTGCGAATACAGGAAGGTCAAACCAAATAATGATGAAATGATAAATGTTGATTGACTGACTGATTGAATTCAGGGATGATTGAAAATAAGATGGTTTGGTGAAAAAATGTGTGAATTTTGATATGTCGGCTAACAAAAGAGAGAGGAAGGAGAGAACACGCTGATTCCATATTAATAATATTTATTTGTTCCATGAAACATGGTAGATTCTTATTGCTCGTACTTTCAAAATTTTCCTTAAAAAAAAGTAATTATAATAGTAATTGCCTATCCATTGCAATTATTGTCTAATAATATGGTCTCCGGCACAAATAATTAATTCAAATAATATGGAATACGCCTCTGAAGTAAAATAATTAATAAATTAGATTGACCGTTATGGTTATGAAACCCTTTCACTAAAACATGCTTCTCTGATCGACAGAATGGCATAAGGTTTGACGGATTGGATAATAGTAATATAAGATTATGTTGAGACATTCAAAAGTGTTTCTTTCAAAATTGACCTTTGCTATATCGCTCATCTGTTATTGAAACAATAACCTTTTCTAAAGGTAATCATAGTGATACTTATTACCTCATTGTCTTCAATCAACAGCTGTTTGAACATTTATTTATATTTGAATTTTTGAAAATTTCCAATACCAAAATCGCAAAACTATTTATTTATACAATATTACAATTAAAATAAACAAATCATTAAAATTCTACAAACAATATAATAGTAAACACACAAGCTTTATTTCCGCATGGTATAATAGTGATGATATCATGTGAGAAACAACAAGTTATTTAGAAAAAAATAACTGATACTACTTTAAAGTGACTCATGAATAAACCTACTCTTTTAAGGAAATAAAAACCCACAGAATCGTAAACTTAATTCACGTCATAGTATTAGGAAACAATTTTCCGATATCCTATTTCAGACGTTTTGAAATTCGACCCCAATCCCAATTGTGTAGACATAAAGGTATGTAAAATTATTAATTCCAAATTAGATCAAACTGCAAATATATCTCTGGAGCAAGTTTTCTCTCTTATTTTAATAAACTTTTTTATCCGTGCAGAGGCGGAGAAAGAATACTAACCTCTGTGGCCGGGGTCGGCCTGTCGTAAAAGGCGACAAAACAACCCACCCTAGCTACAAGGTAGGGCCACAAGCCCGTCTGGATGGCGACCGCCTTTGGTCTTAAGTATGCCGCCATAATAACCTTGTGTTGTGTTCCGGCATTAGTGACCAAAGTTCCTGTACCCTTATGGGACAGCAGCGTGTTCGCGATGCCACTGGCATTGCAAACACCTATAGGCGACGGTAACTGCTAAATTCTAAGCGGGCTGTCAGCCTGTCTGCTGTCCTACGCAATAAAAAAAAAACTAATCAAATTGTTATGGAAATTTGTATAGTTATTAACAGTAAGTTAAGTGTGTATAGGGTGTTAGTGTGTGTGCACGCGTGTGTGAGAGTAAGATTGTGATCAAACTTTAACTCATTCCACAAAGTCACAGTTCAGTGGCTGCGTAGTCTTGCAGACAGCAGAACTATAATTTTATTGTCAAATGCATAATGTTATATAACCCTAATTCTATTAAAGATAATTATTTCTGGTCTCAGTGAATTCCCCCACGGAGGCCAAATTTGTTTATAATTCAATTCGTGTGTATAAAAATGTCCATATAAGATACAATTTAATGCAATTGTATCATTTTGTTTTGAAATCATTTAAATTTGTTATATAATACAAAATTTTAATTTTTTTAACTGTTTTGTATTTTCACTGCGAAAATAATTACTTATTGTATAAATTAGTCAGAAGAAAATGATATTACTGATATTGTTAATGATACTACTCATATATTATTTAAATAAATTACTAACATGCAAATTATCGTCACCTAAAAACCTCAATTATTCTCATTATACTATTAGAATTTATATTCTAATAATGTCATGACACAATTTTAAGTAGGCCATAATTAAACTAGCGACTTAACCTGGGTTCGCACGAATGCAATTTATTTTAGGAAAAAATATTAGTTTCGTAGTGTATCGCAGAAAAATATTATGATATGGAATTTATAAAAAACAGCATTTTCTATCTTATTTTATTATTAATTTACTCAAAAGAGAAAATGTATCTACAAAAGTCAAATGTCAGTAAAAAAGTTTCAATGTTTGTCATTGAAGTTTAAAAAGTTTACATTCCAAATACAAAGTATATTCAAGTACTCAGTTTTCATCTGGTTTCCATAGATATTACAAAGTCTATCCTTAGAAACTTCACGGAAACAGATTAAAAAAAAATAACCGTTTATTAAATCTATACGTGAAAATCCTTTCAAATTTGACATTACTAATACATAATATACAACATATTTGTACCAGTTTATGTGAAGGAATCTTCACACACGAAAGTATTATTTAAAAATGACACACTATTCAAATGTTGACTAACTTACCTACTATTGGTTATTATTATTATTGTAAAATCATATTATAATAAAATTCTTACCTAATAAACTCAAAAAATATTAAAAATACAAAAGTCCACTTGTAGCACTTTTAGACTAACACCATACCACATATCACACGCGATGGTATAAAAAAACAATAAAATCCAATATGGCGGACGAGCGTCACATGTAACTCCTAATAAGAGACTGAGCGATGATTCACAAATACGTCAAAATATACCAATTAAACCACTGAATACTATATTTATATAGAAAATTTGCACAAGAATAGTAAACTTTATTACTTTACAATAAGTGTGTGATTGTTTGATTGGAAAAATCGTGTCACGCATTTACGCTACGCGCTAACTTTTGTGAATGAAGACGTTAAACAGGCGTCGGCTAATACTAGGCCTTTTCTTTTTTTTTTTATTATAGATAGGCGTACGTTGACCGCGATCTCACCTGATGTTAAGCGACGATGCAGTCGACGGTGTAGCATGCTTGCCTATAAGAAACATGTTCACTCTCCTCTTGAAAACCCCTAAATTATAATGTTCGGGAAACACAGACGCCGACAAAGAATTCCACTCCTTGACTGTTCGCATGATGAATGTGGAAGCAAAACGCTTTGTGCGGATAGGGGGCATGTCGACCATAAATGGGTGGCGCATTGCCGTATGTCTGGTTGTCCTGTGATGGAAGGGAGATGGAAGAATTAAGTTGTGTAATTCCGCCGCACACTCTCCGAAATGTATCCTGTAAAACACCGAGAGACTAGCAACTTTGCGTCGATGTTCAAGACTCTGAAGTGTAGTCTCAACCGAAGCATCGTTACCAATGAGTCTTTTGGCTCGTCTTTCTATAGAATCCAAGGCCTCCAGCCGATATTTGGCAGAGCCATCCCACAAGTGGGAACAATACTCCACACATGATCGGACTTGAGCTTGGTCAAGCTCAAGAAGCTGTCCCTGTGTAAAGTAAAGGCCTTTTCTCCAGTTTTATTAGTAATATAAACATCGATAACTAGTTATGGTTCTCGTTAAATCTGGTAAAAAAAAGTCACTCAATAAATAAGTGAGAATTTGTCTTACATTTGAATATATCACTTATGAACTTAATTTATTTATTACTGTGGAAGAGCTGATGACCCACTCAATGGTGAGCAGCTACCCATCCCTTATGGCGGCTGTCATCCACGTAGTGGTACTGGAAACTGGGTCACTTATACCAGAACATAACGCAAAGTTATTATAGCGCCATATGTAGACACCAGGGGTGGTTTGGTAACCACCAAACCACCTGGCCTTTGGCCACTTTGGCCCACCTGGTGGTGGGCTTGGAGCTCAACTACCTAGCAAAAAGGATCTATTGAGTACAGTCGTAGGGTAAAGGTGTGCGTGTACAAACACGTTTCTACTTCACAATTGGACGTAGGCCACAAATCCTTGATTTTCCTATCCAGCCCCGATCTTAGGCAGTTCATCGGTCCATCGGGCTGGGGAGCGTCTTATAATCAAGTGCCATCCGGTACGCGTCTGCAGAGACGAGGTGCCATGGACTCGTTTGCTCCAGCGTTAATCAGTATTGCGACAGACGTGACCGGCCCACAGCCACTTCATTTTGCATATTTTACTATCTATATTGGTAACTTAATTTTTTAAACAATTTTATATATATTTATATTAAACCTTGTTTTTATAATACTTAATTAAAAATATATACATATATTGTACCCATTTGAATATCCTTAACCCCAATAGGTACAAGTGGTATTGATTGAACTGATTTTTTTTGTAAAATTAACAAACATTAAGTAATAATTTAGATTTTACGTATTAATAACCTTCACTAACTGTTCCTCATGAATCCCGTTACTCTTTCGCGTCTACTTCGCCTGTATCATCTCAGATATATTAATAGATTAGAGTAGAATGCATATATTTTACGTCTTTACACGTCTACAATATTTAAAAGCCTTGCCTGCATCTGAATATTTATATGTAATACGTGTTAATTTAAAAAAGAAGTATATAATATGTAAAATATTACTTGTCTAATACACATAACACAAGTGCTATGCGAATCCAATATAACAATGCGTTCAGAATGTTGTTGCGACTGCTGCGCTAATGCAGTGCCTCCGGCATGTTCGTGGATGCGCGAACATTTGGCGGAAACAACAACATCATTCTGAACATCATATCCAACAAGCTCGACAGTCCTCTGTTGTGGGCACTGACGCAGAGGACCAAATCATTCTTAATTATTAAGTACAAGTGAAAACGTATATCGCCTCAAAAGATGGCAGATACTAAACCTGGATCAGAGAACCTATACCTAGTATTACGCTATAATGGGGCCACTTACAGGAGTGCCACCTATAATCAATGTGGATATGGAAACCATCTGATTATGGCTCTGTAGCCGATTGCAGATAGCAAATAGGGAAAAAAAATATTAAGTTTATAAGCTTCTACTAATAATAATTTATGGACTCAACGTCTTACTTAAATAAATAAATCAAGAGTTATGCGTGGTCATAGATATAATCAGTGAGTGAACAATCAATCATTCTCTGTTTTCGTACCCTTAATGTTGAATTTTTTCTTTTCAAATTTATATGGGACTTCGAGGTATTACTCTTTCCAATAAAAAAATAATTTTTAAAATCGGACTACCCTGTAAAAAGTTATGCGTGGTCATACATAAAAAAATAAAAAATACTATACGCGTCGAATTGAGAACCTCCTCCGTTTTTTTGTCGGTTAATAAAATATTAAACATACTTACTTTGAAACTAGATGGTGCTGTGTGAATTGCTACTTGTCTATGACTGTACCTCTACGTCTCAATTAATCGTCATTTCTTAAATATTTATATTTAGGTAGGTCAGTGGTATTACACTGGGAGGTTAATCTCGAGATCCCGAGGTCGAATCCTACGATGGCATGCATCGCCTAGGCAGTTTTTCGCTTAATGTGCGTATTATAGAATAATTGCCATGTACCGACAGTAAGGGAAAACATCGTGTGGAAACTTGCATACTGAGATTATCGGTATGTGTAACCTACCAATCAGCCTTGGACAAGCGTGGTGGGCCCAACAGTGGAACGCTATGGGCTGTTATTATAATTCAATATTAATTTATAAACAGACAGTGTGTAATTTTTTTTTCATGATTTAATCAGACTATAAATGAGGTAATTAATTTGTGTGAATCTGTAAGGTTGCGTCCAAGGTAACTGGCATCTCACACCTACAAGGTGACCTTTGAATGTGATAGGACGCATCTTTTAGAGGCTAAGTGAGAGGATCGCATCACAACAATAAAATACCGTATTTTCAAATTTTTCTAAGCGCGACTATTGTCAATATCCGCAGAAACGTATTTTTATATTTTCGTGCAATATTAAAACAACAAATAATAAATCTATACTAATATTATAAATGTGAATAATAATAATAATGTAATATATTTATTCATAAAAAGATACATTTTCATTTATACCATGCCCTGCAAAACTACTTACGCAGTTTGACTGCAGGTAACTCGCTTTATATAAATAGCATATAAATTATTAAATTATGTTATATTAATACTATTAATTTACGTAAATGGTAACAAAGTATTTAACAAGTGTTTTTATAATAAACTTTTAAATTTATCAAGTGTAGGCTCACATCTTATGTCCTCGGGTAAACTATTGAGTAAGTACTGTCTGTCTGTCCTTTCTTATGCCTAAGCCGCTGAACCAATTTTAATGAATTTCGGTATATTATTGAGATAGATTGGATCTTAGAGAGGGTGAAATAGGGATGAAAGTAATTAAATTCTGTTTTTTTAGATCAAAATGGCAGAACAACCTTTACCGGGTCAGCTAATATTATATAATACCTTATATATGTACTTATTGCGTAACGACAAAATACATAAATAACAGAACAATTTATTTTATAATAAGGAGAAATATTTGTCAACAGCTATTTAAATAAAAGCATTAAGAAACTTAAAATGAATCTTAAAAGAGAGAATTAGAACTTAATTAAGCAAATTCGTTTTAAAAACTGGCGCTGCTTTTACGTTAGAACCCGGCATTAACGTCACTTTAAAAAGTTATATTATTATAGTCTAAGATTTTGCAACGCCAGAGGTACCGCTGTCCTGGGTCAGTTATGACGAACACAATATTAGTATGATGATATTTAAAGAGGAAGATAGGCATCCCCGGCCGCAGGAATCAGTCTTCTTACTCCACCTCTGCATGGAATTTGTTTTCCGTAGTATACATTAAAGAGAACATACGTGGACATTGACGAGCCAGTGAGCCACAGCCAGCCACATCGGAATACTTTAATACATTTTAAGTTGTTTTTGTTCAGGTAGCTTATAGATTTAAAGTTGAACTGTATTAGAGACGCAAGCAGTGGGCACACTGTGGCAAATTTCATAAAAACTACGATTTTTTTATACCTGTTTTCTCTGTCAATGTTTATCTTTGCAATAGTATTTTTATTATTAATATATTGAGAGTCATAATTAAAAATCATTGCACCATACCCACTGCACACAAACTCAAAGTACATTGAACTCAATTCATATCGCACTAGTGTTGGGAAAAGTATTATAAGTTTTTACAAATTATCGATAAATATTCCGAAATAGCAATATAATCGCAGTCCATGATGTCCACTGCTGGGCTCAGACCTCAGTTTGATAAAACTAATAGTTCAACTTTCTCGCTTGCCAAGGCTGGCTGGTGAGTTGTACATGCTCGGTATGCAGATTTCTTCGCCAAGTTTTCGGTTCTATTTCTGCGTTATTACTTAAATATATTGTATGAAAATAAGATGAATTGTCATATAAAAATTAATATATTTATAAATAATGTCATGTATCATCACCCAATATGCACAGAATAGGATTAGAACTTATTAACAATACACAGACTTATCCCAAGGAGCGTGCCAGGCTGGCCTAAGCCACAAGGTCGGCAGGCCAGTCAGTAGACCCAGGCATAAGTCTAGGAGTAGACGATAGGAGAACAACGACGTTTTTCTTTTGTTTATAGTCTTAGAATTTACAAAAATAATATTAAATGATTTGAAAAATATTTAAAATTAACAAATTTCAAATTCATTACAAGAAATAATTTGTATTGATTAATAATTATTTTGAATTTTAAATACTCGTCATTTATAACAACATATTACTTAGATGTATTATACCTACAGAGTAGTTTGTTTTATTTTTTGTTACATTTTCATTGCTAAGAAACAGCAAACAGGCTGGCGGCCCACGCAACAGTAAGTACCTGGATGTTTGCGACGCTAGGGGCACCGCAAACACTGTTACAACAATGTTAATTACATGTAATTATTTATTACATCAAGCTTAAGTATATTCGTTCTATCTTCTCTTTATGAACTTCTATCTTCTCTTTAATCCGTGCACAGGCGGTGAAAGAATCTCTGACGCTGCGGCCGGGGTCGGCCTGTCGTAAAAGGCAACAAAACAACCCACCCTAGCTACGTGGTAGGGTCCCAAGTCCGTCAAAATGGCGACCACCTTTGGTCCTAAGTGTGTCGCCATAATAAATTTATGTTGTGTTCCGGCATTAGTAACTCAAGTTTTTGTATCCTAATGGGACAGCAGCGTGTTCGCGATGCCACTGGCATTGCAAACAACCATAGGCGACGGTAACTGCTAAATTCTAAGTGGGCCCGTAAGCCTATCTGCTATCCTACAGCAATAAAAAAATGAATTAATTACCCTCTCATCCAAAGGAATAAATGCTTGAATAAAAGCACTACTTTATTGGCAGTACTAATAGTATAATACCATGTATTTTACAATTTAACTAATTAAAATTAAATTCAATTAAGTGCCTGATTAAGCGAGATAAGTTAGTACTAAATTGCTTTGCAATCCCGTTGAAAGTAAAGTGAATTGTTAGAAATATTTCTAGTTTCTCTGTAGCAATTTAATTTATATCGTTAAATAATTTCATAATACACAACTAACTTGGCAAAATGTATATCCATACTAATATTACGAACGTGAAAGTAAATCTTTCTGTTATGTTTTCACGTCTATACCGCGGAACCAATTTTGATGATGATGATGATGATGAATAGTTTAGTTTTGTAACTTGAAATTCTGTATATTCTGCAACATATCCGTAATCGAAAAATGTTTCATCCTTTAAAAACTAGCTAGCTACTTTTTGAATTCTACTGTTCCTTTATTTTTTGAATTCGCTTTTTTCTTTTATTCGCCCACTGAATCGGACATTATGTGTACTTACTGCTGGTATAATATGAAATTTTGTCACAGCCGAAAATATTTTAATATAACGAATGTTCACAAGCAATATCATTTGCTCCAACCATTTTCATATTCGATATCGATAATCAGTAGGATACATCACTAATTCACGTTTAGTACGTGCAGGGATAAAATAAAAGCGCAGTCACAATATCCTGTGCCCACACGTGTTGCTAGCATTGAGAAACCCAAGCTTACGATGTGGTGGTACTTACTCAAGTTGGTCATGCCCTTAGGATATACTCGTATAATGTAAAGGGATATAATTAGTGCTATCAATTGAAATAAATCATTACTAGTCGCGTGTCCCTCGCGTATTTGCATTTTGTGGCGTTGCAAACACCTATTGGTGACGGTAACTGCTAAATTCTAAGCGGTCCGTCAGCCTGTCTGCTGTTCTACAGAACTAAATGGAATTATGGGATAGAATTAAATGGAACTACTCTACCCAATGGCCGTTATTATCAGTGCAGTAAGATTTCTTTCTGACCTTACCCCACATTATGTGGAGTCAGCAAAATATGTTCTATATTAGGCATCATCATGACTCCTTTGCTCTCTATTATTTTTTTCGTTGCTGAGGAACAGCACATAGACTGGCGGCCCACTTAACAGAAGGTAGTTACCGTCGCCTATAGATGTTAGCGACGATAGGTGCACCGCGAACACGCTGCTGTACCATAGGGTACAGGAACCTAGGTCACTAATGCCGGTACACAACACAAAGTTATTATGGTGTAATACTTATAAACCAAGCATGGTTGCCATCCAGACAGGCTTGGGGTCCTACTACTAGCTAGGGTTGTTCTGTCGCCTTTTACGACAGGCCTACCCAGCCGCAGAGATTAGTATTCTCACTCCGCACCTGCACGAGAAAGCCGCCATCTAAATGTTCACCTATTTTTCGCCATATCATCTTTTGCATTGGAGTTCTAGTGGGCAACACCAGCCACATGCGTCCCATTACAATGCACGGGAATCCCACTCAATCCCGCTGCTAGCACCCAAACTGTGGGGCGTGCAGGCATTTCCACGCCATAACAAAACATATGTATTATCTAATATCAAATGTGTATTCGAAAATATCTTCATACAGACGTCAACGGCCGGTGAGGTGAGGCTTGTGAGGCTTCGTATACAAACATATCGCTTACTTTCTTGAAAGGGCAAACAGTTTGTGTACCAAGCTATAGAACGAACAAGGCGGTAATGTGATGATGAAACGAGACTTATATTAAACTGCATAACACTGTAAATAAACTTTGTAAGGAGACCTTCAAAGGGAAAGTACGTTTTCTTTAAAATTATGATGTTTATATATTTGACGAAATGCAGAAAACGCGTAAGCTGTTTAAAAATAAGCTTATCCGTGCAGGGGCGGACAAAGAAAACTAACCTCTGTGGCCGGGGTCGGCCTGTCGTAAAAGGCGACAAAACAACCCACCCTAGCTACGTGGTAGGGCCTCAAGCCCGTCTGGATGGCGACCACCTTTGGTCTTAAGTATGCCGCCATAATTTATTTATTTATTTATTTATTTAATGATGGAAAACCTACAGCTAATACACATGAAAAAATACTTGAAATTATTATCAGACAGCCAATTACAGGTTTTCACGAATAATATCTTGAATAACTAACACGCAGATATGCAAATCTGCATAACACTATAGAACTAGTCACAGAAAAATTTATTACTTAGACACCGCTTGGCTCCCGAAATACTGATCCCAAATGGGTCAACATTATGCTGCTTACTGACATTATTTAAATAGTTACTTGCTCGCACTAGGAATGCATTTTGCCTATAGTTGGTAGAACTGAAAGGTATATTTATTGGAAAATTGACACGCACAGACTTGGCCGGAACGTTAAAGTTGATTTTGCTTAATAAATCTGGGCAATCTATATCAGACGAAATGATTTTTAAAAGAAGTGTACAGTCAGCTATATCTCGTCGATCCTTAAGTGGTAAAAGATGAAACTTCTTACAGAGGTCCAAATATAATTCGCTAGAATAGTGGGTCTTTATTCTAAAGCATAAATACCGGACGAACCGCTTTTGTATACTTTCTATGCGGTCAATGTATTTGTGATATCGAGGGTTCCATATTTGAGATGCGTATTCTAAGTGACTTCTGACATAAGTGCAGTATAAAATTTTTAAAGTTTTAATCTCATTAAAACAATTCGAAATTCGCATAATAAAACCCAGGGTCTGAGAGGCTTTCCTGACGATATTATCAATGTGGACGTCGAACGCTAGCTTATTATCATGATACACACCTAAGTCACGGATGCCGTTAGACCTTGGTAAGACCTGACCAGATAGTGAATAATTAGTAAAAATGAAATTCTCTTTTCGTGTGAAAGTTACGAGGGAGCATTTAAGAGGATTTAGATCTAGTTGGTTGATAGAGCAATAGTGTTCAAGACGTAGTAAGTCATCCCGAAGAGCATACATATCATCGACAGAAGATATGGTGGTAAAGATTTTCATGTCGTCTGCAAAGCACAATAGCTTAGATGTTCGCAGGCAGTGCTCAATGTCATTGACATAAATGATAAAAAGAAGAGGTCCGAGCAAGGAGCCCTGTGGAACTCCACTTGGAATCTTTACCCAACTCGATATATAACTATTCAAGACGACAGCCTGCGATCTATTATCAATATAAGAAGAAAACCATCTCAGCAGATCTCCGCGAATGCCCATATTCTCAAGCTTACAAAGAAGGGTACTGTGCTTAATACGATCAAATGCCTTGCTGTAATCTGTGTATATGACGTCGACTTGTTTTCCCCTGTCCATATTTAGGGTTATATAGTCATTGAGCAAAACTAAATTAGTAACAGTTGATCTACCTCTCAAAAAACCGTGTTGATAAGGACTAAAGGTGTTGGATAAAGAACGATAGACCTGATTGTATATTATTTTTTCAAAGACTTTGGCAACAATACAGAGCTTTGATATAGGTCTGTAGTTTGTTATTTCAGACTTAGAGCCTTTTTTATGTACAGGAGTTATAAATGCAGATTTCCATAGCTGTGGCACAATCCCAGATGATATTGACTTTGTAAATAAAAGAGATAATGGCAGAGCAACAAATGTCGCACATCTGGTAAGAAATCTAGGGGAAATATTATCAGGACCAGCCGATTTACAGACATCTAATTTTTGTAATAAAAATTTTACCTCATTGGGGTTTATATAAATGGTATTGATGTCTCCTGTAACTTCAGAAATAGGGCTATTCATATTTGTAGAATCATTGAAGGAGTTATAATTGTTAGATGAACTACTAAGAAAAGTTGACTGAAAGTAGGACGAAAAAGCATTACAAATAGATTCGCCACAATCAAAATAATTTTCATTATATTTTAAACAGCTAGGCATAGCATTTGATTTAGAGCGATTCTTCACAAAGCTCCAAAAGTATTTGGGATTAGTCGTGATAGATTTTTCGGTTAGATTTAAGTAGCTTTGATAACAGTTAGATTCCAAGACTTTGACTCGTTCACGCAAAACTTTGAAAGATAGTTCATCAGACTTGTTACCATATGTTTTATATTTTCTTAAATATTTATATTTTTCTTTTATTACCCTTTTAAGAGAGTTATTATACCATATCGGGTAATATTTATTATTAATAGATTTAGTAGGTACGTATTTATTTTGAGCGTCATGAACAAATTTATTGAAGAATGTTACTGCTTCATCAACTGATAATTTCGAGAAGGTATTATTCCAATCTACATTTGAAATATCCGTGTTAATAGAGTCAAAGTCACCTTTATCAAATAAATATTTGGTCCTCGGTGCGGTATCAAGCTTTTTGAAGTCGATGAAGTTTGTACTAATCAAAAGTGCAGGATGATAATGATCTATAGGAACTAAAGGAACTAAAGGAACTAAAGGATCCGGACATTCGGCCACCGCAACACTTTCATTCGACAAAACTAAGTCAAGAATTTTACCGTACTTATTCATAACCCCATTATATTGGCATAAATTAAGAAGTAGTAATTCGTCTGTAAACGAAACCTCATCTGTGCTTGATAAGTTAGTCGTTTGTAACGCTGAGTTATCATCGGCAGGCAACCAAGTAATTCCACTCATGTTAAAATCACCAATTATTAAAAACATATTCGATGGATGATTTAAAATAGCTTCATTAACTTTATCCAAAAAATTATGTAATTGAGTAGAGAAAGAGAAACCTTTACTTTGCTGACATAAATAGATAACGCAGATATATAAGTTTGTAATTTGAGTAGTATCGGTTTTGTTTACCTGAACACTTAACCAAAGATCTTCAGCAGTGGATTGATATCTATACTGGGAACTAACCGATAAGTTCTTATGCGTAGCGATTAAAACACCCCCACCCCTCGATTGGTTAGTCAAGTCATAGTCTCGATCTCGCCGCCACACTATATACCTATCATCAAAAAATTCGGAACTAGAAATACCGTCTAATAACCACGTCTCCGTTAAGATTATGATATCATATGAATTAATACATACTTGATGATAAAATGAATTACTTTTTGTTCGTAGGCCTCGTACATTTTGATAGAATATATTAAGGTTACAGGTTTTATTAATTGGTAACACTGTAAAAGTTTAAAATGTATCTGTATACGTAGCGTGATAATGGAATCATTAATATATAACTACTATGAAATGCTAATTTATAAAAAAGTAAAGAATGAATAAATATTATTATATGAAAAATCGCTAGTAGTTTACCACCGATGCAATAAAAACATGGCATAGAATACGCGTTATAGTTTCGAGAAAGTAAGCAATATGAAGTACATGTACGTGCAACAAAGACACAACTAGCATAATATGAATAAATTCGAGTGCAAGCCGCGAAAATAGTAAATGCAAACAATAAGTGTAGATAAAGCGGGTAGCCAAGCGGTGTCGTTAAAACGAACAAGGCATGAGTTAAAGTGAAGTGTCGTTCATAGTGCAATATTATTATGAACAAACTAAAAATATAAAGTACAAATATTAATTTACATTGATGTAACAATAATGTTTTGATATTTGACAGCTTAATAATAATTAAACTTATTTTAGTGCGTACATTTGCTAAATTAAAATGAAATAATACACAACTATGTAATATGAAATAGGCTAAGCTAATTTGTTTAAATCAGATTCCCGAGAAATTATCATGACTTTAGAAATATCATCTTTGCGTAGATGGATTTTGCCGTGCTTTATCCAAACATACTTGATATTTTTCTCTTTTGCCAATGATCTAGTCTTATTCAGTAGTTGCTTAGAATCAGCATTAAGATGATCGTTGATATAGATTCGAGAATTAGTGCCTAAGAGACCAATATCAGCAGTCGAAATAGTCTTCTTTCCTCGTGCAGCAGCAACAAAATCTTCCTTAATATATCTGTTCAGGAAACTTACTATGATTGATTTTTCATTTGAATTAAATATAGGAACCCTTGAAATATAGTTGATTTGGTTAACCGGGATGACGAAGTTCATTGCGTGACTAATTTTTTCTATAATTTTGAAGAGATTTTCGTCTTTTTTAACGGGCACACCCTTTATTTCAATATTATTGAGTCGGGATCGTTGATCATATGCTGAAATCTCAGCTTTCAGTTTATTTATTGTAGCCTCTTGCGCCTGCAACATATCCTGAGAATTTTCAACCTCCACGATCTTGGATGCGAACTCACCAAGTTTCGCGGCAAAGTCATCGACCATGTTACTATTGTATTCACAACATTTCTTGAGGTCTTGAAGCTCACCTTTGATGGCACGAACATCATCAATCAAGGCTGGAAGACCGGATACCTTACTTTTCATGTCTCTAATCTCACTCAGTATTAACTCGAGTGAAACGGATTCAGAGGTACTGGTATTTAAGGGTGAGGATGACGCAGCTGATCGGCAGATTTGACATATCCATGCCATTCTCCTCTCATTGCCCAGTTTTCTCCAATTAACCTCAGAGATGCCAGCACATCCAAAATCTAAGTCTTTCTTACAAGAACCACACTGCACTCCATCATGAAAGGACATCTTACACTGTACACATTTCATTTTTAATATAAATATATTTTAATTTTAATTTATAATTTATGAATTTGAGTGGTTGCTATTATTCTCTTTGTTTCAAATAAATCTCTTTGATTTATAAGATATTGAAAGCTTTTACTAAAAGGTTGGGAAGAAACATGGCTGAATTTTGGCGCAATAAATAATAACCTTGTGTTGTGTTCCGGCATTAGTGACCCAAGTTCCTGTACTCTTATGGGACAGCAGCGTGTTCGCGATGCCACTGGCATTGCAAACACCTATAGGCGACGGTAACTGCTAAATTCTAAGCGGGCTGTCAGCCAGTCTGCTGTCCTAGGCAATAAAAAAAAAAGCTCAAATTATGTAAAAAAATCAACAACAAATAAAGCTCGATATCTATAGTAGAGCATCGAAAAGAAAAGAACTTTAAACAGTTTTGGAAATTAAGTAGCAGGTTTGATATCAAGGTGAGCCTGCCTGTTTGCGCAGAGGAAGCGAATGATCATGTAAGTATCACCAACTTGTTTATGAGACATTTCCAGCTTAAGTCTCCATTGGACTCGTCGAAGCGAATTGTTGATGTAGAGAACTGGTATGACTCGGACCTCATTGATTTCTGGGCTAAACAAGTAGCTGATACTATTAAAGAAGTGAATAGAGGCAAATCTCCGGTGCACGACGGAATAAGTATCGAGCACTTGCAGTTCGCTGAAGCGTAGGGTTTTAGCATACTGTGTATGAGCCACTCATATCTTCCGTCAAACTTTATGCATACGGTTATTGTCCCTGTTATCAAGAATAAAACTGGAAATAGGGAGGACAAGAATAACTACAAGCCAATCTCATTAGCTACTGTGGTCGCAAAAGTACTGGATGGCTTATTATTAGATAAAAGTATGTCAAGCTTCCTTAATTTACACGATGCGTAATTTGGATTTCGGCCTGGTCTTTCCACCGAGACTGTCATATTTTCTTTGAAGAATACTGTGAAATATTATACTCAACATCGTACACCTATTTATGCGTGCTTTTTGGACCTCTCGAAAGCTTTTGACTAGGTATCTTACGAGCTACTCTGGGAAAAGCTTCGAGAGAGAAAAGTAGCAGCTGAAGAACTACTGCGTATTTTTCAGTATTGATACTAGAACCAGCAAAACAGTGTAAGGTGATCTGATCAGTATTCAGACAGATACACCCTTGAATGCGGTGTGAGGCAGGGTGGGATTACATCGACCAAGCGTTTTAATTTGTACGTTAATGACCTGATCGTTAAACTCAGCAGTAAAAAAGTCGGATGCCGAATTGAAGACGTTAGTGTTAATAACTTAAGTTACGCAGATGATATGGTGTTTTGCTGAGTCCCACGATCAGAGCTCTCTCAAGGTTTTAATTGAACCTTATGAGTTGTATGCTGAGTCGCATGGTCTATCGTACAATATATGGACGAGTGAGCTGATGATGTTTAAAGCGGTAGGAGGTAGATACCCAATCTCGATACGTCCACTTAAATGAAACGGCAGTCCACTGACACTTGTGCACAGATTTAAATATCTTGGTCATTGGGTCACCGAAGATATGAGAGACAATGCTGACATTGAAAGGGAGCGCAGAGCCCTGGCGATACGGTGTAATATCCTGGTTCAAAGGTTTACACGTTGTAGTGGTGAAGTTAAGATCACATCATTTAAGTCCTTCTGCCAGGTTTTCTACACGTGCAATCTTTGGACTGACACACAGGGGGCCGTCAGTGTCCACGCGGTAATGAAAAAAGAGCTGCCTCATTGCTGCGCCGTGTGCGGGACGGTACCAACATCATCCTGAGCACCATTGCACAACGATTCGATTCTCCTACACTGATATTATGTGTACGAAATTGTTTGACGCACACAAAAATTGTGACGAAATTTTGACGATTTTACTAACATTAAATCTAAAAACTTACTAACCCTATGACATGTATTGATTGATTTAAATAAAATTATTATTATAAGTAGCCAACTGACCCGCATATTAGAACAAGATTAAAACATTTAAATACCCTCTTTATTAGTAATTTTGTGTGGCAATACGTAATTTATTTTTCTCCGTAAAGTCCTTTTTTTGTCTCGGGGAAAAACCTCTTGACGGGTTATATGTGGGACTCCGGGAAAGATGGTCAGCCATCCGACTACCCACTAAAAATCCCGCTGTTCTCCTATCGCCTACGCCCGGGCCTACGGATATGTGGCCTGCCGATCTCGTGGCCAGGGCCGGCGCCGGCCCGCCTTTTGCCTCAAGGCGGGCCTCTTCTAAAGTGTTGGCGCCAGGGGATCAGGGTTTCGTCCCCCTGCGCTCTCCTGTATTGTAGGAGCTGAGGGGGGTCGCGGAACAGCACGCGGCCCTCTCCCTCGCGGCAATAGTGTGGGCATCGGATCCACCCCCGAGAGGCCGCCCGCGGCCGCTATCTACGGCGGCCGGAGGTCATTGCTTGCCCTCCGGCGCCAACAACGTGGCCAACGTTGGCGGGAGGGGAGTGTGGTGGTGGACTCCCGCTCCCGCTCCGCCACCTCCTTTGCGGACATAACTGCCTGGAAGGAACCAGGGCCGGAAGCGACAGGTCCGCGCCGATTTGGGCGACGAGGGCGCGGCGCTCCTCGCGACACGCAGGGCACACGGCGACAGTGTGGTCCACCATGTCCTCTTCGTCGCCCGCGCCACAATGATAGCACCCCGACGTTATCTCCCGCCCTATGCGACACATGTACCTCCCGAAGCAACCATGCCCCGAGAGGACCTGCGTCAGGCGGAAGGTCAGGGCGCCGTGGCGCCTTTCCAGTCATTCGGCGAGAGCCACGCTCGGCCGCGTCCCGGCGCCACTGGTACAACAGCGCCAGGACCTGGGCTTCGAGATCCCATGGTGGGGATCCAGCCAGCAGGGAGGCCGCTTCGAAGGACACCGTGCGGTATCCCCTTATCGCCCTGACGGCCAGGACGCGCTGCGACCTGCAAAGCAGCGCCTTCGTTTTGGCCGTTTTGTGGCCTTGTATTTTCTTTTTTCTCCGTAAAATTTTAAATTAATATATCATATATTATTTACTATTTTTTATTATGTCTTCTTTTTGTAGAGTCTACAAAGATCCTTTTTTGGCCATTTCCTGTTCATTTATATATTAGTATATAAGTTTGAAATTTGTGCTGCATGATCATGGTTGAAGTAAATAAATAAATAAAGACTTAGAGTCCTGGGAATGGTTTTTAAAATACAATCGCAAATTACTAATAAAAAATTAATATCATGAGGATTAAAATGCGTTCCATTTCTTACAGAATAATCCCAGACGCATAAACAAAACCATTTATGTCTTTTTCTGTGACGGAATGAAACAAAGATATATTCTAAATTTAAAATTTAAATTCCATTGAAGGATATACTTGACTGCCGCACGCAAAGCGCTGGATTTAAAGCCGACAAAGTTAGAAATTCGGTTAACGTAGTAGTTTTTTTCTTGAATGAAGTTCTTATATTACCCGATCTTGAGTTTTTTCACAAAGCTAACCTTTTTACGTTAGAAGATAGTTAAATATAAGTGTACTGTGATTTTTGTAATATAAAAGATTAATAATAATAATAATAATAATATAATCTTTATTTGTAAGAAACATGGTGAATACATAGGTGACTTGTTCAAATTTTATAAATGTACAACACGTTTCGCCATTTCTGGCATACAAATTTCTTTATAAACCTAAAAAATAAAAATCTTAACATTAAATTATTTTATATATGTTACATATTTTTGTTAATCTCTTTCCCTGTAATGTCCATAAAGATAATATAAAGTATGTCAGTATTATTTAAAAATAAATGTCATCGAATTAATTATTGTCATTGAATTATAATTGGATTAATTACATGTTCTTTGGTTACAATTATATATATATATATATCATGTCTATAATTAATTTTTCCATTTCAGTGTTCACAATACCTGAGTCCGCGTGATTTAAAGTAATTTTAAACAATTTATAAAAACACATAAAATAAAACATTATTGAAATAAGTCTGATAATTTATAAAAACACCTTTCAACCAGCCATATAAACATCTTTTCCTTAAACTGTTTAAGAGGCAACTGCCTTATCGAAGCGGGTATTCGATTGTACACTTTAATAGTTATAACAGGTATATTCTTATGTCCTAAAGCAGTGCCACGGATCGGCATCATTAGTCTTGTAGGATCTCTATTTTTTATTTTGGAATATTCGCAGTCACCGTATGCTGTAAAATAATGTTTGTGTTCTTTTACAAATACACATGATTGATAAATGTATAAACCAGCTAAGGTAAGTACTTTTTGGTCAACAAATAGGGACCGACAAGAAGTCATAGGACTCACTCCGCAAACAGCCCTCAGACACTTTTTTTGAACTACAAAAGCCCTACCTACGTCAGTTGAATTTCCCCATAGTATAAGGCCATAGCGTAGGACTGACATAACATATCCATGAAATGCTGTCAAAGCGGTATTTTGACCGGCTGTACAGCGTAATCGTTTTAAGGCAAATACGAATTTATTTAATTTTTTACATATAAGATCAATATGAGATTTCCAATTTAAATTTTTATCCAATATAATACCAAGAAATTTAATATCATTTACTTTCTCTATTTGTTCATTATTATATATGATACTATCATTTAATTGTTCATTAGTCTTATAATTCAAAAACTCCACATACTTCGTTTTACTTATATTAGCCTTAAGATTATTAGATTTTAGCCATCTCATAATTTTATCGATCTCTGAAATCATTGTGTGTTCAAAATAATTAGATCTATCCTCATAAGTAACTATAGTCGATACATCATCCGCGAATAAAATACACTTTTGATGCGTGACTACAGGCAAGTCATTTATGTACAAGAGAAAAAGTAAAGGGCCGAGAATACTCCCTTGTGGAACGCCAAATTTGTTTTGTTTAATTATAGATTGATACTCCATTTTCTCCATTTTATCATTTAATCTACTTATCTCAACATATTGCTTTCTATCCTCAAGGTAACTCCTCAACCATGATACTGCATGACCCCTTATACCGCAGTGTTCACATTTCTGAATTAATATGTCATGGTCAACAAAGTCAAAAGCTTTCGTCATATCATAAAAAATAACAGAAACTGGTATTTTATTAGTAACTTTTTCAATTACAGAATCAACGAGATCGAATGTCGCTAAAGTAGTCGACTTTTTCTTCTGAAAACCATTTTGCTCCTTCTGAATAATGTTAAATTTATCTAGAAATGCATATAATTGAAAATGCATAGCTTTTTCAAATATCTTGGCAAATATCGGTATGAGAGTTATAGGACGATAGTTATTCATATCTTGCTTATCACCTTTTTTATACAATGGTTTAACTACAGATATTTTAAGCCTCGATGGAAAAATCCCTTGTGACAGAGAAAGATTCACAAGGTAAAGTAAAATAGGACAAATTATATTTAGGCTTTCTTTTATTATATAAGTAGATACACCATCAAATCCCACTGATTTAGTATTATTAAGAGAAATAATTATGTTATAAAGTTCTGAGTAGGTAAGTGGTTTTATGAATATACTATGACTAGCTCTTAAAGATTCAGGTAAAGGATAAGCTTTTACTTTAGTACCTTTATTGGTTGTGTTAATAAAAAACTCATTAAAACAGTCAGCAACTTTTTCAGGTTCAGAGTGGTTATTTCCAAGATAGTTAATACTTTCAATTCCTTTTAATACTTGTGGTCTATTTATTTTATTTTTTATTACATTCCATGTTGCTTGGCATTTATTTTTTGCTTTAATTATAATATTATTATTACAAATTGCTCTACTCTTGACAACACATTTCCGCAAGATAGTGCTATAATTTTTGTATTCTACCTTAAATCTTGGTGAAGTACTTCTATAACAAAGAAATCTTAAACGTCTCTTCTCTTTAGTCGACCTTTTTATACCTTTTGTTATCCATCTAGGTGAATTCATATTACATTTTAATTTATATTTAGTAATCGGAAAACAAAGATTATAAAAAAGGCAGAAAGTTTCATGGAAGCAATCAAAGCACTTGTCTAAATCAGCCTCATCATAAACACCAGTCCACCCTAGTGATGACAAATAATATTTAAATTTATCAATATTTTCTCTGTTAAAATTTCTCCTGTATGTAAACCAAGAATTTAAATTAGGTATGTGACTAACAGGAAACGTAAGAATTTGACCAGTATCGTGGTCAGATAGATAAGTCCTAAGAGTAAAGCCTTTTGCATCACAAATATTGCTGATAATGTGATCTATGCAGCTAGTTTGCCTAGTGGGCTCTTTAATGTTAAATGTTAATCCATAATTCAAAACAATATCATTCAGTCGATGTTTAATTATATTATCTTTTAATAAATCAATATTCAGGTCACCAGCAATAATAACTTTTTTATTAGCTTTTTTATTAATATGGATATTATGCAAAAATATGTCAAGTTTGTTGAAAAAAATGTTAACGTCACTGTTCGGAATGCGATAAATACATAAAACTGTGCAATTGATTGAAGGAATATGTATGCCGCATAATTC
Source organism: Malacosoma neustria (assembly GCA_963693495.1). Classification (NCBI taxonomy): domain Eukaryota; kingdom Metazoa; phylum Arthropoda; class Insecta; order Lepidoptera; family Lasiocampidae; genus Malacosoma; species Malacosoma neustria. The sequence continues at coordinate 6,293,385 of OY856397.1, forward strand.
AAAGCTTTTTTCTAATGTTACATATTCTGGGATATTAAGCGATGTATAGTCTAAATTAGTCTTTACTAATATACACGTACCACCACGTTTTTTGTTTTTTCTCAAAAAACAGTCAGCCAGTTGATAATTGTTTATTCGTATATTTGTTTCATCACCAGATTTTACAAAACACTCACTTAAGCATATTATATCAACATTAATTCCTTTGCGCGAAAATTCATTTAAACATATTTCTAATTGGTCTATTTTATTTAAAAGGCCAGCAATATTCTGATGAAAAACAGTCAAGGTTCGTAATTTATTATTAAGATCGAAAAAACGACTTTTTCCTAATAACATTTCTAGCTGTTGTTTTAGGGACGATTTGGAAGTAATAAGGTATAGTGCCCTTTTTATGTTTAATATTACTATCAGAGCGAGGGGAATATTTTTCACATTTTTGGAAATAATAAGGAATAGTACCTTTCTTTGGTAATTTATTTATCCCAATACAGTCCTTCTTGCATGATTCTCTTTGTAAAATTATATTTTTAAAAGATTTTATGTATTTATTTTCATAATATTGAGTATCTATATATAAATTAATACGTTTACATAATTTAGTTTGATAATCAAACTGTGTCTCATAATTTGATTTATACAGTGTAATAAATTTAACGTTATTAAAATTATTGCATGCAGTTTTTAAGCTATCATTAAGTTTGTTTACATTCAAGTACTTATTTTTATTTACATTAACTACAATTACGTTGCAATTTTTAAGAAATGTAAAATAATGCAACAGGTTCAAAATCAACCCAGTAGGATTATGATCATTTTCTCCTATACATACAACTAGTTGGTCATTTTTGTTAAGGTTCAAGTTAATACATGGTCTTAAGATTTCATCTGACAAGGCATTTGGCTTAATTAATGAAAAAATATCGTAATTTTCATAGTCCTTTCTACTACGTCTTAAATCTAACAGGATGGATGCAACTCCAGCCAGCTGTTGAGAGGCTAGAATCATCAATGTAGGTTTCTTAACTTCCTCTGCAGTTTCGGGACTTACGTGTCGTATTTTTGAAGAAGTTTTAATGTTAGTAGCGGCATCTTTGGCAAGAATTTTCACAGATGTATTATTTATTGTTAAATCACTTGACGAAGAAGCCAGTAACTTTTCATTTTGTGGAGATTTTCTGGAACTGTTTTCCAATTGCAAATCAATTACACTTGAATTTGCGATTTCATACTTTTGTTTGTTAGTTTTCCTCTTTGTTTTTTCTGTACTAATACTGCCAACGGTTCCTATGCAAATCTTTTTTAGTCTGTTAATTAATATCTGGTTTTCATCAAGTTTTCTTTGCAGAGACATGTTTTTCAGAGATAAATTTTCAATCTCCTTATTCGCACTTTGTAGATTGCATTTTAGATTAGCGATTTCATCATAAAATTCTTGTAGCTCACATAAGCCAGTCGATAAGTCTGGCAAGCTTTTTGTTCGCAGGTCAGAGTAAGTTGAAGTAAAAGAATCCTCAATTGATGCGTCAGAGAATCTCTTAATTACTCTTCTAAAAGTAACATTCTTCATGTCATCGGCCATTTTTAATAAGAAAACAGTTATACGAAAAAAAAGAAGAAAAAAAAATATATATATATGTATATATAACAATCGTCAATACAGGAGCGAAGCCGGTGGCTATTTATATTTATGTATATTTATAATGACTTCACTGTGCAACGCCACTAATCTCTTTGTTTATGTTCACAGAATTTGAATTTTAGTTCTAACTGACAAGTTGCTATACTTTGATAAATCCACTTAAAACAGTGTTTATTATAAAGTCAGATTAATAATTTACACTGATAATGAAGTATTTTCACTTTATTGTTTGTAAACATTCGTTGGTTTTACTTAAAAACTTTTACAGATTTATATTATCCATACCAACTTTATTACTGAGTTTATTTTTAATCAATTCGAATACTTTTTCCGCGATATTACTCACTCTGCTTATTTCTATTGTCTTTATTTATTTCCAGTTATTGATGTAGTGTTATTTGATAATTCAATTGATTTGAGATAGTTTCTGACACAGTGTAGTGTGTAATACTTTCTATATTTTCCTTTTGCACTGTGTTTGATTCGAGATAACAATATCACACAATATTCACTGTATACACTTTCAATAATTATCAATTTTACTCTATTAATTTAACTATTTATATTTTTAAATCAATAACAAAATTATTTTATGTTTACAGTTGATAGCACTCAACTACCCTCTCTGTGTGTCATTGTCAATTTTCGAATTTAATATAAATAAAGTTCTGTGTTAATCGTGGTAATTTAGTATATAACTAATATTTCAATTTATTTTATAAGTAAAGTATGTATTTTTATGGGCAATAAAACAATCAACGTAAACTTATGATTCTAAATAGTTCTAAAGTAAGCACAAGAGCATAATGGGTATTAAGACAACTGACATTCTTCTAATAATTTTGTTTTTGTAAATACAATGACAAACTCGGGTTGGGAATCTAACCTGTGACCCCCCACACGCGTTCCGACATGCGAAAGCCTTCGTGTAGGGATATCGTTATTTTGTAGTATTTAAGTCTTAAAGGTTTCATTCATCAGCCGTTCATCGCCACTGCTGGACGTAGGCCCCCCAAAGATTCCGCCACAAATCCTGGTTTTTCCCATCCTGCCTATTCCCGTCCAGCTTCGACCAGCAACCTTGCGCAGGTCATCGCTCCACCGAGCTGGGGGACGACCTGCATTTGCCTAGATGCTGTCTCAACATGTGACCGACCCGTTACCGGACCGGATATTTTGCGACCTATATTGGTTACTTTGGTTCTCTTACGGATTTCCTCATTTCTGATTTGTCCATAAGAGTAACAACCAACGTAGCCTGCTCCATAGCTGAGTGACTTGAAATTTGTGAACCAGTCCCACCGTCAGTGTCGTCCCAGCTCCGTAAGTCAATACTAATATAATAATCCAAGACTCTTCATGCACAGGCTGATGATCCACGAGAAAACTTAGCGAAGCTTGCTGAAAGCCACCCAGTTAACAGTAACAAAATAATTCGACCGCAAAAGTAAAGTTGTCGAGGCTTACAAACGACCCTTTATTCCGTTGGCGGAGAATTTTATTTCTGGTAATTAAACGTGACATATTGTTTTGAATGCGAGGCGATAATATTTTATTATTTCTTAGCGAGAGATTTTATGTTAAGAACATTTGTAATTTATTGTTATTAAAGGCTGGCATGAAGGTTATGGTTTTAATGAGAAGGGTAGGATGGATGTTTGCGACGCTAGGGGCACAGCGAACACGCAGCTGTCCCATAGCGATAAGTTCCTGAACCTGGGTCACTAATGCCGAAACACAACGCAAGGTTGTCATGGCGGCGTATTTATAAAAGGGTGGTCGCCATCCAGAAGGACTTAGAGAAATATCATGCGACTAGGGTTGTTTTGACGCCTTTTACGACAACTGACCCCAGCCCCAGGGGTTGGTATTCTTACTCCGCCCCTGCACGGAGAAATATGTGTATAACGAAAATAACATTAAATTATAATAATAAAACTAACAACAAACTAATAATGACATTGATTATTGAGCGCTTGTTTCCACCGACAAACTACTGAGCAGTTTTGTGGGTCAATTGACCATTTTATGTTCATTTATAATTAAGTTACAATTGTAACTTAATTATAAATGAACATAAAGATTTAATCCTAACTTAATATTATAAATGCGAAAGTGAGTTCGTTTGTTTGTTAGGCATTTATGCCTAAACCGCTGAATTAATTTTGATGAATTTCGATATTTTCACAGATTGTATTTTGGAGAAGGACATAGGCTACAGTTTTTTTTAACATATGGGAGAACAACGTTTGCCGAGTCAACTAGTTTAATAATAATTAATTAATTAAGATGAAGCACACTGACCGTTGCATGCTGTCTTTGTAATCGAATCTGTGGCGTATAAGTGGGACTTTATAGTGTGATAACACTAGTCAACCATGTGTCTAAGAGATCAATTTCTTATTATATATATCGGCGCAAATACAACATTCACCGATTTAAAAAAATTATAGTTGATCTATGAGACTTCTGGGACCTCTATGCTCTACCCATTAAATAAACGAAGCCTATCATGCACTTGTGAAGTTTTATTTCGAAGACCCAAACAAGAGTCATCATCGTGAAGTCAGCAGTTGTGTTACATTTTTAAATCACTACGGAGGTATTTTCTTCGTTGTATATATAGATTTTAAAGCCAGAACTCTCGCGCGATTATTAGTCTAGGAATGCAAAGTGGACAGACATAAATACAAACATCTTTATATCGAATCAAATCAAAATAATTTGTTTCAATATAAGATCTCACAGATCGCTTATTGAATGTCAAGAATCTATCAGTCGGCTGTTTCTGAAGGTTCGGAGTCGTTAATTGAAGCAAATAGTCTTGAAGTTTTAGTGAAATACAAAGAAGAATACTATAAAGAATGGAAAGAGTATTTTAACGTAATATCTAGAGAAAAAGGCATCTGGTATAAAACTTTACAAAGCGAGCCTCCTCGTATCCCCTGGTTTGCCAATAGTGAGGTTGATAGAAGAATGTGTGTAATCGCTCATAGACTGCGCTCCGGACACATTCCACTAAATAAATTTTATCACCTGGTAGGCAGGAGCAATAGTTCTTATTGCACAAACTGTCGAAAAATTGATGATGTATCTACACCATTTCTTGTTTGAATGTGTACGAACGAAAGACAGTAGGGAGCGACTAGTACGATCTCTGCGAGTCAACTTGTGGGAAGTGGGCGTTTTCCAGAGCATCCTTTCGAGGCCGCTCTCTGCTGCCGCTGTTTTCATTTATAATAATTTTAAGATTTAGAAATTAGAATTTTTTTGTAATATGTAATTAGGATTAAATGGGGCTGACATTATATTCTTATAAAAAGCCCCTAAATAAATTATATAATAAAAAAAAGAATCTATCGTTTCCAATTACACTGGCTAGAGAAGCAACGGTGAAACCAGCTCCCCTTCGAATATTTTTTCAGTATTATTTTGTTTGTTTTTTTTTAATCTGTACAACTTCCATTACAAAATTAATTTTGGAGGAAAAAATATGAGTAACATTTAATTAGGTATATTTATTCTCAGTCTGTGCGATAGATTATCCTAAATTGGATTTCACCACATAAATTTGTATCATAAGGTTAATAAACTAGAAGTAACTTTGTAGGGCAACAGTGACGTCATAACAGCAAGCCCATTAGTGCCGCCGAATTCATACCACAACAACGCCTTTAGGCGCCATAACACTAATTACAATCAAAATAAGTGAATGCAATTCGTTAAATTGGAACGCATCATCTTGCTACATGATTGTGCTTTAGTGTTGCAAGTTAGAAATTGCATTGAAATGTTTTCTATTTTTTTTATTTCTGTATGACAGCAGGCTAGATGACAGCCTACTTATATTATGTAATAGTTAACAGTTACCATCGCCTATGTGTTTGCGGCGCCAGGGGCACCACTAACATGCTGCCATCCGCGTCCGGGTACTGGAACCTGGTCACTTACGCCGAAACATAACAATTATAGTGGGATATTTGGAAACCACGGAAGGTTGCCATCCAGACGTGCTTGAAGGCCTTAGCACCTAGCAATTGCGACATTCGTAACAAAGAAGAAATTTATATCAAATTTACACATACGGTGTAATATTGTACCTACGTGGAAACAAATATCAAGCCATTCGGCCTCCACCCGCAGGGGGGTAAACCCTAACAAAGTGCTGGCTTGACGCCGTAAAGAGTCATGCGTGCCAATGGACTCACTTTCAGGGATACGTAAGACCATGCGAAGTGAGCACCGAGCACTGAATCGGAAGTTTGGATTGCAGCCGAGATTTAACGCCGCGATGATGATGACTAAACAGTGAAACAATTAGCACTAAACGAGGTTAACAGCTCATTGGTCAGGCGTAACGTATCGTCTAACATCTCATATTTTGGAGAATGGGTTAATTACCATTAAGTAAAAAAAATAACAAAAACAAGCATAATTTTCTATTTAATCTGTGACAATTCACACAACAAAGCATTTAGCCCTAAAATAAGTAGCAAAATGGTTGTGTTATGGACACTAAAGTACTAATACATATACGAGGGGTGTTCAATAAATAGTGATAATGCGATACATTCTCCTTGGAAAGAAAAAAATATAAATACTGGCAGGCATAGCCCAGACCTTAGATATAATCCTAGATCTTTAAACGAGCAATTCTTGTATATATATACTTATATAATTGGAATCTCGGAATCGGCTCCAACAATTTTCATGAAATTTAGTATACGGGGGGTTTCGGGGGCGATAAATCGATCTAGCTAGGAATCATTTCTAGAAAATGTCATTTTATTCGCTTTTTTTTTATTGGAAGAAAAATAACAAAAATGTGACTCTTCCTGACATCTATCGGCGAATAATAATACTATTTTTTTTAAATTGCTTTAACGACACAACACTAAAGCTATTCCAGCAGATGGCGTTGTTAAGTAACAAGAAGTCAATGAGTGTTTGCTTTGAGGTTAGACAAAGAAAATCAATTGTTAATTTCTAAAAAACACAATATACAAAAAAAAATACCGAGCAAAGCTCGGTCATCCGGATATTATCAATAAAAAAAGCAATTAATGCTTTTTAAAAAAAAATAGAAGTCATTTGTTTGCGTCGTGTCGGAATATGTTCTTATTTATGGATCAAAATACGCGCGGTAATAAAATATCTCTACTCGAAAAATTTTAGTACGGAGCTGGTAAATCAAGACTTGAGAGCAACATTAGAGGTTCATGCTCCTCCACATTCTACGGTTGTGCGTTGGTTTGCTGAGTTCAAGCGAGGAAGAACTTCGAGGAAAATATTATACACAACCATTTGGGTATGAAAAAAGTGTCTGCGCGCTGGGTGCTGCCCAGAATGCTTTCGCAGAAACAAACGAGACTGAGAATTTCAGAAAACTGGGTTTGTTACAATAAGATCTTCACCAATTTTTGGCTCGATTCATAACTATGGAGGAAACATGGCTTCACCATTATGACCCGGAAAAGACTGTCATGTCCCACTCCGAAGAAATTTAAGGCGATTCCATCCACCGGTAAGGCTGTTTTTTCTGAGACATCCAAGGGGTGGTATTGATCGAATACCTTAATCACGGAGCCACTATTATGAGGACTTCGTACGCAGGACAAATAACAAAGTGGCGTGAGGAAATACGCAAGCAACGGCGAAGCAAACACGCTAAAGTTGTTTTGTTTCATCAAAATAACACCCCCGCGCCAGTCCAGAGTTCCAATGGCTGCCATTCAAGAAGCTGGTTTCGAATTGATGGAATATCTTCCATATTCACTGAAGCTAGCTCCTAGTGATTTCTACCTGTTTCCTCAGTTAAAGGAACATCTCGGAGGCCATAAATTTGAAGATGATGACGCAGTAGTCGCCGTGGTACACAATTTTTTAAGGAATCAGGAAGGTTTTTATAAAAAAAGGAATTTTATCTTTAGAAAAAATATATACAAAGTGTATAAACCTGAAAGGTGACTACATCGAAAATCAAAATAACATTTAATTACAGATAATTGTGTCATACTCATTATCACTTTTTATTGAAACACCCCTAGTATACTTTTCTTTTATAAATATTATCCAGCCCATATCAGGATTTATGCAAAGTTGTCGTCCATAAGACTTAATCTTATAGTAAACTACCATTTCTCATAATACAAATGATATACTGCTTACTTTGGGACAAGATGGCGCTGTAAGGTGTCACAGAATATTGATTTATTTCATTAATTAAAACTATGTTTTTTTATTGCTGTAGGACAGCAGACAGGCTGACGGCCCGCTTAGAATTTAGCAGTTACCGTCGCCTATGGGTGTTTGCAACGGCAGTGGCATCGCGAACACGCTGCTGTCCCATAAGGGTATACTATATGCTAATTTTTTACATGAGCAACACCAATTTACTAAGTCCCTTCACTAGTGATGTGAATGAACTAATGACGTCATGCAATCATGTGCAGAATAAAGCTGACCCCGAATGATGCGAATGTCGTAAATTACTTATAGTTTGAATTATTTTCTTTGAACTTCAAATTGGTTATTGGTAGAGATAAGACGGCGGTCGAAGTTTAATGAAATGCTATGTGCAATTATTGTTTTAAAATTGCTTGACTTGACAGGGCAATTGTGTAGGTTGTGTTGTACAGATGAATGAATATATCGGAAAAGTTGGTGTTCTAAAAAATCATTAGTGTTTAAATGAATAAAGAAATAATTAATATGGTTTTTATAGCTAAGAGTAGTACTGTTGTAGTAAATGAATATATGTATCAGGGGAGGTTCGAAAGTATCGCGAGTCATTGTGAAGCTGAAATGTACTATACTAGCCTGTTATTGTCATATTATGCGAAGAGAAGACAGTCAGAAGAAAAATGCTAGAAATGAGGGTGGATGGATACAAAAAGGTAGACTAAAGAAAAGATAGGAGGATTGTGTAAAAGATAATATGGCAAAAAAAGGGTGTGAATTTTGAGATGATGACTAATAGAGTGGAAGAATTGAACACGTTTTTTTGGTCTCGGGGAAAAACCTCTCTTAACGGATTCCCCCGGCCCGGGGGAACCGAGGGATATGTGAGACTCCGGGAAAGATGTTCAACCATCCGACTACCCACTAAAAAACCCCGCTGTTCTCCTATCGCCAACGCCCGGGCCCATGGATATATGGCCTGCCGATCTCGTGGCCCGGGCCGGCGCCGGCCCGCCCTTTGTCTTAAGGCGGACCCCTTCTAAATTGTTGACGCCAGGGGGTCAGGGTTTCGTCCCCCCGGCGCTCTCCTGTCACAACTCTAGGAGTTGAGGGGGAGGCCGCGGAACAGCACACGGCCCTCTCCCTCGCGGCAATAGTGTGGGCGGCGGATCCTCCCCTGAGGGGCCGCCCGCGGCCGCTTTCTACGGCGGCCGGAGGTCATTGCCCGCCCTCCGGCGCCGACGACGTGGCCCACGTTGGCGGAAGGAGAGTGCGGTGGCGGACTCCCGCTCCCTCTCCGCCGCCTCCTTTACAGACACTACTGCCTCGCAAAAGGAGGCGACGGCCGTCCATCCAGGAACGGCGGCCGCCCCTGCCCTGCTGACCAATTACAGCCTAACCTTATATTGAGGTTACCTATAACATATATATTGTAATAACTTTTTTCTATAATAAATTAAGAAGTATAGCATATGTTCCTTGACAAACCTGTCACTATTCGTGGATTACTTCAACGGGACTGAATATGTCTATAGTAATAATTACCTGTAAACAAAAAAAAATTAAACATTAATAACTCAATACCAGTATTAATATGTACTTAAAACAAAAAATTAAAAACATATACTCAATTTATTTGCACATGTCATGGGAAAGAACTAATTTTCATATAATAAAACAGAAAAAATAATATCGAGTATATTCACATTATTTATTAACCAACTAGTTTATTTTCTAGGTATCAAAGCCATAATTGAATTTAATACAGCGAGCGCCCTTGGCGGTAAGGCGATAACACTAAATCTTAAACTATCAAATAATTTGAGCAATCATAACGTTACCAGGTCAATAAAAAAAACTAAGTAATTTGTGAATTGTATCGTCGAGCTATTAGATTATTATTTTTTTATTGACCTGGTAACGGTTTATAAAGAAGTATTTATGATCAAGGATTAAAGTTTAAATTGGTCATTAACACTTGTTTACAAACCAAAAATTGTTCACCTAAAAAGTGCTCAACGCGCCTAAAGAAGTTTTCACTTCAAAAAAACTCAAATGTATTTCATTGTAATAAAGTCCCAATTCGAATATATATGTATAAGTAATGCAATCATTTAAAAGTTACATTATAAATTAAACCTTAAGTCATTAATAATAAGGTTGGTATTACTGGAGCAAACCTCCGTCTTACGTCTTACGAATTCTTACGACCAGGACACGTGACCTGACGCGAGTTTAACATTTTTTACCCATCACAATAAAGTGCACAACGCCGCTAAAGAAGTTTTCACTTCAAAAAGTTCAGATTACGATATCATCTTTGATAGATAGTGAAAACAATTGTCATACACTATAAAAGCTATAAAAGATTAAGATTCCAAACACGTATGGTCAGTTTGCTGTATGCATCCAACGTCAATCTTAGCATAGACAATGAGTTAAATCATAAACGTACATGCTATAAATATAATTTTATGTGTTGTAAGTACATTAGTATTAATACAATTATATAATGACGTTTGCTTTACTCACACATGAAGTCTACTTCATACCACACTTGTTGAAACACGTTGTACATATCTTAGCGGGACTCACAGTATTTTTTTATTGCTGAGGAGTGGCAGACAGGCTAGGCCCACTTAGTAGTAAGCAGTTACCGTCGCGTATGGATGTATGCGACACTAGGGGAATTTCGAACACGCTGCTGTCGCATAGGGGTACAGAAACCTGGGTCACTAATGTCGGAACACAACACAAGGTTATTATGGCGGCATATTTAAAAACTAGGGGTGGTCGCCATCCAGACGGGCTTGGGGCCCGTCTGGATGGCGACAGCCCCTACCACGTAGCTAGGGTTGTTTTGTCACCTTTTACGACAGGTTGACCCCGGCCGCAGAGGTTATTATTCTTACTCTGCCCCTGCACGTAAAATATTGGATCATTGTAAACGACACGTACATATAAAATGAACAGCTGTCAGCGATAAAGTTCACGTATACATTGGGTATTATTGTGGGGAGAGGGTACGTAGGCTCTTTAAATTACTTTATGTATTTTTTTCATTGCTGCGGAACAGGAGACACACTGACGGCTCACTCAATAATAAGCAGTTACCATTGCCTATGGATGTTTGCGCCGCCAGGGGCACAGCCAACATGTTGCCGTCCGCGAAGAAATTTTATGACTCTCTCTTTTAAATACCCCATGTCGTAGTGCGGTGGAAAATCTTTAGCCGGAAGCTCATGCCACATCCTTACCGTGCGTAAAATAAATGTCCTGGATAACCTTTGCATACACGACAGTAGAGGCTCCAGATAGTGAGGATGAACGCCCAGCCGATGGCGAGCAGTTCGATGATAAAAAGAGGACGAAGGTACCATTTGAAACAATTCCTCAAAACACACCGTTATACAGACGGTAGAAAACGCAAAGAGATGCAGTCTCTCCGAAGGCCAAGCGTATCGAGACCGTCGCGTCTGTGAGTTCGAGATCGTTGACAAGGCGAACTGCGCGGCGCTGGATGGAATCAGGTGATTTAAGGTGGTAAACAGTTGCGCATAAATGTGAGCAATACTCCATATGCGGCCTGCTCTGTTTTTTGTAAAGTACCAGGCGTTGTCGCGGTGTGAAGTATTCGCATGCTTAATCATAAACTGACCGATTACGATTTAGGTCTAAAGTGAGTTAATATAACGGGCAGCATTGTCTCGATGCCCTCTATCGGCCAAACTAAGATTTATTTCGATATCTCTTTCCCACATTGAGTTACCACTATTTAGTTATAAGTCAATATATGGCATATGTAGTAAATGACAAAACGTTTTTTGCGATTTCCCAAAAAACAGGTTTTTTGAGTTAAGTCAGTTTATGTTTAAGCATGCGTATTGTTTAGACCGGTTTAGCACACCTAACTTATTGGAGGCAAGTTTCATCGTGGTCTCCAGTTGACCCCTAAATTGCGCATCGTTCGCGATGTTAACACCAAGGATCCCGATACTCTTTGAGATCTGTAGGGGTATTCTTTGGAATCGCAGTCCCAAAGCGTTCATACATATGTTTAAATGGGTAACTTACGTAGGGGGGAAATGTCTATCCATGTCACCTCTACCAGGCCTCGACCGAAGGGGTACACCCAAAAAGTGCTATCTTAATATGCCGAAGACCGTGCGGAGTGGAGAAGAAAAAGTCGGAAAGCGGATCCCAGGTACCGAAGCGAAAGTTTGGGTTGCAATCGGGACATAACGCTGGGATGATGATGAACTTTTATAAAATTAAAATTACTAACACTTAATAATAATTACAGGCACCTACGATCTCAACTTTGTGTCGATATTCTTGAACGTAGCAATGTGTATAAAATACCATCCAAAAATTTATTATTATGTTTCAATTAGCATAATGACCTGACTTTTCAAACTTTGACATTGGCAAATTAATATCAAATACATTCAAGCATTTCAAACCTCAAAGAAAAATAATAAAGCAATATACATATAATGATGATGTAACAATGTGCATACGTTAGAAATAGTCAATGTTCCATGTCGATAGTAATTACTCAGCTCGCCTGGGCGGTCCCTTGATTTATAGGGCAACAGGGCTCAGTCGCCTGAGGCCTGTAAACGTGAGGTCACTTTCGAGACTTTAATACCCCCAAGTGACTTATGGCCCTAAAATTATTAGCTATGAATACCGTGAAATATATTCTAAAATTTAATTATAACCTTTATGTTTAGCGATTTAGTCTATCGTATGCTTTTACAGCATACCTACGCGGTCTCATGTATAGCTGTCAAGAAGTCGCTGTCAAGACACGAGAGCCACAGAGTGTGAGCGACATACAAGGAGGGTGCATTCAAGAGTGATATACGAGGACGATGGTGAGCTAGGATGGTGACTTAAGCTTTAAAATTCGTGGTAGAACCTCTTGCACCTACAACGTATCACTTGATAAAACATCGTGCAATCTTTTATCAGAGCTGTACAAATCTTATGCAAATAAGATAATATCAAAACGAGGCCAGTATTTTGTAACTGTGCAAGTATTTTACTCCAGAAATAAATAAACGAATAAAGATATTTTGACAACAGTGACATGTAGCACCATAGTGCTTGTGATATCGGTACTAGACAACTGATATCCTAGAAAGTATATATATATATATATATGTATATATTTTTATTGCTGTGGGACAGCAGACAGGCTGACGGCCCGCTTAGAATTTAGCAGTTACCATTGCCTATGGGTGTTTGCAACGCCAGTGGCATCGCGAACACGCTGCTGTCCCATAAGGGTACAGGAACTTGAGTCACTAATGCCGGAACACAACACAAGGTTATTATGGCAGCATACTTAAGACCAAAGGTGGTTGCCATCCAGATGGGCTTGGGGCCCTACCACGTAGCTAGGTTGGGTTGTTTTGTCGCCTTTTATGACAGGCCGACCCCGGCCGCAAAGGTTAGTATTCTTTTTCCGCCCCTGCACGGATATAGATAGATACTTTTCTTTTGTAATATATATATATATATATATATATATATATATATATATATATATATATATATATATATATATATATATATATATATATATATATATATATATATATAATGCATTTCAAATAAGAATAGGATCGATTTTGCGCCATGTAGTGACGTCATAGCATAGGTTTTTAATATTTATTCCATTAACTGTTGTTTAAAATAAAATTAGGTATGTTATCTGTATTTATGACTTTAATTCCACTCACCGATGTTGATATGCAAATAAGGTTTCGTTCCAAACCGTACTTTTCTAGTGACATTTGACAGATAGAGGTCATTGACGTGCCTGTTCTTATTTGAATCGCATTGTACTCGTATTATACAAAACTAGGCTAGGGACAAGAATCAAACCCATAACCCTCGCAGGTATACTGGCATGTAAAGGCCGTCACAGAGGTTATAAAAAAACATTTTGCTGATAATAATAACCGTTATAAGCCGAATAAAATTATTATGTATAATAAAACTCCATGTTAGTGCTTGTTGCGACTTTATTGTTCCATCTGCCTACTGAACACATTCACAATATATTATACTCTTCTACTCACATATATAAATATCTAAAATGGCTAAATGACACGTTAAATTCCTCTCAAGAAATCGATATATTTGCCGATAGGTGGGCCAAAATTTTAATCAAGTATCTGGAGGATGAAAGCCTGAGAACCATTGACTGTTAACCATTAAAAAAGTTTCTATGACTTATAACTTTACATTAATAATTTTTGACATGACGTTTATAACTATTAATAATTTACAAAATATAACCTATTATTGTAATTTTAATTAATATTGTATATATAATATTGCGTAAAAGCTTGTCTATAATGCAATATTGTATAAATTTTAAAATAAATAAATATTTTTCCTACCCTTCCCCCCACTATATGGGGTCGGCACATATTCTCTCCTTCCATTCTCCTCTATTAGCCGTCATTTACGCAATCCATCTTTACTTTACTCCACCTCTCCTCCTGTATCCATCCACTCATTTCTAAAATTTCCTACTTATATGGCATTCTTCCTTCGCATTACAAAAATATATGCACCAAAAATAAATGAAAGGGAAACAGAAAATCAGACCTATTCAATCTATATAGATTTTAAATAACTCTTGCAACACACGTCATCATTAGACACGCGACAAAGTGTACGTGACTATAGCATTAATATTCAAGATCTTCCATATATGGGATGTCAAACGAAATTGAAAATTCTAAATCAATCGTCTTGTCCATATTGCTGTCTACTGTCAACTTTTGGTTATGTCACTGTCATTAAACAAATTTCGAATCGGGATATATAAATCTTAAATTTTTTATCGCTTCTTAACTGTAGATGTAAGGTAGAGGGTACTATGGGCGAGGAGTTGAAAATGTATCTAGCTACAGCTACTTGAACTATAATTTACAAATTATAGTTCAAAAACCCGCCAGAACGGATCAAGTGCATCTACAGTGTATAATATGAATGTAGCTGTTGTAGACAATTTGAAGTATGCTGAATTAAAAATTCTATATCCCACGCTAATAACTTCTGGCGCTTTCTTCTAACATTCAGACTAATGCTAATTTAATTGGACACTTAATCAAACACAGATATAGTTCTCGTACTTAGAGGGTAGATCCCTTTCGAGACGTCCAACCACGATCGTGCAGTATACTTTAAAAAAACCCGCGACATTTAAAAAAAATATGTTTCTTTGAAAATTATTGTAATATTCATCATTGTTACCATGAAAGTCTGACGCCGTCAAGATTACTATAGTGCAAGATCTTTACGAAATTACTATTTATGCCTGAACATCACGATCGCGCAGGGGTCCCCCAAAGCCTGAGGGTAGGGAGATTTCCAAAATTATTTTTTGGTGTACCTTATCTTCTTCCTGCTTTTATCCCAAACTATGTGGGGTCGGTACAGCATGTATGCACAGTATCATTTCTAGCATCGACCTTGTTACATGACGGTCCTCTCTTCGCATTACATGGCCATATCAGGCTAACCTATTACTTTCACTTATATACAATAGTAAAAGATGGTATGTAGTCAAAACTCTTAATTTCTAAAAATATCAAATCACGCCTTAAAGGTATATTCTTACCCCAGTACTAAATTCCTACCATTTATAATTATTATGACATAATTTCTATCTTGTTATAATCCTCTTAATAATATGACCCATAGCTCTGGAGAATTTATGATTTCAGTATGCGTGAAATGTTAAATTATTTTAGTGAACTCCAGAAATTTGAAAATGACATTTAACCGAGCGTTTATTTGCAATATAAATTAACATTTCATACGCGTTTTGGTTCCTTTAGTAACTGTTTACATAGAATTTAGAATTAGGGAAGATTGTTTAAAACAAAAAAAAACATGTAACCCGTTTCGCCACCGAGTCATCAAGAGTGTACAAACATTCTGACGAATCAAATATTCATATAATGTTTATGGTTTATGTTCCATACAGTCGAAAAAGACTCTTTATAAAGTAGGTCGATTATTCATAGCCTTATAGGATAGCAGGTATATGTTTATCTGCTCACAAGTGTTTTAGATTACGATAAATCTCATTAATTACTTAACGATTGCAGCAGAACAAGTTATCCATGAAATAAACGGCTGAACGTGTTTAGTTTTTTAAATGGTTTCTAAATGTTCTATATACTTTTGTTTCATTATGTTATATTTAAAATTTATGCAATTTCTTTAAAAGATCATTCATAAATGAATAAATACTTGTTTCAGTTATAATTTACCGACATAATGTAATAACAAAACAACATTAAAGAAAAAATATCAAAGCATTGTCAGCTGTCTAAAATACAGCAATGATTTGAATTTAACATAGAGTTAGTATCATAATATGTACTTATTAACTCCATGGAATTTAATTACATGATTCCAGGCCAATATTTAAGTAATTTTAAATCTGTCAAATACTTTTTTCAACATAACAAAATGCGAACCAAAGACAACAAAAGAGTAATTAAGTACAGACGCTCAAAAACGTTTTGAGTAACAAAGCATAATAATCTTGATAACGAAACATCAACAAAGATACTTCAAATAACATACAGACAGATACAAAGAAAGCCTGTTTAAACCATATTAGATCTCATCAGATCGTATTAGACGCATCAATTCACCTTAATTTCTTTTTGTTCGCTCACTTGTGTCACTTTCACCGCGTGATGCAATGTACGCCATTTTGAGCTGTTCCTTATTTGAAAAATCAATCTCTTGCTGCATGTTCAATGAGATTCGATTCGAGATCATTCTACGCTTTTAAAATTGTATTAGGAAACCGGTACTTGTAAGATTGACGCAATGAAAAAAATCTAATCCAATCCTATACAGTCAAATTATCATAAAAATTACTTTTGGCGTTTCCGAAATTTTATCTATAATTTTATCTATTTATTTTATTTATATTATATGTTTGTGATGCCACGAGGATTTGGCTATTTTTCAGCATAAAATATTACAGATGAATAGATAGATAGTTATTTCTTGTAATCCAAACAATTTACAGAACAATATGAAAAAATACTTAGGCCGTTTTTAATCTTTAATTTAAGTGCGTAGCGATAGAATACATAGCTCAATAAAAAAAAAATTAAACACAATCAGTCAGTCAACTTCTTTTCTAACCCCTCTTTTACAACATTAACGAGCAAGTGAATTGACCCTGTCAATGGTTGCAAATTAAGCAACAGAGTGCTTGTGTTATGACTACTAGACAATTGCTTACATTTTTTTAAATAAATAAATACTATATATACATAACGCCTAGATTTATGGGAATTTAACATGTTCCAACGTGCGAAACCCGTTGCGCCGATGTAGTCAACATGTATAAATAATACATATGTATATATATAATTACAGAACATTTCCACGCTTACTAGACTAAAATCACCTGTCAATTATATCAAGATTGCGTGGGCAATCGTAGTATTTATACTATACTCGCATAACGATATGTTCCGCCATCCCCCGCTGTGAATGTAATCCGCCGTGCAGTTGGATATGTCCGGACTGTCCGGTTATAACGGGCCATCGAGTCTGGGTGTTAATGAAAAATGTATCGCATGCTGGGACAGCCGGTCCACCCACGGACCCGCTTCAATGGCCCTAGGACAGTGGTTAGGTTGCCACGGATAGCGACAAGTATACAAATAAAAAAAACCTTTATTTTATTGCTGAAGGACAGCAGACAAACTGACGACCCACTTAATAGTAAGCAGTTACCGTCGCCTAAGGATGTTTGTGACACTAGGGACACAGCGAATACACTGCTATCCCATAGAGGTACAGGAACCTGGGTCACTAATGCCGGAACACAACAAACGGACGGACTTGAACATGTCATGGGAAACCTTTTTTGAGTTGGAAACGGTTGAACATCCCACCGCTTGGGGGCTCGTGAAAGGGGTAGTAAGAATACTGTGTGCTAAAAAAGAAGGAAAAGGATGTTCAATTAAATGAAACCATGGACAAGAGCAAAATTTTAAGTGTCAGTCAGGTACTGATCCCGGACAATCAGTTTTTAGCCAAGCCGAAAAGTGGATTGTTTCAATTCTTTCCGACTCTGCGTAGGAGCGATACAGGCAGGACATTTAAGTGGTATACCACCGAAATCTACTGGAAGCGAGTAGATTTCGGGGGTATGTATAAGATACCTATCCAGGTATCTTAGAGACTGGTAAGACAGCGAGCACAAATGTCATCCTGAACGTCAACCTCAATCTTTTGTATAGAACATGAATAAAATTGTATGTATCTGACTTGAAATTTAGCATAGTTACTCATTTTGCGATGTAAACGGTCACGGATTGGATCAGGACGGATTTTATTAAAATTCTATCCAAAATGTATTTTTTTTTTTTATTTATATGGCAGTAAAATGTTCGCCACGTCAGCTAGTAATAACATACCATAATTACCACGTACATCATTAAAGGAAAACCACGACCTCCGTGACGTAGCGACTAACACGGTACGCGCGGAGCACATGGGTTCAATTCCCGTCTTGTGTCTGTGTGTTCATGTCTAACATGTATTTATTTACAAAAGAAAAATATATACCTATGTAATATATCAGCTGTCTTATACCCATAACACAAGTGCTATGCAACTTAGTTTGGGACTAGATGGCTTTATATGAAATGTCTCAATGTATTTATATCCTACACGTCGTTTACATCGCTATGATTAACCCATCAATCCACCTTGGACAAGCGTGGTGGGTATACTATCTCTGTAATGCGGCCCAAAGCTAACAGTGGAACGTTATAGGTTATTTTAATTAAAAAAAATATCTGTGCACCATACAGCTAAGCTTAACTTGGCCCGAAAATCCTGATGTAGCTACATAACATACACTACTAATAATAAAAATAGCTCTAATTCATAAAGCTGACAACGCTCGCTCATGCAATATGTACTCGACCTGATTGTTCGCTTTATCTTTTTGTGGCTTAACACCGTTGTGCTTAATATCCTACATTTTGACACCAGTTGGTGATGCAACATAGTTGCTTCAGTTTTTCATTGAATATTTTTAGTACAATAAAATCTTACATCCATTGCCTTTATAATGTAAAGAAGAAGACGAACAACAGACGAATAAGCAGTTACCGTCGCCTATGGATGTTTATGTTACGCGCTGCTGTCCGCTTAGGAGTACAGGAACCTGAGTAATTAATGTTGGAATACAACAAAAGTTAATTATGGACAGACTGGCTTTGGGCCCTACCACGACGCTAGGGTTGCTTCGTCGCCTTTTACGACACGCCGACCCCGGCCGCAGGGGTTAGTATTCTTACTCCGCCCCTGCACTGAGAAATCTCGGAGACCCAGTGTTTAGAATCTCCGACTATTTATTTATCAATCTAGTAGCAGTATACACTATTTTATTTCCAAATACATTTTTCTTGTAACCTAAAAAAATCTCTGATTTTGACACACTATTCTTTTTTTAAATAATCTATTATATTTTTGGCTTCGTACTCGTATGACTTGTTTTACCAATGTCTAAAATAGCATTTTGAGACTGCTAACAAAATGATGGTGAATCATTTAAAATTACTATGATCAGTCGCTTGTAGATTTAATAAAATCAATAGAACTTACATAGAATTAGATCTAAAAATATCCATAAGTATTTAAAAAACGAAACTAATAACTAAATTTATAAACTAAACTTAATTACTAACAAATATACAGCACTAACATAGGATTTACTTTATGTAATCTGCAGGAATTAAAAGGTTTTTTTTATTTTTGTATTTATTTATTACTAGCTGACCCGGCAAATGTTCTGCCATGTAAATTAAAGTAAATCCTATGTCCTTCTCCAAGGTCCAGTCTATATCTATATTGAAATTCATCAAAATTGGTTCAGCAGTTTAGACGTCAAAGCGTAACAAACAAACACACTTTCAAATTTATACTATTAATATAGATGGCCAAGTCACGCCAACTTTTGCAATCAGCTTTCCATTTTTCGGCATCAAACGTTTTTGCATGGTCCATTGCTTAAAACGCGATCGCGGATGTATACGAAGTCAACGTATCTACTCTTCTGACAGCGGTCACATATTTATAACGATAAAAAACTAATCTTCTGAGGCATACATTGTGCAGTAAAAACATCATTAACATCGCGTGGGCTTCCACAAAGCAGCCAATGTTAATATGCAAAATAAACATTCATTTAACATAGTTTGGCAAATGAACTTTGATACGGTATGTTAAATAAATTATACGAATCTTGATCAAGGGTGTTTCTTTGCTGAGGGACAGCAGACAGGCTGACGGCGCTTGGTACACCGCGAACACGCTGCTGTCCACTAGGGGTACCGTAACCTAGGTCACTAATGCCGGAACACAAACACAAGGTTATTATGGTGGCATACTTATAGACCCAGGGTTGTTGTTATCCAGGCGGGCTTGGGCACTACCACGCAGAGGTTAGTATAGTATTTTTTCTCCGCCCCTGCATGGAGTAAAACGGGTGTGAATGTTGAGATGACGGCTAATAGAGGAGCGTAGAAAGAGAGAATGCTGTACCTATGCTTAAAGTATTCTTTGTTTTTATTTTGTTTAATAAGGCATTAGCTATTCATGGACAACTTGTATTTTATTTTTATTTTTTTATTGCTGTAGGACAGCAGACAGGGGCTCGTAGGAAATTTTTTCTCGTTTTTATCCGTGCAGGGGCGGAGAAAGAATACTAACCTCTGCGGCTGGGTTCAACCTGTCGTAAAAGGCGACAAAACAACCCATCCTAGCTACGTGGTAGGGCCCCAAGCCCGTCTGGTTGGCGACCACCTTTGGTCTTCAGTATGCCGCCATAATAACCTTGTGTTGTATTCCGGCATTAGTGACCCAAGTTCCTGTACCCTTATGGGACAGCAACGTGTTCGCGATATCACTAGCGTTGGAAACACCCATAGGCGAGGGTAATTGCTAAATTCTAAGCGGGCCGTCAGCCTGTCTGCTTTCCCACAACAATAAAAAAAAAGGCAGGCCCACGGCCCGCTTAGAATTTAGCAGTTACCGTCGTCTATGGATGTTTGCAACGCCAGTGGCATCGCGAATACGCTGTTGTCCCATAAAAGTACAGGAACTGGGGTCACTAAAGCCGGAAGGTTATTATGGCGGCATACTTAAGACCAAGGGTTGTTTTGTCGCCTTTTACGATAGGCCGACCCCGGCCGCACAGGTTAGTATTCTGTCTCCGCCCCTACACGGATAAAAATATTTGGGATCATTCTGTATTTGTATATTTATCTTATTGTTTTCGCGATTGACTTCTTGAGCATGCAGTCGTCACCTATAATTGTAACAACATTTTGAATGATACTATGCCTGATTAGTTTATGATTGTGTAATGTATGTCATGTTGGTGATCTATTTGAATAAATAAATAAATAAATTTTGTGCAGGAGAGTCCGTACTCTCCTGAGGGTCAGTACCCTTGCGGTCGGGAGCGGTCTGTCGTAAAAGGCGACTAAGCAACCCTGGTAGGGCCTCAAACCCGTCTTGTGTTATGTTCCGGCATAAGTGACCCAGGTCCCAGTACACCTACGCAGACAGCAGCGTAATATCGATGCCTCTGGTGTCGTAATGAGAACATGAGTGAGTAATAAGAATGAGAACAAGACAAGGAAATTACGGTGGCTCTTAACATCCCGCATCAGGGATTAGTAATCCGGTCAAATTAGACCAAAAAATAAGAGTAGCTACCTAAATTCCCACCAAGCTGAAAATCAGTAAGATTGTTTAAAATATGATTAAAAATAAAATTTGAGAGTTCCCCATCTTTCCCCTGTATGGAATTTATTTTATTCAAGGTCAAATGTCAAAAAAAGAGTTTTTCGCGATTTTCAGCAAAACGATTAGTTTTATCATAAAAATACTTCAGACAAAAATTGTTGATCATAAAATTATCTACAAAAAATGTATGAATCCTTTTTTTCCTACGAGCCACCGTTTTTGAGATATAACAATTCAAAACGCGCTAAGTACACTACCTCATAGGTGGTGTGCAAACGTGTGCATATTATGACGATTACAAGTTTTGCAACTTTTTGAATCGTTATATCTCTAAAACGGTGGCTCCAATAAAAAAATTTCCATACAGGGCAAAGATGGGGAACTTTCAAATTTTATTATTAATTATATTTTAAGCAATCTTACTGATTTTCAGCTTGATGGGAATTTAGGTAGCTTCGAATGTCTAAATTGACCGGATTATAGGTCTTCCCCAAGAGAAGTTATAGAATACTTATCACGCAAGTCCAAAGCAGATTAACATGTTTCACATACCGGTGATCTCGCTATGCAGGTCCAGGGTATTTTCCTTCGCGGTCGATACGTGCCAATTACATCTATGCACGAGGCGAGAAAAGCTGCTAAGCCGTACACGCATGACCTCTATGTTGGACTCCCAATGTAATACCGCTTATCTACCACGTACCTTTTTTTTAAGTTCTAATAATAGCAAATAACTCAATTAATAATATTCAATTAGTTGAACCGGTAAAGCTTCTTTCACTTTATTCGTAAGTAAAAGTATTACAACAAGTTTTGATCATTCGTAAGCAATATACCAGTTTAAAAAATTAAAATGTCAATACAAGTTGGTGTTTACGAATGTTTATATTTACAGGATTTAAAAATTCATATTTTTAGATATATATCAATATATATTGTACAACTAGCTGTGCCCGCGACTCCGTCCGCGTGGAATAGTGACTTTGGGCAGCATTATTTGGATAAATCTTATGGTTTATTTTGGATTACAAACCCTATAAACCCTGAAATATAAATAAATGAAATATACAAACAATCAGTGTTATCGAATGCAGCTGTTACGCTATGCGCCTCCGGAATACGTGCGTTCGAACCTACAAATTAGAAATAAAACCTACAATGTCCAGCCTAAGCTGAACCCTATTTCATATGATTGTTGATATAAATCTGAGGTCAACTTGAATTGGAATATTAAATTTTCGAAACATCATTTTTAACAAAAACCTATTTTTTTCTAAAATAAAAATAGCCTAACTTTCTTGTTACATCAGCTATCTGCCAGTGAAAGTCCCGTCAAAATCGATGCAGCCATTTCAGAGATTAGCCGAAACAAACAGACAGACAGACAAAAATTGTAAAAATGTTGTTTTGGTATATGTACCGTGTATACGTCCGAATATACTTAGTAAAAAGCGGTTATTTTAATATTACAAACAGACACTCCAATTTTATTTATTTAATATAGATTACAATTATGGTGCGGGATGCAAATGTTGAGATGGATGTGTGGTATGGTATTACGAAAATGAATAAATAATACTAGGACAATTCACACAAAGCCATATGTTCCCAAAGCAGCATAGCCCTTGTTATGTGCACTATATAACTAATATACTTTTATCTTGTAAATAGATACATATAATACATAAACATCTAGAGGTCAGAGGGGAATCGAACCCGTGCCCTCCGCAAGCGTACCGAAGCGTTAAACGTTACACTACGTAGATCGACAAAATAAATAATGAAATTAAAATGCGTATATCTCGGGAGTTTGAAAGTATCCGTACAGGGGCGGGGAAAGAATACTAACCTCTGTAGCCGGGGTCGGCCTGTCGTAAAAGGCGACAAAACAACCCACCCTAGCTGCGTGGTAGGGCCTCGTGCCCGTCTGGATGACGATCACCTTTGGTCTTAAGTATGCCGCCATAATAACCTTTTGTTGTGTTCCGGCATTAGTGACCCAAATTCCTATACCCTTATGGCACAGCAGCGTGTTCGCGATGTCACTAGATGGTAGGTCTCCAACACCGTCTGGATGTCAATCACCTCTGATTTCGAAATATGCCACCATAATAACCTGGTGTTGTGTTTCGGCATTAGTGACTAAGTTCCAGTACAACTACGCGGATAGCAGTGTGTTAACGATACCCTTGGTGCTGCAAACACCCTTAGGCGACGGTAACTGCATACTACTAAGTAGGCCGTCAGTCTGTCTGCTATAACAATAAAAAAGAAAGCATTTTGAGACGACGGCTAACAGAACAGAATGGAAGAAGAAAACATGTTCTACCGACCTACAATGTAGGATAAGTGCAGGGACAAGAAGAGTAAATAATCTGGGTATGGTAAGTAAGGATATATGTATGTATCTGTGATTCAATCTAAATAATATATCCAAACACGTGTGGGCTATAATTACAATAAACACGTGTGTCATGTCATAGACTAGCCAATTTACATAAACCAAGAAAGAAAAAATTATACAATGTAATATTTGATGTATGCCAGTTTTAAACGTAACGGTCTTAATTTAAAGTAAGAATACGTTTGTGTATAAATCAATAAATGTGTAATAACCATGGAAGTAATTTTTAGGGTAGAATTGTATCTTAATTGTGTTCGTGTGTGTGTTCGTGTGTGTGTGTTCGTGTGTGTGTGTGTGTTCGTGTGTGTGTGTGTTCGTGTGTGTGTGTGTTCGTGTGTGTGTGTGGTCGTGTGTGTGTGTTCGTGTGTGTGTGTGTGTGTGTTCGTGTGTGTGTGTGTGTGTGTGTGTGTGTGTTCGTGTGTGTGTGTTCGTGTGTGTGTGTGTGTGTGTGTGTGTGTGTGTTCGTGTGTGTGTTCGTGTGTGTGTGTGTGTGTGTGTGTGTGTGTGTGTGTTCGTGTGTGTTCGTGTGTGTGTGTGTGTGTGTTTTTGTGTGTGTGTGTGTGTGTGAGTGTGTGTGTGTTCGTGTGTGTTCGTGTGTGTGTGTGTGTGTGTGTTTGTGTGTGTGTTCGTGTTTGTGTGTGTGTTCGTGTGTGTGTGTGTGTTCGTGTGTGTATGTGTTCGTGTGTGTGTTCGTGTGTGTGTGTGTTCGTGTGTGTGTGTGTGTTCGTGTGTGTGTGTGTGTGTGTGTGTGTGTTCGTGTGTGTGTGTGTTCGTGTGTGTGTTCGTGTGTCTGTGTTCGTGTGTGTGTGTGTGTGTTCGTGTGTGTGTGTGTGTGTTCGTGTGTATTCGTGTGTGTTCGTGTGTGTTCGTGTGTGTTCGTGTGTGTGTTCGTGTGTGTGTGTGTGTTCGTGTGTGTGTGTGTTCGTGTGTGTGTTCGTGTGTACATGTGTGTGTGTGTGTTCGTGTGTGTGTGTTCGTGTATGTGTGTTCGTGTGTGTGTGTGTGTGTTCGTGTGTGTGTGTGTGTTCGTGTGTGTGTGTACATGTGTGTGTGTGTGTTCGTGTGTGTGTGTTCGTGTATGTGTGTTCGTGTGTGTGTGTGTGTGTGTGTTCGTGTGTGTGTGTGTGTTCGTGTGTGTGTGTTCGTGTATGTGTGTTCGTGTGTGTGTGTGTGTGTGTTCGTGTGTGTGTGTGTGTGTTCGTGTGTGTGTGTGTTTGTGTGTGTTCGTGTGTGTGTGTGTTCGTGTGTGTGTGTTCGTGTGTGTGTGTTCGTGTGTGTGTGTTCGTGTGTGTGTGTGTTCGTGTGTGTGTGTGTTTGTGTGTGTTCGTGTGTGTGTGTGTTCGTGTGTGTGTGTGTGTTCGTGTGTGTGTGTTCGTGTGTGTGTGTGTTCGTGTGTGTGTGTGTGTGTGTTCGTGTGTGTGTGTGTTTGTGTGTGTTCGTGTGTGTGTGTTCGTGTGTGTGTGTTCGTGTGTGTGTGTTCGTGTGTGTGTGTTCGTGTATGTGTGTTCGTGTGTGTGTGTGTTCGTGTGTGTG
Source organism: Malacosoma neustria (assembly GCA_963693495.1). NCBI lineage: Eukaryota > Metazoa > Arthropoda > Insecta > Lepidoptera > Lasiocampidae > Malacosoma > Malacosoma neustria. The sequence continues at coordinate 6,318,974 of OY856397.1, forward strand.
TGTGTGTTCGTGTGTGTGTGTGTTTGTGTGTGTTCGTGTGTGTGTGTTCGTGTATGTGTGTTCGTGTGTGTGTGTGTGTGTTCGTGCGTGTGTGTGTGTGTGTGTTCGTGTGTGTGTGTGTTTGTGTGTGTTCGTGTGTGTGTGTGTGTTCGTGTGTGTGTGTTCGTGTGTGTGTGTTCGTGTGTGTGTGTTCGTGTGTGTGTGTGTTCGTGTGTGTGTGTTCATGTATGTGTGTTCGTGTATGTGTGTTCGTGTGTGTGTGTGTGTGTGTGTGTGTGTGTTCGTGTGTGTGTTCGTGTGTGTGTGTTTGTGTGTGTATGTTCGTGTGTGTATGTTCGTGTGTGTTCGTGTGTGTGTGTGTTCGTGTGTGTGTTCGCGCGTGTGTGTATGTGTGTGTGTTCGTGTGTGTGTGTGTGTGTGTTCGCGTGTGTGTGTGTGTTCGTGTGTGTGTGTTCGTGTGTGTGTTCGTGTGTGTGTTCGTGTGTGTGTTCGTGTGTGTGTGTTTGTGTGTGTATGTTCGTGTGTGTATGTTCGTGTGTGTTCGTGTGTGTGTGTGTTCGTGTGTGTGTTCGCGCGTGTGTGTATGTGTGTGTGTTCGTGTGTGTGTGTGTGTGTGTGTGTGTTCGCGTGTGTGTGTGTGTGTTCGTGTGTTTGTGTTCGTGTGTGTGTTCGTGTGTGTGTTCGTGTGTGTGTTCGTGTGTGTGTTCGCGCGTGTGTGTATGTGTGTGTGTGTTCGTGTGTGTGTGTGTGTGTTCGTGTGTGTGTTTGTGTGTGTGTTCGTGTGTGTGTTTGTGTGTATGTTCGTGTGTGTTCATGAGTGTGTTCGTGTGTGTTCGTGTGTGTGTTCGCGCGTGTGTGTATGTGTGTGTGCTCGTGTGTGTGTGTGTGTGTGTGTGTGTGTGTGTGTGTGTGTGTGTGTGTTCGTGTGTGTTTGTGTTCGTGTATGTGTGTGTTCGTGTGTGTGTTCGTGTGTGTGTTCGCGCGTGTGTGTATGTGTGTGTGTGTTCGTGTGTGTGTTCGCGCGTGT